>CM024566.1:20592286-21988487 GCA_014182515.1 Eucalyptus microcorys | reverse complement strand
CAATAAATTCTGCCTCCATCGTAAACAAGGCCGTGCATATCTGTTTCTTGTTATTTCAAGAAATTGCACCTCCATTAAGCAAGAATGCATATCCAAAAGTCGATTTACGCTCATCCAGTCTCCATCCCAATCGGTATCCGAATAGCCTAATAGGCGTAAATCATTCCCTTGGTAACAAAGTCAATAGTCCATGGTGCCCTTCAAGTATCTCAGGATCCTCTTCACTGTTTTCTAATGTGCTTGACCAGGATTTGATTGATATCGGTTCACCAATCCCACGACATAACATATGTCGGGTCGAGTACACATCATAGCATACATCAAACTTCCGACCGCACTAGTGTAAGGAACAGTTTCCATTACTTTAATTTCTTCTAAAGTCTTAGGACACATCTCAAGATTTCTTAGACCTTCACCTTGCATGACAGGGATATCAATGGGATTATAATACTACATATTGAAATGCTCAAGAATCTTCATTATATAAGACTCTTGTAATAAAGTAAGGAGTTTCATTTATTGATCTCTTTCGATCTTAACTCCTAATATATAAACAACTTCTCCCATGTCTTTCATTTCAAAATGGAAGGACAGCCATTCTTTTTATGGTGATAACCAAAACCTTGTCATTTCCAACCAATAGAATATCGTTTCATATAAAGTGATAGAATCACAAATTTATCTTCGGACCACTTGACATATATACAGTGATCTTTTTTAATCATCATAAAACCAAAAGTGGTTATGGCTCAATGAAAATGAAGATACCACTATTTAGATGATTGCTTAAGGCAAGCAATGAAGCTTGCAAATTTTATGCTCTTGACCTTTAATTATGAAACCTATTGGCTGCTTCATATAGATTTCATCATCTAATTTTCCATTGAGAAATGTTGTCTTTACATCAATTTGATGTAATTCAAGGTCCAAATATGCAACGATGGCTAGGATAAAGTGTATTGAGGCAAACCTTACAACTGGTGAAAATGTTTCCTCATAGTCTATACCCTCTTGTTGAGTATAACCTTTCGCCACAAAACGAGCCTTATGCTTTTCAATAGATCCATCCACCCTTCGTTTAATCTTGAAGACCCATTTGTTTCAATGGCCTTGCGATTGTTTTCCAAACATGATTTGCCTTCATTGACTCCATTTCATCTTCCAAAGCTTTTCTTCATTCTTCATTATTAAAGGATGAGAGAGCCTCTTGAACAGTCTTAGGCTCGGCATCGTTTTTCGAGCAATCATAAATACTTCCCCTTCAATCTCAAAACGACGACGAGGAATACTCTTACGATTACTTTTACGCAATTGAATTTCTCTTGAATTCAATTCGTCAGGCGATGCAACACTCCCACTAGGTTTTGTGTGTTGAGGTAAATTTTCATTTCCGTCTACAACATCGATTGGGTGTGTTATTAGGATCTTCCATCTCATATAATTGGAAGTCCTTATCAATCTCATCTCTATTAGGAAAATCGTTCTCCAAGAACGTGACATCTCGTGACTCCATTTCAATCACACTTCCATCAGCTTGTTCACCTATGAACACGTCCCCTTTGGAGTGTTCAGAATATCTTATAAAGATACTTTTCTTCCCTCTAGGACCTAATTTGTCATATTTATGGGAAGAATCATGAACATAAGTTGCACATACCCATGGACATAAAATACTCAAGTTTGGTTTCCTACCAGTCCATAATTCATAAGGCGTGGAAGTGATTGATTTTGAGGGCACTCAATTAAGTACATATGCAGCAGTCAATAATGCATATCCCCAATAGGAGATAGGTAAATTTGTTTACGCCATCATAGATCTAACCATTTCCAATAGGGTTCTATTCCTTCTCTCAGCTATCCCATTTTGTTGTGAAGTACCGGAAATAGTCAATTGTCGTACAATCCCATTTCATCACAAAGAGCTTTAAATTGCTCCGATAGATACTCACGTTTACGATCGGTTCTCAATGCATTTATTGTTTTGTTTAACTGATTCTCTACCATCGCTATATATCGTCTAAAGCAGTCTAATACTTTTGACTTATGGGAGATCGAAAGACATAACCGAAACATGTGAAGTCATCTATGAAAGTGATGAAATATGAGGCTTCATGCCTCACCCTCACATTCAAAGGACCACAAATGTCAAAATGTATGAGTTGCAATGGAAATTCGGCTCTAGTCCCTTTACCGAATGGTTTTCTAGTTGTTTTCCCGCTAGACAATGTTCACATACGGGTAGATCAACATTAGTGAGTGACCCTAAAAGACATTCTCTAGCTAATCATTGCATTCTTTGCAACCCAATGTGACCTAATCTAGCATGCCAAGTACTTACATCAATCTCAACATTACTAAAAGATGCAATTAAAGAAAAACAACCATCAACATTAATATTGTACTGATCATAGTCAATGTCTAACACCATAAAACCATTTGATACATGACCCGAACCATAATAAACTATTTCATACAAAATGTCAACACAATCACCATGTAAATTCAATACATAACATAAGCTAAGAAGAACAACTACGGAAACCAAGTTTCGTCGAATATCTGGAGCATAAAGGACATCATGTAGGAATAGGTTTTGACCATCACGTAAAATTAATTTACATATGCCGATACCCTTCACTTCAATTCTTAAGTTATTCCCAACATATATCCATCTTCTTCTAGGCTGTATCCGACGATACTCCACAAATGCTTCTCGATCTCTAGCTATGTGGTCTATTACTCCTGAGTCTACAGTCCACATTGGATGAGATTCAGCAAGCATTACAGTGCTAGAAACAAAAGCATTACTTAAAGTAATTGAGTAATAGGATACCTCTTTTGGCTCAGTGCATTCACGAGCAAAGTGACTCATCTTGCCACAATTGTAGCACTTCATCTTGGCCTTATCTTTCTTTCTACAATGCTTCTGGCGTTAGAAGGTCTTAGCCCTCTTAAGTGCATGATCAATCTTATTCCCTTTGTTGTTGAATTGGGAATTCTTTTTGCGCTTGAAGTCCGAAGCTTTACGCGAACTCGATTAAGCAATATAAGCATGAGTAGAGGATCTCACAGCCTCTAGGCGCTCATCCTTTAATTCCAAATAACGCGCTATATTATCAAAAGTGACAATATTCTCATTATGCGTCATATTGATCTTTATATGCTCACAATTGTCGGAAAGAGACCTTATAACAGCCTGAACTTGCTATTCATTAGTAAGGGAGTGACCTGCCGACTTCAGCTCACGAATCATGTTTGACATCTCCCGAAGATGCTGCCTCATCGTTACATTTGGGCGCTTTCAGTATGTGTCAAACTTGATGGTGAGTCTTCTCAGCTTAGTGGCAGATGTATCCCTAAACTTATCTTTCAAGGCAACCCACATAGCTTGAGCTTTATCATAACTTTCAAACTCACACATAAGATCATCTTACATACAGCTCAAAGAACGTGATGCGAGCAATGCTATTTTTCTTTTTCCAAGTTTGATAAGCTTCTAGATCTTTTATGTGTTGAGCTGAAGTTCCGTGCTCAGGTTCATCCATGGTGTGATTGAGGGTTTCCAAAACCTCTTTCTCCTCAAGAATATACTAAACCTTTCGGTACCAAATATCATAATTGTCACTGTTCAGCTACTCACCATTATTGAGGTCAGCCACAATGGTCTTAGATGCCGAAACCATAATCAATTGATATAACACATTGACATAATAAACGCAGAATTAATATTAGCACATTTTTCAGAGTAACACACATAGTTAATTTGTAGCAAAAACAAATTAAATTAATGATAATTCAACAAAAAACACAAAAGTAAAAGTTCACTATGTTCCCAATCAGCTTCTATGTACAATTGTTTTATTATCATTAATTAGTTTAATTTGTGCAAATTTTAAGTTCTAGGTGAGAAGTCCTTCGAATTCTACCAACTTACAAACTCCCACCAGGAAAAATAATTACATGATCTCATGTAATTTCTACATTTTTCCATTAACACAAAAACATAGCATGATGTGAACCAACGTACCAACAACAATCATGCTTCAATTATAATCAAAACCGCAATTCAACATATAACGGAAAAACAAGGATTTCCTACCATTGTTCGAATTTTCTTAGAACTAGAAAATTGCAAATATATTAAACTATATACATGTTACCATCGAAACAAGCTCTACACAGCATATATGACATCATTTTTTTGGTAAAAGGTAATAAAATATATGACATCATTTTGATACAAGCTAGCTACTGTATTTCCTAAAACATAAGAAAATACAAGCTAAAAATGAATAAACAATGCACTAAACCCCCAAAAATACGCGTACTTAGGGTTTCCTACACATTTTTATATATTTATAAAACTCAAAAATACAAAATAATTACACCACAGTGTAGAGCTTAACCATACGAACCAAACGCCTCCGACCACGCTCCAATCGGAGCTCCCACGCGCTCACACGCTCCAGCAAGACAAACGGATCCTAGCCGATTCAACTGGTCCGACCGGTCCAACCGGTGACCGGTCTAATCGGTTTGACCGCGCAATCCGGTAGACCAGTCTGACCGATTTGACCGCCGGTCCGGCAGACCGGTCAACAGTCAGGTCAGGTTAATGGGTTGGGTTAGGTCTCCGGTCAAGTAGCCAGCCGGCCAACCGCCGCCGGTGGTGACGTCATCAATGATGTCATCCAGCGATTACCGACCATTGGATGACGTCATCATGACGTCAGCACGCGTCGGTTCGCCGACATGCGCGTGACGCTCATGCGCTAGCTATCCCAGCGCTTTGAGCGTGTGGCATGTGTGGCGCCCACGCGTCGCGGCTTCTGGCCGCGCGTGTGGGCGCGTCCAGCCTCAGCCGGCGGCGCTTGACCCACCGTTGAACTCGTCTCGACGAATACTTTCACCATGTATATTTGAAAATTGATTTTGCCCGAAAAAATATTTCAAAAATTGGCCAAAACCATACGGGTGTATGCAACCCCGAACCCGTTCTTCACTTTGGTTCGTTTTCGACAATTCAGATTCTATTTCTGAGCAATAAACATCCAAACAATTTAGATTTCATACTCTTGATCTCAATATCAAGCGGTAAACAAGAGAATTCGATGAAAAATAAGACAAAAATCACGATTGAGCTTTGACACCAATGTTGGAGTTCAAGTCGGTGGAAGACGACTTACCTCTATCCAATGCACAAACAACAATTAACCCCGGAAACGAACGTTGAATTACGGATGAAACACGAACAATATTACCTCACGTTGGTTTGAATGTAATCACGAGGAAAATATCCGATTTCCGCAGCGTAAATGCCGATTGTTCTTGTAAAGGATAAATGTAACGCTTCCTTCTCTTTTGATGGAAAGGGGACAAACAAATGAGAGAATTCTGAGTGTACATTCTGTCAAATTGTGCCAACGGTTGTCGTTTGGAGTCTTTTATATAACTCCATCACACCTCTTCAAATGATGTCTTTCCATCGTAGCGTATCAAGGTGATGTCGCGACCCGAATCTCGCTGCCCCTCGATAAGTCCAAGGTGGGAAAGGTCAGGTTTAGGGATACTTTGATCACGAGAGTTTCCTCACGAGATCGCGAGCTCTCCCAAGCTCGTACCCCGTGCGACAGCGGATTTATTTATACGATCTAGGTATTTAACAACCTAAAAAATAGATAGGAGTCGCCACTAGCCTCATTTTTGGGGGTCGGCTAGAAAACCCAATCGAGGGTCGGGAGTGTTCTCTTGATTCCTACGTAACCAAATATCTAGGTTCGGGGACTTGGGTTACGTTATTGGCGCTCTTTCGGTACCTAAACAGTATGTTGTGTTTTTCCTAACATGTTCATGCATTTCTTTTTATATTTTCAGGATCGTCAATTCTATACTAAATGATCATGCGTGGTGGATTACTTTCATTATATTCTATTCCTAACAAATGAAAGGAAAACAAACAATGAAAATGAAATTGCAAGACATGAAGTAAACAATCAAGAAAAGCAGTTAAACCTAATCATGTAATTCTAAAAATATAAAAGAGAAAACAATTGGGAAAGAAAGGAAACCCGCAACTCGTCGGGTTTTATAAAATGCATGGAACCCGAGACATATGTCGGGAAAACAAATAGTACATGACAATGGTCGGAATGGACATCGACCTCCACCATCTTCACGCTTTATCCATGTTCAGGATCCTATTCTAAACCTAATCTAAGAAATATGGATAACTAGATGCATACAAATGAAAGAAACAATCATCACGTATCAAAACAATCAAAGGCAAGACATCTTTTATGTTCAAAAAGAGTGACTAAAGTCATAAAGTCTCTAGATCAAATTCTAGGTGATATCTCAAATTGATCTCATAGAGACACCATCATCATATCAACACATGAACTTCAAAAAAATACCAGAATATGAACTAGTCAAAGCCTTGAATTGCCCCAATTTGATGGAAAACAAATGTAACATCAATGCAGCATCTCTCTATATATTCACACAACTAGAACACTCCCAACATGACATTGAAAATCCTCGCATTCCCCATGAGAACAAAATGGCCAGTAAACATTCTTATTATATTCAAAGCTGGAAACGATGACAATGTGATGAGCAATCCATATCTATACATGCCCATCTCACCATGCATATTTACGCACCTCAAGAACTACATAACATCAATCTCAGGTCATTTAGTAAATGATACAATTGGGATGTAAGAACACAACATTTCACGGACATTAAAGCATAAGAGAACAGAAACTTTTGAAAGCAAAGGGAAATAATGCATGGCAGCAAAATCTTGTGAACAGATAAAATCCCACCCAGGTTATATGGCAGCAAAGGAAGTTTGCTTCTCTGTGCTATAAAAAGCTTTGCTATCTAACATCAGTTAACACAGCAAATGCACGCATGAACAGCAAACATCGAATGCACGTGACCCGCATTTGACTCACTACAAGCACACATGATAACAACAAATCACAGCAGCATAACAGTCAAGAATACTACCATCACTCCTAATTAGTAAACAACTTCATTGATGGCTAATGCCCTCTTAATACTACTCATAGACAAACTAAGAGTAAAACTCATTTTCTTACTTCCCCAACTCAACATGAAAAGATTGTTTGTAAGAATTCTAAACTTCAGATGCTGTACAGTCTCACCTTCATGTTCACAGGGCCTTGAAACAGCTCAATAACAAAGATGTGAATGGCGGACAGAAAAGAAGAAACACAAATAATGAAAACAACTAAATGCAGAGAGTCCATAGTTAATGATTGTGGCCTTGTCAACCATTGTCAAAACTTCTATTTCAAGAGGCAAGTTCTCACTCGATCGCCGGCCACACCACATACACAGCGATGACACATCGAAATGATACGGACAGGGAAAATGAGATATAATAGAGAAATCTAAGCATACAAGCAACAATTCCAACACCAATTTCCATCCCTGTACGATACAGCAATCGTTCGTCTCGATTACACAGCACGGAACACGGCTTAATCAAATATCTACTCAGCACAAGATTAAATCCGAACCAGAACCTAAACAGATCCTCTAAATCCATCAATCAATAACAACGACGACAACAGCAACACCTAAACAAACGACATTTACCGGGAGAAACCCGATAAACTTGTTCTTCCTCACCTAGTCGAACCGAGATAGAGCAATTGAGAGAGAGAGAGATAGATAACCTTGAATGAACGGTGAAGGATCGAAGATGTGGCTACCAACGACGCGATCTAAGCCTTAAACGCCAAGCTCCTCGATCGGCCGTTCCAGCAGGTCAAATCCGGCGCGCAAGACAGAGTCGAGAGAAAATGTTCGAGTCAGAGGGAGCGAACGGGAGAGAGAAACCAGACGCCAAAAACTTAACCGGATCAAGAGAGAAAGAGAACTCACTGCTCTGGTGAGCTCGATCCAAAGAGAAGCTCGATTAAGCGTCGTCGTCGCTGCTGTTGTCGCCGATGTCGCCGATCCTTGTCCCAAACCGAGAGAGAAATTTGTTGAGGGAGAGATTCTTTGGTTTCCACCCCTTCGACAAGAGCTCGGGTGGTTGATGATGAATGGAAAAGGTTGAATCGATGGTGGAATCGAAAAATTAGGGCTCGCGGCCGGCGGGGCTCAAGGCGAGAGCGCGCGCACGGCGGATCCGCTCCGCGACGGTGGCGACGACTTCCCAACCTCGCTGCTGGGTGATTCCCTCGCTCCTCTTTCTACCTCCGACTCCGGGGTCTTCTTCCGGTGGACGTCGAGCGAGAGCGAGAGCCGACGATCAAGCGAGCGAGCGTTCGATTTCCAAGAACGAGCCAAAAAACATCCGATTGAGAACCTCCGGAGCTAAATCCCGTGAGCCAGATCCAAAGAAAGAATCACCGATCAAGAGAGAGAGAGTCTCCGATCGTGAAGATGCCGGATTCGGCACGCTACTTCTCAAGAGGAGCACAGCGAGACCTGGAAGCGATCGTCGAGGGAGGGAGCGAGCCATGGCCGCGCCGGAGGGTCCTTCGTTGGCCTCCGAGATGGGGAAGAAATCGAGAGAGAGAGAGTAGGTTGTTATGGCGGAAGAGAGGGAGTGTGCGAGCCCGTTCGGTCGTTTAGCCCAGAGAGCAGGAACCAGGGAGAGAGAGAAAATGAATGTCGAGATAGAAAAATCTTTCGTCGAATGGCCTCCCCCGTGCGAAAAAATGAGCCTCCATCTTTTTTCAGCGTTTTTTCCCTTTTTCTTTTTGTTTCCTTTTTGTTTTTTTTTTTTTCTTGTTTTCATTCTTTTTCTTTTTTTGGCTCTTTATTTTTTATATTTTTCTTGCAAAATGAATGATTAAAATGTCTACAAAAATTTCAGGTGTTAACAGGTGAAACGGTGCATTCACATCGCACCCTATCATGAACGTAATAATAATAAAATGCTACAGATCGATATCAAAACCAAAGGTGTGTATTTTAGCGATCCTTCCGCCAACTAGTAATAGAGTGATTCATAGAACCTAGGACATATTGATGTTCCCCCAAATAAAGAGCATGTAATAAGATCAAAAACTAAAACCGTGAGGCTCATCGCCCACCCGAGAGAAGCGATTCTACGACAGAATATGATTGCTGAAATGCCTTGTCCATGGAGGACGGAGACATGGCCAAATCATCAAAACCTCCGTGATGTCCAAATGTTAACCTGCTGCGCATGGACGACAACTCCGGCGTTGGAATATCGCACTCCAAGTAATGCAAAACTTGACGCATGCTCGGCCTCATCAGCGGCTCCGGGTGGGAACACATCAACCCGAGTTTCAGCACCAACTCCATCTCTTCTTCGACAAACTCCACCCCCAACTTCGGATCACTTGCCTCGAGAATGGCACCTCTGTCCCAGCAAGAAAGTACCCAGTCCACTAATATCATGTCCTCCGCGTCTCGATTCTGGATCGGCCTTCTCCCGCAGGTGACCTCGAGCAAAAACACTCCGAATGCGAACACGTCCGTGCTCCTAGTGGCTTTGCCAGTTCGCACATGTTCGGGGGCGAGATAACCAAGTGTTCCTGCGACGTGAGTCGTTTGAGGGTCAGTTCCGTGGTCGCATAGTCTCGCAAGCCCAAAATCTCCGAGTCTTCCATTTAAGTCAGCGTCTAGCAAGATGTTACTCGCCTTTATATCCCTGTGGATCACCACTTGCTCCCAGCCCTCATGCAGATAAAGCAGCCCAGATGCCACTCCTTTGATCACCCTAAATCTTTGCCTCCAATTTAGGGTGGCCTTTGGTTGGTTATAGAGGTACTTGTCGAGGCTCCCATTGGGCATGTAGTCGTAAACCAAGAGCAACTCCCCTTTCCGACGGCAGTAACCGAGGAGCGACGCTATGTTGCGGTGACGTAGCCGACCAATGCTAATGATCTCTGCTACGAATTCTCTCATACCTTGTCTCGATTCATGTGAGACCCTCTTCACCGCGATTTCTATGTTTGATGTGGGTAAGATTCCTCTATAGACCCGACCAAACCCACCAGTCCCTAATAGCTCTTGCTCCCGGAATCCTTTTGTCGCAATATAAAGGTCTTTGTACTTGAACCGGTGCGGGCCGTAGTCCCTCTCCCAATCTTCGAGCACCTCCGCAAATTTCCGTCTCCTTCTCATCACGTAAACTACGCTAAAGATCAGGATCGATAAGAGGAAAAGAACCACCCATGGTAGCCCAATGGTCAGTACCTTCCACGTCTCCTTTTTACCGATCTGAGGAAGCTTAGGAAGTCGGGACAGGGCAAGTGCCTCAGCCTTTCCATTTACCCTGAAGCTCCACCCCAGAACATAGTGAGAATGCGTGAACAAACCGGTCGATGACGAGAAGCCAACATACATGTTCTCGTTGATAATCGACGCGAGATCCCATGTAAGAGACAGAAGGGGAGTTTTTGGCTTTTGCATTTTGATCGGAGCCAATGTGACATTGATCAGCTTTTCCGTGCCATCGTAGTCCACCCAAACTTGCATTGCTTTACCGCTGTGTAGATTCAAGTCCTTGAACTCCCCCCCAACTGCATAATACCCCGCTGGAGCAGACTTTGCTGATACCAATCCGTTCAAGTCGATCCCAACGTGATTATTGTTGATGTCCTGAAATTCGAAGTCCTCGACCGTGTCAAATTCCACCCCGAACACATGATTGGTGGCGTTGCCGTTGTTACTTGTGTTGAACATGCCAAGGTATTGGCTAGGCAGGGAGCCGGGAAGCCTTCCTGGGGCGTGACCACGAAGACCATCCCGTGGCCACTCAGAGTCTGAGCTCGGACCGCAAAGACGAACGTGGTGGAGAAGGAGAAGACAGACCCGTTTGGCGAGTTCTTGAACTGGACTGGCTCGGGATGGAAGGCGTGGCCCATATTCCGTGTGACGTCGTAGCCCATATTCAGGAGGCCATCGGGGGTGACCCAGGCCATCCCATCGAGTTTCAGCTCTCCCATTGTGAAACCGTTGTACACGAAACTGGTCACTTGAGCGTAAGCCAAAACGGCTAGCAGAGAAACCAGAACAAGAATATTGAAGAACATAGCTCAAAACTGAGTCTGCTGCAATTAGCTTTCGAAGGATAGTGTCACACCTCGAATCTATCACACTCCGAATCCTATATGGACGAGAGAGTAACACAGCCGTCCTTTCTCCAAAGGATGCAGGCTTAAACTATACCCCAAAAATCCAGCTCCCAATAGTTCTCACAATAACGCTCTCGATCTAATGGTCACTAACTGAGGCACCTGAAAAACATGATAAGAAGAAAGGACTGAGTTATCACGACCCAGTGAATAATACATTTTTTTTAGGCAAATCGAGCAACCACTATGCACATTTAAAATACAAACATAACTCGCTTTCACCAAATCTAGAAATTTAACAAACCTTTAAGGCCAAAATGCAATATTTCTTTTTTTTAACATAATATGTTCAAAGCAAAAATATTCAAGATAATAACAGGCAAACACCAATGGTTTAGCCCATTGGCCAATGTCATAAAAATACACATCAATGGTCCATTCCATGCCATATCTCTTTCTATCAATGAGCCAATGATCTCATAATCCTATTAATTAAATAAGAATCGGAGTCAAAACCAAGTGAAACACTATTTTAACTATACTCAATTCAAAGTCAAAATGCTCACTACAGGTCAATAAGAGACATCAAGAATGACCAAATATGTTGAAAAAACCACTAGTGCGAAGAATAATTACTCACATGACAAACTTTCTCATGCCATATCTCTTTCTATCAAACTCCAATTCAAGCGTGCTTATTGTCAAAAGAAATTCTTTTCAGCATCGAAAGCTGCTGGTCAAGTTACTGTTCAGCATGTGCGCTCGATTTCGAAAGTTTGTTTTAGGCCAACTGTAAACTCAAATTAAATTGTGAAAGATCACACAGCTCCATAGCACCCTAGACTACCAATACCTCATAATTTTTCAGCTTAACAACTTCTAAACCAGATCTTGCAGTTCCAATCTGACATAACTTTGAATTTGTAACATAATTCCAAAAACTATTCCAATTAGAAAAACAAAAGGCTTGGATCCTTACCGAGAATTGTGAATCGAAGTAAATTCCACTTTGCAAGACCCCCATAGCGTGTAGCGCAAAACCTTCTTTCTTTTTTTCTTTTCCTTTCTTTTTCTTTCCCCTTTTTTTCTTACATGTACAGATACAATTACAGGGGCTATTAAAATCGGAAGATTCTTTATCTTACAACGTCTAAAGAATGGTCCAAATTTATATAGTCTGTGCTCCGCGTTTTTTTTTCTTTTTTGGTCGGTGTGCTCCACGTTAGGTAGGACAAAAACACGGTGGAAGAATGAAAGACTACAAAAGTCCACAGTTTCGGTCGCCATTCTAGACTGGTCAGTCCATGAAAATTCGAGGAAGAAGTTATGTTAAAACGTTTTTGGTGCTTTAGGGGGTGCATATGAGAACTGCCTATTTCTGTTTCAGAAACAATTTTTCTATTCCAGACTTGTTTCTGAAATAGAAATCTGTATGATAAACTTATTCTGTTTTTTTTTTTTTTTTGAATAGATTTATATTCCAAAAATAGGTTTAGAAATAGAAATTTTCTACTTCTTTATTTCTGGAACAGAAATGAGAAATAAAAAATTTTCTCATCGTTCGTCAACCGGTCCTTCATCCGTTGCCGCCGACCACCGTCCGTTGGTCGCCGGCCGTCACCGCCGCTGCCGGTCGCTGGTCGCCGGCCACCGCCACCGCCGCCTCCACCGGTCGCTAGTCACCGTCGCCACCGCCGCCAGTCGCAGGTCGCCGGCCTCGCCTCGCCGCCGCCGCCGCCGCCGCCGCCGCCGCCAGACTATCCGCCGATCCACCGCAGTCCGAAATGAAGAAATTTTGTATCGTTATCAAACGAATTTCTATTTTTAGAGTAGAAATTTTGTGTCGTTATCAAACGGTTATTTTTGCTTATAAACTCTTCTAGAAATAGAAATAGAAAAATCTATTTCTGTTCCAGAAACTATTTCTGGAACAAAATGGTTGTCATACGCGCCCCCATTAATCGCTGCCTCCTTCCAGAAGACTTGACATGCCCCCACAAATAAAATAAATTGTGCACATGTACCAAGTAAAAGGGCATGGGCATATCTTATGGTACGAGAGAAGTTCTATTTATATTTTAGATTTACATTATTTTGGATGACGTGATTCGAAAGGATAAAAAAAAAACGGGGATTTAGATAATTATAAGAGAGAGAAGAAAGAAGGATTTGAAGGGATTGAGTTAAAGGTTGTTAAGATGCAAACGAGGAAAAAGAAGGAAAAGAACAACTGTGATATGAATAGCCTTTTGTGAATTCATAAATAGATATATAATAGTCTTACAAGTGAGAAAGAAGAATAAAATTATTGAGTAACGCAAAGATCCGTTCAAATACCTACGAATACCTTCATATGGTTTTAGAATGTACATGAACTAACCGGGATCAATCCCTCATGATCTCCCTTGATCCCTCCTAATCATTTCCTTCCCTCTCCTCCATCCAAACACAACTATGTTTTTAGAACCTTTTATCTACCCTCCCAATCTCGTCTAACAAGCATGGTTTCAGTGTAGATCCACATGCTACGCGTCGTATTTCACAAGTACGAACATGAAAGTTTCGACATTGAATTATCAATGTAAGAATTATTGTGGCCCTCATGATATTATGAATTAATAATTTAATGAATATTTAAGTGCTAAAATGTATTGGCCATGAAAGGTTGCCAATCATATGAGAAGGATTAAAGGTACAATTCTATTGAGAAGTCATCGTTCTTTCGCAGAGGTTCAACTCTCACGAAATTAAAGGCTACTTGGTGGAAAACACCTATTAATAGCATGTATAAATAGAATCCAGTACTCTTTCCACCCAAGAGAATGAATGTTGTAATCTATCCTCCATTAGATAAGATACGTTAAGGAAAAGTGTGGGCTAAGGAAAAGAAATCTGATTTCTTCGGTTTTTCACAATATTTTCAATAGTATTGCTATGGATGTATATATGTCTTTGTCCCTCTTATTGTAAAAATCATGAAAATAAAAAGTTCCCAGTTTTGAATTTCCACATTCAAGAATTACTTATTGATAACAATAAATTGACAATCTATTTCTACGTCCCCAAATTTACAATCATATTCAAATCAATGGTGTGAGGGAATAGTATGGCATAATTTTTAAGGGCTTTTTGAAAATTTGAAGAAGAGGCTAGAACTCTCTCCTACATATACGGCACGTGTAACTCTTTGTTTTACACATTACACGTCAATCACCGTCGATATAATAATAGTAATGGATACAATATGTAGAAAAAATTTAAATCGATTATGCAGTTATTAGTAATCCTAGATAAATATAGATACAAATTTCTTAGACTAGTCCCAAATCATAATTCCTTAGAAATGCAAGCATGTCTTAGTTCTCAAGAATTAGAATCGGAAGTTGGGGAGATGGACACTTAAAGTGTCAAAAGTTATGTATGGCGCTCACTTTAGGGCCAAAAGTTTTTTTTTTTGGATCATTTAAGTACAACTTTTTAAAAAAAAAAAAAAAAAAGGATCACTTAAGTGTCAACTCCGATCTAAGTAACCGAAAATCCGACGTGACCATACTTTATTAATTTCTCAATCTTATGTGGCTGGCCAATATATCTAATCAGCATATAACTCCTAAATGACATGAAGTGAAATATTTCTCGCAGCACATGTCAATAAGATGATGAATAATCAACAATCAATTAATCATAATCCCATTTTATGTATGTGATAGAAAGACAATCCGCACGTGATTACTGATTCTCCGACTGAAGACCGCATTACTTATTCTAATTTCACAGAGTAATTGAAGCTTATATAATGCAGGAGTTCAACTTCCCTTCGAGTATTTCGCTTTTGTTGATGTCGGGGACGTTGCACTCGTGCATATCCTAGCTCTTGAAAACCCGTCAGCTAGTGACAGATACTGTCTAGTAGGAGAAACCATTCACCATCACGATGTCTTGAAACTCTTGCGCAAGCTTTATCCTACACTGCACCTCCCCAAAAGGTTAGTCCCTAATTTTTTTTCAACATCACAAATAAAGTTCATTCTTTCCTATGAGCAACACTCCAATAGGTCATATTTCATCCTTATTGACTTAACCGACTTGCCCGAATCATTTGGAATGTATGAAGGTGTGAAGACAACGCACCTCTTGTGTCGGCTTATAGGGTATCAAGGGAAAAAGTGGAAGGCTGGGGCGCGACGTTTACTCCTTTGGAAGTCAGTGTACGAGACAACATCGAAAGCCTCATGGAGAAAGGCTTCCCCTTCCCTGGTTTGACCTTGGAGAAAGGGAAACGCTACAGCTACCTCAGTATACACTTGCCGTGGACTTCAAAGCCATGTGATAAGGTTTCTAATAAAGCATCGTACTCTTCTCTTTAATTTTGCACTCTTTCGATAGAGTGCAAAACAATGTACCACTCGCTTCTTGATTGAAGTCTGCCACCTCTAAACTTGAAACCTGACGGATGTTAAATATTATATTGTTGAACCAATGCTTTGCAATACCTGGTCATTTCTGTTCCTAGCTCAACTTGAAAGCATTTGTAGTGACGTGAATTTTCTTTTTCCTTTTGAGATCTTGCATCTTGTGGGTTGAATTAGGTTCGCATAGATAGATTTCTTTAATGGGAGTTTTAGTCAATTAAACTAAATAAAGATTCAATTAGTCATTTGAGGTGTGGAATGCCACCTTTTTGAAATTCTAAGTGAAGATATTGTAGTCTATAAACTTAAATATGATTTTGGTCCTTAATCCTCATTTGCATCGTTTATAGATTAAAAAAAAGCTGATTGCTCTTGATTGAGCTTTCAAATATATTTATCTGACCGTGTAAATGAACTCGAAAAAATTCACAGGTCATATATGTAATTGTTGCCACATATGCAAGGCCCGTTTGGTTCGGCTTTGGGGAAATGCCTTTGAGATAATGCAAATACCTTTGAGGTAAAGGGGTTTTCCGAAATGCTAGACTGTTTGGTAAACTATAACTAAAAGTGCTTTGGAAAATGCAAGACTATTTGGTAAACATATATTTGAAAAGCCTTTTAATGTAACTAAATTAAGTTTTTTAGTTTTAGTATTTTTAAAATTGCAAAAAAGAAACAATGACTATATAACATTTTACATTTTCATGTTGAGAGTAATGTAAAAGATATATATTAGTAAATTTATTTAAAAATTTTATTAAAAGAATTTGATTATAGATTAGATGCAAAGCTCAACTTTTGGCCTAGGGTTCTTTTAGGTTTGTTTTCAACTTTGAATAAATTTTTTTAGATTATTGTAGTATTAATCATCTTCGTTAATTAATGATCATTCTAATGTATTGATAAAAAGTTGGGCTATTGATTGTCAAAAGATAAAAATGACAAAAAAAAAAAAAAAAAAAGGCAAACCCAACATTTGCAAAGACTTTTTATTATTTTTTTTAAATATAAAAATAAAATACGATTAAACTCCGTCGCCGATCAACGGCGGTTGGGGTATGGGGAAGATGATTGGTTTAAAAAAAAAGAAAAAGAAAAAGAAGTCAACAGATGAATAGTAGAGGTGGACTTGCATTTCCGAAATACTGAAAGCCCAAAGCAGGTCCTCACCTGCTTTAGGCTTTTAGCATTTCAAAGGCCAGCATTTAGCCAAGGACACCTCCAAATGCTGAACCAAACACCTAAATTTTTTCCCAAGGGGCTTTCGGGGCTGAAAGCCCCTTGGGAATGCTGAACCAAACAGGGCCGCAACAAGCAAATCAAAGTAAAATAAGAATTGCACAATAATCCAAGCCACAATTGTCGCACTTGAATTAAACAAACTGACGTTCTTTGGGAAAAAAAAGTTTAAACAAACTGACGAGGTATTAGTGATATAGACTGGCCAAATGTAGCTCACTTGCATGCATGGTGCCTCGAATGCAATGCAAATGAGGGTCAAAGACTATAGTAACGCCAAAAATAAATGGAAAATATCAGTGATATACCTAAAAATCATGGCACTTCATTCCCAAATCTACTAGCCACTTTCATGTGCTTTTAGGACATGTATTTCAAAATTTCCATTACATCTATCATTTTTTTTAATCATATTGGACACTCTAGTACAATAATTAGTTTTTGCTCAACATGACTTCATCAAAAGAGTGGTACTAGTTACCGACCAATTTATAAACGAAAGACTAACCCTACCTTCAGAGATCCTCTAATAAGGTATTTATTCCACTCAAGGACTTATAATACAAGTAACCCGATGCAACCACTCCTATAATACATACAAACTAACTCCTACAAACTAGTTGTATAATATCTTTGCCTCACTCACTCTTCCCCTTGATACCACAGAGCTCCCCTCTTCTTCTCACAAGGACATGGGAGAATTCGGTCTAGGGTAGACGCATGTTTGAAAGTGATAGTACTAACTCTAATACCATATTAGAATGTCTAATTTAAAAACTTAAACTAATAGGTGGAGAAAGACCACAAAAATATAAAGGATATATATGACTCATTGTCAAGTTATGTGGAACAATACCTCATCAAGCCCAACGAGTTTAGCCATATTAGTTTTCGATGGATGGCTCTAATTGTTTTCGGCCAATGTTCGATGATGACGAAAGCCTCCGATGGTCGGATCTACGCACCACAAAGAGAGAATGCCCTCGTGCGTTTTCCCTCAGGAGGACCATCCGAATATTGGGTTAGACATGACCGAGATGAAAGAGAAAAACAAAACATAATAATGCATGAATTGGGCTTAATGTGAAGTTTCGGGCCTCGCATAAAATGGGAGGCCCAATCAATTTTTATCCGCATGGTATTCATGGAAACTTGTATCATTGAATGTGACACTCAAAGTTTGTCAATTTATGCGATTATACTATTAATGTTTTATGTATCTCAAGAAGTCCGTAACAAAGCAACGTAAAATGACACCTTAAAGGTAGTGCATTAACACTTTGTTTCGTGAAGCTCGAAATTGGATTACTCGAGGTCAATGCTGCACCTCTCGTATTAGAATAGAAGATTTATCTTGAAACTGGATCTTGCAAACATGGAAATTCTAACGATAGATTCTCATTCCTAAAGTAACATAAGTGAGGCATTAATCATCCTCCTTAAAACAGAACCGCCTCTGCCTTCTTTCATTTTCTTTTTCTTCGCTGCTCCCCCACCGAATCAACGCCACCAGCCTGCTTCTTTTCCACTTTCACGCCGCACGTCCTCCACCAGTCAACGTCCCCAACCGCAACAAGTCTTCCAGCGCCTGCATCTCCACCGAAGTCACCCCACCAGCGAAGCCAGCCCTCGTTCTTCCTCAGTTGCAGCTGCCACACATCCGTTTCCCTGCCCATCTTCACGTGGCCTTGTTTCGCCGAGTCAAACCCCAGCCGCATCTCCACCGAAGTTGACTCCAGCAACGCCTCCTCCGTCGTCCGCGACACAAACGACGCCAGCCCATTTGCTTCCTTGTGTCTTCGTTTGGCTCGATCAACTCCAGCGAAGCTCCTCATGAAGTAGACTCAGCCAGCGTCCCCTTCGCAGCCCAGTTGAGCCCAGCGTCCAGCAGCGAATTGGGCAGCCTCCCCGCCTCCAGTTCAGCCCGCATCTCAGCCCCAAGCCGAGCCGAGGTCAGCTCACTCGGCCCGACCAGTGGCTTCCTCAAGTATGGACGGAGCCCAGCAGTTTTTGCTGTAGGCTTGCAAGGCTTTTTCGGCCGGTCCAAGTCTCCTTTGGCGCCGCTATAAGCCCAAGCTTCGGCTGCCGTCGCACCGCCGTCGCGATGAACCGGTTTTTTGCGCTAAATCGGTAGTTTACTTGCTAAACTTTGCTTAGGGAGTTAATTATGCTTAAGAAGTATTTAGTTTAAGCTAATCAGGGATTAGGTGGTTAGCAGAGATGGCAAATGGGTGGGTCGGGTCGGGTATGGGTCGGGTCGAAAATGGGTCGACCCATATTTGACCCATTTAATCTGCTTTTGACCAATATTCTCAGTAGTGTAAATCTAGTGACCCATACCCAACCCAACCCAACCCAACCCATACCCATACTCGACCCGACCCATATTGCTAAAACCCACTAATATCCTAGAAAAACCCACACTCACTTTAAGCTATATGCTAATTGGATAAAAACCTCAAATAAAATTAAAAAATTGTAAATAAAATAAAAAAAGATGTTAAAAAAAAACCTATAAATTGAAATATTTATGAAGAATTAAACTATACACATGCTTCTCTTATTTAAAGTGAGCACACTATTGAGCAACTAAAAACTGCAACGTGAAACTAAGTATTAGCTATTTGAACACTATCCAATGAAACATCCGTGAAGGCAAGAATGAAAATGGTCTTTCACAAGTCGGATTTACGTGAGCTTCATCAAATTTGGAATTGAAAGTACACGCTTCTCTTAATAAGAATCTCATTTGCTCATTCAAAGAAAATAATTCTATAGCTACATCTGTAATTCAAACAAAACTGTCCACTCTCCTGGATATCTTAGAAAGACAAACAAAAAGATGTAATGCTTAGAAACTTCTTCACATACAGTTATCACCCTTCCCTCCTTCTAGACTAAGTCAACTTCATACAGGTCAATAAAGTGCAGAACAAGACCAAGTCCCAAATATGATGATATCTTCAATTTTGGAGGTAGAAAATTCTAAACTCGATACCAATTACAGTTCATCTTTTAACAATGAGATGAAACTCTTCCTCTGATTGACACATAACTTTTCTTGGGAAGAAAATACTTACATATGCCTCCCCAACCTACAAATCCCCATAAAATTTCTCCCCCTCCATGTCATAATGAAACAATGTAAAAATGTTCACATGGACTAATTAAGCATAGTACAACTTGTTTATGGTTGGCCACCCCTAATCAACTTCCTAAATTGTGAAAGCTTCTATAGATATCTGCAATTTACCAATAAGTCAACTGCCATATCAGAGAAAAAACATGGTACAAGTACAAAGAAGGCACCTTATAACCAAAAAGCTCACAACATGCTTGTCGAAACACTAAAATTCGTTCTGCAAAGACAGTCTTGTACCTATGCCATATTGAGAACAAACGTATCATGTAACACAAACCTTTCTTCACACTTTTCAAGTATTGCAATTTGTTCTTCAGCTGAGTTATCTTTTCAGATATTTGGCAATCAATAGATTTTGCAGCATTGCCTACAATTTACATGTGCAGCCACACAACAAGAACAAAAGAGCATTTAGTTATGCACCACCAAGCTATAGCTTTTCAAATACGTAAAATCATTTACAACCCCAAATCAGAACTTCATCATACGGAATGCAATAGGCACATGAATTTCATTATTATGTTGCATCAGCATTTAATGTTTAGATATATATATATATATATATATATATATATACACACACGCGCACACACACACATGCGCGCGTGCACACACACACAAATATATATATATATGAGAACTTCCATAGACATTAACTCAGCACATTGATCCTTAAGAACCTACAATATTCCAAGAACAAGAAAAAAACCATTTTAACATGCTAGTCTAAATCTGGGGAGAAGTACACTATTGGTGCCATAAGTTGTGTACGGCGCTCACTTTGGTGCCAAAAGTTTTCGTCGGATCACTTAAGTGCCAAAAAATTTGAAAAACGCTCACTTTGGTGCCAACGCCGATCTGATCTGCCGGAAATCCGACGTGGCCTTTTTTTATTAATTTCTTATGCTGATGTGGCTCACCGGAGAGTCCAGTTAGCATCTAAAGCAAGAAACGACATCGTCTAGTTGCATTTCCCCCCAAATAAGAGCCCTAATTTGCCAAATTGAAAGAAATCCCCAATTTCAAACCCTAATTATTGTCGACGAAACCCAGAACTCCCCGGACTTGCGCCAGGCGGACGTCTCGACCTCCTCCTCTGTAATCGAAGGACGAGATGATGATGCCGCCTCCGCCAGTGGCTTTCCAATGGACAGATCCAGCGGCAAACACGAGGCCGAGGAGCCTGGGGGGGACGCTCGCGATGTCTCCTCATGACCTCGAGCCCCGATCGAGGACCTCTTCCCTTATCGCACAATCTTCTTCAGTAGGTCAGGCGGATAACTCGATTCCGATTCTATGTTCGGCGCCACCACTTGTGCGATGGCTCGACGCTCAACAGCGAGAAGATGTCTCGAGTCAAAGGGTTGAGGAGATAGGTCACACCGCAGAGGTCCTAGAAGCAATGCGATCCGTGACTTGAAGCTCCGGCTTCGTGGAGCCATGACCTCTCGGCCGAGTTGGGGGAACGGGACTCCAAGCTATGGCTCGGGTCCGAGCCGGGATTTCGGACGCCACTCACCACATGTGCATAGTGGCGGAGGGTGGATCGTCAATGATGTGGGGCCATCCTCTATAGATGGACCTGAGCTTTGTGGAGGAGCTCTAATAGAAGGGAGCGACAGCGATCTCGTCCTCCTCCTTGGCGTTTCATGCCGAGAAGAAAAAAAAGCAAGGAAGAACAATAGGTGTGAACATTGAAGAAGAAGAAGAGGAGGATGGACTGATTTTCTTTCTTCTTCGTTCAACAACAGCTAAGAAAGTCCACATGGACTGATTTTCTTTTTAAAAATGCCTAGTCATATTAAATTTTTAATTAAAAAATCCACGTCATTTTTTGGCCTGAATTTTTCGCCGGAGGCACTTAAGTGATCGTTTTTTCGCCGGTTTGGCACTTAAGTGATCCGACGAAAACTTTTGGCACCAAAGTGAGCGCCGTACACAACTTATGGCACCAATAGTGTACTTCTCCCCTAAATCTGGAGACAAAAGAGATAATTTAATAGTGAACTTTACAAATAAAAGAAAGTACCTAATACAAATAGTCTTGGAAGTCGACAATGAGAAACTTGTCCTCAAGATCTTCCTCAGGCGAAACTCCAAATAACCAATCTTTGGTGCATAGCTCAGCCTCCACATTTTCAGGCGAAAGGGAACTATGATATTTATTTAGGATGCGTCCTCCAATGTTAAAGGCTAACTCTGAGGCAACAATAGTGATAGGGATACTCAATATATCACGTGCCATGAGAGATAACTCGGGATATCGATGTGAATTAGCTTTCCAATAATCAAGGACAATGAGATCAGGGAATTTTTTTCTATCAACCTAGGCTCCTCTAAATACAAATCCAATTGTGACTTAGTAGATTGCGAGCCAAAGTGTTCACTCTCAAATGCATCATACTCATCAAGATTGTCCACAATGTCCTCAACCGAAATGTTACCTCGACTAATTGAAGATGCAAAGCGATCATTTCTCGATGTAGAGGTCACATATTCATCAAAAAGCATATAAAGCTTTTCTCAAATAATCCATACAAATTCCACATGATGATCCATCTCCAACTTCGAATAGCAAAATTCTAACAAATGTAGCTTATAGTGAGGATCTAATACAACAGCGAAAGATAAGACAACACTGTAACACTTTCAATATTTTTCAAACTTCTTTAGTATTGCCATAACCATAGATCTAATAGTTACATCCTCAATATTCCTTGCATTTATCAAACGAAGCTGAATCTGCCACACTCCATAGAAATATAAATTCGCCTTGGGATATCTAACTCGGAGAAGAGAGTAGAAATATCATAGAAAGGTTGCAACAAGAATGCAATTTTCTTGGCTCTAACCTAATGCTCAGGTGATGGACATGTAAGAAAGTTAGAATCAATTAGCTTCAAATAGGAAAATGCATGTTCAAAGACCAAAGCACCTTCAAGCATTAAGTTCGTAGAGTTCCATCTAGTAGCCACATCTTGACGTACTTTTTTACCCGTCTTCAAGCAAGACTATGTTATACACTCAACAAATTTTGCTCTCCTCCCTTGTGTAGCTCTCACATATTTGACAGATTCTCTAATATTTTGCAATGATCCATCAATCATCTTTAGACCTTCTTGGACAATAAGATTTAGAATGTGTGCACCACAACGTACATGAAAAAACTTCCCATCACACAACAAAGAGGATCTCATAGAAGGTGTATTTTTCCAAATATCAACCATACTGTCATTATATGATGCATTATCCAATGTGATACTAAAAATTTTCCTCTCAATGCCCCACTCTCTCAACAAAGTCAGCAACTTTTCCAATAAAATGGTGCCATTGTATGGAGGTGGCACGTAGGAGAAGCACAAAACATTTGCATGCAATTCCTAATTCTCATCAATGTAATGGGTAGTGACAGTCATATAATGATCGCTTGTCACGTAAGTCCACAAGTCGAAGTTAAACATATTCTGCTAGAAAGCGACATAATATTTGATTTCAAATTTCTCTTCTCCTTCTCATAAACTTTTACCACATCACTTTTTGTTGTATTCCTCGATATGTGCTTCACATTAGGATTAAGATAACTAAACAATTCTCCGGTAGCCTCATGCTCTACAAAAGAGTATGTGTAATTGTGTTTGATTATTGCTTTGCTAACTTGCTTCTAAACACAGTTTGATCAAACAGTTACTGTGGAATCATCAACGTTGGCCTCTCGATTGGGACAAGTATGTAAATGACGCAACAAATGTTTTGTCCCATGATTAGCCATGTAAGTTGATTCGCACTGTTTACCCTTGGCCTTTTTTTTTTTTTTTTGCCATCCTCATTTGTGAATTTTTCAAATCTAGACCATACAGTAGAAGTGCATTTTTTTGATCGTTTAGAGCAAGTAGAGTTATCTTCCTCATCCTCATGAAATAAGGATGCAGCTTTACGCCTCTTAGACCCTTCTGTTGTTGAATATTCTTCTTGATCCTCATTAGATCTTGACATGTCAACTAATTAGTTGAAGAAAACGTGAATTAGAACAAGTTATTTACTCAAAGAGAAAATGACATGTTATATTTCTATTTAACACTAAAAGAAAACATCTCCAACTTTCATTCTCCTTTAAGAGTAGAGTACAAAAGAGAAAACATGCAAAAGA
The DNA here is from genome assembly GCA_014182515.1 of Eucalyptus microcorys. Lineage (NCBI taxonomy): Eukaryota > Viridiplantae > Streptophyta > Magnoliopsida > Myrtales > Myrtaceae > Eucalyptus > Eucalyptus microcorys. Next base: position 21,964,448 of record CM024566.1, on the reverse strand, counting down.
CCCAAAAAGAACTACTTTGCCCATTTACAGGGAACACATCCACATGGAATTGCACAGTCCACACAATCTACAAAACATCGAAGCATAAAATGAGTAAACGGCACCCTTCTCATAGGAGGACTCCTAAAAACATACTCGATGTCTCCGTTTCACGCGAAGAAAGAACATTTGCATGTTAATCACACTCTTCATCCAAGAACATACCTTAACAAGCTCATCTATAATTGCATAGAATCGCATCAATTTTCCATTTTTACATCGCAAACCACGCATTAAGACATCACGAATCATCCCGATCTCATAAGCCACCATTACCCAATGAATACATGCATAGCCGAAAACTAACAATCCCCATCCCATCGATTGGAATTAACTTATTCACCATCCGAAACACAAGGGCACCATCTCCACCCCCAAAATTCAACAAAAGATCAAACGAACAAACAATCCCCTCAAGTACAAACCCTAGGGTTCCCCGAACAAGAGCAAAGCTGCATGCACCTCGGGAATTGAGCTCGTTCCGCTAGGCTTTGAGGCGGTTGAGGTTGTGGGTCTTCTGGCGGACGAGGAGCTGGAGCTCATGGGTGTGCTGGAGGTAGTACTGCCGAAGCGGCGGAGGTGAGCCTCAGAGGCGGGTGATGGAGGCCACTCGGAGGCGAGTGGTGGAGGTGAGTGGCGAAGGTGGGTGACGAAGCTCGTCGACCTTTGAGGGAGCGACGGGGCGAGCCTCGAGGTAGGCGACGGAGGTGACTCGGAGGCGAGCCGCTACAACGAGTGGCGAGGCGACTCGGAGGAGAGCCACGAGGCGAGTAGCGGAGGCAAGCGGCGGAGGTGGGTGACGAAGGGCAGCCGTCGGCGTGTCGCTAAGGAAATTCTACGTTTTTTAGGTTTTGAAAATGGGTCGAAGATGGGTTAGAACATATGACCCATTTTCGACCCATATAAAATTGAACTTAAAACACTTTGACCCATTTTAACTGGGCCATTACATCTTCATAACCCATATACGACCCATTAGTGAAAAATATGGGTCCATGACCCATTTTGCCACCTCTAGTGGTTAGTTAGATTAGATTAATGATTTAATTATTCAATTATGCATGTTAGGTGATTAGATTAGACTGATTTAGGCCTAGATAGAATGTGCTATTTATCTAGACAGGTTCGAGATTTTTCCCGGCCCGTTTGGGCGGTTAATTTAGCAATCATGGCCTAAGTTAGTATTTTTTGCATTTAAATTGAATTATTTAATTAATTTTGGTAATTATTTAATTATTTATTATTTTTCGGAAATTAGATCGGAATAGCCGGTGACCAGAATTTCATGCCGATTGCAATGTTTTGTTCAGTTTATGTAATTAGATGTTAATTTGTGCAAATTGAGTGCTGATTGGAAATTTGGTCAATTATTCCAAAATTTGTGAATTTCAATATTTATTCTGAAAATCCTAGGTGTCGGGTTTTAACACCGAAAATGGTTTTATATACTATATAAAACAGTGTAATTTTAGAAAGAAGGTTATGAATTTTCCAGGTTCGATCTGATCGTGTACCCACACATGACTATTTTCACTGAGTATTTTTAATACGAAAAAAATAGGCCAGGATCAATATTTTAATTGAGACATTTGAGTGCAATGCACGGTGTCCTGGACCGAGATTGAATGGTCGTGTGTTGGTTAAGAGAACCCGTTCTAAGCGTTTACACTGAACGTTACCCTATATGGGATTTGGGTCGCAATAGATTCTGAACCTATACTCCTTCGGGAAAGCCATCTTTGAGAGATGTAGTCGTGCTCAATGGGGTGAGACGATGCCTGGATATGCTAGTAGACCGCCGAACTTGGGAGTAGGCCATAACCTTGAGGGGTGTAATTATCAATTGGAACGCATGATTAATTGAGTTAGATGCACCTGATTATGAGACAAAACTATGTGGCACGGTATGGGACGTGTCATAACGGTTTGGCCTTATAATCGGGACCCCTGTGATTGATTGAATTGATGAGACATTTCAATTGTTGTGTGCTGTGATTATATGCATTGTGTATATGAACTGTGCTGACGTGCATGAGGGAATTGAGGCGAGGTAAGTTCTCTATATTGTGTGGCTAGACCACCCTTGGGTGTATTTCCTTCCTAATAGGAGTTTAGGGGGTGAACTTGCTAAGATAATATCTCATTCCATCGTGGGCTTAACTTTTCAGGTCCTTAGATGGTGGTTGTGGAGGACCCAAAACCCCGGAGTCTCGTGGAGGTGGAGTTCGAAGAATCGGCATATGTGTCCGACTAGTTTGTCGTAGGACAGCTTTCTTTTGAGAGCCGATCTTTTGTAGACTTTTGACTAGACTCATTTTGTACCTAAACCCAATTGTTTATAAGAGTGTGGCTTTTGTGAAATGTTGCCCCATTTTTCTATCCCATGTTGTTTACTGTCAGGGGTTTATTGTTTCGCTTCCGTATGTGCTCACCTAATTAGGTCAGCGACGCATCTTAGGAACGTCACAATTGTATTGACCATAGAGGGATGTGCACATGCTCATGGATCGGGGCATGACAATAATGAAGTGAACAAGGAAACCTTTAGAGATTTCTATGTCCAAGGACTTGAGTAGCCATAGCATTCATCCGCATAATGTGCTCACGAACACCATTCATTCCATTATATTTTAGGGTAATCAATTTGGAAATAAGAGCAGTAGCCTGTGCCTTGGAAGTGCCCTCAAATTGCTCATCAATGTGAGCATGGTACTCCTTCGCATTAGGATACTCAGGAATGGCTCCCCAAATAGCGTTCGTTAAGGAACCTTTCATAATCATTATACATATGCGGTCAGATCGCTTCCACTTTTCATGAGCAGCTTTCTGCTCATTTGAGCTTTTAGCAATGAATTCGGCAAGAGTGTCAACCCATAAGGCATAGTCCAGATGCACAACCTCAAGACCGGGGCTTATTTGCTCTTTCCACTTCTTAAAATTTGTACCACTCGATTGTTCAATAGAAGAAGGTAACTTGTAATAGCAGCAGGATTGTATGCTAGATCGGAAAAAATTAATTCATGAACATTAGTACCTTTAGGAAATCCAAAAAATAAATAAAATAATTCAATTCATCATCACAATAAACTGAAAAATAAACAGTTCATTTACATATAAAGGTAAAATACACAAAACCTTACCAAAAGAAATCCAAGAATTATCTATAGCCTTCCATTGGGCCGACTATAAACACTTTAAATGGATTCTTTCATAATTTACTAGCAAATTTCATGAGGCAATAATAAATCAAATTAAATCACCATTGGGCATAATTAATTTGACTTGCGTATTGGCAATTTATTTGCTTGTCAAATTATCATTATACTCAAAATTAAATATCTTAACTTTTTATTGGGCGAGTTACGAATTTAATCACGAGCATGACATGAGACGGTTTTTATCATAATGTAAATCTATTTAAAGTAATAATCTTCTATTGGGCCGATTATTCCTCAAATAGTTTAGAACCGTAATAAAGAATAAAAATATATATTTATTCGACATCATAGAGTAATACTTTACACTATTTACAAAACCCACGCCATTAACAACATTTGTTTTCAAAATACATGAGCGCCGAATAAAAGAGAAGGGAACAACACAAAATTAGGTTATTCAATGATCGATCACGAACGATAACCAGAATATACGACAGTATTTATCGATTTCAAACGTTTTGTTAATAAAAAATCAAAAACATCCTAATCAAATACATTATTTGCATAAGGTATTAAAAAAATTAATTATTATTATATATTTATTCCATCATCAACGAAATACTATGAATCAATCATAAAGGGGTGAAAGATCATAATAAACATTATAACCATGTTCATGCGTTAAATAAACCAACACTCTGATCCCACATGTTAGAATAAAAGGATCTTTCAGTCACATGAACATGATATAAAATTAATAAATATAGCGTACCCGAATCAAATGCAGTCATTATTAATCCAACAAGTAAGAAGATGTGTTCCCATGAGTATGAATTTTCACCACTCTCCTCTATAATCCTTTCGATGAGTGTGTATTTTTCTCTCTTCAATTTTGTGAAAATAGCGGAAGCATGATAATGGAATGCCTTTGTTCTCCACCGAAAAGAGATCTTATAGGGAGTGAAAGGACCAACCCTAGGGTTGCTAAATGTTAACCTTCCATCAAGATTTAAGATATGGATTCTACATGTCTAATTAGATGTCAAAAATACATTGCCCATAATATATTTTACTAAATTGGGCATATATCGAATATTAGATAATAGACCTAATAAGCCACATTAATGAGTTGGACCTCGTCAAGTCCAACAGAAAATAGTTATGGAATATGATGTCCTAATATTGATTGTGCTAAGAAAAATAGCTGGTGCTAATCCTTTTTATCCAGCTTTGAATGAGAGGTTTGCAACAAATATGTCTCTCCAGTTTGTATAGGAGATGCAGACTTTGGGCAAGTTTTAAGTCACCCCCACTCTTCGCTTACCCTCCTTATTTCACATAATCACTTGAACTCCTTACATCTCCTCCTCTAATGGCACAGCTTATATTGCATAATTTATTCTAATAATTGTTAGGACGCACTTCTCATTACTAAATTAGTATCAATAACCTGATATGCAAGAAAGTTTTCTTTTTTTGTTTGGTTAAGGGCCACCCATCTGCGTTGGCCAACCGCTTGGCTCTATTCTAATCAACATCGAGACAACTTTTTTTAGCTCACTTCATGATCTCTAAAATATCTTACCCGTTCCCATCAAGTAAGTTATAGGATCAAGGTCAAATATGCTTTGGTGTGACTAGTGGTTGTATGCCGAAATTAGTTTCGTTTGAACCGTCATCTTTAATTGAAAGGGGGAAATGTGTACTATTACCTGATTTTCTATTTGGCATGTGAATGCGTAAGCCATATAAAAGAGAAATGTATCATATTTGCGACCATCCTAGGGTTGTGTTCCCCTTTGCTTTGCCAAGAGCCTGGCGGTGGCGAAAGGTACTTGAATAGCAAGTGTCATCTTGCATAAAGTAGCATGAAGTGCCATTATGTGTCCTGGTGTTTAGAATTGAGAGTTTCATATTTTCTCTTTTTCAGAACAGGTTATCTATGACCGCATATAATAAATAATAACGTCCATTTGCCCCTCTTTCTGAATACTACTGGATCTCACGTCACTTCTGAACAATTCACTGGTTGATCATGATTGTCTTTCGTCCATCTACCCATTTTTCTGGACACTATTTGATCTTATGTCACTCTTGAACAATTCAATTTCCTCGTGCCATATATAGTTTGCACATGTATGATTCTTATGTCACTCTTGAACAATTCAATTTCCTTGTCCCATGTATAGTTTGCGCATGTATGATGATGAATCTACCATTTCTTTCCGGTGGATAAATTTCCTTGTGCCATATAGTCTTTTTTAGCTATTGCATTGGTTTGCACCCTTCCCCAGTTCCTCTTCGATCATAGCAAACGCGGGTTCTCTAGACGCTGCCTCGGTTTCGAAGGTGGGACTACTTTATAAATTCTTTCTTTTCCGTCTTCGATTATGTTATGTTTAATGCTATATATTGATTAAGCGAAGTCATATCGTATGGTAGACCATTGATTGCCTTCCTCATCTAGCAGGAAGTGCAGAATGGATGGACAAAGGACCTTGTGCATGTTCTAAAGAAAATTCCAAGACTCGCACATTAGGTAAACGTCGTCTTGGTGGGGAGCAACATCATTCAATCTTAAAGTGAATCGTGGTTTGGTAAATGATCAGGATTGGCATAACTCTTTCATGCAAGTTAAGTGGAGTTTCTTTTTCTCTACTGGATCTTCAAGGCGTGGATCTCGCATCATCCTCATGCGAGCTTTGAAACTACTAGAACACAAGGGGTAGCTACCGATTTTTAAGGCGCTGAATTCTCGAGTTAATGATGATGAATGCGTGCTTTTCATTTGAACTTCTAGCATCTGAAACGGCACATGTAGTGTTCCCGGGACGCTTTTATTCAATCATTCTACAGGCTTTTGAGCAAGAAAAACATTATAGAATCTTCCTCCTCCTTGTGGACTGACTTTAGGATGCATGAAATGGTTTTGCAAAATAGGTCGTGGAACGACGGCTTCATGACCTTAGTTTGCAATGTGGTTTATGAATAATTTGTGAACCGAGTGATAGATAGATAGTGATGTTGGCTCGAAAGACCGATCATAACAAACGCGGGCTTTGATAATATTAAAGGCTTTTTTAGTAGATGGCTGTGTTAGAATAAGTGGAATCACAAAATAACAAAAAACCAAGTTAAATTATTTTACCAAAAAAAAAAAAACCAAGTTAAATTATTTCATGAAATCAATAATCTCTCATTATAGTTAGTAACTTATTAATCTCATTCAAAAGTCGTTTCAACTTTCAAACTTCACTACCCAAATTCCATAGAGATGCAAATATAATTAAGACAATCGACCGGTTGACAATGTCAAAATATCCCAATCCAAAAGTAAGTCAAGGTAAGGGAAAAAAAAAAAACAAAGAAAGATCTTGGATCACCCTGTGTGGGATTGAGAAATCAGGGAAAAATATCTCTTGAAGCCCCACTCATTCATTTTGTTCTTTAATCAAATGATGGAGAAAAATTACGGAATTGGATCTGCGGAACTCGGTTTAACCCATCTTTTTGAAAATGGCCACAACGCATGACTTGAAGGTCTGTAATTCTCAACGTGAGAAAGTTGGTTTCACAAAAATCAATAATTTCAAGAAAAATTTCCCCAACTTTAATCTTTACGTTGTTTGAATTTCGAGTTAATGGGAAATATTTAATTATCAAACAAGATGCTTGGCATAGGTTTTATCGATAGTGAAAATAATTTTCATAAACTTATATTTCTAAGCGATGAGAACAATCGAAATTAGGAATACATTTTACGAATTGTTGATTTTTGCAATTCCTATTATTTTACGAAAAAGAACATTAATCGTAATTATCTTTCAAGGAAGTTTCCTATGTTGATTTCAATTTTTTTTTTTAATAGAAGGATCTATTATTTATTCATTTTCCTTAACGATCTAAATGTCAAAAAATAAAACAATCGGACCGTTTATACTTTCAAACTATCCTTAAATACTCTAAAATCTACCGGTCTCACTACTCTACAACAAAAGAGTTAAAAGATGATTAATTTAATTCATCCATGTTTATATTGATTTTGGTATCTTATTGAGAGGTTTGCTTAAGGTTGGATATTTCTCATCATCATGCAATTTCGATTTTTCTCAATTTCGAATCGTCACTTTTGGACATTTTCATTATTAACGTGCTTTAATAGAGTGCCCATCTTAAGAGACGTAACATTATAATAAGCATGATAAAAACTCTGTTATTTATTAGCACGATATTTACAAGAAATGTATAAGTAAAAGTAATTTTCACCATTTTACTAATAACAATAACAAAAATAATTCTGCATGTGTCCTCTTTTTTTCCACCCCCACCCAGGGGAGTGTTCCCCCGGACTCTTCATTTCCTGCGCTGCGCACCCGTGTGTTTCAAGGGGGAAGGCTGTTGGGATCCAAGCTGACCCCCCCTAACCCCCCAAGGGGGGTTGTGGACAGGTGAGTCAATGGGGCCAGTATTAGTTTTAGTGCCCCCGGACCTAGGATACTACCATGTCTTTCCAAGATGTCGGGCGCCTTTTAAGGTCCCCCGCTCGGGACCGCTTTTCCTACATATGTATTTTACTAATTTACATCCATTTTAAAATAACGATAAATGAAAATAATTTCCCTCATCTTCTTACTCCACCACGTTTTTCTCCATGCCTATATTTTCTCCACCCTCTAAAGCTTTCCCACAAATATATATATATATATATATATATATATATATATATATAATAAATTCTCTCTAACACTTTCAAATTGAAATTTAATAAAAAATTTCTAATACTTATCGGGTTTCTTTTTCCTAGTTCGACTAAAATCTTCAAGAAATTTATCTTTGTACCATATTTAATGTTTTTTTTATATATAATTTTCTCTGATTTCCAAGTATAAAATCAAGAAAATCCGGATTGGTAATTTCCAATTTTTGCACCCCGCGTAACGTGAACGCGCTTTGGCTTCCTTATATAAGAAAAAGGCCAGCAGGCCAACTTCCCATCCAAGAAACAAACAGAAGCTCTTCGTCTTCCATCCATCATCGATTTCGCTTCTTCTTCTTCTTCTTCTTCTTCTTCTCGATCGACCGCCGCCGATTTTCGTGCTTCCGATTCGAGTGGCCGATCGTCGGTCCGTCGCTTCGCCGTTTTCCCTCAGGTTCGCTTCGCTTCTCTTTCCGACGCGCTCCCTCCGTATCAGTTTCTAGCGAAGTAGCGACGAGGAAGAAGTTCCCCCCGGTTAGGGTTTCCGTCTTCTTTCGACGATGACGATCTCCCGCTCGCCGCCGGAGGGTTTTCCAGGAAGTGGGTGCCCGCCGCTGACGACCGCGAGGGCCGTCGGGCTTGCAGCGCCCTCCTCGGCGTTTGGTAGTCGTTCGCGGCGATTTTTAGGGTTTCTTAATCCCGAAGGAATCGGGGGTTTTGTTCCGCCTTGAAGGATCGGGGGCATGTTACCTTGATTCGAGGGGAAATTTTAGGTTTGATTACTGGAATTTATGTTGAAAGGGCTCGGACGATGCGACGTGGTTGTCGAGATCTACTGTCTCTACTTCGTTTTCTAGAATTTTATTCGCTTCTGCTTCTGGGTGAATTTGATTTGGTTGGAACCGAAACGAAAGAGATGGGAATCATGATGGATGGATGTAGATGTTTATCCATTCTCTTATAGGTCGATCGTTCGTATTGTTGGTGATAAGAGGAATTTAAATGCTTGGGATTGCTGACTACAGCGGACCTTGGCTTTTCTGCAAAAGGGATCTTCTTGCAAGAACGAGTTCTGATGCTTTGAGTTAACTTTGGATAGGTCGTTCAGTTCGGCGATTGATAGCATGGCTATTAAGACAGCAAGGAGTACTGTGGGTTGGCCACACGATTCAGCTGCTCACTATAAAGCGCCAACAAGCCGCAGAGTTTGCACTTATTGGCTCGAAGGGAGGTGCAACCGGAATCCCTGTAGGTTTTCGCACGATGCATCTCTTCTGCGCAATGTTTACCATCGAGCTGCAAAGCAGTCGAGTCATATGGCTGAGGATTGCCCTGGGAGGAAGGGCCCTGAATCTAGTCCAGTGAATTCAGCAAGTTCGACTTCTGGAGAGAGAAGTGAATCGTCGACAAATAAAAACCCTCTGGAGCCCCAAGAAAAACTATGCAATTTCTGGATAACAGGCAACTGCGTGAAGGGCAACGCATGTCCTTTCTTGCATTCGTGGTTTCACGGTGTTGATTTTGCTATGTTGACAAAGCTTGAGGGCCATAAAAAGGTACCATTTAGAGATTAGTTTTTGCCTTCTGTGTTCTCCAGACTATAGCTGGAGAAAATTTAGTTGCAACTCTAATTTGTTTCCGTCCTTTTTCTAATTAAGATGTCGAAATATCATTTGCCTGTCTGGCATAAAAATGGGTCTGGACTCACCTGATGCTTTTTATGACAGGGTGTTTCTGGGATAGCACTTCCTTCCGGATCTACTAAGCTCTACTCTGGAAGCAAAGACGGAACGGCTAGAATCTGGGACTGTCACACTGGTCAATGTGATCAGGTGATCAACCTTGGAGGAGAAGTTGGGTGTTTTACTTGTGAAGGTCCTTGGGTGTTTGTTGGCCTGCCTAATACTGTTAAGGTGAGCGGTTGGCTGGGTCTACTTTGTCCTTCGTTATTTTTTTCTTTTTATGGGGGAATTCTTGAATTGGTGAACTGCTGAACTCTAATTCATTGCTTTCTCTTGTATTTCTTGTAGGCATATAATATCCAGAATGGTGCTAGCTACAATATCAGTGGACCAGTTGGACAGGTTCATGCTCTGGAAGTTGCTAATGACATGCTTTTCGCTGGAGCCCAGGTAATTTATTATTAGAAAGAATTTAATCAATTTAGATGATTCATCTGCCGTAATATTGTCTAGTCCGTTTCTTTGGAATCTCGTTCCTCTGTGAATTAGCAACATAAGTGATATAAAAGTTGATGCTGAGTGTGAGGGTGGATTTTTGGTTCAGACCTGAAATTCTTGTCTTCTTCTTCTTTATGTGGGGCCCACCTGAGTCAGCATTCATCTGATCACTGACTGCCTCATTTGTTGATCCTTGTGATGAATTGTATTGGCTTTCGATGATTATGCTGAACAAACTTTCCTTCTAGGATGGCACTATCTTGGTGTGGAAAGGAGGTAGTGAGGCTGATCCTTTTCAGATGGCTGCGCCTCTCAGGGGTCACAAGCAGGGCGTGGTATCATTAACTGTTGGGCGCGACCGGTTGTATTCTGGTTCCATTGACCAGACCATAAGGGTAAGCTGGCCTATATTAGATGTCTCGCCCCCTGATTTAATCTAGTTGTGTGTCCTGGGAAGGCATTACTTGGCTGTTGGAGTTTATGTTTTCTTTTGCATCACCTCTATTGGTTGATACATCCTCTCTGTATCTTTCTGCCGCACTGCGCTGTAATATCGTCCTGACCCCTGACCTCTTTCTTGTTTTCTTCTCTGCAGGTGTGGGACTTGCACACTCTGAAGTGTGTTCAGGAACTTGTTGGACACACTGATGTGGTGATGTCACTTCTTTGCTGGGACCAGTACCTGATATCCTGTTCATTGGATAAGACAATTAAGGTCTGGGGGGTTGCCACTGAAGGAGGCAGCTTGGAAGTTGGCTATACACATCATGAGGACCATGTATGTTGCTTGCTAGTTTTCTTTTTTTGGGGGGCACTCGTGTGGATTAGGGTATAGGGTGAAATTGTGTTTTCTTTTATTGTCTTCATACTCCGAAGTGCGTGGGCCTGTTTTACAATCTAAGATCGCAAAAACGCGCACCTTGTTTCTTTTCAGTTTTATTTCCGCAGTTAAAATTAACTATATGAATAATGTGGACTGAAGCTTTGTAATATAGCCATACTGTCAAGTACCTTCCATGTGCTTGCTCTATGTGGGGAAGACCTGGATTTTCATCTTACACCTGTTGGTGTTTTTCAGTTTCTCACTGTGCTCCTAGTCTCAAGGAAGTGATGTAGTATCATTTGTTGATGTTGCAAGTATCATTTTGTCCTGCACAGGGAATTCTTGCACTGTCAGGGACGATTGATGCACGTGGTAAGCCGGTCCTTCTCTGTGCGTGCCTCGACAACACCGTTCGGTTGTACGAGCTCCCATCGTAAGTCCAAATAATTTCTCTAATTGGTTTGACATCCTGTCTCTCAGTGGGACTGTTCTCTTCTTCTGCTTGGCTGACTTTGTGCATCGTACGCCAGGTTCACCGAAAGGGGCAAGATATTCTCAAGACGAGAAGTTAGGACCCTTCAAACGGCTCCCGGAGGCCTATTCTTCACCGGAGACGCTGCGGGGACACTTACCGTTTGGAACTGGTTGGATCCTCCAAAGAGCCAAGAAGAGCAGCTTCCTCAATCGATGGAGTCATGCTAAGTAGAAGACAGAATCAAGCTATTATTGACATTGGAGTTTAAATTTCTCGAGGAAGACAATGTCATCTATGCCACGATGCAACTGATATTGTGATTTAGAGCAAGAAACGGGACGGCTGTAGCTACTTACTGTCCGCCCCGCAATACCAATTTTTGGGCTGTCTTTTTTGTATAGATACTGATTTTTTTTTCCAGCAACGGCTGGACTTGTATATGATTCCTCATTAGTAATTGAAATGCCTTTTGCTTGTCGAATGGAAACCCTTTTTTTATCTTTTTGGGAGAGTTTACAGTGGAATTCTGATTATCGTTTTCTCTGTACGTTTGTACAAGTCTTATTACTGAAAAAGCGAAATTAAATAGAAGCGGTAAAAATAAATGATGACTAAACTTTACTTCAAAATTGTTGCATTTGCTTCTCACTCTGATAAAAAGAAATTCACATCACATCGCGCAGGCAGACTTCTGTATGGATAAAAATTGTTCGATGAGAAACTGATAAATGAACTTCATAAGAACGTGGAATAAAATCTCATTCATTACACACTACAATTCAAGTGAATAAATCTTATAAATTAAAACTGATACACGGGATTTCTTTAAAGCTTATGAAACTAATAAGAAGCTCCCTCTTCAAAGGCATCAATCTATTGAACAATTATGAGTGTATCAGCTCAGCAAAGGGATTTCAAAGGAACGAAGAAGTGTGAAAATTTGTAGAATTTACATTAGGAAAATGGTTAACATATTGAAAAATCTCAAACCGATAAATTTGTGATAAATTTATCCCAAATTAATTTTTTGACCACAAAAAAAATCCAAATTGGTATATCTTTAACAAATTTACCTCAAATTAGTATACTTGTAACAAATTTATCCTCTATTAGTTTCCATCAAATTTTATTATCAAATTACTAATTTAAATTACACATGACAGTTAACCAATATGCCAATTTGGGATTTTATTCTCTATTTGTCGCAGTTATACAATTTTTGTGATTTTTTGTGATACTAATATAATTTAACGGATGGTATGTCACAAATGTACCAGTTTGGAGTTTTTGGGGGTCAAATAAATTAATTTGAAGTAAATTTATCACAAACGTACCGGTTTAAGGTTTTTTTATAATAAGTCGGGATAAATTTATCACATGTATACTAATTTAAGATTTTTCATAAAAAAAATTAATTTAAGGTAAATTTGTCACAATTGTACCAATTCGGGATTTTTCATGATATTAACCCTTGGAAAAATTACTAGTTAACATATATTGATAATGTACCTTTACATGTATTATCACGTATGTATTAGTATTATTTGGGGCTATAGCCCATTGAGGATAGAACAAATCAGACAAAAAATTTATAAAGTGGACACAGGCGGCTTGAAAGTTTAAATTAAAAAATTTGCTTAAACGTATGTATTAGAAAAAAAAAATTAGAAAACAAGATCTTAATTATAGCTTCTTCTTCACGAATTTTTAATTTTTTATCAGTTTAGGGTATGTCAATTTCCTTATTTTAGCATTGTACTGTTTAAAGGTCATTCTCGTCCAATCCTTTAAATTGCTAAACTAAAACTCAAGATCATCTCTTTCAATCCAGTACGCTTGAGATTTTAGATAGCTCACAAGTTTATATATTATCAATGTGATATTTTTACTTTGACTTAACACACATGTCAAAAAAATTATTTATCCCATCAATTAAGCAATTCGGTGAATAAATTAATCTTTTATTTAGAAACAATAGAAGTATAATTAATCCTTCGCAAAGCAGTCTCAAAAAGAAAATTCTTGAAATCATTAAAACGAATGCCAACGCGATCTCAAAATGAATATGAATGCATAAAAAAATCGTTTTTGCAAGCTAGCCCTTGAAAGATCTAGATAAATGACAATAACTAAAATTGAGGGATTTCTCTCTCTTTTTGGTGTCAAATTTGAGCTTGATGGTTTTGAATGATTTCCTTCGACATTTCGACTAATCTTACTTCCTACAATGGCAAGAACACTAAAGTATGAGACCAGTTGTCAGTGTGTTTTACAATGACAAGTGCCATTTCTTTACCTCCTCGTACTCTATATATCCAATTTAGTAGAAAAGATCCATAATCGTTGCTTAATGTCTCTGCACTCTTTACCATCTCAATAAATCAATCATCATTTCTAATCTATAGGCTAGGAAATTAACCAACTCTAGCAAAAACGTTTTATTATGTATTATCATGGTCATCTTTGGAGGAATGCACGCAGGTTAAGTCATTACAGTGCATCTGTTATTACCAAAAGACTTGATCTTCGCAAATGCTTCTGACCATGGATTCCAGGCCATGAAGGAATGCGACCGCAATCCCCAAGAATATTTTATATTTGCATCGTCAAATTCGCATTGCATCAACATAACTAACACTATCTAAAGCGATATAAGCAATTATCCAATTCATCAATTAAAAAAAAGAGCATTTCAAGAGATAGTCAAGCTTTCAGTCAAATTGCTAAGGGAAGTCCGAGTAAGCAGCTATTTTATACACTCTCGTTTTTTCTTAAGAAAAATGGCCAATTAAAGTGCCAAATTTGACTTCAAATTAGCTCGAGGAGTTTGCAAAGTTCCAATTACTAAATAAAGCACAAACAAATGACGAAAACAACAAGTAGATTGTATAAAATTTTAAGCTACGTTTGGTCGTCCATATTTCTAATCAGGATAGAACTGGATAGGATAAGATATGAAATCTTGAGATTTTTTTATATCATGTCCATTGTTTGGCGTATCGCAATATTAAAGTCGGATATATTCACATCATACATTATAAATAGAGATGGTAAAAATCTCTCGTAACACTATTCCTTAATTTATTTTTATTTTATTTTTCCTCTTTTTTATATTATTTTCTTTATTATTTCTTTAATCCCCTTTCATCATTATTTAATAAAATTTTATCAAATAGTAAACTGTACTAACATACCTAAAATACAAAAATACCTAAAAATATAATAAGTATAAATATATAATTTAATAAATTGAATGTTTATTATAAGATAGAATTAAAGTTGAATATATAAATTAAAATAAGATTAATTAAAAAAATATTTTTAATTTTTAATTTCTTAAATTAGAATTCAAATATTATTTGTATTGAAATATAATTTCAATTTTGTTAATTTAATAAGTTTGTTATTCGAGAAAAATAATTTTTCTATTATGAACATTAAAATTCCTATCCGCCTTTATCCCACTTCACCCATAGGATAATTTTATTCAGTCTATATCCCCATTATATTCAATTTTATCATGTCTTAAGCGAGTACCAAATGTAGGATAGGATAAATTATATCATATCCCGAATTTTATCCCAACTACCAAACGCAGCCTTATTGAATTAGAAGGAATGTCTTACATTCTTGGAGGCTATGGTTGCTCAATGAGTGAATTTGAACATGAGCTGCAAATAGGGGTGACTGTAATATGTATAGAAGGTAAAAAGGTTACAAATACAACAAGAAAGCTTTTATAATCAAAGAAGAGCACTGGAATTGCAAAAAACCTAATCTAACTCGAATTTCAAATTCAAAGTTAGACAAAATCTAATCTAAATCATCTTGGTACAAGATCATCCCATCTCCACATCTTCGGTATCAAAATCTGATGTATTGCTACCACTTAATTCTTATTGTATCTTTAAATAGACCATTTCATAGTGTGTTCCATCCCCACAAGAATTTCTAGCTGTCTCGAATTTTACACTACAATAAGGATGATTTGTAAGTACTCTCGATTCTTTATTTACAGTCATCCCTCGATCGATGGATCCTCCTTAACTCGGTTTTCAATTTCTGTGCACACTTCAAGTCGATCAATCTTCGTCACATGTTATGTCCTTCACTTTTAACTTTACCCATGTGAAACTCAGGGAAGAGCTCATAATTTACTCCATTGATGGGCTTTGTAGGGAAAATATATTGTCATGCCATTCATGATCAAAATGAACTTATTAGGCATGCCATCAATCTGATCTCATGGGTTAACTATAATGTCATGGCATGATTCAAGCCATTTTTCCTTTAAGTCGGGCTTGGCGTCAACATACGTCTCCTTTTTTTTGACCCAATGCTGGTTGAGTACTGGCGTGAGGAACACGCACCATCAGGTACAAATATTTCGGTGATGATACAGATATTATAATTTTTCGCTTATTCATTATTATAAGTAATAGCGATCATTTTTATGAAAATATTTTTTAAATCGTTAATTTTTTACGACACTTGCCCTCCATAAATACATGGTTCTCCTGCTAATCTCTTTCTCAGTGGTTGACCTGCCTAAGGTGGCCTTTTTCGCCATAAGAAGAAAGAAAGACATGTCTTTTTTCTAAATCTCGTGGGCGTTGATTACAGGAATTCTGCAATCTTCGCACCTAGAATAACACCCACAAGGCATCAAAATCAAGCTAAGATCAAACCAAAATTAAGAAAGAATGTCACAGTATTTCTATGCAAATATGCAATGACACCTTATCAAGGTTACCAAATGTTGAAACAATTTATACACAAGGCCTGAGGCATCCATGAAATCACGCGGGCAAAACCCGCGGCTCATTCTCACGACCGTCTACCTGCTCGCCGGGGTTATTCAGAGCCTCGAATACCCTAGTGCAAGCACCCGAGAATTCCATCAATGCCTTAAAAACGCGAGGCAGGCCGTTCTTGAGGTGGTTCAGGGCCATGGCCTTGGTGACCTCGACCGAGGTCGCAATCTTGGCATTCTCATCGTCCACCCGTTTCTTCAAGGCCTCGATCTTCGCACGCTTCAGTGATATAGGATGATTAGGACCCAACTCCAAAGTCGGGTTATCTGCGGAAATGCCTCGCTCGAGCTTCTTCTCCATTTCATCCAGTGCAGACAACTCTTTTTGCAACTTCTTTTCAAGCTTCTCGGCTTTCCTCTGCAGGTCTCGTTCCTCAGCCTGTTGCAAAAGGATAGAGCGGACACCCAATACAAGGCTCTTGATGGCTTCTGAAGCCGCCTGTAAACAATAAAACAGATAGAATAAATGCGGCCCATGAAGAAAAATATTGCAGACGATGATATATTCCGAATTGCTGGGATCATCTGGATTACAAGTCAATGGGCACTTCTTGATACTAGCTCATCAAACAAAATTTATGATAGACCGCTTTAAAGTTGAACATATTCCAAGTTCCGACAACAAACATTTGTGGCCATTTCCATATGGTACAATCAATATTAAAGTCGACCATACATGTGATGAGCAACAAGAAATAAAGAAGAGATGGAAGTAAGGAACGATGCTCTGAAACAAAGTACATATTTAACAGATGTCGTACTGTACAAGAAAAGAATAACAGACCATGTCCTCACATCGCTGTGCAAGAGATGACAATGCAAGTTCTACCAGCAACTGCAACTATGACTAGGTAATAACTAAATGAAAGATACTAACTATGACCATGCCTTTGCCCGTTTCAAGCTAGGTTTTACTATAGTCATAGCCAATATTAACCATCCAAGTATCTATTTGCACATTCAGACAGCACATTTTAACACACTTGGCAAAGAAAACAGTAAAACAACATGAAAAGAGCTATCAAGTAATTGTATCAATAATCAATATACAGTTTCCAATCGGCCGAGCGGTGGGGTAGCTCATTCTCATTCATAAGCATTTCAACGCATGCATCAGATCCTTAGTCATTGGTATAAGGGGGTTAATAGGTTAATGGCACTACCTTATCAGGTACTCTTTCAAGGTGAATCTGCCAATCCTCACAAAGTGTACAAAGCACAGAAGAGAAATTACTCTGGAGTTGATCATCCGCAAGGCAATCCGTTAATTTTAACCACCTTCGGAGAGTGCTGACATAACCTTTTTGAGATGTAACGAGCTTGCAGAAGCTGTCATACCATGATTCCACCTCAGACTCAAGCTGTACTGCGGCCTGGCGATGGAAGTCTGAAGAAAGCTCTGTTACTTGATTAACTGAAATATGATTTAATTGGAGTGCTATATGGTTTTGAAGTTTATGGCATCTACACATTGTTGTCCACATGTGCAGCAGCCTGTAAAATCAAAACAAGATGGAGGCAGAAAAGTAGCGATGCCAATGTTAGATTCATATTAGAAACAGCAACAAAAAAGCAAACAAGTCACCATTGTGGCAACTTATACCATAATTAGAGAAACAATTGGACATATGTAAGTTTACTTATTTACTTTATCACAAAACATGAAATATTAAGTACACTTGACTGTTCATCTTCCTAGTTGCTTCTTCTCTCATTTAATCCCACGTCACATCATCAATAATTTGCATTGTCAACAGAGTGCAAAACTACACAGGAGTCTGATTCACAACGTACCTCCCAGCATCCGAAAGTAAATACTGATTTTTATTTTTTGGCAACACATCATGCTATAAATATTTTAACTTTTGAGATCTCATTATCGATTTCGATATGAAAAGGGAACTCTTGTAAAATCAGTGCTTAACAACTTTTACCCGGAAGTTAATGCAACCAATTGAGGGTGAAGCTCCTCATCTATTAGAGTCAGTATTCCTGCACAAGTTCCACTAATGGATTCCTGCAGGTTAATTAGGTCAGACTCCAGACCCTGCACAGTCAATTTGGTTTTTTCAGTCTTGGTCCAGTCGTGGTTTTCATCTTCTTGCTTTTGCAGTAACAAGAGTTTTCTCTCGTACTCTAGCTTTGTGTTTTCTTCCTCCTGCAGAACATATGATGGAGAGAGAAGCGTTGAAGAGGGAACATGGAAAAGCTAGAAAGTAGCTGGTAATATGACAATCAATCATTTGCCATTGTAAATCATAACACATACATTTGGGATAAGCATGCATATAGAGCAATGGCTATGGCAGGATATCGATTCACCTATATTCCAGAAAATTTGCAATGTAAAATTAAATTATAGAAATGTTCCATTATTATTTCTAGGTGTTGGTAATTCTGATATGATCGATACAATCCTGACTTCTCACTGTTGATCCTGATTCTAATCATCCTAGTCTGATTATCATTTCCCACTAACTAGATGGGGCCTAGATTTCAATTTTGGAGATCTATAACTTAAGAGAAAACGCTGGACTTCAATGGGTCAAGATGACTCATTTCTAAGTAACACTCTTACTAGAGACAGGAAAAGAAACTGGATAGGGATTCTAATGTGAAGCTTGAGAGTGGCAACCGACACCAGTCATAACTGCACAGAGAAATATCCCCAATATACAATAAGGCCATAATTATCTTGAAAATGAGCACAGCCATTTACTTTTCAAGCTAAGCTTTAATTGTACACTATCTAGTATACATCTGAATGGCTAGAATCACATATAGAATGTCTTCTCAATAAAATTGGAGTGCAATCATGGACAAAATCGTACCTTCAAGTGTTTATAAAGGTTATGCTCTGCAGTGAACAGCTTGTCAAGAGCGATCGGATGAGCACCCGGCATGCAGGGTTCACTAGGACCAGGATACTCAGCAACATCTCTTGTAAGCTGAAGTGACTTAGATGACCAGTTCCACGAAAGAGCACTCACAACCTTAGCAGAATTGCTTCTCTTCCCTGTACAAAGTTGAGTTACATTTAAGCACCTACAGGAAAATTAAGTAAATGGTACATGATGGTAGAGCAAGCAATTGATTTGGAAAGTAATGGAGGCAGAGCCGAACTGCTTAAATTGTACTGGACACAGTAACTTCAGATCTAGTTGAAAAAGATTAATCCAAAGCAATCCAGCTGATAAAGGAAATTACGGTCGAAATATGAGACTCAAGTTTTTAGTTTCCGTTATAGCAACATAGACAAAAGCATGAGCTTCCTATTTTAAAGTGTACATGCTCTGGTCAACCAAAAACACTAGAATACATATTAGGGAACCAATTATAACGGGGCATTGCATGACTAGAAACACTCTGAAAGTAAGATACAAATCCAAGACAAATCAAAGTCAAAAGGAGTAATAGAGGAAAACTCTCTACAGATAACTGCAAAAAGAAAATGCACTAAATGTCATTATACTCAAGTCAATCACATCAAAGTCCACGAGTTGTTCTCTCTATGTTATGGCCTCAAGATTCAGAGGAATGACCTTCATTTCTGAGAGTTTAACATCAAAACGACAATAAAAATACAAATCCTTTTGCATGCGGAATCAGATTTGAGCAAGAATAGGCCTTACTGAAATAGCTGAACAACATCAAACTCATCGGAAACAGGAACCTGCACATATCTAAGCAGACTAAAGCTCTACAATTACATCAAAATGACTATTGAACTGCAAGGGGGAAAAGGCAGAATCCAGTAAGAACAATATCAAATAAAAAGAAATAGCATCCTAATATGGCACTTACTCTTGTGTTCTTTTGTTTTCTTGGGTGGGAAACTATCCCATGAATTGATGTCCACAAGAATAGCTATATCCCTGCTAAGAGCTGATGCTTCCAGAAAATGCTCATCCAAGTTCTTCACAATACCCTCCAAGGACTTCTTGCTCTTCCAAACTTCCATGGTCATATCAGCACTTTCATTAGTGTTCCGGCTCATCCGTGATGAAGTATCATCGTCCGACTCCACAGCTTGTTCCTTCTCAGGCAACAGATCTACCGTCCCCCTTTTAAGAGTTCTCTCTACCCCATGGAGAAGGCCAGGGATAGGCGGAGGAGGCGGTTTGCAAATAAAATCCTCATCAATCTCTATACTTTCTTGTGTGCTAGTAATCTCTCCCTTACTTTTATTGTGCCTCCTATTATCCGGACTGAAAACCGGCGGAGGTGGAGGTGATGGAGGCAAAGGGGGAGGAGGAGAAGAAGGCGATGCCAGGCCGTACAAAGTGTTCTCGATCTCCAACGACTCAGACTCGGTGAACTGCCGAAGTGTCGCTCCCGTGTTCTTCAGCGCTCTTAAGTAATCCAACAGGGCATCAGCAAAGTCCCCCCTAAACACCAGCAACTGCTTCATCAGCCTCTTTCTCTCCTTGCACGCCCGAACCCTCTCTTCTTCATCAATTCTCGAAGCGACGCAACCCATTACGAATAAACCAATATCGCAATTCTACTTGGGGTTCACCTACATTCACCAATTAAAGGACTTGAAGCACGCCAGGAGAAAGCTACTGCCCTGAGCAGACCATATCCCATAAATTTCGCTCAGCCGATGCTGATTTCAAGAACCAAGACCCAGTTCCCATAACCCAGGATGCTATTCGCATAGATCACGATTCTCTCACCAGATTCCGCTTCCTTCTAAGTAACAAGCGCCACATCAACCACAACAAGACCAGATAAACAAGAACAGCCTATATTCGAATTCCATTCTCGAACACGGAAAGTACACTCCAAACCAACTAAAGGACCTTCCCAGAGAATATCCCAAATTCTCATGACTCAGGAAGTCGTACGCATTAGCGAAAGAATTTCCCAGCAAGCCAGACGACCCACCTACACCTTCTAGATCGCTTGAATTCCCACTCAGCCACGACCCATCTACAGCTCAAAACGTGACTCACCCGAGATCCAGAAATTCTCTCCGAAACGATGCAAATAAAAACAAAGACAAAAAGACAAAAACGAAAAGGAAAAAAAAAACTGTCCTCCGTCCACCTCCTCCTCTTTGCTCACCAAAAGGGAACACACAGAGAGCAGCAACAACGACAGAGCACTCCAAGAAAAACCCAGAAAAAAAAAAGGGGGAAGAAAGAAAGGCAAGAAACGATATCCAGCTGCAGAGTCCACCAGTCCAGACCGTACTCTCCCTCTCTCCACCAGACACTCTTTGCTCAGAGCAGACGCTCTGACACGGTACTATCTAACGCAAACTAATCGAACGCACCCAATAAAAAAAATAAAGGGAAAGAACCAGATGCGGACAAGAAGAAGCGTAGCTCAGAGTCTGACCTGGAAAAATGTCCTCCGACGACGACTGCTGCGGTTCCTTCCTCCCTCTGCCTCCCCTCTCTTTCCCTCCCTTAACAAAAAGACCCGTCAGATGGGTTCTCCCTCAGCATTTCCCCGTTACGTGGGCGTGCTTCTTGAAAAGGAGGACCATGGACAAGAAGAAGGAAGAGGAGGAGAAGAAGAAAATGGGTTCAAGACCCAATCGAGAAGGTGAGGAAGGAGGGGTATCCAAAGCAAAGTTCGAGGGGGAAAAACTTGGAAAAGCTGCTTTCATGGATTTTTCATTTTTGGTCGGGACAGGAACGTGCCATTACCGGAGCATAGCCAGTGACATAGGACAGCAGATGTGGCATACTTAGCAAAGTTGGATAGCCAACTTATCCTATACATTGGTCGGACGATGTTGTCCTCGGAAAGACTATTAGGTAAGTTAGGAGATTTCGTTTCCAATTTTACTAGAACGACAGTAACAACTCAACTACTCTTGAACGACTTCTTTTTCCAACTCTCGACCCACTTCTTCTTCCATGCCCATTATGTCTTGGAATCTTACTTTTTATAATCCACTTACGTGTGACAGTTTAACTACCTGACGGAGTACAGATAAGTTAGTTCAATTTGCATTATTTATCCCTAGATTCTCCTTCATGATTGTGAATATTTTGATTAAGATTGAATCTCGCAATTGATCTAAACATTATACATGATATGTATTCTCTATTATCAGTTCAGAGAATTTGATCCTTATAACTACATGTACAAGTATGAAAAGTCTGAAAAAGGGCTTGTTAAGACCAAACAAGTTAATATATTTTGCATTTCGTAATGATTGAAACTTCTCGTTTATTTTTTAATTAGAGGGATCTTTTCATTATTGTTATTTTTTGTAGTGTAGTCACTATGGAAGGTATCGAGAGGACTCAAATTGCTTTAAATTATTTATTGATGACAAAGATGTGACTTGGAAAAGAGCAATGGATAATGTAGTGCGACGTGAATAACGAATAAAAAAAAGGACTATTAAATTAATCAAAAAGAATGAAAGTTGAGCAGTTAAAATATGTGAAATATAGTGTAATGACATATTTCAAATTTTTAATTAAATCAAATTCATTTAATAATACTAATGGACAATTCTTTTCACTTTTTATTGTGCTCGTGTAATGTTTTAAATAGTGGATTCCTAGTACAATATACAACTCATCAGCTATCTACCAAATAAACTACTTTCTTTTTTTTCTAAAAGAGGGATGCCATTTTTTCCCAAATGGAAAAAACGCGAAGAAAGAAGAAGATGAAACCAAACAAAAAGAAGAAAATGTAAGAAATAACCTCATCATTACGTGGGTAGAATTATATTGAATATTTTTAAGTTTTGAAAGCATGCTAAAGTGTAATCCGCAGGGAATAATATGATTAATACAAAGCGGTAGAGGGCGTCTACACTCAAATATAAGGTGGAAAAGTGCGAGCTATTCTTAATATCTAAGCTAAGGTGAAATACTAGAAAAGAACCAATGTACAGGAAGATGCGAATATATAAAATCTCAATTTAAAAAAATTTCCGAATTTTTATATCATGAATTTTAAATTCATGATTCCATCACTACTTGTCTCACTAACTCTGGCATGTTTCTAGGGGTTATATATTAAAAAGAAAAAGAAAAGTAAATCGTCATGCTCCGATAAAGAAAGTACACGTTTCGGCCAGAGTTTAACTTGTGGCACTCATAATATTCCGCTTCATTTATGTCAAATCACATATTATCCACTTCGGCTGGTCATTTAAAAACAGGTACATGATTTTCCTCTAAAAGTTCATTGATTTTTCATAAAATTGGCAACTCAACATTGTTTATTTTTTCAAATACTTATGTGACAACTAGAAAGTTAACGAGATTTATAAAGAAACCAACAATATCTAGATGATAACTTAAAAGAAAAGTTACAAATCACTACAAGTTCAGTAGTAACCCTGTTGCATCGTGAATTCTGGGTAATTTTGTTTGCTATTTTATCGACCCTTTTTTCTGTCAATGACATTAAATCCACATATGCATGAATCTTGTTAATAAAAACGATTATTTACAAATTGTAATATAGTGGGATATTCGAACTGTAAATATGCTTGAATTTAACCTAATATAGTTGGCATGTAAGAGGCTTTGAAAACTGTTGTTCATGGTAAACTTTTCTAATGTGAAACGGAAATAATAATAATAATAATAATAATAATAATAATAATTTGTAATTCTATTTGTTTCACAAAAAATAAATGATTTGAAAAATATTTTTGAATAAATGATTGTTTATATCACTAAGAATTATTAGTCAATAAAAAATTTTCATTATTAATAATAATTTCTATCTAAAAAAATTTGTGAATGATGAAATATTTTTTTATCATTCTTCTTTGTAAGTGATCAAGTGACAATTCTTTTAGAAATGTTTTTTCAAATTATTCATTTTCAGTAAAACAATCATACCTTGTATTGGTTTTATTTTTTATTTTTTTTTTATATCCAGGATCCGACTTGGCACACCTTACGGTACTCACGGCCGCCGCCAAGCTCTAACCCCGCAAAGACCACCAACTATACCTAGAGGGGGACTAGCACAATACCCCACCACTATGGCCCCTCACTTAAGACATTGGATGCTTTGCGTTGCGCACGCTGGAGAAATCGAACTTGGAGTTTGACTAAGGCGGGAGCGATTTAAGCCAGCTGCCACCAGCTGGTGGGTCTTGTATTGGTTTTTGTTTTCAAAAAATTTAATAATGCTAATAGATAGTCATATCGAATCGAAGGAAACGAGACTTTGGACACCATGCTCGCACAATTGATCACTTTACATTGTTTAATATATTAATCATATTGTTTCAAGTAGGAAGATTAGCCCATATGGTTAGTTTGAATGGACCACCTACCTATGAAGTAGTGATGTGGTCCATATTAAACCGGTGCTGCTTATGATCATTATTGTCAGAACTAAAATAAAAAAGGAAGCGAAGTGTGAGATTGAAAGAAATTAATAAAATAAAATAAAAAAAGTCGCGTCAAACTTCCGCCCATTTTAAGACTTAGTAATGGGAAAGGATGAACTCATTGCTTCTAGAAAGTTAAAAAGCAAAAGAGGAAATCACTCACACTATGTATTATAGAAAATAATTTACCTCACCCGGTCTTGCCTACTTTTTTACTTTTCCTTTTATAAAAACGAAAAAGCAAGCAATTCACTCAAAATTGCCACATCACTCGCTTTTTAGTCACCCCTCACTGAGGGCTCTAACTTAGCCATGACACTCGGGAAAAAATCAATTGAGATAATCTAATTTATCGAAGCGTATCTCTGTGTTTTTAGCACGAGCTCGAGGTGGGGAAAATGAACTCGACCCAAGAGTGGGGACGCCTTGGGCCGAACAATTAGCCACACATTGCAAAGCTGGCTCTAGATCTTTTCTTCCCCTAAATTATTACTCTTGAGAAGAAAGAGAGAGAGAGAGAGAGAGAGAGAGAGAGAGAGAGATCCAATTGGAAAATCAATGTGGGAATGCGTCGCAATGATTGAAATTCCAATATATCATCAATTGACCCGCACTCTTAAGAAAAATTTGTGATTCATTAGATGACAATTTGGCTTTATCTTCTCTTTTGACTTCCACAATCGTACGACATTTTATTACCGTTGCCGGCATTTATTACTGATGTTGCCGAGTCACATGTCGCATTAACAGTAACAAAAACATCTGTGCTTTGGAAGCTACTCGATGGTAAAAGGGTAAGAGAGATTGAGGAATAGGAAGGGCTGGTTGGAGGATTAAAATTTTCCATGCGTGGATTCCATTTCATAGATAGGTGATAGATAAAATATGGATATTGAATGTGTAATCTTGCCTTTTTCCACATAAAATTGACCTTCGGATTAGAGTAGCAATATGAATTTTGAAAACTTGATGAGTATAATCCATTTATGATGTCTAAAATGCGTGCAATGTATGGTTTATTGTCGGTCAAATTTTGATCAAATCTCAGTCAACCTTAGTTAAAGAATTAAATGTCTACGCCACAAGAATTAAATGTATTGAATTTTTTTTTTTTTTTTGTTCATTTTTATGAGTGATTGCTTTTGAAAAGTGGGGATTTAGGCTATTGCTTTAGATTTCATTTTGCTTGACTAAGGAACGATTTGGACTCTTTCCGATGTGGGAAGGGTTGAGAATGAGATTGATTTTTCCGGGATTTCTTGATAAGTGAAGGTGCAGGTTAACGCTTCAATGAAAGATGATTTATTAATTGAAGAGAAAAAAGTCATTGTTATGGATTATTTGGTTTCTTCTTAGGCATGCGGATTATTTGGTTAGATAGCCACATTTGAATTAATTATAGTGATCAGTTCTCATGGTGCGAAGTGCTAATCCATCGTTAGACATGTCTAATGAGTTCTTTGGGCTGGTTCAGATCCTCAGTCTTTGCAAATAGAGTGAATTTTATTCACCTTGTTAAAATTCTTGCATGAAAGATTGCATTAAGAGGAGAATTGGGTTATGTTAACTTTTGGGTCATTTGCATTTGGCCATGTCCTTTTAAAGAATAAAAGGTAAGGAAAAAAAAAAAAGACTTGGCCAGTTCCTAGATTGACCTTGGAATTGGCCAAAATGATGGTTTCGGATTTAAAGTTGGTTACGAGTTCAGTAGGGTTGGTTCCAAATTTTAAAAACGCAAATTGGCCATAGATAGATTTCAGGTTTCATAATTGAGATCTACTCATCATAAAGTTGATTATCCTTAGGAGTGTGCACCAAATTTAGTTTAACCTGAGAATTGGACCAATTAATTTGAACTAACCACTTCAAGGTCTATTTCTAGAAAGAGAACCAATTCGATACTCAATTCTGCAAATCAAGAATCAGTCCCCTAAACCTAGGATTAGTTCAGTTTCCAGTTCCCTGATTGTAAGGTAGAACTAGTTCTAAAACCTATTTTGGAAAATAAAAATACTTTTAGTATCTATCAAGAATCGAATCATGATCTTTTAACATAAACTAACAACATAACCACTCTGCAACATATACAATTGTATTAGTGCAACTTTCATAGTTATCATCAAAATTCGATTTTAAACACAAAACAAGAAGCGGCTGGTTTCCCGTTTAATCAAGAACGAGAGTCACGAGGGCAGTTCCTTGTTAAAGGCTGGACATGATCATCCATAATTTCCACAGCGGATACTATCAATCATCTGTCTTTCTCCACATGCTTTCCTGCGATACAGCTGGGACAATGGTACTATTTCCTTGCCAACCATCCACATGGTCCAACACCCGTCCAGATGATGCAAACGTTCGTGACACATTGGACCGGGTCTTGGCTTAACATAGAGTGGCAGGCTCGATTCCCGCTCGCTGAAGCATCGCCACTCCGTTAGTATCACTTTGTAAAAAGTGCTTCGACGCATGGTGGATGGAGGACGATGCTTGCCTCAGACCCTTCAAAGAAAAATGGAATCACCCATCATCTCAAAATAGCTCAAAGGCTCGCAGAAAATGAAACGTCGCACCAATTCAGCGGTTTTGGTGTCGCGAGGAGTTGTGCTAGGGTTTGCGACTGCGTATTCAATGGCTGAAGTTGGAGATCACAGCTCCAAATTCTGTCACGCTTCCACCATCCAGCGGGGACGGCGGACAAGATACCTATGCTTGAGTACCATAGAGGGGAATGGTGTCGCTATCCCAAATAGCTAATGATTATGACTGTAGACTTCTTTCGAGATTTTTTGCGGTCATTCAAGGCCCCGATATTTGAATGCTTTTCTCACCCAGCCATCATGAGATCAGGACTGGATCTTTTGAACTCGCGGCGACAAAAGCTCCAGATCACAATGGTCTTAATGGCTTATTCTACTAGAAAAACCGGAATGTTATCAAGATCTCAATCCTTGAGACCTTGAATAAATTTCATAGCTTAGCCTTTTTCGAACGTCAGCTAAACCAAAACCCACATCACCCTCATACCGAAAGTCCCATATCCAGTAAGCTTGTGCAGCTCCGCCTACAAAATCATCACGAAAACTTTAGCCAACAGACTCAAATTCATCCTCCCAGAGCGCATCTCACCCACGAAAAGCGCCTTTTTTCAGGGACGTCAAGTACAAGACATGGTCTTCATTGTTCAGCAGGTGCCCCATCAGCTTCGTACGAGAAGAAGCACGCGTGAACTCGAGGTGTTTCTGAAGTCGGACATCCAGAAAGCTTACGGTTTGGTCCGGTGGAGTGCGACTTTTTAGAGTGTCCCCCATGAGATGTGGGTTTGATCCATAGTAATTAAATGGATAATGAGCTGTAGCGTCGAACTTGATCAACAACTATCGAATCATTTCACGCCGAAGGACCCACTCTTGCCATGTACTTATAGTTGTCAATTGAAGAAGGGTCGGTTAAAGATGCTGTGGAAGAATGTCGGTTGAAAGGAATTACTCTCTCGCGAGCATGCCAAGACTCAAATTTAATGGGATATGATGGAATAACTAGCATACTCTTCATTTTGTTAATGGAAATGTTACATTTTGGAATTGACAATAATATTAAAAAGAACTGGGAAATATTTTATGTAGTTTGGAAATTTTAATTAAGAATTAATTTTCTTAAATACACGTACATTATTCAAGCGCTAATGATTTGCGCACAGTCAGAGATTAAACAAGGGCACCAGAATGCTAGGTCCAACCTCAATGAACCCTGAACCCGATGTCGGGGACCCGAGCATAGGCACTTGGGTCTCGACCAAGAACACAAGCACCGGTCCTAGGTCCATAGAAATCGGAATTGAGACCCAGGTACCAGTACACGGCTTCTTAGCATCCCGACCTGAGTCCATAGAGGCCAAGCTCAAGACCCCAGTATCGATGCTCTAATCTCTGGTGCCTCGTGGTGAGCTTAGGTCCCGCTTGTAATGATATTATCCACTTTAGGTTGGAGCCCGTAGAGTTTTGTTCTTCTAGGCTTTGCTCAGAAAAAGCCTAAGTACATGTTAAAATAAGTGGCATCACATATACATATGGCACTTCATCTCACTATACCCAGTCGATGTGAGATTTGGTTCATTCCTACCCCTATGCCATCCTAAAGTCGGAGCTACACCTTATTTAGGCCCTCTCTAGCACTAGCAATCACTTCTATCCTCATTGGACTAGGTCGTTGCACCTAAGCTCAAGACCCCATTGCCCATGCCTAAGCTCAATCCATCAAGGCCAAGGTCTAGGACCCTGATTCTCATGCCTAGATCCATTAAGCTAAAGCCTAGGACTGTGGTGCTTAGGCTCAAGTCCATGAAGGTCGAGTCGAGGACTTTGGTGCTCATGCTTGTGCCTAAATCTCCGTGCTTGAGCACAAGTCCATTGAGGCCAAAGCTTGAGCTCCAATGCCTATGTCCTAGCTCATTGGGGCTAGGGCCAAGACCCCGGTACCCATTTCTAGGTCCCTAATGATCAAGACCAAGTCCATATAGGTTGAGCTTGGGATCTCAGTGCCCTTACCTAGATCCCTCACACCTGGGCTTGGGTCCATCGAGGCCAAGACCCCAGCAAACAAGCCCAATCAACAAGACATGGGCCTAGCATCATGGATGATGAACTCGAACACTAAGGACCCAAGCATTAACAATAGGTTCCAAGCCTAGCCTTGTTGGATCCAAGCATAAGCACCGAGGCCATAAACCCAACCTCAATAGACTTGAGCATGGGCTCCAAGATCTCAAGCCTTGGCCTCAATAGACACAAACTAGGGAGCCAAGGTCTTGGGACCAGCGTCGATTGACCCGCGCTTAGTGATGTGTGATGGGGTGAGTGATTCCAAAATGGAAATTTTTTCAGAGGGAATTTTTCTGGTTAAGTGTATGGAGTAGTGTATACGGGGAAGAAACAAAAGAATAAGAAAAGATAGAACGATCTCCTTTCAAGGTATAAAGGCCACGCCACCAACCGAGGATGAGGATCGAGATCTACAAAATTCACCACCAAGGCCTAAAGCTTCCACTAGCCAAGGATAAAAGACTTCGAGATAGGAGAAGCTCACCACCAAAGCCTAAAGATTCCACCAGCCAAAGATAAAGGGCTTCTTGGCTCACTACCAATGAGTGATCTACGCTCCAAGGATAAAGAGACCAAAAGGAGTTATCCACTCTCCAAATGAGCTCACTCAAGCAAAGGAATTCTCACAATTTTCATTCATCAAATTCGAATCCCTCATACATTGAATAGTTTTCCCCTGTTTATATGAGGATTTTAGACTTAGGAAATATAAAAAACAGACTTTAATGACCTAGGTACTTAAGAAATGCATTTATTAGTACGGAACTTGCATTTTTGAATCTTTGGCCTTTCTCATTCTTAAACCTTTAGCCTTCCGTATTCTTGAACCGCATTCTTGAACCTTTAGCCTTTCATATTCTTGAACCGCATTCTTGAACCTTTAGCCTTCCAAAATTCGTGCTCCTCCCTTGACCAGAAAAGAATCCTCCTGAAATTGGCCTCCCAATGATAATTATCGATATACCATAAAGTACCGATAAGTAATTAACATTATTCATTCAAAATGATCCATCGAAGCACATAATGCCCAATTTTTTTCTTGGCTTAGATAAGCATCGGTTCTGAGTTGGTCAATAGAGCTACATTGGATGATCCCGCATCACTTAGACACCAGGCTCTTGGGCCTCAACCTTGATGAACACGAGCTCAAGCATAAGGGATTCGAGCAAGGGCATAAGGATTTCAAGCTCGGCCTCTGTTAGCGTGGGCCTAGGTGTGGGGGACCTAGGCACTATGCCTGTGTCCTAAGCCTAGCCTCAATGGACCATGCAAGGGCATCGGCATGGGGAATCCAAGCTAGGGTATAGGTCCTAGGCCCAACCTTGATGAACCCAAGCACGAGTGCCAAGGACCTAGGCCCGGCCTCAATGAACCCCGGGCCATGAGTTATGGACCTAGCCACTAGACTAGAGTCCTATGCCCCACCTTGATGAACCCAAGCACAAGGGTCAAGGACTCATGTTGGGCATGAGCATTAGGGTCGCGGCCCCTGCCTTAGTGGACCTAGGCCCAGGCGCTAGTACTTGGGCATAGGCACTAGAGTCGTGGGCCGACCTTTAATGGACCCAGACCCAGGAGCACAGGCGTGGGGGACCTAGTCATGCACACTAGGGACCTAAGAATGTTCCCATTCCCAAGCATAGATTTTTGATCTAAACACTAATATCTAATCTTGCTTTGGAAAATAATTTTTTTTTTTTTTAATTTTTTAAGGTAAAATCATTTTTTTGAATAGTATAAATTCTCCATTGACTCATTTTCTTAATTGATCTAAATAGTAAAAAAATTAAGGAAAATGTATTACAAAAAATATTTTTAGCGAAACAAATGGAGCGTGTTTAAAATTTGGGAAGATCGTCAATTGAAGGGAGGATTATTCCGTGGTCCCCTAAATCAACATCAGCCCCACTTAGTTTCTTAGCTAATTGAACGTGACTAAGCTCAGTGGAATGAAGCCGCTATCCAAATAAAGATTAACGTCGGATGTGGCACAACAGATCCTAGCAATTAATTTAAGTATAACTTTGTAATTTAGATTTTTCTATATGACGAGTCTTCAGAGTATTTGACATCTATTTGTACATGAGTAATGCTACACGTGCTAAGACGTTTGTTTATATTTAAATTAGATGTTTGTTTATGTTGACATGCGCCGTGGAATCGGCTTTTCAAAACAAAGTTTGTCAAAAAAAGAGAAAAAGGTTAATGGGGGCAACATCAATTAAATGACATTTAGCTTTCTACTCAACCATCATTTCTTCCCAGAATTGCACAAACGTCGTTTCAAGCACTTTTGCAATCTGCCATTGCTGCCAGCCTGACAATCGTCGAAGCTCTTCTTATGGATTTCAAATTCATATATTTGAAATGTCATTCTATTTCACATTGATCTCAATTATTTAGCCAATAGACATTTAATTTTTTTTTTATGAATTTTGATTTCTCTTCAATGCAGCTCATCATTCAACTTTGGTCTTTGAAATTGCCCATAACTTTTCCTATTGCCAAGAACCTTTTGAAGTATAATCTGGACAACGCTGATTCCCTCATTTTTATGGTGTAATTATTGATACCCTTTTGGGCCACTTCCTGACAGATTTCCTAGAAGAGTTGGGCCCTGCTCTGGTTTGAGCAATGATTGTATGGATTCTGAAGTTACCAGTGAGTATAGTTGGCATTGGCCTGAAGATCTTGTTCAGCTGCAAGTCGCTTTGCTTGAGAGCCTGGTTCCTTCACCCTCTGTTGCTTTCTGATCAGTTGATCTGGACTCATTGCACCTCTGGAGTTCATAGTGTAGTTTGTGCCTGGAATGCTATTTGAGAAAGGGGTCCTCATGCTATTCTGAGCACCACTTCATCACTTGGTTATTCATCTTAGCTTGCTACTCGTGACAGGCTCTCCAAATTGTGTTCTCTGCCCTCTGCCACTTGCTTGCTTTGTGGACTACGTGATGAAAGTAGAGACCATCTGTTTCATGAGTGCTACTTTTCTGCACTGCTATGGACGAGAGTTCTGGAGTTTCAAGGCCCCCGCTGCTTGGACTGCTGAATTTCAGTGGTTTAAATATGCTGCCGAAAGAAGATCTTTCTCTGCATCGCTCTTCAATATCTCTTGGCATGCAACTATTTATAGGTTGTGCGCTGCTAGGAATTAAAGGATGCATGATGAGAATTACTGGGTTAATGCTAAAAACGTTAGATATTTCAGCAGTTCTGAAATTTTTAATAGTGACGGTTTTGATAGTAGTTATGACAACCATGAAAGCAGTATTTTGTAATGGTTTTGCAATGATCATATTAACGGCTTTCTAACAGCTTTATTGTAGTTTTATAACGTTTGTAAAGTTTGATTTATTTCTTCATAAACCTCCATTATTTTATTACGGTCATCATTGTAATTACCAATTGATTATGGAAAACGGCTCTCTTTTTTAACCTACGGATTGTTACTCCATATTTTGGAAAGTGATATTGATATATCAAAACAAGAATATTCTTGTTTCTTGTTACATATTTTTCTTTTTTTTTCTTTACTAAATTACACCCATAATGTTATTTATGTTCTTTTAATATTTAGTGCAAGTATAGAAAAATATTTTTTGTATCTTGAGAGGATAGTCACTGAAGTCTATCGCATCGTATCGAGTTTCATATTCCGAAGGCTAGAATTATTTTTAAGAATAATGCTTGCATGCCTCAAATAATTGATTTTATTTCTCATCCTTTTTAATATATTTCCAACAATTCTTATTATTTTTTATGTTCTCTAACATTTCTCAAGCAAAAGAAAACTCTAGATGCAACATCACTGGATTAAAATTGGAGTTCCGACTCTAAATGTTGCTGTCACATCCAAAGGTGCCTTTTGTTAGTTACATCCAGTTTCACATTTATAAGTCAATAACGATCTCTCCTTATTCAGTGCGCAATTTGGTTAATTCCATACTCCCTTCTCCTTTTTGGAAGCCTACCGGGAGCAGTTCCTCATTTAGTTCCTTTCAACTTGGCAATCAGTCTCTGCCCTCATTGAACGGTATCTTTACTGAGAAGTATTGCTACCACTGTGAGACTGAGCCTTAGTCGTTGGAAGAGTGTTGAGTCCAAAGTTTTGCTGTCATAGGCGAAGGTTCTCACTTGCTAGTTTTGTGCATATGGGAGGCTTTTGTTGTTCTGTGAATGAGTGGCAATAGCATTAGAATGAGTTGGGAAAAAGGTTAGTAGCTGTTACACTTGATGGCCCTGTTACTTGTACCATGTCGCATATTCTTTTGAATTAATTGCAATACGAAGGATTAAATATCCAAATAAATAAAAAATGAAGAAGCTCTTCGCTGATCTTCTTATGTTCATGCTAAACTTAAAGTCCATGAAGATGGAGATTTGTCAAGTAAAATTCAATTAATAAAGAGAACACCACAGAAGTTTCAAGATAGTTCATATAAGTAATTATATTCAGTGTGCAGTGGAACCTCATGCCCAAGATAAAATGCAATGATGTAAATCTTGAAGGTAATATACCACTTTGAATTATATTATATATTTACATCTCATAACTAATTTTTTTTATAGCAAAGTATTTTTTTTAAATGTTGCCTCTAGTGTCTCACCAAGGAATGGATATTGCTCCAATGACCCTCTCCTTATTACAAGAAAATGTTTTCATACTTCCACCACAAAAATAGCCATCACTAGATCGGACCACTTGAATCAAGAACTACCAAGTCTAGGCAGTTAGATTCCACCCTTAGTAAAATTTAACAATTTACTTAATTACTAAATTGATTATTGACTTTGCTTT
The DNA here is from genome assembly GCA_014182515.1 of Eucalyptus microcorys. Classification (NCBI taxonomy): domain Eukaryota; kingdom Viridiplantae; phylum Streptophyta; class Magnoliopsida; order Myrtales; family Myrtaceae; genus Eucalyptus; species Eucalyptus microcorys. The sequence goes on along the minus strand of CM024566.1, from coordinate 21,930,534 downwards.
TCTTTCTCTTGTTAATTCCACAAAGTCAAATTAAAAGTTTAATTGGCATTTAGAAATATTTTTTTAATTGCAAATATATTTTCTCTATTAAAACAATTACATAACTCTCCAATACCTTTCTTTTTTCAGTTTGAATGTCAGTGGAATTCACTTTGATTGCTATATATTCTTTCTTTTTTTTTAAAAAAAATTTTTTCCAACCATCCTTGAGGTCCAACGAAGGCTATTAGTGAGAAAAGTTATCATTGAGACATGCATTCTATCTCTATACGTAGCATATGATTCTTTCACTCAAACAAACGTACCTATAATTCAATTTTTGACATTTTAGTATACATAAATTTTTTGTCATAATTATAAGATTTTAGTTCATTTTCTTCTTCTTCTTCTTTTTTCTCTGTTGCCACTTTGCTATTTCTTTGTTTGATTTTGATCCCAGACCTCACCGGCCCAAAGCGCCAACCCCACCCCGGCAATGACCATTGGGCCAAGTGATCGTGAACCCAAAGCCCAATTAAAGATAGGTTAAATGGGCCTTCAATTGCCCCGAAGTTTGATCACAAAATCATGCTTGAATGGCCTGTACCTTCCCTGAACCTTACCATGCAAATTGGGGTAACTCAAAAATAGACCAAGGATTGGAAGCCCGGTCTGGCTTGCGTCGGTTCGCCCAACTTCGATCCGGATCCTAGATTGGTCTGTGCATTTTGGGCCCTAAATTGATTTTGTTTTTTCTTCCTTTTTAACTTCAGAGTTCAGGATTGAGAAGCTTGAAGACTTGAACATGCACAAACTTAACCATATGATAAGAGAATGGATCGTGCATTTTCCACTCCTCATTTGGCTCAAATATTTCTTTTTTGTACTGACCATATTACCCTTTGCTTTTTCTTCTTTTAAATGTTGTACCCACTAGAGGTGTGCAAAAAAACTGAAACCACCTAAACCATCCGAAACCGGACCAGACCAAACTAGATCGGAATCGGCGTTTCCCATGAGAGCTACTCCGGTTCCCGATTCTAGGCATAGAACCACCCATCCACCTATTTGGACCGAATCGATATATATATTTTTAAAAAAAGAAATTCTATTCACAATTACTTAATTTTTTTGTACTTTTGCAAATATATATATATATATAAATATATATATATATATGTACATACATGTCTATTTTTTAGTTATTAGATATTATTGACTAATTTTGTTTCTTGGGTGTATAATAAGATTAACTCCTTACTTTTTCTTTTTTTCATTCTAATAATTCATTTACTTACTTTCTCAACCAAAACAAAATAAACAAACGAAAAATAAGGAAAAGACCAATTGGAGATGTCCATAAATGATGTAGTGCTTTGTCGTCATGATACAAAATTAAGAGCTAATAGCTCATTTTAAGAGCATAATTAAATCTCTCATTGGCCATTCGCATGATTAAATTAGGTTAACATTGAAAAAAAAAAAGATCAAGTGATTAACGTTTTAACTTATGTAAAATTTAGGACTTTTAACGTAGAGTCTAATCCTCCACATGTTTCCAATGTTGGGAAATCCTAAGAAGACCATACCATGACTTCAAAGAAATTAAGTTTCTAGCTAATGAGTATTGTCTTTTCGTTTTTTCTATAGTTTTCGATCCTTAATTAAAATCAATGGCTTGCAATTCAACCCAAATATAATACCAAACAAGTTTTGGTGCTCTAAAATAGATACTAGGTTCAATCTAATATTAATTTATGAATGCGATTTTGTAAGAATTAGAGACCGGTTCCATGGACCCACCCAAGAATCGAATCAAACTAGTGATTTGATTCTCGGGTGGAACCATTGAACCAACGAGCGGTTCCAATTTCAATTTTTCGAAACCGGTTCTTAATGGATGATTTTCGATTCTAAGGTGGGAATCACCCACCTTGATCATGCTCTCCTCTAGTACTCACATAATCAAATGTGAGGCCCCTATGGGGTCCTCTGTTGAATTTGTTTCTTCCTTTTTCTTCCACTTTCCTTCTTTTGAAGTGTATTGCCTATGCTTCTTCATCTTCCTTCTTCATCTTCCCCCTCCAACACCTTCATGCACACCGACAATTGAGTGGTCTCACAGAGTTTCATGAGCTTCCTCTCTACCTTACAATTGCTCCTCACAAACCTTTGGCATGTCTAGAAACTATCCCTATGTTGGCATAGCTTCCTCAAGATGTGCTTCTCTATAATGATCCTTTAATTTGTGATGACAAAATGATTAAGGTGCTCGAGCATGCAAACAAAATGAGCAAAGGCCTGAACTTGAAGAGGACAATTTTGATACATCTACAACTAGCCACCCAAGAGGAAATAAAACTTGACACTCTCATCGAGGAATCATTGTAGGAGATAGCGACGTCATCAAATCCAAAAGTCCCTAATCAACAAAACCATCAAGATGAAAAAGAAAAGTGCAAGAAAAAGACGAAATAATAAAAATCCCAAATAGGCTCTACTTTTGACTCTTTGCAAAAAAAAAATGAGGGGTAACATAGTCAATACACTATAAAATGAGTGTCAAAGCCAAATAAGGAGCGAAAAAGTACAACCCTAAAAGAATATCTCAAAATGAAAATTTATAAGAACTCGAAACTTCCTTATAAAAACCAAAAAAAGAGACGAAATTTACGACTAAGTGGTAAAAAGTACTAACAAACAATGAGGGGTGTTAGGAATCTCGAATACAAAAAAGGAGGCATGTACACAACAAAAAGATAAAGTCGAGGTACCAACATATACAATCTCATTCACCTTCAGCCGGAAACCAGCCCTCGGACACATGAAAAGCAGGCGCGATCTATTCGGGCCGAGCCCAATCCCAATCCCGTCCCAACCCGACCCGTTGACACCCCCACTTAAAACGTTTTTGTTTCCCATATACGTTCTTACTCATTATTTTCCACCACGTGAGATCTCTCCCCACCAAGAAAAACATGTCCCTCTCACAAGTCTTCAACTCCTATTCAATGCAGTAGAGCAGAGGCAAGAGCCCCCCGTAACGCATCATCATCCCACCCACATGGCCTCCCTGTAAAAAAGGCAGAGAGATTCCCGTTACTCAAGATAAAGAAACCGAAAAGAAAAATCGAGGAAGGAGAAGGAGAAGAAGAAGCTAGAAAAGTCTTCATAAATACGCCGCGCGTTTCTCGAGGAGGGGAAGGGGGGGCCACTGCACTTCGGTCTCGCTTTACCGTATCAAAGCTCGCGCTGCCCTGCTGCGAAATGCAATGAGTGTGCTCCAAGCATCCGACCCCACATGCGTGTTAGGCCGTCAGGGGTGGTGGAGCTTGCTTGCTTGCTTAGCGACCCAACAACGTTTTTTCGAGTTTCCCGAGCGTTTCCTGCCCGTGTCTCTTCTGGCGCCGTGCATGATTAGCCTCCGAAGTGGTCGTGGCCTCGTGGCCTCATTATTTTAATCGCTGGGGGCGGGAGGAGAAGGAAGAAGCTCGCTGGGCGCTGAGTTAAGCGTCTTTTCTTTAATGGGTACCAGCGGTTCCGGGCCCTTTTTGTTCTGCGTGAGTCCGAGCTTTGGAATCTTCTTGGTGGGTTTGGGACGGTAATTTAAAAAATCGCGGCTTTGGCTGGTTTTGCCAGAATTCAGAGTGGTTCGGTGGGCTTCTTGGAGCAGGAATGTGTCTTGGGGGAAGAGGGGTTGACCTAGATTTGCTGTCCCAACGCCGGAGGTAATGTGCATTGAGTTCGGAACGGGACTCGGGGCATTTGGTGAAGAAGGGTTGCAGGGGTCTCTGACCGGGAGTTGTTTGGTGGGCATTTTTGAGTTTGTTGGATTTGCTCATAAATTTGGTAGAATCCCACTTGTCTGTTAAGTGAGCTTATGCTTTTCTGGAGCTGGTTTGTGGGCGGAAAAGGTCTCTGAAGTGGCTGCATTTATTGGGAAGGGAGGGGACTTTGATTATCCTGGGTGATTTTTATCTGGCAGTGGTGTTGAAGACGGATTCTTGTGGGCTGCCGCACAGATTGGATTTACTCTGATTGGTATAGGGATCTGGATTTGTTTGGGAGAAATGGCCTGTGTGAAATTGGGATCCAAAAGTGATGCATTCCAACGCCAGGGGCAGGCTTGGTATGTGCCTCTTCGATTTGATATTTCGGTTTTGCGGTGGTTTATAATACCTGTCTGGTGTTTTAGATGGGTGCTGACAATTTGGAATGCTGTTATCCTGCATGTGGCGTTGTCTTCCATTGATATCTGTTGGTTTGATTAGAGAAATTTGGTTTGTAGACCTCAGTAAAGCTTAAAAACACTACAATTGTATGTTTCTTTTAAGTCTGACTGATTCATCCTACCCTTATTTTTTGCTTGAATTTTCGCAATCAGGTACTCCCGTAAGTTGTCAATTTGATCTAGGCACCCATTGTTTCACTTCTCCTCCAATGCTTTGGTGATCAGTGGAATATGAAATCTTATGGAAAGTTCAGGACTTATTTTGCAGGCATTCGATTTGTTGTAATGTGTCGATTTGAAATTACCCCATCACATTGCACTTTAATCATTTGCAGCCTGCTGCTTAGGTCACAAGGTTCAAACTTAGGTTGTAAGTTGCAATAATCCTTCTATGCACAAATTTCTTTCTTACGATAGTGAAAAAAGAAGCTCCTAATCTTGCAAAGGTTCTCTACAACTGGGCATAATAGAGTAGAGATATCAATTCAGGTAGTGCATCCAGGATACTGGAATGAGTACTAGTTATTGTTGTTGATGCAGATGTCACAATTATAGTGTGGTTATATCCAAGATATTCATGAGTGTGTACTGAACAAGTTTCTCAAGCCAGTTAACTTTAACAATAATCAGGTGTGGCGGAGGTGTTTAGTCAAATTAAAAAGTTAAACAGGATAACTGAGATCTTAGCCTTTAGTTGGTGTGTCCTAAGTAACTTTTAGACTGTGTAAGACATGCAATTTATGGAAAGTTGGTTTTCATTGGAGGTGTTGGGATGTACATTTATATCCAAGCAGCATCAGGAAAATTATATCTATGTATCGTGTTCCTGAGTTTCACTCTAGAGATCTAGCCTATTCATTTTTAAGTGACAGGACCAGCTCTTTTTCTGTGTCTGACCTAGCCATCTTTTACTTCAAAACTTAATACCTATTGAGGTAAAGCTAGCTGTTTCAACTTCACTGGAGACATAATTTTTACCCCAGTGAACACCTCTTTAGAGCTAATTCTAGTTGTTTCAACATCACTGGAATCGTTATTTCTACTGCAATGATTATGGAAAACAAAATTCTGAAGCCGTCAGTGTCATAAGTTGATTGATGTTCAGCTTTGCCCTCTTGTTCATCAGAGTAGCAGGGGATGCCTTGCATTGGTTGTGGTGACTTCCAACTGCCTATTAAGTTGCTGCTTCTAGAGATGCTCCACTTCCTCTGCTGATCTAATGCATTCCAAAGGACCTTTCTCATTATGACAATTTTCAAATGACCCTACCTTCCTTCTCAAACCAAGAAAACAATGCATTGTGAAAGTTCTTCAACCACGATCCTACATTTGGTTTTAAGTATGTATAAGATAGTTTGTCTGTATGGCATAATGCCATGTCTTTGGGACTGGGGTATCTTTAGACACTGCTCAGATCTGCTCTAATGTCACTGCTGCAGTAAAACAGCTTATTGATATTGAAATGGAAATATGACTCTGCCTCTTTACTCAGGATGCTTCTGGATTTTGCATTCTCGTATTAATTTGTATGAATTCTCCACTCCTCCAGGACTGGTATATCATCTGTTTTTGGCCATCTAACTTGTGATTGCCTTGTCAATATCAGATGCTCAGTTCAGAGATCAAGCAGTTGCCTGTGTTTCTTCTGTGTTCTTTCTTTTTGTACTTTTCCCTTTTTCAGAGGTCACCAATGCAGATCACAACCTGCAGCCTTGAGAGGAATGGAACTTTAATGCTTAAGAAATTTGTCCGACAACTTGAAATCCATATTAGTTGCTAAAGCTCAAGTCCCTTGTTACTCTAGATGAATAGGAACTCGAAAACTTTAACTCAAGTTATCATGACGTTGAAAGAAGAATAGAAGAAATGTGGAGTTCTTTCTGTAGCAGGAAATGCAAAACATTCATTTTCTTAATTGGATCTTTTAAAATGTTTTGGTCAGGCTAGCGCGTTCTGTGTGCATTTTGTATCAGGACTTGAATCTGATTATATAAGTTGATATTTTCTAATATATCTTGCATCTCTGTCTCTGAATGCTCATAGGTTCTGCACAACTGGCCTTCCAAGCGATCTTGTTGTTGAGGTTGGAGAAATGTCCTTTCATCTTCACAAGGTGACAGTCTTTGCCAGGAGGATTATCTATTGAGTGTTTCATTAGATGAATGGACTGCGTATTTAGTACAATATTTAGTGCAGGAAACTCATCAAATGAGCATATAAGCAAGAAATACTAGTCGATAAGCTTTACGCTAAAATTTGTTCGACATTTCTGTAAAGTCAGCATTAATTTTTACCTGGACTGATGCACAGGCCTTTACCTCTCCTTTTCGTTTTTCAACAAGCATCTTTTGATTCAGTCATCTGAATGTAGAGATGATGATCAGGATTTCGTATACCAAAACTGTTGGTCTTATTAATTTTGTACAAGGTTTTATTCTTGTGGGGGTCATGAGAGGGTGTGAGATCTTGTCTAGTAGAACCACCGCAAGCTTCTAACATGCCATTGAAATATGGCACCACTAGGGGCCTCTGTGCAGGGTGCCTATTTATGATACAGTGTCGCTCTTTGAAATTTCATGATGGGATTTGGTTCTGACTTATTGGAGCAGATATTACCTTGTTCTGACCAAAAACAAGGAAATTGAAGTAACTGCGCTTTAAGTTCACTGCAAAGATTTGGCAACACGATGATTTAACTTGTCCTTTTCTTCCTTTTCTGTGGCTCTACTTCAGTGCTATTTTGACATATTCTATCACATAATGAGAGGAGAAATTAATGCAGCAGTTCCACTTACTTCATGTTGACTATGGTGGAATTATATGGGACTTTTGATAGATACTATCCCAGAAATCTAGTAAATGTCTTTTTAGCAATTCACGTAACTCTCCTTCAAACAGGCCTTTTCCGTTATGTTTTAACTACATTCTTTCTATATCTTGATTATGTTTCAGAATAATATTTTAAACCTCTTATTTGCAGTTTCCACTGCTCTCTAGAAGTGCGGTCATGGAAAAAATGATTACAGAGGCATCTGAAGAGGAGGAAGAAAAATGTTCCGTAGTCCTTCCGGATATTCCTGGTGGTGCCAAGACATTCGAACTTATAGCTAAATTCTGTTATGGGATGAAACTTGAACTTACTACCTCGAATGTTGTGCCCCTCAGATGTGCAGCTGAGCATCTTGAAATGACGGAGGAGCTTGGGGAGGGTAATTTGATTATGAAGACTGATAATTTCCTTAACCAAGTAGTCCTTAAAAGCTGGAAAGACTCCCTAAAGGCACTCCAGACCTGTGATGATCTTATTTCTTATGCTGACGAACTCAACATCACTAAACGCTGCATCGAGTCACTGGCCATCAGGGCATCGACTGACCCTAATCTATTTGGATGGCCCATCATGGAGCACGGCGGACCTTTGCAGAGTCCAGGTGGCAGTCTTTTATGGAACGGGATAAGCACTGGCGCGAGGCCCAGGAATCTAAGTTCGGATTGGTGGTATGACGATGTGACGGTTTTGAGTTTCGCTCTGTACAAAAGGTTGATTTCAGTAATGGAATCTCGTGGCGGCAAACCAGAAATAATAGCTGGATCACTTTCTTTCTATGCCAAAAGGTATCTCCCTGGCCTGAATAGGCGTCGGGGTATTACCGAGTCTAGTTCTAACCTGTCTGCTGTTGGTCCAGCGGCCCTACCTTCCGAAGTGGAACAGAAGAGCTTAGTGGAAGATATTGATCGGTTACTTCCTATGCAGAAAAGCCTAGTATCAACTAAGTTCTTGTTTGGTCTGCTCCGAACCGGTGTGATTCTTCAAGTAAGCCCCTCTTGCATATCAAATTTGGAGAGAAGGATCGGGATGCAGCTTGATGAAGCTACTCTTGAAGATCTGTTAATGCCCAATCTATGTCATTCGACAGAGACACTCTATAATGTGGACTGTATCCAGCGGATTCTTGAACACTTCCTCGTCATGGATCAAGCTACTGGTGGGGCCTCTCCATGTTCAGAGGACAATGACGAGTTGATTGGATCACCTTCACTGACTCCTATTACAATGGTCGCAAAGCTTATTGATGGCTATCTCGCAGAGGTTGCCCCTGACATTAACTTGAAACTCCCCAAGTTTCAGGCTCTTGCTGCTGCTGTTCCTGATTTTGCCAGACCCTTAGATGATGGTCTTTATCGCGCAATAGATATCTACCTCAAGGTAAGTCTGTCTAATAAATAGTTGACAGCTATTCTTGTCTTGTCTTCTCTAGCTGCATGTTGATGAAGAGAACAGAAGATGGAAAGTGACTGACTATTGATAAGAATCTTAAAGAGTCTCTGAGTAATCATAATGCTGTCGACAAATATTAAATATTTGGTTCTATTGACTGGTCTGAATTAAGGTGTTTGTTTCTCCCCATAGTTTCCAGGTTTTCCTTTTCCCTTACCTCCTCTTTCTTTTTGCGTTTATTTATTTGTTGATAGTGAACCAACTTAATTCATATTTCCTTTTCATTTGATGATGAAATACGCTCAGCCCAACACTCTTGGTTGTAAAATCCAGATGGCGTTTCCATCCACTACATCTTCATTATAGCTATCACGCCTTTTCATTTTTGTTTCTCATGCAATGTTCTTATTCTGCAGTCACATCCATGGCTGGCAGAGTCCGATAAGGAGGAACTATGCAGGCTGATGGACTGCCAGAAGCTGTCCCTTGAAGCTTGCACTCACGCTGCACAGAACGAAAGGTTGCCTTTAAGAATAGTGGTCCAAGTACTATTCTTCGAGCAGCTTCAGCTTAGGACTTCGATCGCCGGTTGTTTTCTGGTATCAGAAAACCTTGAGGGGTCAAGGCAGTTGAGGAGTGGGTTTGGTGGGCCGACCGAAGGAGGGTGGGATACAGCCGTGAAGGAAAACCAAGTCCTGAAAATCGGGATGGACAGCATGAGGATGCGAGTGTTTGAGCTCGAGAAGGAATGCTCGGAGATGAGACGGGAGATCGAGAAGTTGGGTCAGGCAAAGAGTTCGAGCGTGTGGACCAAGAAATTCGGGTTCAGTATAAAGTCTCAGATGTGCAGCGCTGAAGAGAAATCTGTCAGCCAGAACAACAGAACTTCAACCGGTAAGATTGAGAAGCTGAAGGAAAGGCGTGGTAAACAGAAGAAAAACTTATCGTTGGACGGGTAAAGAAAGACCCTTTGCTTTTGTTACAGCCTTTCCTCGATAAAATGCTTCCCTTTGGTTATTCCACTTCAATCAATTTTACATGGTACATCTAAAGGTCAATCTCCTCAACGGTGTATCACATGCGACAACTTTGCTTATTTTTCAGCCTTCCCGTACTTGCTTTGCATTTGGACATAGCAAAATAACTCGGCCATTCAAATTGCATACATGGGGCAGATAAATCCGTGCTTTTCTATGTTTATACATCCTGATGCCTGTTAATGTACACTCTCCCATCTTCCTCAGGCCTCTATTCTGGGCTTCTGTAGTGTGGTCACGAACCTGTATAGACCGCACATCTTTGATCGTATGACAATGGAGATACTTCATCTCAGTGTGGAATTTGTCTTGCTCACCTGATTTTGCTAGTGCTGTTACAATAGGACCGGCACGAAAACTTGCTAGAACTGGCAATTCACGATCCAATCAGCCATCAAAACGGTTCAAACGCAGCTGACAGGCAGGGATAGACTGCTAGTATTTATAGTATAGTACACGACCGACCGGATGGGATGGTCGCCTTGCCTCGACGGAATGTTATCCTTTTCGTATGGTCGATGGTGTATTCACAGAATCGTATTCCTGGATGGAATATAGCATAAAGGACGAGAATACACTAGCTTCATCAAAGACAGACGCTAGAATCAGATGATGGTCTATTAATTTCACAATCGTCGCGCATGTAAACATGTGTACGATCATGGCTGAAGTTAAAATAAACTATTTTCAAGAAACGCTGGTCCAAATGTTCTATGTTTTTGCCTGCGCATTGTCATATATCTTTGTAAATCATCGAAGGCAATCCTCAAATAATATTTCTCAAACAGTCATCTAAGAAATGATCAGCACAACGCATACCCACCCTAAATTTCTAGAAGAGAATTTAAACCACAATTCCTTGCTCTGCCCAGCTTACCATATGTACAATTTCTTAAGACCCTGCTTTCAATGTGTACACATAAATGAAGTTGCTGCATCCAGTCTCAAATTCCTTCTTCAATCCCCTTCACCTGCTGAGCCTTGCTCCTCTCCCCAAATTCCTTGGCGGCGTCATATGATGCATGTAATCCCAACAGCACATAGTAGACCAACAGGAAGCCGGTCCACATCCCGAACCGAATGAACGAGTCCTTGTCGATGGACCCGAGAAGGAAGATGTTGATGGCGATGGAGGCCGACGGCAACCACGGGACTAATGGCACTCCCCACAGCTTCGGATTGCGGGCATGAGGAACGAACACCCTCAGCGCCACGGTCGCTAGTAGCCATATGGGCACCGTGATCGCGTATCCTATCCAACCTTCACTTAGGCCCCAGTAAGCAGACGTCCCAATGGAAGACCCCATGATGAGGAGGATGCAGGCGACGAGCTTGTTGCGGTCCGCGGCCGTGGTCGTGCCGCTGACGTAGTAGCGGCGGACGAGGAGCGCGACCGCCACGACCATGAAGATGAACAGGGTGGAGATGGAAAGGAGGTTGGACAGGATTTCGAGCTTGGTGAAGAAGGCGATGACCGCCGTCGCAAGGAGCATGGTGACGGTGGCGTTCACCGGGGTCCCCGTCCTCTCGTTGACTTTGGCGAACCAGGGCGGCATCATGTGCGTCCGGGCGATGTGCGTGAGGTACCGAGCCTGTCCGACGGCACTGACGAGCAGCACGGTCGTCATGCCCTTCAGCGCACCGGCGGCGACGATGTACTTGGCCCAGTTCCACCCCACGGCCTGGAACGCGACAGAGAAAGGCGCGTTCTCGTCGATGTCCTTGTAAGGCTGCATGAGGCAGAGCGTCACGGCCATGAGGCAATAGCAAGAGGTCGTGATGACCATTGAGCCTACTAGGCCGATGGGTATGTCCCGGGCAGGGTTCTTGGTCTCCTCCGCCATCGTCGAGACCGCGTCGAACCCGATGTAGGCGAAGAAGAGCACGGCCGAAGCCTGGAAGACGCCGCGCGCCCCGTAAGGAGCGAAGTCGGAGTAGTTCTTCGTGTCGGCTTTGGTCAGGCCGGCGACGATGATGAAGAGAATGACCACGACGTGGATGACCGAGGCGATGGAGTTGAAGATGGACGAGCCCTTGGTGCTCAGCACCGCGATGACGCAGATCGCGGCGCAGACGCCGACGGCTAGTGGGTCGAGCTGGTTGTAGCCGTCGGCGAGGCCGTGCGCTTTGATCAGGAAATCCGTGGGCTTGTGGTTGAAGAGGGTGGCGCAGTAGGACGTCCATGAGCGGGCCACGGCGGCCCCGCCGATCACGTACTCGAGGATGATGTTGCCGGCGGCGATGAACGCCACAAAGTCGCCGAGCTCCACCCTTAGGTACGCAAACGATCCACCTGAACAACAAGTAGGAGAAGCAAAATCACTTTCAGTCACATTCCGGTCCAACATGCATGAATATTATATATATACACACACACACACACACACACACAAACACACACAAACAGAGAAAGGACAAATGAGAGTCAATCAATCTACATCAGCAAGAGCTTCGTTGAGTCAAAGATCGTTCAAAGATGACGGGCGGGAACTGGGAATGTCGTCGTCTTGGTCAAAGATCATATTTTTCTTCGAATTTTTATTCCTGGGACGCTCCGTAAAGCTCGGCAGTACGCAACAAAGTCGACGGGTCTCTATCTCAGAAGATAAAAGCTGCTTAAAATTCTAAACTTTTTTATGAAACAGATGCGTGCTTCGTCGGACATCATTAAAGCTCGTCTTAGATATTTATATGGTGGCGGTCGTTGTCGAGGGTTGGTGGAAACAATGATGATGATGATGCAACACGCGTTGTACAACTCACCGGCGGAGGGGATCTCCACGGCGAACTCGGTGTAGCAGAAGACGGAGAGCAGGGCGGAGACGCCGGAGACGACGTAGGACAGCACCACGGCGGGGCCGGCGTCGTCCCTCGCCTCGAGGCCCGTGAGGACGAAGATGCCGGCGCCGATGACGGCGCCGATGCCGAACCAGATGAGGTCCCACCAGTTGAGGGTCCGCTTCATCTCGTGCTGGCTCCGGGCCTTGACCTCGTGGAGCTCCGTCGCGTCGAGCGACCGGGACAGCAGCCGGTCCCGCAGCCTGGCCGGCGTCTCCCGGAGGGCCCGCGCGTAGCTCCCGAGGCTCGCGAAGGACTCCTCCGGGAGGAAGTCCTGCTTCGCGCAGCACCCTCGTCGGCGCACGGCCTCGCCCATCTCGATCTGCATCATCAAGAAACACAGCAGACAGGATTCATCGTAAGTTCCGAAGGAAAACAAGACATCCCCCGCTCATCGTACGTGCACGAACGCGACCCACGAGCGAGCGGCGGCCACACGACCCGCGAAAGGAAGATAGGATCGAAACGAAGGCGAAAGAGACCGGGAAAACGACGAGATACTCTCGTTCTGTTTCACCGAAAGGGGTGCAATCTCACGGCGGAACAAGAAGCGACGTGAAGAATACCTGTGGCCGGGGGGGGAGGAGGATCAGGAGAGAACGGCGGCGGCGGCGGCGGCGGCGGCGGCGGAGGGGTTGGCCGGGGAGCGGTGGTGGGAGAAGCGAGGCGGTTCCTCAGAATCTGCGGGTGAATCTGGGATCCCCGATGCGGAATAAATAGCGGAACCGCTAAAGCAAAGGGAAAAAGGATTAAAAAAAAAAAAAAAAAGGCAAATCATCGCATGGTCCGGATCCAGTGAGAGCTCAGTAGATCCGAACCGTCGAATCGGGGGGTGTCCTGTAGGGCCCAAGTGACTTGACGGCTGAAATCGACCCCGATTTTAGGCAGGTTTCGCACCTGTGTTTTCCGCAATTTTTGGGGTTTCTTTTTCCTTTTTTGGGGGGGGGGGGATCTTTGGTTTCCTAAAAATGAATCATTCCCTCTATTATTAGTTAATGAGTTAATTAATTAATATTTGGTGAAACTGTGCGGCCTAGCTTTTATTAGTATTATTATTTTGCTAGAAAAGCTTTTATGCACTCTAGTAATTGAGGGGCCGTGTTTTTTCCTCAGTCCCTAATTGAATCGAAAAGAAAAAAATTTCCAATCAGGATTTCCGATTGGTGAATTTATAATCGCAAATAGCACTAACATTTGTTTTTCAGTTCGGGTTTTTTTGTTTTCACGAAAAACGAATGATTTGAAAAATAATTTCCTAAAAATGCCGTTTGTAGAGCTTACAAAGTGAATGAACAAAACGTATTTCCATTATTCGAGAAAAATATTTAGACATAAATTTTTATCAAAAACGAAAATATTTTTCATTAATCAATTATTTCAAGCAAAACGAATAATTATTTTTAATAAAATATTTTCCGAATTATTTATTTACCACCAAAAAAAGCGGTGTCTTAGTTTCTGATTTTTATGAATATATCATTATAGACACTTCAATAAGAGTATCTGAGCTGTGTTGCCATACGTAGACGAGAGATCCGAGCACAGCATTTTTGTCATGCAAGAGGATACTTATCCTTGCTAAAGAGGATCTTTCAAGAGAATGATATATTATATGGTAATAATTTTATATAATTCCATATTAAATGGATGGAATACTCATAACTTGTGGGCGAAAAGGACATTTCCCTCGGAAATATCTTTCTTTATTTATTTCTTTCTATATTCATGAGAAAGTTGGAGTTTGATTCATAGTGAATCAGGACGCATTGATGCTATGATAGATTTATCTTTATGGAACGAATGAGTTTTTGCAAGCTATACTAAGTTAATTTATCTTTCAGATTTACTTATTTTGCGGGATCATCTTTATTTTGAAACTATGTATCTTTTTTTTTTTTTTTTTTTTTTTTTGTGAAATGAAAATTTTCCTTCCGACTAAAAAATGAAAAAATCAGGAAAGTGCAAGGTGTTCATAATTTTGTTGCCTTCAATACAATTGTGGTGCGCGGTTACTTCTTTCTTGTGGGTTTTTGGTTGGTTTTCTTGTTTTAATCAAATTGGCTTTGCCTTTCTAAACCCTAGAAAAGATTGGACAAGAAGATAAAAATGTTTTTATTAGTGTGAACAAAAAGAAGATATTCGAGGGTTTGGACCACCTCATGAAATGAAAAAAAGAAAATGGGCAAAGAAGAGGAAGGCTAGATTATTGTGACAATAATTGAACAGAATATGAGGATTGGCGCTTTAGGGGTTTGCATGGAAAAAAAAACAGTGAGATAAAAAAGTTATGATTATTGCAATATTAAGTTAAATTTTTATGTTGTGTTAATACCACGGAAAATCACAAACTAGATTATTATAACAATAATTGAACAGAAGATGAGAATTGGTGCTTTTATGGGTTTGCGTGAAAAAAAATGAAATAAAAAAGTTATGATTATTGCAATATTAAGTTAGATTTTTAACTGGGGTTAATATCACAAAAATATCTAAATTTACCCAAAATTATTTTTCATTAAAAATCTCAAATTGATCCACGTGTTATCTAAGAAGTACCAACACTCTCCGGAAACCTTTGTGTCATGTGACACTTCAACATGTATACTCTCTAACACTCGATCAACACATGTCAAAAAATCTAACACCTAATCAACTTACCCGACTCTCAAGTCGGAATTCCAACATATGAGTTTTTGACACATGATTTCGAGACACGAGGTCAATTTTAAAAAAATTCAATAAATGATGGGTCAAAATATATATATGTGAAAAATAATAATAATAATAATAATAATAATAATAATAATAATAATAATAATAAAAAATAAATAAATAATAGAAAAAAATAATCTTCTCTTCTGTACGGACTCTCACTTCCAGTGATACATAATTCACCCCAAGTTTTTTTCTCTTTCCTTCCGACGATCCGACACACGAGTCTATAATGTGAATTATTTTTTTTTTCCTCCAAGTTTTATGAATTATTGGAATGGAGTTGAATTTGTCAAATTGAAATAATGAATTATATTAATAAATAATGGATAATATTAATAAATAATGGATTAATATTTTTAGTGTAAATTCATTCTAGGCTTTTTTTATTATTTACTTATTCATGAATTTGAATCAAACTAATTTGATTGAAACAATCATAAAAATGATCATTTATTATGTATATATAAAAATATACATTTAATATACAACGTGTTCCAACATGTCGGAATTCTCTATTTTTTAAGAAATGACGTGTCAATATGTCATGTCGTATCGTGTCATGTATCTCGTGTCGGTATCGATACTACTTGGCCTATAATAAATTCATCCAAATTTTAAAAGCTTCAAACTAGTATATTTGCGATAAATTTATCCTTCGTTAGTTTTTGCTAAAATGAATTACTACCACAAAAAATCACAAATTGGTACATTTGTGACAAAGGAGGGTAAAACCCCAAATTGATACACTCGTTATTTGTTTGTGTCATCAAACTCAGCAATTTGACTGTAAAATTTTAACAAAAATTAATTAATAGTAAATTTGTCACAAATATACCAATTTAGAGTTATTATTTCGTCAAAAAAATTAATTTTTGATCCATTTATAAAGAGTGTACTATTTTAAAGTTTTTCATGGGACTAACTCATTCATCTTTAAAAAACTTTGATTTGGTCTTCTTCTTTTTTGGTAATGCCGGCAATTCTACCATAGCCATTATGATCTCTGTTTTTGCGGCTAAATCCGCCTTCATACGGCAGAAGTTTTGGAACCCTCATGGGCAGAACATTTGCTATTGCTACAACTCTAAAACAAGGCATGGACTTCCTGAACAATTGACAGACAGTCAAGCGGACAAAGGACGCACGGATGACAGTCAAACAGGCAGAATATTTTTTTTCCACAAGAAAAGGAATCAACAAATATAAGATGACCCGAAAAAATCCTACACTTTTTGTCCAATCCCAATTTTATAAAAAAAATTATTAGAAAAAATCTCTAACTTTGACTCTAATCCCAAATTTGCCCACGCATCCCAAAATTGTGAATGGTTTCTTCAGGATTATCAAGATCTGAACTAGTTGGAGGTTCATCATCAAAATCTACTCCTTCATCAATACCATCTTTTCGTACTCAATGTTAATATTTTTTTTTTTTAAATTATTGGCGATTTTTGGACACATGGGAGAATTCGGAATTAGAGTGAAAGTTGAGGTCTTTTTTTTTAACAGAAAAGATTTTGGGACACAATTGAGATTGTACCCAAACTCATGGGCTTTTTTAGGGAACTAGGCCATGGGCTATCAAACTAGATAAAAGTTTGTTATTAAGGGTTTTTTTAGCTTTTTGAATTTCCTCACTCTATGTGAAATGACATGCATCATCGACAGATCGAAAATACAGATAGAAATGTACCCCAGAGTTACAAAGAAGGCTTCTAAGCTAACCATGATAAAACGAAAAATTAATTTGAAACCCTGAATTTCTTTACCTACTAAACAGGTCGCCCCATTCTTACAGAATGCTTGGTGAGAATATTACACGGTAAATGTTGCTTATTATGCAGTAGAAAATTTAATTTACGAGGAACAAGCTCATGAACGGTAAAAAAATTTGCATTTACGGTGAGAAATCCATGAATAGTAATACTTTTCAATCAAACATAACCCGCTACACAATGATCGACCAAAGCACATAAATAATTGAAAAGGAAAGGTAATACTGAGAAAACCTAAAAAACCAAACAAAAAGTAAAAAATGTAAGGTTTTCTAAAAAGCTGGAAACTTAATAAGAACGCCTTCCACTTCCCAAGAAAAACTATATTAAAAGAAATGATTATTTAGATTGATGTATCTGCACAAATATGAGGATAGTCCCTTTGATAATTGTTTAAATCATTCGAAGGAGTAAAAGGTGACGATAACAATAGCCAAATTTGGATCGAGGGGGGATCCTCCTAAGGATGGGTGGTTGGACCGACCCTCAGCCATATGGTATGGGACAAGAGAAAATATCGGGTGGTCCGGGACCGCCACGTCAGCATGGTCCCGGACCACTCACGTGGCGCGACGTGTGAAGGGAGGGAGACAGAGGAGAGAGAGCGTCAAAGAGATGGGACAGGGGCAGGTCCTTTGGTTCCCTCCCCTTACACGTGGCACCGCGTGAGTGGTCCGAGACCACGCTGACGTGGTGGTCCCGGACCACCCAATATTTTCTCGGGGGTGATGACATAAAGGTGTCTTCTACTCAATATAACACTACTAGCGGGATATGCTGAAGTCAAGAACACCATCTTTTATGGAATCTGCCACCAAAGATATGACCGGATAGAAAGGCCACCTGACCATTTCGTGCGGATGAGGGTACAATGCCTAAAGCATACATGATTCATAGGCTTTTTGACCGAGTGATTAATTGGACAACTTTCTCCGCTCAATTACCCCACTTGAAATTGTAAAGGCAATGTCAAATTCACGGACCTCCTGTAAGGTGATTTCGACAGAAAAGAACAGGAGGGTCACGGCTAGATGTGATTTTGAAACTAGTGGTTCGAGACTCCTGTTTAGGTTAACTCGAGCCACAAGCGACCAAAGGCATCTTTGGGTGGGCTTGGGCAAGGCACTATAGTAATAGGGCCTGAGCTAGACCGACCCAGCTCACAATTTGTCAGATATGCTTTTTATTGATAGGCAGATTGAGCTGTGATTTTGGTTCGATCGAATGACCCGATCAGGCCTTAACTCTCTCATTTAGTAATGCTTCATCGGTTGATCAACTCACACTCATTAATAGAACTTTGAACTAAATCTATATTCATGTCGTAGCTAAGATTGGCAAGAAATTACTAGCTTGTGACCCAACTTCAAAATATGTTATCATGAATAGTCCCTCCAACCAAAGCATCCTCACCTTATCACCACAAAAATAAAAAAATAAAAAAAAAGGTTTTTATAGTGCACATATCCACACAATGCCAGCGGAAGAACATCCGACATTCACTCAGATATAATATTTCAACACCCTATGTCACTATCAATAGTTAAAGAATGTGAAAGCAGAGCAACGGCTAATCAAAGTCAAGAAGAGCCACCAATCAAAAAGCTAACGAAAAGTCTCCAAAAGAGACAGCTGCCCTGGATTCAGACAAATTGCAATTCGTTCTCAAGCGCCGGCGCCGGCGCCGGCGTCCACGGAAGAACGAGGAAAGCCGCTTAGCTTTGTGCAAAAGGAAGGAAGGGAACCATTCAAAGAATCAAGTGACTCCCACGTGAGATTTTAATGGGATCAACGTATTCTTAATGCTGTGAACACATATCGATAGATGTACTAGATTAAGCTCAAGTTATTGCTTGGATACCCGTCACTAGTGGAACAGAAAAAGATGGACGAAGAATGAGAACGAGCCACGCATTTCCTTTTGCCATTCTTACGCTTTCCATCCCGTCCCCCCTGATGGAAGTAGGGCCAGGGCCGGGACCGGGCAATACACCGTAAGACGATTGAAGATTATGAGATTTTGTGGAATCACTATCAACTATTCTAAAAACTTACGTTTATCTCTTGCTTAGTCTGGCCTTTATTTTTGGACCTAGTATTAAATGTGAAAAATTAATTGAGGAGGTAGATTAGGCCTGAAATGATTTGAAATCAGGATCTCCAGTTCTAATACTATGTGAGATTTTGTAAAATCGCTACCGACTATTATAAAAATTTAAATTATCAGATAAAAGTGTGGTTTCCTAACAGTTGAATCACAAAATAAATCATTACAAGAAATCAGCCAATACTTATTGAATTTTTAACTGGTCCTCACAGACGACTAGAGTTTTGATTTTACCTGGGCTATCATGAACTAATTGCAAACCCCAGTCTCTCGGAAAATCATTACTTGCTAACAACATCATTCATAACAGTTCCGATAAAGAATTCAATTTTCTCAAGCTCCAAGGAACTAGCAATCTGTGTACTACAAGCAGAAGTCAAATATAGCAGAAATACAAGGCAGAAATTCCCTCCCACCGCGCTCTCAAGCATCGGATATTTTACAAAACTCCAAAATTTCAGCAACAAAAAAGCACACCATCCGATTATAGAAGGCAGCGGCAACAAAGATGGACATGTAGAATGTGACTAAAATGCAATCACCGTTACTTGGCCGCCAACCATTGTGACTAACAGAAGTAGGGATGAGCAAAAAGAGCCACTCAAACTGAGAACCACCCAAACCGGACCAAATCTACCAATTGGGTTTGGTTCCCAAAGACGCTAGTCCGGTTCTTTGTTCCACAAAATTGAAACCGATGAATGTCAGTCCGATTTTAGATTCTAGAGATAGAACCAACCGCTCAAACCAGACTAACCATTAATTTTATAAATTTCTATTTTTTATTAAACACATGTGAAGAAATAATTTAACTAAAATTCTCATGTAATGACAATCCCTCTCTTCAAGAAATAGCAAGGGACGAGGAGCAGAGGAGTTGGTATTTGGGCAGCGATCAAATGTGATGTTGCATTGAGAGAGGCCTTGAAGAGAGGGATTGTCATTACACGAAAATTTTAGTATAAATTTTATCTTCACATATTTTTAATAAAAATTGACATTTATAAAATGAATAATTAGTATGGTCTGGCGGTCGGTTCTGTCTGTGGAGCCAGCAACTGGACCAACATTCACTAGTTCCAATTTTATGAAATCAAGAACTAGACCATTGTCTTTGGGAAGCACACCCAACCGGTTGGTTTAGTTCGATCTGGGCTGTTTACAATTTGAACGGTTCTTTTTGCTTATCCCTAGTTGACAATGCATTATAAACAGATGTCACAGTTTCACTTTGATAATTCCATACACACATGTTGTATTTCATTTTAAATTTTTAGTACTTGCATTTATAATTTTTTGCACAAGTAAAACAAAACAACTTGGTAATGTACCATATGTTCAAAATAGAATTAATATAATTCTACAAAAGTGAGATTCATCAATTTTTCATTTGGATATCTAAATGAAAGATCCTTGCCATTTATTATGGAAAAGCATTTAAAAACATAGATATAAAAAAGAAGACAGCTTAAAAAAAGGCAACTTGTTATTATAGGTTAAGGTGCACGAGAATATGACACACAGAAAGTACTTTACCCTGACCGGATTTTTTATTTTCGGCTGACAATATTGAAAACATCTCGTTTACATAATATGAAACAAAATATAAATTACGAATAAAAACGCGGAATATGACATCCCATAATGCTTTTAACTTATTATACAACACAAATTAATACAAATTAACAGGTTTTCATGGTAAGTTAATTTATCTATATTATTATGTAAAGCAAAGAGAATCTTCTATTTTTAACGCATCTCAATCTTTTATTTCTTCCCCCACAATATCATTAATTAGCTATTTTTATACATCATATCATTGGACAAATTTTTAAATTAATCATTCTATTCTATCTTTAAGTATTTCAGTGTTAAAATTTGAATCTCTTCTATTTTATAAACAATCTTATCAAGAATTTTTTTTTTTTTTTTTAAATATCAATTTTTCACATGCACACAAAGCCATTATACTTTTACTACCGGCATATATATTGAAAATTACGACATTTTCTGTAAGCACAAATTATGAACATGCTTACGACAATTCGACAAAAATTTTCTCCCTATTTTCTCATTTAGTGTTAAGAAAAAAAAAAGACTCAACCTATTTGTTGAAGTGAGAGTTCCAAATATTACTTTTTTTTCTTTTTTTTTCTTTTTTTTGTGGCTGTCTGGAGTTCCAAATATGACTAGTTACCAGTTGGTGGCTGAGGCTGGTGGCGGTTGTGAGAGAGAGAGAGGATCGACAAGGAAGAGTTTTAGAGTTTGCAGGGCTCTTTTCCGGAGAGTTAATAGCGGGGGGTGGTGAGGGTAACTCGGGCAAGAAGAACGACGATTTGGTATATTAAATGGATAAGGATTATGGGTTGGAGATGCAAGTTGAACTAAAAGTCAATGAAGATTTTCCAAAGTGCATATGCAAATCAATGTATTTGCACAAATACGAATGAAATTATCAAAAAAAAAATCATAAACTTATTATACTTTTGTCGTGAATTCAATTCTAAACATTTTAATCGTGCCAATTGAATTTTAAATATTTTTACATTTTGCCAATCGAGTTCATCCGACTAATTTTGACCATAAATCGCTAATGTGGATACCAATGATTTTACGTGACACAACCAATGCTAACGTGGACAATTTGTAATATTTTTAATTTATTTTTCCTCTTTTCCTTTCCTCTCTTTTCCTTTTTCTTTTTATTGTAACGGATGAGGGTTGCCAAGCCCTCACTAGCCACTAGGCGAGGGCAGCAAAGCTGGTGAGAGTTGAAACACCCATGCCGACCCTTGCCTCAGTCACATTAAAAAAAAAAAAAAAAGTATAACCAACACCTATTTCCGATCAAAATTGACCGGATGGACTTCACTGACAAAACGTAAAAATGTTTAGAACTCAATTGGAACAATTAAAAGCTTAATACTGAATTGGTAAAAATGAAACGATTTAAGACTCTTTTTTTGGTAATCCCAAATACAAGGATATTCCCTTTAATTATTATTTAATTCATTCAAAGGACTAAAAGGGTGATGATGTCAATAGCAAAATTTGGATCGACAGGGATCCTCCTAAAGAATAAAGATGGGTGGTTGGAGCGACCCTCGGGCGTATAGCAAGGACAGCTTTTGGTGGTTGAGGTGAGATGATATATGCTACTCGTCAGGGTAGATTTTGCAGACGGATGAGGAGATAATGGAGTCAACCATCCGTACCACACGTTTTTAATATTTGCTTTCAAATTGTAATGTTGTCAGGAACACATCTTTTACGGGTTCTGGCACCAAAGATCTGACCAGATAGAAAGACCACTGTCCAATGCATGATTCATAGCCTTTTTGACTAAGTGATTAATTAGACAATTTTCTCTACCGAGTGACCCCACATGATATAATGAAGGCGATCTCGAATTCATAGACCTCCCCGTGAGGTGAATTTTGACAAAAGAGAACCAGCTTGATTCTTTAGTTTTCGTAAGATTATAATTAGACCTGATCATAAGCTTGATAGCACTTAGGCCCAATTGGAGCTATGGTCTACCAAAGGCATCTTTGGGTGGGCCTAAGCAAGGCACTACAGTAGTAGGGCGCAAGCTAGGCTCACCCAACCTGCAACACGTTAGACATACTTTTTATAGACCAGTGGATTGAGCTGTGATTTTGGTTCGATTAAAGGGCTCGACAAAGCCTTAATTTGCTCATTATCTCTCGTTGAGTAATGCTTAACCAAGTGCTCGACGGGCATACATTAAGAGAACTTGGAACTACAATCTATATTCCCCTTCCGGAAAAATAGATCAAATTCATTTCGTAGCTAAGCTTCACGAGAAGTCACTACCTTCTGACCCGACTACAATATATATCATCATGAATGCATCTCTCCGACCAAAGCATCCACACCTTATCTCAAAAATTGTTTTAATGATGCAAATATCCATTATGCCTTCGGAAGAACATCCAACATTTACTCGGATATAATGTTACAACACCCCATGTCACCATCAGAAGTTACAAGAACATGAAAGCAGAGCAACGGCCAATCAAAGTCAAAAGAAGAGCCAACAATCAAAAAAACAAACGAAAAGTCTCCAAAAGAGACGGCTGCTTTATCAGGCGCCGAAGCCGCTTAGCTTTGTGCAGAAGGAAGGAAGGAAGGAAGGAAGGAACCATTCATGGAATCAAGTGAAACCCCATGTGAGATTTTAATGGGATCCATGAATTGTAAATGGGCTGAACACCTATCGGTAGATGTACCAGATTGAGCTGAAGTTATCGCTCGGGTACGCGTCGCTAATGGAACAGAAGAAGATGGACGAAGAATGAGAACGACCTTTCACCATTTTTATGCTTTCCATCCCGTCCCTCCGATGGAAGCGGCGCTGCACGATGCACGCCGAGGCGATTGAAGATCATGCATGGATTGAAGAGAGAGGGAGAGAGGTAGCCAAATGCAAAGAACCCTTGCTTTAAAACCAACGTAAACCTGCAAATAAAGAAGTACAAGGTGGCTAGAGCTGAGTACCTCAGCACATGAGGGCATAGTACAGGCATATATGGGGAAGTACGGCAACGTGAAGTAGCTGGCGAGCGTACCGCATGTGCATGCACGTCGAAGAAGAACGGACGACGAGGACTTTTGAGGATGACTCGAGGCTTCTCAGCTAACAGCCAAACCCAGCATCCACGCGCACGCTCCTTCACCTAGTTTTTAGATAGAACATATGAAAAAACGGAGTGGCTTGGCTTACTATACTTTCAACTATCTCATTTTGCACCAGAGGAAGATTAGGCTGCTGCAACCACCTCTCAAACTTTCTAGTTTCTTTCCAACGGCAGATAAGAGAGCCGCACTTATAAATGCGGGAGAGGCCCGTCTACATATCCATTCTCATCATCGACATCATGATGTTCTTCTCGTTTGCCTTTTCGCGGCGATGCTGTTCTTGTCCCTTCTTCCTGTGGAAGGCATCTTGCTCAAATGAGTATTCCATTTTACGACGACAAAGGCGGTGTTTTCCTAATGTTGTTGGGGAATCAAAAAAATGGGATGCTCATTCGGGCACGACGCTTTGCATGGGAAGCCTCGCTTTGGCCGTCTAAGTCGCGACGTCCGCTTTCCAAGGTACTGAGGAGGTGATCTGCTCTCGAACTTGTAAAGCATTGTCTGCAAAACAGTCGCAAATTTCAATTGTTTATCATCTGCTTTTGGTCTCTCTCATTCATTGGGAAATTTCACCGACCGCTCACTACTTTTCTACCTTTTCTTCTTCAATTACAATGATTTTTTCTTTTTACTTATCTACAAGAAGAGGATTTTGGCTTCCGTCATGCTAAAAATTGAAGAACACCTACTTTGGCCTGTCCTCACTACGTTTCGAGTGTACGGGCACAATGAACAATCGATTTCTTCTTCTTTTTTAGTTATTTTTATGAATGTTGCTGCAAGTTCAATTCCTAATACTAGGTAACAGATTCGACAATCAGACGGCGAAAACATGATCATAAAATACAGAAACGCATGAGTTCATGTGGCTCATCTGTTTGCCCTCTCTGGTATGGTGCTTGTACTGAGATGTGGTCCACTCAGGTCGCATTTGTTTTTTAACAATGAAATGTAGCTCATTTATCGAAAAAAATTATGTGGGTCTGTCGTATTGTATACATATATTGTTACTGACTAATCAACCGCAATATTAGTTTAAAAAGCATTCCAACTAACTTTACATTTCAATTTTAACATAATTCTCTTTTATTATGATTGACTCGTTTCTTCACATGTCACTATCATGGGCTACATCTAATGCTCAAAAATGCATTTTTATCACATGCACCTAGGTCAGTGTCAGGACCTCGGCAAAATTCAATTGAGGGAATCAGAAAAGGAAAATTACAATCATGTAGCATCAATTACAATCCTAAATTACAATCGTGTGACCTTTCATAATGTTTAGCCCTTAGATCTCATTAAAAGATTTAAGTCAAAACTCATGAAGGAGTCTCTTATCTCACCAACATGTCTAGTAATGACTAAAAATGTCAGCCATCTCCATCCTTGATTGTATGATACTACATTTAATCAATCCTTCGATATTATAGCAGAAGCATCTGTTGCGGTCACACTGATTTGTACTTGTCTTTTATAAGTGGGCGATGTCCATATTGTAACACACCGATTAGAAACAAGGAAGGAAGATCGGAAAATACAGCCATCTCTCTACTTGAGCTGAATTGCTGATGTATATACATCTTGAGTGAAAAAGGGTTCATGTTGAGAGAGTTATGTGCAGTAGCGTTTTTGTGATATTCTAAGTGTACGTTGTGACTTTCTAATTTATAATAAACAAAAAGGACCAAAGGCTTGACGTTCTTTAACCTCGCAGCGCATCTCTCTCTCTCTGTAAAAAGTCCATGATTTTGAATTCTAGAATAACAGTATGTCATCTGATGGAGAAAATTGGAACTTCAAATTCTCCGGATAATCGACATGCAACTCCATCAAATTCTCACGTACTAGATTTGATTTGGATTAGACATGAATCATTAGAAATGATAACACGATGTCATCCGATGGACAAAATTGGAACTTCAAATTCTCCGGATAATCATCACGCAACTCCATGAAATTCTCACATACTAGATTTGATTCGGATTAGACATGAATCATTAGAAATGATAACACGATGTCGTCCGATGGACAAAATTGGAACTTCAAATTCTCCAGATAATCATCACGCAACTCCATGAAATTCTCACATAAATCATTAGAAATGATAATACGATGTCGTCCGATGGACAAAATTGGAACTTCAAATTCTCCGGATAATCATCACGCAACTCCATGAAATTCTCACATACTAAATTTGATTCGGATTAGACATGAATCTTTAGCATCCTACAAATATCTAAACCAATTTTCCCAAATAGTTTAATTTCGTCGCATTTTGTTTCTTTTTCACAATTAAAACTTTTTCACTAATTTTTGCTTACCCCACCGACTGGCTACTACACTCTTGTTTAACATAAGTAGATAAACTTCCATAATAACCTCAAAATTCTCAAATTTCTTACTCTCAAATTTAATTGTTAAGAAGAAACTCTCTTGCTATGATCTGTAGATTATTTGAAGATGAATTCATTCATGTTTAAATCACGTAAACCATCTGACCAGGACAAAAAAATCACGCAAACTAATTTCAAAATCTAATGGATACTAGATGTGCCTATCATATTCGGCAATTGCACTATTCTCATTATCTCTACAATTCAACACCATACCTTGCAAAAAATCACGCGGTTACCCATAGACATCTCATACGATCATGTCTTGACTAACAAGATAATTGTGTAGTTTTCATCATTTTACTTGCAATCCAAGAAAAAACAAACCAAATCACTTCGCCCTCGTTTAGAAACTAGTTGACCCAACTCAAGCCGAAACTTTCGGAGCCGGATGGGATTGGCCTTATCTTTTTCGAACTTAAGTCCACTGGTACACATTTTCTGAGTGGTTTCGGATGAGTTCTTAGGATTTGGTTTATCTTTGCCAAGTCATAGTCAAAAAGTTCACACCACAAGATATCAAATTCCAATGGTGTTTCGTGATGCAGATTGCAGAAGAAGCAAAAAGAAAGCAGTTGTCTACACAATGAGAAAAATAGAAATCAGCCAATAACTATTACTGTGAATCTTGTTTGAAAGATACACACTGACGTTCAGCAAATAACTTTTAATATCATCACTATCACCAGATATACAACCCAGAGACCCTCACTCTTTAGTCAGTGCAAGACGACTAACACTATTTATAGATTCAAACGGCAACGCCAAGAAAATGGAAGGACATCAGAAAAAGAATTTTCACTCAAGCGAGACGAAACTTTGCAAGTAACCTGACAATTTCCAAAGCCCAGCTAGATGTCACACCAAAGCAATGAACACTATACAGTCGTCCATTCCACTCATGTTTCTATTTTGAGTAGGGAGTGGAGAGATGTACTGTTGAACCGCTGCGCAAGACCCCGGATGACAAGGACTACTATATCACGCAAGTGTCTGGACTGCACCATCAAATCTACTTCATTCTCACTATCAACTACGATCCTAAGACGATGTTGGTCACTGCGGAAAAGCTCCACCTGTCAAAGAGGATGATGCCCTTCGTTATACAAGCAAAAGCATTGAGAAATCTTACATGCATGTAAAGCAATGTGAAGGGTTTTTGTTGAATGGACTCGAAACTTTTTCTCAATCAAAAGTAATAGAGAATCTAGAGATGGTATCTATCTATCACATGACAGTAATATGATTAGGATTATTCTCTGTTGGTCTCTACTGTTTGGATGACTACATGGTCCGCACAGGGCTTTTATCTTGTTCTATGGAAATAAACAAGATTTCAGAAACTGGTCAGTCTGGTACGGCTGCTTAAAGAATGACAGGAACCACAGCACAATTGTGCACTTCACTTGTTTCAAAAGACAACTTGTGTTGAAGACAACACTGGTACACCACCTATCACTTTTTTGATAGCTGGATTAGCCTGGTCAGAGGACTCAGAACTACATGTGATTACATATCCCACTATCACATTTCCAAGCAAACTTCAAGTGGCATATGACTTATTTCTTACCCCTCCCCAACAATAGAAAATGGCATATCAGTATTCCATCATAAGCATCTCAGACAAATGGTGAACAGAAATCATTAAAACGGTAATTGCAAACCAAAATTATCAATTCATCAGTAAGTGAAAGGTCACAAGCTGGTAGCCGGAAGGAATGATGTGATGAGATTTATGGGCCTGTTCTGACGCACATATATGCTGTTACTCAACGTTCACACACTGAGACTTACATGGAAAGGGGGAGCATAACTTCCACGAAGTTCTGTGGTTGGAAAAGAAGTCTTTGAACCTGGCTTAACAACTTTGACTCTTTTTCTATTGATCTCCAGTATTCTTCTCTCAAGATTTCCCTCACCAGAAACCTGTAACCAACAATCAAATAAGCACCCAGCTTGAAAAATCTCTTTCCCATGAGAGACATCACAGAAAAGCAAATATGATAACCTTTTTCGGGTTTCGGTCCTTGTCGCAGAGGACCTGCAAGCAGAGAGCTTAGTGTTATGTCACCAAGATAAAGTGCAAAATGACAGTTCAATTATCAAGAGAAAACAGTGAGAAACATCAGGGTTTTTCATTGTTTCACTTTGGATAGGCATGCTGTTGTAAAATTAAGCACTAAAAATAAATACCAAAGTTTATCACACTGAAATCAGAATTAAGAGGAAAGAGATCAATATAAGAGAACATTTGGTGCTTAATATGCTAATTAAAAGGCACTAAGAAAAATCTCGGTAACATCCAAGTTACAAACCATGATCTGTCACCTTTAGTCATACCATCAGGACTTAACATGTACATGGTAAAATATACTTCCACAAACTACGAGATTGAGGCAAATATGTTGCAGAACATTAACAAATCAAAGTTAGTTACTCTTTTAAGTAAAAGTTATGCTTTGGATTTAGACATTATTCTCTATCTCCTAATTGAATTCCATCAGTGAACTAAGTTCTAAGAAAGAACTGTTGCTCATCAATGCCCTGTTGTCCAAATGAACAATAACTAGAATCTAGGACTTGGATAATATCTTTCAATACAAAAGGACCGATGAGCATTTACTGCAGCAGGACTGAGGTAAGTTTAGCATCACCTCAAATTTCACTGATCCAAGATCAAGCTTCTGCTTAACTTCTTTAAGAACATCAGGCTCTGCAATACAAATAGTCTGGAAATTTCAGTATCTATATTGTAAACAGATAGAGAGCTTTTGAAGATATCACTGAAGGCGGAAAAGAAATGGCAACAAGCCAGAAGGAGACGAGGCCAGATGTGAGGGGCCCAGGGAGGCCCAGGCCCCCCCAAACATCATCTTGTAGGCACATTACCTTTATAAAAGTGCAAGAATAATAATAGACATACTAAGACTGTAATCATGAATGAATGTGATAAGTGATGTGGCAGATTTATTGAATGTTAAAAATGGGTCACCTGTTTAAAGGTTCATTTTAGCTTGTCACATCACATAGTATTTAATGTGAGTAGTGTCTCGAAGTAGCGTCATTATCATTGAGCTTTCAAATAAAGCTTTTTAGAAGTTGAGGTTTTTGGCCACCCGATTCTAATTTACTTAACAAGGATTGTACATGCATATGGTATGCCATATTTGTCTTGATATCTTCACTAGCTAGGCCAAGTAGAGACGTTATATGTGAGGACCATAATACTTAAATTCAACTATGTTCTTTCATCTTTGGTTCTATGAGGGGAAAATCAGTAATGTCATCTAAAATTTGTCCCAAGGTAATCCAATGGTTCTATAAGTTGATGCAGACTGTGATTATAAGGACATAGGTAATTAAGAGAATTAAGTAACTTTTGCTAGATCGCTTAAGGAAGGAAACCAATTTAAGGATGGATGATGCAACCATATACAACTAACACCAATGAAGGAAATACATTAACTTAGCCACCACTTGCGATAACTCAACATCCTGGCATTAGCCAAAATCCTCCTTGCGTAAATTCTTTTTTTTCTCATTTTTGGCCTTGTTCCATGCCCTGAAGCAAGGATAAAATCAAATCCATGTTTTTTGTTTTCATATAGACAAACTAATACACCACGCTCTATTATCTTTCTTGCTTCTTGAGTAAAAATTTCATCAGCAAAGTGAGGAATGGTGTCTATCTTCATATCTCCCTAGTATGACTTAAATAGCTTTTCTGAGTGCCTATCATGTTTTATCTCATTTAAGTAGTTTCCTTTCTTAGTCATAAGCTCAAGTCTTATAGTTACTGAACTGCATGTATTCAAACCTTTACATTGATATGCCACATATTACAAATTCAGTCAGCTATAATCTAACGATTAGGATATCTGAATGAAGAAAAATCATGGTAATACCATCACAAAAAACATATGCATACAATTGTAGACTTTGAAAAGGAAGAATAGCCCAAGACGATCCAGAAAACTCAAAGGGCAAAAAGATCAATTTCAGTAATACTCATCTCAGGTAGACAAAAGAGGTGCAGACATATAAGTTAGGGATTTTGATTTGTTTACCAACTGCAATAGGCTCTGTAGATGCAGACACCGGTGGCCCCTCAACTCCATCGTCCCTTACAGGAGTGTAAATTACCACTAACCTGTAACCTACGTCATCAACATTAGCTTCGTACATTCTTCCCGTCTCTCCTGCAACATAGGTTGACCTCCCAAATCATGTATGGCAAGAGTGGATGCAATACAGGGATAATTTAAAAAAAGAAAAAAGATCCACCTGAAGATACACATAGCAATTCTCTTCTACATAAGGAGCAAATTCATGTAACTCAAGGTGTCCATGGCCAGACAATGATGAAACTTTCAAGTTCATGAATGGGAAAATGAAGGACTTGTATGCTTTTATTAGTTTCATGAATCTTCATTCTGAAGAGGGAAAAACAAAATCCTTAAAAGCTAGCAGTTTTTTGGGCCAAAAAAAGCTTGCAGTCATAAAATCCAGTAAGAACTTGTGGCAGTTAAAATATGAGCCTATGAGTGTCTCTCGAAACTGCATCTCTGCCATCATGGTCATGGCTAGGGAACTATTTCATGGACCTCACAAACTAATCACTTGACCAGAAACAAGGATGGCACTACCATTGACACCTGCTTTTTACTGAAGGAAAGGAAGTCACAAGTGAAGGATTGAGTGAAAGCAGAACAACTACGAGCAGCACAGTTCATGGAAATGACAGAACCTCACAGGTACCCGCAAGCATGAAACAGAGTAGTCCACAACATCCAAGTGATAGTTGTTGGAGTTTTAGTTTTCAAAAAGTGAGAAATCATGAAAGAGACCAAAAGTATTCGAAATACACATATGTACACATAGATAGAAGACAAATTGAGAAAATCAAACTCTCAATGGAATTGAATCAAGCCCAACCAAACAAATGGTTGAATTGAATCACACCAGTCTACAGTGGGGGAAGGGTTCCAAACCCAAACAACACCATCAAACCCAAACTTAACAAAATGTTGAATTGTATTGTACCAGTCTCTACAAGGGGGGAGGGGTTCCGAACCTCCCAAACCACAACCTCAAGGCTTTCAGGCGCCATTAGAGTCTAAGCTTTTCAAAGCGCCCCATTTGTGACCACACAAACCATTGAGGGTAGCTCTAGATCACGATCAAGACAAACTATCGTAGGGGATCTATTAAATCCATTGAATTCAGTAGACAGGACTGCTGCTAGTCTTTTCTTATAGGACAATATATTCAAAGAAAAGTGATTATGGATAATTTTCTCAAGGTAACATTACTTTTAGTTGTAATGTCCAATTTGCAATTTCTAAACATGTTAGTAATTTCTTGTCCACACCCTCGTTCAGATAAAAATCTATGAACCTGCCCAGCCTACAATAAAGCATAGCCCTTCAGTTTCCAGAGCCTTAAAGGCATAACTCCATATATCATACAATGCAGGCTATGTACAATTGAATCAAGATTACATAGTGTATCTTTCTCTTAATGTGCATCATCCTCTAATGCTAAGGCTTGCAACTTTATATGAAGAACAGATAAGGAAACAAATTTTCTTCATGAATAACCATAAGGGGACAAATAACATTCGATGCCCAACAGACTTAATGATTACTTCAGAAATGAACACAAAGACCAAAAGAATTATTCATGGGGATGACATGCCTTGTATGGAGATAAGATCTGGACTTCCAACCATAGACCTAAGCCACTGAATCTTGCTTTTCCCTTCCTTCCCACCACTATAGATTCCACGAACAGCATACAAATTTGTGTGGAAGCCCCTGCCCTCAATTTCCAGTTTATCTATTTTGGGAGAACCTGAAGATAGATGGCAGATTATACAATATGAGTTAGAAAAGGAACAGGGATTTCCCCATAGAAGATATCAAAAGATCTTCCTACGACTTGAAAGAAGAAAGTATAGAGAGAAAAGAATCCTGCACTTTAAAAGAAGACAGGGCATGTATAAATGGATGTAGTTTTTGTTACCAGGGAAAAGTATCAGCAAAGCAGCTTCATAATCCTAACAAAGTATCTAAGACCATCAAAAATTGAAACAGGATTGACATCATGTCACCAATGCCAAGGTGCA
The DNA here is from genome assembly GCA_014182515.1 of Eucalyptus microcorys. NCBI lineage: Eukaryota > Viridiplantae > Streptophyta > Magnoliopsida > Myrtales > Myrtaceae > Eucalyptus > Eucalyptus microcorys. Next base: position 21,898,448 of record CM024566.1, on the reverse strand, counting down.
GAATCCTTTTACTGTAAAGAACCATTGATGTGCCTCAACATTAAATTCAAAAGAACACCAGAACAATTCTCCCAGCCCACATCTCATAATATAAGCCTCTCACAGACTCAGTCTTTCATTGAGAAACCGACAAAATATTCATAACTACGCAGTACTGACGATGGTCGATTGTTGACCTGGTGTTTCACAGCTCGGACAACTTTAGCCTGGCACAAAGTCCATAGGATTTGGATTAAGAATATGGTTTGTTACCACCCAGTTACTGTACTATTTCGGGTCTGTCAGTAGTAACGTGTACTTTGAATTAGCTTTAATCTTGTGGCTTTCATAATCTGATTTTCATTAAACACAAAACGCCCAAAATCTCATAAAATTACAAATATTGAGATGTTCAGAATGTAAAAAAGTGTGAGCAAACAGACCCTTTGAACTAAATTCTTATGGCAGTTATAAAAAGTGCAGATATTTCAACAATGTTCTCGATTGAAAGTTTGTCACGGTTGTCACCAACAAGATACGAGGTGGCAACAGAAACTTGAGATTAGCAACTCCCTTTCTCTGCCTTTCTCTATCTTTAAGCACTACAGTAGCCTGCCAAATCCTGCCTATCCTAATTTACCAACAACTTGAGACCATATCTTATACCAACCTATCACAATCCTTGTCACATATGCCAGCAGTCACCTAAAGCTGGAAATGAGATAAATAATCTCATCCAACATCATATACTGGCAAAGCACAATAATAGACCTTCTTAATGGACTTGAATGTACTGACAAGATAAGCCAACAACAATAAAAACCGTAAATAAGCCAAAAAATATTAAATCTGGATAATGATTCGCACTAAGTTGCCTTAACCCTTATCTTCTAGGTTTTACAAATTGCAGAGGCACCAAGTGGCACTCCAAATCTTTCAAGTGGGAGCTATGATTATGGAATGAGCCTTATTGTAATACTGGACTGAGATTTTCATTTGCAATGACCTGCCTTGATCCACATAGGTCAAGCAACAAGTCCAAGGAGCTGTCAAAACCTTGTCTCTGATGAGACTTTTCATTTCAACCCTAAATCAGTGTGCACCAATATCCTTGCCCGCAGATACCGTTAGAGCGATCTCGATCAGCAGAGAACTATTGGAGGCTGGTAAAGCAGTGCAAGGAGCCATCAAAACATTTGTCTCTGATCAGACTTTTCATTTCACCCCTAAACCAGTGTGCGCCAATATCCTTACGCACAGATACCATTCGAGGCCACTACTCTCCACTTTTCAAAACCTTGTTTTGGACCACTATATGTTAAGATGAAACCAAATGGGAATGTGTACAGTATGCAACAATAGTCTGTCAAAGTATCAATGCAGGACCTGTGGAGCATGACCAATGACAAAAAGGTGTGGACCAAATGCATTCAAAATTTCCACAAGCTCAGTCCAGTTACTTCGGTGGAAACATGACGTACCTGGTAGAACAGGAGCAGTCACAGCATATGCTGGTTCAGTTGATCTTCCGAAGATATCCGTTACTATGCATTCACATCTGAGGCATCGACCAATATCCTCAAATCGAACCTTGTAGGAGCAGGAGCGTTGTGAAGTTAAAGGTTCAAACAAGTTGCAATCACTTGCCGATGAGCAGAACCTACAGAAAACTGGAATAAGTAAATAATATACGATTTCCCTAACTCAATAGTACCAAACATTGGTAACTTGGAGAGCACTCTTTGCATCCATGAGAAATGACCACTTGGAATAATGCAAAGCGATGATAAAATTTTAAACTGGAATAGTGGAATTCACTTTACTAATTGGAGCTTCAGCCTAAAAATTTCTTTTCACAAGTGCCCTGTTTCGTTCGACAACAGGTTTGGATTGGTACGGCTCTTTATAGTATTCATATGCCACGAGAGAATCAAAATTCCTCCAAGTATACCTTGTTCAGAAGAATTCCTCTCCAACAGGAATTACATTCTCTCTTATGAAAGTTCTGATTGTAGGACTTAGGCGCATGTTGAGACATTTCTATAAACAGGACAGCACACCATTTTCTAACCTACTAGAGAATCATTGATTAATCAATAGCACTAAATAAGTAACACTGGGAGAGAGGAGAGTAAATACCATTGATATTTGACATCCTTCTTGTATTTGCTCCATAAATGTTGTTGGGTTTCATTTTCTGGAATCACTTCAACAGCAGTGAGTACATCACGTTCTATGGCCTTTCCAGTGAGAGCAAGCATCTCTACTTTCAGATCCTCTGACATAAAATATTGAAAAATTTAGATGTGAACAAACTAGTTAAAGTATCAACGTTTCCAGATAAGGCCTAGTTATTGTTGTCGTTGCAGTTGCAATTCAGCTCTCATTGTTTCAACTAATTCCAACACCAAAGACCTCAGCATAATATGATCAAGATTTAGCACTTCCAAAAGTCAGATGTCTATGACATCAAAGTAGTATAATATAACATATTTGTGCCATGCTTACAAAAATTCAGTGTTTCAAGTGATTCAACTACTTGATGTCATCCTATATTCAGAGAAAGTACACTCTGTGCTTTCTTTACCCTTCCACAGACAACTAATAATCCACTCTGCAGGTTTTATGAGACAGTCTTAAGGACATTACTGCGACATACTTTTATATGATCAAGTATTTAGTCACATTGCGGCTTCTGATTCTAATAAAAACCACGCTCCTTTGCTTAGATTTCACTATCAAGATCTCCCAGTCCAATATTGAATGCTCATCCATTACCAAGTCAATAGAACTTTGAATTGCAATGAGATAATCTGCTTTTGACAGACAGAATACCCAAAATAACAAGCACTTTACAGGCAAATGCTTCTGTAATTCATAACTAGTGGTCCTTCTCTTCTTTTTGAAAGAAAAAAACTAGTGGCCCTTCTCATTGGCCAATCTAGATGCAAGTGGAATGGCTCACCTGGGAAGATAATGTCTGTCGGCTCAGACAATCTGAGTTCCCCAACAACAGAATCAGAACGAACTGGCATATATCTGTCAGACACAATTTCAAGATCAAGAAACAGACAAGAACCAATAAATTTATAAGCATAGCACTATATACTGCCTGGATTTTTTTGTTACAAAAAAAAATCGTTCCTTACATAAACCAATAGAAAATGTGGATAAACAAACAAGTCTAACCACAGCAATTGATGGTTCTTGCTAAAATTAACCCATGGCAAGCAATAAGCAGTGTCGCAGAACCAAATGAAATGAGTTAACTGATGGTTAAACTGTGACACAGATGTTTCTCAACTTTAGAGGAGTCATAAGGCCACAATTTGACTTAACTGGTAGCATTAAAGCTATTTCCCTTAAAACTTCCACTATGTAGGCATTTCAGTCGTAGTTGCAGGCAAGGCAAAAGAATGATCATTAACAAATGAACATTTTCAAGTTTATATTGCTGCCTAAAATGTATCAATGTGGAGAGACCAATAACTTCAAGGTCATATGAGAGACAAGAGCAAAAGGCACAGTTTCTATGACTCAGGAACAGCAGTGTCTGCATCTGTCTTTGATACATTTAGGCAGACTAGAATATGGATTTTGTGGAAAGATCAAGTAACGGTCACCTTTTTCCACAGTTTATCATGCACAACTAAGATTTCCCAATATTCACCCGGATACTTTATCCTTGTAAGACACTTGCAAAATAACATTATACATGAGAGGATTTTGCTGAAATTCTACAATTTATAATTACCAAAAACCATCCCACTTTCAGTGAACAAGATTCTCTTATAAAATCAAGGGAGACACTAAGAAAATGTCAATAAAGTATAAAACTTGCAATGTACACCACATTAAATATTAAACCACATCTTTTAATATTTTAACCTTTTAAACTGGGAATGGTCCCTCAAAATGTTACATGCTATCAAAGCATGAGACCCTGAATTCAAATCCTGCCTACAAGTGAGCTAAGCGATACCATATTTAAATATTAAACCACGCTTTCATCTAATAGCTTAAGCTTTCAAAACAATATAAGTAGTCCCACAAATTTTACAGTAACCCTTTTGTCTGGCTCAAACAAAATCTTTGGCTACCAATAATTGAGAAAGTTTGGTTTAAAGTTTCAAGTGAAAAGTATACCACTCACCATAGTTTACGTCAAGTGCTTACTTCCAAAGTTTCAAGTCAAAAGTACTAACACTCACCATAGTTAACATTGTTAATGCAAGTTAGCAAAATAAGCGTCAGCAAGAAACTTACCCAAATAATAAACGGCAATTGTAATCTGAATCTGACACTTCATATGATTTAGAATTTGCGCCATTTACGAGGTTGATAGTTCCCCCTGCATCTTCTCTATACCAACTATAGAGACTCAACCCCTCATGTCCACCAAAATATTCTCCTTCTCCAGAATAGATACTTGAAGATAGTTTCTTTATGCTAACATTAGACACCACAGGCAAAGCTGGCACAAGAAGTTGCAAGATGTTTAGAATGTCCATCAAACTGACAAAATAAACATTGTCATATTGTGGGTAAGACTGACACAAGAGGGGAGCTTTATTGTACATTGTCACTCAGAAAAGTGTCAGTACTGCTCCAATAATGCTAAGTAAAATAGCATATCATATGCTAATGCAAACAAAAAGAAAAGAATTTGCAACTTAATCCTAAGTCTAAAGTTGTCGTAAGAACAGCAGAGGTGAAAACCAAAAACTAAAAAACAAATTGACATGCTGCAGAGGGTTGAGAGCAGCACTTTGCATCTCTTAACATATAGAAGACTGTGTTTTTAAAATAATACTGGATGATATCCTACCAGGGGAAACTGGAGAGCTGGAAATTGCAACTAGAGGATTTCCGCATTTCCCGTCTGTGCGAGTAGGAAGCCAGTAGAGGGCCAAATACTCACCTACATCTGCAATTGATGGAGTATAGGTTCTGTACAGGAGTAGATCTATCATCAATACCTACTCTACAAAATGAAATGCTGGAAGCACAACATTAATCACAGATTGCTGAGTCTTTGAACTTACAAGGCTCTACCACATTCAACAACACCTTCATGAATATTAACGATATCCAATAGTTCAGGCTCATGCAACTTGTCCTTGACCCGGAACCAGATGTACTCCCCAAGACCTTGCATGCCGCCAAAATATGATTTTTTCGGGACTACTTCTTCACTCTCACAGCAATCAGGAATTATAAGCTCCAACCCAACAGGATCCGCTGTCACACCAAAATGCCAACAAGCAATAAATGAAAGACTCAATCAGTTACACACATCTCTGACTAGCTTCCCTCAGTGGGCAGTTATTACTCAAATTATCTGAACCAACAAACCAACAGTTATGCTCACCGGGGCCAACAATATCAGACAGCAAACTACTTGGGTTGCCTTTCATTCCATCAATCCGTACAGGAGTGTAAACAAGTTCAATGCAAGTTCCCACATCCGCCAGTGTCAAATCAAGGAAATCTGTAAAATGTAAAAAATTAACTGAATGCATAACCTTAAAGGGCAACATGGATAGTGCACACTGCAAAAATATTACTCACCTTCAGTGCCTAATTTCTCCTTAGCACCACTCCCTCTCAACCTGAACCATTCATATATGCATTGGCCTCTCTCCCTGAAAAAAAATAAAATAGTGATTCTCTTTCAGGACTAAAACTAACAAAAACAACAATAAGAAACCAAGCATATCCCACTAAATATGGGTGGCTAAATGGATTCTATTATGCCGTTGTGCTCAAACTTAAATTAATATCTTCCACAAGCTGCAAATAATAAACACCGGTGTTTGGAAGTCATACGAAATTACTGACAGATTCTCATGTATCATACCCTCCGCTATAGGAAACTGCAACGCTTAAGCATTGTCCTTCTATCAATGATCCAACGAACTCTAGAGAATGACAAGTTGGGGGACCTGTATCAAAACATTTACGCAAGATTATTGTCAACTCCAATAAAATCCTGGGTACATTGGAAGGATAACCCAGCATAAAATATTAAAAAATCATCACCCAGACACCAATCTGGCGAAAGCTATCTCACAAGGCTTAGACTAATTCAAGAATTTAGAATTTAAGAACTCAACTAACCCGGTGCAACTGGGCCAAGTTGTTCAGAAAGAACAATTGGCCCTCGAGCCCAGTCAGCTCTGACTGGCTCACAGGAAACAGAGATGAAGCAACCAATGTCATCAAATGAGGGCATGTGTGATGCAGAAGTTGCACCTCTAATTTCATACTGTGTGCCATCTGGGCTTGTCTGCATTAATTTTACTTCTGTTACATAATAAGAATAAAAAGCTCTATACCAGGGATCATGCATAAAAAAATGAGATTATAATCCGTTGACCTAAACAGAAAGTTTATAGCATTTTATTTATCAAAAGTACCCGGAACCATCTAAATATGGAGTCTCCTTCTTCACCACCCCAATATCTCTTATCAACACTTAACAGATTTCCTTCAACTGCATCTCCAACTATTTGCAAAGAAAGCAATTTAGGACTTCCTGCATGGCAAAGCAGCATTTAGAATAACAAATAACAAATGCATAAATGATAACACCTCCTTACATTGAACTATATAAGTTCACTAAATTAAAATGGTAAATGATGAATTCTGCATTGAATTTGGATGAGCATAAAGAGAAAAACGCATTCTTATTATTTACCTGTAAGTAATAATAAGTTAAATACTTATGTGCATATAATGATCTTTTAAAACTGAAAATATATCTTTTCATGTTAAAAAATATGGAGGGAAATTCATAAATGCTGAAAAAATGGTTGAGACAAACAAGATCCTACAAACTTGTTAAGTTCCTTTAATTGAGTTATTTTTAATTTTTATTTATATTTTACTTACATAAGGGTATTATGGTCATATACAATTTATATTTAATATAAACATAATGGGTGTAGGGTTTCTATTACACAGAAAACTACAGCCCTCTCTTTGTTTCTTTTACGTTCTCCTTCTCCTCCTTCTCTCTATTCCTTCTCTCTTGCTTCTTTCTCTCTTTCTACTTGCTACGGGTTCTCTTATTAGCTTTGTGACATGGTATCAGAGCTAGATCTAACTACCTGATTACTTGATCCTATTGCTGGTTTGAGAGTCCCCTAGTAACCCTACTTCTTCTCTGGTGCGCAGCCACCTAAAGCTGCAATTTTTATCGGTTTTCTCTTTGAGTCTCGATATGTATAAGATCAGAAGATATCATATTCATCAGGTTCGATTTGTAACCATGGATTACAACACTTACTGATAAGCGAATTCAAGAATCAGCGTACTTCATTGATTATGGTTGACTGATCTTGCTGGGTTTTCTTTGGTTAACCGATGGAGCCAATTATATCTGATTATACATTAGTGTTGATGTTTTGTTTCTTGCACTAAAGTTTCAGTCTTCTTGATTAAGTGGTAGAAATATTTATATTGAGACTATCATCATGAGTGATACTTCTACAGATAGTGTTAATGTTCAAATTACCACTATTAAATTAAATGGATCTTCCAATTACTTGTTATGGGCCCAAGTTGTGAAAGTCTATATTAATGCCAAAGGGAAACTCCATTATCTTACTACAGACTCTCCTGCTGAAAATTCTAAAGACTATAGTGATTGGATGAGAGAGAATGATACACTTTTGGTGTGGTTATGGAATAGCATGGAACCATCCATCGCTGCTAATGTCATGTTCCACACAACTGCTAAGGGAGTGTGGGATGATCTTACAGAGAGTTACTCACAAAACAAAAATATGTCTAGAGTTTATGAACTATATGAAAAGATCTTTAATTTTAAACAGGGAGACAAGTCTCTTGGAGAGTATTATAGTGCTTTGAAAGGTATGTGGGAAGAACTTAATCTTTATCAGCCCATCACTACTGATCTTGAAAGACTTAAAACACAGCGAGCTGAATTTCAAGTGGCCAAGTTTTTATCTGGCTTGAATGCCGACTTACAGCCTATGAAGAGTGAGCTTCTTGCTGGAGAGAGAGTTCCTTTTATGAATGAAGCATTTTGTCAAATTCAAGGCATTGTCCCTCCATCCTCTACGTCATCTAAAGACAATTCAGCATTTGTGGCTAGTAGTGATGGTCGTGGTCTTGGTGGTTTTTCCAATAGAGGTCGTGGTTTCAGGGGAGGTCGTAGTCGTGGTGGTGGACGTAGTGAACAAAGTTCTAATCAAGATAACCGTCAGTGTATATACTGCGACAAATCCGATTATATTGTTGACACTTGTTGGGCCAAGCATGGAAAGCCTGAGTGGGCTCAACGATTAATTACTGCAAATGCTATTGTGTCTGAAGGGAGTACTGAAAATGTGTCTTACAGCGACGTGAACCCATCTATCCCACCTGGGGGTAGTTCTTCTGAGTCTACGACCCAAGATGGTATAGTTGCACAACTCATCAAGCATGTCCAACAACTAGAGGCTTCCAATTTCTCATCCATTGCCACTCTTGCACGTACAAGTAACATGGCCTCTTTCTCTACTTTGTCTCCTAGCACCCCTTGAGTCATTGACTCAGGAGCTTCTAGTCATATGACGGGTAAGCAATAACTATTTTCTTCCCACCATAACTCTAGTCCTTCATCAAAAGTTATTTTAACTAATGGTTCCTCGACTCAAGTGGTTGGATCAGGGACTGTTTCACTTACACCTTCCTTATCTTTGTCCTCTGTTTTATATGTTCCCCAACTTCCTTTAAATTTATTATCTGTTAGTCAGTTAACTAAACCTCTTAGTTGTTTAGTTACATTTTACCCATCTAATTGTGCTTTTCAGGACCTTAAAGAAGATGATTGGTGGAGGGCATGAACATGAAGGACTATACTATCTAAATGGTGTCTTTACTGCTGACACCAATGGTCTAGCTGCTAGTTCTATTAACCCCCTATTATGGCATTCTCGTTTAGAGCATTTATCTTTATTTAAGTTACAACAAATAATTCCCGAGTGTAAATCAATTTTTACTCGAGTGTGAAGCTTGTGAACTTAGAAAACATCATCGTAGTTCTTTTCCTAGTCATAATGATTTTCGTGCATCTACTTTACTTGAACTTGTTCATTCGGACATTTGGGAACCTTCCCGTATTGTTAGTAAAAATGATTTGAAGTACTTTGTTACTTTTGTGAATGATTATTCTCGTTTAACATGGCTCCATATGCTTCATGGCCCTTCTGAATTTTTACATGTTTTCCAACTATTTCATCATGAAGTTACTAATCAATTTAATACATCCCTCAAAATTTTGCGAACGGATAATGCTCAAACAAGTATTATTCATCAATTTCTTTGTTTTGTTCTAATCTAGGCATTATACATCAAACAAGTAGTAAAAATGATTCTCGTGCATCTACTTTACTTGAACTTGTTCATTCGGACATTTGGAGACCTTCCCGTATTGTTAGTAAAAATGGTTTGAAGTACTTCGTTACTTTTGTGAATGATTATTCTCGTTTAACATGGCTCCATATGCTTCATGGCCCTTCTGAATTTTTACATGTTTTCCAACTATTTCATCGTGAAGTTACTAATCAGTTTAATACATCCCTCAAAATTTTGCGAACGGATAATGCTCTAGAATATACACAGGAATCAATTTCTTTGTTTTGTTCTAATCTAGACATTATACATCAAACAAGTAGTAAAAATGATTCTCGTGCATCTACTTTACTTGAACTTGTTCATTCGGACATTTGGGGACCTTCCCGTATTGTTAGTAAAAATGGTTTGAAGTACTTCGTTACTTTTGTGAATGATTATTCTCGTTTAACATGGCTCTATATGCTTCATGACCGTTCTAAATTTTTACATGTTTTCCAATTATTTCATCGTGAAGTTACTAATCAGTTTAATACATCCCTCAAAATTTTGCGAACAGATAATGCTCTAGAATATACACAGGAATCAATTTCTTTGTTTTGTTCTAATCTAGGCATTATACATCAAACAAGTAATATGATATTATGTCAAAAGTTTTACATCTGTACATATATCATGCACCATAGATCCTTTGCCGATCTAAAGTAGTTTAACAGCCTTGATAAGAGCTCTACATAGAAAGAAATTGTTAATTTCCACATTCTCTTAAAATTGATTTGTTAAAGCAGAAGGATGCCAACGGATGAATCCGGACTTTTGAAGGTGATCAAAAAGGACTAAGCTGCTGGTTTTTGGAAGGAAGTAGCAGAGCTGGATAATTAACTCTTCCTGCCCTTTAAAGGGCTAGACAAAAGGCCAGGTGCTGCATCCAATGTGCAAATATTGGATGATGAAGGATTCTCTCCCGGGTTAAATATTAAGATTGGATAGTTGTAGAATATTTAGATAAAAAACCACACATTTATCTAATAGCTTAAGTTTTTAGAATAGTTGGCAGTAATCCAACGTAATCTCACGAGTTATCAAAGCTAGGAGGCAATGAGTTTGAATCTTTCAAGCCCATATTTGCATCCCCAATCACATATTTTCACCCTTTAAGCTAAGGCCAAAATCCAGCCTATGCATGAGGGGGAGTGTTAGAATATTTAAATAATAAGCTACGCCTTCATCAAATAGCTTAAGCTTTCAAAATAGTTGGCAGTGCTCATACATAATGTCATAGGTAGCATGAAAATTTAAGGACGTGAAATTGAGTTTTGCTCCATCTATCCTCGAGCAAAAGTAGGAGTGCAAATATCGGGTGATGAAGGATTCTGTTGCTGGTCAAATGTTGCACTTGGATAACAAAGGAACATTAAGGATACAAAATAGATAGGACTATTCACTTTATTTATCATCGAGCAGAAAGATGCTGCATAATGTATGCAAATATTGGGTGATGAAGGATTGTGTTGCTGGTCAAATATTGCTTTTGGAAGATAGAAACATTAAGAATGCACAACTGAAAGAATTATGCACTCTCTTTGAGGAGAAGTGGAGGTAAAACCAACTTCACATGAAAAGGGATCCAGGCACAAGACGATCATTATTGACACAGGATTAGAGTGCTTTATTTGGGGTACTGCACTAGCTTCTCATGTCAAATCACCACCTATGTATTAGACTGTCTACACAATTTCTAACTTGCTCTGTTTAAAGGGCCAGTACCCCTTGGTCCATGAAATAGGTTTATTGATCAGAATGATACATTGAGATAATTTTCCATAATTAGAGATGACAACCTACCCGGACATATGCGTTCCTGTCCCATGCAAGTTCTTGGTTCACCAATGACACCATCATCACGCACTGGTGTACATTGAAAGGAAATGAACTTGCCAATTGCATCTTTCGATATGCAATATTGAAGAAGCCCTGAGACTTCAGCTACTAAAGCACCAGAGTCAGACTCTGCCTGCAAATTGCCAGGCACATGTTAGCCCCAAGCAGCATTTGTTAATACACATTCTAAAGGTGAAGATGTACTATAATTAAATGATACATTCTCTCACTAGATTCCATTCTAAAAAGGGCAAATTTCCTGATATTAGCAAGTTACAAATTCATGTTCAACTACCTTATCATGAAGCCTCAAATAGCAAAATGAATAGCACAAAACAAAAGTAAGAGATTTCTGTAAATTCTCTAATGACAGTATAGACTAGAACACGGTAAATTTTAAACCAACGGCCTCAAAGAAAGAATTTGTTTTCTGAAGCTACATGATGACAATAAGGCCAAATATGTATGACGATAAACCTAATCTTTCTCCATATCTCAATAGCCTTGAAAGGTATTGTTTTGGTTTAAACTACAATGACACCCCTCAAATTTTCTGGAATTGCCACTGCACCCCTCATCTTTTTTAAAAGATTGAATCTGTCACCCTACAGGAAGTTATTGGATCCCAAATGTTTAAAGATGCTAAATTTGACTTTTTTGGTTTTAGCTAGACTACAGTGGTCGATATGAAATATAATGAGTAAATGGCAAGTTAGATGCATTGGTGAATGGATTGTGGCCAATCTAACTAAAATACAAGTGATTATAATCAATTAATACTAGAACTAAGTGCTAATATTTGACAAGGTCATCAATTAGAGCCCACATACTTCAAAAGACTTGACTAAAAGCATCCTCTACATATTTAGTTAATTCAAGGTCCACTGATTACTGAAATGGATATGATTGTCGTTTCCTCTATTTATTACAAACACCAGGCATCATTGCAGTTTTCCAATATGCAATAGGTACCACTGCAGTTTACCACCTACTAGAGGAATGCTACATAGACTTGCTAAATAGGGCATGTTTAGTCAAAGATAGAGCCTAGCTTTGTTAACAAAGTCCCACCACTCGCAAAAATATGCATATTAATTTCAGGGTAGGGCAGGCCAGCGGGCCAAGTCAGACTTTCAAATGCAAAATACTTTCCCCATGCCCATCCATTCACACTTTCAGCTTGGAAAGACTGACCAGCTATATACGGGTCTAATCCGAGAGAAACCAGCAAATTTCAAATGAGTGTCAAAATTCAGTATGCAGTTCAGAAAATCTTTTAGAACGAATCTCCACTTTTCACTGAGAGCCACACAAATGAAGCACAACACCGTGAATCAACCAATTATGGTTTTCTGTTTCACAGTAGTCGTCATCACATATTTTAATTTGATAGAAATGTAGTGAAAGGAACTTCCACACACTAACTGAAAGAATTTCTGTCGCAGCACAATTACTTAAGTTGGATGAACTTCAAAGAGTCTGTAACACAATGGAAGTCAGGCTGACAAAAAGCAGCTATTAAATGTGGTGTAAACATAAGTCAAAAGAATGCTGCTTGTTTGCTGCTGCTCCTCCAGCAATTTTTTGACATGTTAGAGGGACAAAATTTTGAGGGATTTTGAGAGTCATGAACCCAAGGGTCTATTCACGGCAACTTTGGCTTTTCCTATGACTCATGCATTTTTGTTAGTATTGATGACTGAATTTATTCAATTTTTTTAAACCTCAAATTTTTGTAAATTAAATAAGTATACACATTTTCCTAATTATTTAAAATTAAAATAATTCTTTTTCATTTTGTTGGGAAAGTCAACAGTAAAACAAAAAGGCTGTAGTTTGTTAGTTTGAAGATAGATAGTCACAACTTTTGAGCTTTTGGTTCACAGAAAAACCCTCTCCAATTTGGATAATAGTCTGACTATGCTGTCAGGCCAAGAAATGGATTAGAAGGGAGCATGGAATGGTATCTAAATGGTACCTTACTTGCAGAAACTTCCCTTTATAGCTCATATAGGTGTGTGTGCACGCGCACTCTAAAATAAATGCAATTACTACAAAGTTCCTACAGACAAATAGTTTAATCAATAACAAATGGAATGGCACCTCTCATGCACGGCAAATACGTGAGTTATTGTCAACCTCTATCAACTCTTGATTCAACTTCATTATATGTGGATTATAATATTCTATAACCGCAGATTTATGGCAGGAAAACATTTCTAATTAGTGACTCAAACTATCAGAATGGAATTAGCCATCTATCTTTTCATCATCCTAAAAATCACAGGACTTCGATTTATTAATCATTGCATCAATCAGATATTTTCAAGCCTTGGAGAAAAAGCTCACACCCAAGGGGCACTTTATGGAAAAACCTTGTCAGCTGACTATTAGCTAGCAGTTTGTAATTTTGACCTCATAGTCAGGCAACCATCTGATCATTAGTTTATTGTTACTATGATAGGTCTAGTATAGTCAGGATCGAACCATTCTAGGATTTATGTTATACTGCATAATCAAGTGGTACAACCATATCATCCAGTTTACAGATGATTGGCTTCCCATTGACCACTCACTATTTAACGCCGGTCAAAAGACTGTCATGCATAATATAATTTAACTTCTCTTCACAGATGGCTTTTGCAATGGATATTACACATTTCTTTCAAATGTTACGATTCACTATTAGTGTGATTGAGCCAGCCATGATCTGGATCCCCAGTAAACCCAATTGATCGATACACAACCTAATAAGAATATGGTCATGTATATTCCAGAGAGAACACAGATGCCGGGAGAAATCAGCTTACTTTACCAAATATGGAACTTCCACAAACATAGAAGCGGACTACCACCCACACGCAAGACAAGATTTACCTCATGAAGAAACCACTTGTAGATACTTTTTCCTTCGTGACCCCCAATATAACCATATGATGCAGTCAGTATCCCACCTTCCATATAATCACCACTGATAGACAGAAAATTCAAGCTAGGAGGAAGATCTGTAGTAAATATACCAATAATCAGGCATGCTGGTAGAGTAAAGTTGCAGAGAGTTGAAAAGGAAATTCTAACGAGATTACATAACTAATATATCCAATTTTGCAACAGAATACATAATGTCATCTGACCTTTGAAAATAAGACAAGGTAAATCAATAAAAAGTTGGCTTTTAGCTCTTCAATAAAGCAACCTCCTTGTCGCCTCATGTTAATTCTTTTAGTAATCCATAAAAGAATACATAAAATTTGAACGCTCTCACTCATGTGGAACTAGAATTCAGAAGATCTCAGAGAAAACCTGGTGAATACTATCAAATACAAATACAGTCATGCAGATTGTCAAAGACCAATCAATTAGCTCAAACATTTATCAATTATGGCATGCTGGCTATGATATAGATGATAATGAACCATAAAATAGGTTGAGACAAATAAAGGCACTTCCGTCTCCCCAAAACAAATTTAAAGTTGAAGTGGTCAGCAATAGATGCAGCACCATCAAATTAAATACAACCGGAAGAATGATATCTACTGAAGCTGAATAAGTATATTCATCTTTTAAGAAAACAAAACAGAACTGAAATAAGCCAACAAAACCATTTTTGTATTATATCTTCCATATTCATTGAGACAATGCTAAGTCAAGATGGAGAGACATATAACTTACTCTCAACGGCTCTTTCAGACACAACATAAGCTGGTTGACCAGATTCACCATCTGGAGTCATGGGAATGTATTTTGCAACTATGTGATATCCAACAGCCCCCAAAGGTATGCGGAGTGCCTAGAAACAGGAAAAGCGAAAGTATAAATACATCCAACTTAATCATACATATGATCTCTCCAAACAAATAACAACTTACCTTGGCAATTTTTGAGGCACTCAACACTTCTAGACCATTTTCTCCATCCAAAGTTGGAGAACTTGTTTTGAACCACTGCACTCTACTGGAGGCTTCAGTTCCGCCAGTAACACAACCAGTAACTGTAATCTTACTATTCTCTCTCAAATCGCCAATTATTTTCAATTGTGACACTTTGGGGGGAGCTGAAATTTAGTCAAGGTAAAAGCATTAGAAATGAAGGAAGCCAACAGAATGGTGTAGAACAACATCAGCTCCACTGAGAACATAGTAGCATGGGGGTCAAGAAAGAAGGTTGCTTTCAAAAATTTACACATGGACATCAACCAGCTACATAGACAATACTTAGAAGCTCATGTTTGCTAATCAGACTAGAGATGGAATAAGTCCCAGACACTTCACATAAAAGAGGCGGGCACCTCAAAAAACCACTGCTGGCATTAGCTCGATAACTCCCAATGAAAAACTTCCTAATGGGTGATGGGCAAAACTTGCTGACCTATGCAAAAAGAATCGCTGTTGGCTGCCCAACACAAGACAGTAAGACTTCCATGATCTTCATTTATTGGCACCTATTGAGTGCAGTATATATGTAGATACATCTATGGATGTTCACACCTTTAAATTCATCATGCCTGCCAATCACAACTAGGTGTTGTTCTTGGATTTATAAGTCCTAATATAACTATGAGCCACAACATGGTACAAGACCTGTTCATTTTCTCCATAATCCAGAAAAGGAATAGTTATTGTTCAAGTCCAACCAAGCAAAGCCATCCCTTAAACTACTAGAATCATATATGTGCAGTGTTCGTAAAGATTAGTCCAGGTTTGGGGGTGCATTGTCACCAGGACACATAGTTGATGACTCTTGCAAGCAAATAAATGTAATCATGATATAGCCAGGTCTCAACAGCTGGCCAAGGATTCATTGGGACAACTGTCAACAGCCTTATCAGATGTACCATGACAGATGGTATAACTAAAACAAAATTATCATTTGTTGAGAAAGAACATATAACAACATTTCTCTACTTAAATCAAAGTTACCTCGTTTTACTTTAGGAGACAAAACAGAAACTGATTCCCCTTGTTGTCCTGAAAATGAACAACTGCTTAGTCAGGAAAAGAAGAAACTATAAGCTTCAAAATGAGTAAAGATCATAACAATTATTTACTACAGTGGCAAGTGGACCCACCCTCAAAATTTATTGGAATATAGACAAAAGATAGTCTTCGCCCAACATCTTCCTTGGTCAATGTATACTCAGATGTTCCTCTAGAAACCATCACAACATCTCTGGGAAAAAGATGAAAATGAAACAGATCCTGTCAGAATCATTTCCAGAATCATGTAGCATGCACAATGACAGCACAGTTAGACTAACTTCAAACTATTAACATAGTTTTTGGTGCCATAACATTTAGGTTTGGCTACGCAGTGATTTTCTCATGCCTCTTTACAGTGTTGGGAAGCTGAAACCATCCATAATATCCGGACTATAGGTTTATATGCAGAAGTGTTAAAGCACCACTAAACCATGCTTCCATCAACCATCTTAAGCTTTAAGATGAATTGGCATGGCTCAAATTCAGGCGTTGGAATCTCTACAAATCTCTTTTCTCTCTCACTCTCTTTTCTCTCCCCATCAATAATCACTTTTATTCCGACCAAAAATAGTAGTGACTTTACACTTTTGTCTCAAGCCAAATCCTAATTGCATATCAAGGGGATCATTATAGCATTTAATTATTAAATCACATCTCCTTCTATGACCTTAATTTATTGAACATATTGTCAGTGATCCAGCTTAATTTCAACAAAGAGAGAAGTATTAGCATATGTATCTCCTACCATTATTATTTTGCATACTTCCAATAATGAACCTTAAAACTTGCCAAGCAGTGGCTAAACCTTTCAAGGATATAGACTACAGTACAAATTTTTATAATCATGTTTGATATTTTAATAACCATACAAGGACTTTAATGCTACTCCTAAGAAAACATAATGTAGGAGAAGATGAAAAGAAAATGAAAATGAAATGCTAAAAACACAATAAGTAACAGATTCTAACCAACAATTTCACAAAGAGATGATTATAAGGGTGTGTAGCAAATTCAGAAATTTGTCTAGCGTCCAGGGAATACATGCATGAATGGAATGGTTATACTAACCCATTGTCAATGTTCTCACGAAGCCACTCAAACATACTCGGACCCTCACGTCCTCCAAAGTAGTCTCCAACTCCCTTTATTGTATTCCCTTCAACAACCTCTCCAACGATTTGAACATTATTCACTGATGGAAAAGCTGCTAGAAGCAAGTATAGGGATCATTGCCACATATCATAAAGATTTCTATTCGCTCATATGAAAGTACAAAGACCAACAGAATAACTGGCAGAGATATTGTGACTGATGGAAAACTAAATTTAGAACTTCAAAGGCAGAACCATGATAAAAGAGCAAGAGAAACGCAAACAATCAATGGTGTCTAGTGAGAAGCTAAATAGCTCTTACTGTAAGTCATGTGAAAATTATCTGGTGCCTAAGGAAAGAAAGGAGGAAAAAAGTGAGAATAAAATCCACCACTCCGACAGATTCATGAGAATACAAGAGGGACTCCGTATACTTCATGGAAAAGCTATCAGGACATTCATCCAATTGTAAAACGAAAAAGGATTTTTCAAGTCAATCAATTTGGAGAGTCTTTCACTGCTCCAGGTTTCCCGAAAAGCATAGAGCTTTTTCCTTTTCTTTAATCGTATTGTTTTTACTTCTCCTCAGTGGGGGAAGAAAGATCTAAAAAAATAAACATTCAAAACAGGTGAAAAATTAGGAATAGCTGTTGATTGACAAGAACAGTATAATCAGGTCCATGACTGCTAAAAGACCAATCTTCAAGGATCTTCCATTTTTGGGACGGAAAATTACAGACTTATTGAAGCAACACTTCCTCTTCTTTCTAGCAATACCACTAGAAATGATTGACAATGGAATTTCCTCTTTAATCAATACTTTTAATTTATATGTTATTTGTTTGTAGAAGTAACTGCTTTTGCCACACTTAACATCAAAATAGGAGTAAAAAGGAGAAATGTCATTGATTGAATGTAACTCGTTCATAGGTTTACTTGATCAATCAAAATGGCCAATCACTTAACAAAGAAAATTCCTTAACATGGCATCCTCATACTTCAAAGATGCCACACAACCGTGCAGATTCAGGGTAAAAATCAAAATCAAATGTCAGTTCAAATAAGGCATCCTTGTCAAAAAAGTAAATCAGAAAAAGAATGGCAAGGTCTTATGACAAGATCAGTCCTAAGACCAGAACTTATAAGTTTTACGCAAACAGCTACTATCATTTCCACCTGCTTTGATGAAGTCAGTGTACTTATACTGAGGCTCTCCTTTGGCACCTTCCTCCGTTACCGGTGTGTACATAAAAACCAGACTTGTATCAATGTCATCCAGTGTCAACTGATATTCCTCCTCCTCTGCCCCAGGGATAACTGTTGGACTGCTGTTCCACTTTCTTCTTAACCAACTGAAAGATCAAACATCTTTTAATTTCTTCAGACACTATCAAGCAGACATGCACATACAACAAATCCTGCATGCATTCAAGAAGCAAACTCACCTGGCAACGCCTTTTCCCGGGATACCACCACACCAAGCAACCTTTGCGTGGCCTTTAATTACATTTCCTTCCACCAACTCACCATGCACTTCAAGGTTAACAACCTTTGGGATTTTACATCCTATTGAAAGGACACAATGAGAAGGGAGAACCTTAAAATATTAGATATAGTAAATGAATCTGTCATTCCCAAGTAGCTGAACATTCTTCATTTTCCAGGTAAGACAGGGACACAGTTCCTCAGAGAAGAGGAAAACAGAGAAAATAGATGGAAGTGGACATCAATGTTCCAACCAGAATCGAAACAGAAAAAAGAACAGTTATAGACATCAGAAGAAAATTGTGTGTCCTGATTTAACAGGGCAAAATTCGTGTCCAAAAGAAGCTGTCTGAAATAATAGAAAGAGGTGAAGTCATGTTAACAACACTTCACCAAAGAGGATTCATGAATCCTAAGGGAAAGCTAAGCAGTTAACTTCAAATATTCACCATAACAGATGAAAAACACGCCATTGGAAGATATCTCAGTTCCTGGCAGGAAAAGGAAAAAGGAAAAGAGGTCCCATGTGCATGATCAATATTTCATCTGGTTTCCGAAATAAAAAATTGTGTGAAACAGTGAGAGGGGGACCAAGAAATTTGTCTTGCAAGTGCAATTAAAGTGAAATTTAATCATAATTGCCATTCTGTGAGGATACTTTCCCAAAATTGTGGGTTCAAAGAAAATGTTAAACAGTTTACCTGGTGATACAGGTGAGGATATGGCAAAAATAGGAGGATACTCAGTTTCCCCCAACACAGGAGTGCATTCCACTTTCAGTATTTTACCAATGTCCTCTTTCTTTGGCCAATAAACCTGACCAGTTATAGAAAGAGATTAAGAATGAAAGAATGATAATGCCATCAGTTAGTATTAAGAAGCTTAATAAATATAACACCTCCTCAGTAGCATCAGGAACCATGGTAAAATTCGACGGTGTTCTCTCTCCAACAAACCACTGATATTTCATTCCTAACTGCTGGTCAATGGTCAGAGTGCTGTCTTGAACAAAGGTGAAGTGGCAGTGGCAGACATCTTCTTCAAATGGGCGATCAACAGAGGCTTCTTTGAGCAGGTAGCCCGGAGGAAACTGATCCTTCCATTGCTCCAACAGAAACCGAAATGTTGAATCTGATAATGGGAAATACACTTCATGAAGAACTAAAGGTCACACAAAACTAAGAAAATCCAAGATAAAGTGTATTGAACAATATGCACTAGCAATAAAAATGTATAAACAACCAACTTATTTGTCTTATTCCACCTTGACATTGCAATGAATGCAAATTTAGATACAAAATTAATCAGCACTGATAATTCATTTTCTTATAGGAAGGATAGAAATCGGATTCTTTCACAAACATTCCCAAAGATAAGGTATAATAGAGAGAAGAAGCTAGTAATGAGAAGAACAAAGCTACTCTCTTTCCTAGGAAAATAGCATACAACAAAATCTGGAATTCACAATTTGAGAGAGAAACTAAAGTCGAAAAACAGCCTTTGTTAAGGCTAAAGAATCAACAAGTCTCTGTCAGTATACAAGTGGAGAGGGTATATGGATAAGGAATTTCATCAATGGGAACTTGACGGATGCCAATCAAAAGGGCAATCCTAGATTTGCATACAAGTATATAATGGGTCTCAAAGAAAAGACATTTTCATAATCTTGCATAAATATCTCTTTGTTTGGTGTGGCAGGAAGTGACTGGAGAACCTACAAGGAAATTGAATTGATTTTGCTGTTACCAAGCTCACTAGGCACACAAGAATAACACCGACAGAGACTGCATAAAAGAACATCCCTAATAGATCCATGGTTGACAAGCTTAATCAGCAGATAGTTTAGTCTGCAATAACAAAAATAGAATGCAATACTCATAGTTAATAGGTATGGAAAATTATTTCAGTATGCTAGTTAACATTCACTTAATGTCTTACAACACAATATATATATATATAGGGGGAGGGAGAGGGAGAGAGAAAAGGAACCTATTTGCCTGATCTCGTATTTAATACCTAGGAATATCTTCAGTTGCAAACCAAAATGTCATCCACACAAAGCAAGAATATGTATAGAAACATACAAATTCCATCCAAGGAAAATAAGTGCTTTAGATGGACAATTACATCCATCTTGCAGAGCCATTCACCAGGTTCACTAGTACCAGAGCCATGATTAGAAAAGGATGGTACTGAAGACTGATTATCTATGGATTTTATTGGTAAATCCTGTAAGTGACAACATGCATGCACTTAACTAACTTATTAGCTATTCAATAAATCTTCAGGAATCTAACATGCTTAGAGAGCAATCCAAACAAATAGAAAGGTATTAATTTTTACATAGAAGCTCAATCCAAAGCCAACATCTGTTTACAATAATGAATTCAACTGACATTGTTCAGCATAAGACCTTCAAAAAGTATGGTATCAAGAAGCCATACCAGCCGCATGATCTGAGCGACAGAACTCCCATCCATCTCTGATGCACAAAGCTGTGACCTTGGGATAACGTTTTGCAAGTGCCACCTCCTCACGTGAAAGATCTATTGCCAAATTGTATGTTCAACAGGAAAAGCAAGAAATTCAGTACCTAAAGCATTGACTAGGTTGATCCAGGCAAATAATAAATTGACAGAGCAGAATGAAAATTTAACGTAGAGAATCTACCCTAATCCAATATCTATTTAAAATGATATAAAATTGTGTTAAATTGAGTGCTAAGGTGGAGCTGCCAGTTGCCCAACCACCAAACTCCCTTCCAGTACCTCCACTATTTCTTACACTTAACTGGACCATAAAACGATCCTTAAATGCATTGATTTAAACATAAATAAAGAAGCTCTTTATATTAATGTCATCTAGACATAAAACTTCTCATCTTAGACAAGGAAAACTGCAGTTACCTCTGTCATTGAACTTTTTCAGAGTAGGACCGACAAGTATGATTGAAGCGGCTTCCAGATGAGGCATTTTAAGTATGGGATTCTCCTCTACTCGTAGATGCTACATCACAAGACAGATACAACAAAATTAAAAGCAAACCTACCCATTTATCATTAATGTTTCTTGGATTCACTGTTGGAGTTCAAAGAGACAGACTCAAGACATATTTCTGCCAAAATATAGAGACATTATCTCGAAGCTTTCTAGTAGTTGATCCACCACCCTCATCATACAGTACATTAAGCAGTGTCCATAACTGAATATTGAAACGAAATTACATTTATTGGTCTGGTCAGCAGTAAATTAGTTAGAATCGGCCGGTAGGAAGAAGAGATCTTAGTCAACCCCCTTGGGATTGGGCCACGTAAGTTAAGTTACCCACTCTTCCATTCCACAAACAACGAATTTTTACGATTTCACAGACCACCAACTCCCTCCGAACAGAAAGGAGAGCTATAATCAAATATATCATCAACTATACTAAAGACATCCTTAACCTTACCCACCTCACCTTGGGGTAAACACCCATTAAAAGTACAGTCAATAGTTCAGCATTTAGGCCGTAACATCTAGCTACCTTCCCCTAAGCTCCAAGGCCAACACATATCCGTTTTCTCGCTTTAAAGAGTTCCTCAATCAGAAGTAGTGCAGTTAGAAAGGAAAGAAAGATATCTTTTTAATATAGATATCACTCAACCATTAAGTTTAGTTGGGAAGGGAACTTAATATTCGAAAACCTGCACATTTCTCATGCATATTGTGAATCCTATTGCCAAAGACAATAATATTGAAAAGCGTGGCACATAATCGAGAAAACAGAAAAAGGAAACTTAAAAGGATGCTAAAGACCCTGGCCATTTAAACCAAAGTACAAATGCTAAGACTGATATTTGAAGAAAACAGGATACGAGACAATTAGGGCTGGGAGTTATTTAAGTAGGTAGTGAGTTTCGTATGTATCTGTTACATGGTTAAATAAGTGCATAATGGCTTCTTGATTCAGACCATGAAACATACAGCTGCCGCAGTAAAAATATGGATCAACTTGTACTTCTTATAGAACACAAAAAAACTGAGGATATGAGTATGCCGAGCCAATCCACCTCAAGTACAGGCAAATGAGGGAACCCCTTTAGAGTGGAAATTTTGTTCTTGCTAGCAGCTAAAACCTGCATGAAAGGTACATAAGAAACAATCCAGAATGAGCTGCTTAAGAAGGAATAGGGTAATGCTATTGGCAATACAATCACATAGTCTTGCTATTACCTGTAGACGTGGTTGACTTGCCATTGCCAAAGACTTGAGCTTATTTTGGGCAACAGATAGAAACTAAAGGAAGATATAAACAAAAATAAGTAGACGTGAGTTCAAACATCAGCAAAATAAAGAAAAACAATTGCAAGCACTGATCAATGATAAAGTAATGTTTCATTAAATTACCTCTAAATTAGGGAACTGAGGAAGACTTGCTAGAGAAGTGATTTGATTTCCAGCCAAATAAAGTTGCTGCACAGATTACATCACCATCATGACAAAGGACATTAACCTCCAGAGTAGTCAACAGCTTAAATACTGAAAAACATGCCTGTAAAGCCTTGCAATTTCCGAGCGGTTCAAAGCCAGGCCCTTTAAAATCATTGAAACTCAAATCAAGAACCTGGAAAAAAAAACTTAAAATGCTTAGTTTTTGCTGATCAACTCACCTAAAGGCCCATTTACAGGGAAGATATAACCAACCACAGTAAAAATGAGGAGACAATTTGTTCCAACTTTTAAAGATTGCTAATATTGCTGAACGGAATCAAGTAGCTTGAAGCATGATGACAGACCTTGACGCGGGTGAGTATCTCAACCCCTTCAAGTGTGGACAAAAGATTGTCTCTGAGGTAAACAAACTGCAAAAGAGGATTGAAAGTTGTAGAACAAAAGAAGTAAAACCTCTTTCTAATGCTAGAGCATATATTTATCGACAAATGGATACCTTGCTATTGAAATCTCAAGAAAAAACAATAAGAGTTTGAATCCGCTTCATCAGAGAGAAATTGACTCTTGGTGAAATTGCACAGCCTTCATGAACTTGCTAATTTCTTAATTATCCTCATGTAGATTTCATTTGTTACAAGCTGAGTTTAGTTGGTATATATGCTCCAGCCATAAGGACTCATGTTTATGAAATGATGCGTATATGAAGCTGATTTTCTAAATAGTCATACTTTTGTTTATCAGGGATAAGCTAAAATTTTATGGAATTACTTTGGGAGCAGATGTAAGCTTCCTTTGGTTCAACCAGGAATATCATGGCAATGGAACGATGATTTATTTATAAAATGATATCTTGTTGGTTGTCCAAAAGGCACGACCAACTTGACGAATCAAACCAAAATGAAAAGTTTTTATTACATTACCATCCACCAACTCAATCTCAAGTTCTTGTAAGTTTCACTTCACAGTCATTCTACACCACCTCCTTCCCTTCCCCTGATGTTGCATGTCATTTACCAACACAGCCAAAAATCATACTTCAAAGCTCTCTATTTGCTGGATTAAAACATTTTAGTTCCAACTGAGCTCTGGCCACTCAAAATGATCCACAATCCACTGAGTGTAAGCTCAAGTTTTAGCACATATTCTTTTGAAACCAACTCCTTTTGAAGTTACAGAGCAGATTATCAGCCTTTCACAGCCTCACCTTCCCACAACCTCTCTAACATCCTTATACCATCACTCTCTCTCTCTCTCTCTCTCTACACTCTACCTAACTTAATTAACTTTATCTTGAAGACAACACAATCACAAGTACGTGTGCTAGGTAACATCAGAAGCTAGAAGTAACCAGGATCACATCAGAAAATTATTGATGCATTGTGCAGTCGCTTAACACTTTATCAACCAGAAGCTCAGAGCCATCCTGGAGTCACCACTAAAAGAAGCCAAGTCAAAGGGATAGCGAATTCTTTAATGAACACCAAAAAATGGTGACTACAGCATCAAAAAAGCTCGATTGAAAGAAAATCTTTTACCTCTAAATTTGCTGTCAAGTTCAGGCCACCAGCACTGAGAGTACGCACTCTGTGACCCCTTAGGTCCAATCTCTAACAGGAAAACAGAGGATGTTATATAGATGATGACCAATAGACAAAAACAATACAGCATGGTCAATTCAGTGGAAAATGTTAGGTCATTCTCAGTTTGGAATTGGGCGTGTCTGTAAGGATGGGGGTTGTGGAGAACAAAGAAAGGCAAGGGGTTTGATTTATCAAATTTACTGTGTGCTTAGCATTATAAAATAATGACAAAACATAAAATGACTGGCAAAACATACTCAAACATAATCTAATTTTGGCTGAGATAAGCAACCAAAATACTAACTCTCTTGCAGAGACTTAGTTTCCCCAATTTTCTTTCTTTGTTTTGATGACACAAGAATTTAAACCTTACTCATCCCTGACAAACACACATGACACGCATTCTTCACAAATTTTTCTCCCTTTTTTTTCACAACAAGGGCCTTACGAGGGATAATTTCCACACACAGATGACTCTTAGGGAGGGGTTCAGGAGGTTTGCCCCACAACATCAATGCATTTAAAATTCCGTAACTCCTGTATGTGATAATCAAGCGTCTATCTTTGGTTTCAAGCCATTCAGTGCCCGTGTCTGTCAAGAGTTGTGCTGTTCTCACTGACCTTCCATTTTGATCAGTTTTCCTCAGTAGGAAAAGGAATAAATACCTAAGCAACCAGACTGGTCTATGCTAAGAAGGGAAAGTTTTGATTACATCAGTTCCAATTAAAATCTATTAAGGGCCTATTTGTTTGCCACTGATCAACAGCAAGAAGTGCTTTTTTTAACTAACCCACCAAAATCTAAAACAATTATCTAAATCTCGAGAAATCATTCAAGATTATATATTTATTCAAGTCAACATTCATATGGTGTGAAAGAGTCAAGTATTTTAGATTAAAAAATTCAAAGTGTGTAAGCCACAACATCTTGATTTGGCAAAAAGTAAAAACAAAAGTCAATCCAGACATGCCTAAATAATCAAGACATAAGATTAATTAACCGAATGAATTCAATTTTCATATCATCAGCCAAATCAAAGTTGCCTACATGCATATGCATATAACAAAGTTCACAAAAGCTTCAGCAGAGACAATGGACTTTCAGGATGCATGAAATTGAAAGGAGGCATTTTATCGGAGAGTATAATCAGAACATAGAGAAAGGAAAGTGAATTTAAATGAAGCTATCATGATAAATAACATCAAGCTCCAAGATGACAATGCCACGTACTACTAGCAGCTTAGGAAGACAAAAGATAATATCATTATTTTTCTTATCCTGGCTGTGAGTATAATGTACATCAAAGTTCATCCTGTAAAACTGATGATTCGTTTGTTATTAAATTATTATCATGCTAAAATAGAATAGAACTGCAATAGCTATTATGTGATTGGTTTAAGTAATGGAATATCAATATTTTTGTTGATTTGACCCTGTAATAGCAAACACAGAGAAAATATCAGAAAGGCCTTTATTCTCTTGTTGGTGGCAGGGAGGCTTTTCCATAGAATGCTATATATAAAGCGAGAGTGCCAACGAGTTTCATTTTTTTGTTTGGGAACATATTCTCACTTAGACAATTTGCAAAAAAGAGGGATTGTGTTTGTCAACAGATGCTCTTTTTGCCAAGAGAGGCTAAGGTGGTTAGAACTCTCCTCTTCCACTGTCCTTGGACAAGATTGATCGAGGTGGCCACTTTTGCGTGCACCACACTATCTTGGGTTATTGGAGGATCTATTGAACAAGAATAATGGGCTTGGCAAGGTCTTCTTTTGCGTCATGTTAAGAAGAGGAGAATTTCTTCAATCTCTTTGGCTGCTTTTTTGTAGCAGAATAAGAGAGTTTTAATCGAAGAGGAGACACCCATTTCTGTAATTATCGCTAGTTGATTGAAAGTATTAAATTTTTGGTTCAGTGGAAAGTTATGTCCGGATGTAAATGTTTTAATCAATACTGTAGATGATTTGCCTAGTAATTGAGTTCTTTTGGTTCTGAGCTCTTTTTGTATATGGGTTTGCACCCCCTTGGTGCCCTATATCAATCTTTTCTTCTACCTATCAAAAGAAAAGGCCTTCACTCTCTAGTAATTTAATAACTTTACTTGTATATAATAATCATATTATAAAATTATGGTTATATTTATTGTTTTAAGTAATTAAGTTAAGGTTTACCATCATATTACGAAATTATGAATATGACATATTTGTATGTTATGTAGCTATGATGAATTATAATACAGTATAGCATACTGCTAAAATAAAAACAATAATTATTAAAAAAGATTATACATAGTAAACTGTACCGGACACATAATAGCTACTATACAAGGGTCCTGTAGCAGGGACTCTGCTTTGATTGTAATAGGGATTGAAGTGCAGTAAAAATTACCTCAAATGAACACTCTAATAAATAATAGGGCTGTGGTGGCTAGTCATTACTGCAACCAAATGTGCTATTTATGTTATGACCAGACAAATGCAAAAGTTAAAAGCTACTAAAAGTTGGTACTAATGAATTGATGACACCAGTCAAAACAACTTTAAATGAATGTAACCTATACACGATGAAAACATATTCTTGAAATGTAATGTAATAATCTTTTCTTCGGGATAAACCATTCAAAGGAAGATAAAAGAATGTAAAATGCAATGTAGCCAGACGAGGAAACACATTGATGAACTAAAATTTGTTACTCAAAGCTCCTAAGAATTATCAACATGACCTCCAAAATTATAAGTTCATGAATATCTAACACGGTATAAAAACTCAAGCGATCGTGGGGCACTATTTTCCTTCCATGAACATCATAAAGAAAAAAGCTTACCACATCATCACTAGCTTTAAGCTCCACATGAGGAAGCATCATAAACTTCGAATCCTTACTATCTGGTGTCATCATTCTCCGCCGGCCTGACAAAGTAGAACTCCTATCCAGAGATGAGGACAAGGAACCCGTTTTAAGTCCGCTAGAGCTCGAAGGTGTTCGGGCAGATGGGGATGAAACCCTCGAAACTGTTTTTCTGGTCCCACCACTACCCATGCTATCCACAGAAGTTGAAGCAACTCTCCTTACGGAAGGTGATGAAGCTGGCACAGTTCCCTTGACTGCAGACTGTTTCGTGGTTCCTTGCTTTGTTCCCTCAGCTCCTGTTGTAGTTCTTGAACCCCGTCCAACCGGTGATTCCACGACTGCACCCTTGGTATTTGAAACACTTGCTCTGCTGGCCGTGGGTTTAGTCACTACAGAGGGCAATGAGGTCCTCCTGAGTTCTGGGAGAGATCGCCTCACTGCTCCTGGAGCTGAAGGAGATGCGTCCTTCTTGCCTCCAGCCGTTCCCACATTGCTCTTCAGGGCAGACGTTTTCTGGGCCAAACCTCCCGTGCTGTTTCTTCTTGTCGCAGGAACTGAATTCGAAGTCTTCCCTGAGGGAGTACCAGCTGATTTGCTTATGCCGGAATCTGAATCCGACACACTTTTCGGGTCCATTTTCTTTCTACTAGACAAGGTGGGTCTTGCGAACCCCGCAGTCTCAACAGAAATAGCTTTCACACTTTTCGCGACGGATTTCGGAGTATCGCTCGGAGTAAGACACGAATGTTTCTCCGAGCTTGCGGAGTTGTCCACTGCAGGCTCACTAAAACCTCCTTCTGGATCATCCATTTCGGCTCAGCACAAAGCAGTTAAACGAAGTAAGGGGCTGAATCAATCCAAGACAAACCAACAACCAACGTGAATGTCTTCCCTACTCAGCAAAAGTAGAATTGTTTGATCTAGAAGGAAGGCATGCAAACTTACAAAACAAGCAACCCACCCCATCTTCTCAACTAAAACATCGCACGGGTCATTTTCCGACGTCCTACCGCGCAAGATACCATTTTTAACATTTCCCCACCCCCCAATTGTCAAAGCTACCACTCGAAAAAGCAGCTCATCCGAAACCACATTCTCGATCACAGGCACCAACCGACAAGAAAAAACGAACAACCGAGTCCCGGGAACTTACAAAAACCGGCCGCACTAAACCTCCGGCGACCGCGGCGAACGCATGCCGCCCCGGATCCGGGGCGCGGGGAAATGCAGCTCCTTTCGACCGGCCCGCCGGACGACCTGCACGATCCAAGCCGGAGAGCAGTCAGAGGGGGAACGCTCGAGAAGCCCGCCGGACGGAACCGGCGAAATGCGGGCGGACCAATGGGACAGGGGAGGTCGCCGGAGGGACGGGACCACCGACCGGAGCTCCCGAGATCGCGCCGGAGAGAGCAATGCCGGTCAGATCTAGCGGAAGCAGCGACGAGCGAACTCGAGAGCAGCGAGAGGAGGGGAGTGATAGAGAGAGAGAGAGAGAGAGAGTGAGTGTCTTCTTCGCAGCTTCCGCACCAGACAGGAAAGCGAAAAGGTGGAGAGAGAAAGTGTAGAGAGAGAAAGTAGAGTAGAGGGAGTAGACAGAGAGGAGTGTTGGAGAAGATGGGTTTCAAAAGTACAGTGGAGTGAGGTTTAAGAAATTGGTCTTTTTTTTTTTTCTTTTTTTCTTTTTCCATTCTTTTTTTTTTTTAAAGGAGGTTAGCGTGTCAGGCTGTCAGTAGTCAGTAGATGAGAGAATTTTCCGAAATAAAATAATAGAACGGATATTTTTTGTTTTTTGTTTTTTGTTTTTTGTTTTTTGTTTTTTGTCTTTTTGATTAGAAATTCGAGGAAATAGAACTGGCGGAAAACGGCTGTGGTTGTGGAAGAGATTTTTGGCGTTTCCTTTTTTGAAATCGCTGTTTGAATGATTGCGCGACCGCGACGCGTGCGGTGGGATTGGCGGCCGGCTGTCCTTTTGATGACTTCATTTCATGTTTTTAGGGCCATTGTTGTCGCTGCCGCGAAATTGAATGTGGCCGACGATTAATTCGGTCGCCACCGCGAACATCACGTTCAGCAGGTGCCGTAAGTCCGGCCGCTGCCGCCGCAAGAGGTGAACGTGGTTATGGGGAAGAACCGAGTATTTGATAACTTAACCGATTGCTACGAGTCTGACTCTTATAAGATAAGTTTTAAGTTACAAAAATTAGAAAACCTAATCTAACAAGTAGGAACTTAAAATAAATCTTTGTGTTTTCACACCATCCTGCGACATCCTGCGACATTCCACGACAATATGTAATCCAAAGCCATTAGTTTGAGCTTCTATTTCCGATAATATTTATGATAAAGACTTTTGTTTTGTTAAAATATTTCATATTTTTCATGTGTATAAATATAAGTTATTATAGGTGAATTGTAGCAAGTAGTCATGATTTATTGTAATTATTCACTTAAGAGTATAGGTAGAACTTGAGTGGATACTGAAACTTATGATAAGATGGGTTTCAAGTTCCTTGGTATGTAAGATTAGTCTTAGGTTCTAAAAGCAATAGACTATGTTCCTACGAGTAAGTTCTAAATTCAAAGTGGAATTTGAAGAATTTTAACAAAACACCGAAACCACTCACTCCCAGCTACCACTACTACCACCACTCACAGACTACCAAACTTGCCTAGCAAAACCGCGCTTGTTCGACACCACCACGGACATTGCCAAACCTAACCACCGACACCCTTATGCCCTCGAACCGAGGTGATGGGCAAGGGGAAGAAGATGGGCCAAATAGTTTCAATATAAATCCCTATCACAATTGATACCGCTGCCAAAAACACTCGAGAAGTTCAAGGTCCAACTCACAAAGTACATAGGATTCAAATCGCCATTCGATCGCCTCGGGCATTATGGAGATAAGATGACCTATTATGACAAAAATGATAAATGAATGATTTGGACAATCCAGGAAAGTTTGAGCAAATTGACTATGATTGGATTCATTCAATTAGATCTTCATAGCTTCAAGACATGAACAACGACTTCAGTCCAACCTACTCAACTCATATTGATTCGTAAGAGATGCAAAACGAAAACCATTTAGAATTTCAACAAGTTTGCTCGATTTTGGAATGAGAAATTGAATCATCAGTATTTTCCGTTGTCCAAGAAAGAGTCACCATGTTTGTCAATGATCCGAAAGCCTTTGTGCTATTCACCCACACCTCACCGTACTTTGATGACCTCATCATCGATAAGGAGCAGGTCGAGGATGGTTTTGAAGATCCGAAAGGTGAGAGACACTACAAGACGATAAGAGGGAAACGAGGAGATGGTGAATCCAACCTGCTCAAATTTTATGTACATTGAATCATTGACACAAAATAAAATCAAGATCACATCGGCCCTCAAATCAAGATACTGAGAGAATTCACTGTGTTATTAATGATTCCAGAAAATCTCTTACCCACATTATCGACGATTAATCTCATCACGCTTGTACCTACTCAAAGACTCTTGAAAACAAGAACCCAACATAAGTCGTGCCTTTCACTCTATTGAGATTAGACATGCGATATATGATTGCTTCACATTAAAACACTAAATCAAATGAAAATTACCTAATCATTTATAAGCCTATTGGTTATAAGGACTATATTGGAATTCTGCATAAAGATCTACCTATCATATTTCATGAAAAATGAATGATTTTAAAAATATTTTTTCAAAGAATAATCACTTAAATTGTTCGAAATAACTAGTTAATTGAAGATTTTTTCATTACCAATAATAATTAATATTTAAATATTTTTTATTCATTTATTTTGTAAATAATAAAAACTATCACTTTTCGAAAAACTGTTCCTCACAAAACAAATCGAGTCGTCGCCAGAGATTCGCATTCCTTTCGGGGGACATCTGCAGGTGCAGCAATCATCGAACTCTGCAATCCCTAAATGGGAAATGGAACTAGGGACAAAATTGGAAAATTAGTAAATCTTTTCCAGAGAAAAATGGGAATGATGTTGGCGTCGCACCTAATTATCTCATGGGGCATGTCTTTGACAGGACTTGTCCGGCAATTTTGTCATTATCAAACCATTTCTTGGTATCCCTCCTAATCAAGGAAAAAAATAATCTAAAATATAGTATATAAATATAAATTTAATCTTAATTTTTTTAATATAATCAATTCAATACCAATTCTTTTAAAGATATGCCAGTGTAGTTCTTCCTAATGATATCGATAACGGTGACATTATTTTATTTATTTTATTTTCTCTTTTGCTTTAATTATGGGCTGGTGACCCATCACAAGCATTGAATGAGGGTCGCCAGCCCTATTGGCCACCTCGGATCTAGATTAGCAAGCATATCGCCAGGCACTAAGGTCATGTATTGATTGAGGAAAATAAAAAAAAATCAATTTTTTTTTTTAAAACTGCATCATGTAGAGTAGAGTGGCTGATATTTTGCTGGAAGAATTATATTAAAAAATTATAAAAACATTCATGACAAAATTGACTAAATCGAAAGTTTTGATATGAAGAATTATAGTTATGATTGAATAAGTTAATTTAAAAGATTTTATGGCTAAATCAATATATATAATAAATTTATTATTTGTTTATTGTAATTATTCCCTCATAATTGTTTTGGTACGATTAAGGCGGGACAGTGACCACAATGATTCTTTTCCATGGACTGCTCTTCTGGCATTAAATTCTTGGTTGTCTTGTCTCATTCGCTTGCCTGCGCCGTTGCTGTCAAGGTATCGTTGGTCTAAGGTTTGTCATCTTGGATGGGAAAAAGAAACATGAATGAAAGGGAAGAGGACAATGAAAAGTTATTTCAATGGAAACATTGAATCTTCGAAACAAACGAACCATCGCCATCGACTAATGTCATTAATCGAACCAAAAAAGTCGCTCCCTAGCGACCATTCCTTCTTGCGAGCACCTTCGGGTAATGTAGTCACGCTTGAGATCAAAAATTACTGTTGGAGTCACGTGACAATCGAAATCTTCGAAACAAACGGAACTGTCGCCATCGACTAATGTCATCAATCGAACTCAAAAAGTGGCTCCCTAGCAACCATTGCCCTGTTAAATTCAGCTCACACATCTTAATTGTTAGGTATTCGGTGCACTTACTCTAGAGTAATCGTATCCATTTCTTTTTAACCGAATCAACGGTCGCATCTAGTGAGTCGTACAAAAGTTGTTTTGAAAATCGCTGAAGCTTCGGAACTACTCAATTACGATGACTTTCGATGATAAATGTGATTCTCGACGATCTTTCAGAGCTTCGTGTGCTCTTCAATTAACTTTTAAAATTGAATCTTAGCCAAACAAGTGTTTATTGAATTTGAAAATGATGTACTTTGATGCCTCGTTTGCCTCTTGATGATTTTCTGAAAAATAACAATTATGACGTTAAATCAATTAGGACCTCAAGGGGTTGGATCCATACGGCCTTCGCTTAAACAATTAGGGCCACTAAGATCAAAGCTTTATTTATTTCATGAAAAATAAGAAAATTTTAAAAATATTTCTTAAAATGATATTTATGAATAATTTTCATTATCCACAACAATTTATGTCTAAATTTTTTTAGATGATGAAAATATTTTTCATTCATTTTTGTAAGTGATTTAAACATCTTTTTTTTTTTTTTTTTGTAGAATCATTTACTTTTTGTTTTAGTGAAATGACTTTTAGGATTTGTTTGATAATGCTTATGTTATGAGGAATAATTTTTTTTTCAGAAATAATCTTTTTTTTATTTCTATTTCAGGGAACAATTTTTAAGTAAAAGAACGTGTTTGATAACTATATAAAATTTATATTATTTGAACGGAAAAAGAATATGAATGAGTTTGGTAGAATCCACAATTCTTTTTGTAATGTAGAATTTCTTTTAATTTTTTAATAATTTTTTAAGATTTTTTTTTTTTTTTTTTTTTGGCAGTCAACGGCAACCAACAATGGTCAAACAACAGGGGTGGCGACAAGGGCCAAGAAGGAAGAAAAGAAAAAAAATAAAAAAATAACTTATTTCTATAAATTATTTCAATTTCTCAGAAATAATTTTTTTTATATTTCTTACTTATGTTCCAAATTTATTTCTCAATCATTTTTTTATTCCGTGGAATAAAAAAATTAACTGACAATATCAAATAAATTTTTATTTTTATTTTTATTTCAAGAAACAAAAAGAATAGAGATCGGAAAAATTAAAAATGTTACCGGACATATCCTTAGCTCTCACTTTCTATTCAAGTTTTGAAATGATGAATTTAGCGATCCTCATGCATCATTCAAATCATGACTCCCTCTCTAGAACTCTGGAAACCAATGATCAGGGAAAAAGCGCACCTTTTGCGATCAAATCATTTTAAAAAACAGAATAATTCCCCATGGGATCGGCGTGCATTCAGGATGCATGTCTAATCACTCGTCTTAAAAAAGGAAAAAAAAAATAAAAATCCTTTGATCAACTTGTACTTCAGTCATATGCTCAAGTACCGATTTTAAATATCTTTTCTTAATTAATTTGCACTTGGGACGCATGTTTAATTATCTTTAAAACGTCTTTCATATGACCATCTACTTGTCTAAAGTAACATCTGTGAGTGACATGATATTGGCCATGGCGACGACCACCCGAAGAACCGGCGAGGATCTGGTGTGCCTCGATTGGCTTCGACGTGCACTATTGTTTGGCGCGGCCGCCTCGTCGGATATGAGAGAGATATGGCAGAAACGTAAGTTACAATTGCTACGAATGCATGCTCGGAGTACATGCCTCTTGTCACCTCATGCTAAAGGTGATTGTCGAAGCTATAATGGGCTCTACGACGCGCGCAGGGAGGAAATGGAGCTCTTGATATTTGGATCTATTTTTGGCGAGGAATGTGATTCTATGTTAGCGACTCTACTAATTTGGTTCTTTGAGAATGGAATATGCTAGGTTCTTATTTTCTTAAATTGTATCAAATAAACCGGAGCTTCTTAACCACTGGGATTTGCTCCAGTGACCACCCTTTCAACTTGGAATGGGGAGGTGGGGGATTTAAATCCCCACCTTCTCAGGGGATTGGGGTGGGGCTGTAGTTTCAAGAGTGAGTTTCGACTCCTTCGCCCTGTAATGAGGCATGACAAAAGTCCGAGAGTGAGCGTTAGAATAGGAATAGAATATGATTGACAAAAAAAAAAAAAAAAAAAAAAACCGGATTTTCTCTCTATTATATCTGAAGTGGTGGCTGCGAAGGCAAAAACCTCCTTATCCATTGGATGCCAAATCCTCACTTGTTCTTGGGTGTTGCCGCCGCTACTTTGCCTCCTCTTTCCCCTTTACCCCTCTCTCCTCCTCTTCCTCTTTTTCTCTCTCTATCTCAGTGATTTATTTTTAATAGATAAGTGCACCGTAGATTCAAAACCTTATCACAAAAGTACGATCGAGTATTTAAATTTTCAAAATGTATAATTAAGTCATAAAATTTATCAAATTTGTGTAATCATATCATTTCATTAAAAAAACTAAGAAAAGGATGAAAAAAACCCACAAGACAGGCATCTCTCGTAGGTTGTCCCTCCACCCCGACACCACCATCGGGAATGGTCGGCGAGGCAATGGAGATGACAATCGACACTAGTTGACCGCAGGAGAGGGTCAACGCAAGGCTACATCGCCAATTCTAAGAAATAGTCGCTACACTCATCCAAATCCGAGAGAGCTCGACCAAATCTAGAGACAAGGGCCACTAAGCCCTCACTCATGGTTGGCGAGGATCACCGGCTTTTGTCGAGGACTAGCGATCCCCACTAGCCATGACCAATGCTTCGACATTTCATGGGGCTGTTTTTCTTTTTCTTTTTGTGTTTTTATAAAGTTTTAACCTTTTCTTAATCAATTTAAATTAAGATTTAGGTTAATAGAATTACATTTTGGACCAATGCTACTTTGTTTTAGTCATGTACTAACCATGTAAGAAAGCGAAAATAATATTAAAAAAACAAGTAGCCTTTTTTATTAGGTAAGTTGGACGAAATTAACAAAATGACTTGATTCCTCTAATTTGATAAATTATAGGAATTAATTGTATTTTTGATAATATTAAAATTCAATCGCACCGTTTGCTTACAAGTTTTTAGAATTTTTGGTGTATTTATCCTATTTATTTCTTTACTATAGTTTCCTTTAATTTTTCCAAGGGTTAATACAAAAAAACTATAAATTAATATATTTGTTATTACTATATTAATTTTTTGACCATAAAAAATCTTAAATTAGTACACTCATGTTAAATTTATTTTAAACTAATTTTTCGAACACCAAAAACTCAAAATTGGTACATTTGTGACAAATTTAATTTCCATTAATTTTCATTAAATTTTACAGTCAAAATTTCTAAATTTGATGATACGTAGTAATTGATTAGTATATTTGAGGTTTTACTTTCCATTTGTTACAGATTTATCAGTTTATGATCTTTCATGGTATTAATACAATTTAACAGAAATTAGCGTAGTGTAAATTTGTCACAAACGCACAAGTTTAGAGTTTTTGGTGGTTAGAAAATTAATTCGCGATAAATTTAACAATTTAAGATTTTTAGTACTCAAAAAATAAATTTAGAATAAATTTATAGAAAATACATTAGTTTGGGTTTTATCTCATATTAAATTCGCACAAAATTTCCACCGGCGGGCGCAAAGCTGTTACGGCGCTTAAACCCTACCAAAAGCCTGCCTGCGAAGCTCTCTCCAAAACCGCCATCTCCACCTCCAATGGCGACCGCCCGCTCCCTCCGGCGCCTGATCGGAACCCTAACCGACCCGCCGTCGCGTCTCCCGGCACCTCCGACGCAGCGGCGGCGGCAGCAGCAGCATCAGCATCGGTTCCTTCATCACTCGTCCTCCTCTCGCGTGTCGCCGTCGGGGAGGCACGCGGCGGCGGCGCCGCCGCCTCCCGGTGGCGCCCCTCGAGCGCCCTCTCGGACCTACGTCTCGGACATGCGCAAGTCCGCCTTCGAGGGCAACATCCTCCGGCTCCTCCGCAACGAGATTCAGCACGAGCTCGAACGCGCGCCCCCCGCCAAGGTAGTGCGTTCGCGCCCTTTTCTTGGGTTTTCGATCTCGTTCTTTGCTGGTGTAGGCGTTTGATTCGGTCCATTTGCGCGGTAAATGGCGAAATAGTTCTTGGGTTTGATGCGCGGATGCTCGTCTTGTCTTTAATGCGAGGATGCTGGCTGGCTTTGATGTTTTAGGCATTTCTGGGTGCGCGCGAGAGGCTAATTTCTCTTGTTTAAGAGTAATTTTGAAAAAAAATCCGTCTTTTGGAATTGGGTTGTCTCGTTTTCCCCTTTTCACTGGCGAGAGGATTGGATATACAGAACTGACATCTACCAGAGTGGTCCTTTACTAAAAGTTTCACGTGTATTACTTAGCAGTTAGCACACCATGTGGAACTGCAATCGACTTTGTTCAGCCTTTTGTATAGTATAAGCTTATTTTCAAGTTGCCCTGATGCTTTTCTTTCTTTATGGGAGAGCCAAGGTTTGAACGTAGATTCTTCGGAAGCTTATCTGTTTCCCGATCTACAGCGGGACAACATGTTCGTTGAACATTAAAATTCCCATCTTTTTCCCTGTGAATGGAACTTTTACAATTTGACCTCCTAGTTGGGAGGATTTGTACCTTAGACTGACTTGCATCAATAGTTAAATAATTTGATTTTCGATCTTGGGTTCTCAGGTTGATTGGAAATAGTTAGCCAGATTTTGTATCTCATGCTTGGTCTCAAAACAAGCAAGCCTCTTCCTTGTCATATTTGTTCTTGGTTATCTGTTTGCTAGATGATTCAAGAACCAGTGTGTGTTAATGCTTGTTCGTAGTTGCGATTACCTAAAGCATCACTAATGTTTTCAATCAATAACTGGGGATTTTTTAAGATGCACCAAATTAACGATTTCATGCTCATTATTATTGCCAATGTACTTATTGCTTTGGTGTTCCGTCTTCTAGTTTTTGGTAAACTGACATTTTACTGGCTGACCAATTTGACAACCATTTCATTTTATCGAAGGATTAAATGGTGGCGTTGTTGTAATTTTGGCCAAATTTAAATGACATCTTGAGTTAACTCCTGACAAGTGACAGTGATTATCAGGATAATCCTGAGATAAGTAAGAGATTACTCTGCAATTTTGGTCTAAAGTCAAGGGGTATTTTTATTTTTAGTTTATAACTGGCCCTTTCTGAAGTCACTTCTGGAACTGTAGACACTCTTAAAAAATTCTGGACTTAGTCTGATAAAATGATAGATGTTCTTTTTGTTGAAAGATAGTGGGGAAAGATGACTCTATTTCTGATTCTGGTCTAATACAAGAGTTCCTTTTCCACAGCCAGTGGATAGATTTGGGCCCTTCACTGTTGATGACCGGCCAGGAGAGCAATGGATTAGATTGAAAAGAAAATTTGGGGAGAATGAAGATATCAACATTGAAGCCACCATGTTTGATGGATCTATTCCTACCTCAAAAACTGCTGGCGGCCTTGGAGAAGATGTAGAACTCCATATTTCTTTCATTGTCAATATCACAAAGGATAGTAACGTCCTGGAGATCATGTGCTCTGCTTGGCCTGATAGTATTGAGATAAACAAACTTATTGTCCATGGTTGTCAAAGATTGCAATCTGGCCTGTATACTGGTCCTGGATTCAAGTACGTCGATTTCATTCTTCTTATTTTATTTACTTCTGACTTGCAAGTTCTATATGGACGGAGAAGGAATTTTGCCTATGCTGTCATTTGTAGGCTTGAATAAGAATTTGCTTGTGTTGTCTTTGAAAAGTTTGATTTTGTGATTTATCAGGTTAGTGATTATTTCCATTTGCAGGGAATTGGATGATGAGTTGCAGGATGCACTTTATGATTTCCTGGAAGAGAGAGGAGTAGATGAGGAACTTGCGGTTTTCTTGCATCAGTACATGGCGAATAAAGATAAAACCGAGTTTATCAGGTGGATGGATACTGTGAAACATTTTGTTGAGAAAAAAACAACATGATCAGATATTATCTGATGGACACGGTTCATATAATATTCAGTCATGATCTTATTGGCGGGTATCAGTCTTTACAGCTTTCAGTGATTGAATGCAACAATTGGGTGAGTACATGGATACATCAAGCAGCAAAGTTGGCTTAGCTCGACAGTTAACTGCTGTGTGTTCAAAGTTTTCCTTGGGACTTTCCATCTATGCCAGAAGAACTTGATAAAGGATTTGGGACGTTTTGAGAAGTATCAGGTTGGACTGTAATCTGTTGAGATCTAGTCATGAGTAAATAATTCCATTGGATTCTCTTCGTTCTGACATAGAGAGCTCGTCTTTGATTGGACTGAGGATGTGCGGATATTATTGTCTAGACGGTAATGCTAGGGAGAGAATAGTATCATTCTGCCTTATCTTGGGATTTTTCTTTTCATTTTAGTTTCCCTAGCATAGCCAGGAGGGCAGGAGCATTTTCCCAAGGAACATATGCCTGATAAAAGAGCAAGAGCACAGCCACAGCTTTCACAAGAGCAGCATCCGATGTTGATGATGCTGCTTTTCTTCCTTCTCTTATCTTGGTTCTTTTTAGGCCTTGGCTTTTTCTTTTCTTTATCATAGGGAACGTTTGAGCTAACTCCATGTGGATGCTGAAAAGCTAAACAAACCTTTTGCTGGAACTTAATTCCTAATTACACCCTTATTCGTGTATACTTTTAAATTTTCAAATTTTAGTTTATTCAAATCTTATTTCAAATGCGCTCGGACTTTTTCGTGATTCGAAATACTTGAAATTTTCACGATATAAAAATGTAGTCACGTGAATTTACATATAATTGTAATATAATTTCTTGAAATTTAGATGATAATTCGAGTTTTTGATGGACAATCGATTTTTTTTTAAACCTTTTATGCACGTACAAATATGCCCGAAATATTTGGAACTTTGCCATGTTATCACTGAGAAAGGAATCTCTGTCTTCGCATGGCATATTCGTTTTCAGAAGCAGCTAGACCATCATTTCCCCATGCCATACGAAGAAGGGCCAGTACTCTTCTTGTCATGAAAAAGTCAAATCTGTCCGAACATTAGCAATTTCGTCCAATTTCTTTTACATCTGATCTGATCAGATGGCAGTGTACGAGACTAGCCATTATATTTTTTTTTTCTTATAAAATATGCTATATGATCTTAGAGAAAAAATAACGTAACGTGGCAGGCTTTCCATTACATCAATCTATCTTTTTACCTTGTTTGTCGGTCGTGCTTTATTTTTTTGGCTAGCAAACCACTAACAAAAGAAAAATTCTTATGATTTTTTTGAGATAATGATATAAATAGTCTCTAATTTTAGTATAATAGTTAATGTAGTTCTTGTACTCTTAATTTGTTCAATATAAATTCTGGATTTTAATTTAATATACAATATAATTCTCACCGTGGCCAACAATGCTTCGGTGAGGTCATCAACCCTCGTTTGGCTAGTTGCTAGCCATGGTTGAGGCCAGCATTGACTAAAGGAAGAAGAAAAAAAAAATAAAGGAAAAAAATTTTAATAAAAATATTAAAAAATAAAATAAAATTCTAAACCACAAATTTAGACAATTATCGAAAGCCTTGAAATGCATAGAAACTTGTCTATGAAACAAAATAAAATAAAGGGAAAAGACTACCAAAAAACCAAAACTTTGTTCAATGTAACAAATTTATCCTAAACTTTTTTTTTGGTAACATGAAAAATTCAAAACTTTACAAATTGTGACATATTTACTCCATCATGGGCATCTTCGTCTTATTATTATTTTTTTTTTTTCTTTTTTCTTCTTCTTCTCTCTTCTTTCCATTGGCTGGTGTCCGACGAGACCCTCGCCCAATGTTGGTGAGGGCGGCCCTCGGGTACTGGTCGGGTGAGGGCCTCCCTCGTTAGATCCGGGGAGGGCACCCCTCGCCCGACGCCGGCGAAGGCCTCCCTCGCTGCGTCGGGCGAGGACGACCCTCGCCAAATTTGGCGAGGGCATCCCTTGCCCGACGCAGGCGAGGTGAGGGAGAGGGAGGCCCTCGCTCGACCCAGTTGAGGGCCGCCCTCACCGGATGTCGCGAAGGGAAGAGAGAAGAAGAAGAAAAAAAGAAAAAGTAAAAAGATGAAAATGCCCTATAGTTTAGGGTAAATGTGTCACGAGGATAGAATCTCAGAATTTTTGGTGTCACGAAACAAAATTTGAGATAAATTTGTCACGATTAACAAAGTTCAGATTTTTCATATCACGAAAAAAAATTTAGGGTAAATTTGTCTTGGTGTTCTTCTCCCTGAAATAAACTTATTTTTAAGCAGAAATTCTTCTTGAAACAAACTGGTTACATTCTTTGAGGATGCGCTAACGATTCTCGTCCTTTTTCTTTATAAAAGTCAACATGGAAAACAACCGCTTCTCCTCCTCAGCATAAGATCGTCGTCGCCGGCGAAGACTCGAACTTTGACCTCAGGCGATCGATGGCGGAGCTCGGCGGCGACGGCGACAAACCGCTGCGGAAGATCGCGCACTCGTTCAAGGAGCTCGCGGCGGCGGCGGCGGGGATGACTCCGGGGCGGCCGCCGTCGAGGTCGCGCCTTTCTCCCACGCCTGCTCCCTCGTGTCCCCGCTCTTCGACTGCCTCGGCATCGCCTTCAAGTTCGCCGAGATGGACTACGTCGCCAAGGTAACTGCTGCTTCGATCCCGCCGGGGCCCGCGGCTTTCCCCGCGCCGTCGGATTCGTTTTCCCCGACTCCCCTCGGATCAATCGAGGTTAGAACTGTTTAGGCTGTGGAAGCGCGTGGCGTCAGGGTTTGACGGCTGAGTCGATCGTAGTAGCGATCATGACCTGGAAGCGTGCAGAGGGGAAGGCATTTGGGCATTGTTCTATTGAGTTTTTCTAAGGAAAATGTAGGATTTTGTGATTTATGTGCCGGCTGTAATCTTGCTTGTTAACGAAAGGAGCTCTGTCCTAGCTTCAGGTGTCTTCCTGTGATTCTATGACTCTTCTAATCGAGAATGCCATTCGCTAGAAGTGATTCTTGCTTTTAAATAGGGATTTGCCGATCGACCTTCTTCTTTCGATTTTGTGATTTACGCCGTTTGCCTTTTAAGTTGTTAATCTTCTGATTGGCCATATATGCGGTGGATGGTCATCTTGCCGTTGGTGCGCTTACTGCGATTTTCTCTTTTTCTTTCTGGTGAGAAACAGGTCAATGATCTGGCAGACGCGTCCAAGTCTATTGTGACATTGCAGGCGTTGCTGGATTATGATATAGAAATGAACAGCATCAGGAAAGCAGGTAGTCATTCGAGGAATCTTCTGAGGGTGAAGCGTGGCCTGGACATGGTCAGGGTGCTCTTTGAACAAATTCTCGTATCAGAGTACGTTAACGAAATTTAAGTTTCTCTGTGATGCTTCTTTGCATGTATATTAAGTAGTGGGGGAAGGAGAACTGAAATTGTGTCATATCATTTGCTCAGGTTTTCCATCGTACTTATTTGGTCCATTGTCAACTTGTTTTGAGTGAACACGATTTAATGATGCCCAGAAAGCCACCTCCTAACAGCCTATTAACCCCCTTTCCCAAAAACTTTATAGGATAAGAGACTTTAGTGTAGCAAGAGAGGAGACCAAGTTCACTAAGTCGAGAATGGATGAGGGAATAATGCTAAGTTTCCATATGCATGTCTTGTAAAGGCTGCGCAATGTTATACTTGAAGTAGCGAATAGAGAAGATATAGGTATGGGATCATGTCAATGTGACCAACATCAATAGGGAGGTTTATAAAATTCAGGCTTTGAGGAGTTACAGCAATGGATATCTTCTCAATCCAGATCTACTGCAAGCCAATTTCATACTGTCTATATTGATTTGTACAATCACAAAATGTTGAATCCTCAAACAGTCTATTACCTGACCCTAAAGGAGGAAACTGGTTTGGGTTCGAATTGCCATGATGCCTATATTTGAGGTCTCCACACCAGCTGGAACCTTCAAAACAGAAAATTCAAAATGGCTCGTCTCATTTTCTGACCTGATTTGGATATAATGTGGGTTGTGTCGCACTTAACAGTGTGCTCAAACTCAAGAGTCAAGTTATTAATGGACAAGTTAACATGGAAAATAACTACTTTTTTTCTTGGATTAGATGAAATTATGATCTCTTGTGAAAACCAAAACGAAAAATTCTGATTTAAGAACTCCATAGTTGGAGAGTGCATGTCTCTCTCAGAAAGTTGGTGCTGCATTGATCTAGCATGGGATGGGAGGGACTCATTTAAAGTGGTTTAGACACCGGATATGTCTAGTCAGTATGCCTCTACAAAATGTAGTTCTACACTGGGGACACTGCCATGAGAGGAGGATGAAGGAGACATGAGATATATGAGGATGTCAGTTTATGGAGTCGCCACGAAGGATTAAAACTAAATAGCTGGTGAAATTGTTTAGGATCTGTTGGCTTATCGCAGCTTGTTTCCAGTAATGCGCTTGACATTGCTTTCTTATGATGTTTATGGGTGATTTTTATGGTTTGTTAATCTTCTTGGTAGGGGGAATTCCTTAAGGGATCCAGCTTCCAAGGCTTATGCACAGGTTTTCGCTCCTCACCATGGGTGGGCTATTAGGACAGCTGTAGCTGCAGGGATGTATGCCCTTCCCACAAAGGCACAGTTATTGAAGAAACTCAATGAGGATGGTGAGTTTGTATGTATTTAT
Organism: Eucalyptus microcorys; assembly: GCA_014182515.1. NCBI lineage: Eukaryota > Viridiplantae > Streptophyta > Magnoliopsida > Myrtales > Myrtaceae > Eucalyptus > Eucalyptus microcorys. The sequence goes on along the minus strand of CM024566.1, from coordinate 21,855,030 downwards.
AGCACTGTTTATTTCATTCCTCCCTCCTCTCTTCTTTTTATTTCGTCGGAACAATTAGGAAATTGCCCAGAGATACGTGCAAGTGCTGGTTGGCTCCTCTGTTTGTGACATTCTGTTTCTGACATCAATTATCTTGATGCCAATCTGTTGATTTTGGAGCCATTCTACCTTTTTGCATTACACTTTCTGGGTGGATGAAGAAAAATAGGTACATAGAATCAGTTAAAACGTATCGTATGCTCTGACCAATTATGAAGTGCTTAAAGGAATAAATGTCAATATAGAGTAGAAGCACTATCAGCTTTGAAATTCTGTGGCTCATTATTTGCAAGTCCTGGCAACGATGTTTTAATTTGGAAAGAGCAAGAAGGCATATGATGCAAAAGTGTGGATTACCATTGGAAGCTCTAGCATCCAGGCCAATTACGTCATTGCTCTTAAACTTTAAGATGCATTACTAGAAAACAAGTTCGATAATCATATGTTATTGTGGTAAGTGTGGATTAATCCTTGCATCAGTCGTTAAATTCATATGAAGGAACAGGCCACTATATTTAGTACAAGGGTCTAGGTGATGCCATTTAAAAATTATCTTGTAAAGCAGGGACAGCTTCAATGAATGACAATATGCAATTATTTGGTCCAGTGCTGGAGCATCAGTTTCAGTCATCAGATCAGCAAATCACAATCTCTTGAATGACAACATCAAAACAATGATCATTGTTTTTCTTTTCTTTTTTACAATTTATTAGACCTGATAATTCACTGGTCTGACTGGTCCTAGGAGAACGTAAAGGTCATTGTAGTGAATATACTTCGTCAGCAGTGTGGTATTATACCAAATTGGTGTTACTTGTCCTATAAAGAAAAAAATTCTGGATCATCCAAGGCAATAGGAAATGGCAATTTTTCCACAACATCAAAGGCTCTAAGAATTTCCTTGATCCTACAGGGAGAATGCTGATTTTTAAAAGACAAGATGTGTCCTCGGCTTTTTTGTTTCTGAATGTGTTTTCTCTGTTGGGAATCCTATATGCCCTTGACCTTGTCTGAAGTGTTTTTCTGTTTTTGGGAAAGCCCTGGTCTATGTCCACATGTAGCTTTGAACTCGCTTCTTGTTGTTGCAAACAAGTAGCTTCGCCACTTTGGCAAACTTGACTGCTCATCCACGTGTGTCAGAATTTAAAGTAAATTAAATATCTTTTAAAGAGCTCTGTGTCTTGTTAAAAAAGGAGAAAATGAGGCCATGCGGACTTGAACCTGTAGGTGTACTCTCTGAAGAAAACTCTTTGTTGCTGCCATTCGCACCAGACTCAAACTTCCAACGATGCGGAGGCTTCTTTTGATGCTTAATAACGTCGCTGGAATAAGTATAATCTTTTAGTTGCGCAAAAGAAGATAGACATAATAGTATGTTTGAGCATAGCTGCAAGGCCACTTGTTACACTCAAAATAAAAACTTGTTATCAAGATGTACTTCTGGAGATAGAATTACACTAGAGACAATATGTAGTATGAATTTACAAAATTATTTCAGTATTGGTTAGTCGGAATGTTAATTTTAGTGTGACGATTTCTGGCATATATAGAAGGCGACATGTACTCCAGATTGCCTATCTTTGAGGAGTAGTGTGATGGTTTTCATGTTAGTAAGGGCCAGATAGAGTGAATGAAGATAACTAATATTAATGTTGAATAAAGGTATGAGATTTTAGTAAGTTTATTCAGAGATGTGATGCACTGCCCTTTTGCTTGACTATGTATGACTTGATTCATTGATGGTGTCTTTCTTCTCAAAACGGTTCTTCTGCTTGCAGAGAATTCAGCCAAGACTCATTTGCAGGACTACGTTGTTGCTTCAGAGCCCGTCATTCTTTACATCAACAGACTCTTCCTTTCAAGAAAACTAGGTATTGATTGGTGATCTGATTTATTTGTGATCTTGTGGTCGATAGAAGAAACATAACCGATGCCTGATGTATCAATATTTGCTTGACGAATAATGTAAATTTTCTTGATAGATTAGAATCGCTCGGAGTACTATTCAAGATAATCTCTTTTAGTTGCTTGAAACCCGCCTTGTCCTCTTTTTGCAAATTCTGTGTCTTATGACTTGCGAAACATACTATACGTATACAGCTGTATTCGTACATCTGTGATTGCATGCTTGCCTTGACTTTGTCTGAGTGGTGAAGTGGTGGCGATCGATCTGGTCAGTGTCCTGTGAGGGTATTTGGGTGTCTCTCTGGCCTCAGTGTCCGTTTTTAGGCTGCAGCTTCCATGTAGAAACATGTATAAAGAATCTGGACAGAACTTACCATAAACTGTTTCTGTTTTTTTCCCCTTGAAAGTCACACGATTAATTCGAACAACTGGTCTGTTTGCTTCCCTATTATTTGTTGAATTTTGCAGCTTTCTTTTTCATTTTGAGAATTATATGGTTTGGAAGACAGGTTTCGCAGCAATTCGAAATTACTATTGAACAAAAATGACGAGGTGGGTTCAAAGTTAGAAGTAATTGAGACAATTATCCGATCCTTCTTATTATTTTTGGATCCAAAAGACAAAACAGGAGTTTGGGATATCATGTGCTGACAATTTTAAATGTCGATGCAAAAATTTGCATTTGCACTGGCCTAATATGTTTTTATAGGAAAATAAAATGCAAAAAATGAAAACTACTTTCGTTTTATAATTTTATAATAGAGGATGGGTTTTTCCTAATAAACAAACGGCAATTTTTCTTTTTTGATTGCTTTTAATTTTCTTGGAAAAAAAGCCTACAAATACCTGTCGGGCCAAGATTTAAAAGCTGTAAACACAAGACCAAGAGTCGAAATCCTTGAGCAAAGCCAGGGCAGTGTTAAGCCCTCCAATAATAATAACAACAAAAAAGGAAAAAACGCTGTAGTGCTTGGGCAAAATTGAATAAATATTTAAAGTATAAATGAAAATTATCGAGTGTCACCTGAAAAAAAGAGAAGTGGCGCATCGGCCACAAAGGAGCTAATGACATTTTTTTCAGTTCTTGCGTTTTTCCAATTTGGAACGTCTAGTACCCATGCTATATCTGGATGTGAACAAGTAAAAATTAATATGAAAAGGATGAGAGCTGCGTCTTTCATTTTGACGAGGAGTGCGAGCCACGCTGAGGAAATATTGAGCAAGTGAAATACTCCACATAGGTGAAATGAAAAACCATATAAAATTTGACACGTGTCATCCACGTGTAATTGGCGCCTCACGCTGAGGAGATTCAAAATTTTTTTCTCTCCTCTCCTTCGTCTCTCTCTTCCAAAAACTGTGGTCCACCACTGCACACACTTTGACCCTCTCCCTCTGAGAAAATATTAGTGGTCCTACGGCGCCAAGTTAGCATGGTCCCAGTCACTCGCAATGCGCCACGTGGAGGCATGGATCCGCTTGGTGTCTTTTGCCTTCTTCCCCTTTCTCTCCTCTCCCTAACCTTCTTCCCCCTCTCTCCTAGCCTGCACAGGCTCTCTCTCCTCCTAGCTTGCGCACCCTCTCTCCAAGGTTTTGAAATTTTGAATCTCAAATTTTTTCTCTCCGCGCTTGTTGCTACTATGCCCTGCATCAAGCGACCATTCCCCATGTCGCTGACGAGCCACATTACGGCTGCTCCTGCTCCGGCGCTTGCTCACTTCTCTCTCCGCACTCGTTGTTGCTCTGGCGTTCGTTCCGGCATTCGCGGGATCGCGGATGCAGCATGTGGAGGAGAAGCAAGCCTCTTCGGGCTCCCCTCAACGTTGGCAAGCGTCGCCTGCCAAGAGAGACCCCCCCCAGACATGGAAGGCTTGGAGGCGAGGTTCCTAGAGAAGCTGGTGTTGTACGCGGCCAGCGTGGCCCCTCAACTACCTCGTCATGTTCGCTGGGCTCCACCACCTCGACCCGAACCGGGAGGCCTCCAAAAAGGCCCTCGAGCATAAGAAGGAAATCGCCAAGTTGCACTCTCGCTTGTCACCATGATTTTGAGTCGCCGAGAGGCAAGATTATCGCAATTCTAATTAACTACTGGGTTAATCACAGATTTCCAGATCTATCAGCAGCCACATCCTCTATAGCAGTCGACAAATTTCCTTCTTAAGCATTAGCCGTAGTAATAGTTATTAGGGGAGAGTAAGGGCATGAGTAAGCTTGTAATGCATCAAAGCATGTAACTGGTATGCATTGAGTTGAGGACTCTCAATAGTTAGAGGGTGCCCTATGCATTATACTCATAAGAGTGCTCGAAAAGAGACTGACTGCGTACCGATTCGAATCCTTTTTTTTTTCTTTTGTTTAATATAAAGAGACCATGTCGTAAATGATTATGCTGTTCAGCGATGAATGAATCCACCGTTTCTGACTTAATACTATGAACCCGAAACTTCAACACTATCGACGATGCGTTTGGCAAACCGCGATTTGGTTTAGTGAAAGCAAATGTTTTAAGTCCCTGGTCTTGAATGTGCAGAAATGTCATGTTTTCTCAATAGTTTCTTTCCCTTCTCACGCTTTGAGGGCCAAAGAAAGCCAAAACTCTGTAGAAAACACAGCTTGCATATGCAAAAGAAAAGGAAAATTTCAATTAAGCACCTGGAGGCATTTTTTCAAAAGAGGGCTAAGGTGGATATTGTCTTAAATAAGGGTATGAAGTGACCAATCAATCTCAAATAAGGACCCGATTTTATTGGCCGGCCAAATCTTATTTCCGACCAGAGGCATTTTTGTCCAAGTAATATTTTTTTATTTTTATTTTTCTTTCTTCTTTCTCTCTTTCTTTTCTTCTTGTTCTTTCATCTTCCTCACGCTCCAGCTGCCCCCACCTGTGAGCTCGATGAATTACCAGGACCAGGACCAAGACCAGCTGGTCATCCGCACCTCCATCTTCCACACTATCATCAGCGCCCCCCTCTCTCTCTCTATCCCTCTCTCTGCCATCTCGTCTTATACCAGCACCAGCTTTTCTTCAACGCAAGCCATTATAGCACAACCTAGTTCACAGAATATTCCAAGTTACACTCCTCGAAATTGTTTGTAAACGATTTCACGGAGCCAACAGTGGCGAGCTTACAAAATTATGGGCAAAAGTATGCTTCAAGTGCCAAAAGTTGGCACAAAAGACACTTAAGTGCCAAAATCGGAGAGAAATTGATCACTTAAGTGCCAACCCGGCCAAAATTTGGCCAAAATGCTAACGTGCGCAATTTTCGACGAAGTAAGTGCAAAATGGTGTTGTTTTACACGCTGATGTGGCCAAATAATGCAAAAACGACGTCGTTTTGGTACTGACGTGGTAATAAATTAATATAAAAATTAATTAAATTAAATTTTAAAATTTAAAAATACAAATATTTAAAAAATTTAAAAAATTAAAATTAAAATTTTTAAAAAAAGGGGAGGTGGCTGAGGGCTCAGCCCCCCATTGCCGTCGGGAAGGCCAGGGCCTGGCGTCCCCGGCCGACCAGCGGTGAGGGCTAGAGAGCCCTTGATGCGACCCTCGCCCAGATCCGGCGAGGGTCGGTGGCCCTTGCCTAAATCCAGCGAGGGTTGATGGCCCTCACCTCGCCGGGCCAAGGGTCGTCGCCTGCTGGGGGTCGCCTCAGTGGGCGGCGGCCCTTGACTCCGTTGGGCGAGGGCCATTGACCCTTGCCCCAAATCGGGGTGAGGGCTCGCGAGCCCTCGTCGCCGATCAGCCAAGGTCATTCGAATTTTTTTTTAAATTTTTAAATGTTTTAATTAAATTAAATTTTAAATTAAATTAAATTAATTTTTATATTAATTTTTTATCACCTTAGCACCAAAATGACACTATTTTGCACTTGTTTCGCCGGAAAATTGACACGTCAGAGTTTTGGCCGGATTGGCACTTAAGTGATCAATTTTGCTCCAATTTTGGCACTTAAGTGTCCCTTTAGTAAACTTTTGACACTTAAGTGTCCATTTGTGTCAACTTTTGGCACTCCAGGGTCCGAGTGTCCAAAATTATGATTTCTTTAACTCAACAATCATTGCAAGTTCTAGTTTGATTTGATTGTCTTTATTAGAGGCACCCTACGCGCCCTAAAGATGTTTGATGAAATGCCCAAATGGGTTTATTTTGTTTTAACAATGGATGATTAGAAACTTCTTCCTTTTTGACGTGACAATATGATTTTTCTAGGGCTTCAATATATCAAATCGCTCGATGCTGAGAAGCTGTTGAGCAAAAAAGGCCCTTGCTGAAGCTATAAAGAGGTTTATAATTACCAGGAGTTGCAGAACAAGAAGTTTGAGGAAGAAGCTTAGAAGCTGCGGTTTAGGACGAGGAATGAGTTCATTGTGGAGCTCCAAGAAAAAGAGCATGATATTGCGTGAATTAGGAGTGTTTGACAACATGTTATGAAGCAAAAGTACTATGAGCAAATTGGTAGTGTTGAATTTGCTGACGAAGTTTGAGCACTTCATAGTTGGCCTCTTATCTAGCTTTTTGCATCTTTGCTTTGTTTGAAACCGTTGCTCTTAATAGAATTTCTTCGGTGTCATCTGGATCTTGATTTATCTTGACCAGTAAATTTGAGCACAAATGTTGCAATCATACAAGTCCTTTGACATTATGTTGAATCAAAGGCGGTGATTTAGTGGAGTGCTACTGTTTGTCCTTCTATTGTCACAACGGGATTGAACTTTGAACTTTGAAGCACTCAATAATCATACAAGGAAGATTTAAGTCCTTAATGTAACTCCTCTTAAGTCTCTGGCTAATATTACCAATTGGTTAATCTTCTTCGCAATACATTTTTGCTTTTGCCGAGACTCAGCAACCGCCAACTTGTTGTCCAACTCTTCAGCAATGCAACTAATCCCTTTAGTGACATATGTTCCCTCACCTCGAGAGCGCATCAAACTTCACGTATTCCATGCCTTGCACCAACTGAGCAACCGCAATTTTTGCACTAATTTTGGTCCCGCTTGCCAACAACAGAAGCAGCGTTATTCAAGTGTCGCCATATCATCTTGTCTAACTTAAGTAGGCGACTATTTCAACATCGGCAATGGTTTTACCTCATCAATTTCAAATTTGGGGTTGATCTTTTGAAGCTCCCCCTTCGCCTTTGCAATGCCAGTGGCTCCTTGGAGTAATCCATAGTATGAAGACAACTACCCTGACTCTTGCCATTCTCATTGACATTTCGACTTCTCCTCTACGGATAACCCATCCTCAGATTGATCATCAACCAACTTCACATTGTTAACTACTAGATTCAGTTGCCAACACATGGAACTCCTACCTATCATATGGTTACACCTTGCTCTCCAATGGCCATATTGCCACCATTGACAAGTCCTATTCAAGCCCTCGACCTTATCCGCCACCACCCTCGACAGAATTTCCAGAAACTTCATCATCGGATGGAGGTAAATCTGAGCCTTAGATCAATCACGAGCAAGCCTAGATCTGATGCATCATGAGGAACTGAGGATTTTGTAGTCAAAGAAAGCGACTGACAGCGAATAACTTCAAGCTCGAAGGTGGGGGAGCTACAGCGAAGGAAGAGGCGTGAGAAAGGTGAAAGAAAAACAAAAATAAAGAAAAGAAAACAAAAAGAAAGAGAGAAAAAAGAAAGAAAAAGAAAAATAAAGAAAAAAGTTCTTGGACAAAAATACCCCCAACTGCAAATAAGATTTCACTAATCGGTGAGTTCAGGCCGTTATTTGAGACTAAATTAGCGACTTGAGACCCTTATTTGAGACAATTCTTATTTTAGACCCTTTTTTTCAGATAAAAAAGGGTCTTACTTTAGGTCATTCTCTGAAAATTTCCCGAAAAGAAATAACAAAAACTATAGATTGTCTTTTACTAAAAAAAAAAATGTAAATTGCATTATATATTAGTGAATATTTACATTTGCAAATTTTTTTTGGAAGTTCGTTTGGATGGCCACATCCAGATCCAGCAGAAATTCTTGGTCCTCTCTGTTTCTCTAGCTGATCCCAAAAACCAAATGCATCTCGTCCTCAAGCTTCAATTGGTCTCAGCAGCGAGACGATCCTAAAAACATGCTCTTCGATGGTGTAGTCGTTCACTGTACCTACCCATCTACTTTTCTTCCTGCAGCTCCCGCTACCGTTGCTGCCGTGGATCTTGTCGCTGGCTTTAGCACCTTTTGCAATCCTAGTCACCATAAGACCCTCCCTTATTGGAAAAAGTGAGCTCTCAATGCACTCCACAACATGCCCTGGTGAAGGGCATTGTACCCCATGATGATCCCTCCGCCACCTTCCCTTGCTGCCTCGAACGCCTTGTGCGGGTCGTCACCTCCGCAGTTTAGGAGCACACGAAATCCTCGACTGAACTACTTGGCGATTTCCTTCTTGTGCTCGAGGGCCTTCTTGGAGGCCTCCTGGTTTGGGTCGAGGTGGCGGAGCCTAGCAAACATGACGAGGTAGCGGAGCGCCGTGCTGGCCACTTACACCACCAACTTCTCCAGGAACCTTGCCTCCAAGCCTTCCATGTCTAGGGGGTATTGCTTGGTGAGTGACGCTTGCCGACGTTGAGGGGAGGCCAAAAAGGCCTAGTTCTCCTTCGTGCGCCGTGTCCGCGATCTCAAGAATGCCAAAATGAACGCCAGAGCAGCAACGAGCATGGAGAGAGAAGCGAGTGAGCACCGAAGTAGGGGCAGCTGTAATGTGGCTTGTCGACGACGGTGGGGGAACGGGGTCCCTTGACGTAGGGCGGAGCAGCAATGAGTGAGGAGAGAGAAAATTTGAGATTCAAAATTTCGAAACCTTCGTTCTCCAGGTTAGGTGAAAGAAATGAAGAGGAATTGGCTTTTCTTTCCTTCGTTTGAGAAGGAAAGACCATAATAAATGTATTGTAGAGGAAAGAGGGCGTGCAAGCTAGGAGGAAAGAGAGCGTGTGTAGACTAGGAGAGAGTGGGAAAAAGGCTAGGGAAAGGAGAGAGAGGGGAAGAAGGTAGAAAACACCAAGCAGGCCATGCCTCCATGTGGCGCATCATGAGTGGCTGGAGACCATGTTGACTTGGCACTCCGGAACACCTAATATTTTCTCCGATCTCTTCTCCATGCACTATAAGCCATCATCACGTCCTTTTCGCACTTACGCCCTCCTCCTAGTGCTTCTCAGCCTCATGGAATCTGCCTATGGCAATGGCTTCACTGTCGACCTGATACATCGTAATTCCCTAGCCTTGTCATTCCACCTCGACCCCTCTTGCCACACACTCTGACCACATATGCGACCCCATGGCGAATACTACAAGAAGGTGTCGATTGGGTCGCCTTCCCTTGAGACCTTCCTACTGGTTGACACAGGGATCGTCTCATGGACAAGCCTTGCATCAAATGCTACTGCTAGAAGCCGCCCATCTTCAACCCACGAAATTCCTCCACGTATGAAACCATCCAGTGCCGGATGAGGTTGTGCAAGTCCTTCTTTGCGGCCAGGTGTGGTGCCGGCGCCGGGGATGATGGACGCGCGTGCCATGAGTTGAATGAGTTGTATGATGGTTCTCTATTGTTTGGAGTGGCTGGAACTTAATTGAGAGGAATTGGATAATGATTTGAAAACTAGTTAGTCCCATTTATAATGATATCACAAGCTTAGGAGCTATATAAAACCTCATGAGCTTGCAGATAATTTGCACGTTACTTGCACATGACTTGCATGTGAGTTGCATGCAATTTGCATAGGACCTGCACATGACTTGCATGAAGGGTTACTTCGAATAGGGGTGAGCGCGATTCCGGGTAGAACGGGAATTGAAGAACCGCATGGGTGGGTTTGGTTCGATTCTCGATTCTAGATGGTGGAAAAAACTACTATTATATTTTGAAGCTGACAAAACTTTTCTAAGTTTTATTCTTATTTTCATTTTGAGGAACACGAGAATTCTGTGAAATTCTTTCAAAGTCTATCTTACATCAGAAGCCTGCCCCACTCTGATGAAGACCCAGACTAAACGCAGGGGAAGAACGAAGATATAATCAGACTCAGGATTATTTTCTTTCTTCAAGGCTTCAGTACGAACCTAATATATATGGCTTTTTGGTTGGAAATCTCACTTACCATTTTGTTTATACTTATTGGAACCTATCACGGATAAAAAAAAAAAAAAAAATCATTTTTGGAAGGCAAGTTTAATTGGAAAGAATCTACTTATGGAAACCAAGATTCTGATTGTATGGGTGACCAGGATCATCGGGCTTTCATCTCAATTTTCAAACGGCTCGAGATCTCCTTAATTGATTTTGTCCAATGAGTTGATTTGAAGAATTCCTCTGGAAAGTGCCAACGGTCGAAAAGGCATGGAGGAGTATTTAAGGAGGTTTTTCAAGTCATTCAATAGAGAGCGTGAAAGGAGAATTCCAAAGTTTGAAGCTTCCGAATCACTTGTTCTTCATCATATAGTACTCAAACTTGTATTCGAAAGAGAGAGAAACACTAAAGAGTGACTTTGTGAGAGTAGTAGAAACTCTTCACTGAGAAGTCAAGATTATAAGGCTGTAAATCTCTTTTTCGACTCATAGTGAAAACCAGTCAGAAGGCTGTCAGCGTGGGAGAGTGGACGTAGGCTTAATTTAAGCCGAACCACTATAAATCTTGTCTTCATTTTCTCTTCCCTAAACTTCTTTTTGTTGTGATATCTTTCTGTGTTTCGAAATAATTGTTAAAGTCTGAATTCCTTCAAAGTCTATTGTTCATCAGATTTAGTTTAAAAGCAAAGTAATTTTATTGCATTTCGAAAAATTTGTTTTCACATCTATTCACCCCCTAGGTGTTGTACTAGCGTTTTCAATGGGTATTAGAGCCCGTGTGCTTATTTTGTTGAAGTGTTTTTACTTCTAAGCTAAAGATCCTCTATGGCTAATATTTTGGCTCCGGGATTGGTTGAAAGACAGAGTAACACCAGACCTCCTTATTTCGATGGAAAATAGTATAATGTGTGGAAGAACAAAATGAAGGCATTTCTTAGATCCAGAGATCCTTTGGAGTGGGATGTTGTTGAAAAAGGAATCAATCCAAAGGCAACATCAAGTTCAGACAAAGGGGAAGAAGTGATAAAGAAAGATGCTGATGAATCCACACAAGCTAAAATTATCAAGAGACAGGCTCTTGATACAAAAACAATTTATTCTTTATACTGTGCTTTGTCTCCCATTGAATATAACCGAATTTCTTCTTGTGAAATATCAAAAAAAGTTTGGGACAGACTACATGTTACCTATGAGGGGACTGATCGTGTGAAGGAAACAAAAATAAATATTCTGCCTTTAGAATGAAACCTGGAGAATCTATTTTTGATATGTTCAATCGCTTCACAGAAATTGTGAATGACCTAGCTTATCAAGGACAACTAATTTTTGGACCAATGAAAGTCAACAAATTATTGTGTGGACTCTTAAAGGATTGGAATCATGTGAATACTTCAATCAGAGAGACTCAAAGGATTATACCTCTATCAGTAGACGGACTAATAGGCACACTTTAGTCGTTTGAAGTGGAGCAAATCAATGATGAGGAAGATCTAAAAGGTAAAAAATCTATTGCATTAAAGTCTAACGTTGATTTCGATGTTACAGATTCAGATGATGATATGGACGATGAGGAGCTGACCCTTATGATAAAAAAATTCAGAAAACTAAATAGAAAGGGAAAAATATTGAATTGGAAGAAGTAAAGCACACAAAATTTCCAGAAGAGACCAACAGAAGACATTGAAAATAACAATGATGTTATATGCTTCGAGTAAGAAAAATGGACATATTAGACCAAACTGTCCCTTGTTGAAAAAGAAGAAAGGGAAGTCTGAGAAATACAAGAAAGCTTTTAAAGCAGAAACCTGGAGTGATACCGAATGTGAAGAAAGTGAAGAGGAATTTGCAAACATATGTCTGATGGCTCACTCAGAGTCAAACTCAGATTCAGAGACAAACACTGATTCAGATTCTGACAAAGGAATTGAAGTTAGTCACTCAGAAATTCCTGTTAAAGTTTCTATGTATATAGATGAACTTTGCCTTAATCTTAAATTCTCTCTTAAAAGGATTTCTGAATTGAAAAAGGAGAATTATAAACTTAGGCAACAGGAAGAGTCTGGGAAAGAAAAGTTTGAAAATCTGAAAAGAAGCTTCGACTATTTGAAAGAAAATTATGATTCTTTTTCAAAAGAAAATGTCGTTTTGAAAAGGGAGATTTCAAATATTTCAAAAAGATTTTCAAAAGGATCAGAAAAATTGGAGAAAATTCTTACAGCTCAAATACCCTATTTTAATAAATCTGGCTTAGGTATGAATAACGAGACTATTCCTTTAATTGATTTTCCTAAAGTAAAAAAGAGACTTAGACAAAAACCTGCAAAGACATTTTACAAAAATCATTTTAAAAAAGTGTTTGTAAAACCTGTTGGCCGAAATGCTCTCATATGCTCTAAGTGTAACAGTTCAAAACATTTTGAGAATGAATGTCCCAAAGTTTGGAGACTAGTTAAGAAGGATTGTGCAAAGACTGTTTTTAATACTAACCCTCCTAGACCCAAGAAAATCTGAGTATCAAAGAAAGTTTGAGTTTTTCTTTTGATTGTAGGTTACTATTAAAAGAAAAGTCAAATGGTATTTAGATAGTGGCTATTCTAGGCATATGACATAAGACTCTAGTTGCTTCCAGAAGCTTGAAAGACTAAAATGAGGAAAAGTTTCTTTTGGTGGAAACAGCAAATAAAAGATTATAGGAGATGGAACTGTGAAGATTGGAAGTCTGACTATCAACAATGTTTCCCTGGTGAAAGGTTTAAATTACAACCTTTTGAATATAAGTCAGCTTTGTGATACAGGTTTCGGAATAAACTTTCAAGAAGGCATTTGTTCTGGAATTAGTCAAGATTTCTCTCAATCCTTTACTGTGCGAAGGCATGGCAACATATATCTTTTGGACGTAAATCTAGAAAATTCACAGTGCCTTATTTCTATTTAAGATGAAGCAAGTCTCTAGCATCGAAAGCTTGCTCATGTAAATATGAAGCATATTGCCAAAATTTCTTCTAAGAAGCTGGTTCGAAGGCTTCCTAATTTGGCTTATCAGAAGTCTGAGTTATGCTATGACATCTTGAATTTTGACCTCGTCTCGATAATACGAAATGGGTATTTCGTCAACGTGCCTATGGTCTTTTTTCTCGAAACTGATCACTCTCGAGTTAACTAATTTATCATGTGAAGTCGTTAAGGGATATAAACGCGGCAGACTTGAGAATTCGATTAAAAATCAACTGCTCAACCATGAGAATCAGCAAGGGTCAATACAACACTGTTATAAGCGATTAATGATTGGATATAGGTCGATTCGACGGAAGCACGCAATTAAATTGATTTCACATGATTGCAAAATTTGCATCAAACGGCACTAATCCAATTTTCTGTCGATTCGGTACCCGGTACCTGTAATTGAAACCTTGAGATTTTTACGACAATCGAGAGTTGCCGACGAGTCGGAGATGCACAAACGTGGATTGGAATTATTGACCACGGGTTAAACGCGCGAAAATCCCTAAAAGCTACCCGGTAGGTTGGGTCGCGCTAAAATCGCGTCCGATCAATTTTAACCATGAAATTGAATTCGGTTTCGGGAATCGGACATTCGAGCATGTCACAATTCATTTATAGGATGTCATCTTATCTTTTGAAGAAATTCTGTCGAGTTCGGGATTTTTCGAAAAATCGATTTCGGCAAAAATGGAAAAGAAAAGGGAAATTCGTATGGGTTGAAAAAATGGGTTTTTTTTCTACCTTCAAATTGGTTTTTTTTTTTTTGTGGGAATTTATATTCAAGAAAGTATTGAGAGACAAAGGGATAAAGCTTGAAGACTTTGGTGGCTTGCAATGAGTGAATTAGGATATTTGTTATTGACTTTCACTCATCTCTCTCCTCTCATGTGTGAAGACTCCTTTCCCCCCCTCTCTCTCACGCATGCTCATCCCCTAGCTTCAGCCGACCATCCCTTACCGCCCATTCCTCATTTCTCTTCTTTCTTCCCCTCAATTCTTTCCCTCACGCATTCCCCTTCATTTTCCTTGCTGTCCGCCCATTTGCTCCATTTCCATTTTTCTTCTCTTGCCAAGCCCCCCATCTTTCCTCATCTGGTGCAGGTTCGGTGTCCCCTTCAAGTTTTCTGCCAGCATCACCTTCCATCACGCCTCCACCACCATCTCCCCACGCCATCTTCATCAGCCAGCCACCACCGAAGCACAGCCCTCATGCCACCATCAAATAGCCTGTGTTTAGCACCACCCTCAGCCGAGCCCACTAGCCCCTGCGACCAGCAAACATTCCCTTGGTCCAGCAACCACAGAACTTGTTTTCCCAGCTTGGTCGTGAGCCTTGCAAGGCTGTTTTCAGCTCGGTTTGAGCCTCTGCTGGTGGTGCCGTAGTTACGGGGGTCTTCATCACCTTCGTGTTGCCATCGCCGTGGACCCGTCGCCTCGCTAATCGGATGAGTTAACTCCCTAATCCTTGATTAGGTTGTTAATTATGCTTAGGGGGTTATATTAGTGTTAATTAGCATGGTTATATTAGTGCTAAGAATGATTAGTGCTAAGGAGTAGTGTTAAGCAAGTTGAATTAGTGAAATTCGAATTAGGTTTGTTGGACCCTTGCCGTTTGCCATTTTTGTAGATCTAAATGGATTGCGAATTTGAGATTGATTCCTCCTTGAGAAATGTTTTAGAAATCTTTAGCTATGACATATATTTTACTTAAGATTTTTAGAAATTTAAAAGAATGAGATTTCACCTTCGTCATTTGCAAACAGAATCTCAGACTGTGTTGGAATCTGTGACCTTTTGGAATTCTAAGGATTTTTATCAACTTTTAACCTTCGAATTTCGAAATGGTTTATTCACAAAATTTGTTTGTCATAAATTTTAGTTTAACATACTCAAAGTTAAGATCAAACGGACAATTTTTGGGTCTTGAACCAAACTGATTTCAGAAAATAGACTTTTTGGAAACGGACACACTTTTTGTACTGGATTGAGCGATTTACTGGGCTTAATCTAGAATGATCTGGGTTAAGGTATTTTCATGAAAAATATTCTTTTATGTATCTTTTACAATATATTAAAATTTGGGAATTTTCCGAACTCGTTTGATTAGATTTCTAGATTTAAATTCGGAGACGCGCGAGTGAACTGTTTCTGCCGATTAAGACCGGTAGTAGTTTTGGTGATGGTCCTTGATGCTATGCTTGCTGAACCATGCCTATTTGGTGATGTGGTTGACTTGTGATATGCTTAGAAGTTATGCATGATGATGTGCGAATAGTGGTGCCATGGTTGTGGTTTATTGTTATTGCTTTATGTGGCGACTATTGAAAGATGATGAGATGTGTTGAGAAAATCGAATGATTGTGAGCAGGTAATGGACTAAGTGTGCACGATGACGAAACGTCGTATGAGCTACCTCTAGAACCTTGTACTGTTGCTTATTATAGTTGAGAACTAAGTGTTACACGATGGCGTGACTTTGTGGGAGCCACCTCTAGTACCTTGAGCTATTGCTTATTATAGTCGAGAACTAAGTGCTACATGATAGCGTGACTTCATGGGAGCCACCTCTAATACCTTGAGCTATTGCTCATCATTGTCAGGGACTAAGTGCCACGCGATATTAGAACTTTGTGGGGAGAGGCACCTCTAGAACCTTGAGTTTGAGTATTGAGCTGGAATGTGGAGTCGGAATATTGAGTTGGGATGTTGAGTTTGAATATGGAGTTTGAATATCGAGAGTAAATATTGGATGTGGATTGAACCACCGATATGAGTTACTCACGCCTGATTATGGGACGAAATTATGTGGCACGGAATGGGACGTGTCATGACGATTTGGCTCTATAATTAGGACCTCTGTGAATTGTTTGATGAGTGGCATGATGCGTTCCAGTTATTGAATGCAATTACTATATGCATGTGTTTTATGAGGTGCACTAATGTGCAGGTAGGTGCTGTGGTGAGGTAAATTCTGAGTGGTGTATGTTTAGGACGCCCTTGAGTGAATTTTCGTCATAATCGGGGTTTAGAGTGTTGACTCACTGAGATTTATTCTCACCTCGTTGTGGTTTACAATTTTTCAAGTCCTTAGTCTGGAGATACCAGAGGGTGTCGTGGAGGATCTCAAGCCAGAGTCGAAGGGATCCGAAGTAGAGGTTGTCCGGTAGTTTTTTTAGGGCAGACCTTAGAGTGCAGACTTGTAGGACCGGCTTGGATTGTATATAAAGTGTGTTTTTATGAAATTGGGTTGTCTTGCTTTTCTATCTTGGGTTTGTTGTTGTTTAGGGATTGTTTAATTCGCTTCCGCATGTGCATAATATAAAAAGGGTCGGTGACGCGTCCTGGGAACGTTGCAAATTTTAGTCGACCACCGAGGGGTGTGTGCGCTTGGGGTTCGGGGCGTGACATCCCCACCCGAAGTGGTATCAGAGCTGGTCAGTGTCTGGAGTGATAAGATGCGATGGGTTTTGGGATAGTTAGTAGGAAAGGCTTTTTCAAGTTGATGCCTGTGATTGACTAATTGATTGATTTGTGTGGGTCGCTTAGTTTTCTAATTTTGTGTGGAATTGGAAAACAGGTTCTGTAGAGATCCTGTAGAATGAGTGATTCGGAGCAGAGGACTCCTCGGAAGAGGGTTGTCACGTCAGTTACTCGGGATAGGACGCCGACTAGGGTTGGTGCTTGAGGTAGAGCATTGGCTTAGGCCAGCGTGAGTGAGAGAGTATCATCGTAGGCCGGTACTAGTGTAGCAGCACCTGACGATCCTAGATTAGATAGGATCGTGCAGGCGCTCGAGACTTTGGGAAATCTAATGGGGCAGCAAGTTCAGAATCAAGCCGCCACTGCCGCTACCGCACTTGCCGAGGTTCCACCTGGGAATGTGATCGGGGAGCGATGGATGCACAAGTTAATTGAGCAGTTTTTGAAGCTGAACCCACCGAAATTCTCACGAATAGGCGATCCCAATGCTGCAACCTTCTGGATCTAGGAATTAGAAAATGCATTCGCATTGCTGAGGTGCTCGGAGGAAGATAAGGTAGTCCTTGTGGTCTACCGGTTGCAGGGAAATGCAAGTACCTGGTGGAGGGCCACTAGAGGAAGAGTGTTTCTTGAGGGTGTGGTTTCGGTGTGGAACGCCTTTGTTGAAGCTTTCAATGGGAAATAATTCTCCGACTGCGCTAGAGAACAGAAGATGGAAGAATTCCAGCGCCTTCGTCAGGGTCTAATGTTTGTAGACCAGTACGAGGCCAAGTTTGTAGAGTTGTCTTAGTACGCCCCGAGACTGATCCGGTAGACAAAGCTAGGAGGTTCAGGAATGGCCTCAGATCGGAGTTGAAGGACCCATTGGTGCCGTTCAATATGAAAGACTACAATGACTTGTATGAGCGAGCCTAGCTGATAGAAAGGAATTTGAATGAATGAGTCACCGCATCTGAGTCACGGTTCAGGTCCAATAGAGATGGTAATCGGTTCGGGAAGAAGCCAATGTTTGAAGGAAGATATCCCATTCCGCCCAACAAAAAGGATGTGATTGGAAAGTCAGCGCCCAACTCGAACGACGTGTGTCGTTTCTGTAGGAAAAAACATGGTTTGGTTCCATGTCATCTCATAATAAGACCTTGTTTTAAATGTGGCCAACACGGCCACCAGATCAGGGATTGTCTGTGTAGGCAAATGGGACCACAGTAGTTGCTACCGCCACCACCGATGGGACGAAAGAGAGGGAATGCACCGCAGATAGAACGCCACTAGGATGGCGAAGGGGACAGGAATGAACCAAACTATGCGTCGACCAGGGGAAAGAATGTTTTTAGGGTAATTTTATCAGAGTGGCGCAGCGGAATTTTGGTTAAGTTTATAGAACTTCAGTTTGTTGTAATGAAGTGGTAGAAAGAAGAATCGCTGACTAGAGTTGTATTTGACGATTTTGCATATGTATAACTTTGATATTATATATGAAAATGTCTGGCTCGAGTAGCTTTTTGTTGTAACGAATTGTTGTCGTAATGTAATACAGTTTGACTCGTTGGCGGATGAAAGTTTCGAATTTATCGGAAGTTGAGGAGGACTCTCAATCCCTTTAATCTTGTCGCTTGAGGCAACCCGTTTGTTAGATGGGGGTTGCCAAGATTATTTGGCAACTGTCGTGGATACGATAGTTGAGGAGCACGAAAGACATTTGAGGATAGTGCTTCAGACTCTGCGAAATTATGGATTGTACGCCAAGTTCAGTAAGTACAAGTTTTAGGCTGACTCGTGTCGCTTTCCTAGGTCACGTGATTTTAGGTGAAGGAATCTCTGTGGGCCCGACTAAGATTGAAGCCATGATCAACTGGCCGAAATCGATGACAGTGACAACAATCAGAAGCTTTTTGGGATTAGCAAGTTACTACAGATGGGTTGTGGAAGGATTTTCAGCAATAGCCATGCCGATGACGCGACTGTTGAAGAAGGAAGTTGTATGGACGGATAGGTGCGAGCGTAGTTTTCAAGAGCTTAAGTAGGAGCTGACTACCGCACCAGTGTTGACAATTCCATCCAGTCCTAGAGGATACGAGATCTACAGTGATGCGTCATTTAGAAGACGGGGTTGTGTGTTAATGCAGCATGGCAGAGTTGTTGCATACACGTCCCGTTAGTTGAGACCTCATGAGTTGAATTACCCGACGCATGACTTAGAACTTGCAGCGATTATCTTTGCTCTGAAGATTTGGAGACATTACTTGTACAGAGAGAGGTTTCAAATCTTTTTAGACCATCAGAGTTTCGAGTACTTATTCTCTCAAAAGGAGTTGAACATGAGACATCGTCATTGGATGGAACTTCTCAAGGATTATGACTGCAACATCCTGTATTATCCTGGAATAGCTAACAAGGTCGCAGATGCGTTGAGTCGGAAGTCTTTGATCGTGCAGATGGTGATTCAGGCGTGGATTTTACTTGAAGGAGCTTGAGATTCGGTTTTCAAATTTGAGGTAGGCCACCTGTAGACTTGTGGTCCATACATAGCCAAACTTCTAATCTGATACTACCCTATATAAACATCTTCTGAATGTCTCTTCGTAACCATCCAATCATCAAAACATGAATTCTTGCTTCACTATTTGCCTCTCCTGTCATCTTATTATTCTTCTTAATAATTTCTTAGCATTTACACTCACACTACCGAAGCTGCACCAACTTATTTAGGGCATTAGTGCACAAACACCGCTCTCTTCATTCCCAACTCCACCTACAAAACATATTTCAACACCCTCCTCTCTTCCCTCTCCTCTGCTGCCACCATTGATGCCACCGCTAGAAAATCCACTTGGCCTCACCAACCGAATATTCCTCTGCAGGGGTGATGTCAATGTCGCTATTGTAAAAAGCAAGTGATTGAATGATAAAATAGAAAAAACAAGAAAATAAATCGGATATCAGATTTACGTGGTTTGATTGTAGTGACTGACGTCCAAGGAAAAAATAGCAATGAATTCCACTATAAATAGTGATATAATAGAGATTACATGGTCAAGTCACTCAAACACTCTTAGTGTTTTTCAAGCTTCAATTACACCCAATAATGCATGCAATGTTTAGCCCTAAAATTCCTCAAGAAATAATCTCTCAATCTCACAAAGAAATTCATGAATCTTACCAAAAGATTTCACAGCTATAAATGATGATCTTTCTTGGATGTAATTCATGAATAAGGTTCGTCGCACGAACCTATTGCCAAGCATGTAGCACCAATGGATGTCACGCACAAATTGTGCACTCACAACACTCACTGAACAAAATGCGCTTCAAGACTCTTGGATATCTTTAGGGTGCAATTCACAAGTAGAAGCTCCTCTTTGATAATCTTAATAGAGAACATCCACTTCTTATGTATAGGCAAGAATTAAATCCGAATTAAGAAACCTCTTCAACTAGGGAAGCCATTCAAATATAAAACCTATTCAAAATAGTAAACATACTTGAATTGAAATTTTCCTTTTTTGACTCAAACTCGAACATATTTTTAATAGTCACCACCTGTGAGATTGCGTGGAAAACATCAGAAGGAGATACCCACGCATGCCTTAATACAAAGACTCAATCACTTGGGACAATGAGTGCATCATGGATATTTTTTGACAACTCATATGTACATCCCAACAACTTACGCTTACATCCTAATAGTCCTTTAAAAAGGAGAGGAGCTCCTTGAGATTTTTTGACAATGTCATATCCAATATCAAGAAGATTGAGACGTGGTTGCTTTTCCTTCTCCTTGAATGCCCAGTTTTAAAACAGAGCCATAAAGTCTTCATGAGAAGGACCTTCTAGATTATTGGCCGGATGAAAACTCATTGTAAAAGCAGCTTTTGAACCGCACCTAAATTTGGAACTAACTCATAAGAGGTGTATTTTGATAGAACATTACAGTTTATCGTCGGAAATCCAACGTTAAACATGTAATTTTGGGCTTTGACCAAGTAAAAAAAAAGTAAAAGAAGAAAATAAATGTTGACTAGTCAATAAAGCAAAGAAGTGGGCGCTCAGTTTATAAAGTGCACCTAGAGCTCGTGCAAAAGAGGGAAAGAAGAAAAGAGAAAAGAAGAAGAGGAGAGAAAGAAAGGGAAAGAAATGGGTACATGCCACAGGGACCTTGTGAAGCCGTTTTGAGTTTATATTATTACAACTTCCAGTAAGCGCTTACATCCTTCATTTGTCTAATTGGAGTATATTTGAGGACTAGTGCTTAAATTCGGAATTATGTGAGATTCAAGCCGTGAAGTCTAATTTTTGAGTTGCCGAGCTATGAAATTTCTTAGAAACAGTGATTTATGGCATCATAGAGCCGTAGAATTTGTTGAGAGTCATTATCGAGCAATGGTTTAGTCAAAGCAAAATTTTAGGGTTTTATGTTCAAGATCTACGTTGCGAACAACTTGCATAATCACTACAGGTGAGCAATTTGTTAACGTGTAGTTGTTATTTTGTTAGC
Organism: Eucalyptus microcorys; assembly: GCA_014182515.1. Lineage (NCBI taxonomy): Eukaryota > Viridiplantae > Streptophyta > Magnoliopsida > Myrtales > Myrtaceae > Eucalyptus > Eucalyptus microcorys. The sequence continues at coordinate 21,834,014 of CM024566.1, read as the reverse complement.
GTTTAGGTGTAGCTAAGCCATCTCGTAGTTGAGGTAGTGTTTTCCTTGTTTTTAACGTTGATTCTCATTAAATTGCTAGGATTATGAGATCGTTGACTCATTTTAATTTGCGTTCGATGGTTTTGGGCATTCTAGGTGAGTGGTGCTCTCTTCTTTGAATTTGTAAATTTATATTTTGCAAATGAGAAGTATGAGGTACGTGTGTCACGCCCTGATCCTCCGAATGCATGCCCATCCCTCTATGGTTGATTAAATAGCGACGTTCCAGGATGTATCGCCGACTCATTTATTTTTAAAAGCACATGCGAAAGCAAACAAATAATCCCCAGACAATAATTCAATGGGATAGAAAATCAGGACCATATTTCCTTGAAAATCACAACACAACTTTTCACATAATAGGATAGATTATACACATTACTATCCGTTATTTACAAGGCCTACCAAAAAGGTTGATTCCCAGAACTGGTTGTCTTAAGACCAACTATTCAGACTCGGTCGCTGAACCTTCAGGGTCTACGGGATCCGGGCGAGACGGCAGTTCCTCCAATACACCATTAGGTGGGTTTGTTGGATCTTCATCCTGGACAACATTGATCACCTCAGCAAGGATACCGAAACTTCTAATGGGACCTATGCTAAGACCGTAGGGAGTGGTGTGGAACCAGGCTCTGAACCAATCAGGTACCTCCTGGTGTGGGACTTCTTCAACCCAAACTGAAGTCACCACCAACTCGTAAGTCCAATCACTTCTGGGATTGGGGAAAACAGAGACCTGCTCGGTTATTCTCACGGGACGACCAAGGCTTCCAGGGGTAGTTGCCATTTGCGAACCTCAAAATGGTTATGCAATAACCTGTGAGACAATATCTCAACAAGTTCGACCCCCTAAGACCCGATTAGGAATCCAATACGCCATAAGGGCTATCTAAGCACAACACGGGTCGGAGGACTTACCTTAGCCTCAATTCCTTTATGCAAGTCAGTTCAATTTATAAATACTGACAGATATAGCACTCAATCAAAACAGATCGAATCATCGATCAATCGACCTAGTCGATTACATGTCAATTATACCATTTTCTAGTCATTTTAATCCATACTATACAATCTCCAAGATTATATATAACTAGCCGTCGAGTCACGTGCATTCTCGAAGGCGACGTATTAGGTCACCGAGCCACGTGCATTCTCTGAGATGACATACCTATTTACCGAGCTACGTGCATTTTCCAAGGCGACATACTTAGTCATCGAGCCATGTGCATTCTTCAAAGTGACGTATCTAATCACTAAGCTACGTGCATTCTCCGAGGTGATGTACTCGATCACTGAGCCACGTGCATTCTCCGAGGTGATGTATTTAATTAACGAGTCACATGTATTCTCCAAGTTGATATATCTAATTATCGAGTCATGTAATACAACATTCTTTTTCACCACTTTACATAGCCCATCAAAATATTATTGGCGCTATAGATTGACGCTCGGTCATTTTCCAATTAATTATTGAAATTAAATAATTTCGGAATAAGAACCTAAAATCATAATTAAATCAATTTAGCATAAATCAACGTTCAAATAAATAAACAAATTGCACCATGATAACCAGCATTAAATTCCGGTCGTCGGCTATCCCAGCCTAATTTCTAGAAAATAATTAATTAATTAAATAATTACGGAAAAATATTAAATAAATGCAATAAATCCAATTTAGGCCCATAATGCCTAATTGGACACCGAAATGGACCCGGAAAATTTCCAAGGTTCGTTCAATAAATAATAACATGAGTCTACTTGCTAATGTTACTAACCATTTGCCTAACATGCATTGATAAGGCACTAATTTAATTACTTTACTCTAATCTATCCACCTAATCATATTTAATTAAATTTAATCAACCCTTAGGCATCATTAGCATACCAAGCAAGGATTAGTGAGTAAAACTCACTTGTTTGGCGAGCGGGTCGATGCAAATCGACAGGAACGTCGTGGGGAACAACTTCCTTCAAAGCGGGCCCGCCAAACGGGACCGGGATGGGCTCGAAAACGGGCCACTATACCCACAAACCCTTGCTGCTTTGGCCACCGATCAAGGCTGACTGAGCTGCCACGGGGACTGATTTAGGTATGGCTCAGCTAAGTTCGCCGGTCACGGGTCGGAGTACGGCCGAGGCCGAAACGTCCGTGAATTGGGCCAAATTGAAGCCATGGGACTTGCTGGAAATTGGCCATTAGAACGCTGCAGACGGGCTGCAACGGTGGGCCTCGAGGACGGCCCGAGGTGGACGGACGAAAGGGTGACTTTGCTGCAGCAGAGACGGGCCCGATTGAGAAGCGGTAAACAAACCGCACGCGGGTTGATGCGTTGGTGACGTTGGCGAAGGAAAATGGACGCAAGTGGGGGCGTCGGTGGGGTAGGTCGCGTAAGGGAAATGGACAGCAATCCAGGAACAGAAAGAGGAGAAGACCGTCGTCTTCGTGGAGCAACAAAACCAGTCAAAGACGTGCAGGAAACGACGAATAAAGGGAAGAGAGAGAGGGCGAGTGATGAACGTCAGCCAAAGCAAAAATGAAAGTAAACGTTAAAGATTAAGGGGGAATTGCGGGGCAGTTGGCCGTACGAACGGATGAGGAGGAGAGAGAGGAGAAGGGATGCGTGGCAAGGGGAGGGAAAACGTGGGCGTCGAGCAGCCCATCGTGAGAGAGAGAAAGGGAATGGACCAAAAGTCAATAAAAGAAAAAGTACGGAGGAGATCAGCCGTAGGGGGGTTTGGGTGTGTGCGCAATTGGTGGGGGTAATTAGAGGGAAAAAGGAAAGAAATTAAAAGAAACACAAAACACCATTGAAAATTCGCTCAACTTCACAACTTTGCCAATTGGTCATCTTAGGGCCAATTTCTTCATCATCTCGTACATTTGAAGTCCAATTGAAGACCAAGATAAGACGGTCCCTCTATCTTACGAATTTTCCTTCAAATCCTAATTCTATTTCACTTTTCTCGGGGTCTGATTTTCTGAACAAACCTCTCCGATTGAGGTCCGATTAATTGCGGAAAAAAAAAAGCTCACGAAATATCCTGCCTCTAATTCACACACACCAGAAGCCAAAAATCCCTTCCAATTGGCCGATCCGAACTTCCGTTCATTTTCTAAATCGCCCGATGCGATTTCCCGTAAAAATCTTGAACTTGCTGGAAATTCCTTAAAAGGTGAGCCAACGTTCCTATAATGACTCATGACACACGACAGAATTTTCAATCTCTGAAATCGAATTCAAATTTGTGGTTAATTTCAATCAGACGCGATTTTAGCATGACTTAACCTATTGGGTAGCTTTTAGGAATTTTTGGTGCAATTGACCCGTGGTTGATTTTCTTTGAATCACACGTACCTCTTCGACACATTGGCGACTCTCGGTGGTCGTGAAAATCTCGAGATTTCAAATACGGACATAGGGTACCCAAAACGAAAGAAAATTGGTCTAGTGTCGATCGACGATAATTTTGCAATCAGGTGGAATCACCCACACTTTGATCACTATTTCAATCGAATCAACCTATTTTCGGTCTCCGATCGATTTTTAATTGTGCTGCAATGACCCTTGTAGATTAGCACGGTCGAGTAGTCGATTTCTGGTCGAATTTCCAAGTCTATTGCGTTAAAATCCTTTAATGGCTTGACTGGATAGGCCAATTATCTCATGAGTGGCCATCTTAGAGAAAAGCACTATAGTCGCGTTGACGAAATGCCCAACTTATCCAATCGAAATCAAAACCTGAAATTTAGGATGTCACAACATGCACATTATGAATTGGCTAAAAGACAAAGTACTGTTCATAGCATATTTGATGCATAACTTCGGATCAATGGTTTGAGAAACATGTTATGGATGGTGTCATGAAAATTTAAATGTGGGTATTACATTGCGAACTGATTTATGGAACGGGTTCTTTAACGAATTGGGAAAAATTTAATGAGAAAGATGCTTCAAAATGGTGTGAGAAATGTATTTGTGAAATATACATTTATATTGTCTGATGAACAGAGTTGGGAAAGGGGATATATTTTGGGTTTGCAAAACCTTTTTGTGAAAGAATTGCGTTGTCTTAAGTATGGTTTATGAAATTTGATTTAATTCGGTATGTGAAACCAATTTATGATACCAATTTTGAATTGGTTTGTGGAGAGAATTGACTTGTGAAAGGTTATGTCTTGTTTTGTAAAACCAATTGTGATATGGACTGGTCAAGGACTAAGTGCTAAATGATAACAGAATTTCGTGGGAGCCACTTTTAGGGTCTTATACTATTGATATATGTTGGTCAAGAACTAAGTGCTACATGATAATGTAACTTTGTGAGAGCCACTTTTAGAGCCTTGTACCATTGATATGTATTTATCAAGGGTTAAGTGCTACATGGTGATACGAACTTCGTGAAAGCTATCTCTAGGGCCTTGCATTACTCGAGGACTGAGTGCTACATAATGACGTAACCCTCGTGGGAGCCACCTCTAGGGCCTTGAGACATGATGTGGTATGAGTTTGGACAATAAAATGGACCATTGACATGATTTTTGATAGAGATTAATCAATGGGCTTGATCATTGATATTTGTATTGTGATGGTGGATGTAAATGAGTATTTCCCATTTATTTAAAACTTATTGAAATGAAACAACTCATATGTGATTTGATATGTATATTAAAGTGTTGGATTATGAGTTTATGGTATTAGTTCATATGTACATATATATATATATATATATATATATATTTTCTATAGTGGCTACTCGATCTGCTTAGAAGAGATACGCACTACTCACTAAATTGTGATTGCTTACCCTTCTCTTTCCAAATCTTTTTAGGTTCCTCGGTTAGTGGGCAATAGAGCTAGAGCGATACCGACGGGGACATTTGAAAGTTGAATTTGGGTGTTTACAGACTACGTCCTTTAGGTGAAAGAATGGCTGTGCCATCCATTTTTTCTGTTGGGATTTGGCAGGTGACAAAACATGTCTAATTGAGAAACCTATCAAGATGGGTAGCGTCTTATAGACTAAACTGTGGAATCGGTATATGATGAATTAAACCGAGTGATACCTCGAGCAAATTAGTCAGAGTCGCATGAAGACCTGGAAAAAAAAATCATCAATTTCGTTTTCTTTCCTAAATACAAAAGAGTAACTCGACCGAAACATTTTTGGAGGGGTCTGATCCTTAGGCCGTGTTGCATCAAATCGTATGAATCAATTTAATCTATCCGATTACTCTGTTTTTTTGTTTTGGTCGGTTATCCGATTACTCTGTTGCCGTAATGGAAAATTCAAAGCTATAAGCGTCGCCAAAATCACTTTCATCCCATCTCTCTGCCCCTCTCCCTACACCGACATCACTGGCATCCGTATCTTGACTTTTCTTCTTCCAACCACCACGTTGAAATCGTCGGTCCCTTGAATATTGATGGCCTGACCAACCCCAACTCCTCTCGCTTTGATATTTCGGAATGGACTTTGATGCTTTTGACTTGAGGGACGATCTCATTTCAGACCGGTTTTACTTGACTCGTAATACTCCGTTATGACCTTCCCCTAGAAACAAAAGCTATGTAATAGCTTTTCATAATTTAAACTATCAATTTTCATTTGTTTTATAACTCTTAAATATGTCAAATTTCAAATTTTAAATGCTCATGTTAGAGGCCTCATTTGGTTTGGCTTTATGGAAATGCATATGCTTTTGGGCCAAAAGAGGTTTTTCGAAATATAAATAGTATTTGGTAAATTATATTTTGAAAACATATTAGGAAGCAACTTTGACCTAAATGTCGCTTAATTAAAACTACACTTTGTAAAGGATTTTTGGTAATTTTAAAAAAAAAATCGAACTATATGCCAATGGAACTCAGCCACCGCAGGTGAGGCTAGTGATGGCTCGCCCGTAGTTAAGGCCTTCACCGACAAATTAGGGTTTTCAATGGCATTTTTGGAATTATGAAACCGCACCTAAATTTGGACTAACTCAAAAGCGGTGCATTTTGATAGAGCAATATGGTTTAGTGTCAAAAATCCAATGTTAGACATGTCTAGGTTTAGCATCGAAAATCCAATGCTAGACATGTCTAGTTGAGAACTCTATCAAGATGAGTAGCCTCCTAGAGACAAAATCATGGAGTCGGTATACGATGGATTAAAGTAGATAATACCTTTGAGTGAATTAGGCCAGAGAGTCGCATGATGACCTAGAAAAATAACATCAATTTCATTTTCTTTCCCAAATAAAAAAGAGTAGCCCGAGCAAAACTCGCTTTCGGAGACGTCCGAACCTTAGGCTGTGCTCTGTTGCCATTATGAAAAATTCAAAGCTATTGGTGTCACGGAAATCACTTTCATCCGCATCTCGTCTCTCTCTCTACACTGACATATCTTGACTTATCGTCCTCCAACCACCGCGTTGAAACCAAGGAAGAACGCAACTTGCGTCCATCTTATCCGTCTCCCGATTATTGATGGCCTGACTAACCCCAACTCCAGTCGCTTTCGTATTTCTAAACGGACTACAATGTTTTTGACTTTAGGGTTGATCTCTGACCGGTTTGTCTTTACTCGTAATAATTTGTTCTAAACTCCCAAAAGAAACAAAAGCTATCTAATAGCTTTTTATTAGTTAAACTATCAATTTCCAAATTTTAAAATGATCACTTTAGAGGCCACGTTTGGTTCGATTTTGGGAAATGCAAATGCATTCGGGCTAAAGGGATTCTCCCAAATATAAATAATATTTGATAAACTGTATTTTGAAAACACATTGGGAAGCAACTTTAACCCAAATGCCGCTTGGTAAAAACAACACTTTGTAAATGACATTTACTAATTAAAAAAAAAAGAAAAAAGAAGTCAACTATTTGCTGACGGAACTCAACCGTTGCTGGCTAGCTTCGCCAGTATTTAAGACATTCGCTTGCAAGTTAGGGTTTTCGATGACATTTCCGGAATTATGAAATTGAGCGAGAGCAAAGTTCAAAGAACAAGAACTATTTGCATTTCAATAATGCTACTTTTCAAAGTACCTCCAAAACTATCTTGGGATAAAGGCCTTTAGAGGCATTTGGAAATGTAATCATATTTCCTCAAAGTTAGAATAAAATGAACCAAACACCATCGCTTTCACCCAATGGACTTTAGAGTCCCAAAGCCCATTTGCAATTTTGAACTAAACGGGACCAGAATATGTCTTTAGTTTGTAAAGGAAACCTGATTCAAGTAAGTTTCCTAATTTCAGTAGGTTTTCTGGTTTGAGTATATTTTTTAAAGGAGTTTTGTATATTCAATTCAAATATCATGACATACAGGAGATAGAATTCTACTCAGTTGACACAAACTAGAGCAAACAAGAAGAATGTTAATATTACATGTTTGGAAGTTTTTTTATGTGAGTTATTTGTAAGGAATTATGAGATAACACATTTGGTTTTTTTTTTCTTTTTGGGCGATTGGGGGCTGGGAACAAATAAACGATCAAGTGATTGTAAACTGTGTACTTTCCGGATTATAATGGATTTCTTGATAGCAAGCTCTCCCCATAAGGTAAGTACCTACAATCGAACCAACCACAGGTTTTTCTAATGTCCTTATCGTGTCTTATTGATTTCTCTAGTAATTTCACTCTCTTGTGTTTGACTTATATTACAAGATCCGTTACTTCCACATTATTTTTGCAACAATTGGCATCAAAGCTAAGACTAGGATTTTTAGTATTTATTTGGGGCTTTTGCTTGTCTAACCACTATGAAATTTTTGTTGTTGTAATTATTTCTGAAGCAAAAGTAAAAATGAAAGATTTAGGTATTGTAAAAGAATACCGGGCATAGAGATTTCATGTGATAGGGTTGCATGGTTTTTGCCCTTGTCTCAAAAGCAATATATTGAAAAGATTGTGGTGGGTTTAACATGCGGTGGGCACAATTCGTTGGTACACCTTTAAACGTGCACTCTAAATTGTCTAATAAGTTATCGCCGCAAATTAAGGATCAAGAGGAGCATATGTCCTGAGTTCGTTGCTCTAGTGTAGTGGGTAGTACTATGCATTCCATCTTATGCACTAGGCCCGACATTTTACAAGTTGTGAATGTTGTTAACTATTATATGAAGCATTGTGGTAAGACTCATTGAGAAGCTATGAAGTGGATCCTAAGATGTTTAAGGCGGACATCAAACATTGATATAGTGTATTGGAGGGACGACAATGATATTGTGGCTAGGGGTTACATGTATTTGGATCACGCTGGTGACTTGAATGAGCAAAGGTCTTAAGTAGGATATGTATATGCACTGGTAGGTGGTGTAGTAAGTTGGAAAGTGCCCTTATAGGATAATGTTGGCTTGTCTTCAACCGATGCAAAATGCATGCATAGACCTTCATAGCAAGGGGGTGATATGACTAAGGAATTTGCTCTTGAACTTTGGGTTGAAGCAGAAAAGCGTTGACATACACTGTGACAGCCAAGGTGAGACATATCTCACTTCGAATTTGATTTATCTCAAATGGACAAAGCATATTGACATCAAGTACTATTTCATCCAAGATTTCATGGCAATTGGCAAGGTGGTTGTGAAAAGGATCACGACAGTGGAGAACTCGACAACATGATGACGAAGCTCATTCCTCCAGCAAAGCTTAAGCTTTGGTGGAGCTCAATTAGGGTCTATAGAGAATGATCGCTCATTGGGACATTGGGAGAGCCGACATAGATGATGAGCACTACGACTTAGCTACAAATATTGATTCAATGTGGAGATTTATTAGAATATTTTTTGATTTTCTCAAGGAACCCGATTTAAGTAAGTTTCCTATTGTAAATAGGTTTCTTAGTTCGAGTGATTTCCTGCTTTGAGTAGGTTTCTTAAGAGGAGTTTCTTCTTTTTGATATAAATATCACGTATATATAAAAGATGGAATTCTATTTGGTTGACACACACATCAGAGTAAACAAAAAAATTGTTAAAATTTTATGTTTGTGAGTTTTCCAAATGAATTGTCTTTAAGAGATTATGATATAACACTTGTACATTTGCTTTGGGAGACATACTTGAGCTATTGAGCTTGTATACTTAGCAGTATGCGAATTCATAATGGAACCGGCATGCTTTCTTAGTGGAATAGATATTGAAACTCAGACTAAACCACATGAATATTCGGTGTCATTACCGTTCGTCATTAATCTCTTTGATAATTTTGCTCTATCGCTTTTGACTTGAATCACAAGATTCGTGAACTTCTGCACAGTTCAAAACTCGACCCTTGAATTTCAATTCACGATAATGTGTTTTTAATAAATTTCCTAAAAAGGCGATATTTCAGCTTTGAAGTTTTCAGTTGTGCTGTTGAAGCTAATTTCAATTCCACTTTTCCTATAAAAGAAATGTTCGACCATGAGTTGCTCCGCTTTCGCTTTGGTGTCCCTAGTCTGATAATCATCTATATGAAATCTCATCCATCATTTATATATGGTTCTATAGACCACATGATACACAAGAAGTTATTGTGTAGACTTAATCTAATTCATTACATCCATCATATATTAAAAAGGAGTAAGAAAATCGAGTCCCGTGTAGAAAATAGAAATTCTCACCACTTGCCATTAGTAGAACGAGTCTATATTCGGATACTTCTCTGCGATATTATTAAAAATGCACTATGACAAATAGAGGGGTAAGTACATCAAAATTGCCAAAACTTATGTATGGCACTCACTTTAGTGCCAAAAGTTTATTTTGGATCACTTAAAAGCTAAAAATTTTGGAAAACAATTTTTCAATATCAACTCCAACCTGATTGGCCGGAAATCTAACGTGTCACTTTTTATTAATTTTTGAAAACAACGTGACTCGCTGGAGAGTACAATCAGCATGCAAAAAATTAAATGATGCCGTTTAACATCTTTCCCTCCAAATAAAAATCTAAATCCCCAAATTGATTGAGAACTGGAAGTTGAAAAACCTAACCAGCAATTTGAGCACCTACTTTGATTTTCCCTCAAAATTATTAGCTTGATCTTGCAAATGGAGGGCAGAAGCTTTAGTGGCGATGTCATTCATTCCAAAAAAATGAATTAGATGGCGAGTGTTACTGTTATTGTGGGTTATCGAGTCTGAGAAGAAGCTTTGGTAGTGGCCAACAAATGACAGCGCAACTATGACAGCAGCCAAGTGACGTTGGGCAAGTGATGTTGGCCGATCGAGCGAGCTACGGTGGGCGTTAGGCAAGTAGCATGCTTCATATGTGGGAAGAACATATTGACGCCCTAATTTTAGTCCCCCTTTAGTGATGCCATTTTTGCCAGAGCTATGCGGCGTCATTTTTGGAAGGTAGTCCACGTATGATGGCAAAATGATGTTGTTTCTTAAGGAGCATGAAAAACAACATCCTTCATACCATTCCATGTAGACTGCATTTTAAATTTTTGCCATGTCAACTTATTTTTTATTAATATCAAAGCCATGTAATCAATTTGGCCAGAATCTCTTGTGATGGCATCAAAGTGATCTTTTTTTTCTCCGATTTGGCACTTAAGTGAGCCGGTGGAAATTTTTGGCATCAAATTTAGCGTCGTACATAAGTTTTGGCACTTTTAGTGTACTTACCCCACAAATAGAATATTTCACTAAGCAAGACCTTGTGTGCATTTATAGCCATTGGATTACAACCACTTGAACATCAGTAACAAAGATATTTTGGCAATGCAACGGGTTTAAATATTAAGGGTATGATAGCTTAACCCCATATTTTAGATTGTTTTCACCGTTACAATCTTTTGTTTTGTTTTGTTTTTTGCAATTATGTACGAGATTTATCTTCCGGGTAGTTCCCACGACAAAAATACATAGGAGAACAGACCGTGGCTCTTCTTCTACTTCCCCTAACTCCGTACCTATGCAGCAAGACCAGGGGATTCATCAACGTGGAAATCAGTTCTTGCTTCACCATCTCCCTCGCTCTACTCTTCTTCTTCATAAATTTTGCAGCTACCGAATCAGCACCTATGTTTCTTTGGCACTACTGCCCAAACACCACCCTCTTTACTCCCAACTCCACCTACCAATCCAACCTCAACGCCTTTCTCTCTTCCCTCTCCTCTTATTCTTAGTGGCTAGCAACTATGAGCTATGAGAAGGAATCATTCCATCGGAATCAGACATAGGAGCTAATCAAAGTATCCAATAGCTAGAAGATTGTCAAGTGCAAATAGGTCCATCAACGAAAGGAGAGCATTCCTTGTGTTGAGGTAGTGAGGTATAAGACAAGACCTGTTGCGAAGAGATATACTCAATGACAAGTCATTCACTACAAGTTGTTCTCTTATATGGTAAGACATACATCTATTGAATATTACTTACTTTAGTTGCAAAATTATAACACAAGCTGGAGCAATTAGATGTGAAAACGATGATGAGATGGCAGAGCAAATTTACATTAGGCAATCAGAGGGATATGCTATTCAAGGTAAGGAATACCATGTGCATTTATTAAATAAATTTTTGTAGGGGCTGGAGCAGTCTCCTAGGTAACAATACAAGTGTTTTGATGCTGAAATAGTCTCTTAGGTATTGGTATAAATCTTTTGATGCTACTTTGGGTATAAGGGTTTTGAAACAATCTCCTATGTCAAAGTGGCAATTGAGTGCTCGATTAAATAGTTGTCTTTATTTTAGATTGGAGGAATGTGCCTTTGTTAAAACTATTATTTTAAGTTGATGATATATCGATAGCAACTAAACATAAGTCTGATATTGATGTGTCGAAGTGGCAATTGAGTGCTAAATTTAAAATAAGAACTTTAGGTATTGCAAATAAAATACTAGGCATGGAGATTTCGCATGATAGGGCTGCATGGTTTTTGCGCCTGTTTCAAAAGAAATATATTGAAAAGATAGCAGTAGAGTTAACATGCAATGGGCAAAAATAGTCGGTACACCTATAATTGTGCACTCTAAATTGTCTGATAATTTATCACCACAAACTAAGGAGAAGGAGGAGTATATGTCCCGCGTTTGTTATTCTGGTGCAATGGTAGAATTGTGTATGCCATGTAATGCGGCAGACCTAGCATTTAACAAGTTGTGAGCATTGTTAATAGTTACATGAAGCATCGTGGTAAGATTCATTGAGAAGCTATGAAATGGTTTCCTTAGATTTCTAAAGGGGACAACATATGTTGGTATAGTGTATTGGAGGGATGACAATGAGAGTGTGGCTAGGGGTTACATGGATTCAAATCACACCGGTGACTTGGAGGAGTGAAGGTCTTTAGTGGGGTACGTATAAGCGTTGGTAGGTGGTGCAATGAGTTGGAAAGCGCTCTTACAGGTTAATGTTGGCTTGTCTTTGATTGATGCAAAGTGCATGCATTGACCTTCATAGCAAAGGAGGCAATATAATTGAGGAGTTTGCTCTTGAACTTTGGGTTGCAATAGAAAAGTGTTGCCATATATATATATTTTATAGAAAAAAGACAGCCAAGGTGGAATATATCTCACTTCCAATTCGATTTATTTCAAATAGACAAAGCATATTGACATCAAGTACTATTTCATCCAAGATTTCATGGCAATTGGCAAGGTGGTTGTGAAAAAGGATTGCAACGGTGGAGAACCCAATAGACATGATGGCGAAGCTCATTCCTCTAGTAATGCTTAAGCTTTGTTGGAGCTCAATTAGGGTTTGTAGAGAATGAGCGCTCGTCGGGGCACTGGGAGAGCTAGCATAGATGATGAGCACTACGACTTAGGACACGTTTGGTAATAATTCTATTCCCGAGAACAATTTTTTATCAGAAATGATTTTTTCTGATTCTGTTTTCAAGAACAATTTATGAGCAAAAGAACGCATTTGGTAATTGCACAAATTTTCTATTCTTGGGATAAAAATGCGTTTGGCAGGATTCTTAAATTTTTTGTTTCTTTTAATTTTTTAATACATTTATTATTCCTTTTCCTTTTCTTTTTCTCTTCTTCTTCCTCCTTCTTTGTGGCCAGTCGCCGACCACGCCAAGGTGAGGTCTAACGAGTTTGCCGAAGGCTTGCTTGGCCATGGTGAGCCTCGATCTCTCACTTAGCCACCAACGAGACTCTACCTCGCCCAGGTGGCACGAGGTCGGCCTCGCCCTAGCCTAGTGAGGCCCAGCCTTGCACCGACTGGCAAGGCCGAGCCTCGATGAGGCAAGGCCAAGCTCGCCTAGCCACCAGTGAGGCTCGGCCTCACCAAGCCACTACCAGTCGATAGCGACCTAGAGGTGGCCCAGCGAGGCTCAGCCTCGTCGATGGTTGGGCGAGCTCAGTCTCACCTTGGCTGTGTGACACCAACTTGGAAATGGCTTGGCGAGGCTCAGGCCGACGAGTCTTGCCGTGGCTTAGCGTCGTTGAGGACTTGCGACATTTCGGCGAGGTCGTCGGCCCTTGTTTGGCCAGTCGTCGGCCATGGCTAAGGCCGGCGATCGGCCGAAAGGAAGAAGAGAAGAGAAGAAAAGAGGAGAAAAGAAAAAAATTAGACTTGATTCTAGGAATTGTTTTCTGGAACAATAAGCAACTTTTTTCTAGTTCTTGCTATTCCAAATCTATTTCAGAGAACAAGAAAATGAATGTTTGTTCTCGGGAACAAAAAATTTACTAAACAGATTTCTGATTTTTTTTTTGTTCCCGAGAACAAAAGAGCAGAATCAGTTGTTCCCCAAAGTGTTACCAAACAGGTCCTTAGTTACAAATCTCGATCCAAAGTGGAGATTTATTAGAATACTTTTTGAGTTTCTCAAGGAACCCAATTTAAGTAAGTTTCCTACTATGAATAGGTTTTTTAGTTTGAGTGATTTCCTGATTTGGGTAGGTTTCTTAAAAGGAGTTTTTCTTTTGGATATAAATATCATGTATATATAAAAGATGGAATTCTATTTGTTGGACACACACTTCTGAGTAAACAAGAAGGTTGTTAAAATTTTATGTTTGTGAGTTTTCCAAATGACTTCTTTGTAAGAGATTATAAGATAGCACTTGCACATTTGCTTTGGGAGTAGTTGGGGGCCAAGAAATTCTTGAGCTATTGAGCTATTGAGCAATTGTATACTCAGTACTATGCGAATTCATAATAGAAGCTGCATGCTTTCCTAGTGGAATAGATATTGACACTCAGACTAAATTACGTGAATATCTGGTGTCCTTACTGTTTGTCATTAATTTCTTTGATAATTTCGCTCTATCGCGTTGGTGCCTATCCTAGTAATCATCTATATAAACGTCATCCATCATTTACATATCATTCTGTAGACTACATGATACACAACAAGTTAATGCGTGGACTCGATCAAATTAATTATATCAATCATATATTGAAGAATAGTAAGAACAGCTAGTCCCGCGTAGAAAACAGAAATTCTTACCACATACCATTGCTAGAATGAGTCTATATTCCGATACTTCTCCTCCATATTATTAAGAATGCATTTTGATAAATATAATTTTTTATATGTCAATTCTAATTGATTACTTACTAATGTCATACCAATAGGCAATACCTTGCTTGCATTTGTTGTAAGAATTTTTCCAATGCGAGTTACATCAATTAAAATTGTAATTTACTGTTTTACTATTTGGTCAATTAACATGAGATATAAAAATTCTTAATTAGTCTAATATGAGGTTGGCTAATGTGGGTCAAGTAAAGTCAAGCCGAGTAAACCCGGCCTGTGATGAGAAGGCCTGTGCCTAAAAAATTTATAAATAGTTTTTAAGTATTTTCTCTAATCTTGATGCACAAATAACTTCACTGATGATAGTCTAATTGAGTCAGTGATATAGAAGATGATAAAGGAGAAGCATTTGATTTTTGGATTATCACTATGTCACATCAAGAGAAAGGATTTCAAATCAGGTACACAAATCTCTTTTCCTCCAATTGTGTTCTAGATTCTAACCATGAAAATCTTGAGTGCCGTTTTCGCAACTTACATTTGTAGCCATTGGATTACAACTATTTGAACATCAGTAACAAAGATATATTGACAATCCAACAGGTATATTAGGTATATCATAGCCTAACCCCATATATTGGATCGTTTTCACTAATTAAATTCTTTTTCTTTTTTCTTTTTTGCCATTATTTACCAGATTTGGCGGGTCTGGGTTAGGTCACATCTAATGCACGTAATAAATTTTCCAAATAGTTCCTACGACAAAAATATATGAGAGAGCAGAACATGGCTCTTCTTCTTCCCGTAATTCTGCAGCAAGACCAAGGGATTCATTAACATAAAAATGAGTTCTTGCTTCACCATCTCCCTCTCTCTCCTCTCCTTCTTCCTAAATTTTGTATATACTGAATCAGCACCTAAGTTTCTACGGCATTACTGCCCAAACACCACCCTTTTCACTCCCAACTCCACCTACCAATCCAACCTCAACACCCTCCTCTCTTCCCTCTCCTCTGCTGCCGCCGACGGTGCCGATGGCTTCGCCAATGCCACTGTCAGCCAAAACCCTCCCGACCAGGTCTACGGGCTCTTCCTCTGCCGTGGCGACGTCGATATTGCCACGTGCGGCGACTGTGTGGCCACTGGAAAACAGGATATACTCCAAAGATGCCCCAACCGGCGAGTCTCTGTGATCTGGTACGATGAGTGTATGTTGAGGTACTCCCATGGGTCCATTTACTCCGTCATGGAACAAGTGCCTTCTTTCACGAAGTTCCGAACCAGGAACATCACCAATCCAACCCAGTTCATGCGTGTCCTGGGAGAGACAATGGACGACGTCACTGCAAGGGCTTCAGTCGGCAAGTCGGGAAAGAAAGTCGCGGTCACGGAGGCATACTTTACGAGCTTGCAGAAGCTGTACACGCTTGCACAGTGCACACCGGACTTGATAGTGTCCGAGTGCAACACGTGCCTCCGTGCGGCAATCGCGGGCCTCCCACAGGGAAAGCAAGGTGGGAGGATGTTCACTCCGAGCTGCAGCATGAGGTTCGAGATGTACCCATTTTATAATGCCTCGGCCATAGCGGCCCTGGTGCCTCAGCCGCCCTACCTTCGTTCTCCTCCTGCTCCCGTGACCAGACGTAAAGGTACATGTTTGTTTTTGTTATTTGTCTTCTGTTACATTAGATAGATCTGTCCAACTTTTTTTTTCCCGATGAACTACTTATCCTACTTTATAGTTTGAATAAATGGAGTGAACCTTTTTAAAAAAGGGAAGAAAACATGATAAGTGCCATAATCCTTGTACACCATGCCATAAATGTTTAATTGATCAATTATTCAATTGAGTGATGTCAATAATTTCACTAGCCAAAAAATCTAGCTGTCAATAATTTAATATAAAATTATCTGATATGGCTTGCTGGGGAAATGATGTTATCAAAAGCATAAAGAAACGAGTCATTAGCCCTTTCTTGCCCCCAAATTGATGAATTGGGGCTTAGTCGAACTCAAACCCTAACCCTATCCCAAAGTTAGGTTCAACAGCGGCCAGTCTTTGTCCTGCAAGTGCTGCCAAAGGACATCCTTGGGGTGAAAGGCGCCGCTACTGGTCCTCAAGGCTCGCCACAATTAAAATCATTTTGATTTGTGGTAACATAGCTTTCTCTTCGTGGGATGGACCAGTATTATGTGTATCGACATTGGCGATTTTCCTTTGAGGCTGCGAGCTCAAGTAGCAGCACTCAAGGCCATGCGGATTAGGGTGTGCAGTGGGTTCAGGGCGACGTCTTTCATCTCGATTTCTTGAGCAATCAGTTGCTTGTCAATTCGGTGCAAGGAAAGGGTTAAACAACCTCCTTCCTAGACGCTTTTGATGATATTACTTGCCTAGCGAGTCCCCTCGGATGATTTTATATTAAATTAATACTACGTCAAATTCTCTAACAAGAGAAATTACCATAGTCACTTAAATAAACATCTTTTAAAAAATTATTACATCGAAATAATCGATTGAAAAGTTATGACACTTATAATATCATTTTCCCCTATTTAAGATGATCGCCTCTCGTTGAGATGAACCTGTGACAATACAAGTCATTTTTAAGTTTAACGATGAGAGAGAGAGAGAGAGAGAGAGAGAGAGAGAGAGAGAGAGAGAGAGAAGGGTAGCTGTCAAAGTCACTGAGGTGAAGATATAATTCCGTAATAACCTTACTTTGAGTCAACACAATCAGCAAAATTTTTGAATTATCAACCTGATCTCAACTAGAAGGGAAAATTATCTAAAAAATCTTTAACTAATTGTACTTTTGCCAATTTAGTCATTAACTTTTTAATTTAGTCAATTGAGTCATAAATCTTTTCACATTTTGCTAATTGAGTCCATCCATCTAGTTTTGACTTAAAATTGTTGATGTGGACGGCCGATGCTAATATAGCCGGCGGCTGACCCTCGCTAGCCCTAAGCAAGGGTGTTGGGACCCTCGCCTGCCAAAGCGAGGTGCATGAGCTCTCGCTCAGTGCTGGCGAGGGCCCCGACACCCTCTCCCAAGGCTGGCAAGTGTTCTTCGGAATGATTTGGCGTAAAGGGCATGTAGGCGGTGAGCGGGTTGAAAGTGAAAGTCGCCAAACGATATCATTAAAAGCTTGTAGAAACAACGTCGTTTAGCCTTTCCTTATCCCAAATTGACGGCCAATGTGGTTGCTCAGAAAACAAGAGGAAGAACATCATCGTGAGCCTGCTACACACCCTATTGCCCATGGGCCCGAGTGCTAGTAGCCTTAGGGAAAATCTCCGATGTCGCATCCAAATTCCAGTCCAATTCCAGTCCTTTGGCGGCACCTGCAGGATAAAGACTCATCACCATTGGACCTAATTTGGGATTAGGGTTTGAGTTGGATTTAGCCTTAATTGGTCAATTTGGGTAAAGGAAATGGCTAAATGATGTCGTTTCTGAACACTTTAGATGACATCATTTCCCCGTGCACCACGTCAGATGGTTTCTTATTAAATTAAAGCCATATCAGATGTTTTGGCAATATTCAAATAAATTTGGCATCTTTTAAAGTAATGACACTTGATCAACTTAAAATTTACAACACCATAGTGAATGTGGTACAAAATTTTATGGCACTAGTTGTATCATTTTCACGGTACGCTGTTTATCCATTTTGATATGCTTATAAGAGGTGAAGTTTCGCAAGGCATTTTTTAACAAACATTTCTTGAATCTCTTCCACATTATTCCAATGACTTTGCACTTGTGTTCTTTGCTTCGTCTTTTCCCTCCATCAAGCACTTCAAAGCAGCACAATTGACAGTATAACTGCATCAACTCCTCTCGTTCAGAACCAAACCCTTGTCTCTAGTCGTCAAATCTTTGAGCTTGGGTTCTTCACGCCTAAAGGATCGGCAAAGCAGTACGTAGGAATATGGTACAAGAACTTGACTCCCTCCAAAGTTGTCTGGGTGGCCAACAGGGACAAGCCACTGGGACACACGGATCAATCTGCGAGTTTAATAATTGGCGAAGATGGAAATCTGAAGCTTCTTGATGGGCAACAAAACACTGTGTGGTTTACTAATGTCACGACAAAGTCTAACTATTTTGCAGCACTGCTTTCAGACTTTGGAAACTTTGTTCTTCAAGACAGGAACGCGGTTATAATGTGGGAAAGCTTTGATGAGCCAACTGACACTCTCCTGCCAAACATGAAGATCGGAGTAAACGTGAAAACAGGAAAGAAACGAAACTTGATTTCGTGGAAAGGCGAAGATGATCCCTCATTCGGAAGCTTTGCTGTAGGATTGACACCAGAAACAGCGCCTCAGCTTTTCACTTGGAATCGATCAAGTCCTTACTGGAGAAGCGGACAGTGGGATAAAACCAAGTTCATTGGAATACCGGGCATGGAAGGGCGGGGGTCCAATCTCCAGCAAGATAATATACAGGGAACAACATATTATTCCCTCGATAATTACAATAACTACTTCTTTGCATATGATTTCATCTCATCTGAAGGATATTTTATGGCGGTTCGTTGGGTCAATGAGTGGTGGACATACTGGGAGGCACCGGCACCAACTAACCCTTGTGATATATATGGATATTGCGGCCCCTTTGGAGTTTGCAACCAGCTTAATTCACCCATGTGCAAATGCTTAGAAGGATTTAAACCAAGATCAGATGAAGAATGGAACAGAGGAAACTGGACCAGAGGGTGCCTTAGGAAAATGGAATTGAATTGTCAGAAATCCGCAAATGCAGCAACTTCGACGACTGTAAAAAAAGATATGTTTTGGCAACTGAGTCAGATCAAGTTGCCTGATTTCGCTGATTTTATATTGATAGATGATGCAAAGGGATGTCAAAGTTGGTGCCTAGAAAACTGCTCGTGCTTGGCCTTTTCTTATGTGAATGCTATAGGATGCATGGCTTGGAGTAAAGACCTCCTAGATACTCAGCAATTCTCCATGGATGGCGAAGATCTATATATTCGGTTTGCGGATGCGGGTGCGGGTGCAGATGGGGGTGTAGATGCAGATACAGGTTGAAAAGGTCGAATTAATATGCGTTTAGTTTTGCACTGTCTGTGGTTCTTATAATATATTTTCCCAGGTTCAGGTGTACCCATGCGGACAAAACTTATCATCAGCCTAAGTACTATTTCTTGCATCATCTTATTTGGAGCCGGTATTTTAATCTGTGGTCTTTCAAAGTGGAGAGGTAATAAAAGATGTACAATTTGTTGCTGTCTTAAGGGTGATTTTGCACTAACCACAACATAAGAATCTTGAATCATTGGTAAAAACATGGCTTCAGAAGCTAAGCAGTTACTACTATAGAAAGATTACTTTGCTTATGATATTCCAATGCTTATCTTGACTTGATTTCTTTCTGTCTGTAAAATGCAGGGAAGTTTAGGAAAATGACAATCCCAGGGCTCTTTAGGTCAGTGGCTACGGCCATCAGATCAGATAAACTGCTAAAGGAAACTGCATGGAAAGAGCAAATGAAAGAAGATGATGCATCTAAATTGGTGGCCTATGATTTTGACAGCATATGCCTCGCGACAGACAACTTTGACGCAGAAAACAAACTTGGGCAGGGAGGGTTTGGCCCAGTTTATAAGGTAAAAGAAAAGCCTTCTCCAGTGGAAATAAAGAGATTATCCAAGATCTGATAGTGTTGTTCGTTCGAAATAGGGAAAACTGAAGGATGGTAAAGAGATAGCAGCGAAGAGACTTTCGAGCAGCTCAGGCCAAGGCTTAACGGAGTTCAAGAATGAGATCCTTCTAATATCCAAACTTCAACACCGAAATTTGGTGAGACTCCTCGGTTGCTGCACTGAAAGAGAAGAAAAGATTCTAGTGTATGAGTACTTGCCGAACAAGAGCTTGGACGCCTTCCTTTTTGGTTTGTCTCACTCTTTGAAGAACTTATTTATGCTTTCAACAAAATCCGGTACTAAAACTAGATTTTACTTCTGTTTGCTACGTCGTTTAGATTCAAAAGAGAAGGCAAAACTTAGCTGGAGCGTACGCTTCCACATTATCCAGGGGGTCGCGAGAGGGCTGCTCTACCTCCACCACGATTCTGGTCTTAGGGTCATACATCGAGATTTGAAAGTGAGCAACATTCTCTTGGATGAAAAAATGAATCCCAAAATTTCTGATTTTGGGCTGGCGCGGATGTTTGAAGGCAGTCAAGTTATGGTAAATACTCACAAAGTTGTGGGGACACAGTAAGCTTTCTATCATCACTCTTATAAGTAATTACTCATGAGGCAATATATCACCTCGGAAGCAGATTAGCATTATTATACGCTCACCTATCCCTTCACACGTGTTCCTACTGTTGCTTTAATATTACGGATAAAACTCTTCCATGTACACCCAATGGTTCCAATATGCCAGTTCTTTCCGTAGTAATTATAGACTAGCGCTGCAATGCATATGCTAAAAGATATGAGAAATACGGTACTCATCGAGGTGGAAGTTTATCTCCCTCCAATTTGCTCACCTCTCATGTCATCGTCCTTTAGTCTATGATTTTTTGTTTGAACTGTACTTCGAGAACCCTCTAGTTATATTATTTTGTCTACAGCGGTTACATGTCTCCCGAGTATGTCATGGGTGGGACAATTTCTGAGAAATCAGATGTTTATAGCTTTGGAGTACTATTATTGGAGATTATCAGCAGCAAGAAGAACACAAGTTCAGATTACCCCGAGCAGCATCTCAATCTCATGGCTTATGTAAGTGCAAGATCTGACTTCCAACTATTATACCTCCATTTCAGTTTCTAACCATGGGCAATCCTTGAAATAATCTAACAATCGACCAGTTGTTACAGGCTTGGCACTTGTGGTGTGAGGGCAGAGGACTGGACCTGATGGATGAAGCCATTGCTGACGCATTTTCGACGTCAGAAGTAATGAGATGCATTCAGTTAGGGCTTCTCTGCACGCAGGACCATGCCACAGATAGACCTAACATGTCCGCCGTGGTTCTAATGCTGAATGGGGAGTCCAAGCTTTCACAGCCGAAGCAATCGGCATATACATTTCAAAGTTTGCTGGCTCACAAAGTCCAATCACAAGAAGGAATCCGGTCCATGAATAACATCACCATTACTACGGTTGAAGGAAGATAAAATTCTTAAATGCATTTTCACTATCAATTCATCTTTTTTAGTGTTCACCAAATTAAATGGCATGAATATGCAGTCTTTTGTTGTACTTTTATTGGATATATGATGTAAACATAGAGATCGTGAGGGAATCTGAGTTGCTAGCTCTCTGGTAGGATAGTTTTATGTGGGCAAGGTCGCAGAAAAGTTCAGAACATCTGTAGACACAGGGTTTTCTACCCCTTCTTCATGTAAAATTGCTTTCCCTCTCAACATTTCCATTTGCATCCATTGCAGTCTTTTAATGGAATTTAAGTTTCACTTGTATTTGAAGAGGGAATCTCTACGAGCTTCCTTTTAATAAGGATGGCTATTGGTAGTTAAATTGTTGCCTAAAAGATTATTCATGCACTTGAAATTTTTAGGGATCAAATTCGCTGTCAAACAAAAAAATTTGACCCCAAAGTAAAAACTGCAATCCCACACCTCTTGCTTTGACATTTCTATTGGCACATCTATGTAATTAGAAACTGGGGAAATTGTAGTCTTAGTATCTTGGATCCTATGTCAAGAGTTATGTATCAAATAAGCATTTCATAAAGGTTAGGGATTGAGTACTGCTAAGAGCGAAATTCGACCCCTAATTGAGAACACTCAAATTGCGTGATAATGCAATTACATTAATCACTGCATTTCTTTTGCACGTAGTAATTAGAGCATCCTAATTTATCATAATAGACTCAGAGGCAAGAACTTTGATCAACAAAGGTACTAGAGAAGTTGTTAGGTAGATCCTCAAATGTTTACAGAAGACAACAAATGTTGGTATAGTGTTTAGGAGGGATGACAATGATACTGTAGCTTAGGGTTATGTGGTTTGGATCATACCGGCGACTTAACGAGCGAAGGTCTTCAGTGGGGTACATACATGCACTGGTAGGTGGTGCAGTGAGTTGGAAAACACTTTTACAAGAGAAAGTCGGCTTGTCATTGATTGATGCAAAGTGCATGAACTGACCTTCATAGCAAAGGAGGCGATATGACTAAGAAGCTTGCACTTGAACTTTGTGTGGAAGCAAAAAAGTGTTGTTAAATACTGTGACAACCATGGTGGGATAATCTCACTTCTAATTCAATTTATCCCAAATGGACAAAGTTTATTGACATCAAGTATTATTTCATCCAAGATTTCGTGGCAAATGGCAAGGGTGTTGTGAAAAGGATTGCAACAATGGAGAATCCAATTGTGATATCTCAAAACTCGACCAATTTCAAAATATATGAAATGGTTATTTTTATCAATGCATTGTGTCATGCCCTGAACCCCCGAGTGCGTGAGCATCCTCATCGTTCAATTAATTGTGACTTCCCAAGACTTGTTGCTGACCCATTCTTTTTATCTTTCGATTAAACGCGAGTGGAAGCATTTAACAAAACATCCAGTCAACCAACAAATAATAGGGATAGTAACATGCATTAGAAAATTCCAAAAGCAACTTTTATTTATTTATAGTTAACCTTAGGAAGTTAGTGATTTACAAGCCTATCCTGAAAGGCCACTTCCTAAATGACCAATATACCAAAAAGGTTAGCAAGGTCGGGGTTAACCTACTCCTCTAACACGAGAGCCATCCAAAAAAGTGATTCCCACACTGACATTAGTTCGTTCCAGTAGACCATCAATCCTTGGGAAAGGATCGAGGAGGTCCCCGTGGAACTTGATGAACCAAGCCACGAAATGATGGGGAACCAAGTGGTCTAGGCCCTCATAAACCCAGAAGGTAGTGGTGTGATATCCTGATTTTCAACCTTGTACCAATGATATGAAATGGGCTTTTCATCGACGTGCCTATAGTTTTTTTCTTTGAGCTGATCACTCATGAGATAAATAATCTATCAGGTGAAGCCGTTAAGGGATATAAATGCGACTGACTTAAGAATTCGATTAAAAATCGACTGCTCGACCGTGCTAATCTGCAAGGGTTAATACAGCATCGTTAAAATCATTAGAAACCAGAGATAGGTCGATTCGACAGAGGCATGTAATTAAATGGTGGGTGATTCCACCTAATTGCAAAATTCGCGTTGAATGGCACTAGACCGATTTTTCTGTCGATTCTGTACCTTGTGCCCGTAATTGAAACCTTGAGATTGTTACAACAATCGAGGGTCGCCAATGTGTTGAAGATACACAATGTGGATCGAAAATAATCGACTATGAGTTAAACGCGCTAAAAATTCCTAAA
Source organism: Eucalyptus microcorys (assembly GCA_014182515.1). Taxonomy (NCBI): domain Eukaryota; kingdom Viridiplantae; phylum Streptophyta; class Magnoliopsida; order Myrtales; family Myrtaceae; genus Eucalyptus; species Eucalyptus microcorys. Next base: position 21,810,173 of record CM024566.1, on the reverse strand, counting down.
AGCTACCCAGTAGGTTAGGTCACGCTAAAATCGTGTTCGGTTGAAATTAACCGCGAAACTGAACTCGATTTCAAGAATTGAAAGTTCCAGCATGTCACGATTTATTTTTAGGACGTCGACTCATCCTTTGAAGAATTTTCAGCGAGCCTAGAATTTTGGCAAAAAATCAATATTGGGCTAATTGAATCAAGGAAATTTGGAGGGCCATTTTTGGGTGAAATTTTGGCCTTCAAAATGGATTGATTTGTAAAGAATTGAAGGGAAAGTGGATTTGGCAGCTACCATGGCATGAGGGACCATTGAATTGAAGTCATTTGGTGTGAATTGAAGATTGAAGTCACTAAATTCGTAGGCCATGGGGGCTGCAATATTTAGACCTCAAAGTTGGCTTGTTGGAGAAGCTTGGGAAGGGAAAATGGCTGCTGGACTTAGCTGAAGACTTGTGGGGTTGCACTTGACTGTTTTGGATCTTTTCCCTTGACTTTGGAGGCTTTTGTCCCCCCTTGGTCCCCTCTCTTCTCCCTCCTCTTCCCTCTTGGTCGATCACCCCTCCAGTAGAACCAACTTCAGCTTTCTTCCTCTCCTTCCATCTTCATTTCCTCCATTGTTGAGATTACAAGCTCTGCAAGCCAGCCAAACTGATCGCCAGTTTGTTCCTTGCACCGCTTGCTTGCCTCACGCCGCTCGTGCGTTGCCTGCTCAGTCCACTAGCCCGCGTTTGCCTTGCGTCGTTGCTGCCGTCCTCGAGCCGACTCGCGACCAGGTTGCCGTCCGCTGTCGCCTGTTTCTCCTTAGCTCCACTTTAGCTTACCGTCGTTGGTCCCTTCTCGTCCAGCCGAACAAGCCATGACCAACAGCCCTCCAAGATCGGACTAGGTCTAGCAACAAGACCGATTTTTCCAATCCAAGCCGAGAGCTATTGGGCTGTTTTCGGGCCCCTTCCGGACTTCTTTGGGTGTCGCTGTAGGCCCGAGTCTTGCTCGCCTCCACTTCGCCGTCATCGTGAACCTGTGTATTTGCTAATTCGGTGAGTTTACCTCCTAAACTCTACTTAAGAGGTTAATTATGCTTAGAGGAGGATTAGTTTAGACTAAGTTTGGATTAGGAGGAATAGTTAGTGTAATTAGTTATTTAGTTAGTTAATTAGATTAATTAGGTGATTAGATTAGTTTAGTTAGAGGTTAATTAGATTATGTGATTTAGTTAGCTTAGTAGATTATTTAATTAGTCCAATTAGGTGGTTAGATTAGCTTATGTAGCTTAATTAGTGATTTATTTAATTATTTTGCATTTATTTAATTATTTTGTAATTTATTTAATTATTTATTTATTTTTGAAAATTATATTGGGATAGCCGGTTGTCAGAGTTTTGTGTTGATCGTCGTGGTGTAGTTAGTTTGTGCAATTGATTGTTAATTTGTGCAATTGTGTGCTGATTGATGATTTTTGATTTATTATTTCAAAAATATGAAATTTTGGTATTTAATTAGAAAAATACCGTGTGTCGATTTTTGACGCTGAAAAGGTTTTAAGTACTATATAAAATCATGAAATTTTAAAATGGGAGAATAACACGCTTTATGGTTCAATTTGATCGTGTGTCCATGCACACCTATTTTACCGGATGTTTTTAATATGAAGAAAATAGGCCAAGCACATTATTTAAATTGAGGCATTTGAGTGCAAAGCACGATATCCTTGGCTGAACTTGGATGTGCGTGTGATTGTTATGAGAACCTGTCGCGAGTGTTTAAGCCGGGCAATGCTTCTATATGGAATGCTCCATGTCAATGGATGCCGGATCGCGGTAGAAGCCAAACCGATGTTCCTTCGGGAATGCCGTCTAGAGGTAGACATTACCGTGCTCGATGGGGTGAGACGACGCTCGACTATGCTAGGAAGACTGCTGATTGTTGAGTCGGTTGTGGCCGTTGGGTCGTAACTAATTGGAACACGCTTGGATCATTGATATAACCTCGCCTGATTATGGGACAAAATTGTGTGGCATGGAATGGGACGTGTCATAATGATTTGGTCTTATAATCGGGACCCTTGTGATTGACTGATACATGAAATTAAAGTGTTCTAACTAATGTTTACGCTTGCTGTGTTTAAATATGTTATATGAGTTGTATTAATGTGCAGGGAGGTGCTGAGGCGAGGTGAGTCTTATCTGGTGTGTGCTTAGGCTGCCTTTAGGTATATTACCTTCCTAATCGGGGTTTATGGTGTAGACTTGCTGAGACATTGTGTCACCCCATCGTGGTTTACAACTTTACAAGTCCTTAGATGGAGGTCCGACCCGTTCGTTTTGGGTGGCCGCAAGAGGCAGAGATTGAGCGCATCATCTTCCCTGTTCACAGGAACCCCAACTGGACCCGTGAGCTCATGGTTACTACTATTTGGATCAATGAGGGCCTACCTCAGTTGATTCATCATAGATTCAAAGTGTGGTTTTGCCATAGGCCCAATGGTGTTCGGGAGGGCCCCTTGGATGGCTTCGATGGACCTGCCGTCGATGGCAAGTATTTTGAGCTTGACCTTGTGCATGACGCAGATATCATAGCTGATATCAAGGCGGACTAGGGACTCGAGGTCGAGGAGCCTGCAGTAGAGGTAGTTGATCCTCTAGACATCGACATCCCTGACGGTGTCGTGTTAGATCTGGATCCCAAGTAGGTAGGGTCCGGAGTAGGGTCAGCTAGGTAGCATCTTTTTGAGTTAGACTCTTTTGTATATAAACTCAGTTTGTTTATAAAATGTGTTTTGTGTGAATTGAATGTCCTGCTTTTCTATCCCATGTTTGTTTGTTGTCTGGAGATTGTTTATTTCGCTTTTGCCTATGCAATAAAATGAATGGGTCGGCGACGTGTCCTGAGAATGTCGCAATTTGATCGACTACCGAGGGATGCGTGCGCGCTCAAGGTTCAGGGCGTGACATAGTGGTGTGCTTCAGGATGATCATCTCTATGACATTTTGAATTTCAACCCCGTCCTAATAATACAAAATGGGCTTTTCGTCGACGCGCCTATGGTCCTTTTTCTTTGAGTTGGCCACTCACGAGTTAACTGATCTATCAGGTGAAGCCATTAAGGGATATAAATGTGATAGACTTGAGAATTCGATCGGAAATCAATCGCTCAATTGTGACAATTGGCAATGGTCAATACGGCACCGTTATAATCGATTAGGGATCGGATATAGGTTGATTCGACAAAAACGCGCAATTGAATGGTGAGTGATTCCACTTGATCGCAAAATTCGAGTCGAACAGCAGTAACCCAATTTTCTGTCGATTTTGTACTCGGTGTCCGTAATTAACACCTTGAGATTTTTACGACAATCGAGAGTTGCGGACGAGTCAGAGATGCACAAACATGGATTGAAATTATCGACCATGGGTCAAACGCACTAAAATTCCTAAAAGTTACCCGGTAGGTTGGGTCGCGTTAAAATCGCGTTTGGTCAATTTTAACCACGAATTGAACTCGGTTTTGGGAATCGAACGTTCGAGCGTGTCACGATTTATTTTTAGGATCTCGTCTCATCTTTTGGAAAAATTCTGTCGAGCTTGGAATTTTTGCGGAAAATCAAAATTGGACAAAAAGAATTTTTGGAAATTCGGATGGGAAGAATTAAGGGACTTTCTGGCCTTCAAAAGGGATTAATTGGTGATGGAAATGCAAGGAAATTCATGGGCTGAATTAGAGAAATTTTTGGGCTGCCAAATTGAATTGAATTGGAAGATTATAGATGGAAATTCGTATGGACAGCATGGTGTGGTATTTAGGCCACCAAAATGGCTTATTTGGTGAAGAAATTGGATGAAAATCACTATTGGAGGACCCTTAAACTTTTGTGGCTGAAGACTTTGTGCCATCTTCATCATTCCTTAGATATTTCTCCTTGGATTCTATTGGCTCATGCATGGACTTTCATGGCCTTTGTCCCCCTCTCTCTTCCTTCTCTCTTCTTTCTCTCCCCCTTGTTCCCCCTCACCTTTTCTCTTTCTTCATTCATGCATGAACCGCCCATCGGCCGACTTCCCCCTCTGCCATTCTCTTCTCCATTTCCCCCCCTGCGACATTTCCTCATGCCATTCTCCTTTTTGCCAACTACACCACGCTAGCTCACCATCCCAACTCTTCCTCACGTTTCCATCCCACCAAGGCAACTCCAGCAGAACCACCCAACGTCAATTCCACCATTCGTCTTTACCGCTTCATCCCTTCTTCTAGTAGCCATGTCCATGTACCACTCCATTGTTCCTCCACGCTAGGCCTAACGAATAGCCACCTCCAGCATTTGTCCCCACCCTCAGAATTGAACCGGGAGTGCAGATAAGGACTAAGACATTGCAGTTAACAGATTCAAAAATCCCGAAGATTTTGCAGGAAGATACAGAAAAGAGAAATGCTGACTTTCAGACTTCTGAGGACAGAACATTAAAGTTTCGTGGACGATTATGTGTATCAGACGATGCGAAGCCTAAAAAGGAGATCTTGTCAGAAGCTCACTATAGCAGTCATAGTATTCATCCAGACAGTACAAAGATGTGTTAGAATCTGCATCAACACGATTGGTGGATCGATATGAAGACAGATATCGCCAGACACGTTGCCAAGTGTCTGACGTGCTAGCAGTGAAGGCACAGCATTGCAAGCCAGGAGGACCTTTGCAATCTCTCGAGATTTCCAAGTGGGAATGGGAACATATCACTATGGAATTTTGTGATGGAGTTACTAAGGAGTTAGCGAGGTGATGATTCGGTATGGGCTGTAATCGACAGATTGACGAAATCTGCTCACTTTTTCGTCGTACAAAAGGACTTTGCTTTGGATAGGTATGTAGAGTTGTACGTGCGTCGGATTGTTCGTTTGCAGGGAGTACTAGTGATGATTACATCTAATCGGGACCCGAAGTTCACAGCAGCCTTTTGGAAAAGTTTACAAACTACCTTGGGAACGAAGCTATAGTACAGTACGGCCTATTATCCACAGACAGATGGCCAGTCTGAGAGGACAATTCAGACCATTGAGGACATGTTGAGAGCTTGTGTGCTAGACTTCAAAAGAAATTGGGAGGAACAGCTGCATCTCGTCGAGTTCACCTACAACAACAGTTATCAACAGAGTATTCAGATGGCATTGTTTGAAGCGTTGTATGGTAGAGCGTGCAGAATTCCAGTATGTTGGGATGACGTCAAGGAGCGAAAGATTATAGGCCCAGAGTTAGTTCAATAGTCAGTGGATGCAGTTGCAGTTATCGAAGAAAGACTAAAAACAGTGCAGAGTCACTAGAAAAGCTATGCAGATAAGCGGCGAAGATCGGTTTAGATAATAGATCGAAAGGGGCAAGAGCTACGTACCAAGACGACCTCTTTGGTCAAAGTGGTCTGGGAACACCATGGGATAGAAGGAGCGATGTGGGAAAGCAAAGAATCAATGAGACGACAATACCCCCACCTTTTTGAAGAAGAATTGTAATGATTTAAATTTCTAGGACGAAATTTTTATAAGAGGGGAAGAGTTGTGACATCATGAATTTCGACCCCGTCCCGATAACATGAAATGAACATTTCGTCGACGCGCCTATGGTCCTTTTTTTCGGAGCTGATCACTCTCGAGTTAACTGATCTATCAAGTGAAGCTGTTAAGGGATATAAATGCGGCAGACTTGAGAATTCGATTAGAAATCGACTGCTCAACCGTGATAATCGGCAGGGGTTAATACGGCACTATTATAAGCGATTAGTGATTAGATATAGGTCAATTCAACGGAAGCATGCAATTGAATTGTGGGTGATTCCATCTGATTACAAAATTCGCATTGAATGACACTAACCCAATTTTCTGTCGATTCGGTACCCGGTACCCGTAATTGAAACTTTGAGATTTTTACGACAATCGAGAGTCACTGATGAGTCAGAGATGCACAAACGTGGATCGAAATTATTGACCACGGGTCAAACGCACTAAAATCCCTAAAAGCTACCTAGTAGGTTGTGTCGCGCTAAAATCGTGTTCGGTCAATTTTAACCATGAAATTGAATTTGGTTTCAGGAATCGGACATTCGAGCATGTCACGATTCATTTATAGGATGTTGTCTCATCTTTCGGAGAAATTTCGTCGAGTCCGGGATTTTTAGGAAAACCGATTTCGGCAAAAATAGAAAAGAAAAGGGAAATTTGTATGGGCTGAAAAATGGGCTTTTTCTACCTTCAAATTTGTGGGAATTTATATTCAAGAAAGTATTGGGAGACGAAGGGATAAAGCTTGAAGACTTTGGTGGCTTGCAATGAGTGAATTATGATATTTTTTATTGACTTTCACTCATCTCTCTCTCCTCTCATGCGTGAAGACTCCTTTCCCCCCTCTCTCTTATGCACGCTCATCCCTTAGCTTCAGTCAACCATCCCTTACTGCCCATTCCCCATTTCTCTCATTTCTTCCCCTCAATTCTTTCCCTCACGCATTTTCCCCTTCATTTTCCTTGCTGCCTGCCCATCTGCTCCATTTCCATTTTTCTTCTCCCACCAAGCCCCCCATCTTTCCTCATCTGGTGCAGGTTCGGTGTCCCCTTTGAGTTTGCTACTAGCATCACCTTCCATCACGCCTCCACCATGCATCTCCCCATGCCATCTTCATCAGCCAGCCACCACCGAAGCACAACCCTCACGCCAATAGCAAACAGCTCGTGTCCAGCACCACCCTCAGCCGAGCCTGCCAGCCCCCGCGACCAGCAAACAGCCCTTTGGTTTAGCAACCACAGAACCTATTTCCTCAGCTTGGCCGTGAAACTTGCAAGGCTGTTTTCAGCCCGGTTCAAGCCTCCATTAGTGGTGCCGTACTTACAGGTCTTCATCGCCTTCGCGTTGCTGTCGCCGTGGACCCGTCGTCTCGCTAATCCGGTGAGTTAACTCCTTAATCCTTGATTAGGTTGTTAATTACACTTAGGGGGTTATATTAGTGTTAATTAGCATGGTTATATTAGTGCTAAGAAGGATTAGTGTTAAGCAAGTTGAATTAGTGAAATTCAAATTAGGTTTATTAAACTCTCGCCGTTTGCCATTTTTGTAGATCGAAATGGGTTGCGAATTTAAGGTTGATTCCTTCTTGAGAAATGTTTTAGACATCTTCATCTATGACATAAATTTTACACAAGATTTTTAGAGATTTAAAAAAAATGAGATTTCAATTTCGTCATTTGCAAACAGAATCTCGGACTGTGCTAGAATCTGTGATCTTTCGGGATTCTAAGGACTTTTATAAACTCTTTGTGTTCGAATTTTGAAATAGTTTCTTCACAAATGTTGTTTTTCACATCTTGTAGTTTAACATACTCAGATTTCAAATCAAACGGACAAGTTTTGGGTTTCAAACCAAATTGATTTCGGAAAACAGACTTTCTGGAAACGGATACAGTTTTTATACTGGATTGAGCGATTTATTGGGCTTAATTTAGATGGATCTGAGTTAAGGTGTCTTCATAACAAATTTTGTTTTATGTGTTCTTTACAATATATTCAAGTTTGGGAATTTTCCGAACTCGTTTGATTAGATTTATGGATTTAAACTCGGAGACGCACGAGTGGACCGTTTCTGCCGGTTAAGACCGATAGTAGTTTTGGTGATTGTTCTTGATGCTATGCTTGCTGAACCATGCCTTTTTGGTGATGTGGTTGACCTGTGATATTCTTAGAATTTATGCGTGATGATGCACAAATGGTTGTGCTATGGTTGTGGTTTTTGTTATTGCTTTATGTGGCGACTATTGAAAGATGATGAGATGTGTTGAGAAAACCGAATGGTTGTGAGCAGGTAAAGGATTAAGTGTGCACGATGACGAAACGTCGTATGAGCCACCTCTAAAACCTTGTACCGTTGCTTATTATAGTTGAGAACTAAGTGCTACACAACAGCGTGAAATCACCTCTAGTACCTTGAGCTATTGCTTATTGTGGTCAGGGACTAAGTGTCACATGATATTGGAACTTCATGGGGAGATACACCTCTAGAACCTTGAGTTTGAGTATTGAGCTGGAATGTGGAGTCGAAATATTGAGTTGGGATGTTGAGTTTGAATTTGGAGTTTGAATATTGAGAGTGAATATTGGTGTGGATTAAACTATCGATATGAGTTACCCGCGCTTGATTATGGGATGAAATTGTGTGGCATGGAATGGAACGTGTCATAACGATTTGGCCCTATAATTAGAACCTATGTGAATTGTTTGATGATTGACATGATGCGTTCTAGTTATTGAATGCAATTATTGTATGCATGCGTTTTATGAGATGCACTAATGTGCAGGTAGGTACTGTGGCGAGGTAAGTTCTGAGTGGTGTATGTTTAGGACACCCTTGAGTGAATTTTTATCCTAATCGGGGTTTAGAGTGTTGACTTACTGAGATTTATTCTCACCCCGTCGTGATTCACAATTTTTCAGGTCCTTAGTCTGGAGATACCAGAGGGTGTCGTGGAGGATCCCGAGCTAGAGTCGAAGGGATTCGGAGTAGAGGTTACCCAATAGTTCTTTTAGGGCAGACCTTAGAGTGCAGACTTGTAGGACTGACATGGATTGTATATAAAGTGTGTTTTTATGAAATTGGGTTGTCCTGCTTTTCTTTCCCAAGTTTTTGTTATCCGGGGGTTGTTTAATTCGCTTCCGCATGTGCATAAAATAAAAAGGGTTGGTGACGCATCCTGGGAATGTCGCAAAATTTTTGTTGACGTCGAGGGGTGTGAGCGCGCCCGGGGTTCGGGGCATGACATATGCACTCCCTATGTCTTAGGAAAACAGGTCAGAAGTTCTTTTAAACCAGTAAATCAAGTTTCAACCAGTCGCGTTTTGCAGCTTCTCCATATGGATCTTTTTGGACCAGCAAGAACTCAGAGTCTTGGCGGAAAGAAGTATTTACATTTTACTTGGGTATTCTTTTTGGCAAACAAGTTTGAAACTTTTTCACATTTTTCAAACTTTGCCAAGAAAGTTCAGAACGGGAAAGGTTGTGCTATCTCATGCATAAGAACATATCATGGAGGCAAGTTTGAAAATTAGGATTTTGCAAACTTCTGTCATGAATCTGGTTTTTAACATGTTTTCTCCTCTCTATACACTCTAGAACAAAATGGGGTTGTGGAAAGGAAAAACAGATCTTTACAAGAGATGGCCAAAACCCTCTTGATAGAAAGCAAAATATCTTATCGATTTTGGGCAGAAGTAGTTTCTACTGGCTGTTATATTATCAACGGGGTATTTTTAAGGCCTATTTTAAAGAAGACTCCCTATGAGATATATAAAGGAAAGAAACTAAATGTTTCATACTTTCATGTTTTTGGCTGTAAGTGTTTTATTTTGAGAGTGCGGATGATCGATCTACAAAATTCGAGGAAAAATTAGATGAAGAAATTTTTTCTTAGCTATTCTATGTCAAGCAAAGCTTATAGGGTCTTTAACAAGAAAACTCAATCTATAGAAGAATCTATGAACGTCAGATTTCAGGATTATGTACAGATTCAACCAAATTAGATTCAACTTGAAGAGTTTGAACTAGTTCCAGACTTAATAAAGTCTATTTCCCCCGAAGAGGTTCAGTCTTCTAGAGTACAGCAACAAGCAGAACAAGAAGATTAAAAAGAAACAGAGGATGAACAGATTCTTAATTCAAATAGCAACTGGAAGCACAAGTCAAGTCATCCCAAAGAACTCATCATTGGCAAAATTGATAAAGGAATCCGCACCAGATCCAAAGAAAAAAAAAAGACTCTAGTGCATTAGCACTTGTTTATGAGATAGAACCAAAAGGAGTAGAAGAAGCATTGTCTCATGAAAGCTGGATAGAAGCTATGTAAGAAGAACTCATACAATTCAGCATCAATGATGTGTAGGAATTGATTCCAAAACCCATAGGCAAATATGTGATAGGAACAAAATGGGTTTTCAGAAACAAGATGAGAAAGTAAAGTAATTAGAAACAAAGTAAGGCTTGTGGCAAAATGATACACACAGGAAGAAGGGATAGACTATGATGAGACCTATGCACCAATAGTAATGTTAGAAGCAATTATATTATTACTTGCTTTTGCTTGTTATCAAAATTTCAAGTTATTCCGGATAGACTTAGGTTAATCTCGGCAAAAAGCAGACCTACGTCAAGATAACCCTTCTTTGAAACACTTTGGTAGTGCTCTTGAGTCGAAACCAAAATAATGAATCAATGGATTCATTCAAGAAGAAGTCTATGTGGAACAACCACCAGGATTTGAAGATCCAAGAAAATCAGACTTGTCTATAGACTAAAAAATACTTTGTATGGTCTGAAGCAGGCACTGCGAGCTTGGTATGAAAAATTAAGTAAGTTTTTAAAAGACAATGGCTTTGAAAAAGGGAAAAAGTTGATACTACTCTATTTATAAAAAGAGAAGGACAAAAATTTTCTCATTGTATAGATTTATGTAGATGATATAATCTTTGGTTCACTTAACGAAAATCTTTGCAAGAAATTTTCAAGATCTATACAGGATGAATTTTAAATGAGCATGATGGGTGAACTGACTTTCTTTTTGGGACTGCAAGTCAGACAATAAAAGAAATGAATATTCATTCACCAAGAGAAGCATGCCAAAGATCTTATTAATAAATTTGGATTGGAAAATTACAAAAGAACAGAAACTCCCATGTCAAGCTCATCAAAGCTCGATAAGGATGAAGGAGGAAAGAAAGTAGACCAAAAGCTATACAGAAGCATGATTAGTTCTCTACTTTATCTCACTGCATCTAGACCTGATATTCTATTCAGTGTGTGCATCTGTGCTAGATTTCAATTTGATCCAAAAGAATCTCATTTAAGTGCTGTTAAACGCATCATCAAATATATTGCGACTTTTCCAAAGCTGGGTCTATGGTATCGAAAATAATGAAACTTTACTCTACTTGGTTATCCAGACGCTAATTTAGTTGGTTGTAAAGTTGACAAATGAGCACATCTGACACTTGTCAACTGTTGGGACAAATGTTGGTATCTTGGTTCTCAAGGAAATAAAGTACGCTGGTATTATCAATAGCAAAAGCAGAATATGTTACTCTTAGGAGTTGTTGTTCTCAAATTCCATGGATAAGACAACAACTAAGAGACTTTGGAATAGAAGAATCCCACACAGAGATCAGATGCGACAACATTAGTGCTATCAACCTTACCAGAAACTCAATTCTTCATTCAAGAGCAAAACACATCAAGATTCATCATAACTTCATAAGAGATCATATTTAGAATGGGGAGATTAATGTTCAATTTATTGAGTCAAAGAATCAACTGGCAGATATCTTCAAAAAACTTTGGAGAAGAGCCTATTTGAGTCAATTTGCAGGTATGAAAATTGATCAGACTCAGAACTTCAACTTGAAGAAGCTACTTCAGTATGAAAATTTCTCGAATCCAGGTATTTTATTTTTAGTATGTAAAATCTGAACAGGTATGATTATATTTGAATCGCCGCTTGCCTATTTTATTTTTAGAAATTACTATTTTGTTGTTAATTTTTAGCAGTTACCTTTTTAAATTTGTTTGAAAATGCATTTTTCTTTGTGACGTTTCATTTACCTCTTTACGATTTCTTTAAATACCTTAGAATATATCTTTCGAGCACAGCTTTTCAAACCCTAATACCTAATCTTTCTCACCCTTGTTTTTTACTCTCAAAATCTCTCTACAAGTTTCTTTCTTTCTTTCACTCAAACATGTCTGCGAAGTCCTTCAAGTCTGCAACCATGTCATACCAGAGAAAATCCTCTCGCATTGCAAGTCAGGGTCCTCGAAACATGCCTGAACGACCAACTCACTTCGATCTTACTGGTGAAGATCTCCGCAGAGTTCTCCTCGTCAATCTGTAGATGAGGAAGTTGAACAAGAAGCGATTCCTATCAGAATAATGAGGCCTTAGGTACTCTTCAAGCATTACACTTTTTTGAAACAGGGTGGAAGTCCAATGACCTTTATCACTGATTTTCTGAAAGATAATGGGTATGGAAACGAAACCTTATTTTTGAGAACGATGGAAAGACTAGGAGTGGCGCCAAAAGGATTAGTAGAAAAGGCATTTGTAAATTTTCCTTCTGATCCATGTTTTGGGTCAGAGAGTCAGCCTGAGAACAAAGATGATGATGAGAGAATTTTTACGAATTTCCAACCTCGGATGGGTATGGCTGCTGAAATTCCTAGAGAAAGAACGAAGTTTTTTCGTTCCAAATAGCATAAAAGGGTTTATGCTCAAATGTTGAACAGAGGGGTGATAAACCCTCGCATAGTCGACTTTGACTCTATAAAGGTTAACTTGAGGGAAATGTTAGCCAATTTTCAACTTGAAAATTTTTGTGTTGAGACAATAGAAGCTTATCCTGAGTTGACAGCGTATTTTTACTCCAATCTATCTTTCCTGGATAAAATCCACATTCAGTTTATTGTTTGTGATAAAGCATTTATTGTGGATGTGGATATTCTGGTTGATATTTCAAGTGTTGAATATAGTGGTTTTCAACCCATCAATGTTAACATCAGTCAAGCTACTCGATTTTTGGTGAAGGACAAATTGCCAAGTGGGAGTATCACTTACTCTTGTGTGCCAGCTTCACACATTCGGCTGCACAAGATTGTCATCAATTGCATTAGACCTAAGGCTGCCTCCAAGACTGATGTGTCGAGATTTGAGGCAAAGATTATGTGGGCTATTTGCAATGGAATTCCTTTTTCTCTACCACACACTATTCTCTTGCATATGTATAGGACTATGATGAAAGAAAAAGGACAACTGCCCTACTTTGCCTTAATTACAAGATTGTTTAGATATTTTCAGATCTAGTTGCCTTCTCTACTTCGAGTAAGAACTCTCATCCTATGGAGATAGGAATGAAGATGATTTCCAAAATGAGGCTGAAAGATCTGTCTAAGGCCTTGGATCTTTTGAAGAAGGAATCATCTAGCAGAATGAAGGAAGGACCTACTACTGCTAGGAAGCGAAAAGGAAAAGATGTTGTCCAAAAGACTTCAAAGAAAAAGAAGTCTATCCTCCTGATGGACGAAGAAGAGGAGGATGATCTGAAAATTTCTACGCTAGCCTTGCGAAATCTTCAAGGTTATCCTGATTCTGAAGAGACAAAGAAGAAGAAGAAGAAGAAGAAGAAGAAGAAGAAGAAGAAGAAGAAGAAGAAGAAGGTGAACAAGTAGAGGAAGAAGAACAAGAAGATGAAGAAGAAAGTGATGCTGAAAAATCAGCAGAGAAGGAGAATGAAGATGAAGATTCTGAAGGAGACACTGGTGCAATACCAGTATTGGATGACACTGAAGAAAACAAGGAAAATGTTGCATCTGAAAAAGAAGACACTAAACAAGAAAAGAGAGCTAGCACTGGAAAGGAAAAGGTACAAGAAGAAGAAATCTCATCTCAACCTAAAGGCACCAAAATAGAGGGAGATAGTGAGAAAACTCCTGCACCCACTGCTAGTGATGGCATTAGTTGATCTCCTGCAGATGCTGAAGATGTCTTTGCATCTCATTTCCCTGAAGTTGATGTTGAAGAATAAACTCTGAGTCAGGACAAGCACCAAACTGCAAGTGTTCAAGTTGATGTTCCTCCATTTCTAGATACTCCATAGGTTAACTTTGCTGAAGCTAGTGCCTAAATTGATCTTGATGCTAACTATCCAAGGATAGTGGAACTCCTTTTGGAGATAAAGGCATAGCAATATGCCATGGAGGTTGAAATTCAGAAGCTCCATACTGCCTTGAGGTCTACCTCAGATTTTCTAATTGGCAAGGTATAGTATCTTGATACTCAAGTTCAGACTCTGAATCAATAGGTTTCTCAGACTGTAGCCAGAGTAGAGAATGTCTATCATTAGTGCCAAGAGAAACTTGAGGAGACTATGCAGTCGCTAGAGGATTTCCGACTTGTTCGTGTTCCAAGACAACCTAACCGACTCTCTTTTTATATCATTCTTTTATTCACACTTTTGATTGTCTCTTTCTTTTTGTTGTAGACAAAAATGGGGATAATGAGAGCAGATTTAAATGTTCAAATGTTTCTATTTGTTTGAACTTGGTTGTGAACTTGGTTGTGTTAAATTTTGAGAATGTTTATGATCTATAGTTAACTTTTGTGGTTGTGAATTTGGATTGAACTTTTGTAGTTCTTGAACTCTTGAACTCTAAATTGTCAAGACTAATGTGTTTCTTGTGGATGCGGAATCAATGTCATTTAGTTCTACAATAATTCATCTTTATGAGTTATCATGTGTTGCTAAAGTGTTGTTTTGTAGAATATAAGTTTTAAATCTGCATGAAAGTTTTGTCACTATAAAAAAATTGGGGAGATTGTTGGAAAAAACTCCTATTAGATTTTGAAGCTAACAAAACTTTTCTAAGTTCTATTCTTATTTTCATTATGAGAAACACGAGACTTCTGTAAAATTCTTTCAAAGTCTATCTTACATCAGAAGTATACCCCACTCTGACAAAGACCCAGACTATACACAAGTGAAGAACGAAGATATAATCAGACTCGGGATTATTTTCTTTCTTCAAGGCTTCAATACGAACAGAATATATATGGCTTTCTGGTTGGAAATCTCACTTACCATTTTGGTTATACTTATTGGAACCTATCATGGATCGAAAAAATCATTTTTTGGAAGGCAAGTTTATTTGGAAAGAATCTATTTATGGAAACCAAGATTCTGATTGTATGGGCAACCAGGATCATCGAGTTTACATCTCAATTTTTAAACGGCTCGAGATCTCCTTAATTGATTCTGTTTAATGGGTTGATTGGAAGAATTTCTTTGGAAAGTGCCAACGGTTGAAAAGGCGTGGAGGAGTGTTTAAGGAGGTTTTTCAAGTCATTTGATAGAGAGCATCAAAGGAGAATTCCAAAGTTTGAAGCTTCCGAATCACTTGTTCTTCATCATATAGTGCTCAAACTTGTATTCAAAGAGAGAGAAATACTAAAGAGTGACATTGTGAGAGCAGTAGAAACTCTTCACTGAGAAGTCAAGATTATAAGGTTGTAAATCTCTTTTTTGATTCATAGTGAAAACTAGCCAAAAGGCTGTCAGCGTGGGAGAGTGGACGTAGGCTTAATCTAAGCCGAACTACTATAATTCTTGTGTTCATTTTCTCTTCCCTAAACTTCTTTTTGTTGTGATATCTTTCCGTGTTTCGAAATAGTTGTTAAAGTCTGAATTCCTTCAAATCTGTTATTCATCAAACTCAGTTTAAAAGCAAAGTAATTTTACTACATTTCGAAAAAATTTGTTTTCATACCTATTCACCCCCCTCTAGGTTTTGATACTAGTGTTTTCACTAGAGAGGCCAGTTTCGGTTCCTATAGTAACAGGAACTGGAATCGGGTTAGGGTTACTAATAAGTAAAAACCCTCTTTAGAGTTCAATCAATTTGTTTACCTTTCTCTCGTTCTTTGCCTAACCCCTTTCCCCAACGTTGCTCGCCCCACACTTGCCTCGCCGTTGGACGCCGCTTGTCCCACCATTGGATGCTGCTCGTCCCCCTTCTGGACACCCTCGACGACGACGCCCTACCTTTGCCTCCCTTGACACCGCCCGCCCCCCGCTTGCCCTGCCACTGGACTCCGCTTGCCCCTCAACGATGCCCTCGATGATGACGCCTCGCCCTTGTCTCCCTCGACGCCGCTCACTCCCCCCTCCCCCTCACTGGACCCTGCCCGTACCAACTTGGGTAATCCGTTCATTCGTGCTCTTTGAGTCGCTAACATCTAAATGGTTATCTTGACTTGCTACTGATTTTTTATGACTTCCAATATTTTTGCCCAAGATGTGGATATGATCAACGTCCTCCTCCTCCTACTACGGGTGTCCTTGGTCTTGGCAATGGCAAAGCTAGCATCCTCTCTCAATTAAGTAGCCTCGGTGTGATACGCAACGTACTAGATCACTATCTGAGTACTCGAGGTGGGGGCTTCCTTTTCTTTGGAGATGACCTTGTCCTTTCTTCAAAAATTGCCTAGATACCACCTAGTTTATCAGAGTATGGAGTTGTTCCATCTATTTCGTTTTGTGATTTTTTAATTTAACATTCGATTCATAACATATCTACATTTTCTAGGATTCTGCTCAAATTGATTGAACCCTGTCTCATGTTGATCAATGTCAACAAGGGTTTCTCAACTGTTTTCACATCCTCCCTGGTAAAAAGAAACCATTACCGATCCTCAACGATGTTAGTGGAATCATCAAGCCTCGCAGGTAAGAAGAGAGACAGATTTATATCAGCATACACTGTTCAATGAGTGAAATTCAGATACTGCTGACAGAATTTTTATTTCTCTTTTGTAGAATGACATTACTTCGGGGGCCTCCAGGCTCTGGACAGACCACCTTACTTCTAGGATTAGCTGGGAAGCTCGGCAATGATTTGAAGGTAAGCATAAATAAAGTACTTTTAGAGCCGTCTCACTTTAAGAGTGAAATGTTTTGGCGTGCAAGTCACATAGAGCTTGTGAATCGCAGTTTTTAGGAAGAGTCACGTACAACGGGCACGAGATGGAAGAGTTTGTACCGCAGAGGACATCAACTTATATAAGTTAATATGATCTCCATATAGGAGAAATGACTGTTAGGGAAACTCTTGCTTTCTCAGCCAAGTGTCAAGGTCCCGTTATGGTGAGTTCATGATATTTTTCTATGTTAATCATGATTTGAAGGATAAGCTCAAAAAAAGAGCGAGGGTTAAGAGGTATAATACAACCAATGCATTTCAGAGATGCTAGCAGGGTTATCAAGAAGTGAGAAGGAGACAAATATCAAACCCGATCCTGACATAGATATCTTTATTAAGGTGAGAAATGATCTCACTAGTGAATGGTGGAACAGCTTTCTGATTGCAGATTTTTCATCCATATACTTTCTTTTATCTAGATGTGCAAAACACGGTAAAAAATATTTATCAATGCCTGTAAATGATTCTATTAACCTTAATCTTCTGCAGGCAGCATCACTGGAAGGACAGGAGACCAATGTAGTTGCCGATTATATACTCAAGGTATAATCAAGAAAGTCAAAAGACTATTAGGCCGTTCTTCTAATTATGCCATGAAAAAAGGGGAAGACACAAAGACTTAAAATTTCTCTTCTTTTTGCAATGCTTAATTTTAGATTATGGGTTCTTGAAATCTATGCCGACACAATGGTGGGAGATGAAATGACAAGAGGCATCTTCGGTGGACAAAAGAAACGAGTCACAACGAGTAAGACTCAGGAGGCCGCTTTAGCAGTTTATGTTGTTAGATGATTGCGATCACTTATTTTTGTCAACTTAAGGTTGATTTTCTTTAATTTTGTGTTAACATAAAACAGGGGAGGTGCTAGTAGGGCCAGCCGACATATTTTTATCATCATGAAGATTTTGTGTTTGCGATGTATTCTATTTGATGAATGACAAGCTTATTTATTATTGTTGCGTTCATTTCTCTTTTTTTAAACTAAAAATGAAACCAAAAAAAAGAAGAAAAAAGAACCCGTTGGAACATGGAACCGACTCCAGAATATGTGACTGGGTATGTTTCAGGTTCTTAGTCATAACGGGTAGGTTTTAGGTTCCAAAAAATGAGGTTCCTATCCCCGATGGTAGGTTCCAGGTTCTAGGTGGAACCTATAAGGAATCGGGAACTGCTCACCCCTAACTCCGAATAACTCTGAATGATGATTTATCTATGGCATGATTGACATACATAGAAGTGAGTTCTATGTTGAAAGGAAAAATTGTGAGCTTTGCTATAAAACGGGTTAAAGCCGGCAATACGTCAAGTGAGTTAATCTAGGATGTCGCAACTTGAACAAGTTTTGACCTCTGAATAGGGCAAAGAAAGTTGATTCACCATTTTAACTAGGAGTATACAATATACAGTTCAACCCTATAGAATGTATTAACCGTGTTCAGTGCCATATTAGCGCCGTGTGCATAATGCAACATCACAATTGACACATCGATCTCGTCGTCGGGGCTCCTATAGCAGAGGTCGAGCTCACCATAGGGTCTGGAACTCTCGACAAGGGAATGGCCTCAGTTATGGCACTCTCCAAGTTGTCGAAGATTCGAGACGCCATGAACGTCAGGGATGTCCCAGAGTGGATCGGCATTTTCACCACTTTGTTGGAGTCCTTGGCTGTGCCACGCATGTGGTCAGAGCGCGTGGTGAAGTAGGGTCGTGGAAAAATAGGATGGGGAGTCACGGTGTACCAGATCAGCAGTGATTTGTTGCAGGTTTATTTCCCCCGGACATTGCTCCACGAAAGAATGACTTCTGTCACGATCTTAAGTTATTCTTTATCTGTTTGGCATATTTTAGAGACTCTTGACTTGGAGGAGGCTCATCGTGTGATAATTTTAGACATTGCTCTAAGATGGTTACTTTGGATTCGGATTTTGTACTGACATGCATTTTCAAATATTGCAACCTCGTATAATACTATGTTAAGCGAAATGATGAGTCGACATGGGTAAAAAGCACATTTGAATCGACCTTCTTAATCTATTTCAGATGTCTGAGTAAAAAGCCTACCATAAAACCAGGAAAAAAGAAAGAAAGACAAGCCTTTGTTTTTCAAATGCAAACTCCTTCTCAAACTACGTCAGCTCCGCATGTCGAACCCGACCGTGAACCCCATCTGCGCGAAGTTTTCGAGTATCGGAAGCTCGTTCATTGGATTTATTGTTACGCACATAGGATTCTCTGCGAAATGCAGGAATGTACTGCCTGTGTTTAGCGCCATATCAGCACTGCCTGTGAAATGCAGCGTCACAATCGGCACATCAATCTTGCCGCCGAGGCTCCTATAGCACACATCGAGCTGGCCATAGGGTTTGGGACTCTAGGCAAGGCGATGGCCATGCTTATGGCACTCTCTAGGCTATCGAAGAATCGCATCGGCATGAATGTTAGGGATGTCCCGGAGTCGATCATCATTATCTTGAATTTGTTGGAGTCTTTGGCTCCTGAGTGGGCGGAGTTGTTGCCATATGAGAACCTCATTTCTCCGCCTTCTAGGTTCACAAAGTAGAACAGGTCAGGGCCTATCGAGATAAGAGGTGTTGAGAAGGCACCCGGGCCAGAGATCACGAAGTCCTCGCCGAAGCTAATTTTGCTCATGCCTTGCTTGGACTTCAGGACAAGACAGTAGTTGAATCGGCCGCCGATGGAGTCCTCTATTTGGGAAGTAAGGGAGAAGGGACCACTGCCACCAAGACCGATGATGCCCAAGCCGACGTTGTTGAAGCCCCCAACATTGCCGTTGCCACACCGGAACGCTAAGAGAGTTGAAGATCTACAATTGTCGCGACCTATTTTTTATGTCCGGAGGTGAAAAGACACAGGTATTACCTAAAAAACGGGCCTACGACCCTCGATTAGGCTTAAGCTCTCTCAAATCCATACTTTACGTGATGTTGGATATTCAATTTTATCTTTTTTAATCCAATTTTATTTTTGGCCAGGTGCAGTAGCAGCGCCGGCAACGATGGACATGCATCCAACTACTTTTACAAATACGATGATGAGTCCTTCACAAGTGGTGTCGTGGCTGTGGAGACCTTCAAGATCGGAACATCCCGTGGCAGCATGAAAATCCATTGGAATTCCTCTTAGTTAAACCTCAAATGAATGAGTTGTGTGATGGTTTCTTGTGGTTTTGGAGTGGCTGGAACTTTATTGAGAGAAATCGGATGATGATTTGAATATTAGTTAGTCCCATCTATAATGATATTACAAGTTTATAAGCTATATAAAACCTCACGAGCTTGCATGTAATTTGCACGTTACTTGCGCACGACTGGCACGTGACTTGCATGAAGGGTTACTCTAGATGATGATTTGTCTGCAGCATGATTGCCATACACAGAAGTGAGTTCTAAGCTGAAGGGTAAAACTATGAGTTTCAATGTAGAACTAGTTGAAGCCAACAATATATCAAATGAATTAATCTCGGATGTTGCAAAAATATCTAAGAGAAATTTGGATCTTCCAAATCATTCCCGCAGGAGATCTGGACCCAATTTTTTTTATCCTTCGATAAAAAGATTCATTCTCTTCATAAAAAAGAGGAGGTCGAACCAATAATGATTTCTTTTTCGATTCATCCTTGGAGTTGAATATCTCATTCAAGAATCCAATACGTAAGAATCCATAGAAAAGGAAAATCCCTTATGATACACCAGATCCAGCTCGCTTATTGATAGAGTGAATATATTGCCATTTCTTGAAATCTCTCTTCTGATTCAAAATCGTGGTGTAATGTGTATCCCCCCTTTCCGGTCATGGAAGAGATGAAATAAATAAAAAAAAATGTATTTTTGTTCAAGAATGAAATCTTCCCTCCAACTTCTTCCTTCACGCCGATAAGGAGCTAAAAGATCTACTATTTTAATTTTTGTTTCAAAAATAGATAATTTTGTATCTAACTGTATAAAGGTAGGCGCAGATCTATGAATAGGGCAAAAAAAGTCGGTTCACTATTTTAACTGGGAGTATACAATATACAGTTTAGCACTATAGAATATACTAATTGTGTTCAACGCCATGTCAGCGCCGCGTGTGTAATGCAATGTCATAACCGGCACCTCGATCTCGCTGCCTAGGCCCTTGTAGCAAAGGTCGAGCTCACCATGGGCGAGGGGGTCCTGGAACGGCGAGGATGGGGAGTCATTGTGTATCGGGTCAGCAGTGAAGCCGCAGCCTCCACCAAAGCGGATTCTATGAGGAAGAGGAGGGCTAGGAGGGCGAAGAGGATGTGATGGCTTATAGGGCGTGGCCATGATTTTAGTGATATATGCCTTAGAAGTTAACTGTAGATGGTGTGTGTCAAAGGGAGGGGGTTTTACATAAAGAAGATTGCTTCACTAGAGAGAGACACGGAGGGGGTCGAACGTTGAAGAAGATGGTGAGGAAAGAATCAGGTTTATGCATGAAATTCAGCGCGCAACCAAAAGTAGATAACACGCACATGCCCATAACCATAGACGTGCAGATTCCCCCTCTTTCTCCGATACAAAGTATAAAATCCGACATGTAAAAATAGGATGGATACTTTTAGTGCACACTGAATGGTCAAACCTCATAAATATTATGCAAGAATGCCATGAATTTAATGCGGAAATCAACACGACCTGGCAAATTAAGCCGATGTGAAATAACGCGAAAATCGACACGATCTTGTAATTTATGCTAACGCGAAATAATTAGAGAAATAAACGACAAGGAAAGTCGACACCTTTGCAAGACTCCAATGTCTTGGCCAAACTTGGATAAATATCTCCAACAATTAGAAAACAGACAAAGTCCTCAGACCAAAGAAATCGAAGACCCCCAAATAAGTGTGCCCCCTTCGTTAGATAATTGGAGAAATTCTAATCCACGTGGAAAAGTGGATTTCTTGGCGATTTATCTATGGGCTCAAACTTGAGACATAATTTAACATGTAATAAGAGAGTTGATTTGGTCATTAATGTTAAGGTTAATTGGTAGGAATTAAAGATCTACAATAGTCGCAAGTTATATTTTCATTTGGAAGAGAAAAAATATAGGTTTGGGGTATTAACTAAAAGATAGGCTTATGACCCTCGATTAGGCATGAGCTCTCTTAAGCTCATTTCTCATGCAACATATTCAATTTTAGCCTTTTTAGTCCAATTTTATTTTTGGCCTTGACTTTGTTTTTTTCACTTTCCCTTCCGTAGAAATAAAAAGACTTTCCTTCCTTCTCGAGAAATGGGACGAGTCTCACAAGAAAGGCGAACGCAAATCTATGCAACATTTTTTATCCACGAGCCTATGCAACACAGTGTTTTTTTTTTTTTTGGCAAGAAAAGTAGAGATAAGAAGGGGAATTTGTAAGGAAGATTGAACTTCATTCATGACGATTAAAACGTTGAGCCTATGCACAAGCCACGGCTCAACGTATTTCTAATTTCATCAAGTAAGTTTACAAAAGCAATCGACCTGTCCGGATCCACCGACCTGCTTGCAAAACCCTCGAAGTTGATAGGATTCGATGCAGAAACTGTTGCAGATCTTCGAACAGGGCCCTACATCTACATGCCAATCTTTCCTGAGTTTCCCCGCAACTGGTTTTCCTGAGATACAAGAATCTATGAAGTTTCGACAACCAACGTAATTATATATAATAAAGAGATGCCTAGAGTGACTAATTAAACTGTTCAATTCACAATACTTAGGAAAATTGTCCGACATCCGCATGCTATAGCAAAATGAAATGGACGCAATTTCGAGAATTCCAGATTCGGCTATTAGTCCTATCAGAAATGAAAATATCGCGATAAAATCCTCACGTGGTGCTTCGGTAGTTCGTTTGAATGAAAAACTCAAGGCGCGTGCTGTAGATTTAGCTTTTTCAATCTCTAGACCATTCCGTACAATTTGCCTAAAGAATGAAGGCTGTAAAGTAAGTTTTGCATTTGGATCTTAAAATTCTCTTATGTTTTATACATCATCGTGTCCTTTCAAGTTTTTGTAAAACTCAAAACTTACCTGTAAAGCAAAGAGCGGTCAGACAAAGAATGCATATGAATAGACAAACCCTTTCGGATGCCATTTTTGTGACCTTCTTCTCACTTTTCTTCAAGCTATACTATGATGGTGAATTGGTAGTGAAAAATTACATTAAGTTTCTGAATATGTATTAGGCAATCCGAGCACTACTACAGCCACCACCTAACATGGAAATTGAGCACATACCATATCGAGCAATTGCAGACCTTGTATGAATCAACAAACATAAACCACCTTTTCTTTTATGGAAAAATGTATCCACAATTTAATGATACTTTAAGAACTTGTAAATTATTGGAAAATATGCAATTTAGTCCTAGATCTATTACATAGATACCAATTCAATTCTAATTTTTTTGATTTTGTTAATATAATTATAAACTTCTGCATGGATCTTGATATAATTATTTCAGCAACTTATAGTAAAAAATCGTTGATGTGGTAATCCACAAGTTTTCCATGTCAATGTGCCATATAGGATGAATAGCAATAATTAAATGCCATGTTAGTAATGTCTAGCAATAATTAGTCGAAAGAACTATATTGGAATTTCACGCAAAAGTTACTAAATACATTGGCGAATTGAAAATTTTAAAACTGATTTGGCATATGTATAATAAGTTTAAGATTGATTATATAAATATCGAGAATTCTCAATTCACTGTCTACATTTGGATGAGTTTTCCATGTCATTCAGAAAATTTTCATTTAAATTTTGCCTCTAGTTATATGGAAACACATCCGATGTGAAACATCTCGACTTCCATTCGCATTCAACCACGAATACATAGAAAAACAATTAAATTTAAAAGATTTATATTTTATTCTAAGTACCTCTATTCTAATTTACACTGTCAAGACTCCCAATTTAGAATATTGTCTCGAATAAAACGAGTTTAAATCTTGCAAAAAATAAAAAAATAAATTAAAAATAGCAGCCCTCATTAGTTCAATCTCTACTAGTATCTTATAAAACATTTCACATGAACTAAATACTAACATAATCAATGTGCCTCGTCTCATGACAAGTCGAACAAATTCCGTGGACTTTGTTGGAGAAGAAGAAGAAGGCGGCAACTGGCAATGCTTGATGCGCTTGATATGATCCTCGGGTGTCCGATAAGACCGTGTTTTATATGTGTCTAATTTTTATTTTTTTTACTACATGTGAAAGTTTGAAGATATATTTGAAAATTATGCACTGAAAGGTACCTGTCCAAATCATATCAATGGCATGCAAGCTGCTTTGGATCACTTGCACGGGTCAAAGGTGAACTTAACCACTTAATAATTCTCACGTGACATTATGTTAAATTATGTCTCGAGTTTGAGCGTTTGCAAAACGCGATTCACTTGATAAAAATTTTATTATTCGATCATGAAGATAATATTCAAGATTACGCACAAGGAAAGAAATTCGAAATTCTTTTTGGGTCTTGGATGTTTTCAATTAAGAGAAGGAAGTTCGTGGGACTACATGAAGGATTACAAAAGAAGAAATAAAAAAAAAAGAATAAAAAAAGGAAATTTTTCTTCTTCCCCTGTAGTTACGAATTCCCATTGATAAAGGAAATCAGGCCATGGGGCCCGGAGTCAAACTTTTGACCTCTAGGCACACACGTATAAAACAGTTCTAAAAGGAAGAAAAAGCCGCTGAAGCCCTACGTAGAAGAAAGCCGTGAGAAGCCGCACGTCCACACCGAGAGAGGAGTTGCATGAAAGAAAGAAAAGATGTTAGAGATCTTTTCTTTTTGGCATACGACTTGAATGCGTAGTATTTTTGTGCCATGAGTTTATGTCCAAGTGAATTATTTATTTATAAACACTTTGGGTTTGAGATTAAATCTAGATGTGGAAAACACTCGAGCATGTGAGCGATTGTAAACTCTGATTCTCCGATTATAGTTGATTATTTGCTGTTGGCTCTCTCTGTGGACGTAGGTATCGATACTTGGACCGAACCACGTAAATTCCTGGTGTCATTATTATTTCTCGTTTATTTTTCTGGTAATTTCACGTTGACGTAAATTGCAAAATCTTGTCGTTTCCACATATTATATTCCAACAATTGGTATCAGAGCTTAGGATCAGTTTTTTTGATTGTGATTTGGAGTTTTTGTTTATCTGATTATTATCTGGAAATTCTGTTATTACAATTATGTCTGAGAGGAAATCTTAAATTGAGAAATTTAATGGGAGCAACAACTTTGTGTTATGGAGCATCAAGATGTGGGCATTATTGACAACCCAAGGTTTGGCCAAAGCATTGGATGGTGAATATGAGTTGCCTATTATAATAAAAGCCTCTGAGAGGGTAGAGTTAATGGAAAGAGTAAATAGCACAATCCTGTTAAATTTGTTGGATGAGGTTTTAATAAAGATTGCTGAGGAGAAGGATGCCGCAGCATTATGGGCAAAACTTCAAGCACTCTATGTGAAGAAAGGTTTGAACAATCACTTGTACATGTTGAAGAAGATGTTTTAATTTAGATATACTAAAGGTACGTCTATCAGAATTCACCTAGATGAATTTAATAAACTCATGATGGATTTGAAGAACGTTGGTAAGATACTCGATGATGAAGAGCAGGGCATGATGTTGTTAGCCTCTTTACTAGAGTCACGAGAGCACTTTACTGATTTACTGTTGTAGGGGCATACTACAATTACCTCAGAAGAGGTAAAGTCTGCCTTATTCTCTAAGGAGTGGTAGAGAAAGTTGCGAGATGATGGTCTAGCGGGTAGAGAATAACATCGAGGGCCTAGTAGCAGCAAAACTAAAAACAGATCGAAATCACGCCATAAAAGTCCAAAGGATGCATGAAGTGCTTTGAGTGTCACGAGGAGGGGCACATTAAGAGAGATTGTTCAAAGTGGAGGAATAAAGCTGATAGGCAGAATGCCATAAGCAATGCGACAAACGTTATCGAGGGGAGCAATAGTGATGTAGAAGCTGTTTTATGTGTGACTACTACTTCGTCAGGAGACGAATGGGTGCTAGATTCGGGGTGTTCTTATCATATGACGCCTCATAGGAACTGGTTTATTACTTACCAGACTGCAGATAGTGGTAGGGTTCTTTTGAGGAATAACGTAGTCTGTAAGGCTGTGGGGATAGGAACAATTTGGATTAAGATGCACGATGGGGTGGTGTGCACATTGACAGATGTGTGGCATGTACCAAAGCTCAAGAAGAACCTTATTTCTCTGGGGACACTCAATGACATCGGGTGTAAGTACACCGTTGAAGGTGGAGTACTGAAGATCTCTCGAGGTGCCATGACAGTAATGAAGGGGAAGAAAGTGAATACTCTCTATCATCAACTAGGAGAGATTGTGACCAGAACCGTTGCAATTTCATCAGGTGAGTTAGATTCTAACTTGACTCAATTATGGCATATGCGTTTAGGGCATATGAGCGAGGCATGTATGAAGATGTTGAGTGAAATGGGGTTGTTGAAGGGTTAAAAGACAGGGAAGCTGGACTTGTGTGAGCATTGCATTTTTGGGAAGTAGCACCGAGTTAAGTTTACTACAGCTATTCATTCGACCAAATGACTACTTGAATATATTCATTCAAATGTCTGGGGCCCGTCTTCGGTTCTTTCGAAAGGAGGTGTCCGATATATGTTGACATTTATCGACGATTATTCGAGGAAGGTATGGGTATACTTTCTGAAGCACAAATATGATGTGTTCGATCGGTTCAAGAAATTTAAGGCATTGATTGAGAAGCAGTCGGATAAACAGATTAAGTGCTTGAGAACCGATAATGACATGGATTTCTATGGTAAAGATTTTACCGAGTTCTGCGAGAAAGAAGGTAATGTGAGACACCGCATAGTACCTGGGACATCACAGCAGAATGGCGTGGCAGAACAGAAGAACAGAACTTTGCTTGAGTGAACTCGATGCATGCTTTCGCATGCAAGACTTGGCAAGGAATTTTGGGCCGAAGTAATAAACATGGCATGTTACCTGGTTAATCGATCTTCATCATCTGATATTGAGTGGAAGACCCCTGAGGAAGTATGGTCGGGGAAACCCGTTGATTATTTCGGATTATGTATATTTGGATGTCCTGTGTATGCTCATGCGAGTGATGGTAAGCTTGAGCTGAGGGCGAAGAAGTGCATATTTATGGGTTATGTACATTGGGTGAAAGGCTACCGGTTGTGGTGCACTGATCCCAGATTACCCGGTTTTCTAATCAGTAGAGATGTGATTTTTGACAAGACTGCAATGCTTCAACATAGGGGTATTGAGACACAACCAGTAGAGAAGACAGATCATGGTGCCATTAGTGAGGTGGAGCTTCAGGTGGAGACTCCAGAGTCCTCAAAGGTAACTGAAGTTGAGACTGCAGATGAAGCCATCGTTCCTGAAGTTGGTAATAGAGAACAACTAGCAAAGCCACAGCACACGATAGTCGCAGATAGACAAAGAATGCAAATTAAATCACCGGTATTTTATGGTTATATAAATATTGCTTATGCATTGACTGTAGGTGATGAGGTGGAGATAGATGAGCATTCGTCTTACTCTGAGGCGATGGCTAGTTCGGAGTCATTGCAGTGGCTAGGGGCTATGAGTGAAGAGATGAAATTACTCCATCGAAATTAGACATGGGAGCTGGTCAAAGTACTTAAGAGCCAAAAGATTATTAGAAGTAAATGGGTTTCAAATGGAAAGAGGGCATTCCCGGTGTTGAGGCAGTAAGGTATAAGGCGAGACTTGTGACGAAGGGATATACACAGCGTGAAGGCATTGACTACAATGAAGTGTTCTTTCCTGTGGTAAGACATATTTCTATTCGTGTTTTATTTGCCTTAGTTGTTTCGCAGGATCTCGAGTTAGAGCAATTAGATGTGAAAACTGCGTTTCTTCACGGTGAGTTGGAAGAGTAGATTTACATGAGGCAGCCAGAGGGTTTTGCTATTCTAGGTAAGGAAGATTATGTTTGCTTGTTGAAGAAATCTTTGTATGGGTTGAAACAACCGAAGCCCTACGTAGAAGAAAGCCGCGAGAAGCCGCATGTCCAGGCCGAGAGAGGAGTTGCATGAAATAAAGAAAAGATGCTGGAGATCTTTTCATTTTGGCTTACGACTTGAATGCGTAGTATTTTTGTGCCGTAAGTTTATGTCCAAGTGAGTTGTTTATTTATAAACACTTTGGGTTTTGGGTTAAATCTAGATGTGGAAAACACTCGAGCGTGTGAGCGATTGTAAACTCTGATTTTCCGATTATAGTAGATTATTTACTGCTAGCTCTCAGTGTGGACGTAGGTATTGATACTCGGACCGAACCACGTGAATTCCTGGTGTCATTATTATTTCTCATTTATTTCTCTGGTAATTTTGCGTTGACGTAAATTGCAAGATCATGTCGTTTCCGCATATTATATTCCAACACATTTGAATGGGCCTTTAAAGCCTAAAAATATCATCATTCTTCTCTAGCTTTTTAGTAAGCAATAATTAATTGCTCTGTTAATAAATTACTAAATGAAAATTATTCGCCTTTGAGCACGAATTGGCACATATAAACATTTTCTTCCAAAGTCCATAAAATAGAGAATCGAAATTATTATAATAAATATGAAAATGATCATGAGTTTGCATCAATTATATTATGACTGGGAAAAACTTTTAAATTTACAGCCATTTTGATCAAATTTATTGGATACTGGCACCGCATTTTTATTATTTGTTGCTACTTAGAGATTTCAAACGAATGTATTTCTTTGTATGGACATAATATGGGTAGTCTCGAATGTTTGTTTCATAAATGATAATTCACATATGGCATCCTTAATTAGCGAATGAAAATCTATGAAGTAAGTTATAACATATATAAGATTATGTGTTTTATACGTGTCTAAATTATTTTACTACGTGTGAAAATTTGGAGATTTATTAAAAAATTATGTGCATACCTGAACATAACAAACGAGTTCAAAAGGTTAGCTGCACATACCCCAACCTTAGATTGATCTTGGTTCAACTCGGGAACTAGACCGGACCAAGCTAGCTAGTTTTGGGTGATTCGTAAGGGGGTCTAGTCTGGTTCTTGGTTTCTAGTTTTTTTTATAAGGAATTGGATGGCACAAGATTTCTTAATTTTTATTTTTTTTATTTATTTAGAAGCAAATCTTAATTAGTAAATTATTTTTTTATTCTTTTAATGTTGGGAAATTCCACTTGTAATAAGTAAAAGAAAACCCAAAAAAGAGAGAAAAATCACCGGTTCTAGGACCAACCTCTGAATTTTACTAGATAGGTCGTGTGTAGTTCCAAGACCGGGTGGGCCAATTCTTGGTTCCATAAATTGGGAATCGACCATGTCGGTTCGATTCTAGATTCCATAGCAGGATCTGAACCACTCTAAAACTGATCACCCTTAGTAATTTTGCCTTACATATTCATGAGAAATTATATATTAATTCTTTATACAATTTCCTGAATTGACTAATAAACACCACCATGAGAGATTTGTTGCAGGTTTATTTCACGTGAGCATTGCTCCATGAAAGAATGACTTGAAAAGGTGTCACAATCCTAGGTTATTCTTATCTGTTTGGGATGTTTTAGAGAGTTTTGGCTTGAAGGAGGCTTGTTGTGTGATAGTTTTAGACGTTGCACTTAAGACGGTTTCTCTTGCATAAGGGCGATTCGGATTTTGCATTGATAAGCATTCACAAATATTGCAACCTCGTATAATATTATGTCAAGCGAAAGATGAGTCAACATGGGAAAAAAAGCACATTCGAATCGACCTTCTTAATCTATTCAGATGTTTGGGTAAAAAGCCGACCATAAAACCAGGAAAAAAAAACCAAGCCTTTATTTTTTGAATGCAAACTCCTCCTCAAACTACATCATTACTACGCCGTGCAATCCGAGGTGGCCATGAACGACACCGTCCTGCTCCACATGTCGAACCCGACCTTCAACCCCATCTGCGCGAAGTTTCTGAGTATCAACAGCTCATTTATTAGGTTTATGTGACGCACACAAGATTTTCTTCGAAAAGCAAGAATGTACTGCCTGTGTTTAGCGCCATATCAGCACTGCCTGCGAAATGCAGCGTCACAACCGGCACATTGATCTTGCCGTCAAGGCTCCTATAGCAAAGGTCAAGCTGGCCATGGGGGTTTGGGACTCTAGGCAAGGCAATGGCCGCGGTTATGGCACTCTCCAAGCCATCGAAGAATCGCGTCGGCATGAATGTTAGGGATGTCTTGGAGTCGATCGCCATTATCTTGAATTTGCCAGAGTCTTTGGCTTCCAAGTGGGAGGAGTTGTTGCCATACGAGGAACTCATTTTTCCAACGCTAAAGCCTTCTAGGTTCACAAAGTAGAACAGGTTGGGGCCTATCGAGACAAGAGGTGTCAAGAAGGCACCCGGGCCAGAGACCACGGAGTCCTCGCCGAAGCTGATTTTGCTCGTGCCTTTCCCGGACTCCGGGAGTGTTGGAAATTAATCCAAAGAAAACAAACTGTTTATTATAATCAGAACATTAATGTAAAGAAGATGATAACAACTTTATAATATCCTTCCTTTTACCAATCTTGGAGAAGAAGAAAATATGATATCACTGAAAAATAATATAAAATTGGAGGTGAGGTATGGATATCCGAATCTCCTTAAGGCGATTAGTTCCTGCCAAAGGTGCTTCGCAGATTCATGAACTATGCCTCCCAAAATACAACACCTCGAACTTGTTTGGATTAGCACTATGCAAACATGACTCAGTTGAACCGTTCAATTGAACCAACACATCCAGAAAAAACAGAAGAGTAGAAACGTATATCAAAGTTCTTTTGGACTCGAGTTGGAAAAACCCAAAAAACCTTTTATGAAGCTCTATGCTCCTATCTATTTATAGAGAATTTTCGTTAATGTACTTAAGAGATATATGAATTAAATAGACGCATGTATCCACGAAATTCATGAATCAAGAGATACGTGAATCCAAGAGATTTATGAACCAAAAATACATGAATTCAAGAGATTCGCGAACTCAATAAATACATGAACTAAAAGATACATGAATCTGGGAAATTCATGAAATCAATAAATACATGAACATAAAAATTTAGGAATTCATGAATCCAAAAGAGATACGTGAACAGAAAAAACGTATCTTAATTTATTGGCTTTCGTTGATCCATTAACCATAATTATAACCATAATTATAACAATCCCCCACATTAATGGATTAACAAAACATTTTTGACTAGAAGGAATCTGAGCATGCCTATTGAAATAAACCGCATCAAGATAGGTAGCTTTCACTTTGAACCTTCTTTAGTGAAAGTCTATCGGACTTACTTAACTAGTCGATGGACTAAGTCTTGAATCACCAGTTGTTTGTGTAAGCCTAGATAATAAACCTCACACGGAGTATTTCCAATTCAAGATTGGTTCTCGGTTGTGTTCATTCTTTCGACCCTGAACCTCTCGGGATTCATGCGTGCTTTAGAAAATCTAGCCTTTAAAGATTTTTATAAAGTCGGCCAGCTCCACGCATATAGGTGCATTCCTATTAAAGATATCCTACCATATCTTACTTGGATATTACATTCCAAGTTATAGGAATCATTAAACGCATAGCGTACCCTTAATAATGCTATAGGAAAGCACTGTTGCATCATAGGAATAGGAGATGGTGCTTACACTAGAGTTTCCAAAATTTGCGTTGTCCTATTAAACCTAGACCATGGGATCTCCAATCGCATAGGTTAGGTTTCCACCATGGAATCTCTTTATTGGGTTAAGGGTCTTAAACCCATTCCCCTCGATGCAAAGTTTATTTGCTCTTTTGACAAACCTTTTGTCAGCGGATCTGCAATATTTCCTTTGACTTTTCAAAGTCTAAAGAAATGATTCCATTTGAGAGCAACTGCCTTACGATATTGTGTCTACGATGAATGTGTCTAAACTTACCATTATAAATCACATTATGCACTTTTGCAATTGCCGCTTGATTCTCACAATTTATGCAAATTGCAGGCATATATTTTGGCCAAACACCCCCACACTTTTAGAAAATTGTAGGATGGCAACTCTCCATTCCATAACTCGTATGGAGTTTTACCTATCTTTTTGTGAGGTATTTTATTAAGAATATAAATTGCAGTTAAAATTGCCTCTCCCCACAAGTTCTAAGGTAAATCTGAACTCAAAAGCATGGCGTTAGCCATCTCCTTTAATGTCATGTTCAATCGTTCAGCAACTTCATTTTGATGTGGAGTATAAGATGCAGTCATTTGGAGAATTATTCCAAAACGAGCACAAAACTCTTTGAAATTGATTAAACTGTATTCTCTTCATCTATCAAACTTAAGCACTTTGTTTCGTTTATCAAGTTGGTTTTCAACTTCATTCTTATACTTGACAAACATGCTCATAGTCTCATCTTTGCTAGTTAGTAGATAAATATAGCAAAATCTAGTACAGTCATCCACAAATATGATGAAGTACTTCTTTCCACCTCTACTTTCTATAAACTTTAAATCACATAGATCACTATGGATTAATTGTAGAGGTTCACTTGTTCTTTCAATTGATTTGAAAGGTTTCTTGCCAAACTTGGCCTCAACACAAGTCTCACACTTGTAACGGGCATCCAACTCAAATCTTGGAATTAACCCCAAGTTTACTATTCTCTTCATTGTACCATAGTTTACATGTCCTAATCTACCATGCCATAGATAAGGAGACACAATAGTGTAAACCGAAGACTTTTCTTTATTAATAATCTTTGGGTACACATAATTCGAGTTTACATCAATGACAGCCACATTGGCCTTAAACATGTCATTACACAAGTACCATTTTCCCACATACATCCCTCCTTTTGAAAGTACAAATTTGTCAAATTCAAATACAATTTTGAAACCCTTCTTGACAAGTATGGGGCCAGAAATTAGATTTTTCCGAATCTCTGGTACATGCAGCACATTCAGCAGGGCGACCTCCTTGCCAGATGTAAACTTCAGATGCAACGGTCGAATCGACCATAGGAATGTCTCCTAAAACATTCGGGACATTGAAGGGCACTTGATTGTTTTCAGCCATCTCAATAATCTGACAAGAACAACAAACAGTGAGTGAGATAATTGCCTTAAGATTGTTGGAAATTGATCCAAAGAAAGCAAACTATTTATTGTAATCAGAACATCAATATAAAGAAGATGATAACAACTTTATAATATCCTTCCTTTTACCAATCTTGGAGAAGAAGCAAATAAGATATCACTGAAAAATAACATAAAATTGGAGGTGAGGTATGGATATCTAAATCTCCTTAAGGCGATTAGTTCCTGTCAAAAGTGCTCCGCAGATTCACGAACTATGCCTCCCAAGATACAACACCTCGAACCTGTTTGGATTAGCACTATGCAAATAGGACTCAGTCGAACCATTCAATTGAATCAGCACACCCAGAAAAAAAAAAAAAAGAGTAGAAACGTATATCAAAGTTCTTTTGGAGTCGAGTCAGAAAAACCCAAAAAACCTTTTATGAAGCTCTATGCTCCTATCTATTTATAAAGAATTTTAGTTCATGTACTTAAGAGATACATGAATTAAATAAACGCATGTATCCACGAAATTCATGAATCAAGAGATACGTGAATCCAAGAAATTCATGAATCCAGAGACACATGAATTCAAGTGATTTGCGAACTCAATAAATACATGAACTAAAAGATACATGAATATGGGAAATTCATGAAATCGATAGATACATGAACATAAAAATTTAGGAATTCATGAATCCAAAAGAGAGACGTGAACAGAAAAAAACGTATCTTACTTTATTGGCTTTCGTTGATCCATTAACCATAATTATAACCATAATTATAACCATAATTATAACAAGGAGGAGGTAGTAGTTGAATCAGCCGTCGATGGAGTCCTCTATTTGGTAGATAAGTGAGAAGGGGCCACTGCCACCAAGATCGATAATGATCGAGCACTTGAACGCTAAGAGAGTTGAAGATCTACAATTGTCGCAACCTATTTTTTTCGTTTGGAGGTGAAAAGACACATGTTTAAGGTATTACTTAAAAGACGGGGTTATGACCACGTATGCTCTCTCAAGTCCTACCTAATGTGACGCTGGATATTCAATTTTATCTTTTTTAATCCAATTTTATTTTTGGCTAGGTGTAGCAGTGGCGCTGGAAATGATGGACGTGAGTCCAACTACTTTTACAAGTACGATGATGTGAAATGGGTTTTCTTCTGCGATCGTTGCAATTATTTAACGGACGAGATTTTGGGTTGTATTTAGTGATTTTTTGCTCTTTATACAAAATGGATTAGGCTTGGATTCCTTCATAAAAAAATGTTATTTAAAAGTCTTCTCTACCCCTTACCAAACTCTACCCTTTATATGTTTTACGTCCAAGGATGTTGAGTTTGCACAAGACCAAGCTGAACAGCAAAAACGCGGCGCTTATGGTTCTTGCAACAGCTTCTGGTCTGATATGTGGCGATGGACTGTGGATTCTACCTTCGGCGATAAAACTTAAATGAATGAGTTGTATGATGGTTCGTTGTTATTTTGGAGTGGCTGGAACTTAATCGAGATGAATCGGATGATGATTTGAATACTAGTTAGTCTCATCTATAATGATATTACAAGTTTATGAGCTATATAATACCTCACGAACTTGCACGTGATTTGCACGTGACTTGCATGAAGGGTTACTCTGAATGATGATTTGTCCACAGCATGATTGACATACACAGAAGTGAGTTCTAAGCCGAAGGGCAAAACCGTGAGTTCCGTCGTAGGACTGGTCGAAGCTAACAATACTGAGTTAATTTAGGATGTCGCAAAAATATCTAAGAGAAACTTGGACAAATTTTTGACTTCTAAATAGGGCAAAGAAAGTCGGTTCACCATTTTAACTAGGAATATACAATATATAGTTTAGCGCCATAAGATGTACTAACTATGTTCAGCGCCATATCAACGCCACGTGCGCAATGCAATGGGAACCGGCACATCGATCTTGCCGCTCGGAATCTTGTAGCAAAGGTCAAGCGGGTAAAAAGCACATTCGAATCGACCTATCTATTCAGATGTTCGAGAGAAAAGCCGACCATAAAACCAGGGAAAAAAAAGGCCTTTATTTTTCAAATGCAAACTCCTCCTCAAACTACGTCACTACTGCGCCGCGCAATTCGTAGTGGCCATGAACGACACTGTCCTGTTCCGCACGTCGAACCCAACCTTGAAACCCATCTGCGCGAAGTTTCCGAGTATCGGCAGCTGATCCGTCGGCTTCATCGTGACGCACACCTGATCCTCTGCAAAGTGCAGGAACGTACTGCCTACGTTCAGCGCCATGTCAGCGTCGCCTGCGAAATGGAGAGTCACAATCGGCGCATTGATCTTGCCGCCAGGGCTCCTATAGCAGAGGTCGAGCTCGCCATTGGGGTCTCGAACTCTGGGCAAGGCGATGGCCGCAGTTATGGCACTCTTCAGGCTGTCGAAGAATTGTGACGGCATGAAAGTCAGGGACGTCCCGGAGTCGATCACCATTTTCTTGAATTTGCTGGAGTCTTTGGCTTCTGAGTCGGAGGAGTTGTTGCCATATGAGAACCTCGTTTTTCCGACGCTGAAGCCTTCTAGGTTCACAAAGTAGAACTGGTCCCAGCCTATTGAGATAAGAGGTGTCGAGAAGACACCCGGGCCAGAGACCACAGAATCCTCACCAAAGCTGATTTTGCTTGTGCCTTTACTAGACTCCGGGACGAGGCAGTAGCCGAATCGGCCGCCGATGGAGCCCTCTATTTGGGAGATAAGCGAGAACGGGCCACTGCCGCCAAGACCGATGATGCCTGAGCCGACGCTGTCGAAGCCCCCACCGTTGCTGTAGCCGCACCCGAACACTATCCTGGGGAGGGTGATGGTGCTGCCAGGGGGTGTTCCGATCCTGAAGGTCTCCATGGCCACTTCACCACTCGTGAAAGACTTGTCACCGTATTTGTAAAAGTAGTTGCATGCGCGTCCATCATCCCCGCCGCACCTGGCCCCGAGCAGGGACTTGCACAACCTCGTGCGGCACTGGACGGTTTCATACGTGGAGGAATTCCGGGGTTGAAGACGGGCGGCTTCTGCTGGTAGCATTTGATGCAAGGCTTGCACTGTGTCCACGAGAGGTCGCTCCCTGTGTCGACCAGCAGGAATGTCTCGAGAGGAGGCGACCCGATCGCCACCTTCATGTAGTACTCGCCCCCGCCATAGATCAGGTCGGATCGGATCTTCCTCGAACTGTGTCTGGCCCAGAGGATCGAGCGTCGGGCTGTGCCACGCGTGGGGTTGGGATGGAACGGCGAGGCTGGGGAGTTGCGGTGTATCAGGTCTGTAGTGAAGCCGCCGCCATAGGCGGATTCCATGAGGCTGAGAAGGGCTAGGAGGAGGGCGAAGGCGGCCATGGTTTGAGATGGTGCGTGTCAGAGGGAGGGAGAGAGGGATTTATATCAGAAGAAGAATAAGATTGTCTTCAGTGAGTAGAGAATATCTGGTTTCTGCATGGAAATTCAATGACTTTCCAAAAAAAGTAGATTGATAACCACATGCATTTATGCCTACGCGAAATAACCCATTGAATCAATTAAATTCAGTGAGCTTCCAAAAGAAGCAGATTAGCAATATGCACATGTATTTATGTATGAATCACCTGAAGAGCTTCAAATCAGGCAAGCTCGGCTGAAATTAGATTGGACCGATCGGGCTCGAGAGCCGCCGAACCCATGATTAGGAAAACTCAATGTACAGCTATGAGTTGTTGTCCCCTGTAACCGAGACCTCTGTGCATCCTGTGGATTTACATGTCCCCATATCAATGTGTGTTGTGCACTTGGTGACAGTAGGACCGAGCGGACCCCGTTGAATGAATGATGAACTTGTGACCCGTGCCTAGGTTTGCGTATAGAAATTGCGGACTCCGCGGAAGGGGAGTCTCTTACTTGGCGCACCGATATCGGGAGCTGCATGATCACAACCGTTGGATGATGTGGGTCTCCAAATC
This sequence comes from Eucalyptus microcorys, assembly GCA_014182515.1. Taxonomy (NCBI): domain Eukaryota; kingdom Viridiplantae; phylum Streptophyta; class Magnoliopsida; order Myrtales; family Myrtaceae; genus Eucalyptus; species Eucalyptus microcorys. Next base: position 21,773,524 of record CM024566.1, on the reverse strand, counting down.
AATGGTTGAGATTCATGGGTACATGGTTGGAAAGTCCAAGGGAAACTTCCCGGCCACGTGGCAACTCAATGTCAAGTTAAGTCAACTTTCCTGCTCGATGGAAATCCATGTCCTCACCCAACCATTGCGTAGGGAATCAGGCTGGGCCTTTGGGCCAGGTCTGAGTATGGGCTGCACGCTGGCCTCGGGGGCCTGGGCCGAGGACACAATTGGGCTCATTCTCAAGCCCTTCAATGAAGAAGGACTAGACGAAGCCCAACTCAGTAAAATCCCAAAACTAGGCCCCGATCTTCCATTAAAGCCACACCAAGCTGGTACCAAAAGCCCTGCCTCCCTTCAGCAACATTTTCAATCCAATTCAATAATACCACAAAACATGTATGTCTGAAGGTACAAAACTTGGCACCAAGCCAGTGCCAAAAGCCCCGCCTCCCTTCAGCACTATTCCCAGCCCAATTTAATAATATCACAAAAAACCATAAAATTTGTGATAAACGAAGAATAAAATCCAAAACCGATATCACTATATTATCCATATTATTCAACTTAGCAACTTGAAAGGAAAATTTAATGAAAATCATTAGAGGGTAAATTCTTCACAAGTATATAGTTTGGTATAAATTTGTCAAATGTATACTAGTTTGGGGTTTATAGTGGTCAAAATAAATTTTGATAAATTTATTATAAGTATACTAATTTGAGATTTTTCGTTGTATTAACTCTAAGATCAAATAGAGCCCAAGGTCACTTGAATTGATTAAGCCCAGCCCATTAATTATTCTGCTATTCCACTCAAAACGATGCCCCCTTCCTCTTCTTTTGCACGATCATCCTCCCGTTCCCATAACTCAACTCATTCTCCTAAGATAAACGTTGAATATTATCTATGAATCAATGGCTCTATAAAATATATAAACTTAAATAAATAAGAATTTTGCAAACATAAATGTTCTATTTGTTTTAAGAAAAATGAATGATTTAAAAAATATTTGTTTATATCATTTGAAATAATTAATTTAGAAAAAAAAAAATCATAATAGACAAGAATTTATATCTAAATATTTTTGTTGAACGATAAAAATATTTTTTGCTTATTTATTTTTAAGTGAAGCAAACGCTCCCTAAATTGAAAGGGGAAGGAGGTGTGGGCCAAGAGAGGGACACGCGTTAGGGCATGGGCTGACGTGGTGGGCTAGAGAGCAAGAGAGCAAGAGAGATGGGAACGGGTGAGAGAGGCCAATCCATGGATTTTTTTTTTTTAAGTTATATATTTTCTAATTATTCTTTTACTATTTGCTAATCTACCTGCTTGTCTATGTTTTGTTTATGCCATTTTGACCTTTTTTATATTTTATTTTTTTGTAAGAAAGGACGACTTTATTGGACAGGTAAAATTTAGTTATCAACATAAATCACTAGCCTTTTTATGGCAAAATGTATCCGCAATATAAATTATGTATCCACAATATAAATTACTTTTAGCATGTGTAAGCTCTCCATAAATCACCTATAATTGGGTCTTATTCCCTTAAAAAAAATCCCTAACTTTAGGTTCCATTCCAATTTTGCCCTGAGCTTTTGTTGTCTTAAAAAAATCGGAAGAAATATATCCCAAGTGTCAAAACTTGGCATGAAGGGACACTTAAGTGCTATAAGTTAGGAAAGTGACACTTAAATGCCATTTTTTTTTTTTAAAGTGAGACATTTAAGTGTCACTTCCGGCGAACCCCATTAGAAATTTTACATGGTAATTTTTTATTATTTTTGCTCGTCTACGTGGCTCATTGGAGAGTTGACTTGGCAAAGAAACGCAAAAACAACGTCGTTTTAGCGAGGATTTGAATTTTAATATAAAGTTTAATTAAATTATACAAAATAAATAAATAAATAAATATTTTTTTTTTTTAAAAAAAAAAAAGGGAGGGAGGAAGAAGGCGGCTGATCCCTTGCTGCCGTCCCCTCCCCACCATCGTTGGGAAAAGAAGGCGGCTCAACTCTCAGTTGCGTACTTCCTTCCTCCTTTTTAAAAAAAAAATTCTAAATGTTTTAAATAAATTTAATTTTAAATTAAATTTAATTAATTTTTCTATTAATCATTTATCAAGTCAGCAGCAAATGACGTTGTTTTTGCATTTGTCTAGCTACGTTAGTGTGCAAAATGACGTCATTTTGTATTTACCTACCCAAAAAATCGCTATGTCAACATTTTGGTTGGATTTTCTCGCCGTTAATTCTTAAGTGATTCATTTTACTCTGATTTTGGTACTTAAATGTAACTTTTCTAATTTTGCACTTAAGTGTCATTCCATGCCAAGTTTTGGCACTCCGGGTGTTTGGCACTCTAAAAAAATCACAAACTTTTACTATAATCCTAAATTTGCTCATGCATTCAAAAATTGCCGCTAATTTCTTTGAAATTATTGATATTAGGGCCAATTAGAGGTTCATAATCAAAACCCGCATCTTCACCAACACCTACGCTCTTGTTTGGAACAGCAATAGCTTCTTGATAGTGATAATTTTGAAGATGGTAGTGACAATTTTTAAAAGCGGGGCAGATATGATACTAGAGTAATAAGTTTGTGATTTTTGTTTTTTTATGCATTAAAAAGTTCATAACATAATTGATATTGGATCTAAACTTTGGGATTTTTAGAGAGTGAAGCCCCAACATCTGGATAAGTTTTTCGTGCCATTCAGAAAGTTTTCAATTAAATTCCGCCTTTATTCGTATGGAAATACAAAATATTTCAACTTTCACTCTATCACTAATACATTGATGAACAATTAAATTTTAAAAATTTCAATTTTATTCTAAGTACATCTATTCTAATTTAAACTACTGAGACTTCTAATTTAAAATATAGTCTCAAATAAAACAAGTTTAGAAATTGCCAAAAAAAAAAGTGGCCCTTGTTAGTTCTATCTTTGCCGATGACTAATAGAAATATTAACATGAACTAAATACTAAATTAAAAAACTAAAAATTATAAAAATTGTCACGTTAGCATTGACCATGTCTCATAAAATAGCAGTGTTCACGTAAGCAATTTTTGGTCAAAATTGTCTGGATAGTTTACATTAACAAATTGTTAAAAGATTTAGAACTAAATTAAACAAATTAAAAAGTTTAGAACTGAAATGACTCAAATATAATAAGTTCAGGATTTTTTTGGTAAATTTGCCGAGAAGTTGAGTCTAGGAGATTTAAGTTGATGCCATATATAAATAAAATTTTAAAAATTTTTACCTAAAAATTAAGTATTTCTTAAACTACACCCCTTAGGTCCGCCACTAGCCATAACATTGAATAAGATAAGTCAGGCACTCGAATATTCCAAATATTTGGCAATAACGACAATTTTTGTAGGCAAAATTCTCTCTTTCATTTTTGAAATCACCAGTTAAAGTAATTTGCCAAATTGAGTCCTTTTTCATGATATAACTAATTCCTTGGACAGGCCAAAAGCGCGTCTCTAATATGAGATGGATTTAGATAAGTTTTGATGGAAAATATTAGTATGAATTTTAAAAGGTAAGGATAAATGCCGATACAGATAGATAATTTGTTAAGTAAGAGTCTGAAGATACTGAATCTTAGTTATTAGTGATGTATAATGTTCTATTCACATTTTCTATATCGAGATGGAAAAATGACGTTAAACTTGAATGTTGGCTTTACATATGACAAAGGTAATAGGAATATTATTAGATATATTGTCGATATAAATATGTACACAGCATTGATGTCCAATTTTATCCTTACATATTGGCTGATAAATGTGTTATTTCTTTTTATATATTGTTTCTTGAATTTACTAATAACCACCATCATCATTAGGGATTTGGTTATCCTTATTTGTTTGTGATGTTCTAGAGAGTTTTGACTTAGTGGACTTGGAAGAGGGCTCGTTAACTATAACTCAATTTATTTACCAACCTTTTTTAGTGGGCTTGGTGCTCACTCGTGTTCTCCAAACAGTCTATCTACCGCTGATTCCTTATGATTGCCTTGTAGCATAATCTTATTAAACATTCTTTTGATCCACTCACTATAAATACCCCACAATTCACTCATTTAGAATATTTAAAATTTTCAACCAAAAAAAAAAAAAAAAAAAACTTTTCAACTTCTTATAGTGAAATGCTAAGAAATTCATCAAAACAAGTTACTCCCCATTTCATTCGGATCCACTTGAACTGCTCGCTTAGGGCTTGTTTGATAACTATCCAAATAATGTTAAATTCTATTCTTTTATTTGCAGGAGTAGTTTTGGAACAGAATCGTGTTTGATAAAATTTTTGTTCTCGGGAATAAATTTCTATTTTTTTATTCCCGAAAGTAGATTTGGAATAGAATTAATAATAAAAAAATAAATTGATTCTTGTTCCCAGGAACAATTTTAGAATCAAGCCCATATTTTCTCTTCTTCTTCTTCCCTTTTCTTATTTTTTATCCACCGCTGCGGTTGCCGTTTGCTGCCGTCCATCGTCCGCCGCCTGCCGCCACCGCCGCCGATCGTTGGCAACCGATTCGGCGAGCTCGTTGGAGGCATCATCGGCGAGGCCGAGCCTCACCGGTGGCCAGGCGGGTCTCGCCCAGCTGCCGGTGAGGCTCGACCGATGAGGGCCGCCAACACTTCGGTGAGGTCGCCGGCCCTCGTCTGGCTGGTCGCCGAACCGGCCACTCGAAGAAGAAGAATAGGAGAGAGAAAGGAAAAAAAAAAGAAGAAAAAATGAAAAATGCAATAAAATTATTTAAAAATTAAAAGAAAATAATTTGTAGTAGAAATTTTGAGCACGGTATCTAACACAATTCTATTCCAGGAATTGAAATTTTGGACAGTTATCAAATGGCTTAAAATGCTTAGAAATTGTTTCCGGAAACAAAATAAAAAAGAACAATTTCGATCGTAACCATTTCTTTCGCGGTGGCGCGGTGGCTTGAGCTTTATCCCCTCACGAAGGGGAGAAGTTCGAATCTTAGAGGTGTCGTTAGAGATTCTTATCTGGAGTATTGTGGTGGTGGGTCTAGAGTATTGTGGTGGTGGGTCCTGCAGTCACTCCCCCAGGTTTGCTCGCCGGCCGTCCCCTTACAGAGTTCCTTGGTTACCAAAAAAAAATAAAAAAATTTTTTGATTAGAAATTATTCTCATAAACAAAATTATTACTAAACGCGGCCTTATCGAACACCAACCCCTCAGGAATCTTGGGAGCAAGTCTTCCCAACACGCATTTCACCATCTTGCGGGCGATCAACGCACGCACGCTAGGTTTCCTATCAGTTCCAAAACCGAATCATCCCACATGTCGATTCCCCAATGAGTAAAATTATTATTAAAATTATTATTTTCATATTAATAAAAACCGAGGTGGGCTCAATCGAAATCCTGATATTAAAACTAACAAAACGTCCGCCAAAATCCAATCTTTCCACTTCGCAGCCAAAAATTCCACCTTTCTGCAACGTCTTTTCTCTCTCTCTCTCTCCATCGGAAAGCCCTAAAACCCCTTTGCGTCCCCTGGCGATGGAGGACGCCGAAGGTGTTCTCAGCTTCGATTTCGAGGGCGGCCTCGACGCCGGCCCCCAACCCCTCCGCCTCCGTCCCCGCCTCCCACCACCCCGACCCCTCCGCCGCCGCCGCCGCCGCCGCCTCCGTCGGTGGCCCCGGCGGGGCGGGGGCGGCGGCGTTGGCGGCCACGGTGGCCCCGGTGGTGCCGGGGTGCGGACTCCGGGCCGGCGGGGCCGGGCGGGGGCGGCGGCGGGAACATGGGCGGGCGGCGGAGCTTCCGGCAGACGGTGTGCCGGCACTGGCTCCGTAGCCTGTGCATGAAGGGCGACGCCTGCGGGTTCCTTCACCAGTACGACAAGTCTCGCATGCCGATCTGCCGGTTCTTCCGGCTCTACGGGGAGTGCCGCGAGCAGGACTGCGTGTACAAGCACACCAACGAGGACATCAAGGAGTGTAACATGTAGGTAGTCTCTCTCTGCCTTGCGATCCTGTCGGGGTTTGGATTGGATTTGCATCCTCTGTGATGTTTGTTTAGTGGGTTGGAGGTAATTTGTTTGAATTGGTTTTGGTATGGCTGGTGCTAGTGTTGTGGTAGGTTTCGGTTTTAAGTTTTGGCGTGCGAGGTGAGGATAACTGGTCATGGTCCTTAGTTGACATTTTGCTGAAATTTTTCTCCAGAGTGAACTGGTGGAAGGGTTTTGGGGCTCGAGATGATTATAATATGTGCAAAGCTTGTTAGAGAATATTGTGATGCAAGAGCATTAGTTTGTTGTTTTTGGGTTTTCTTGTTATTTTCTTGTCAGGAGCGTGCTGTGAGATGTTTGTTTAGGATGAGGAAGGGTGTTTAAAGTTGGGTGGGTGTATAGATTAAATGTCTCTGTCTGAGTTCTTTGGTTATGTGACTGCAGGTACAAGTTGGGTTTTTGTCCAAATGGTCCTGACTGCCGATATAGGCATGCGAAGCTACCTGGACCTCCACCTCCTGTGGAAGAAGTCCTTCAAAAGATTCAACAATTGAATTCGTACCATTATGGCAATTCAAACAGATTTTTTCAGCAGCGTAATGCAAGCGCTGCTCAACATAATGAAAAAGCTCATTCAGTAGGAAACAACGCGGTAAATCAAAGTGCAATTGTAAGACCTTCTATGACGGAGCCTGCTAATTTGCCACAGCAGCAACAGCAGCAGCAGCAGCAGCAGCAGCAGCAGCCTGTTCAGCAGTCCCAGCAACAGCTCAGCCAAACGCAGCAACAGAATCCTTCTAGCGGCACGCCTAATCAGGCAGGCAGAGGTCCTACTCCTTTGCCTCCAGGAGTATCTAGGTGTGTTCAGATTTCAGAGTCTTAGGTCTCTATGTAAATCATTCTTGTATTTCTCCAGGACATTTTGGTTGGAGGATTGTCAATATCTAATAATCCTCCGAAGGAGGTTGGCTGAATTTAGCCTCTAAATAGAATCATAGTTTTTATATTTAATCCAATCTGCACTTCTGGGATATTTATACTTGTTTTGGTGTATGCACTTCCCTATTTGACTTTCTTATGAAAATATCATCATGTGTTTCTTTTGCTACCAGCATCAGTAGGTTTGTATTGTGGTAACTGCTTTTATTCATATGATGCTATTATGGGAGACAAGGAATGTCATCAACAAGGACATACTCTTTTCTCTTCACTTTCTTTTGCTAATCCCTGAAATTTATTCACCAACCTATGACTTCAAAATTTTACTTGACATACTATTGGTGTTAACTAGTTTTCCTGTCTATGCGTTACCTATTATAGTGTGAACTAATTTTTTTTTTAGTATGATTAGAGAACGAGTGGCTGCTTAAGGGTCCATTTGGTTGTCCAAACAGATATTCTGTTACTCTGGGTGTGCCATATTAGATACCAGTCTATGAACTATCTATTAGAAAAACATTGACCAGTGTTTAAAAAATGGTCTAGTCCTGCCCATATTTGAGAGATCCACGGAGAATTTGCATTGATGACACTAGGTGGATTCATCAATCTATTTGGTGATGATTGCAAACTACGAATAGGACTACACTTTTTTGCCTTTAACACAGAATTGGGTGAATAAAATCAGGACACACCTGTAGTGAGTCAAGTCCATGATGCAAAGATGTTGTGTCATTGGTGTGGTTTGGTGAAAGGCATGATTTTACACTAAGAAAAATGGCAGCGATCAAAATTCTACCTTGAAGTTTTCAGAAATGTGTTTCTCTAAAACATTTGACTTCTGACCATTATAGATACTACTGGAGCTTCATTATTTGGGAATTTTAGTCCATATTTTAGAGTGTCTTTTCCTTTTACCTTGTAAGCTTTCCTTTTCCTTTATTGTTTGAAATTTGATTTTTATAGACATTGTGCATCGCAAATCTTCTACAAAATATAGACTTTGGCATTTATTGGTGTTTAAGATCATGTAGAAGTTCTTTCATTTTTTAATCCTAAGTAATATTTTTCCCTTTCACTTTGGTAGGACTTTCTTAAAAGCTGCTTCAGCTGGGCACTCTTAGAATATATTTTAATTAGTGGCAGCAATTAGGTGTACCACTGGGTTGTCTAAGTCACTTGTATAAATCCTCTGTACTCTAAATCCCAGTATCATTTTCCTGAAATGTCTGCTTATTTTTCCTAAGATGTTATCCTCCATAATGCTTATACAGAAGCACTTCTGTAGTTGCAGGGCCTAAGTATCTGTGTTGTCTCTCCATTCATTAATGTGATCCCAGTACCCACCTTTTGATAGATGTTGCAGCTGACTGCAATGTGCCTAGAAATTTTTAGAGCCCATAACTCATCAGTCCAAAAGAACCTTGTTTTAAAATGAATATGAGCCTGTTATTTATACATTGTCCATGAGGATGGAGGTCCTGTGCTTTTCGAAATCTGGTGGAAAACTTTACTGCAGTACAGAGTGCAGTGTACCTATGTTTGTTAAATGGTAAAATCTCAAATTTAACATTACCTGGTGGATAAGATATCCTTCTTACTTAAAATTCTTCTGGGTAGGCTTGAAGCCTTCTGTGGATTTCATTAATAAAACTGCAGAGAAACGACGTTTTTCAGCCCTTCTGAAGTCAGTAGTTATATGTACGGGTTATGCTTCTTGAAAATGCACTGTTTAGATATGACTTGGTTGACAACTCAAAAAGATCATGAGGGTAACATAATCTTTAACTACTGAACAGTTCCTTGAAAATCACTTGAATGATGTCTTTCTCCGCCGTGGTCTATTGCTCGCACATTGTAGATTTAGCATTCTGCATTGTCGTTATAAGGATATTATTTCAATTTTGAGATGTATAATCTATAAGTGTATTTGGATTTTGAAATGTGGAATCTTAGGTATTTCATTGTTAAAAGTTGTAACCGTGAAAATCTGGAGTTATCTGTACAACAAGGAGTATGGGCAACTCAGAGGAGCAATGAGGCTAAACTGAACGAGGCATTTGACTCTGCTGCAAATGTGATTTTGATCTTTTCCGTCAATCGCACACGTCATTTTCAGGTAGTTTGATTTATTCTGCTTGATGAGCTGTCTTTTTTATGCTGGTCGTGTTTAAATTTTGTACAAAGGCAATTTGGCTGTCGGATTTGTCTGATATTGTGTTACTTTGTTCTTTTGCATAGCTAACATGCAAAATTGGGTGGTTTATCAGGGCTGTGCAAAGATGACTTCGAGAATTGGTGGAGCTGCAAGTGGGGGGAACTGGAAATATGCACATGGAACTGCACATTATGGGCGAAATTTCTCAGTGAAGTGGTTAAAGGTGCATTGGTAGTCTATGGTTATTTTTCATGCATTTCACTTGCCCTTCGTTTTTTATCTTGCTGTACATGGTCTTTGTCTGCCAATAAGCATGGGCACCGTTTCCATGATTCGGTAATTAAGCCAAACTGTCACCAAGTTCATCTGATTGCTTATCTTTGAATTGTTCACTCCATCACGTCAAGATCTTAGGCGATCTTACAGACAGGAATTTCTTTGATTTATTTTTTTACTTCTCTCTGCCCTTATTGGTTGAGGAGATGGTGCAGCTCGTAAGATGTTTCAGCGTCTAAATTTCTAGAACATGGATAGTTCCGAAAAGAGATCCAATACCTTTATATTGGAGTTTTTTAGTTTGCAAGAATGAGAAACATTTGTTTCCATTTCTTGTGGTGTGGGTTTAGGGGTGGCTGGGTGGGTCGACAATTTCTCATTTTTCCATATGTGCGTACATTGTAAATCATGACCTCAACTGTAGTATTTACCAGAAGATCTTTCCACAAATTGCATAAAGTGTACATAGAGAAGGATCTACTTTATTCATTTTGTGTCTGACAAGATACTGTGTTACTGGCTGATTCTAATTTAATTGTCTGCAGCTGTGTGAATTATCCTTTCAAAAGACTCGCCATTTGAGGAACCCATACAATGAGAACTTACCAGTCAAGGTAGGATATGTACCCTCAATTTAAGCTTCTTTGCATGGCTGAGGTGGAATTGAAAGTTATTTGCTGGTGTTTCCTACTGTTTTTGCTTTTGCTCTTAAATCTGTGTTTTTCTCTGCACCCTCTGAAATTTTCAAGTATATTTACTGGAATCTGGATGACAAGGGCTGTGCTTTGATTCAAACTGCTTATCCTAGACCTGAGGAATCAGAACTCGCTCATGAGGGGGTTTCTTCTGCTTGTTATTTCGTGAGTTGTTAATGGAGTGTCATCCTCTGTGCTTTAACAAGAATTAATATGGTTCATATGTCCAACTGCAGTTATTTCTGTGAGTGCACTATAATCGTTTTTCCAGAGCCTCTCTTTCTCTCTCTCTCTCTCGTGTGCACCCACCCTCTCACCCATTGGGCTTGAGTGGACGTAGTGAATGTTCATTAGAGGTAAGCTCTTCAGGTGTCTCATTGGTAACGCTGAAAAGTAAGTCCATGATTTGTCATTCAAGGGGAAAGAGTGAGCTTTCTCAGATTATCTGAAACTGCTAGGTGTTGGCTGATGTTTGAAGACAAGGATGCTGCAGTAGGATCTCAAGTGTCGGCATAATTGGTTAGGAAGGCTTGGAGAACTGCCTATGCAATTTTCCATGATCCCTGAGAGTCTTATTTATTTATTTATTTATTTTTTGTGGTGAAGTGAGTTTTAAGTATTTCATTGCACTTGGTGGTGAAACTAGGACAATCAAGGGCAATAGTTTTAAAAAGAACACTGGGCTGGTGAAGACTTTTTGTCCAAGAACTAACCAGCCTGATTTTTAGTGACAGGCTGGAAATTAGGGTCTCTGATTTCTGCTTAGGGACATTTGGCACCAAAAGTATCTTGGAAGAGGATTTTTGCTTTCAAGCTTATCTGGTCTTAGGCCTGGCCAGCTTTTGGTGTGGAGCATTGAAGTGTCTTCCATTTTTTCCCAGAATTGCCATATTTCTTCCATGGCTGAGAAGCTTGCCATTCAGGGGCTGTTGTGAGGATTTGAGCGCATCAAAGTTAAACTTGCTTTTTGCTGCTTCCATCTGTGGGGGCCCTGAGAGGTGAAATTATCTGCATGACCTACCTTTGAAGGAATTGAAGGCTGTAGAGATGACAGAAGTCAACTGGAATAGAAGGTTAGACTGGGAAAGATGATTATGTTGGTAGTGAGGCAATTGCAGAGAGCGTGAAGAGTTCTAGATCTGTTGTTGTGAGTGCTGTAGAAAGTTAGGTTGGAAAGTGGCTTAAAAAGAAGCAAGGTTGAAAGTGGGAGGCCTTTCATTGAAAGGAAGTGAAAGGAAGGGTTTTGACCTTTTGGGTTTGAAAAATATATGAATCTGAAGAATAGAAGTTATGCAAAAATCTTAAAGAGATTGTCTTTGTCTAAGCATAATGAACAAGATTGATGTAGCTTGTGGGGTCTTATGGGTTGTGCAGCAATTTGGATGTGCCCTTTAATGATTTTGGGTACAGTGTTTCTTAGAATCTTGAAATTAGGGGAAATGATCAACACTGAGATTTTGTCTGAATGGAATTTTGTGCAAGGAAGAAACTGCAGTTTCAATGCTAATCCATTGTTCAGGATGATATGATATAGAAAAATGTTGACTAGTGGGAAGTAAATGATCAGAAAAGATCTTAACAGACTAGCCATAAGGACAGATAAACGTGCATTTGGTATGATTAAAGAACAGATAAAGGAAAGTGGACCAAAATTGAAGTAGCCATGTAACACAATGATTAGAAGGATTAGTTGAGTATGTCCTTGTCTACTTAACAGTTGAAAGCAACCTAAAAAGATGGAGACCTGGATCTTTACAACAGTCTTTTATTCTGTTCTCTTAAATGCAGCACATGAGCCATATGTGGGCAGCAATTCAGGATTTCCTGGAATGATGAGACCTAGTAGGAAAATCCTGAAATAGTTGAAGAAAGGTTCTTGGAATAACTAACAGAGCTGAAAATGAATCTCCAGGATGGTTGAGCATGATCAAGGGAGAATTATGTCTTCCAGTGGATTCTTTGATTTTTTTCCCCAAGCAACACTAGATTAAATGGAAATTTTGTTTCTTCTAGGTTACCATTGATTATGATTCTATCCCGAGTCACCATCTAGCAGAAGAAAATAATCTTAGAACTTGCACTGGAAAATCACATAGTTCTCTTTTTTCACTAAGTGTAACATATAAGATTGTCTTCCCTGAGAGTGCTGTGACTTGGCATTTTGAAGAGAAGTGAGGAGCAGGCAGAAGTTCCAGTTATTATATTTCCTAATGAACATTGCAATACAAGAGGCACTACCTAATCCAAAGCATGAAATCATTCATTAATGGATCCTGATTAACACATAAAGTGAAGAGAGAGAGAAAATCATATTTATAGATGAATCACCCCATGAGATTGTGCCAGAATTAGCTGTGTCCATCAAAACTGATCCATTGCGTCAAAGAATCCCATTCTTTAATGTGTTTCCAGACACCAATGAAAAGGGGAGGCCACTTCCTTAATATAGTAGTTGCTGAAAAGAGAGCCATATCGCCTTGATCACCTCTTTTTTGTTTTTCTTTGGCCATAAACCTTGATCATCTTTGCCTAAGGAGAATAGATAATATTATATAATTTCTTTTGCTATTATTATTGGCAGAAAAAAAGAAAAAGAAAATGATGCAGTAGTATTGGATTCTGGCTATTGCAGTTAAACTTTCGGCTTATTTCCTTATTCATCCAGCATCTTGTGAATGCAGATCAGCAGAGATTGTCAGGAGCTAGAGCCCTCTGTTGGTGAGCAGTTGGCGTCCTTGCTTTATTTAGAGCCTGATAGTGAACTCATGGTATGTTTTACTGTTGAAATATTGTATGTAATGCTTTAGCAAGGTTCAAAATAAACATTTTCCTTATTTTAGCTTGCTAACAGACTAGGTTGAACTTGTTGGGTGTCATGATCAAATAGGAAAGGAAATCTTTCTTGAAAGAAACTTTTAGTCGAACTCAATAGTATTTTTACTGTAAGAGATGTGTTTTAATTGCGTTTGAACGAAAGTACTTCTGATGAAGCCGTATCTCCTTGAACTTTTGAAAAGCGAGTCTCTGTAAAAACTAAAATATTGATAGAGATTGAACTATTAAAGTGAAGGCTGGTGAATCTTAATGAAACTACCTATTTTACATGTAAAGGTGGACATTTTAGAGACAAAATGACTTAAGAAAATCTGGAGGGAGTAGTGGGCAGGTTATAGTCACGACATGATGACACTGGGCACTTCCATTGTCACGATTCAACAATAGGCAGTTAACAGTATGCTGTAGCTTAGGCAGCAGTCTGATGGATCTTTGGCTGAAAGGGGAGGATATAAACATGTTAAAATTAACTCATATGTGAGAAAATGTGATTATCTGCGAGTAAGTTCATAACTTCATATCCTTGTCATATTTTTGGTCGACTTTCATACATAATCATCTTAGAAGAAATTAATGAGTTTGGTGGTTCATCATTCAAGAGCAACCAAAATAGTCAAAGAACAGCACATGAAACAAACAGTGGGGTAAAAGGAAACGAAAATCATCAGCAGCTGAACATATACGATTACCATGCATCCCTGCTTGATAAGAACTCTAATTGAAACCCTGTTTTATCATGGTTACAGCCGATTTCTCTGGCAGCAGAATCTAAACGCGAGGAGGAAAAGGCTAAAGGATTAAATCCTGATAATGGGGCAGAGAATCCGGATATTGTTCCATTTGATGACAACGAAGAAGAAGAAGAGGAAGAGGAAGAAAGTGAGGAGGAGGAGGAGAGCTACGGTCCGCTTCTTGGACCGGCATCTCTTGCTAGAGGAAGGGGCCGGGGAATGATGTGGCCGCCGATGCAAATCGCACGTGGAGCCCGGCCAATCCCTGGGATGCGGCCTTTTGCTCCTGGGATGATGGGTGCTGATGGTTTTCCTTACGGAGGTGTTGCTCCTGATGGTTTTGGAATGCCCGATCTCTTTGGTGTGGGTCCCCGTGCTTTCCCTCCTTATGGGCCGAGGTTTTCAGGGGACTTTTCAGGTCCCGCATCAGGCATGATGTTTCCTGGACGACCCATGCAGCCTGGCTCAGTTTTTCCTACTGGTGGGTTTGGGATGATGATGGGTCCTGGACGTGGTCCCTTCATGGGAGGAATGGGCCCTGCGGGTATGAACCCTGCAAGAGCTGGCCGATCTGCCGGAATGCCTGGAGCCCTTCCACCTCCCCCTTCTCAAAACCCAAATAGGTTAGTGAAGAGAGACCAAAGGCCATCTCCTGGTGCAGGATCAGACCAGGGTAGGGATCAGGAGTCAATGGGGCCAAGTGAGGGTGCTGATCATGAGAGATCATATCAGCCAGGACCACGAGCTCATCAGGAAGATAACAGCTTAAGGAATGAAGAGAGTGAAAGCGAGGATGAGGCTCCAAGGCGCTCAAGGCACGGGGAGGGGAAGAAGAAGCGACGTGGCGGGGATGCAGTTGTGGCTATGGCCCCCAATCGCTAGCGGGAGTGTTTTGATTGCCCTGATCCACTAGGCATTTTGCTTTGTTCTTTTCACCCATCTCGTGATTTTTTTTTTCTCTATATAACAAAGTCTTTTGTTTCAGTGACTCAGCTCCTGAATCAGAAAGCCCCGTGTGAAGCTGTTGAAACCAATATGATTATGGCCTTTTTCTTACCATTGATCTCAGAAGATCCATGTTTTGTCCGAAGTACATTATTGTAACTTATAAGGACGTGACAATGACTAAAGAGCACATCACATTACGGTATAGCATGTTCCATTTCATCCTCTTTTTCCCGAATAGTGACGAGAAGCGCGTTGGTTCATTTCATTCTCTGGTTCATTCTCTTTTTCCCAAATAGTTCATGTTGCCTGCAAAAGGGATGTTGGTTGGAATGGGTCGCGAATCGTGACTGACTTGGTAGATTTACCTTTTTCTTGCCCAAACAAGAAACAAGAAGAAAAGAAACCGCCAATCGGATTAATGCTCTGTTCGTTTTGCGGAAAATAATTTTCAGGAAAATATTTTCTAGATTTTCAGGCGTTCGTTTTACGGAAAATAAATTTATTGAGGAAAATATTTTTCATGAAAAGAAAAAAGATCTTCTAAATTAAGGAAAATATTTTTCACTTTTGAAAAGTGAAAAATATTTTCCTGACTTGATCTCTCTTATCTCACATCTTTACAAATTCTCACTTTCTCCTCTCATTTTTTTTTCTTCTTTTCTTTTTTTTGTTCGAATTATTTTTTAATTTCCTTTTTCTTTTCTATTTCTTTTCTTTTTTTCTTTCTCTTTTTTTTTTCTTTTTCTTTTCTTTGTTTCCCATCTTCTTTCTTGGCTAGTTGTTGACCGTTGCCAGACGAACCTCGAGCTCGTCAATCTCAAGCTCGCGTTCTGCACTCTTGCTTATCCTTTTATTTATTTATTCTACCCTGCAGTTATACATTGCTCAAGCAAAGGGCTCTACATGCTTTGCTTATTTTTTCTTTTGTTTATTAGAACACAAAAGACGCACGGGGAGAACATGTCACTCAACTGGAAGATTCTCATGGCTTACATGCTTTGTTTCTTTTCTCTTTTGCTTCTTTTTTAAAATCCATACGAACATTTTTTAGAGTAGATGAGTGTTTGGCGACAATGATAGAACAAAGATATGAAATAAGTTTGTCTGAATTTAAAGACAAGTTCATATTTGATAGATTTATAGGTCGGTAAGTGATGCAAGCCTAAGTGGTGAAGTCTTGGAAAATATTTTCCTTACTGAACACCGAAAAATATTTTCCGAAACATTTTCAGGTTTCAACTGAACACCAGAAAATATTGTCATTTTCTTGGAAAATGACTTCTGAAAAAATATTTTCCGGAAATGGCTCATTTTCTGCGAAACGAACAGACCCTAAATGTACAAGCTCTTTCGTTAATTTAAGGCTTGGTAACCCCGGTCGACCCTCCCCCTCCGTCACTAGCCCTTCCCGGCGGCGACGGGGAGGTAGCGGCGGTGAGGGCTCGGCCCTCGGCCGCCCCTTCCTTTTTATTTTAATTAATTAATTAATTAATTTTTTAATATTTGTTTTTTTATTTTTAAATGTTTTAAATAAATTTGGTTTTAAATTAAATTTAGTTAAATTTTATATTAATTTTTTACCACGTTAGCATCAAAATGACGCCATTTTGCACTTATTTCACGGGAAAATGGCTACGTCAGCATTTTCGTCGAATTTTCGCCAGAGTGGCACTCAAGTGATCCATTTTGCTCCGATTTTGGCACTTAAGTGTCACTTTTCTAACTTTTAGCACTTAAGTATCCTTGCGTGCTAAGTTTTGACACTCCAGGTGTCCGGCACTCGTTTTTTGAGCCTGAGCGGGGAACTTCATTATGTTGACGGACATGGTGCTTAAAGTAGAGTTTATCTTCCGTGGTGATTTCTCTTATTGAAACCATTTATTGGCAGTTCTTGCGGTTAATGATGTTTGTGCAATGGGGATTTCCTTAGAGCTTTCTTCACGTGCTTATCGCTTCCTAGATTTCTTACAAAATAATCCTAAACCATAATCACAAGATTGTGCATCATCCCACGACTCTTAGGGCGTGTTCTGCTCGAAAAGGCTAGTGTACTACTCAAGTGAATGTGGTGGTACCCACTGGGCAGTTCTTGGACTGAGGCCGCTGGCTAGGATTGCGACAATAGGTCATGACATGATGCGAAATGTTTTTTTCCCTCTTTCCTAATAGGTTCTTCCTTATCCAAATGGAAACTCACAATTGCCACTAGGTGAAAATTCGACAATATCGCATCTTAGCGTTTGTACGAAACTAGCACATTTATCATGTAACTCATTGATTACTTGAAGGATACTACTCCACCTATCTCAAGAATTTATACAAAGTCATTGTGTCATGACAATACGCTTTCTTATATTTTGTTTTTCATTTTTTAGTAGATTGGTGCTATGTGGTCCCAATAAAAGAATTATATGGAAGTGAATGTCTCTTAACCCAAGAACAAGAAAAATTCTGTCTATGAGTCCTGCCGATCTATCTTAGTACCATGTTGATCCACTGAACTCGGATTTTGACCACTATTTTTTTAGATATGAGAGGCTTCACATGCTCAAGTGATCTGTTTTATTCTAGTGTTAATACCAAGAAGTCTTTCCTCTCTTGGATTGATTTGGTGTGTCTTGATCAAGCAGCAATGAGAATCCACATCTTTAATTGATGGTCCATTTACATTCACATACTTTTGGAAAGTTATAATACCATTTTAATTGATTCATAATAAAAATTATTCTTAATTACATACTTTTGATTCATCGGCCACCATTCATTTGTTTGCAAACTGATCCATTTATCGTTGATTATTTGATTACCATATTATTTATGTCAAAATAGATGGAGAGTCGAATGTTTTGGCACTTTCTCATAACAATGAATCAATTCTATTAAACTAAAGCCTGGTCATGTGTAGTAGCTATATTGTAACTATATAAGTGCAGAATCCATTTCAACTACACATCATGACGGTTTACATATATAATTCAAGACAAAGTATAAAACAGATGACTATTTGAAAATTTACAGACTTAAGATTTCATTCTAAAAATATTTATTGTGTTCTTGGTATGTTATTTCTATGTACTAGACCAATTATTAAATTCCTTGGTGCTTCTAATTAATAAATCAGATCACAATTACGTGCATCATCAATTAGATTTCTTGTTATCTCTTACTTAAAAGTTAGTATTTAAATATCACAAGGATAGATTAACACTTGGCACGATAGTACAAGCAATAGAATTGTATTGTTAAAATATCCTACATCGCTTGTCTTTAGGATTTATAGATATATATCATAACATCACCCTCCACCTATAAAATTTAAGCTTTTTGACTTACTTTCTAACATGCAAGTCCCTACAAAGTTATCCCGCTCCTTAAAGAATTTTCCATTTGAGTATTAATACAAGGCATTACAATCGAATATGAACATTAAGATACAAATGATAAAACGAGAAGAAAAGCTACGATTCATTGCATAAAGAAATTTTTTGAGGCCATTCCAAAGGCCCATTTCTTCATAAATGCCATAATCTGGTCACGAGTTACTATAACTAATTATTACAATCACCTCCCAGTCACCAAGGAAAATAAAAAACCGCCCTAAATAATGAACTAACTTGGATATAAAAAAAAAGACCTTTTTCACGAAGGGGAGAAGTTTGAACCCTATCGTTGTTGTTAGGGATTCTTAAGGGATTCTTAAGCGTGACGCTGTGGTGGTGGGTCCTGCGCTAACGTCACCTGGAGGTTTACGTTGAGGTTGTCAGCCGGCGGTGGTTCCTCCAGTCCCAAAAAAGGAAAAAGAAAGAAAAAAGACCTTGATATTTAATTATTTGAGATTTTCTGAAACGACACCAATTAATTTTTTCGCGTAATAATTAAATCATTAGTAGGAAATTCATTGAAAGCGAAAATGCAGAAAATATAATTAAACATTCTTTTGCTAGTACAGAATTTCGCGGCCTCCCCCCTTCACAATCGTCACGCAATCCAACGGTCACTTCTCTCTTTTCTCTCTGTTTTTTTTCAACTGCAGAGCAGCGAGAACAGAGACCAACTCTGCATTCCTGCGCTCCCTCCCTCTCCCTCTCTCTCTCTCTCTCTCTCTCTCTCTCTCTCTCCCTCCGTTGATCGAATTGCAGAGCGACGAGAACTTGGTCGACGGCAGAGTCATGGCGAATCGGTGAGTGCTCTCTCTCTCTCTCTCTCTCTCTCTCTCTGTTTTTTGAACTGCAGAGCAGCGAGAACAGAGACCCACCCTGCATTCCCCTCTGCGCTCCGTCTCTCTTTTTTCTCCGTTGATCGAATTGCAGAGCGACGAGAGCTTGGTCGACAGCACAACCATGGTGAATCGGTGAGTGCCCTTTTTCTCTCTCTCTCCAATGTACATCGTTACGTGGTGCCCGGTCGTCTCTGTTTTTTTCTCTTTTTTGTGCTCTGTTTTGCTGTTCACTCTTCTCCGTCTGTGCGCGATTTCAGTTCTCGTCCATTCTCTCTCCCTCTCTCTCTCTCTTTTTTTTTTTTTTTTGGCAAAGTTCTGACGAGGAATGAAGAATCGCTCCACACTTCTCTCTCTCTCTGGAATTGCTCTGAAATTTTCCTGCGACCTCTTCTCGGGATCTTTTCTTTCTGTTTTTTCTTCGTTCCATTGTTTTCTCCTTCGAGTTCGTCTGCATTTTGACATACCCAGGTTCCACTGGATTTGGAGTCTTGATTGGGTGATTTGGGAATAAATTTGGGAACACCGTATTAAGACCAGGGATCGAAGTTAGGTGAGACCCAGTAGTTACGTGATTAATGCTGTCGCCAATGCTGGACCCAAATCAAGTATGCTGTCGCTGAGCATCCCCTCCTTGCCCCTCGCCGTCAACACGTCCCTCTCCCTCCCCGAGATGTCTTCTCACGTCAGGTGCGTGCCTCCTGCTGGCTCTTGCATTTCTGCTGTTCATCGTGATTTCTTTCCTAAGGGGATCGAAAGCGTTTTTGAGCCTTGGACTTGCGTGCTGTCTTTCCTTTTCTCGTTTCGGCTAAGCTGATGTCTTGTGTCATGAGATTCGGTTCTCTCGAAACTCAAAGTTCGCTGTAATTGATTTTTTCTGTTTAGGAATGATTGACTCATTGTTGTGTTTTCCTTTTTTCCAAAATAGTTGCATTTACCGGAGGAAATGAGCTAATTTCTAAAGACTTACAAGACTTTCATGGACAGTTTTGTCAACTTCAAAATTCATTAGGAAGTTTTCTCAACAATTGTATACCTTCCTAAGAGAGTCCGTAAAAGACTATTAGAGGAAGCTTAAGCAAGTGCAGGCATGCAATATCATGATTCAACATTTCTCGTCCCATGCATTGTTTATTATACAAGAAAGTATGGAGAAGAAACATGAGCCTAGGAAGAAAGCTTTTCGGCATGCTTTCCATATCATCGACTTTAATGCTACATTGTGCTTTTAGCCTAGGAGTACATTGAAATTCAACAACTCGAGTTGGATGGAGTAACATTCACTTCCATGGAATCAACTGTTTTCTGAGCAAGAGTTGGAACTTTAGACAAAGTAAAACTCAGTCATTCTCCTTTCATATGGGGCTATAATTAGCCCGAGCAATTACATTTAAGACCGAACAAGAAAAATTTAGGAGGCCCAAGCATAAGCTGATTCCGACATCCGTATATTCCCTACTCAGGACAATCACGATTGGACAAAAAAGAGGAATTGGGTTCCACTGTCTTTGCAGAAAGAGTCATTGATCCTAGACTTGCAAACACCCATTTGTCTTCATAATTTGTTGCGTTATGTCTAGAAGCATTTGGGCTAATTAACTCTTTATAATGGCTGAAAGACAGGTAGTTGATTCATACCGCGATGACTTAAACGTGAACGGTTGCAGAAGATCTTATCATCGTGTATTCAACCTGCCATGTATTGCATCCTCTAAAACTTGAAGCCAAATTTCTAGTTTAAGCCCATTTTGTGAGATCACCAATTTCACCTAACCCACTTGGTCTCCCACTATATGGCATATTTGACGAAGAAGTGCACAAGCAACTTTCTTCTACCTTCCCTTGTTTGGAATAGGATAGAATTTCCAAGGGACAACTTCTATACTAAAACACCATTCTTAGAAGGGCAGAATCAGCGGAGTACACAGAAATGGAGAGTGAATAGTTTTGATTTCTCGAACACCAGACATGCCGCCAACGTTCGTATGTTGATGTAACATTTTTAAGTGGGAACCAAGGAATAGGATAGCTTTGATAAAGATAAGGCAAGCAGGTTGGTGTTATCGGTATTACTTAATGAGATCTTTGTACAATGCTCATTGAAATCTCACGTTACATTCAGATATTATCCTACCAAAAGTGAGGAACAACAAAAATCAGCTGGCATCACCTTTGTATAACAATAATCAGCTGGCATCTTCCTAGTTTCTTCCTTTAATTTAGATGGGTCTATGTTCCTTCAGAAGCCATTTGTCCTATGATGTCATAATCTTGCTATAATCGTTTAAAGAAGGCATACTATCCACAGAAAAGATCCATGTCCGCAGCAGCACGGCGAGTTGTTGACTGGAGGTGCTGCAGAACTGCCACAATGACAAAAGAGGCGGATGCTGTAGAAGGAGATCAGAGCATGGGATCTGCAAACAAGGAGGAGAAGTATATTACTACAGAATGCTCAAACTCAACCATACATAGGAGTAAATTATTTTTCAGATCCAAGAGAACAGCTGTTAAAGGAACATTTTGGTATCTTGTAGACGGTTCAGCGTCCACATTCCCATTTGACAAGAACTAATGTACCTATAAATGCATACATGGAGTGTTTTTATCAGTCTGAGCTTCTATTTGAAGCATTGACTTATATGACAATCCATCAAATTAACTTGAAGATTCCCCAGTCAACTCTTTTCGAACAAGCTTCAGGACCTCCATAATCTGCAAGAAGCAAAGGGAGAGCCAGTGGGTGAAGGATTAGAAAATCCATCTGAAATATATCAGATGGCAGCCCAGTACAAATAATTACACTGCCCGGAGGACGGACAAATTACGTTTCTGAGAGCATTTTTTTTCAATAGTTTGCTTGCCCACAAGTTCACTTACAAAATGCCTCCAAGTCTGAAATCAAATATAGTATGACACTACCCCTTCAAGCAGAGGAAAAAAAGGAAATCTTTTCACTGGAAAAGATGCATCTTCAGACCTGCAGATGTCTTGCACTAGACATGTAGAGCCATTGACATTCCGGTCCTATGTAACATCAGATCTATTACACATTGAAAATATGACAGATTTGAATATGTGATGATTTCTCATAGTAGCATCGGATTCAGTGATAAATGTGCACAAAAGTTTTTTTTATCAGTTGTTCACTTCAGATAATATGAACTTCATACTAACTAATGAAATCCCATCCCATTGAAATTTTAAAAACATATAAAGCAATGAAAAAGAGCAAGGTCAACTTACTCCAGGATAATGTTGCAAGATCGGAGAGTAGTGATCCAAACCGATATAAACTTTGTCCAGGAAATTCGAAAGTGTATCCACCTGGTCTCCTAGGAGATCCACCTGCAGATTGAAATAACGTTCTTAACTTTCTCCACTGGTGTTGTCTATCAGATGCAATATATTTTCCACCCTTAAATTTGCACCCAGCTGAATCTCCCTTATCAATTTACCCTTCAACTCAAAGAGTGAGAATGAGAAAACAAAAGCCCTAGAAAGCTCAAGCCCAGACAAGAAGGAAAGATATTCATCAAAGAACGAAGAACAAGAAAGCCCAATAGTGTCCCAATTAATTATTAATCACGTAAATAACCAAAAACGTGTCGCAAGACAGGCACCCAAACACCACCTGAGATCTTCTGATGATATTTTTTCACACTTAATATATTTTCTAAATTCCAGCCACATTTAAAGAGCTATGTTAAAATACAAAATATCGGCAAACAAAGAAAATGTCTGACAAAATATCATATATAAGTGGAAAATCAAAATGAATCCTCGGACAATGCTCAATGAAAACAGATACTAGATAAGCTCCTCTAGATTTAAATGCACCCTAGATTTCCACCATTTTCCAGGAAAACAGGTCAGTTAATTACTAACCTGTTTTCAATAATGAAAGCAAGACGTGCAACTAAAGGCGACCTTCAGTGTGACATACAATGACTTGCATATCAAGGAAAAATACAATGGTAAGTCTCGCTTACTGAAAGTACAAGCTTTGTGATTCGCTTACCTCAGCTTCAGCTTTTTGGAGGTCTGAACTTGTTCTTTCAAGTCTCTGCTGATAAATAAATCCCATTCTTTTAAGTGCAACAGCCTTCTGCCTAAGGGAACTCAGTTGGGACCCCACGGTACACAACCTAGAGAGAATTGCGACACAAACAACTTTAGTCCAAAGTCACCACAAACTTGCAGATCAAGACACCAGCCTACGAGAAATCTTATGCATTAAACGAGCTAACAGTGAACAAAATAGTGAAGCAAACCACTTTGAATAAGTATTTAACAGGTTTATTCTCGAGGAAATGAAGAGACACTCCATAGTATCCCTAGCTAAACAGTCAGCAAGTGCTACTGCGCTTGCATGCCCATGTTATAAAGAAAGGAAGAGTACAGATATATCTGATCTGCAGCTGCAAAATTGTTGCATCAAGAATGAGTTCCAAAGATGGGCAAGCCTTGAAATTAGAATAAGGACATTTCATTCACATGGGGGTCAGGGTTCAAGGTTGTAAAAGCACCACTGTCTGGAATGCAGAGGTATGGCTGAGTTACTGCATCTGCCGATTTATTACAATGCAGAAAAGTCTATATATGTGTGACGGCATGATTTCAACTTAGAAATTTAATGTTGTGCTTAGAAGGCAGCTTTGCTAGAGAACATTACATTCGAAGACTTCCTAGCATTTCTCAAGGATTTGAAAATTGCAAGAGCAATGATTTGGCGAATTTAAGCATTTTTTGCCTCAGCCATAGGTATCCAAATTCTCAGTCTCTGATCCTGATACAGCTGGTCCACACTTCAAGAGTATTACTTGCCAAAAATTCCTCAAAAAAATATACTACCTAAGAAACCAAGGGACACTCTAATTATCCACCTTAAATGGCTAACTGCAAATTCTTTTGAACCTAATTGACGAAAATTCCGCGAAAATCTGGCCTTATGGTCACTCTCTCACACTCTCTCTTATCCTCTCTTGATCTGGTAATCAGTTTATCTAGATTCCTGCCAAAGAGATTATGGCAACAGAGGCTTCATACAAACAATATTCTCCTCGTGTCTCCTTACTCGCCTTAACAATGCGTTTCACACTTTTCAACTTTTTCTCCCCTGACCAAAGTCAATTGACAAAGCAGATGCAAAAGAAATTTCAAGTGGGGGCAGATTTTCTCTTGTTTCTACCAAAATAACCATTGAATGAGTTAGCCTTCGAGCAATCTCTTTTTAACTTCAGAATGAAGTGTATGAAGGTATATATTTCAGATTTAAAATGAACTTCCCTAGCCCTCTTTCTCAATGGAGTCACAGAACTGAGACGAGCATTTCTTCGGGAAGCCCCTTAAACACATATCCATTGCCCCCGTTAGCCTGCAACCTCCCCATAAATTATAGGAAGTTCAGGAAGTTTACATCTTTCTCCAGCAAATGTTGGAGATATTTCGCCCGCTTGGTATAGCAATGGAACAAGTTTCCAGGGTGTTTTCTGGTGGGAACATCAAACCACTGGGATCTCGGGAAAACTGGCTTATTTTAATTCAGGACAATGTGAGTTCTTTCTTATAAAACTCCTGTATTCAACCTTAGAAGCTATTTAGAATAGTTCCATCAAATAATTGATCCAGCACAGCAACTTGGTCCGTCTGTATTCTTAACCAAGTGCAGCTCACCTAAAAGCTAAAAGAAAAGCAAAGACAAAATATGGGCTAAAAAGGGATGTAGCTTTCACTTTTCCAGATTTCAAAATACATCCTGAACTATTGAATGCATTTAAGTTCAAAAAAATTCACTTTTGTATCATTTGATGATACCTTGTGAATAGAATCTAATCAGTAGAGGGATCTTTTCGTTCCAAAGCATCCTACTCGATCTTTAGATCTTTTTATTGTCAATTAGTGTTCTTATAAGGTGTCGACTCCATGCGTTGCGCCCTCCAACGAAAGCTCTTTATGTTTTGCTCAGTGAAAAAGATAAATGGCACACTTTCTTGACATCAAAAAATATAAATAGAAAGCTGAATTCACATGTCAAATAGCTCTCTAAAAGTGAAATTAGATTTCACAAGTGATTTAGGCACAAAGGCATTGTACAACTAATTCAGATTGTTTCCCTAATGTCTAGTTCAGATTGTGAGTCTGAGAAGAATATTTTACCAGATGACACTTCCCTCAAGGTCCAACTTTTTGGCGATACTAATTTCGTTTACAAGAGAAGAATTCCTTAGGAAAAGCTTTTGTTAGAGATGACTCACATTGATTCATGATAACCAGTCCATTGTTTGATTCACTAAAGGATTACTCAACAAAAATTGGAAGATGAAATGAATGGTGGTTGTGGTGGACGTGACTGTGGGTAATTTAAAATCCACAAACACCAAGTGATGGTAGCTATCTCTGACGGGGAGCAGCTGCAATGATTTTTAAGATGATTTCAAACTACCTTAAAAAGTTACCAACAAATAATAAATCAGCTATTAAGTACATGTTGACAACTCAATTTTGGTGGACAAGTCCGAATCTTCAAAAAATTGAGATTGAGGGTTCCCGATCACAATGGGCCTGTTTCTTGGGCAAAAAGAGTCGCAAGAGTCCTCCGATGTCATTTTCTTTAGAAAAATCGAAAGTTGACTATTGGTTTTTCTTTTTTTATCAAGTCCTGAAAAGTCAACCTTAGGTCAACATTTCATAAAAAATTCTAATAGCTTAGAAAGTTTCAATTTCTTAGATAGTTTGTTTCCCAATTGCCAATTTTTCAGAAAAAATGATTGTAACTTGACCTTTTCGGCCAAACTGACGACTTAGACTTTCAATGGCAAAAATACAAAATTCATCTATTTCTAGACATTTTCAAAGTTTTCCCTTTTTTTTTACAACATTTGATCCTGGGAACACTATCGACCATAATTTCAAGCCAATTTTGCCAATTTTGGGTTTAAGCATTACAAATTACAATCATAACTCGGGTGTTGGTTTAGGTACAGTTGACTTCAAGCTAACCCGGTTTGACCAAAGTTGACCTGGCCCGGAAACAACGGCCAAAGTCTGGCCAGCCATGGCTGGTGCCCCCTCCTTCTACTGGAGCACCTCGTGCCGGCCAGTTTCTGGTCGACGCTCAAATCAAGGTAAGATATCTCATTTTTGCTCAAAATTTTTAAGGATCATCCTAGGATGCTAGATATTGAACATAGGTTAAATCGGAGTACGAACTTTGATCTATGTTTGATTTCCTAATTAGGACGTGAAGGAATTGGCCAATCAACCTTGAACCGGCCTAGAAATTGAAATGGGTAGCGTAAATTCCAAGAAATTTCATGTTTAAACTTTGTGCGTTCAGTATGGCCAAACCTATCCTTGTATGTTTAAACTTTGTGCGTTCATATTTGGACTTTGAAGCCTAAGTTTCTGGAAATCACTTGAATGTGGCTAGAAATCACTTGGGTAGCCTAAGTTTGAGATTTGATCGAGTTTAAAGATTCAAAATATTTATCCAGAAAATTCAGATTTTCCTGACCTTTGTCCCTTCTCCGATGTTTAGCATTTTTTGTGTTCGGAATCTGGACAAACTCTCTCATCAAAGTTGAAGCTGAGATTTCAAGCTTTTCAATGATGCCAATTTCATAAAATTCCAACTTCGTTTGGTTGGGCCTTTTTTGAAAGAACTCAAACGTAAAATTTTGTTCACTAGGGTCTAATTTATTATACTGGAAATTTTGGGGGCATGGATATAAAATTTATGGGGGTCAATTTTGTAAAATTCGGAGAAGGTCGGGTTGTGGCCTAGAAAACTGTTTTCAAAGGAGTCCCTGGGAAAACCCGTCTGTTTCCCATAGTTCGGGTCCTCATTTGCTAAATCTCAAAACATAAAATTCTTTTATGACTTCTCGAAATAACTCACCGTGAAATTTGAAATTTCTAACTATTTTCCCCGTATTTTTAAAGTCGGAACCGGGTCAAACTGGAGCAGGTTCGGTTGTCGGGTCAGATTCGGGTCGATAGGGTCCAAATCGGGTCAAGTGGTCTAAATGAAAGTTAAAATCGATCCATGGGCTTTCCAATGGTGTAACACTACAGGTAGATCATTAGGGCACTTAATTGAACCCAAACACATTTGCCCAGAATCAGTAAAAATGGATAAATGATCCAATTTAGTTCACTTATTTGTTGATTGTCCAAGGCTATTTGGGTGCATTTCTATTTTCGAAAACAATTTCTGTTCAAAAATAATTTTTTCTGTTTATATTCCTGAACGTGATAATTCACAAAATTTCTATTTCTGAAATTGAAAAAGAACATAAATATGTTTGGTACAATTGTAAAAAATTTTATTCCCAAATTTTTTCATTTAATTGTAGAAATGTTAGTAGAGACTTAACAATTTGTGTTTGGATAAAATTGGACTTTTGTAAGGACTTAACTAACTAAGATGTTCTAAAATGGCCTCAGAAAATCACACATAATAGCTAGTAAAAAATTAAAGGCTAGAAATAGCAGCAGAGAGTTCTACTGGTTTATAACTCATAATATGAGGAGATTATATAGTAAATTTTTGGATATGATAATAAACATATATACATAGACCTTTTGAGCTCTAGGGTTTAAAATTTAGGATTTAAGGTTTAGATTTTAGATTACAATGAGCTTATTTCCATAAAATGATTTTGTTTCTTATTTTATTTTCAAGAAAAAAAATAATTTTTTTACTTTATGTTTTTGTTCCAAATTTGTTCCCTAGCCGCTGATTTATTTCAGAGAATAGAAACATTAACTAGTACACAAATAGAATTATGTTTCTGGAAACAAAAAATTGAAAAACATAAAAACAAAAATGTCACCAAACAGGCCCTAAGCCTAAATGCATGATTACTTAGCCTTTTGCATGTGATTTCTAGATATATGGTCTAAGCTCGTGGTACATGTTAATCGGCTTGGGTTAACATGACCAACTCATTGCATTGTGAATGCAAGTGGTAGGTCAATTGTTGTTGATTTTAATTAACAAATCGTTAGAGGATTAGGTGGTGACTTGGGTTGATCGACATGTATGCTTAATCTCAAACTTAGTTTTAAATCAATTGAACATTGAATTGATGTGGACCTTGCCGATGACTCGTTTTGCTTGAATACATGCCATGGATGATGTTGATGAATGATTTGATTGCAAAGCCACTCATCGATGGCGATTCGAAGAGGCAGCAGCAGAGAAGAACCGGGGAAGGTGGAAGACCAATGTTTGCTTCGATCTTAATTTCTTGCAATAACCTAGATTAGTCTTAATTAAGCTAGCTTAGATATCTTAGGTTAATTAGCGCATACTTTGCTAATAAAATCAATTAAGACTTGGCCTCACACTACAAATAAATGATTATAGTAGCCTAGCCTAGGCTTTGCTTTAATCATGTCATTAGAATTGGGTTTGCCTTAGTTTCAATAGCAAGCTTTTGAGGACTATATCTTGAGGCTCAATAATGAGGCCATGTAATATTTTTGCCTGACTTATATCGGGATTTTTTGTTTTCGCATTTACTTTTTAAACCACTTTTGATTCCTTGAGTGTTTTATTCATGTACTACCTTTCAATAAATTGATTGTTAATTGCTTTCCTAGAGTAGGATATGATTAGCTTTAGACTATAATGAACCCCTACAAAAACAGCTGCATGCTCACTTAACGAATTGATACCTTTAGGTTTAATGGGTAATTTAAAGTAAATAGTCACTTAGATAACATACTTTCAAGTTAGGTACCAAAAGGGCGTTAATGGGGATGTTAATGTAAACAAGTCCCCAATCATCAATCTCTAGTTGCATAAGAATTGAGACGATATTCTTTTGTCTCAATTGGTTTCCAACCGAACCTAATAAGTTAGTGATTACTCCTAGAATACTCATGTTGTTAGAAACTTTAAAAAAATCCCGTATCACATGAGATATGAATTTGAGAGAATCCATGCTCTTGATTGATAAACCTTCTCTTCGTTAGTTGAAAAGATTATATATTTGAGCCATCTTTTCAATGACAAATTAATATCATCCTTTGAACAAATACTTCTAAATCTATTTGCCAGAATAGGTCGCGACAGCATAAACTAAGCCCTAGTGGGAAATAGCTCTTCAAACCTTAGGTGGCATGTGCTGGTCCACACTCAGAGATGTGATGGGCGATACAGACAATAGATGTGCCAGGTTAACTTCCCATCAAACTATCAGAGCCTAGTTCAATATGCCAAAGACAATAATGCCCATGCCCTAAAAGACATTTATAAAGCAGCCTTTCTCCCCTACTTCTGCAATATTTAAGGAATCATCAACTTGACTGTTCCAAAAGCCAGAGAAAGAATATCTGTCGTTGGACAAACTTATTCCATTTCTCTCTAAGACATTTTGTAGATAATGTAAATCCTACAGGTCAAGCACATGTAACCTAAGGTTGGACGATAAAGAATAGTTATTCTACAGTACTAGATATAATCTAGAAAATGCACTGAAAGATTCAAGAATTTTGCCAAGGAACAAGATAAACCACACGAAGCCCTCTATAGCAGCTTCTTAAAGAACCGTACGTGTCATAGAGGTAAACAATAAAGGAGGAATTTCAGTGCGTACCTCATGTTTTTCCCCTGAATATTTTCTGATATGCTCTGTTCAAAGTCAGCTACTTTCTTCAGCAATTCATAGACAGTTCCAGTCGTTAACTCAAGCTGTTCCAAGTTCTCTCTTTCTTTATTTCTAAGCAACAGTAAAGCATTCTCCTTCTCTTGATTAGCCGCCAAAAACAACTCTTTCTCTATATTAGCTTTGATCAACTCTTTGACTGCTAAGTCTAACTTCTCATTTAGATTGTTCAACTCCCTTTCATATACTTTACTTTGCTTAAGTCCTTGAGCAAGGTTACCTTTCATGAGTTCTGATTCTTTATTCATCTTTGCAATTAGGATTTGCTGTCTACTCAATTCAGCTTTCAAGTGGTCATGCCCTTGAGAAATCATTTCGCATTGTTCCATCTGTATAGACAATTTCCCAGCTGTTTCCTGAGCTAATTTCTCCTTTTCTTCCACCGACACTGCCAACTGTGTTGCCTCCTGTTTTAGCTTTTCGTTCTCTGAAATTTTCGATTCCAGTGATCTTTCTCTTTCCGTTGCTTCCCATTCAAGTGATACTCGGAGCTTTATTTCATTAATATACGAAAAATTCAAGTGACATAATTTCTCCTTAGCATCTTTCAAAACTTCTGCAAATATCATTCCTTCCAACCCTTGCAAAATGGCAAGCTCCATATTCAAATTATCGAATTCAGATTGGCACGAACATTCAGCAACGTTAGCAATTTCATGAACATCTTCCCTGATATTTTTCCGATTATAAAAATTGCCAGAAATATAGTGCATGTGTGCCATCATCTCCTTGACAATACAATTGTACACTTCTTCATAAATGGAAGCTTCAACTTGTGCATCTTCCCATTTACACGTGAGATTACCAATCGTTTCCAACAGTTTTGCCTCAGCGGAAGAATGAGAAGAGATTTGCTTTGCATGATCAGAAATTTGTGAGAGAAGACACATCACCTTTTTTTCCATATCAGAAAGAATGCCTCTTAGCTGGTGATTTTCAGCCAGAAGATCTTCCAATCTCGCCCTCATAGTGCCAAAACTGCCAGCATCTCCATTAGATTGAGGTATGCCGTTACTTTCCCTCAAGATGTCATCTAACTTCGAGATTACCTCGGAGATTTTTCTCTTCAATCCTTC
Organism: Eucalyptus microcorys; assembly: GCA_014182515.1. Classification (NCBI taxonomy): domain Eukaryota; kingdom Viridiplantae; phylum Streptophyta; class Magnoliopsida; order Myrtales; family Myrtaceae; genus Eucalyptus; species Eucalyptus microcorys. The sequence continues at coordinate 21,742,997 of CM024566.1, read as the reverse complement.
AAATTCCTTGTCCTTTCTGACGGTCAATGAAGGTTCATTAAGTATTTTTTTGAAGTATTCTCTCTTGAGAGTGAAATACTTTTCAGTCATCTTCTCTGCCTTGGAATCATGGTATCTTTTCATTTTGGTCATCTCAGTCTTGAAATAACATATCCATTCATCTGTTCCCATATCTTTTAGTTGCGCTGGGTCCAAATTCTCTGGCATGGTGATCATCAGGTCATCATCCAAATTCTTTGACAGTTTCTGGTTCAAGTGATCAGTTCTTTTATTAGTCAAACACTCTTCACCATCCTCCAAGGACACTTGAGAAATTAGCTGCCCATTATCATTGCCAGACAACAGATTAGGAAGCATAACCAGTTCCTCACGTAGAGGAGCTGTTATTTCTTTTATCTTCTTCAGGGAACCGAGGTTTTCACAACCGTGAGAATAACTGTTAAGGTCCCAAAACTTCCTCTCAAATTCACTGTGGAGGCTCCTGATGTAGCCGGTCATCACAGTGGCCTCGATTTCTGCTCTTAGTTCCCATTCCTGCTGCATCTCACGAAGCGACTTCTCAGGTATGTGAACCATATCCTTTAGCTGGCTGAAGAAAGAATCTAGTGTACTCTGGAGAGCATCGAAAGTACTGTCCACACCGATCAGTCTTTCAGACACCTCCTCCAGCAAGATACCATCCGACCCTACCAACTCATCACCTGAATTAATCCTCCCACAACGATTTCCACCTTTAACGTTGTTTACCTCTTTCTTGAGTTCTACTAGCTGCTCTTTCACTTCACTTATACGGCTCCTCAGAAAATCCGAATTCCTGTCATGTTCTTTATGAAGGTTTGAGACGACTAAAATGGACTCCTGTTGGGTATTCCCCACATTCAACAGTGATGATGGAACATGCAAAAGCTTATCCCTGTCCTCTGCAGTATGACATGCACGCGATGTTTCCTTCAGTCCAGCTACCTCCAACTGTTTTTCACCAATCTTCTCCTCAGCCTCTTGCTCCACTGCAGGCACAACGTTCACCATTCTCGAAAATCCTAACTCTATTGTTGATGTCCTGCAAATAAGATTGCAAATCTGCCAAAAGTTTAACACCTAGATTTTTGCTCTCTTTGCCATTACTCACATGGTTCAATGGCCTATCACTGCACGAGGCGGCACCATTGTGCTCTCCAAACTACTGTGCTCCTCCACAGGTTGAAGTGAATAGTGAAATCTCCATCTCCAACTAACACTGCAGAAAAAAGGAAAACAAAGATAAAAAGAGGAGAAGACATCCATCCATCTGTAAAAAGAAAAGAAACGAAAAGAAAGCTAAAGAACCGACAAGCATGAGAGACAGGACGAGAGATCCCACTAAAGAAAAGGCAACACTCCTCGTGCTAGCTTTTAGCTGCTTAGCAATTACGCTAGTTAAACCTTAAGGTTACTTCGCCAAGCCCCTGCAAATGGAAGCTAACCAAAGCCGCACAATCTAACCAAATCTGTAGCCTCCCAAAAGAAAAACGAAGGACAGAACCACCATTTCACGTCAACAGCAGCACACTGCTTCATTTCTTCAGCCACAACACAACCACAAGCACACAAGTCCTACTCAACCGAAACCCGAACTCGAGTTTCCATTCACATTCTAGCTCAACCGACGCAAAGGCATCAGTGAAATTCATGAACCAGAGCTCTGGTCGACGCTTCAAACTAGACGACAAAGCAAAGCTACAGAGAACTGCAGAGAGCCGGGACTGAGGACAGAAGCGAACTCACGAGCGGATGGGCCTATGTGGAGGGGACCGTCACGAGCGAAGAGCTTCGAAGGTCGCGGTCCGCTTCGGTAATTTCCGAGTGGAGTGTAGTGTGTGATCGTTAGCTTTCTTACAGCGAAAGAACAGGGGAAGCTTTGGTAAGGCGTGAGCGGGAGAGAGAGAGAGAGAGAGAGAGAGAGAGAGAGAGATGGGGAAAGTGAATTGACCACCCCAAGTCAATCCTTTCCTTTAAAGGAGTTGCCATTTTGTTGATTTTTCCTTTTTAACTGGAGAATCCAATGAGAGTAGACCTTAACGAGCAAGGAATGCCCAATTTCATTCCTTCCCTATGTTAGTACACTACTAATAAAATGTAATCTTAAAAATATTTAAATGATGATTACAAATTAAGTTAATTATTTACAAATTAAATGCAAAATTTAGTATTTCATTGAATTAACGATGCACGATGTTTACGTACGTTAAATGGATAAGTTTATGGATATTATTACAGTGTGATCAATTAAATTGTAAGATTATTACCAATTAGTCTGTTATAAAACCAATTAATAAAAGGACAAGACTTCCCGTATGTCTATACTTCCTCAACTTTGATAGTATGAATAAGATGCATCAACTATTTCTATCGATAACAATACTTGAGAGCATGTTCTAGACTCAATTATCGATGATGTATGGCATGGTGCTCTTCATTCGTCTTTCTTCTTTTTATCTCGTCTATTGGTAGCGTTAGAGATAATTGAAAGATATTAAGAGATTTCTCATATTTTCCTTGGTTTTTCGTATCCCTCAAAATTGTGTATTATTTCACTTGTGCATATGTTTGATTGATTTTAATTAATTATAATTGATATTGTATTATCTTACGTTAGATATTTATCTTATAAAAATTATACATAGGTTCATGTCCTCTTATGTATAAAAATTACACAATCCTCTACTGCATATTCTTCTGGTAACAATATTTGATAGTATCTACCATATCATTGTGTTCTCTATTGGAAGGATGATTACTATCGACATTATTTTGGAATGATCAAGCGGTGCCTGAATATTATTCATATAGTTCATTATGTGAAATTTATATTATTTGACATGGTGCTTTTGAAGATCCTAACTGAGAATCCGATCTACACGGTGAACTTCATTCACACATTTTCATCTCATAGAGATAATAATCTCTCCCCTTTCCTTGACTCTTGATGTTCTTCATCATTCGATAGTGTCGGGACAGACTCCTCGATCCTTGTTGGTGAATTTTATTTTCTTCTTGCAGACTCTCCGTTGGGCTTCAATTTACTTTTTCTTTTGCCCTGTCAAACTATAAAATTATTGCTTGAGTTTAAGCTCGTAAGAATTGCTTTTTTAACTTAGTCAAAGTGATGAGTCCCACAAAAAATAAAAGAGAGAAAAGAAAGAAAAGTGGATGTTCAGCTATTAAAGGGAAAAGCACACGCACGGGAAGGAAAGAGAAAAGAGTGGAAAGAAAGAAAAGAGAGAAAGGAGAATAGGAAGAAGAAATATAGAAATGGATTCCATGTACACCGGACACTCTGACAAGTCGAATCAACTCCGAATTGCGGTGCCAGTAAGTATTCAAACCCTTCGTTCCTATAATAAGAATAGTTTTTGGAATTAGGACTTAAATTCGGAAATAAGTGAAATTTGAATTGCAAAGTTCAATTTTGGAGTTATTAAACTGAGAAATTATGGGGTTTTGATAGTTTAAGGTGTTGTATAGTTATAGAATTTTAAGGAATTCGATTTGAGCTTGTGGTTTGTCCAAAACCAATTTGAAGTTTCTCGTGCATAATGAATAGTGATCATCTAGCGAATTTCAGGCCAAATTTTGTTGGTTTTTGACTCGATTTTGCGTTGGACAAGTTGTGGGTCTTCTAGTACTTAGAAAGATCCTTTTTTTTTTTTTTTACTATAAGCTCACTTGGAACGGGGTTTAGGTGAGAGATTTAGGGCATGACCATGTTGCATGCTCAAGTGCCACGTTGCGAATGGCTTTGAATAATTGCTTTGGACAAGTGATTTTTGGTTGCATTTGAGTCGCTTTATTAGCATTTAAGCTTAGTTTAGCCAAGTCATAATTGATGTAGTATTTCACTTAATTTTGACATTGACTCTTGTCATCAACACTCATGTAGTATTGCTGTGAATGAATAATGGTTCTAGTGTTTTGACAGAAAAAAAAAATTGTGCCATAAGAGGATGAGATATAAGGAGTTCAAGTGATTACGTGAAATAAGGAGGGTAATTGAAGAAGGGGGGTGATTTAAAAATTGCCCAGAGTCTGCATCTCTTACGTCATGCCTCGATCCTTGAACGCGCGTCTATCCCTCACCTGGTCGATTAATAGTGACGTTCCAGGACGCATCATCGACCCTTTCATTTTAATGTGCATGCGGAAGCATATAATAAATCCCCAGATAATAAAATAATGGGATAGAAAAGTAAGGTCATATTTTTCATAATTGAAAACTGCAACCACACTTTTACAAAAACAAACTATATAGTATTTAATACAATACTATTCACGAGTCTTATCTACTTTACACCGATCAAAACTCATAGTTTGTAAAACAGGATGGGATCTCAATCCTCATCCGGGTCGTACTCATGATCCTCCTCTTCTTCTTCATCAAGCTCCTCATTAGGGTCTTCCATCTCCTAATCCTCCTCCGGTTCCTCCTCCGGTTCCTCCTCCTCAGGCTCATCCGGTTCAACAATTTCCCCTTCCTCTTCGCTCCAATTAGCGTCCTCAGTTGAATAAATTGGTGACTTAGGATTGCCCTCGAGCTTGGGATCCCTAGCGTCCACTACTGACCCACCCTGAGGGTCTACTGTCCCTAGCCCAAATGCTGCCTCCAGAACGTACAAGGGCACATCACCTTCCGGGATGGGACCTTCTGTTCGCCCATCATGGTAGTGACGATACCATGATCGATACTCATGGGGCACCAGTTCATCTCTACCCACATCAACCCAGACTTTGGACTCTACCAAAACGTACACCAGTCCTTTCGGGTGAGGGTGTTTCGGAAAGTCATATGCTTCCTTTATGATCTCTTCTGGAATACCAAAATGCATAGGAGGACGAGGAGGTGGAGGTGCTGCCATCTAGGGGCTTGAAATGGTTATATAATAACCAGTGAGACAACGTCTCAGCGAGTTCTACCCCCCTAAGACTCGATTAGTAAACCAATACATCTTAGGGCTGCTTATAAACAACACAAGTCAGAGGACTTACCTTGGCCTCAATCCCAACCTGCAAATAAGCACAATTCAAATAGGCACCCAAACAAATCAACATCGATCGAACCGTCGATCAATCGAACTAGTCAATTACATGTCAAACCGTACCACACATTCCCCACAATGGAATATCCCGTCGTCGAGCCCACATGAATACCTCAGGATGACATACCAAGTCCCCAAGTCCACGTGCTCATTTTCCAAGACGACATATTTACTCACTGGGCCCATGTGCATTCTCTCAGGCGACCCTTTTCGCCAAGGTGATGTATCGATTCACCGAGCCACGTGCCCTTTTTACGATGCCCGAGCCTACGTGCATTCTCTTAGGCACAAGTTTGCCAAAGTGATGCATCAAATCACCGATCCATGCGCCCATTTTACGATGCCATACTCTGTCACTGAGCCACGTGCATTCTTCAGGACGACATACCGAGTCTCCAAGCCACGTGCATTCTCTAAGGTTACCTTTTCGCCAAGATGACATATCCAATCACTGAGCCACATGTCTTTTCTAGGTGACATTCCAATTCACCGAGCCACATGCATTCTCCAGGTGATTTACCAACTCACTTTTGATACTGACAACCGATACCTGACCAATTCTCAATAACATAGCCAAAATTGCATTATTTAAGAATATACCTTAAAAATGCACCATTAAATCAATTCGACATGATTTAAAGCTCAAATAAATAAACGGACTGCACCACGATGATCAATACAAAATTCCGGTCACCGACCATCCCGATTGAATTTTTGGAAAATAAATAAATAATTAAATTAATTTCGAAAATTAATAAATAAATGCTAAAAATCCAATTTAGGCCCGTAATGTCTAATTGAAACCCGAAACGGGTCAGGAAAAATCCCGAGATGCATTCAATAAATATTATAGACTATCCTCTAGCTAAATGCACTAACTACATTCCTAATATGCACTACAATTAACTAATAATCACTAATCTACTTTAATCTAACCACATAATTATACTTAATTAACACTAATCAACCCTTAAGCATCATTAGCAAACTAATTGAGGATTAGTGAGTTAAACTCACCGGAATAACGTGCAAGTCAGATCAATCTGACAGGAACGGCCCGAGTAACGCTTTTCACCAAAGTGAGCCTAGGAACTGAGGCCTACAAGCACCTAAAAACGGGCCTTGAAGTCACTGCGATACTCACAAAAACCTGGTCTGTTCTTGGCTGAAAACAAAAGCAAACAACTCGGTTAGGCAAAGCAAGACCGGTGGAAGGTTTGGCGAGGCAACCGGCGGCCAAACGGCGAAGAAATGGGTTGATTGGAGCTCCGGCGAGCGGGTGGTCGGCAACCAGCGGCTCCCGGGGGTCTTGGGGATCTTATTGGATGTTGGGATAGGCAAAGGAACGGCTGGAATGGAAGAAAAATGAAGAAAAATGCAAAACGGTGCAGGCGGGCAGCAGACCGGCGAACCGGCGACTGGCGACTTGCGGCGGCCGTACAGGACGGTCGGAGGCTCCGTTCAGGCCGAGGTTGGGCTCTTTGGAACGGTCTGGATGTCCTCTTCACGGAGATGGGTGACTTGTTCACTGATTTATCCAGGAAGACCACTTTCAACTCAGATCTTTTCCGAAAGGTCAGCTGGAGTGGAAACCGGCAGAAGTGAAAATAAAGGAGGAAAATGGTCCGGCGGCTTGTTGGTTTCTCCTCTGCTGCTGGTGGCGTCGAGTATGGAGGGGGAATGGAGGTTTTGGCCAGCCAAGAGAGAGGATGAGGGAGAGGATAGAGATGAGGGAAGAGATAAGAGAGAGGGAGGGAGATGATAGAATTGGAGGGCCTCATTGGCTTGCTTTTTCCACAATTTTGTCTCCTAAAGGCTTGTCCACCAAGCCAAATCCCATGGCTGCAAATCCTCCACCAAAACACTTCTAGAAGATAAGTTGAAGGGGTCCAAAAGTGGTGGTGGATGGGGGCTACGAATTTCAAAGGTTTCCTCTTCAATTGGGCTTAGTCTCAATCACAATCCAATCTCATTTGGCCTCTAATAAATTCAATTGATGTCTCAATGCTTCCATTGATAATTTTCCTCACTCATGTATCCATCTCGCTTCCCAATTTTGCAACCAAAAATCATCTTCAGCAATTTCCGCACAAAAACGACCCGGCAACGACTTTTTCCCAAAAAGTGTCTGGTGTCAAAAAAATCTTCTGAGACTAAGTCAATACTCCTAAAATTTATTGTGACATGACAGAAACTTCAATTTCTGAAATCGGACTTCAATTCGTGATTAATTTCACTTGGCGCGATTTTAGCGTGACCTAAGCTATCGAGTAGCTTTCAGAAATTTTTAAGTGCAAATGACCCGTGGTTGATTTTCTTCGAGCCATAATGAACCTACTCGACTCATTGGCGACTCTCGATTGTCATGGAAATCTCGAGAATTCAAGTACGGGCACAGGGTACCAAAACAATAAGAAAATCAGTCTAGTGCCGGCCGACGATAATTTTCCAATTTAGTGGTGTCACCCACGATTAGCCACATATCTCCGTCGAACCGACCTATCTCTGATCTCTAATCAATTAACGTCTGTGCTGTAATGATCTCAGTAGATGAATACGGTCGAGCAGTCTATTTCTAGTCGAATTCTCAAGTCTATTTACCTTAAAATTCTTAATGATTTTCCCAGATAGTCTAGTTATCTCGAGAGTGATTAGCTCTGAGACAGCCTTATAGACGCGTCAATGAAATGCCTGATTTATTCAGTAGAAAATAGGGTCGAAAATCTGGGATGTCACATCTTATACAATCTAGAGAGACATATTTGTTGCAAACCTATCATTCAAAGCTAGATAAAAAGGATTAGTGCCGGCTATTTTTCTAAGCACAATAAATAGTAGGACATCATATTCCACAACTATTGTCTATTGGACTTTACGAGGTCCAACCCATTAATGTGGCTTATTAGGTCTATTATCTAATATTTGATATATGCCCAATTTAGTAATATATATTATGTGGAATGTATTTTTGACATCTAATTAGGCATGTAGAATCCATATCTTAAATGTTGTCATTTGGCAGCTCTAGGGTTGGTCCTATCACTCCCTATAAGATCTCTTGTCAGTGGAGAATGAATGCATTCCATTATCATGCTTCTGCTATTTTCACAAAATTGAAGAGAGAAAAATACACACTCATCAAAAGGATCAATAGAGGAGAGTGGTGAAGATTCATACTCACGGGAACACATCTTCTTACTCGTTCGATTAATAATGACGACGTTTGATTCGGGTATGCTCTATTTATTAATTTCATATCATGTTTATGTGATTGAAAGATCCTTTTATTCTAACACGTAGGATTAGAGCGTTGGTTTATTTAACGCATGAATTTGGTTATAATGTTTATTATGATCTTTCACCCCTTTATGATCGATTCATAGTATTTCGTTGATGATGGAATAAATATATAATGATAATTAAAAAAATTAATACCTTATGCAAATAATGTATTTGATTTAGATGGTTTTGAGTTTTTACTAACAAAACATTTGAAATCAATAAATACTTTCGTATATTTTGGTTATCATTTTGTGATCTAACCATTGAATAACCTAATTTTGTGTTGTTCCCTTCTCTTTTATTCGGCACACATGTATTTTGAAAAAAAAAATGTTGTTAATGGCTTGGGTTATGTAAATAGTGTCAAGTATTACTCTATGATGTCGAATAAATATATATTTTTATTCTTTATTGCGGTTCTAAACTATTTGAGCAATAATCGGCCCAACGGAAGATTATTGCTTTAAATAGATTTATATAATGATAAAAACCGTCTTATGTTATGCTCATAATTAAATTCGTAACTAGCCCAACGAAAAGTTAAGATATTTAATTTTGAGTATAATGATAATCTGATAAGCAAATAAATTGCTAATATGCAAGTCAAATTAATTCTGCCCAATGGTGATTTAATTTGATTTATTATTGCCTCATGAAATTTGCTGGTACATTATGAAAGAATCCAATTTAAGTGTTTATAGTCGGCCCAACATAAGGCTATAGATAATTTTTGGATTTCTTTTGATAAGGTTTTGTGTATTTTATCATTCTATGTAAATGAACTGTTTATTTTTCACTTTGTTGTGATGATGAATTGAATTATTTTATTTATTTTTTGTGGATTTTCTAAAGGTACTAATGTGCATAAATTAAAATTTTCTGATATAGCATACAATCTTGCTGCTGTTACAAGTTATCTTTCCTCTATTGAACAATCGAGTAGTACAAATTTCAAGAAGTGGAAAGAGCAAATAAGTCTCATTTTTGGGGTCATGGATTTGGACTATGCTTGAACTCATAGTTGAAAGCTCAAATGAGCAGAAAACTGCTCATGAAAAGTAGGAGCGATCCAACCACAAAATATATGATGATTATGAAAGGTTTCATAACGACCACTATCTGGGGAACCATTCCTGACAAACCTAAGCTCACATTGAGGAGCAGTATGAGGGAACTTCCAAGGCACAAGCTATCGCTCTTATTTCCAAACTGATTACCCTCAAATATAATGGAATCAATGGTGTTCGTGAGCACATGATGCAGATGAATGATATGGCTACTCAAGTCTTATTCACTTCGTCATGACATCTCTTCGTGCACAATTTGGTCCTTTTAAGATCAACTATAATATGCAAAAAGATAAATGGAAGATGAGTGAGCTAATTTCTATGTGTGTCTAAGAAGAAGAGAGGCTAAAATTCAAACAACTTGACGGTGCTCACCTAATTACCTCTGTTTCGAATAAAGGGAAAGGAAAGATATATGGCAAGGGTCGCAATTATGGAAACAAGGGTACTCCTAACCTTATGATTGACAGGGTAGGTCCTTCTGGTTCAAAAGGATCGGGTGGTCCTAAGTGTCATTTTTGTAGAGTTAAAAGACATGTGAGGAAAGAATGCTCAAAATTTCGACGGTGGTTGGAAAAGAAAAATAATATTTTATTAAGTCATGTTTGTTATGAGTTCTACAGTGTTGAGGCTCCTTTAAATACATGATGGATTGATACTGGTGCGACTCTACACATAACTAATTCATTGCAGGGATACTTTTCAAGGAAGAATCTAAATAAAGGGGACCGTAGCATTATCACGGGAAATGGAGAAAAGGTTCCAGTTGAAGCTGTTAGCACTCTCTGTTTGGTGTTGGATGAAGGGTGGTTTCAATTTGGATTTAGTTGATACAATTAATGTTCTTAGTATTACTAGAAACTTAATTTCTATTTCAAAACTTGACACTTATGATTATACGTTTAAGTTCGAGAATAAAAGTTGTTCCATTTCTCGTCATGGTGAGACTGTTGGTCATGGTCTGTTAGAGGGAAACCTCTACAAATTATGTTTCGATTCTTCGTTGACTGGTCTATTTAAAGATACAATAAGAACTAAATGGTAGCAATACATCATATTTTGATAATGAAGATATGGAGAAGGGATGATCATTTGTAATAAGATGATTTAGAATAGAACTTTGAATTTGGAATTCAAGTTAGATTAGGTTTTGCAATTCCGATGCTCATCTTTGATTATAAAAGCTTTCCCATATGTATCTGTAAACTTTTTAACTTCTAAACATAATACAGTCATCCCTACTTGCAGTTCATGTTCACTTTCACTCATTGAGCAAACATAGCCTCCGAGAATGTAAGCCATTCATTCTAATTCAATTTACACAATTTGCTTGTTGTTTTCACTCATATGTTTGTGCTTTATTTAGTAATTTGAACTTCGCAAACTCCTCGAGCTAATTTGAAGTCAAATTTGGCACTTTAATTGGCCATTTTTCTTAAGAAAAACACGAGAGCTTATAAAGTAGCTGCTTACTCGGTCTTCCCTTGGCAATTTGACTGAAAGCTTGACTATCTCTTGTAATGCTTTTTTTTTTCTTTTTTTCAATTGATGAATCGGATAATTGCTTATATCGCTTTAGATAGTGTTAGTTATGTTGATGCAATATGAATTTGACGTTGCAAATTTAAAATTCTTTTTGTGTCCAACAAATGGTAGGACGAAAAAAGCAACTTTATACCATAACTATCAACCGATATAAATATGACCATGATAATACAAGTTCAATTTTACTTTTAATGCACGCTATTAATTTTGGAAATGCGGTCGCATTCCTTTGAAGATGACCATGATAATACATAGTAAAACGTTAATAGTCCTACCTTTAAAGATGCCTTCAAGCAATGAAGCTTGGAATCCATGGTATAGAAGCATTTGCGAAGATCAAAAAGTCTTTTGGTAATAAAAGATGCACTGTAATGACTTAACCTGCGTGCATTCCTTCAAAGATGACCATGATAATACATAATAAAACGTTTTGCTAGAGTTGGTTCATTTCCTAGCCTATAGATTAGAAATGATGATTGATTTATTGAGATGGTAAAGAGTGCAGAGACATTAAGCAACGATTATGCATCTTTTCTACTAAATTGGATATATAGAGTACGAGGAGGTAAAGAAATGGCACTTGTCATTGTAAAACACACTGACAACTGGTCTCATACTTTAGTGTTCTTGCCATTGTAGGAAGTAAGATTAGTCAAATGTTCAACGAAATCATTCAAAACCATCAAGCTCAAATTTGACACCAAAAAGAGAGAGAAAGCCTTCAATTTTAGTTATTGTCATTTATCTACATCTTTCAAGGGCTAGTTTGCAAAAACAATTTTTTTTTTATGCATTCATATTCATTTTGAGATCGCATTGGCATTCATTTTAATGATTTCAAGAATTTTCTTTTTGAGACTGCTTTATGACGGATTAATTATACTTCTACTATTTCCAAATAAAAGATTAATTTATTCATCAAAATGCTTAATTGATGAAATAAATAAATTTTTTCGACATGTGTGTTAAGTCAAAGTAAAAATAGTGCATTGATAATATACAAATTTGTGGGCTATCTAAAATCTCATGTTTACTGGACTTAAAGAAATGATCTCGAGTTTTAATTTAGCAATTTAAAGGATTAAATGAGAATGACCTTTAAACAATATGACGCTAAAATGAGGAAATCTACATACTCTAAACTGAAAAAAAAAATTAAAAATTCGTGAAGAAGAAGCTATAATTAAGATCTTGTTTTCTATTTTTTTTTCCTTATACATACGTTTAAGTAAATTTTTTAATTTAAAGTTTCAAGCAGCTTGTGTCCAGTTTATACATTTTTTGTCTGATTTGTTCTATCCTCAATGGGATATGACCCCAAATGATACTAATACATATGCGATAATACATGTAAAGGTACATTATCAAATATATTAACTAGTAATTTTCCTAATGTGAAGTCTACAAATTTTCACATTTTTGCATTCCTCTTAAATCGCTTTGCTGAGTTAATACACTCTCATAATTGTTTAATGGATTGATGCCTTTGAAGAGGGAGCTTCTTATTAGTTTCATAAGCTTTAATGAAATCCCGTGTATCAGTTTTTTTTTTTTTTTTTTTCTTACCGTGTATCAGTTTTAATTTATAAGATTTATTCACTTGAATTGTAGTGTGTAACGTATGAGTTTTCTTTCCACGTTCAAAGGTACATGGAGTGTCACAAGCTTATGAAGTCATTTATCAGTTTCTCATTGAACAATTTTTATCCATACAGAAGTAAGCCTGCGTGATGTGAATTTCTTTTCATCAGAGTGAGAAGCATATGCAACAATTTTGAAGTAAAGTTTGTTCATAATTTATTTTCAGCGCCTCTATTTAATTTCTCTTATTCAGTATAAGACGTTAACAAACGTACAGAGAAAAAGATAATCAGAATTCCACTGTAAACACTCTCAAAAAGGAAAAACAAGGTTTCCATTCGACAAGCAAAAGGCATTTCAATTACTAATCAGGAATCATATACAAGTCCAGCCGTTGCTGTCAAAAAAATCAATGTCTATACAAAAAAGACAGCCCAAAACTGGTATTGCGGGGCAGACAGTAAGTAGGTACAGCCGTCCCGTTTCTTGCTCTCAATCACAATCCCAGTTGTATCGTAGCATAGATGACATTGTCTTCCTTGCGAAATTTGAACTCCAATGTCAATTAGCTTGATTCTGTCTCCTACTTAGCATGACTCCATCGGTTGAGGAAGCTGCTCTTTTTGGCTCTTTGGACGATCCAACCAGTTCCAAACGGTCAGTGTCCCCGCAGCGTCTCCCGTGAAGAATAGGCCTCCGGGAGCTGTTTGAAGAGTCCTAACTTCTCGTCTTGAGAATATCTTGCCCCTTTCGGTGAACCTGGCGTACGATGCACAAAGTCAGCCAAGCAGAAGAAGAGAACAGTCCCACTGAGAGACAGGATGTCAAACCAATTAGAGAATTTTTATTTGGACTTACGATGGGAGCTCGTACAACCGAACGGTGTTGTCAAGGCATGCACAGAGAAGGACCGGCTTACCATGTGCATCAATTGTCCCTGACAGTGCAAGAATACCCTGTGCAAGACAAAATGAAACTTGCAACATCAACAGATGATACTACATCACTTCCATGAGACTAGCACAGTAAGAAACTGACAAAACACCAACAGGTGTAAGATGAAAATTCATGTCTTCCCCGCACAGAGCAAGCACACGGAAGGTACTTGACAGTATGGCTATGTTACAAAGCTTCAGTCTACATTATTCACATAGTTAATTTTAACTGCAGGAATAAAACCAAAAAGCAATAAGGCGCATCTTTGTGATCTTAGATTGTAAAATAGGTCCATGCACTTCGCACGTATGAGGACAATAAAAGAAAACACAATTTCACCCTATATAATCTACACCTTTTCCTAAAGTACCATCATCAACCACAAAATACCCTAATCCACACGAGTGCCCAAAAAAAAAAAAAAAAGCAAGCAACATACATGGTCCTCGTGATGTGTATAGCCAACTTCCAAGCTGCCTCCTTCAGTGGCAACCCCCCAGACCTTAATTGTCTCATCCAATGAACAGGATATCAAGTACTGGTCCCAGCAAAGAAGTGACATCACCACGTCAGTGTGTCCAACAAGTTCCTGAACACACTCCAGAGTGTGCAAGTCCCACACCTGCGGAGAAGAAAACAAGAAAGACATGAGGGGTCAGGACGATATTACAGCAGAGCACGGCAGAAAGATACAGAGAGGACGTAGCAACCAATAGAGGTGATGCAAAAGAAAACATAAACTCCAACAGCCAAGTCATGCGCCTTCCCAGGACACACAACTAGATTAAATCAGGGGGCGAGACATCTAAGATAAGCCAGCTTACCCTTATGGTCTGGTCAATGGAACCAGAATACAACCGGTCGCGCCCAACAGTTAATGATACCACGCCCTTCGTGTGACCCCTGAGAGGCGCAGCCATCTGAAAAGGATCAGCCTCACTACCTCCTTTCCACACCAAGATAGTGCCATCCTAGAAGGGAAGTTTGTTCAGCAGAATCATCGAAAGCCAATGCAATTCATCACAAGGATCAACAAATGAGGCAGTCAGTGATCAGATGAATGCTGACTCAGGTGGGCCCCACATAAAGAAGAAGAAGACAAGAATTTCAGGTCTGAACCAAAAATCCACCCACACTCAGCATCAACTTTTATATCACTTATGTTGCTAATTCACAGAGGAACGAGATTCCAAAGAAAGCGGACTAGACAATATTACGACAGATGAATCACCTAAATTGATTAAATTCTCTCTAATAATAAATTACCTGGGCTCCAGCAAAAAGCATGTCATTAGCAACTTCCAGAGCATGGACCTGTCCAACTGGTCCACTGATATTGTAGCTAGCACCATTCTGGATATTATATGCCTACAAGAAATACAAGAGAAAGCAATGAATTAGAGTTCAGCAGTTCACCAATTCAAGAATTCCCCCATAAAAAGAAAAAAATAACGAAGGACAAAGTAGACCCAGCCAACCGCTCACCTTAACAGTATTAGGCAGGCCAACAAACACCCAAGGACCTTCACAAGTAAAACACCCAACTTCTCCTCCAAGGTTGATCACCTGATCACATTGACCAGTGTGACAGTCCCAGATTCTAGCCGTTCCGTCTTTGCTTCCAGAGTAGAGCTTAGTAGATCCGGAAGGAAGTGCTATCCCAGAAACACCCTGTCATAAAAAGCATGAGGTGAGTCCAGACCCATTTTTATGCCAGACAGGCAAATGATATTTCGACATCTTAATCAGAAAAAGGACGGAAACAAATTAGAGTTGCAACTAAATTTTCTCGGGCTATAGTCTGGAGAACACAGAAGGCAAAAACTAATCTCTAAATGGTACCTTTTTATGGCCCTCAAGCTTTGCCAACATAGCAAAATCAACACCGTGAAACCACGAATGCAAGAAAGGACATGCATCTCCCTTCACGCAGTTGCCTGTTATCCAGAAATTGCACAGTTTTTCTTGGGGCTTCAGAGGGTTTTTATTTATCGACGATTCACTTCTCTCTCCAGAAGTCGAACTTGCTGAATTCACTGGACTAGATCCAGGGCCCTTCCTCCCAGGGCAATCCTCAGCCATATGACTCGACTGCTTTGCAGCTCGATGGTAAACATTGCGCAGAAGAGATGCATCGTGCGAAAACCTACAGGGATTCCGGTTGCACCTCCCTTCGAGCCAATAAGTGCAAACTCTGCGGCTTGTTGGGGCTTTACAGTGAGCAGCTGAATCGTGGGGCCAACCCACAGTACTCCTTGCTGTCTTAATAGCCATGCTATCAATCGCCGAACTGAACGACCTATCCAAAGTTAACTCAAAGCATCAGAACTCGTTCTTGCAAGAAGATCCCTTTGCAGAAAAGCCAAGGTCCGCTGTAGTCAGCAATCCCAAGCATTTAAATTCCACTTATCACCAACAATACGAACGATCGACCTATAAGAGAATGGATAAACATCTCCATCCATCCATCATGATTCCCATCTCTTTCGTTTCGGTTCCAACCAAATCAAATTCACCCAGAAGCAGAAGCAGAAGCGAATAAAATTCTAGAAAACGAAGTAGAGACAGTAGATGTCGACAACCACGTCGCATCGTCCGAGCCTTTTCAACATAAATTCCAGTAATCAAACCTAATTTCCCGATCCTCCTTCAAGGCGGAACAAAACCCCCGATTCCTTCGCGATTAAGAAACCCTAAAAATCGCCGCGAACGACTACCGAACGCCGAGGGCGCCGCAAGCCCGACGGCCCTCGCCGTCGTCGGCGGCGGGCAACCACTTCCTGGAAAACCCTCCGGCGGCGAGCGGGAGATCGTCATCGTCATCGTCGAAAGAAGAACGGAAAACCCTAACCGGGGGGAACTTCTTCCTCGTCGCTACTTCGCTAGAAACTGATACGGAGAGAGCGCGTCGGAAAGAGAAGCGAAGCGAACCTGAGCGAAAACAGCAAAGCGACGGACCGACGATCGGCCACTCGAATCGGAAGTACGAAGATCGGCGGCTGTCGATGATCGATCGAGAAGAAGAAGAAGAAGAAGAAGAAGAAGAAGAAGAAGAAGCGAAATCTTGGATGGGAAGTTTGCCGACTGGGCCTTCTTCTTATATAAGGAAGCCAAACCGCGTTCGCGTCACGCGGGGTGCAAATATTGGAAATTACCAATCCGGATTTTCTTTATTATTATTATTATTATTATTATTATTTTGGTCGTATCTTGATTTTCTAATTGGAAAAGTGAGAAAATAATATAAAAAACTAAATACGGTTTAAAGATAAATTTCTAG
The DNA here is from genome assembly GCA_014182515.1 of Eucalyptus microcorys. NCBI lineage: Eukaryota > Viridiplantae > Streptophyta > Magnoliopsida > Myrtales > Myrtaceae > Eucalyptus > Eucalyptus microcorys. The sequence continues at coordinate 21,726,234 of CM024566.1, read as the reverse complement.
AAGATTTTAGTCGATTTAGGGAAAAAAACCCGATAACTATAAGAATATCTTTATTAAGTTTCGATTCGAAAGTGTTAGAGAGATTTTACAATCGAGGGTGGAGAAAATATAAGCATGGAGAAAAATGAGGTGGAAAAAGAGGAGGTGATGGAAGTTATTTTCGTTTAATTTAAATAGGGTGGAAGGTGCTTTTACTTGTGTATTTCTTGTAAGTATCGTGGTGAATGAAATATAAATGTAGTAAACCTGGTGGAAAAAGAGGAGGTAAGGGAAAATGAGTAAACAATGGATCGTTTTATTAAAAATAAAAAACATAACATCTTTCAGAAAAAAAAAAAAAGAAAATGAATCGTTTCCCCCGGAAATTATCTATTTAATAATTTTCAATTTTTGTAAAATAATCGGAATCAGAAAATGCTTTCCTAATTTTGATTTTTCTCATTCCTTAGAAAAATAAGTTAAATAACAAATTATTTTCATCATCAATAAAATCTATCCTGGACAATTTTTTTTTTGTTAACAATCAAAATATTTACATAAATATTAAAGTCAAGAATTTTTTTAAGTTATTCATTTTTTCGGAAACACCAACTTTCTGGCCTTTCGCTCTGCAAATTATAGATCTGCAAATTTTCCCTAATTTCTCATTCCCCACCCACATGCTTCATAGCTTCCCAAAAAAGGTGATCAAAAATATTTCCGAAAGTTTTCCTGTTCTTATCTTGACTTCCTTTGGATGGGATAATTGTGATATTGTCCCTCGGTCCGATTGTCTAAATTTTATCTGCATTCCTATAAAATTTGGGCAGTAAAATTTAAAAGTTGAAATGAGTTTGGATGGGATTAAAAGTTACTAACCATACCGGGAGATCATTGATTTCATGAAGTAGTTTAAATTAGTTTTCTATGTAAAGGTACTAAATGTTGTGTAAAATAGCTATTGGTTACATGTAAAACTTGTTATTTTGTGATTCCACTTGTTTTGACGCACTCGCCTACTGAAAATCCCTTTAATATTATCGAAGCTTGCATTTACTCTGATTGGTCTTCCAGTCCAACAATACTATCCATAACTCAATTCACAAATAATTCATTGAAGGCATTGCAAACTATGGTCATGAAGCGTCGTTCCACAAACTATTTTGCAAAACCATTTCATGCATCTACGTCACAAATTTTTGAGTCATTGGTAGTTCAAGTTGCCATTTTTCGGATCCAGGGAAGAGATGGGTATCGAAGCACCACCTCCATAGTTTCTTGGCACTCCTCTCCTATTGCCTTGCACATTCTAAAGTTAGTCCCAAGTAGGAGGGAGATTCTATAATGTTTCTCTTACGAAAAAAAACCCGTTGAATTAACTCGAGAATTCGACTCTTTCATCGTCATCCTCATAAGCCCCCTTAAAAATCGCCAACTTCCCCTTGTGTTCCAGTAGTTTCAAAGCTCACATGAGGATGATGCGATCCACGCCTTGAAGATCTGGCAGAGAAAAAGAAGCTTCACTTAACTTACATAAAAGAGGTGTGGAAATCCTAATGAGTTGTCAAACCACCATTCACTTTAAGATTGAATGATATTGCTTCCTACCAAGACGAGAGAATTAGAGGAGAAAACTTAAAGAGAGGAAATTTTTCATGAGAGTTTGTGAATCGCATTATCTGACCACAGGACTTTGAGGAAAATAAAAAGAGAGCTCATTTTTCTTCTATCAATGTTGAACTCCATAGCAAAGATGTTTATGTGCAAGTCCTGGAATTTTGCTTTTGGAACATGCAAAAGGTACTTTACCTCTCCCCCGAGATTCAGGGCCGTAACGTATTTTTCCTCCACCGTCACCAGTCCTCCAGCCCGTGAGAGAGAGAGAGAGAGAGAGAGAGAGAATAAATACATTTTATAAGAGTATGAATTGTGTGTTTTAATTCGGTGTTTGTACTTTGACATATCCCGTGGGGTATAAGATCTCTGGCAAAAATTGGTTAAAGCTAGGAAAGTACCCGATAAACATTGTTTTATAAATTATTATCTTCAATATTTTTATCTTCTTATTGAGTTGAATTTCAAAGAACAAAACAAATGAAGAAAAAATATTCCAAATATACTCTCTAATACTTATCTCTTTGAATAAAATAGCTTGATGGCATTTCGCTTTACTTCTATGATCATCACGTGGCAAGAGCATAGGGCATGGTTCTGTCACATGTCTCATGCTCCACCAATAAACTTTGGTTTATTGATTTGTTATCTTCTGACTTTTTTCTTTGATTGAATTTGAATTTGAAAGTACAAATTGGTTAAAAAGTAAGCATCTCAAATATATTCTCCCATTTTTATCTCTTTCAACTTTTCTCTCTCATTGTTTTAAACTTGAAAAGAAAAAAAAAAATTAAAGAGGCAAGATATTTTCAAAAATTTCCATCGTTATCCTTTCGAGAGGCTGAGCTTTTTCAACTTTTATCTCTAATTAATTTTAAAATTGACAGTTTGGTGTATATATATATATATAGCCATACAATTTGTCTAGGTAATCATAAATAAGTTAGAAGGAGAAGTACATCTTGTTAGATAAATAAGATGCATATTTCTAAGTATGAGATATTTCAACATGTGAATAACCACACATTTTAAAATAATACAAATGTAATTAGAAGGATAGCTTATGTTGAAAATTTTTATTCAATATTCTCTAACTATAAAAATTTCGATAACAATAATTTTTCAGAAAAAGAAGTTCAATATTTTTTACTAACTTGAAACATGCATCTGACATTTCGTTCAATTTTAGGTCCTCATGAAATTCACTTGATTTAAATATATCTCACATCCTTTAAAGCAAATCTATTCAGTAAAATATAATATTTGAAGAGGAGAAGGCACACACACGAACGCCCAAATTACAAGATTTTCTTATTTTGCTTTCAGTCAATTTATTTTTTTCTTTTCCAGTCAGTTTACTTTGCTGCAATTTGTTTGCATGGTTCCTTGCACGCCTATCCCTGCTCTTGAAATTTGAGGTTGTTTACCACCAGTGGTCCCGCGTTTTAGTGAACCCATAAATGGAGTTCTTGGTCTTTTCTTGGTTGTAATCGTCTATCAATCAGGTACAAAACTATGGCGTGACTTTCAAAATTATCAATCTAGTTCCTTAGTCTATGTTGTCCAGGTGATGATTAGAGATGACAAATTTTTAACTAACACCATTCTATGAAAAATCATCGACTTTAGTGCCTCTAGTCCTCACTTGTAATAATTGGTGTTATAAAAAAGAAAAGAAAAGCAAGACCTTCGTTGAGGGGGTAAAAAGGGGTAGGTGGCTTTTAAAAAAAAGAAAAGAAGAAGAAAAAATAAACGTAGGACACGATCAATAAGAGGAAAAGAAGAATGAATGAACGGAAAAGAAATGTGTACTCCGATTCACATGAATAAGGACATGACACGACCATCCTATTACCAAAAAACGCAGCCTTAATATAACCAAAAATTCACCAAGATATCAATATATATACATCCACACACACATATATATGACAAAAATGACATTTGGTTACAATATTAGAGTTTTCTATAAACAATCAAATCAATATATATATTGGAAAAGCTTTGGAGGGTGGAGAAAATATAGGCGCAAAGAAAAACGAGGTGGAATAAGAGGAGACAAGGGAAATTATTTTTGTTTATCATTATTTTAAAATGGGTGGAAATTAGTAAAATATATATGTAGGAAAACTAGGTGGAAAAAAAGTGGAGGCACGCGAAATTATTTTTGTTATCGTTATTAGTAAAATGGTGGAAATTACTTTTACTTATATATTTCTCGTAAATATCGTGCTAATCCAGAACAAGGTTTTTAGCATACTTATTATAATGTTACATCACTTAAGATGGGCGCTCTATTAAAGCATGTTAATAATGAAAATGTCCAAAAGTGATGATTTGAAATTGGGAAAAAGCGAAATTATATTGAATTGCATGATGATGAGAAATATCCAACCTCAAGCAAACCTCTCAATAAGATACCAAAATCAATATAAACATGGATGAATTAAATTAATCATGACATTTTTGTACGTAATTGGAACATGAATCAGAATTTTTCTCAAAAAATGGTGAAAAAAAATCAAATGTGTGTGTGACAGTAAATGTTGAAATGCTAAATTCATGTAAAATTCCTTAGAACGCACCATCATCTTTTAATTCTTTTTATTGTGGAGAGTGAAGGGGTTAGCCAATTTGATAGGCTGATAGAGGTAGAAAGGTGCAAACCAATGCAATAGCTAAAAAAAGACTATGGCACAAGGAAATTTATCCAGTGAAAAGAAATGGTAGATTCATCATCATACGTGCGCAAACTATACATGGGACAAGGAAGTTGAATTGTTCAAGAGCGACATAAGAATCATACATGCGCAAAATATATACGGCACAAGGAAATTGAATTGTTCAAGAGTGACATAAGATCCAATAGTGTCCAGAAAAATGGGTAGATGGACGAAAGACAATCATGATCAACCAGTGAATTGTTCAGAAGTGACGTGAGACCCAGTAGTATTCAGAAAAAGGGGCAAATGGACACTATTATTCATTATATGTGTTCATAGATAACCTGTTCTGAAAGAGAGAAAAGATTAAACTCTCAATTCTAAACACCAGGACACATAATTGCACTTCATACTACTTTATGCAAGATGGCACTTGCTATTCAAGTACCTTTCGCCACCACCAAGCTCTTGGCAAAGCAAAGGGGAACACAACCCTAGGATGGTCGTAGAAATGAGACATGCCAAATAGAAAACCAGCTAATAATAGTACACATTAACCCCTTTCAATTAAAGATGACGGTTCAAACGAAACTAATTTCGGCATATAACCACTAGTCACACCAAAGTGTCACGGGCCGATCGATTGGGATCGTGACCGCAAGGTGACTCGGGCACTTTAGGATCGGAACGGATCGCCGAAGCACCTAAGCCAAGCCTTACTCAGTCGAACGCTCACTCACTCACTTTACCCGGATCATAGAGAGAGAAAGAATCTAGAAAGAAGAGCTCTGGAAAGAAGACTTGCTTTGTATTGCGGAAGTAGTGGATGATTACAAATGAAGGAGGACACCCTTTTTTATAGTTGAGGGCCTCGGATTACATCCATTGATCTAGAATTTAACCGGCGGACGAGATCGCATCGCCTCAACTACCAACACTTAACGGTAACTACTAGACATAAATGCCAACTCCTAGCTACCGACATACCAACTACGAGCTACCGACATAAATGGACTAGAGTCTTCTAGAAACTTCGGGAATAAGGCTCGTAGGAAATCCGAGCGAGCATAGGAGGTCCACCACGGATGAGTCACGGTAGTCCTCGGGGAACCTCTCGGGTCGACTTTCTTTAGGCCCGTGACATTCTCCCCCACTCAATCGAGCGACGTCCTTGTCGCTTTCAGCTTGACGGGCAGCCTTCTTGGTACGAGCGCGGGCTTTGGCAAGGGCTCTCTTGTTTTGATTTTGTTTGGTACGGACACTCACGTACGAAGGACCGCAACCTTCAATGATGACCTCAGACTTGGCATGCGGCTCCATCTTTGGCTTGGACGGAGCATGCGGTGCGCACTCAACCTCGGGGAAGAGTACTTGGATGGGTATGGCGTGTGTTGGAGTAGGATCCAACTCTACCTTCAGCTTCACCTCGGCCAGCTTGTTTAGTCGCTTCTCGAACTTCAAGTTCTTGTCGAGGCGTCGGATCGTGGCGGTGGTCTTGGTGTCGACCATCCCTTTGATCATGGGGATCGTCGTTGGGTATTGTGGGTCGAGGATCACGAGGCACTTGGTCCTCATGTCGATCATGGATCTCACACTATTGAAGAATTGCATACCAAGAATGAGATCATAATCATCGAGAGGAATTACCTCGAACGATAGCTTGCCCTTCCATCCACCGATTTGGACGCCCACGCCGGGAGTCGATCCTACGCCATGGAGACCGTCCGAGTTGATGGGTTTGAACGTCTTCCCAGTCGGTTCCACACGAAGCTTTAAGGCCTTTGCAACCTCGGTCGACATGAACATGTTCGACGTGCCAGTGTCGACCAAAGCGTAAAGCGTTCGGCCACACACTTCGACTTTCACGAAGAACATGTCTGTGTTTGGTGTGATTCCTTCTTTGGACGGTGATAGAGCTCGGACGGAGTTGATCGTCTTCACGCCTCCAAGCTGGGTTTGTCGCCTTTCTTCTTTGGGCTCCTCCTCTACCTCTTCTATGGCTAGGAGGGCATTGATTCGACCCTTCTTCGGGCACTTTTGGGTCCAGTGCGGACCTTTGCATATGAAGCAAGGAGAGGGCGGAGGTTGATCGAACTTACTCGTGTAGTCCGTTGGCGGTCGACCTCTTTGGAAGGACGGCTTAGAAGTCCCTTCTCCCCACGTTTTGGCTCGGCCGCCTTGATCATGCGCGCCTCGGGGAGTGCTTCTCATGTCGTCTTCAGGTCGATGCGACCTCCAATCCCTTGCTCGGTTGTTCCTCGGCTCAACCTTGGTGAGGTCGATGAGAGATTCGGCCATGCTCAGCGCTCGCGCAAGACTACTCATGTCCCGCCGCTTCAGTTCAAGTTGTGCCCATGGCTTTAGTCCATCCATGAATGCTCCGAAAGCCTCCTCTTCGCTTAGGTTGCGAATTTGGAGTTTGAGCTCCGTGAACTCCTTCACGTACTCTCGGATCGCGCCTCTTTGTTCGAGGCGATGGAGCTTGCTACGGGCTTCTTGTTGAGCAAACTCAGGGAAGAAATAGTCCCGGAACTCCCTCACGAAGTCATCCCACGTGTTCACGGGATCGGCGCCGCGTCGAATCTCATCGCACCTATTGCGCCACCACAGCATTGCCGTATCAGACAGGAACATAGAAGCAGTTTGTACCTTGGTCGACTCGTCTCGGATGTTGACGGCGCCGAAGTATTGCTCCATGCTCCACACGAAGTTGTCCACCTCTTGGGCGGACCGGTTGCCTTTGAACTCCTTCGGTTTCGGCACCTCGATCTTGGGCACCGCTTGAGTAGGCCCAGCACTGTTCGTGATGCTTAGTTTGCATAGGGCGAGCTCGGTCTTGAGCTCTTGGATCTCCGCCTTCATGGCTTCAACCTCTTCCCTACACGGGCTTACCTCTTCGATTATTTGGACGCGCTCGTTCAAACCATCGATCGATGCTTCGAGAGCTTCATCTTTGTCGAATAATGGAGCCGTGGCTTGGTTGATGCCGATCGTGAAGTCCTCACGGAGCGAGCCCTCAACCTCCATGATCCGGTCTCGTACGTCGTCAAGACCTTCCATGAGTTCGAGCACGGCACTCCGGACCTTCCCGATTTTCTCATCGAACGTGGCTGCAGCATCCACCGAGGCATCTCTCTTCTTTGCTTTGCTGTGCGTGTCCTTGACTGGCATAGCTTCTCCAACTAAAGCCGCTTCTTGGCTTGACATTCTCTCGAACAGTTGGCGCTCTTTAATCTCTTGGAAACGGATCTCTCTTTAGCTCTGATACCACTTGTAACGGGCCGATCGATTGGGATCGTGACCGCGCGGCGACTCGGGCACTTTAGGATCGGAATGGATCGCCGAAGCACCTAAGCCAAGCCTTGCTCAGTCGAACGCTCACTCACTCGCTTTACCTGGATCGTAGAGAGAGAAAGAATCTAGAAAGAAGAGCTCTGGAAAGAAGACTTGCTTTGTATTGCGGAAGTAGTGGATGATTACAAATGAAGGAGGACACCCCTTTTTATAGTTGAGGGCCTCGGATTACATCCATTGATCTAGAATTTAACCGGCGGACGAGATCGCACCGCCTCAACTACCGACACTTAACGGTAACTACTAGACATAAATGCCAACTCCTAGCTACCGACATACCAACTACTAGCTACCGACATAAATGGACTAGAGTCTTCTAGAAACTTCGGGAATAAGGCTCGTAGGAAATCCGAGCGAGCATAGAAGGTCCACCACGGATGAGTCACGGTAGTCCTCGGGGAACCTCTCGGGTCGACTTTCTTTAGGCCCGTGACAAAAGCATATCCGACCTTGATCCTGTAATCTTACTTGATGGGCATGTGTAAGTTATTTTAGAGATCATGACATGAGCTAAAAAATGTTGTCTCGACGGTGATTAGAACAGAGCCAGGCAGTTGGCCAACATAGATGGGTGGCTCCTTAACCAAACAAAAAAAGAAAACTTTCTTGCATATCAAGTTATTGATGCTAATTTAGTAACGCGAAGTCCTAACAATTATTAGAATAAATTATGCAACATAAACTGTGCCATTAGAGGAGGAGATATAAGGAGTTCAAGTGATTACGTGAGATAAGGAGGGTAACTGAAGAAGGGGGTGATTTAAAAATTGCCAAGAGTTTGCTTCTCTTGTACATTTAGAGACACATATTTGTTGCAAACCTCCCATTCAAAGCTAGATAAAAAGGATTAGTGTCAGCTATTTTTCTAAGCACAATCAATACTAGGACATCACATTCCACAACTAATTTCTGTTGGACTTGATGAGGTCCAACCCATTAATGTGGCTTATTAGGGGGCTGTTTGGCAATGTGCCAAACAGTGCCTGATTTTGATTTTTTGTTCCCGGGATTAGTTTAGGAACAGAATCGCATTTGGTAAAATTTTTGTTCTCGGGAACAATTTTGGAGTAGAATCAAGAATAAAAAAAAAAATTGATTCTTGTTCTAGGAACAAAAAAAAGAATAAAAAAAGTGGAACCTTCTCTCCCCTCCTTTGTTGCCATTCGCCACTATTCACCACTGCCCATTGCCGCCGTCCGTCGCCGTTTGCCGCCGTTCGCTAGTCGCCGGCAACCAGTCCGGCGAGCTTGCCGGAGGCAAGCCCAGCCGTCGGCGAGGCTGGGCGAGGGTTGGGCAAGCCTCGCCTAGCTACCGGCGAGGCTTGGCCAATGAGGGCCGACCTCGTCGAGAGCCGGCAACGCTCCAGTGAGGTCCTCGGCCCTCGCCTGGCTGGTCCCTTGTTCGATGACCAGCCTGAAGAAGAAGAAGAATAGGAGAAAAAAGAAAAAAAGAAAAGAAAAAAAAAAGGAATTAATGAGCACGGTACCAAACCCAATTCTATTCTAGAATCAGAAATTTTGAACAGTTACCAAACAGCTTAAAATGCTTAGAATCTGTTCCCGGGAACAGAATAAAAAAGAATTGTTTTTGATCAGAAACTACTCCCGGGAACAGAATCGTTACCAAACGCGTCTTAGGTCTATTATCTAATATTTGATATATGCCCAATTTAGTAAGATATATTGTTGGTAATGTATTTTTGACATCTAATTAGACATGTAAAATCCATATCTTAAATCTTGATGGAATGTTAACATTTAGTAGCTCTAGGGTTGGTCCTTTCACTCTCTATAAGATCTCTTTTCGGTGGAGACCGAATGCTCCATTATCATGCTTCTGCTATTTCCACAAAATTGAAGAGAGAAAAATACACACTCATCGAAAGGATTATAGAGGAGAGTGGTGAAGATTCATACTCATGGGAACACATCTTCTTACTCGTTGGATTAATAATGATTACGTTTGATTCGGATATGCTATATTTATTAATTTTATATCATGTTCATGTGATTGAAAGATCCTTTTATTCTAACATGTGGGATTAGAGTGTTGGTTTATTTAACGCATGAACATGGTTATAATGTTTATTATGATCTTTCACCCCTTTATGATTGATTCATAGTATTTCATTGATGATCGAATAAGTATATAATGATAATTTTAAAAAAATTAATACATTATGCAAATAATATATTTGATTCGGTTTTTGAGTTTTTATTAACAAAATGTTTGAAATCGATAAATACTGTCGTATATTCTGGTTATTGTTCTGTGATATGACCATTGAATAACCTAATTTTGTGTTGTTCCCTTCTCTTTTAGTCGGCACTCGTGTATTTTGAAAACAAATGTTGTTAATGGCGTGGTTTATGTAAATAGCGTCAAGCATTACTCTATGATGTTGAATTAACATATATTTTTATTCTTTATTACAGTTCTAAACTAAGTTTTAGGGAGCTTAGTGAGTGAGTGGAGCGAGTTGCATGGGATCAAAGTAGAATCGGTTGCCTCCTCAACAATGTTCGGGACTGGTGAGTGAGCCTCCCTCCGTTTTTACGCAACATGCCATTAGTTCTATTGGTTCACCTAGGAATCAGACCGGATCGGTTTCAGCACTAGGTGAGTCAATTCTCGATTCCACTAATTGGAAGCCGGCCCTTCTGATTTGGTTCCTGATTCCGAGGTGGGAACCGGATCATTCGGGAATTGATCACCCTAACCGACACTAGGACTGAATCATGTAAATCTCTCATGTTATTTATTGTTCCTCGTTTATTTCTCTAGTAATATATGTGTTAGTGTTTTCATGTTATACTACAACACAGTCTCTGCTTAGAAATCATGAATTGTGGCACATTATTGCCGAACCCTGTTGCTTGATGTGTCTTTCTTCTTTAGCTTTTGATGTGTTAAAGTCGACATGGATATCAAATGGGGTTGAAGCTTTTCACTTAAGTGTAATGTGTTTTCGATTATGTTGTGCAAAGCCATTGGATTCATGAACCATTATTGGCATCGTAGTTTCCATAGTGATTATGTGGAATTAGTTTGTCTCTCTGACTACAGATTTCATTATAGTATGCATGTATCTACCGCCGTGACTTGACTTTCTCAATCTGCTTCAAGTTGTTGGAACCCGTTTAGGCAACTTTCCCAAGCTATTCTTTTACCCTTTTGGCTTTGCATCAATGATGAATGTTTCTTCACTCTTTCAGTCAGTTGATCTCATATTTACCAGTATAAATACACTAGTAGTGCTAAAGTTGTGTAGATCGCTTACTTAGTGCCAAAAGTTTTTTCTTTAAAAAGAAAAGCTGCCAATTTTCATCACTGGCATCTATTTGCAACTAATTATTTGTGCATGCTAAGAGAGATTGACTTCTGCACCTATAATCCCGCCTTTTTCACTTCTCTTACAGTGCTACGGTACTATGCTATAGTGCTAACTAGTGCTAACAGTACATTAATAGTGTCAAACAGTACATGAACAGTATGCTACAATATTCTGGGTCAAACCTTTCGTCCCTTTCACGTGGGTCTTCTGCCTTTCTTGTTTTGTCTTGAATGATCTTTCGGTAGAGTCTTTTTCCACTTCACTTATTATATTATTTGATCATGGTGCTTTTGAAGATCCTAACTGAGAATCCGATCTACACGGTGAACTTCATTCACACATTTTCATCTCATATAGATAATAATCTCTCCCCTTTCCTTGACTCTTGATGTTCGTCATCATTCGATAGTGTCGGGACAGACTCCTCGATCCTTGTTGGTGAATTTCATTTTCTTCTTGCAGACTCCGTTGGGCTTCAATTTACTTTTTCTTTTGCCCAGTCAAACTATAAAATTATTGCTTGAGCTTAAGCTCGTAAGAATTGCTTTTTTTACTTAGTCAAATTGATGAGTCCCACAAAAAATAAAAGAGAGAGAAAAGAGAATGAAAAGAAAAGTGGATGTTCAGCTATTAAAGGGGAAAGCACACGCACGGGAAGGAAAGAGAGAAAAGAGAGAAAGGAGAACAGGAAGAAGAAAGATAGAAATGGATTCCATGTACACCGGACACTCTGACAAGTCGAATCAACTCCGAATTGCGATGCCAGTAAGTATTCAAACCCTTCGTTCCTATAATTAGAATAGTTTTTGGAATTAGGACTTAAATTCGGAATTAAGTGAAATTTGAATTGCAAAGTCCGATTTTGGAGTTATTAAACTGAAAACTTATGGGGTTTTGATAATTAAGGTGTTGTATAGTTATAGCATTTTAAAGAATTCGATTTGAGCTTGTGGTTTGTCCAAAACCAATTTGAAGTTTCTCGCGCATAATGAACAGTGCATCATCCAGCGAATTTTGGGCCAAATTTTGTTGGTTTTCGACTTGATTTTGGGTTGGACAAGTTGTGGGTCTTCTAGTACTTAGAAAGATCTTTTTATTTATTTATTTATTATAAGCTCACTTGGAATGGGGTTCGGGCGAGAGATTTATGGCTTGACTAAGTTGCGTGCTCAAGTCCCACGTTGCGAATGGCTTTGAATAATTGCTTTGGACGAGCGATTTTTGGGTGCGTTTGAGTCGCTTTTTCAGCATTTAAGCTTTGTTTAGCCAAGTCGTAATTGATGTAGTATTTTACTTGATTTTGACATTGTTTCTCATTTATTTGATAGGATCACGAGTTTGGCAATTCGAGTAATATTTGTTGTTCGTTCGTAGGTATTTCGAGGTGAGCAGTATTATCTCTTCTTTGAGTTTGTAATTACATATATCAAAAGCAATATGGATCATATATAGTATAAGTTAAGAAATGACATCGCTGTTGCAAAAAATCCGGATTGAGCATTTAATACTCTTTTGGTTATTTACAAATGCTTTAGAAAACATGTTATGTAAGGAAATGTAGAAGCTTATGTATATGTAGTACTTTGTATATGGGTTTACGGAAGGATTTCCGAATGATATAAAAAATGCTTTTGCAAAAGGTATTTCTTGATTGACTTTATGGATATTGGAAAATATATGTTTTGGTGTTCAATATCGCTGTGAGTCAATTGAGGGGCTTGTGGGAATGCACACTAATTTATATTATCATTATAGGCCAAGCCATTGGTTCGTAGGTGGAGATTTTGTCTAAAGAGAAAATATTGGTCACCTTATCATCAGACATTGTGTTGCCACCATGGTGGGATATTGAATAATAGATTGATTGTTGAAATTGACAGTCGACATGTAATTTGATGAGATTAATTAATGGAATAGACAATTAATATGTGAGTTATTGACGTTGATTAATGGATCGGACCATTGACACTATTGTTTTAATATTATTGAGGAAATGAGTATTTTTTGACTTGTACAAAACTTTTTTGAAGTGAAACAACTCATTTGTGATTCAATACATATTTTATACCGCGAGTTTAGATTACGAGTTTCTGGTATTGCTTTGTATACATGCATAGTAGTTGCTCGATATGCTTAGAAGAGATGTACTACTTACCCAGTTGTGGTTGTTTACCCCTCTCTATCCTAATCTCTTTAGGTCCCTCAATTATTGGCCAATAGAGCCAAAGCAATATTGATGGAGACTTATGGGAGTTAGTTTTGGATGGTTAGAGGCCATGTACTTCAGGTGGAAGTATGGTCATGTCATCCTTATTTTCTGCTAGGATTCAGGGCGTGAGAAAGCTTATATATACGAGACCCAACCCAAATTGGATGAAGTGGATTGAAATTTTTGACTAAATACTTATTGGAGTCTTGTTGTTAGAGTTCAACCAAGATAAGGTTGTTGCTTTATCTATTTCCTTTGCTGTAGTGGTGATATGTAAATATCCAAGATTGATCAACCAAGAGATTGACTCCTTTGAAGGCCATTAAAGTAACACTATTGTTGATGGGCCCTACAAAGATAATCATTTATTTTTCTTGGTTTTCTTTAGCCTTATAAAAGAAATAGAAAAGGACAAAAAATATAGCTTTTCTTGGTAGCCGTGACAAAAGACTTGAGAAAATATTGTGTACAACTCTAATTACACCTCTTTTTTGCACTAATCCATTGGTTGAGTGACACGTATCCTTGTTGGGGCCATCTATCCCCCCCTTTCCCTCCATTTATGTCCTCCATGGCCCACCGTCCCATCACCCATCAATTCAATTGCGATCCTCCTCATTGCTCATGAATCTGGTGATGGTGACGGTGACGGTGACGGCGACGGCACCAAATTAGGGACTGGCCTAAGGCTTGCGACCAAATTAGGGCTCACACCGGGTTGAGTCTCACCTAGCTCGTGGTGCTTGAGCAGGCCTCCACTGTCGATGTGGAGCTTCCTCAACAAATGCTTCATCTTCAACATCAATCATTAAGGTCTCACCAATCCATGAAACCAAATGCAATAAAGCCCTCCACAATTCCTTGAACTTAAATTGCCTCTCTTGTGAAGCATTGAGCAGAAGTTGTCAGGATTTCAATTGACCACCAAATCTCATGGTCAAGACTCGAAACTTTTGAGGTAGCAACGGTGGTTTTGCTTGTGGTCGTGGCAATGGGGGTTTTGATGTGGTTAGGAAGAGAGTGAGTGGTGGTGGAGCTCAAGAGATCGGTGGTTCCATGGAGTTGTGAGAGGGAAAGAAAGAGATCTGGTCAAGCTAGTAAGGAGGAAGAAATACTTTCCAATTTTCTGACGGTGGGCCCCACAGTGCCATTTGTTGTCCACTGAGGGCGCTAGTGCATAGATGACGTGGCATCATAGTCGAACCAAATATTTTCTCCAAAGGCTCTAAAAAGTGCTTGACCATAGACTCAATAAAGTTGTGTAGTTTGCGGATTTTTACATGCCACATAGTGGGTCTTGTTCATGAGACTCTTTCAAGCAACATGCGTGGTTTGTGCAAACGGAAGTTTACATTCAGTTGAGTCGTATTCTCCGTGAAGACTTGGACTATTTGAAGACATGAGGTAATCTTTGGAACATTCTGATTTTCTGATTCTGTTTTCAATTGAATGAGTTGAGCTTTTCATCGATGCGCCTATAGTTCTTTTCTCTGAGCTGATCACTCATGAGATAACTAGTCTATTTGGTAAAGCCGTTAAGGAATTTTAACGCAATAGACTTGAGAATTCGACTAGAAATTGACTGCTCGATCGTGCTAATCTGCAAGGGTCAATACGGCAATATCAAAATCAATCAGAGATCGGAGATAGGTCAATTCAATTGAGGTATGTGATTAAAGTGTGGGTGATTCCACCTAATTGCAAAATTCTCGTCGAACGGCACTAAACTGATTTTTCTGTCATTTCTGTATCCTGTGCCCGTATTTGAAATCTCGAGATTTTCACGACAACCGAGAGTCACCAATGAGTCAAAGATGCACAATGTGACTCGAAAATAATCGACCATGGGTCAATTGCACTAAAAATTCCTAAAAGCTACCCGGTAGGTTAGGTCACGCTAAAATGGTGTCCGGTTAAAATTAACCGCGAATTTAAACCCGATTTCAGAAATTAAAATTTTTGTCATGTCATAATTTATTTTAGGAATGTTGACTTATCCTCTGAAGATTTTTCCGCAAACTTGAGATTTCGGTGAAAATTCAAAGTAAGGCTATTTTGGACCAGGAAAATTAGAGGGCCGTTTTTGGTCGCATTTTTGGCTGGCAAGTTGGTTTAATTGACGAGGAAAAATCATGAGATGGATGATGGCACCTTGGCTAATTTTATGGGGGCCAAATTGAGCTCAATTGGATAAGAAATTGAATCAAATTGGTTGGCAAATGTCCAAATTCGTAGCCAAGGGTGGGGTGCAACATTTTGGGCCTTAATTAAGGCTTGTTGAGGAAGATTGAAGGGAAAATGGCTGCTGTGGATGAGGCTTGGCTGGTGGGGGTAAGCAATGAGCATTTTGGGATATTTTGGTTAACATTTGAGGCAATTGGGTCCCCCTTTTCAGCTAGCACTCCTTCTTCTTCCTTGCTCCTCCTTTATCCATTGTTGTGTGTGTTTTGTGAGCTCAAGAACTAGAGAAACCAGCCCGTGCTCGTCGACCGCCCCTTTGCCATCGTCGTGAGCCGTCGCTACCGCTGGAGCCGCTCACTTGCGTCCACGAGCCTAGCTCTCGTCCTCACCATCCTGCGCCTTCTCACCATCTCCTGTGAGCCCAGGCCACCGTCGAGCCCTTCGTCTAGCTATCCGAGACGCCGCCATCATCATTCTAGCCATCCAAAGCCCTGTTGTCAATCATTGCAGCCGCCTAGCCGCCTGCCTCGCCGTTTTAGCCCAACCCAGCTACTCGAGTAGCCTCCTTCGGCCCAAGCCAGAGGTCGAAAGCTCAGCCCAGCTGAGAGCTTTTAGGCCTGTTTTAAGGCCTGTCTGGACCTCTGTTGGTGTCGCTCTAAGCTTGTGCCGTCGCCGTGGACTCACCGGCCCGCTAAACTGGTGAGTTTACTTGCTAAACTCTGCTTAGGGAGTTAATAGCGTTTAGTAGATAATTAGTTTAGACTAAGTGTGGATTAGGTGATTAGTTAGTTTAGATTAGTGATTTAATTGCTTAATTATGCATCTTAGGTGGTTAGAATAGATTGATTAGGGGCTAATTAGATTGTACTATTTATTTAGATAGGTGCATTAATTTTCTAGGCCCGTTTAGGTGGTTAGATTAGCATTTCTGGCCTAGGTTAGCATTTATTAGATTTAATTTGCATTATTTAATTATTTTGTAATTTATTTATTATTTAATATTTTCCAGAAATTATATCGGGATAGCCGATGACCGAAATTTCATGCTGATTATAGTGGTGTGCTTAGTTTATGCAATTGGGTGTTATTTTGTGCAAATTGAGTGGTGATTGTGATTTTGAGTATTTATTTCAAAATTACGAAATTTTGGTAAGGTGTCAGGTTTTGACACCAAAAATGGTTTTAAATACTATATCAAATAGTGGGATTTTAAAAGAAAGGATATCAGTTTTTTCTGGTTCAAATTGACCGTGTACTTACACACGATTATTTTATCGTGTGTCTTTAATATGAAGAAAATGGGCCAAGTACATTATATTAATTGGGACATTTCAGTGGAAAGCACGATGTCTTGGCTAGGATTGGTTGGGTGCATGAATGGTTATAAGAACCCATCATCAATGTGAGTTGGGTGGACGTTGCCCCTATATGGGATGCCATTTGTCAACGGATGCCGGTCATAGTAGATTCTGGACCAATGCTCCTTCGGGATTGTCGTCTCGAGGTAGATATTGCCGTGCTCAATGGGATGAGACGATGCTTGGTTACGCTAGAAAACCGTCGGACGTTGAGTAGGCCATGATAAAAATTGGAACGCATGGTTGAGTGTTTTAACCGTGCCTGATTATGGGACAAAATCGTGTGGCACGGTATGGGATGTGTTATAACGATTTGGCCTTATAATTGGGACCCCTATGGTTGTGTGAGATATGAGATGTGGCGTTCCAATTGATTGAGCTTGATTACTGTTTATGTCTGTGATATAAACTGTGCTGACATGGAGGGAGGATCTGAGACGAGGTGAGTCTCTGTGGTTGTGTAGCTGTGTGGTTAGGATGCCCCTAGGCGTATTTCCTTTCTAATCGGGGTTTAGGGGGTGAACTTATTGAGACGTTGTCTCACCTCACCGTGGGCTCAATTTTTTTTAGGTCCGTAGATGGCGGTCCCTCCAATATGTTTTGGGCAGCCGAGGGGGTTCAGTGAGTAGAGTACCTTTTTCCCTATCCCTGGGACTTCCTGGTTCTGTGAGCTCGTGGTGTCTACAATCTTGGTCGATGAGAGCCTACCTAAGTTTGTACCTCATTGATTCAGAGCGTGGTATCATCATGGGCCTGACGGAGAACAGGAAGGTCCCTTTGATGGTTTTGACGCACCCGTTGTTGAGGGTGAGGAGATGGTTGGCCCCTTCGACACTAACATCCCTGATGGTGTCGTGGAAGACCCAGATCCCTCGGAGGTCTCAGAGGTCTTGGCTGACTAGGTGGCTTTTCTTTTTGGAGTAGACCTTTGTTTATAGTCTAGTGTTGTAAATAAACTTAGCTTGTTTATGAAAAGTGTTTTGCGAAAATGGTATCCTGCTTTTCTATCTCATATCTGTGTTGTTTGAGGATTTATTATACGCTTCCGCATGTGCAATAAAATGAAAGGGTCAGCGACGCGTCCTGGGATGTCGCAATTTTATCGACCACCGAGGGATGTGTGTGCGCACGAAGTTTAGGGTGTGACAATCTTCATGAGACTAAGCATTGTAAGTTTAGATGTAATCTAGCTTTAGAAAATACTTGAGTGTGTGAGCGCTTTGTAATTCTCTGTTTATAAGTAGACTATGCTGCCAGCTCTCCATGTGATGTTAGTACTAATACTAGGACCGAACTACGTAAATCTCTTGTGTTTTTATTTATTTATTGTTCTTTGTTTAATTATCTAGTGGTTTCAAATTGATTTAATTGCAAGACCCGTTAGTATTTCTGCATTATACTTCAACAATAATTGGGATATGGGGCATTTGCTAGTCTAATTATTATATGAAAATTTTGCTATTGCAATTATGTTTTTGAGCGAAAGTAGAAATCGAGAAGTTTAACAGGAGGAGAAGTTTGGATTATGGAGTGTCAAGATGGAGGGTTCTTAACAACACAAAGTTTGGCCGGAGGATTGAAGGGTAAGGATGAGTTGCCCAAAATAATGACAGATACTAAAAAGGATGTGCTAATTAGGTAGGTAAGGAGTATAATCTTGTTGAATTTGTTAGACGAGGTAGTGATTAAAGTGGCTGAACATAAGGATGCCAAGACGTTGTGAGCAAAACTTTTGGCATTTTATGAGATAAAGGGTTTGAACAATAGCTTGTGTATGTTGAAAAAGATGTTTCGGTTTCAGTTGGTTGAAGGCACATCTATTAGAGCCCACATAAATGAGCATAACAAACTCATGACGGACTTGAAAAATGTCAATGATGCCTTGCCTGATGAGAAACAAGGTATTTCTATTAGTTTCTTTTAAGCACATTATGGATTCACTAATATAGGGGCGCACTACGATTATCTTGGAAGAGGTAAAATCTACCTTATTTTCAAAGAAGTGGCAAGAAAAGTTACAAAAAAATAATTTAGCGTAAAATACGACGCAAGGTTTGATTATTTAGAGATAGACATGAAGGAAGAGAATCTAGAGGTAGTAGATGAAAGAGCTGTTCTAATCAAGATCAAATGTTTGAAATTGTTGATGTTATCATTGTGATGAGTAGGACACTATAGGAGAAATTGTTTACAAGTACAATGATAAAGGACTTAAGGTGAAGTTTACAAGTAATAGTAATGTTGTTACCATAGCAAATAATAGTTCTAGTGATGTCGATGTTGTGTTAATGGTCACCATAAGTTCATCAGGAGATGATTAAGTGCTTGATTTTGGATTTTCTTATCATGTGACTTCTCATGAACACTAGTTAACTACCTATCAATGCACGGAGGGTGGTAAGGTACTTTTTGAATTGATGCTACTTGTGAAGTGGTAGGGATCGGAAATAGTAGAGTCTATACTAGCATGTGATTAATCTATTCTCCCATCAGTTACAGTGCTAGCCTCTGATTCTAATCTTGATTTACCCATTGTTGCTAAAAAATGCATACGCCTTGTATTAGGCATCCTATTGATCGTTCTGGTTCTTACTCCGGTCTTTCTACTTGTGTTCATACTCATCATCCTATTTCTAATTTTTTATCATATGATCATTTATCTCCAACCTTATTTGCTTTTGTTTTGTCATTATCCTTTGTTTCTATGCCTAACAATGTTGTTGAAGCCCTTGCTCATCCCGGATGGTGTTGTGTCATGGAAGATGAAATGCAAGCACTAATTGAGAACTAAGCTTGGCAGCCTACTTCCTTAACTACTAGCTAGAAACCTCTTGGCTGTCATTGGGTTTTTACTATTAAGGTTCATTTAGATGGCACGCTTAATTGATTGAAGGCATGATTGGTTGCAGAGCAATATACTCAGACTTATGATGTCGACTATGACAACACTTTCTCTTTGGTGGCTAAAATTCCATATGTTCCTATCTTTATTTCATTGGTTGTGTGATTTGGTTGGCTACTTCATCGGCTGAATGTGAAAAATGCTTTTTCACATGGTGATTTGGCGGAGGTCTACATGGAGTAACCACCTAAGTTTGTTGCTCAAGGAAAGAATGTAGTACGTCAACTACACAAAGTTTTGGATAGACTTAACAATCTCCTCATGCTTGGCTTGGTAGATTTAGTGATACAATTCTCAAATTTGGATTAAACTAGTGTAAGGTAGATAACTCAGTTTTCAGCTTTGTCTTTATAGTTGGTTGTATCCTTATAGTTGCATATGTGGATGATATCGTCATTACTAGTAGTTATTCAAATAGTATTAAAAAACTCAAGTAACTTTGCATACATAATTTAGTATTAAAGATCTTGGATGTCTTCGCTATTTTCTTGGTATTGAAATAACCTACTCATATGCTAGTATTAACTTATCGCAACGAAAGTATGTACTTGATATTCTTAGTGAGGTTGGATTCCTTGGAGCAAGACTAGTCGATGCCTATATGGAGCCTAATGTAAAACTTGATGATCCAGCGAAGTATCAGAGATTAGTTGATAACTTAAACTATTTTACCATTACAAGACCTGACATACCTTTAGCCGTTGGTGTAGTTAGCCAGTTTCATGAGTTCTTCCCATATTACTCATTGGGATGTTGTACTCAAGTCGTCAAATACTTAAAGGGAACACAAGGTAAAGGACTACTGTTTAAGAACTATGGTCATCTAAACACCACAGGCTTCTCTGATGTCGATTGGGCTGGATGTCCTATGGATGGAGATCTACTTCAGGTTATTGTATGTTTCTTGGAGGTAATTTAGTTGTGTGGAAGAGCAATAAACAACTTGTAATTTCCCAATCAAGTAATGAAGTAAATTATCGAGCTATGGCACATGTAATAGGTGAATTACTATGGTTAAGGATGTTACTACTAGAGATTAAAATGTGACGGTCAAATCCATTAGTTTTATATTGTGATAATCAATCTGCTGTTCATTTTGCATCTAACCGTGTCTTTCATGAGCGAATTACGCATATCGAGATTGATTGTCAATTTGTGTGAGATAAAGTTTAGAAACGGGAGATTATTTTTCAACATACAAAGACAAAGGATCAACTCATAGACATTTTTACTAAATCTCTACGGCGAATAGAGTAAGTTTCTTATGTAACAAGTCGAGATTATTTGATCTCTACATCCCAATTTGAGGGATTAGTTAGAGAATATTGTTAGTAATAAGGGTAGAATAGTAAATCATGTCTTAATAGGGTTAAGTGTATATATATACTTGTAACCATATTTTGATTAAATGATATAATATGATTATCTCTTTAATAAGATGCACAATGGATGAAAAAAGTACACCCCAAGTGCCAAAACTTGGCACATGCTAATATATAAGTACCAAAACTACAAGTTTAGACACTTAAGTGCCAATTCTGGTGAGACTTGTCAAAAATTCAACGTGGCGTTATTTTATTAATAAAACTGTCTACGTGGCTTGCCGAAATGTCCATTCAACAATCATTGTCCAAAATGACATCATTTTGGGCTTATCTAGCCATGTTAGCATCACATGGGTAAATTTTCTTTTAAAGAAATGCCACATTGTTTCAAATTCTCGTCGGAAAATACCATGTTTACTGTTTAGCCGGAATTTCTCGTTGTTGACACTTAAGTGTTTCTTTTTTCACCAATTTTGGTACTTAAGTGTTTTTTTTGGAAGTTTTGACACTTATGTTTCCACCTGTGCCAAGTTTTGGCACTTGGGGTGTCCGCACCTCCATAGTGGAGTATTAAGAAAGTTGACTAGCAAGTAACGGAGTTGAAATGAACAATCTTATTTTGTTGAGTGCTCTTGATAGGCTCAGATATCGAATCTCCGCTAAAGGTGGAGATATAAAAGTCTCTCAAGGTATGCTTACTATGATGCGGGGAAAGATAGACCATGGGATGTATCTCCTCCAAGGAAAGATAGTGATTAGCTTGTTTGCTAGACTTTTAATGCTTTAGGTCAAGATAGAACATAGTTGTAGCATATGAGACTTGGATACATGAGTGATGGGGAGATGATTGTTATGAGACAAAGTGGTCTACTAGAAGGCCATTAAATTGAGAAGTTGGACTTCTGTGATCATTGCAACATGGCAGTTAGCCGAAAGTAAAGTTCAATACAACAATTCACTATACCTTGGAGAATGTAGACTACATACACTTAGACTTATGTGGACCTTATTAAATTTTGTCCAAGGATGGTGCCAGGTATATGTTGTCTTTTGTTGATGATGTTTCAATGAAAGTATGATTTGTTTTCTTAAGCACAAGAGTGAGGTGCTTGGTTGGTTCAAGTCTTGGAAGGTAATGATTGAAAAGCATATAGGAAGAAAGATCATGCGCTTGAGAAATGATTAAGGGTTGGAATTTTGTTTTGAGGAGCTTAGTCAATCTTTCTTAGAGAAAGGTATAGTGAAATACTACACTATTATCGACACATCACAACTAAACGGAATTGTAGAACCGATGAACAAAATTATATTGCAGAGAGCTCGCTCTTTACTCTTCAATGCTTGATTAGACAAAGATTTATGGGCTAAAGTAGTAAATACTGTTTGTTGGTTAGTGAACAAATAACTATCACTAGCGATTGATTGGAAAACTCCTGAAGAAACATGATAAGGTAAGTTTGCTGGTTACATCGAATCGAGGGTGCTCAGTTGTGGCACCCCCTGAACGGCCCCCGATCCATTGGGGTTGCCACAGATCACACTCGCCTTTGCTTTCTCTTAACTTGAAAATCCATTACTCTAATACCATAGAAATTTAACAAATCTATGAATCCTAGGGGTTTATATTCTTTCTATAGGTCCCTGCATAGTTTATATAGTAGAAGCATATCCAACATCTCCCTATTCCATGTTCAGAAACAATGCACACCAACTAAACATTTTATAAGTTAAAGCCGAACATTTTTATTTACATAACTAGATGGACGTCACGGGTTGGTACATCAAAATGCCAAGATTTTTCTAAACTCGGCTATTTTCAAAAGGTACTCGACTCTATAACAACCGTGTACATAGGCCCATTAGTCAGGGTTGACGGTCCAAAAATACTTCATCTGCTGACCATCACTCTCGGTCACACCCAGTCCGGTCCATTAGCTGGCGGTGGTGGCAACGGCCCCAGCGTACTCCCATCACGACAGACGAACACAGTCAAAAACTCCTGGATCACTAGGCCGGCGGGAGAACCGATGTCATACATGATTAATATCCTCACTCGAACAAAAACCAACCCTCGTATCTCAGGATGGTGGTGCTCCGTACACTCACACTCAAGGTCGACTGGTATACCATAGAATGTGCCGAGGTTGACTGGTAGCAGAGGCATATCTTCTAGTTTGAAATGTTAGTCCCCAAACGGGGTGAGTACAACCACTCAGCAGCAAAAGATCCATTAAACTATACTATGCAAGCCATCACGATCCAGTTTTATGCAAGATAGAGAAGACAGGTCATCAAGGAATGAGTATGCATCTAAACCATATAACTCTTCAATGTAATGACCAGTGCAGTTCCAACAAATAGAATGCATCATGTTCAGTCACACGAGTCCCGATCATAGGGCCAAACGTTATGACACGTCCCATTCCATGCCATACAATTTAGTCTCATAACCAGACCACACTCACACTTAGTATAATAATCAGTTTTAACATTCAAAAGGATTTTATCCCCCCAGAGGACCAATGTTTGCGTCCTTTTGGGATTTTGCACCCAACCTGGCATCACAAAAGCCTCCGACATCTAGCCACTGGGCCATTGGGCATCCTGAGTGTGTTACGTCACACCTCCAGGCATCTCGCACCCCATCTGGCGTCATGAGGAATCTCTGGGGCACGCCATGAACATGGTTACCCCTATGCTCCGGATTTACGTACCGACATACTACCGGGCATCCCGATGCTCCCGGGGAAAACCTCCGGGGCACTATGGACCCCAGGCATCCACAAGGCATCGACTCATTCGATCCTTTGGGCCTTTCGACTCCCGGGGAATCGTTGACTCGAGGGTCCAACGGTAACAATTAACATCTTAATATCAAAAACACTTTTCAATGCAATGACAAGATGTCCCATGAGTCTTCATCAAATCTCAATATTGTATGATATGCTGAATGCCAATATCATCATGTCAAATAACAACTCAAGATGCATTCACCTTTGGGACAAATTGAGCAAATTCGGAATAAAACAGCTCAAACATTACAATGCACAGTTTTAATAACAATTTCGGAATAACCCCTAAATGAACTCAGAAAATGCTAAAATTTTGATATATTATAAATAAGACCTAAAGGAAAAAGTTTCATGAAGAACACTAAGCCAAAATAGTTACGTATGAATTGCAACAGATCGCATAACTCAGCCCAGAATTTATTCCAGAATTTACACTTCAACAGTAAAGTGCCGAACATTGAAATGGACTTATACCACTATATATGAATTTCTAAAAATCTGTCTAAAATATATGTTATAATTTAAACAATTCCCTACAGCTCTCATGAAGAAATCAAGACCAAAATCACACTAGAGATTTCTATAGAAAATCAACAAAATCACTAGGCTACACATGAGCAACTCCGGACCACAAGAATTCAATAGAATCCGATGCCTATTCCTTGGCTAATTTTACTTTCAAAAATCCATTCAAAATTATATTTCATAATTTCATTCAAAGGAATTTAAAAGCAGCTATAAAAACCAAAGCGTTTCCTCAATTCCTCAATCCATTTCTACTCTACTCATCCAAAATCCAGCATCCAACATCCACAACCCAAACATCTCCAAGTCTATTGCACTACACTAGACAACAACAGCACAACATCATATAGATTAATGGACTTTCACTTGCCTCAAGTCCTATGGTTCAACAGCTAGGGGTTCGGTTTGGCGATGCGGCCCGACGGCGGCGAAGACTAGCGGCGTCGACGGTGGTAGCTCGAGAACGGCAAAAGGCGGTCCTTCTCTTCCTTCCTCGTGGCTCACACTCGTGCGCCCGCTTCTCTCGCTCAAACTCTCTCTCGGTTCATGGTTCTGCTCACTCGAATTCTCTCTCTCACTTGCTCGAATTTCTGCTCGGTTCTTCTCTCTCCTCCCCTCAATTCCAAACCCTTTTGTTTCTTTGGTCTGTTGACTATTCAGTCAATTGCATGGGAGATGTAGTGGTGTCCAAGACCGAAGACAGCTTGCACATCCATGCGAGCCTCCACTTGTCCGGTTCTTCTCCATGAGCTGGCCACCGAATGAGAAGCAACGTGGCTGTTGCTGGCCATGCTTCGGTCAATAATCTTCAAGATTATTGACTCCATTAGTCGGCAATTAAGAGAAAGTGTAGAGTTGCATGGGCCTGTAGGCTTATGGCCGCATGGTCTCTGAAAGTAAATATTTCGGAACGTCGAGTGGCGATGAAACTAGGGCAAATGTGGTATCGACGATACTCCCGTCGATTGCTCACGGCCGTAGCATATCCGAGGGTCGTCAAAATTTCCGGATGCCACATCAGTTGCCCTACATATGCTCATTTGAGTGATGGCGCATAGGAGCCGAGGATAAGGAAGTTCATATTTTTGGGTCATGCACATGAGATGAAGGGATTCGGACTGTAGTGCATTGAAGAAGGTTCACCTAGTTTTTGTTTAGTAGAGATGTTACCTTTGACAAATCTACTTTGTTTTAAAAGAGGAGTGAGAAATCAGTAGTGGATAAAGATTTGGATAGTGTTCAGAAACATGTGGAGTTTTTGCTAAAGCCTAAAGATGTTCAAAGTATAGCAGATGTGACAATGTCTATAGAGTCGTTAGATCCCATAGTAGTTGGCAATTGTTCTATGGTCACAAATGATGAAGCTTTTAGGTGGTCAGTAAAAGAGGATAAGATGGAGTGATAGTTGTATGCAGATAGTGAAATAGATAATCTGGGTGCAACAGAGATGGCTTTGAGTATGGAAATGCAAAGAGAGACTACTGGAATGTTGCAAATGGCTCGGAGGAGTTATTCGGCAAAGCGTCAAGGCCCTTCAACATGCAGTGAGCAATTTTATGAATACCCTATTGGCTACACACCATAAATTGTCTCGATTGTCAACATGTAGTTAAAAGAAGGTGGAACAATTATTAAATATTTTACATGTTAATAATGTTGATTGCTTGAGTTATATCATGGATAAACTAAGCTTGATCTATCACATGCAATTAGGAAAATGTATATAAATCCAGGTATACATTATGATTCTTTGAAAGTGGGTCCTTTTGATATTACTAGCACTAGCAGACGTTGAGATATGTTTTGGAGGATGTAGTTCAAGTAGTTTGGAAGTATTTTCGCTTGTGAATTGAGTAACGCAAGAAACCTAAAAGATAATTGATTACTAAATAGTTATGCCTTCATTTCTATTAGTTGTGCTATGTTTTGGAATATGTTATTGAGAAACATGATAACGACGAAATGAGTTAAAGAAGCGGTGTGGTCTAATGACTTGGTTAGTAATGTTAGTGTGAGACATCCAGTTGATGTGATGTTCGATAGAAATTGGAGATATCACTAGAGAATCAAGTTCATTGGTGACTGAAATTTTTGCATCATCATTAGCATGTCAGAAGAGGATTTGACGATAAAGAAGCTTCTTGCGGCGGAGGATCCCATAGACATGTGGACTGACTTCATTCCTCTAGACAAGTTCAAGCTTTGCTTGAGCTTGACAGATGTCTATGATGGTTGAGTGCTTGTTGGGGGCATTGTGAGAGCTACCATAAATAATGAACACTAAGACTTGGTTCAAATGTCAAGTCAAGGTGTGAAATTGTTAAATTATGTCTTTGTATATATACGAGACCCAACCCGAATTGGATGAGGTGGACTAGAATTCTTGACTAAATAATTATTGGAATCCCGCTGTTGCAATTCAACAAAGATAAGGTTGTTATTTTATTTATTTTATTTGGAGTGGTGGCATATATGTTGGCTCTCTAAAGGCCTTACAAGAGATGCTAATGTTGATGGGCCATATAAAAGAATGATTTATTTGTCTTCATTCTTTTCGGCCACATAAAAGAGATAGATAGGGATTGACAATAGTCTTCTTGGGAAGCTGCAAAAAAGGACTATTAGAAGTGCTTGACCTTGGACTCAAGTAAGTCGCATGGTGAAAGGAATTTTATGTGCAGCATAATGGCTTCTGTTTGTGGGACTCCTAGCAACACACTTGGCTTGTGCAAAGAGAATTTTACATCCAGTTGACCTGTTTTCTTCGCGAAGACTTGAGTGGTTGAAGATGTGAGGTAATTTTCACTAAGCACTATGAGTTTAGGTTCCTATTGGGAAACACTTAAGTGTTGAGCAATTATAACTTTATCATTTTTCTATTATTAGTGGATTATATTCTGCTGGTTTTCCCCATAGAATGAATACCGACACTAGGAATGAGTAAAAGAATTGTCTAAATCGAAAATTGCCTGGACCAAACCGAACTAGTCGATTCTGGGTGATTTCTAGGGGCACTGGTCTAGTTCTTAATTTCATGTGTGAAATCGCCCACTCAGACTAGACCAAATTATTATATGAAAAGATTATTGTTTATTCGGCATGCACACCACTTTTCTCAATCTACATAAATCACTAGAAAGCAAAAGGCAAAGAGAAAAGTTCTTTCACTCTCTCCATCTTTTCTTTTTTCCCCAAGTCACACTCACTAGTCAGTTGAATATGTCTCTTTCTCTTTATCATTCGTTATTTGATTTCCATCAAATACCTGAAAATATCAGTTATTTAATAATTCTCCCTTATAATATCTCTCTCCCGAACGCAAAATCTTCATTGTATCAGCTTCTTCCTCTGATCAGATATCCTTTGGGAGGTAGAACATGTACATGTTTTGCTGGAATTATTTCTGTAATAAATTATCTTTTACCGAAAGTAATTCTTTAGCTTTTATTTAAAGAGACTAACGTTCTATGTTAATTTTGGACAAAAATTATCATATACAAAATGGACTCAACTTTTCCAATTCAAATAGTATAGTACAACTCCAAAGCCAGCCGGAATTCAATTAACAACAAGGCCCAAAAATTTCATACTTGATGAAGTAAGAGGGTGTCAACAAACTATGCTAGAATTTAATCGATGACACAATTTGAAAACATAAAGACGACGTGATGTGAAGATACCCATAGGAATTTAATCGACGACGTGATGTGAGCGCTATATAGCTAAGGGAATTTAAAATACAATGCATGAAAGATAAAGATAATTGAAAGATAACATTTGGTTTGATTTTGCTCGGGGCTTTCTGATAGATGCTTGTCGCGACCTCCCCGAAGCGGGCTGGATCACCTAGGGGTTTGTCTAATGGATTGCTAAATCTAGATTTAGCTCGAGCTCTCCCAAGCCCATATCAATTTGCGACTTAGGTTCAAATATTTTAACATCAAAATGAATTTTATCTAGGAGTCGCCACTAATCAGTTTATGGTAGGTCAATTAGACACCTAAGTAATTGGTTACACTAGATTTATCTAATACTCTTTCGGTACCATTCTTTTTATTTTAAAAAATGTTTTTGCAGGCAGTTTGGATTCATTTTAACCTAAATCACTATCATGCAAATATGGTGATCACATGTTCAACAATAAAATAAATTGCATCGAAAGAGTTAAACACACAAAGCAGACAATTATTTTTTGGGTTTTCTTTTATCTTGAAATTAGAACTTTATCATAAAACATGCACTTTAACTACATGACCTAATTTTACTAACAAGCTATTTCTAATTAAATGAACCTAACATGCAAACTATTTGACATGCACCTAATATTTTTGTATTTTTTTATTGAAATTCGGAATTAATAAAAACCCTAATTAAACTATCTAAAATGAATAGTTATCTAATCTAGTTTAGGGATTAATTTGACTTAAACCCTATCCTATCTCAGAAAATTATTTTAAAAAAATAAAATTATTAAAATATGCAAACATCTATGAAAGAAAATGTTATTTAGATCCTATTCTAACCTATTATGAAATTATCTAAACATGCAATCCCATTCAAACTATATAATGCTATCATGAAATCCTATATATCCTAACGTGCAATCTAAAAAATTGCAATCCTAATGTTTTCCAAAACAAGCAATTTCCAAATAAGCATTATATCTAAGCCACTCAGGATATTCATCAAATGAAGGATTAATATGATTGAAAAAATAATCCGTTGTCTTACGGATTAAATTAACGATTATTTTAATTCTAAACATTAAAAAAAATCAAAATAATTAAAATTTGATCCGAAGTCTCATGGATCAAATTAATAATGAAGGATTAATATGATTGAAAAAATAATCCGTTATCTTACAGATTAAATTAACGATTATTTTAATTCTAAACATTAAAAAAAATCAAAATAATTAAAATTTGATCCGAAGTCTCATGGATCAAATTAATAATTATAATGATTTTAAAGCTGAAATATCATCAATGAGGCCAAGTTTGGTTCGAGAAAATTACCTGTTCGGATGATTTGCTTTACCACGGCAAGGGGCTCACGGACAGCGGTGGCTGATGCTCGGTGGGTTGACCTTGTCAATAGGACCGTGACGTGGCTGCTCACGTCAATGAGAAAGCTTCAGGCTAAAGGGATTGCCGGGCTTCATGGCGAGGGATCACGAGCTCGAGCGGCAAAGATGTTGCAGCAAGGAGCGGTGGGCTTGCATTGTCGGGGCTGGATGGCGGTAGCAGCGGCGGCACAGGCGTCGGCTTGGTCGAGCAGCTGCGAGTTGCAGGCACTGGGCGGAGGCGCGGCGACGGGCAGCTGTGGGTTCGAGCGGAGGTGCGGTGACGGGTAGCTGTGGGGACGGGCGGAGCCTCCAAACACAGAGTGGGTTTGGCACAATCGAAGCTCGCCAGGATGTTGTAGAAGTCACGAAACGCATTGGGCCCAAATCGGCAATCGCCTGGAATTTCGCCAAGATACCTACAGGTGTCGCTGCAAAGTTGTTGATCGTGATTTGGCTGCAACAAAGACCTGATTTGGATTTGCGAGGTTGCTGCGGAGACGCCTTGATGGTGGAGGTCTCGAACAATAACCCGTCGTTGAAGCAATAGCAGCAAAATCTGTGCAACCGAGGACTTGGGCGTGTATTCGCCAAGAAAGAGAGAGGAGATGAAAGTGAGATTTTGATGGAGAATGGGCATGAGTCTCCAAGTAGCAGGGAGAATTTGACTTTGAAGACTTAAGAGTGTAACGGAATGTTCAATTCTCCAAGTGCGGGTCTCCTTCACGATTTTTCCTACATGCGCAGAACGTCCGCTCTCTATTCCCTGCTCTTCTCAGAAATCTGGCCTCGTATTTTCAATTGCATGGCCCTCTCTTTGTGGTGTCCCAAGTGTGGACTTGTGCATGAATTCTCGCAGAGAGCAAAAAAAAAAAAAAAAAAAAAAAATTAGTGGGATGTTGATGTAGAATAGGCGTGAAAGCCCACGACGACTGGGAAATTGAACTGGACAGCAAGCGAAAACACGAAAATAATAATAATAATAATAATTTAAATAGCGAAATGGAATTTCACACAATCAAACTAAAAAAAATGCTTGACTTAACTTTATGCTTGTCGTCAATATCCACGAAGCGAGATGAACGCGGGATGTCGAGAGGACTGCCAACACCATAGACCAATTGAAGAATTCTCGAGATATTGGACATGAGATCCCTGAGGGTGTATACCTCCTTCCCCTCTTTAATGACTCGACATGTCCCTTTTTATAGCATAAGACTTCCATTTAACATTGGAAAGTCAGAACCCGTGCTCCTTTGATCATGGGGATTGCCAAATCTTAGCCCTAATTTGTCACCGTAAATCTCTCAAGTATGCGTCCCTCACCTTCTTTCGCAATCTTTTCCTCTTTTGATTCACCTATATTGCCGCGAACGTGTCCAGATTCACTCACTTGCGCATGAACGCCCAATATTCGAGTGAGTGTCCATTCTTTCCATATTGCTGGACAAATCCCATTGATTCCCCTCATAATTTCAATTTTTCCGAAAGAAATCCCAAGCAATAAGAAGGAATGAGAATTCAGTCCGTCCTCGTCACTCCGCGCTCCCGATCTTTCCACGATCAGTAGCTGAAAACGTGAGATTGCTTTTCTGATGATTTGCCAAGATCAACTCCTCTTATTATGCGAAAGATGATTCGCGAGACCTGGTGGGGTTGAGCTTTTGGACGCAGGATATCTCGGCCAAAGTCGTGGAGAATATTCCATGAAAATTCTATCTTTCTTTTCCTTTTTCTAATTCATTTCCCTCAACTTATGGTCTGACAAAATTGCCCGTGATTTCGCAGCCAACATATTTGTTTCCTCTTGTGCATTCCGGTATCCTTGGAAAAAGATCCCATGAGTCCCTCCACTTATCTGGCCAAAATTTACTAGAGGGAAGATTTACTGGAGAGAAGATTTCTCTATTTGATTGGCTTCCCTCATCTTTGCGGAAATTGTGACCCCCAGGTTTCAGATTCTCATGTGCGCAATTGATAATTGAGCATGTTATGAGAATTTGTTAATCTGTGTGCCAACTCGGAGCATGCTCATGGCTTCTTGAATTCAAGCATAATAATGCTAGCTCATATGAAATTTATTGGATGTGGACATGCTTTACAAGAACTAAACATGCAAAGTAAAAATTGATATTTATATTTTTTAGAGATCAGTTTGGATCCCTAATTTTCTTATGTAATAAATGACTAAATGTGAAGCCAAAATTTAGGTGTCAACAATGCTTAGTAGTATTTATAATGGCTTTTGGTAACTGCCTTTGGACAATTTCCATTGGTTATAATTCTCTAAGTAACTTCATCGATTACCTCCACCTTTCTATACCTCCACAATCCTCACATCCATATTCTCAAATGGTTACCTTTGCCATGTATAAACGGTTTCTCATAGCAGTGTGTGTCCCACGATCTTGCTTTTAGGTTGTAATTGTTCCCTCAAAAAATGTGTGCGTTGATTCATTGAACGATCTTGCCTTTAGGTGGCAATTGTTTCCTCTAAAAACATGTGCTTTTCATCTCATTTGCTTTATCAATTTATAACTTCAGAACAGTTTGTTGATATCTCTTAAATATTCATCATTAATATTCATATTAGCGACTAACAAATATCCATCACCATATTTCGACAATCGAACATGCGGTGTTGATGATTACCAATTTTAATTGACATGTATGTCACGCCCCGACCCTCGAGCATACACACATCCCACTGCGGTCGATACAATCACGACTTCCCAGGACTAGTCGCCGACCCTTTCATTTTTAATGCACATGCAGAAGCGAACAATAACCCCTGCTAACAAACAGTATGGGATAGGAAAGTAGGGCAACATTTCACAAAAGCACACCTTTATAAACAACTGGGTTTAGGTACAAAAAGAGTCTAGGTAAAAGCCTACAAAATGATTGACTCTCAAAAGAAGCTATCCTACAACATACTAGTTGGACACATACGCCGATCCTTTAGACTCCACCTCCACAGACTCTGGGACTTCGGTCCTCCACGACCACCATCTAAGGACCTGAAAATTTAAGCCAACGACGGGGTGAGACAATGTCTCAGCAAGTTCACCCCCTAAATCCCTATTAGGAAGGAAATACGCCAAGGGTGGCCTAGCCACACGACCACACAATTAGAACATGGGACTTACCTCACCTCAGTTCATTTCTGCATGTCAGCACAGTTCATATCCCAAATGCATATAATTAACGCACACAACAATTGAAACACTTCATCAACTCAATCAATCACAAGGGTCCCGATTATAAGGCCAAACCGTTATGACACGTCTCATATCATGCCACACAGTTTTGTCTCATAATCAGGGGTATCTAACTTAATCAACCATGCGTTCCAATTGATAATTTTGCCCCTTAAGGGTACGACCTACTTAAAAGTTTGGTGTCTTTTGGTGGAGCCAGGCATCGTCTCACTCCCATTAAGCACAATGATGTCTCTCAATAGACAGCTTTCCCGAATGAGCATATGTTCAGAATCTACTGCGACCCGAGTCCCAATGAATGGGTATCCCATATAGGGTAATGTCAGGCTTAAAAGCTCGATACGAGTTCTCTTTAACCAACACACGACTAATCAATCTCGGCCCAGGATACCGTGTATTGCACTCAAATGTTTCCATTAAAATAGTGATCCTGGCCTATTTTCTTCATATTAAAAATACCCGGTGAAAATAGTTGTGTGTGGAGATAGGGTCAGATCGAATCCGAAAAATTCATAACCTCCTATTTAAAATCCCATTGTTTTATATAGTATATAAAACTATTTTCGGTGTTAAAACCTGACACTCGGGAATTTTTGAATAAATATTGAAATTTCCCAAATTTTGGAATAAATTACCAAAAATCCAATCAGCACTTAATTTGCACAAATTAATGTCTAATTGCATAAATTGAATACACCATTGCAATTAGCACGAAATTCCGGTCACCGACTATCCCGGTCTAATTTCCGGAAAATATTTAATAATTAAATAATTACCAAAATTAATTAAATAATACAATTAAATACCAAAATAGCTAACTTAGGCCAGAAATGCCTAATTAAATACCGAGACGGGCCCGGAAAATTCTCGAACCAATCTAGATAATTAATACAACCTATCTAGGCCTTAATTACTCATCTAACAACCTAACATGCAAAATTGGATAATTAAATCACTAATCTAATCTAACTAACCACCTAATCCTTAATTAACTTAATCTAATCACCTCTAAGCATAATTAACCTCCTAAGCGAGATTTAGTGAGTTAACTCACTGGATTTGTGAGCCGGTGAGTTCACAACGATGGTGGCGCGACGGCGAGCGATAAATTCCAAAACGGCGACTCCAACGGGGGCTCGGATCGGGCCAAAAAATGGCCCGCAACTTCCTGCTCGAGCTGGAAAACTGGTGCTGCTCGCGGCTGGCCGAGGGCTGACTTCGCGGGCTGTTTTGCTAGAGTTGATCGGGCCAAACAAAGACACTAGGAAGGAGATGGGTTGGCGTTGGATGAGGCGGCAGCTGGCGGCCAGGAAGGGGATTTGCTGGGTTGGACCGATGAAGACACACGATGGTGGAGGACGCGCGGCAAGGGGACAGGCAAAGGTGGAGGTGGCTTCGGTGGCAGGGCACGCGGACGTGATGGCAGTCAACTTCGTGGCCTTTTGCTGGGGGGAATTTGACCGAGCAAAGACATAATATGGTGGAGGTGGCTGCGTGTGAGTGGGGAATGAGTTTCGGTGGAGTGTGGGCTGCTTCGGTGGACCAAAATCAAAGAACGAGCTGCAAATTCGAAGGAAAAATGAAAGCAAAGCAAGGGCAGAAGACCGAAGGAGCTGCACGCTGCTTCGAAGGAAATAAGAAAGAGACGGAGGCGGTGAAGGAGAGAGACAGTGACGGGAGGGGCAGCTGGCGTGAGCTTGCTCAAGAAGATTGGAAAAAGGGGCAAAGTCAACAAAATTTATCCCCTCAATTGAATGCTTTGTTCCCTAATTCTTTCTTGCAAAGTAAATACCCAAATAATCAATTTTGATGTCAAATGTTGCACCCCTCATGCCTAGCTCCGAATTTCCTCAACCTTAGGCTTCAATTCCATCTCCAATTTCCCAAATTTGATGTCCAATTTTGTTGAAGAAAAAGCCCACACCATTTTCTCACTTTCCTTTCACCAAGTAGCTTGGTTTGGAAGTCAAAAATCCTTTCAATTTAGCCCATCTGAATTTCCATTCTTTTCCAAAACGTCCGAATCGATTTTCCGTAAAAATTCCGGAATCGCTGAAAATTCTTCAAAGGATGAGTAGATGTTCCTAAAATAAATCATGACATGATAGAACTTTCAATTTCTGAAATCAGGTTCAATTTTGTGGTTAATTTCAATCTGACACGATTTTAGCATGACTTAATCTACCGGGTAGCTTTTAGGAATTTTTAGTGCAATTGACTCGTGGTCGATTATTTTTGAGCCACAATGTACATCTTCGACACATTGGCAACTCTTGGTTGTCGTGAAAATCTCAAGGTTTCAAATACGGATACGGGGTACCCAAAATGACATAAAATCGGTCTAGTGCCGATTAACGAGAATTTTGCAATCACACTTAATCACACCCCTTTGTCGAATCGACCTATCTCCGGTCTCTAATTGGTTTTTAATTTGTGCCGTAATGACCTTTGTAGATTAGCACGGTCAAGCAGTCAATTCCTAGTCGAATTCTCAAGTCTATTGCGTTAAAATTCCTTAATGACTTCCTTAAGTAGTCTAGTTATCTCATGAGTAATCAGCTCAGAGAATAGCACTATAGGCGCATTGATCAAAGACTCGATTTATTCAATTGAAAACATGATTGAAATTTCAGGATGTCACATGTGTTGATCCCTATACTTATCGATGAATTGGCACACTTATAGTAATAATCACGCTTTATGCATGTGAGCCTATCTATATTCATGTACTATTCACGTGTTTGTGCCAAGCGAATTATTTTTGGGTGTCAATAGTACGTAAGATCTTCATCCCCCTCTCTCTCTCTTCTAAGAGAAATGGGAATCATCTATTTCTCATAGCAGTGGCTCTCCTATAGCGGAAGATGCTATGACCGAAAGGAACTCCCAAATTGCGTGATCACTTTTCTGAGAAAAGGACATTTCGCTTGTATCTAGTGAGTTTACTAAGTTTTAGGGAGCTTAGTGAGTGAGTGGAGCGAGTTGCTTGGGATCAGAGCAAAATTAGTTCCCTCCTCAACAATGTCCAAGACTGGTGAGTGAGCCTCCCTCCGTTTTTATGCAACATGCCACTAGTTCTGGTTCACCTAGGAATCAGACCGGATCGGTTTCGGCACTAGGTGAGCCAGTTCTCGGTTCCACAAATTGGAAGCCGGCCCCTCTATGATATCTGGACTTCACCAAATCTTGAATACGTACTGGTCCATGCCGTGTCGACAAGCTTGTCATCGAACTTTGCTATTGGCACCATTCACGGCCACCATTTTGCCACCGCCATCCTCGTACCGAACCGTCACGTCTCATCACGTCCTCGTGGCACCACCTCATCGTCACATCTCCGCCGCATTGTTACAACTCGATCATCATCTAGTCCATCATCTCGTTTAAATTCTTCATGAAACGCCACAAACGAGACCAATGTTCACCCTCATTAGTATTTTGCCAAGCTAGCTTCCCATGCAATTTTTTCTTCAGTCCCATGCACACGTCCAAGTAGTCAAAGGAAAGAGCAAAGCCACCATTTCCCCACGTCAACCCCACTCACTTCTCAGCAAAAAATGAAGACCTTGACCCAGAATTTTCAGCCACGTCTTTCTCTCCTCAGCTGGCCACCAACGAGGACTCGGACTTCACAAAGCAACCACGCTTTCCCTCCTCCGCTGGCCAGCAAATGGAAGACCTTGACAAGCTACGGCCACGTCCTTGCATGAAATTGCAAGATGTCTCACGCCAAGACACAAACCAACGGGCTGTCTCTCCCTTCTACTGCCACGAAAATGGAAGGAAAAAGTTGACCAAGAAGGTCAATTAGGCGGAGGAGTCGAAGCCTGGAAGAAGAAGACGTCCCTCACATTTTTCCTTCCCCTCACACTTCTTCGTCCATGAACGTCTGCAGCCGAGGAACATCTTCTTTCTAACCTTCACAGTTTTACTTACGTCTTGCTCATCGAAGCCAGTCGCGTGTTACCTCCTCGCCGCACCACTGTCTCGTGTTATTCCTGCCGCTCCACCACCAGCTCGCACCGTCTCGCAGCTCACACCACCACGGATTCAAGGCAAATAGACGTCAACTATTCTTGCCGTGTGAATTCCGTCATTTCTTGGTGAGACATGTTCCTTCGGAACCCTATAGATTTCTATTATTTCCATGACATTCACGTTATTTGGTGAATTCGGAAGTCGTTTGGGTTGACCACGAGCTTGGGGAGTGATATGTTTTGTTTTATGGTCAGATTTGGTTTGTGAACCCATGCGTTTACTGACTTTGGTATTGCAGAATTTTTAAGGCTTTATATGCGAAATGTTTTATACTATACGGAAGTTTTGAACTTTCGAAACTTGGTAAGGGAATTGAAGTACTGGCTGGTGAAATTCAAAGAGATTTCGGATAGAATAATACAATTTTTGGGGGTGAAACCGTCAATTTGATTGTGATCGATCCAGTGTTTCCAATCTCGATTTTACGAAATGTTTCTGCTGACGTGGGTTTGATGTTTCTTCAAGATTTTGTTTGCACTTTGGTTTATACTATAATCCTGGATTCGGAATCGAGTTATTTTCCTTGCATTAGTAGCGCGAAAAATATTTTCGAATTAAAATGTTGGATTGCTACACCATGGTATGTAATTAACGGATGCAGTCGGTCCACATTGACGACGATGCCCGGGTGTTGGGATGCCCGGAGGGGGTGATATGGTGCCTTCAGATGCCCGGGAAATGTGATAAAGGCTCGGAGGTCCTCGCGATGCCAAATGGGATACGAGATGCCTGGAGGGGTGTAACGTGACGCTCTCCGGATGCTCGGGGAATGAAATAAGAACCTGGAGGTCCTCGTGACGTCAGGTAGGGTGCGAGATGCCTGGAGGATGGTATACAGTTCCCTTCGGACGATGGTGGTAGTCGAATTTGGATTAACTAAAATTCCAAATTTCCATTGCTTTATGATATACCGTTTTTATAAAATTCTTTTAGAACCAATGCAAGTTAAATTATTTCAGTTTGTGTACTTTATTTTTGGATTGCGTTGAACATGTGGTGATAGGTCTGCGTAGTATATTTTAGTAGACTCTTATTTGCTGAGTGGTTGTACTCACCCCTTGTGGGATTATTACATTTTCAGACACGTAACTATGCCTATCCAACTCGTGTCCTCCACAATGCTCTACAGCATCCCCACCGGTCTCATGTAGGATCAAGTGGAGCAAGTTGACCCCGATTTCCCTGACGTGACATTCATCCGAATCACTGTGATCCTGACGGCGGATGCTGGTCTCACAGCGGGCCCTACGCTGATGGGGTTCATCGCACTCTATGCCCGGATCAATGGGCACACGGTGGGACCGCTTCCACTCCCGGATGACGACGATGATGGTACTAGCAAGGTCGAATAGACGGAGGGCCCGGGGAAGTGAAGGTAGCATTTTTGGACAAGACTAGGACGTTATATGAAGACGGCTGTGTGAATAGGCTGTAGGATGGTTGGGACAAGGTTTTGGTTTAGCCAAAAAAAGGAACTTTTTGGCCTTAATGTATTGACCTAGGTCGTCTAAAATATAAATAAATAAAGTGCCTGGTTTTATATTTCGTGTGCATCGATTTAAGTTATGATGGAGCTGTTGTTACATGCTTCGGCATAGAAATAGTAGCAATATCAAGGGAATGTCGTGGCGACCCTAACGGGTCGAGGGTCGTCACACCCTCTGATCTGATTCCCGATTCCAAGGTGGATACTAGATCATTCAGGAATTGATCACCCTAACCGACACTAGGATTGAATCACGTAAATCTCTCATGTTATTTATTGTTCCTCGTTGATTTCTCTAGTGATAGATGTGTTAGTGTTTTCGCGTTATACTACAACAAGTCTCTGCTTAGCAAGCATGAATTGTGGCACATTATTGCCGAACCCTGTTGCTTGATGTGTCTTTCTTCTTTAGCTTTTGATGAGTTAAAGTCGACATGGATATCAAATGGGGCTAAAGCTTTTCACTGAAATGTAATGTGTTTTCGATTATGTTGTGCAAAGCCATTGGATTCATGAACCAGTATTGGCATCGTAGTTTCCACGTTGATTATGTGGAATTAGTTTGTCTCTCTGACTACATATTTCATTGTAGTATGCATGTATCTATCGTTGTGACTTGACTTTCTCAATTTGCTTCAAGTTGTTGGAACCCGTTTAGGCAACTTTCCCAGGCTATTCTTTTAGCCTTCTGGTTTTGCATCGATGATGAATGTTTCTTCACTCTTTCAGTCAATTGATCTCATATTTACCAGCATAAATACACTAGTAGTGCTAAAGTTGTATACGTCACTCACTCAGTGCCAAAAGTTTTTTCTTCAAAAAGAATAACAGCCTAATATTCATCATTGGCATCTATTTGCAGCCAATTATTTGCGCATGCTAACATGACTGATTTCTGCACTTATTATCCCATTTTTTTCACTTCTATTACAGTGCTACAATACTATGCTATAGTGCTAACCAATGCCAAACAGTACATGAACAGTATGCTACAGTACTTTGGGTTAAACCTTTCGTCTCCTTCACATGGGTCTTATGCCTTTCTTGTTTTGTCTTGAATGATCTTTCGGTAGTCTTTTTCCACTTCACTTATTATGCCTATGAATAGGCTCTTCAGTACTGTCGTCCCAGTCATTCGAGTCTTCTCCATACTTCTACATTTGATATTCCCCGAGCATTCTTTCAACTTCTAGAGCTTCGAGATTTTCGGTATCTAAATCATCTAGTGGTGGGTATGAGCTAGACGAGATGTCAGGAGGATTTGGGGTACTTTTTTCTAGATATTGTTGCCTGAGTGTCTCGAGGAGCTGTTCTATTTCTTCAACTGCTTTAGTCAGCCTTTGTCTTTTGGATGACTGGTGAGAACCTGTAGAAGAACTTGTAGGAGTATCGACAAAACTTGCTAGAATATTGAGTTGGGGTAGATGCCCAAGCTGGAGTGATGGATCTTTTTTGTCAAGACCTAAAATTTTTCCACTTCTACTTTTGATATTCTTCGAGCATTCTTTCAACTTCCAGAGCTTTGAGATTTTCGGTATCTAAATCATCTAGTGGTTGGTATGAGCTAGACAAGATGTCAGGAGGATTTGGAGTACTTTTTTCTAGATATTGTTGCCTGAGTGTCTCAAGGAGCTGTTTTATTTCTTCAACTGCTTTAGTCAGCCTTTGTCTTTTGGATGACTGGTGAGAACCTGTAGAAGAACTTGTAGGAGTATCGACAGAACTTGCTAGAATACCGAGTTGGGGTAGATGCCCAAGCTGGAGTGATGGATCTTTTTTGTTAAGACCTAAACTGAGTGCAAGTTGTAGCTCATCATAATCAAAAGGATCTTGTGATAGTGGACCTCCCCATGGATCTTGTGATGATGAAGCTAAATCCTGTGAATTTGTTGATTACTCAGAAGTGTCCAGTACATCCATTCCGTAGTATCTCCTTAAGTAAGCATCACTTGTTGGACGGGTTATGTGATAGTCATCAAAATGATCCCAAGAAAAAAAAGGACATCTTTTGTTGGCCATGTTTCTAGTGGAATGATTTGTTAACTTTGGCATAGTATCCTCTACAATTCCCTATACTATCGAGAATAAACTGAGATTCTATAAGGGAGTGTTGCAAAAATCTCATTTTAAGGTTGGGCTTATATGTGGATACCCCAACATCTGCCAGAGTTTTACATATATCTCCATGGGGTTGAACAAATACCCATGGCCTAAAAAATAAAACAATCGTGTAAAGTTCTAGGTTAGGCCTACATGCTCTGAGTTGGGCTTGAAAAATATTTTTCCATGCATCTAATGGTTTAAACCAACTAAGTATTTCCCCAAGATATTTATACTTGGTTTTTCCTTCAATAATTCTGCGATTATAATATCCATCTTGGCTATTGGAAACTCAATGACAATGGTATAAAGATTAAATAAATACCAATAAAACCACTTGATTTTTTCTGGAAGTTCTTCTGTGAATAAAGTGAGAGAATGAATAAATAGATATTTCGGGTATAATCCATTTGGCTCGAGGAGAAGACTACCATATTTACTAAAGATATGGAAGTGATATTGCCACATAAGTCTTCCAAGATTTTCAACAAGAATATTATATTGGCTAAGTTTAGGGATTTCTGGTGGGTATGAATATGAAGGCCTTTTGGGCTTGATTTCTCGGGCCTTGAAACCGCCTCTCGGATTTCTTACCACATGGACGTGGTAGCTACAAATTCTTTTGGTCTAGGTAGAAAATTAGCAAGTACATTTTTTTTTCCTGCAATATGTTTTGGTCTCAAAGGAATACTTTGAAAACCATTATGCTCATTTGAGAAGCTGTGGATGCAGAATTTGCTTCTGCTTGAACTGTAACATTTGAGAGAATGAGGACTTATCCATTTTCATAAGAAATTGATGTCCTATAAGGTGGAATTCAAACTTCTTAATGCCATATTTTACAGCAAATATTTCCTTAAACATAGAGTGGTAGTGAATTTCCGCTTGTGTGAATTTTCCACTCTTGCGTCAACAAACTCGTCATTTTCCATCAATTTCTTCAAAAAGAATAGCAGCCCAATATTCATCAATGGTATCTGTTTGCATCACGCTTTTTCCTATAGAAGGGATTTGCAATGGAGGAAGATGTTGCAAAATCTCCTTAAGTTTGCGTATAGACTTAGTTTGCTGTGGTCCTCGTGGAGGAGCATCTTTTTTGAGTATTTGTTGTAGTGGACTCACAAACTCTATAATTTTTGGAACAAAATCCCGAAGATAATTTACATTCACCAAGAATTGCCGAACCTGCTTATAAGAAAGGTTTTCATTAGAAATTTTTTGCAATTCCTTAGCACTATGAGGACCTAGATAATAAGTTCCATCTTTGAGATGCATCTCAAGAAATTTAATTTCTCTTTGGGCAATGATCATCTTTTTTTGGAATAACATGATGCCATTCTTTCGTACCAAGTTTGCAAGTTGGACTAATAATTTACAATAAAAATCCTCATATGGGCTGTTGAGGAGGATGTCGTCAATGTCAATTTGAGCATTGGCCAAGATGGGCTAGAAAATCCTACATATAGCCTTCTAAAACAACGAAGGGGCTATTTTGAGACCAAAAGGGAGCACTGTCCACTAGAAATGTTGATTCGGATGCAAAATTTAGTTTTGTATTTGTCTTCAAGATGAATACTCAATTGCCAAAAATCAGCTTTAAGATCGAACTTGGATATACTTTGGCTTGAGTGAGGCTGGAAAATAAAGAATTCCGATGGGGCAGAGGAAATTTATCATCCTGCAAGAATTGATTAAGAGGCTGATAATTGATAACCAGTCTCATCTTTCATTTATTATGCTCTGCTCATTTGTGGACATATAATGCTTCACAAGCCCATTGAGATTCTGAGGGCTCGATTAAACCTCCATGAAGCAGATTCGAACATTCCTTTTGGGCTAAAAATAAATGTTTTGGATTAATTCGAGAGTGACTGGCTTTAGTAGGGTTGACATCCTCATTTTCTTTAAAGGAAGATTGATGAAGAAATCGGGATTTTTCCATAAAGGTTTGGAGCACTTTTGGACAAAGTTTGAGTGAGAGTCTGCACACACCCTAGAAGAGTTTGCAGAATTGGATCTAGAATGTTCATTTGGATAGTGAAAGATCTTTGGATGTCTACAAATTCTTGCAATTGTCCCTTGAACCATAGTCCATTGGACACAATTCTGAGTTTAGGAATATGTGTAAGTATATCTCAACCAGTAATGATATCTTTATCTGGAAAGCTCAAGCTAAAGATTTTAGTGGTGATTGAACATTGAGGAAAGAAGTATATGGTGATAAATTTGCTTCATACTTTGGTAGCAAAGGTATCTGTAGAAGCAGAATGAAAATACTAAGTGCATGGCGTCCAGTATTTTTCTGGAAGTATCTTTGTATTAAGAATAGAAGCACTTACCACTGCCCGCAGCGGCGTAGCTGGCTTGGGCTCTCTCCCCCTCACGAAGGGGAGAAGTTCGAGTTCCAGAGGCGTTGTTAGAGATTCTTACTTGGAGTACTGTGGTGGTGGGTCTTGTAGTCGCTCCCCTAGGGTTTGCATGGTTAGTGACCATGTCTGGATAGCACACATAGTGTGCTTGGTTGGTTCATCTTCTAGGGAGAAAATTGATTCAACATCATCATCCTAGAGTGATACTCCAGTTTGCTTTTCTATTTCCTAGATTAAATGAGAATTTCTTCCTTTACTCGTTGGACAAGTCTTCACAAAATGACCTTTCTTATTACAAATATAACACCTGTCAGATTAGCCTTCTAGAATAGCTCCGTTTAAAGCATCTTTTTCGTAAAAATTGCCATTTGCATCTCTTCTTTGCATGTCCTAAGGAGAATCTTTTGAAGTGTCTTCATTTTTTGCATCGATCTCCGCAAGAAGGATCATCATAGGAGTCTTTCTTGGAACACTTAGTTCTTAACTCAGGTTTTTGACAAGCCCTATCAAGTTCTTTATTGCTCTTGAGATAACTTCTGAAAGCCTTTCTTCAGATGCAAAGATTATCGAGAGCAAGATGTATCTCTTGCTAAAGATCCCCGAGAGGAACATTAGCAATAGTCGCCTACTTATTTTGAATGGACCATTTCACCATTTGTGCAATTTCTATTGGAATAGAAGCCAAGAAGACTTGCTTTAGATTAGGATCAGCTCCTAGGCATAAAATAATTTAAGCATTTCCTAGAAATGCTTATTAAGATGCTTTCTTTGTCGAGAGCAGCATCTCCTTTCAAAAACTTCTCTTCTTCTAAGTTTAAGAAGATCTTTTGGTTTACCAATAAAGAATTGATGGATAACCTAGATCACATGATAAAAATCTGTTTGGAGTAGAAATGTCATTTGATCCTAGTTCAAAATAGATCTCCGCCAATCTTTTAAGCTTCCAATGAATTTGTTTACGAACTCGGTCAATATGTCACACTGATGTTCAACAGATAGTGCTTTAGTGTTGAGCCAAGCATGAAATTCTTGCAGTCTATCTGGCCATTTGGAAATGGAATGTCATTGAGTGTGAAGTAGTATTTTGAAGTTGAAGAATTCTATCTAGGATTTGAATTTTGAAGGTGTACTACTTCTGACTTGGATGACTTTGATTCCATTTTTGTCTCAGGAGGATCAGCCATAAAAATAGCAGGTATATGGGATTTTGTTGTTTGTGGCTTAGGAGTTGAAGTAGTTTCAGAGAAAAGGAAATTCGATTATGAGGCTGATTTAGAGGTATTTTGTTTAATAAAATCAAATGAAGCAATAGTTGGTATACTTTGTTTGCTTTGGTTCGCAGGAAATCCTCAAGTGGATTCGAGACGATTAATAACGGATGTCAACATACCGTGAAAAATGAAAAGAAACGCAT
This sequence comes from Eucalyptus microcorys, assembly GCA_014182515.1. NCBI lineage: Eukaryota > Viridiplantae > Streptophyta > Magnoliopsida > Myrtales > Myrtaceae > Eucalyptus > Eucalyptus microcorys. Next base: position 21,682,308 of record CM024566.1, on the reverse strand, counting down.
TCCAACAAAATGAAATGTTCAAACAAAAAAGTTAATTTTTCCAAAGCACAATCCATGACTTTTAACAAGTGCCGTAGGAGCGCCCTTTAACATTTTCCAAAAGAAAAATCTCCCGATCATATGTAGGTAGATCAACATCAAAGACATGATCATAATTTGAAGAAGAACAGTTGCTTTTGTCAATTCACCGATGGACTTTGCTAAATAAAACTGGATTTGGGAATTGAGGGCCGAGGCCCATCATTGTTGTCCATTCGTTTGTTGAAGTGAGATTGAATCCGTTCTCGTCGTAACTGGCAATTGCATCGACAACTATGCCAAGGAATGTTCGGCTTCTCATCGTAATAGGCTAAGCCAATAAACTAAATATACTTTGCCTTGGAAAATTAGACTTTTGAGGTGTTGAAACGCTAATGCAATCAAAAAGGTTTGAATTGAATGGCTACTGCTAGGGATTTCTAGACATGCGTGTGATTGTGATAGAAGGGCTTACAAGAAGAATAATCAAATATATATGTCTTGGAAACGTTTTATTGGTGGACGACCGTTGATTTTCAACAGTAGTAGCAAGAAGAGTTGTTGGAGCTTACTAAATTATTCCATTAATAAACTCTAATAAATCTAAGTCTTGGTCCTTATTATTAATAAGGTTTTATTGGTGAATGCGGTTTGCCTTTTTTTTTTTTTTTTTTTTTTTAACTTCGGTCAATCATATTGAAATTGGTGGGACTCTCATTTTATATTGATCTAGGCCGGGGATAGCTAATAAGTCTACATCATTAGTCACAAATTATTTGTCTTGATCTTTTATTATGGCGTAAGTCTTGGTCCTTGTTATATCTTTCAGCTACGTAACATGGATGGAACCTAAGGTTCAAAGTCTTAGTTAGCGACTCGAATTTACGTTCACATGTCTTATCAGCAATTGCTTCCTCTCGGTTTTGGAAAAAGACTTATTTTTCATTGGCTCAACGGCTTGTTTGTTTCAGCACAGATTCCTTTTAACCTATAGCATTTATGGTGGCATTTTCGGGTGGCTGCGGTGATAATAGTTGTGACATCCTGAAATTTTAGTTCTGCTTTCAATTAAATAAATCGGGCATTTCATCGACGTGCCTATAGTGCTATTCTCAGAGCTGATTACTCCTGAGATAACTAGATTATCAGGGGAAACCATTAAAGGATTTTTAACGCAATAGACTTGAGAATTCGACTAGGAATCGACTACTCAACCATGCTCATCTGCAGAGATCATTACGACACAGTAAAGATCGATTAGAGATCAGAGATAGGTCGGTTCGACTGAGATGCGTGGTTAAACGCGGGTGATTCCACTAAATTGAAAAATTCTCGTCGATCGACAGTAAACTGATTTTTCTGTCGTTTTGGTACCCTGTGTCCACATTTAAAACCTCGAGATTTTCACGACCACCGAGAGTTGCCAATGTGTCGAAGAGGTTCATTGTGGCTTGAAGAAAATCGACTACGGGTCATTTGCATTAAAAATTTTAAAAGCTACTCGGTAGGCTAGGTCACACTAAAATCTCGCCAGATTGAAATTAACCGCGAATTTGGATATGATTTCAGAAATTGAAAGTTCTATCATGTCATGAGTCATTTCAGAAACGTCGACTCATCCTCCGAAGATTTTTCTACAAATCGAGATTTTTGGCGAAATTTCAAAGTGAGGCCATTTTTGTCTGGAAAATTCAAAGGACTATTTTTGATCACATAATTGGGATACAAGTTGGTTCTATTGGCGAGGAAAAATATCGATTTGATTGTGGACACCTCGATAGAATTTCTAAGGACCGAATTGCATCAATTCAAGAGAGAATTGGAGGGGAATTGAGGGAATTGTCTTCAAATTCGTAGCCCCCCTTGGACACCACTTTTGGACCACTTCCAAGGTTTCTAGAGGAAGATTTGTGGGCTACAAGTGGCTGAGGAAGCCAGTAGCCTTGGTGGGACCATTCAAGGGGACGATTGGGATAGGATTGAAACAAGGTGGCCCCCTCCAAAGCCAACTACCCTTCTCCTTCCTTCCTTTGACCCCCCCTCCATTCCAGCAAGCTTGAAGTTTTCAAAACCCAGAAAACCGAGCAAAGCAGTTGTCATTGGAGCTACCCTTCTTGCTCGTCAACACCCACCAAGCCACTTGGAGCTGCCGCGTCGTCATCATTGCCACCGCGAGCCCTGCCCACGAACCGCGCGTCCCCTAACACATGCCGCCCATTCACCCTACTCATTTCGAGCCCAGCAAACGTTCCTCGTGCCTATTGAGCCTAGTCGGAGCCTAGTCGTCACCGTTGCATCGCCGTCCAACCGCTGTTCGCCTCCGCCAAGCCTATCCGCCTGTCCCCTGCCCCGTTTTGCCCCACCGCCGCCAAGCCTCCTCCTTCGGCTCAGCAACAGAACCGAAGCCCCTAGGTCTACAGCGCACTGTTTGGCCCGTTTTGAAGCCCTTCTGGACCTTGAAAGGTGCCCCCGTTTTGGAATTTGTGGATCGTCTCCACGTCCCCATTGTTGTGATCCCGTTGGATCGCTAATCTAGTGAGTTTACTCATTAATCTTAGGGAGTTAATTATGCTAAAGATTGTGACAGAAGGGCTTTTAAGAAGAATAATCAAATATATATGTTTGGAAAACGTTTTATTGGTCGATGACCATCGACTTTCAACAATAATGGCAAGAAGAGTTGTTGGATGTTCTTATGCAATACAATCATTAAATTGTTATCATTAGCCCTTTCCGAGCATATATTTAATGATCCTCGACATTTCACTCTTTTTTCCTAAATGCAATCAACACTTGAAAGATCATAAAAACTTCTTACCATTGTGATAGACGGGCAAACAAGAAGAAAAATTCATATTTGCTTCCTAGAATTGTTTTATTGGTCGATAAGTATTGCATCTAACTAAATTATTTCGTTAATGAATTCTACAGGACCATAATTAGGACTTATTTTATTACTCTCTCTTTGTAATTGAATTTTGTGGGACTTTCATTTATTTTGATCTACGCCGAGAATTGAAAGCTTGAGAAATCAAGGAAGAAGATTAAAAATAACTAGAAAAGAATGAAAGAAAAGAAAACACAAACAACATAAAGGTAGAAAATTAAGCAAAATGACGTCATTTATCTAAAATTGTTCACATCCAATAGCCTGCCATAACACATAAGACGGCCGATAATGATAGATTGCTATGTGAGAAATTTCAAGAAAGACTTGGCCGAGAGGACTTAATTGGATTTTCACTTAGATATTTAGCACAACATTGGTGCAATTCAAATATTTAGCATTGAATTTAAATGTCTAGGACCGAATTTGAATTTCTCTCCTAAATTAACAAGTCTAACTCACTAATCTCCAATTATTTGTCTTGGTCTTTTATTATGGTGGAAGTCTTGCTCATGTTATATCTTCCAACTCGCAACATCACTGGACCTTAGGATTGTGACAATCTACCTAAGGTTAAAAGTTAAAAATTACCATTTAAAAGTTGGTAGCAGGTAATGATAGAGAAATTGGATATTAATCAAAATTAAGGACGTCCCCCTCAGTCTCTAATTATTGATCTTGGTATTTTATTATGGTGTAAATCTTGGTTATGTTATATCTTCCAACTTGCAACATGGATATACCTTAGGATTGTGACATTCTACCTAAGGTTGAGAGTTAGCAATGGCCATTTAAAAGTTGGCAGTAGGTAATAGAGAAATTGGCTATTATTGTTAGCCTTTTCTTAGTCGTTTCAACGATTCTCGACATTTCACTCATTTCTTCCTGAATGCAGCCATACTTGAAAGATCATAAAAACTTCTTACCATTGTGATAGACGGGCAAACAAGAAGAAGAATTCGTATTGCTTCTTGGAAATGTTTTATTGGTCGATAAGTATTGACTTTTCTTAACATTAGTCAGCACAAGAGTTATTGACGCTAACTAAAGTATTTTGTTAGTATTTCTAAAAGACCATAATTATGTCTTATTTTATTACTCTCCCTCCATAATTGAATTTTGTGGGAGTTTCATTTGTTTCGATCTACGCAGAGAAGTGAAAGCTTGAGAAATCAAGAAAGAAGATGAACAATGACTAGAAAAGAAGGAAAGAAAAGAAAACACAAGGAACATAAAATAAAACCATAAAATGTCGAAAATTAAGCGAAATAGCGTCATTTCGTCCTAAACTGTTCATATCTAATAGCTTGCCATGACACATAGGATGGCTGATAATGATAGATTGCCATGTGACAAATTTTAGGGAAGACTTGGCCGAAAGGACTTAATTGGATTTTCAATTAGAGATTTAGAACTAGATAGGTTCAATTGAAAGATTTAGCATTGAGTTTACATGTCTAGGACTGAATTTACATTTCTCACATAAATTAATATGTCCAACTCACTAGTCTCTAATTATTTGTCTCGGTCTTTTATTACGGTTAAGTCTTGGTCATGTTATATCTTCCACAACTCGCAACATTAATCAAATTAGAGTCAACAATTGCCTTTTAAAAGTTGGTAGCAGGTAATGATAGAGAAATAGGCTATTAATCAAATTAAGTACGTCCACCCCCCTCAAAACCATGGAAACTTCTTGCAATTGCGACAGATGGGCAAACCAGAAGAATTATTAATATTTGCGTCTTGAAAATGTTATTGGTCAATAAACATCGACTTTTCAAAATTGGTTACAAGAACTGGATTTTTTCGTTAATGAATTCTAAAGGATCATAGTGGGGCTTATTTTGTTGTTTAACTGTCGTTATTGAATTTTGTGGGACTTCCATTAATATCGGTCCACGCTGAGGACACCTAAAGTCTGCTTTGACAAAACATGAAAAATTAATAAGTCTTACTCACTAGTCAGTAATTATTTGCCTTGGTCTTTTATTTTGATGTAAGTCGTAGTCTTTGTTATATCTTCCAACTTGTTAACATGAATGGAACCTTAGGATAGTAGGTAATGATATAGAAGTTGACTACTAATCAAATTATTACTGTATCGTAAAAGCACCACAACTATAACAAATTTTCAATGTGAAAAATAGAATTAGGTAGGAAACAACTCTTTTTTTTTTTGTACTTACACATTACCATCATTAGATTATTATTATTACTCATAATCTTGCCGAGCCGATTCATTGATGTTTATCCTGAAATGCAGCCAACACTCACAAGACCATGGAAATTTCTCGCTATTGCGACGAAAGGGCAAACAAGAAGAATAATGAATATCTATGTCTTGGAAATGTTTAATTGATTGATAAACATTGACTTTTCAACATTAATCATGAGAAGAGTTACTGTAGTCAATTAGATTATTTTGTTAATAAATTCTAAAGGACTACAAATGGGGCTTTTTTGTTGCTCGGCCATCAAAATTGAATTTAGTGGGAATTTCATTTTATATCGAGCTAAGCCGAGGACACCTAATTAGTCTACTATGGAAAAATAAGAAAAATATTAAGTCTGCCTCACTAGTTAATTATTTGTCTTGGCCCTTTGTTCTGGCGGAAGACTTGTCCTTGTTATATTGTCTAGCTACGTAAACACGGATGGAACCTTAGAACCGTGACATTCTCCTTAATGTTAAGAATCAACGACTGCCTTTTAAAAGTTGGTTGTAGGTAATGATAGAGAAACTTGCAATTAATTAAATTAATCGACAAAAAGTAAAAGCACAATAGCCATAACATTTTGCAGGCTAAATGTTTATATAAATTTTGAAAGTCTCATCTGATGCGGGTGTTATATTGATTTGGCTAAAGACGACCAATAAGAATAATCCTTTGCAAGGCTGAATATGATTCCCATCTTTAAAAAAAAAAATAAAAAAAATACGTACTTTGCAAAGAAATAAGTATTGCATCTAACTAAATTATTTCGTCAATGAATTCTACAGGACCATAATTAGGACTTATTTTATTACTCTCTCTTTGTAATTGAATTTTGTGGGACTTTCATTTATTTTGATCTACGCCTAGAATTGAAAGCTTGAGAAATCAAGGAAGAAGATTAACAATAACTAGAAAAGAATGAAAGAAAAGAAAACACAAACAACATAAAGGTAGAAAATTAAGCAAAATGACGCCGTTTATCTAAAAGTGTTCACATCCAATAGCCTGCCATGACACATAAGATGGCCGATAATGATAGATTGCTATGTGAGAAATTTCAAGAAAGACTTGGCCGAGAGGACTTAATTGGATTTTCACTTAGATATTTAGCACAACATCGGTGCAATTCAAATATTTAGCATTGAATTTAAATGTCTAGGACCGAATTTGAATTTCTCTCCTAAATTAACAAGTCTAACTCACTAATCTCCAATTATTTGTCTTGGTCTTTTATTATGGTGGAAGTCTTGCTCATGTTATATCTTCCAACTCGCAACATCACTGGACCTTAGGATTGTGACAATCTACCTAAGGTTAAAAGTTAAAAATTACCTTTTAAAAGTTGGTAGCAGGTAATGATAGAGAAATTGGATATTAATCAAAATTAAGGACGTCCCCCTCATTCTCTAATTATTGATCTTGGTATTTTATTATGGTGTAAATCTTGGTTATGTTATATCTTCCAACTTGCAACATGGATATACCTTAGGATTGTGACATTCTACCTAAGGTTGAGAGTTAGCAATGGCCATTTAAAAGTTGGCAGTAGGTAATAGAGAAATTGGCTATTATTGTTAGCCTTTTCTTAGTCGTTTCAACGATTCTCGACATTTCACTCGTTTCTTCCTGAATGCAGCCAGTACTTGAAAGATCATAAAAACTTCTTACCATTGTGATAGACGGGCAAACAAGAAGAAGAATTCGTATTGCTTCTTGGAAATGTTTTATTGGTCGATAAGTATTGACTTTTCTTAACATTAGTCAGCACAAGAGTTATTGACGCTAACTAAAGTATTTTGTTAGTATTTCTAAAAGACCATAATTATGTCTTATTTTATTACTCTCCCTCCATAATTGAATTTTGTGGGAGTTTCATTAGTTACGATCTACGCAGAGAAGTGAAAGCTTGAGAAATCAAGAAAGAAGATGAACAATGACTAGAAAAGAAGGAAAGAAAAGAAAACACAAGGAACATAAAATAAAACCATAAAATGTAGAAAATTAAGCGAAATAGCGTCATTTCGTCCTAAACTGTTCATATCTAATAGCTTGCCATGACACATAGGATGGCTGATAATGATAGATTGCCATGTGACAAATTTTAGGGAAGACTTGGCCGAAAGGACTTAATTGGATTTTCAATTAGAGATTTAGAACTAGATAGGTTCAATTGAAAGATTTAGCATTGAGTTTACATGTCTAGGACTGAATTTACATTTCTCACATAAATTAATATGTCCAACTCACTAGTCTCTAATTATTTGTCTCGGTCTTTTATTACGGTTAAGTCTTGGTCATGTTATATCTTCCACAACTCGCAACATTAATCAAATTAGAGTCAACAATTGCCTTTTAAAAGTTGGTAGCAGGTAATGATAGAGAAATAGGCTATTAATCAAATTAAGTACGTCCACCCCCCTCAAAACCATGGAAACTTCTTGCAATTGCGACAGATGGGCAAACCAGAAGAATTATTAATATTTGCGTCTTGAAAATGTTATTGGTCAATAAACATCGACTTTTCAAAATTGGTTACAAGAACTGGATTTTTTCGTTAATGAATTCTAAAGGATCATAGTGGGGCTTATTTTGTTGTTTAACTGTCGTTATTGAATTTTGTGGGACTTCCATTAATATCGGTCCACGCTGAGGACACCTAAAGTCTGCTTTGACAAAACATGAAAAATTAATAAGTCTTACTCACTAGTCAGTAATTATTTGCCTTGGTCTTTTATTTTGATGTAAGTCGTAGTCTTTGTTATATCTTCCAACTTGTTAACATGAATGGAACCTTAGGATAGTAGGTAATGATAGAGAAGTTGACTACTAATCAAATTATTACTGTATCGTAAAAGCACCACAACTATAACAAATTTTCAATGTGAAAAATAGAATTAGGTAGGAAACAACTCTTTTTTTTTTTGGATGTACTTACACATTACCATCATTAGATTATTATTATTACTCATAATCTTGCCGAGCCGATTCATTGATGTTTATCCTGAAATGCAGCCAACACTCACAAGACCATGGAAATTTCTCGCTATTGCGACGAAAGGGCAAACAAGAAGAATAATGAATATCTATGTCTTGGAAATGTTTAATTGATTGATAAACATTGACTTTTCAACATTAATCATGAGAAGAGTTACTGTAGTCAATTAGATTATTTTGTTAATAAATTCTAAAGGACTACAAATGGGGCTTTTTTGTTGCTCGGCCATCAAAATTGAATTTAGTGGGAATTTCATTTTATATCGAGCTAAGCCGAGGACACCTAATTAGTCTACTATGGAAAAATAAGAAAAATATTAAGTCTGCCTCACTAGTTAATTATTTGTCTTGGCCCTTTGTTCTGGCGGAAGACTTGTCCTTGTTATATTGTCTAGCTACGTAAACACGGATGGAACCTTAGAACCGTGACATTCTCCTTAATGTGAAGAATCAACGACTGCCTTTTAAAAGTTGGTTGTAGGTAATGATAGAGAAACTTGCAATTAATTAAATTAATCGACAAAAAGTGAAAGCACAATAGCCATAACATTTTGCAGGCTAAATGTTTATATAAATTTTGAAAGTCTCATCTGATGCGGGTGTTATATTGATTTGGCTAAAGACGACCAATAAGAATAATCCTTTGCAAGGCTGAATATGATTCCCATCTTTAAAAAAAAAATAAAAAAATACGTACTTTGCAAAGAAATAAGTATTGCATCTAACTAAATTATTTCGTTAATGAATTCTACAGGACTATAATTAGGACTTATTTTATTACTCTCTCTTTGTAATTGAATTTTGTGGGACTTTCATTTATTTTGATCTACGCCTAGAATTGAAAGCTTGAGAAATCAAGGAAGAAGATTAACAATAACTAGAAAAGAATGAAAGAAAAGAAAACACAAACAACATAAAGGTAGAAAATTAAGCAAAATGACGCCGTTTATCTAAAATTGTTCACATCCAATAGCCTGCCATGACACATAAGATGGCCGATAATGATAGATTGCTATGTGAGAAATTTCAAGAAAGACTTAGCCGAGAGGACTTAATTGGATTTTCACTTAGATATTTAGCACAACATCGGTGCAATTCAAATATTTAGCATTGAATTTAAATGTCTAGGACCGAATTTGAATTTCTCTCCTAAATTAACAAGTCTAACTCACTAATCTCTAATTATTTGTCTTGATCTTTTATTATGGTGGAAGTCTTGCTCATGTTATATCTTCCAACTCGCAACATCACTGGACCTTAGGATTGTGACATTCTACCTAAGCTTAAAAGTTAAAAATTACCTTTTAAAAGTTGGTAGTAGGCAATGATAGAGAAATTGGACATTAATCAAATTAAGGACGTCCCCATTAGTCTCTAATTATTGATCTTGGTATTTTATTATGGTGTAAATCTTGGTTATGTTATATCTTCCAACTTGCAACATGGATATACCTTAGGATTGTGACATTCTACCTAAGGTTGAGCGTTAGCAATGGCCATTTAAAAGTTGGCAGTAGGTAATAGAGAAATTGGCTATTATTGTTAGCCTTTTCTTAGTCGATTCAACGATTCTCGACATTTCACTCGTTTCTTCCTGAATGCAGCCAATACTTGAAAGATCATAAAAACTTCTTACCATTGTGATAGACGGGCAAACAAGAAGAAGAATTCGTATTGCTTCTTGGAAATGTTTTATTGGTCGATAAGTATTGACTTTTCTTAACATTAGTTAACACAAGAGTTATTGAAGCTAACTAAAGTATTTTGTTAGTATTTCTAAAAGACCATAATGATGTCTTATTTTATTACTCTCTATAATTGAATTTTGTGGGAGTTTCATTTGTTTCGATCTACGCAGAGAAGTGAAAGCTTGAGAAATCAAGAAAGAAGATGAACAATGACTAGAAAAGAAGGAAAGAAAAGAAAACACAAGGAACATAAAATAAATCCATAAAATGTAGAAAATTAAGCAAAATAGCGTTATTTGGTCCTAAACTGTTCATATCGGGATAAGTACACTAATGGGGTCATAAGTTGTGTACGGCGCTCACTTTGGTGCCAAAAGTTTCCGTCGGATCACTTAAGTGCCAAATTGGAGGAAAAATGATCACTTTGGTGCCACCGGCGAAAGATTCCGGCCAATTTTCCTTTCCTCGAGAAATTTAATGATCATTCATCACCGAAAATCAGCTTTAATCGAACCAATTTTTTTTCTCAAAATGAAATATGAGTGCTTAATTTTTTTTTCCTCAACCATTTTCTTGATCTCACTAAACCACCAACTTAGGTATCCCTTCGAGGATTAAGTGTAGTTTCGATCTTTTAAGTCTTAATGTTTGTTTGATTTGAATAATTACAACTGCTAATTGAAACTTAAGATGTCTACTTTAACTTTTATCACAACCACATTTCTTAATTATGGGCCAATTAATACTGGGAAAAATCAATGGAATTTGATCATTATAGATTATTCCCTGTTCCGATCTGACTTTTCAAAATTAGGAAAAGATACGTAGTGTCAATTTGACGTTATAGTAACGCCACGATTCCTGTGTCATTTTCTGCCATCGACAATGCCATGGATTAATTAATATGATGATTTCATGAGAGTAGTTGACCAAAGATTTAAATTGCACAAGTTGAGAAAGTAGAGAATTTGGTTGCATAAAATAAAACTTCGGGGATCAAATGACATAGATCACTAGAGTTCGAGAATTTAATCGAACAAAATAAAGGTTAAAACGTGAAAGTTTAATTACATGAGCATCGGAGTTCCACAGTAGCCAAGGAAGCCACCGGAGTAGCTAAAGTCGCCCACCGTCGCACGTCCTCGCCGCCATAGCCATTCACGCGCGCTGCCGCCATGCGCGCTATTCGAGCTTGTCCAGCCACTCCTCCGCCTTTCTCTCATCCTCATGCTGTACTAGCTGAGGCCCCGTGACCTATGGAGCCAAGCTAGAGCTTGTCCGACCACCATAAACCGCTGTTTGTTTCACTGAGTCGTCCGCTTGCCTTTGCCGGTCTTGCTTCGCCATAACCGGTCTTGTTTCTTTCTGTTTCAGCTCGAATCAGAGACTGATTTTATGGGTCTTACAACAGCTTCAAGGCCCGTTTTGGAGATGTTCCGGGCCTTGAAACCTAGGCCCGCTTTGAGAAGAATCGACCCCTGCAACGTTCCCGTCGTTTTGATCTGACCTGTTCGTTAAACAAGTGAGTTTAACTTACTAATCCTCGCTTAGTAGACTAATGATGCTTAGGGGATGATTATATTTAATTAAGCGTGATTAGGTGGATATATTAGATTAGAGTAATTAAATTAGTGATTTACCGATGCATATTAGGTGGTTAGATAGTGATATTAGCAAGTAGAAACGTTCTAGTATTTATTGAACGAGTCTCGGGAATTTTCCGAGTTCATCTCTGCTTCCAATTAGGCTATAACGGGCCTAAGTTGGATTTATTGCATTTATTTAATATCTATAATTAATTAATTAATTAATTTACGAAAATTAGGCTGGATAGTCGACGATTGGAATTTTATGTCGATTACCGTGGTGTAGTTTGTTTATTTATTCGAGTTTTAATTTGTGCTGAATTAACTTTCTTGCTTAAGCATTGAGCTCAATATCTTGGGACTCTTGGGAAAATGACCAATCTGTTCCTCTTTAGGATCGTCCTACCAAACACTACCGATCGAACAAAACTTCTGCATCCATTGATAATTAGAGGTTCCGGGATCACAAAGACAGGTTTATTACGCACGATCCGGTGACTTTTAAATGTATCTCACCTAATTGATTAAATAAATAAATAAATAAAGCATACAATACCAACCATCTGATAGTGCTAGTATGAACACCAAGAGACGGGGTGGATAGGTGTAAAAACAAATTCTACAAAATACAGTAAAAACTTTTACTTTTAACCTGAGTCTGAATAACAACTGACTTTTGAAACTGTGTCTGAAGAGCAGCAGAGTTTAAGCGAGATCAGACTTTAACAGTTAAATAGAACGACGAACAAAATAAAGAGATTCAGGGAAGAGAATAAGAACACAAGATTTATAGTGGTTCGGCTTAATCCAAGCCTACGTCCATTCTCCCACGTTAACAGCCTTCTTGGCTGGATTCCACTATGCAATCAACAAGAGATTACAACTTTGAGTGCAAACACTTAGTAGTAGATCACACTATCTCACTAAGTCACTCTTTTGGTATTTCTCTCAAGATCACAATCGTTTAAGCTCACCAAACACAAGTGTATGATCGAAGTTCGCTCAGACTTTGGAATTATAAATTCTACGCTTCGTCTCTTACTTGCTCATCAGTCCTTCATCTCTTTAAATACTCATCCACTTCCAAACTAATCATTGGACAGTATCTTGAGGATCGTCTTCCAATCTACCCGTTGGACAACACTGTATCTAGAAGATTTTGTAGCCGTTGAGTGACAAAAGTAGAATCTCAAATTGATTCCGATCGCCCATACAAATAGAATCTTGGTTTCCATAAGTAAAGCTTTTCGTATAGAAAGTTTTTGTCTTCAATATCCAATCGTCAATCAAATCAATCTTGATGTGGAATCCAAACCAGATCACTAGCCGTTATATGATTGGGATTGTGTTACGTTCTGTCGAATCTGGATGTAAAGTCTGAGTACAATAGACTTTACAATTTGGGTCTGAACATATTCTGCTTCTGAACAGATTTAGCTTTAAAGTCTGGACACAGTCTGAATAAGTTCAGCTTCAGCATAGAGTCTGTCTTCTGATTCTTCAATGACGTTCAGTCTGGAATTTGTCAGAGTGAGCAGACTTCTGATGTAGAACAGACTTGGACACTAAAGTCTGGCAGTCTTTACCTTGACACAGAAGTCTGGAAATCTTCAGAATATATTTTGGACATGTGTTACGTTCAGTCTTCTAGCCTTCTTCAGATTTTGACAATATCCTTTATATGTTCTATCATCTCCATGGTCTATTACTTAACCATTAAACACGTTAGTAGCCTTTGATTTATTTTGTCATTTTCAAAACATCATAAGGGATTTCCCTAACACCATCAAATCAACATAGTCAATTGTTACATGTGGAAAACGAGGCTTTACATTAAATTTAGTCAATAACGTCATTGCCTCAAAATCAAGTTCCAGCTTGCCCACCTCGCATCTATAAAAGGCAAGGCAATGGGCTGCAAAAGTTCACAGCCGAACAAAGTTGTGGTGTCTCAACTTCACTTTGAACTTCAATATATCCGCAATACAAAAAGGGGTTACATTGAAGTTCCAAAGTTTCGAACGCAGGTCTGAGATAGATGGGTGCTGTCGAGAAGATCCACGAGAACCAGCGGGCCAAGGGGCCGGCGACCATCCTCGCTATTGGGACGGCGAATCCGGCGAACTGTGTGTACCAGGCCGAGTACCCACACTACTACTTCCGCATGACCAAGAGCGAGCACATGACGGCCCTCAAGCAGAAGTTCATCCGCATATGTGAGCCACACTCTAGATTGCCCTACCTACAAAATATATATTAAGTTTTGAGTATCCTTATCCTAACTTCGTAGTTTATTTTTTCTCTAGATTGCCCTAGCTACAAAATATATATTCAAGTTTAGAGTATCCTTATCCTAACTTCACAGTTTATTTTTTCTCATGAAATATATATGACGTGTTTCGCTTATTACACCCTTTAAGAAAGTCTAACTATCTTTCTTTTTGGATCTTATTGGTGGACAAATTGCATTCCTATAGTTTGCTTCGTTTCGTAATGAATCTGCAATCATTCTCAACAATCTTAGAATGGTCGAAAGAAAAGGTTATCGAGCAGTACACGTTAGCTAGCCATGCAAATTCTTTATTACTATATGCCAAAAATAAAAAAAATGAACAAAGAAAATCTCCAATGCACGCATGTCAACGTTGTTCTTGGAAAGTAAAATGGGAACGTCGCAGGTGACAAGTCAATGATCCACAAGCGTTACATGCACTTGACCGAGGAGCTTATGGAGAAACACCCTGAGATCTGCTCATACGACGACCCTTCGCTCAACCCACGCCAGGACATAATCATCGACACCATCCCAAAGCTCGGCGAGGAGGCGGCGTTGAAGGCCATCAAGGAATGGGGCCAACCCAAGTCCAAGATCACCCACATAGTCTTCTGCTCCACCTCCGGCGTCGACATGCCTGGTGCCGACTACCAGCTCATGCGCCTTCTTGGCCTCAGCCCCTCCGTCAAGCGTGTCATGCTCTACCACCAGGGCTGCTTTGCTGGTGGCACCGTCCTCCGTGTTGCGAAGGACATTGCTGAGAACAATGCCGGCGCTCGCGTCCTCGTCGTCTGCTCTGAGATCACTGTCACCACCTTCCGTGGCCCGTCTGCTGAGAACCTTGCCAACCTTGTCGGCCAGGCCATCTTTGGGGACGGAGCGGCTGCGCTCATCATAGGGTCCGACCCAGAGATCCCTGCTGAGCGGCCCATATTCCAACTCGTGTGGACTGCGGAGACCGTTTTGCCAAACTCCGAGGGCGCCATCGAGGGTCAACTGCGCGACGTTGGCCTCACATTCGGGTTATCCGACAAGGTCCCCGATTTGATCGCAAACCACATCGAGAAGAGCTTGAAAGAGGCGTTCGATTCGCTCGGCATAAGTGATTGGAACTCCATCTTTTGGGTGCCTCATCCGGGTGGCCCGGCCATACTCAATCAAATCGAGGCCAAGCTAGGGTTGAAAAAGGAGAGGCTCCGAGCCGTGAGGCACGTCCTTAGAGAGTACGGGAACATGTCGAGCGCGTGCGTCTCGTTCATCCTCGATGAGATGCGAAGGAAGTCGGCGGAGGAAGGGCTTGCGACCACCGGCGAGGGGTTGGAGTGGGGCGTCCTCTTCGGTTTTGGGCCAGGCCTTACGGTGGAGACGGTGGTTCTTCACAGCGTGCCAACAGTGACCGATGGGTGAAAGTAATTAATAATACATATGATATAATTCCATATATTGATATTGTTGTAATGTTATTTCCTGCTATTTTAATAGGAGGAAGAAGTTTAGAGTGATTGATATCTAAATAATCGTTTGTGGCATTTCTTCTCCATTAATGTTGTAATGATTGTGTGCTTTCTTAATAAGGTTGAGCATTAATCAGCCAGTTGTGAAACTTTTTCAATAAGATATGCTTATCTTTCTTTTAATTTTTTATGGACTTGTGTGTTGGAGTTTTAAGGATATAAACGATCAACAGAAAAGAAAATCGATCCAAGAGATAGTTGACATTGACAAGGCTCCATTGGCAAATTGCTACACAAATAAGCGCGCGATATGACCTACACTCGCAGGAAGAACAATACAAATTTCATCATTAATCAAGCGATATAATCAATATTATAATCATATTCGGATCACTCAAATACTTTCAGTATTGATCAAACACCCCAATTATAAGCAGCCATTTCTTACGAAAAAGTATCTGAATCTTATTGAGAAATACACCAAATTTCATCATAAGATTTCATGGCTTTTAACACTCTTTTATTTACTCTAGGATGTAATGCCGAACAAAAGTTGGCTTCAGAATTTGATATCACGGTCAAGGCCCGAAAGACAAGATCCCAATGTATGATGTGTGTATGTATAACCTCAAAATGAAAGTGCCCGACGTCAACTAAAAACGAATTTACTTTTCCCATAGTGAATTGGGAAAAGTCCAAACTTCGAACTTTCTTTTAAACAGCATGCTCCCATTTGGGCGGCACTTCTTTATGCATTAATTCGGATCAAGTTTTGTACACAAGCTCAAATTCAAGACATAGTTTAAATAAATCTTCATGTTGATTGGGTGTTTGAACTTACTTATAATTATTTTGCTGAACCTGTAATATATGTTGATACTCTTCCATAGTCCTATAAATCTTGACAGAATCCCATAAGCAGCTTCATCTACCATTGGTATAGGGGAAAATTAACAAAAAAATCATAAACCTATTGCAATTTTTCCAATTTAGTCATAAACCTTTTTTTTTGGCCAATTCAGTACTAAACCTTTTGTAATTGCACCAATTCAATCCATCCGGCCATATTTGGCTCGCTGGCACTGACGTGAATGTCGACTAATGCTAGCGGATAATTTTTTAATAATATTTTATTTTTAAAAAAAAATTTCTCTCTTTTTTCTTTTTCTCCTCTCTCCTTTTTCCCTTGCTTCGGCGACTAGCTAGAGGGGAGGGCCAGTCATCGGCTAGTGGTGAGCTCACCCTACCCAAGCGATGGCAAGGCAACTCCTCAATCCACTGGCTAGGTGAGGCCTGTCTTGTCGAATTTGGGTGAGGTTGGCCTTGCCATCCACTGGCGAGGCGAGCCCTTGCTAGATTCGATGGGGACTCGCCTCGCTAGTGGTTTTGAGCGAGCTTGCCCTCGCCCAATGATGGTGAGGCGAGCTTGTCACTGACTAGCAACCGGCCCTCCCCTTTGGCCTGTCATCAGAGCAAGAGGAAGGAGGGAGGAGGGGAAAAAAAAAGAGCGAGAGAGAAAAAAAGAAAAAGAAAAGAAAAAAATATCTATATATTATTAAAAAATTGTTCGCCGGCGCCGATAAGCCAAATTTGGTCAAATGGATTGAGTTGACATTATTACAAAAGATAACAAAAAAATTTCAATATCAAATTGGCAAAAAAAAAAAAAGGTTTACGACTGAATTGGAAATATTGTAACAAGTTTAGAACTTTTTTGGCAATTTCCCATTGATATAGTGGTGAACAAAAGGGTGGATCATCACAACTTTCAATATGTACATGTGATAGTACTGTGGAAATAATCATGTCTTAATAGAACATATGCAGTTACTACAAATAAAAAGGTGAGACTATGTCTATCTAGGAAAATTGTCCAAAAAATCCTCAATGTATTGTATGGTGACCAATTCAGTCATCCACTTTTTAATTTTGCCAATTTAGACTTAATTTTTTTGACAATTTGTCAATCTAGTCTTTATAGCCACTTTTGACCAAAAATCGATGACATGACGATCTAGTTAATGACAACCATCCTATGTGACACAGTTGGTCCTGGTATGGACAATTCTTGCAATTTCTTTAAATTTTCTGAATTTTTTCCCTATTTTCCTTCACTAGTCGTTGAGACCTAGGTGAGGTGACATGATGCGGCATGAGCAAGGTGAGGGCAAGGGCGAGGCGACATGACACAAGGCAAGATGAAGGCTAGGGCAAGGCAAAGGCACAACGCCTTTGCCTAGATGTCACGTCCTGGTCCTTGGTCACGTGCACATCCTTCACCTTTAGGTCGATTGCTAGCGATATCCCAGGATGTATCGCCGACCCATTCATTTTAATAAGCACACGTGGAAGCAATTTTAAAATCCCCAAACAATAATTTAATGGGATAGAGAAGTAGGACCACAACTTAACGGAACTAGAACACACCTTTATACATATCATACTAATTCATTTACATTACTAACTGATATTCACAAGGTCTATAAAAAGGTTGGTTCTCAAAACTAGTTGTCCTAAGACCAACTAATCGACCCGGCTATTGAACTTTCGGGGTCCACTGGTGCAGGCGAGACTGCGGGTCCTCCACTTCGCCCTTGGGTAGATCTGCTTGATCCTCCTCCTTGGCAGCCTCGATCACCTCATTTGGAATATCAAAGCCTTTAAGAGGACCTATCCTCAAACCGTAAGGTGTAGTATGAAACCAGGCTTTATATTGGTCGGGTACTTCCTGGTTTGGGGCCTCTTCTAACCAGATTGAAGTTACCATAAACTCATACCTCCAATAGCTTTTGGGATCTGGAAACACATGGACCTCCTCGGTCATTCTCGAAGGACGACTGTAACACCTAGGACGACCGTAACCAATGAGACTACGTCTCAGCAAGTTCTACCCCCTAAGACCCGATTAGTAAACCAATACACCGACTAGGTTGCCTATGCACAGCACGAGTCAAATGACTTACCTTGGCTTCAGTTCCAACCTACAATTCAAGGTTAAACACAGGTATTCAAACATTTCACGACATCTGATCAAGCATTGATCAATCGATTTAGTTGATTACATGTCATTTGAACCACCTCTAGGTCATTCCCACTCATACTATAATTTCCCAATGGTGTACTCATTCACCAAATCACATGTGTTTCTCGGGTGCTGTTTTCGCCAATGACATACCAATCACCGACATCGTTCGTTCTTTAAGGTGCCATTTTCACCAGTGATATCCTCAATCACCGAACCATGTGTCCTTTCTAGGGCGCCGTTTTCGCCAAGGTGACATTGGCAATAGACAACATTGTGAGTTCTTTAAGGCGTCATTTTCACTAGTGATATTTCCTTAATCACCGAACCACGTTTGTCTATAAGTCATTCATGTGCGTTCTTTAAGGCGCCGTTATCACCAGTGATACTTCCAATCACCGAACCACGTATGTCCAATAACATCGTACCTGATTGGTCTCAGCCCATAATATTCTCAGTTAGCTCTCACCATTCCCTCTACTATATAGCCCATCAACGTAACTGGTGCTATATACCCATACTCGGCCATCTACCAATCAATTATTCAATATCAAACAATTTAGGACAAAAACCAAAAAATCCACAATTAATTCAATTCCACACAACGTAGAACTCAAATAAATAAACGGACTGCACCACGACAATCAGCACAAAATTTCGGTTGTTAGCTATCCTTGCCTAATTTCCGAAAGTAAATAAATAAATAATTAATTTCGAAAATTAATAAATAAATACCAAAAATCCAATTTAGGCTCTTATTGCCTAATTGAAGCCCGATAAGGGTCTGGAAAAATCCCGAGATTCATTCAATAAATACTATAGACAGTTCTCTAGCTAAGTACACTAACTACCTAACTAATATGCAATGCAATTAACTAATAATCACTAATCCATTCTAATCTAACCACCTAATCTTACTTAATTAACATTAATCAACCCTTAAGTGTCATTAGCAAACTAAGAAGGCATTAGTGAGTAAAACTCACTTAATTAAAGATTTGATCGGATCAAATCGATGAGCACGCGACAAGGCTCGATCCTCTCCAAAGCGATTTCGCCCACCGGGTTGAGATGGCTCAAAAACGGGCCACGGGGCCTTCAAACTCTTGCTGCAAACTGAAGAAATAGGCTTCTGTGGGGCTTAATTTTGAGCACAGCTTGGGTTGGTTTTGATCACCGGGAGTGGTGATACGGGCCGCGACTGAAACGGCCTTGAGTCAGGCCTAGACGAAGGGATGGTAGGGACAGCTTCAAGCGGTTGGGTGTGGTGGATGGTTCGGTGGAAGGCCGCACGTGCAACACCTGAAAACAACGAAGAAGCTGAAGCTGAAGCAGTCCAACGTGTGCGGTTGGGTGTGGTGGATGGTTCGGTGGAAGGCCGCACGTGCAACACCTGAAAACAACGAAGAAGCTGAAGCTGAAGCAGTCCAACGTGTGCGGTTGGGTGTGGTGGATGGTTCGGTGGAAGGCCGCACGTGCAACACCTGAAAACAACGAAGAAGCTGAAGCTGAAGTAGTCCAACGTGTGCGGTTGGGTGTGGTGGATGGTTCGGTGGAAGGCCGCACGTGCAACACCTGAAAACAACGAAGAAGCTGAAGCTGAAGCAGTCCAACGTGTGCTGATCGAGAGAGAGATGGGGACGTCCGCCGCAGAGAAGATGCGAGACACACGGACTACAAAAGAATAAAGAAAGGAGAGGGGACCGCAGCTTCTGTGGGTCAGAACGTGCAAGGAATATAAACAAACAAAAGAGATGAAGCAGACCGTTCGGTGGGGCAGAGAGCACGGAATTGGACTGGGCAGTGAAGAAAATCAAACGAAAAGGGAGAGTGTCCACTTCGTGGGTAGCAAACCAGCCGAATAGGAAAAAGAACACGTGTGGGGACAAAAACAAAAGAGAGAGACGCATTAAATTCTTAAATAAGGGAAGGCTTGGTCAAACATAAAAAGTAAGGTTGAATTTCTGCAGGGGGAGAAACCGTGGTGGGGCATGAACCGAGAGAGGGAGAAATGTGCGGATGGTGTTCACGCACGAGGAAAAAGGAAAGCGAACGTGCAAAGCATTGAGAAAAAGAGAGGGAGAGATGTGATCGTAAATGGATAGGAAGGAATGGGGGGCCCAAGGGTCAACACTTAAACAAATGAAAGACCAAAGCAATTTCAAAGAGGATACGTGCGTGGGACCGTCGGCCATGGGGTGTGCGCAAAAATAAAGAAAGAAAAGGGAGGGAAAAAGCAAAACATAATTTATAATTTTGCTCAACTTCAACACAAGAATAATTGGTCATTCTAGGCCAATTTCAACCTCAATTTGCTCTATTGAAGTCCAAAATAAGACGGTCCTTTAGTCTCACAAATTTCCTTCGAAATCGACTTTTATTTCATTTTTCTCGGCATCCGACTTTCTGAACAAATAAATTCGGTTGAGATCCAATTTGAAATCAGAAAAAGCCCAAACAACTTCCATTCACCGATTCGCTTACACCCGATGCCAAAAGTCTCTTCAAATTGGCCAATTCGAGTTTCGCTCGTTCTCCAAATCGTCCATCCCGATTTCCCGAAAAATCCCGAACTCTCCAAAATTTCCTCAAAAGGCGAGTCGACGTTTTATAGGCTGCGCATGACAAAATTTACGAAACAGAAATTGATTTCGGCCGAAATCAATTTCTTAATTTCTATTCCCTGCATGTTTACGAAGAAAGAAACCCGTTTGATAACGACTCAAAATTTCTATTTCGAAATAAACTGTTTGATAACGAACAAAATTTCTATTTCTAGGAATAGAAATTGATTAGATAACAACATAGGAAATCCTCAAATACAAAATAATAGTTGAAATAATACAAAAACAACATAGGAAATCCTCAGATACAAAATAATAGTCGAAATAATACTAATACATTACAAAAGTTGAAAATACAATTTCATGAAATTTCTGGCATATTATTATCTCTTGCCATTTTATTAGCAATTATTTTCCTAAGCGTATTTATTTGGTTTCCCTCCTTGGTCAATGTATCGTTTGCAAGCTCATCCTACGTAGGTTCAGACAAATACTGCGGAAGCATGAATATGGGTGCCATCAATGGCGCCTATACAGCCTTGTCATTTTTATCAAAAACTAATATTATACAAGATTATCAACAAAATAAAATTAATGGTGTAAAGGAATATATGAGAATTCTACCTTAAAGTAACGTTTATGGTTAGGAACCAATCGGGGGAATGTTAGTTTATTTTGATTCTCGAATTGAATCAGTCTAGTTGATCATCCCTAATTTCTTTATTGTTGCTTAATGAACCTTTAATGGCCCTTGCATAGCAAAGAGAGAGATTCTCTTGAATCTCTTGCTTCGAATTAAAATTCAAGATTGTGTAACAATCTAATTATTTTGATTTTGCAAGAATTTTGAATCCGTAAAAAAAAAGGTTAAATTTCTAGGCACGTTTTTTATTCATATATTGCGTAAGAACTTTTTCTTCAACTGGCCATGCACGTGCCTTTTCTAGGAGGAAAGAGCCCCATTGTTTTTAAGTAAGCATTTAAGAACTTTGGTCGTTTTTGAAAATTGGGGACCCATTCGATTGCCTTTCATCCTAAAGAGGAAGTTATCAAAAAAAAAAAAAAAAAAATTGAAAAAAATACAAAAAAAAAAAAAAAAAACACAAGTAAAATAAGAAAAAGAAAATTAGCAATAATTTGTGAAGTTGTGGTTATAAGTGAATTAAGTTAGCAAGAAAGCGCAATGTTCTTTTATATGGTTTGATTTCAGTTTCTGATTTCTACTTTAGAAACTGAGAAGTTAAAAATTTTAGCTTCTGATTTCTTCAATTTCTTTATTTCTGAAATAGAAATCTGTTTTAGAAATAGAGAAATCAAATTGCGTTACCAAACATATTTCTGTTCCAAACCTGTTCTGGGGAACAGAGAAATAGAGAAATCGAGAAACATAAATTTTGTCATGCGCGCCCATAATGACTCATGACACGACAGGACTTCTAATTTTTGAAATCGAATTCAAATTTTCGGTTATTTTCAATCGAACGTGCTTTTAATGTGACCTTACCTACCGGGTAGTTTCTAGGAATTTTTGGTGCAATTGACCCGTGGTCGATTTTCTTCGAACCACAATGAACCCATCCGACACATTGGCGATTCTCGGTGGTCGTGAAAATCTCGAGGTTTCAAATACGAACACAGGGTACACAAAACGACTGAAAATCGGTTTAGTGCCGATCGACGAGAATTTCGAAATCAGACGGAATCACCCACACTTTGATCACCATCTCAGTCGAATCGACTTATCTCCGGTCTCTGATCGATTTTTAATTGTGCCGCAATGACCCTTGCAGACTAGCATGGTCGAGCAGTTGATTCTTGGTCGAACTCTCAAGTCTGTTGCATTCGAAATCCTTTAATGGCTTCTCTAGATAGGTCAGTTATCTACTGAGTGGCCATCTCAGAGAAAAACACTATAGTCACGTTGATGAAAGGCCCGACTTATTCGATTGAAATCAAAATCCGAAAATCAGGATGTCACACTAGATGTGATGAGGGTTGTTACATGAATATAAAAGATAACTAATAAGAAACAATTTAATAGCGAAATGCACTACAAAGTAAAAAGTTCGTAAATATTTGACTATGTTAAAAAGGAATTTAAGTTCAAAGTTTTCTCGATTCTATTTGATAATTAATTCATAAATTTGCTCAATAAGGTAATGAAGAAATTAGGTTTCTTGGAGGTTCTCTCTTGAACAAAGCAAACATGAAGGAGGTGAAATCTTAAAAGAAAAGAAAACATAATGTTTATACTATTCGTGGTAATATCCAATTAAAAATATATATAACATGTGATATTCTCGAATATGGCAATAAGATTGCACATAAAATTTCGAATTAAAAGAAGAAAAGAAGAAGAAGAAGAAGAATGAATGAGTTTGGGATTAACCACTTTAAATTTCAATTGGATGATTAGAGATAAACTAAAGCTCCGGCTATCTTGAAACTGGTCACTGTTTAGACATATCACACTATACTTATGATCGTACAATTTCATGTTCCACAATTATTCATCCATGTCACCGCATATACTTGCATACACAAATACATCGTTTATGAAACTAAGTTCATTGAATTTATTTCAAACATATATAGAAGCAAAAGGACATTAGGACGAAAATCCTTCTAGGTAAATTCCTACTATTATATCAATTTTAAGAAAACAATACTGAGATATAAACGTCTCTCTAAGGAAGAGAGGGTACGGACTAATTAAAGTCACACCTCCATGGGAATAGCACAGAGAGGCGTTGCCTTTTGCAATGTGATCCCAAATTTCTCAGTCATGTCCATCTCTTCAGGCGTCACGCCCTGCTCAAGCTTCCAATCAAATGAGCGCAAGAGAGAGGCCAAAATCAAGTGCACCATCCTATAGGCCAAGGGCATCCCGGGGCATATCCTCCGTCCGCTCCCAAACGGGATGAGCTCGAAATCGCGGCCCTTGAAGTCAATCTCACCCCCCAGGAACCGCTCCGTCATGAAGCTGTCCGGGTTTGACCATATGCCCGGGTCCCGCCCCATGGCTCAGACGTTGACCAGCACCTGGGCGTGCCGGGGCAGTCGGAACCCGCCTATCTCTACGTCGCTCTCGGCCTTGTGCGGGATCGGGAAGGGAACCGGCGGGTGCAGCCTTAGAGTCTCCTTGACTATTGCTTGTAAGTAGGGGAGGCTCGTGATGTCTGGCTCTTGCAGCGTTCCTCCATCACCACCGACGACTCGGTCGAGCTCTTCACGGGCTCGCGTGATCTTCTCTGGATTGTGCAGCAGCTCTGCCATCGCCCACTCCAGCGAGCTCGTGCTTGTGTCGACTCCCACGATGAACAAGTCCTGGAAAAGGAATCGTGAGAGATAGCCAAGTGATTTTTGCTAAATACATCTTCATTTTCTGGAGCAAATTGAAGTTAATTGCCCAAAGTTGGTCAGTAACAAATTTGACAGCAACAATATATGGATAACATTACTTGCCAGCAACATGGAATCGCAATTCCATATCAAAAGAAGTCATTAGACTAGTCTAAATACAGAGCTTCCTCTTCATAGTTCAAAATATATCGAACAACTATAAATACAGAGGACAGAAACTATTGAATAGGAGCATTTATAGTTCAGATCAATTCGCATATCCCTCAATAATGTACCGACCAGAAGCAAGCTCTTAATTTCGCGGCGACTCAATTCACCACTCTCCTTTAAATTAATCTAAGAATCAAGCACGTTATTGCTCGGTGAAGAGGCGACCGGTGAGGCCGTCACTTGAGTCCTTTCTTCAATCATCCTGTCGAAGATGGCAAGCAATCTGCTGAAGTAACCTGAGATCCTCCGGCGTGCGCCCTGGGGGTCGAACCACGTGAGAGCTGGGAAGAAATCTGACACGTTGGGCTTTCCACTTGTTAAGAATATAGGAACAAAGTCTCACTCAGCCACTATAAATTCAGCAGATAACACTGATGCTGGAAGAGAAAGAACTATGAAGAGAAAGAGTTATACAGAGCAGCAAAGCGAGGCAAAGAACACATAGGAAAAACAAAAATAGGAAAGTAACAATGAGCTGATGATCAACGGTGAAGAGCTCGTGATGAAGGCAGACATGGATTGTTATCAATGATTAAGAAAGCCTGAAATAAAGAAGATGTGGATCGCCAAGTCATGTAGATCTCAACTGACACACGTGCTGTTATTCGGTTTAGACTGGTGAAACAAACTAAGAAACAGTTAGTAGTATTCAGTTAGTTGTTATATTCTGATATAAGTAGTCTTCTTCTTCCTCGATGAAGGTAAGCGAAGATAGAAGCAAAAATAGAGAGATAGAGCTTAGAGAGCAATCATCAATGGATGCTCTGCATTGTACAGCTGATACGTGCTGTGATAGAGAGACAGAAAACAGGGGATGTAAAATAGAGGATTTGTATTCATAAGCTGTCATTGATATACAGAAACTTTGTACTACATAATAGAGTGATTTGAAGTATTTTCCTTTGTTGATTCCTCTGTATCTTGATTCATTTCTTCATCTTCATCTTCATCTTCACATGGTATCAGAGCAGGAGACCATATTTGCTGAAGAGATTCATTTAGCAGCTATCCATTAAATCAAAAGTGAAGAAACTGAAGGTGCAACAGATTCCAGTATCACGGTAATCGTGTTTGTATTCATAGTGTCACTATTATCTTCTTCCTCAAGCTGAGAGATTACAACAATGGCAATAAGAACACCAAAGTGTCCCTTCCCAATACATGTGAATATCTCTAACTTTGTCACAATCAAACTTACCGAAGACAACTTTCTTTTATGGCAAGCACAGATTCACAGGTTCCTGAAAAGCCAAGAACTTTTTGGCTTTATTAATGGTGATATTTCACCACCTCCTTGAATGCTGCAAAATGAAGTCGAAGGGTGTGAATCTGAAGTTGTAAATCCAGATTATATTGACTGGACAAAAACTGATCAGCTAGTATCATCATGGATAAGTGGAGCTGTCTCTGGGAATATTTTGAGTATCATAATTGGCCTAGAAACATCCTATGAGGTATGGCAAACACTTCTGAATCGTTTTACACATAAGTCAATTGCTAGGGAATTCGAACTAAGAGGGAAATTACAAGTTTGTCAAAAGCATGATCGAGCTCTCTCTATCTATCTCAGAGAATATAAGTCCATATGTGATCAGTTGAATGCTATAGGAAAACCTCTGGATGAAATAACCAAAATGTTTGGTGTGTTGGAAGGCTTGGGTCCTGAATATGAAAATTTTCGAACCACTATATACTGTCTAAAGCCTCAACCTGAATATGATGAGGTGATTGCACAATTAGAAAGGTTCGAATCAAGACTGCAGAATTACTCCAAGAATCAGTTTAATCCCAATTAGCTTACTTTGGGCAAAGACAATCTCAGATACAGCTTAAAGAAAATACTGATGGCGAATATATCCCTTAAATCTCTGGCTTTGTAGCTCAAAGAGGAAACTACAGAGGAGGCCGTAGCTATGGTCGAGGTAGAGCTACTAATAGTAGAGGTCGAGGCTTTGGTTATTCTGAAAGGAATCAGAATTACAGAACAAATGCCTTGATTCAAGGTCAAGGAGATCAGCAATACAGACAAAGAAATGCTTTTTCTGGAACTAATCAAGGGTTTCGACCCTATGCCAGTTATTCTCAGAGGTATCAAAACACCAAAACTTATCCATCTTTGACATTAACCTCAAATAAAAATCTACAGGATGAGAAAGAAACAGGCTGTCGCGACCAACTTTTCGAGGTGTGAACCACCTAGGGTTTGACTAATGGATTACTAAGTCTAACTTAGCCCGGCTCTCCCAAGCCCATACCAATTCGCGACTTAAGTTCAAGTTCTTAACATGCAGATAGATTTTATTTAGGAGTCTCCACTAATCTATTTTTTGGTGGGTCGATTAGAAACCCAAGTAAAGTAACGGGAGATTTACTTTACTCCTACGAACCAGAGATTATGGGCATGGGGACTTGATTACACTAGATTTCTCTAATGCCCTTTGGGTACTATTCTTTTAATTTCAAAAATGCTTTTGCAGGCAGCTTAAATTGATTTCAAATCTAATTCACTAACATGTGAAGTGATCATGCAGGTACGCAAACCACCAATTTAACACCCAAGTAAAACAATAAATAAATTGCAGGACTTACCTCATAGCAACGAAAGCATCTACGTTGTTAGATTAGAATTCACATCAACAGTCTTAGATATGATTTCTAATTAACACGCAGTTTCTTTTTTGTTTTCATTTTTTTTAATGAGAATCTAATCTATATGCAATGACATGTTACTATCTAACATGAAATGACATGACATGGCAATATGACCTAAACTATATGATATGAATATGCAATCTATCCCAGAGAATTAACTAATATATTCTAACAATTTTTGTATTTTCCATGAAATTCGAAATTAAGAAAAATGCAAAAATTATCTATCTAGATTAAGATTCTATCCAGCTTATATTAAGGATCATGTCAGACTAAATCCTAATTTAAACTAAGATATTATCTTAACTTAGCAATCTCTAACCTAAGATGCAGTCTATCTAAAAAATCAATCTAAACTTAAATGAAACATGCGATTTTATCCTAATATGCCATGACGTACAAAGAATACCCATGACATATGCATGATGATTTTTGTATTTTTTATTTATAAAATTCGAAATTAAGATTGACACATAATTAAACATGCAAAAGAAAATCTAACATCCTAAATTTATGTTTTTGGTGTTTTTATTTAAGAAATTCGAAATAAATAAATTTCCTATTCTAGACATTTGCAAAATAGCCCTAAAACAAGTAATATCCTAACATGCATCTAATCTAACTCAAATTTTTTTAATTTTCTTTTACGGGAGCAAACAAATAAAGGCATCAAGAACAGCATAGCAACAAATCCAACAAAATATCATCCATGTCCATTTTGGAAATAAATTGACGAATCGTATCTCGCGCATGAGATCGGATTGGCCAATTTCAAATAAAATCGCGAATCGCATCTTGAACGTGAGATCGGATTGGCGATTTTTCCATGCGATTGCGAGTCGCATTTCGAGCATGAAATCGGACTGTCAATCATGTGCACGTTGCGAAATTAGGAAGATTTCCTAATTTAGGAGGCTACTCGAGTTGCGAATATCATGGCATATCGGGAATTTCCATCATGTGCACCAATGAATATATCAAATAAGGAAACAAAATTTTCGGAAATTAGAATAGACAATTTTTACTTATCCCAAATATTGCTTCCAAATTTGGTCTTCGAACGGCGGCCAGCTCGTGATGACCAACTGTGCTTCAGAGCAAGCCGGCAAGGCATCTCAGCTTGGGATGCTCGAGCTTGTAATTCACGGTGTGGTGCTCGATTGACTGCAAAATCAAAACAAGTGCGCGGCAAGGACCAATGCAATATAAAAGATTAAAGAATTAGACCCCAAACCCTCGAATCCCCTTATTGTCGGCGTTTCCCCTGTTGCCATGCACCCTTATATTTCTATTTTTTTTATCTAACCCCCCTCTCCCACCGAAAACCAAATTTCCACCGCCTCAGGCTACACAGAGGCCAATTCTTTCCCACGTGTTTGTCCTTTGGCTATAACTTTTCGGGTGAACTTCGTGAGTGGCCGAATTCAAATATCCCATTGAGAATTCTCGTATTTTTCTTCTTTGATTTCAACCGGTAGTGTCGTGACTTGATGGACGCCGAAGTGTGAACACTAGTGAATTTCTTCACGGACGATATACTCAAGAATCATAGGGACATGGCCACTTGGTCACCGGCGCACAAGTCAACCTGCAAAACAAAGAAATTCAACGGCACAATCCGAGTAGCGAGTTGTCGAGGCCGGGGTCATCGATGAGCATAGCCACTGGTGGTCCGGCTCTTCTGGACGGCAGGTCTTCGCTGGTGCTCAGCCCGGAGAGATCACGAGGCAAAAGTCGGTGACGGATCGCAACAAGGCTTTTCTTGTTCGGTGATGCTTCTCAGCGCGATGAAACAACTCTTGGTGGTGTGCTCAGGGTTGGGATTAAAATCTGTCGGAGCAATTCACTAGAGATTCCACAAACCAAGAGCTTTAAACGTGATGAGGGCAGCACATAGGGGAACTCGACACAACTCAGGTACGTCAAACCATGGTGTCAGCAACAGCTCAATAGGGTAGCACTCATTAACAAGGCGTTGCGGATGAAGAACTGAGGCTGCACAACGCCAAAAAGACGGCTGGAATGGTATTTGGACTTTGCTCTATCGCCACCTTCGTGAAAAAGGAGTCTTCCCCTCGGTATTGCCTCTCTCTCCGCGGAGAACGTGAATTCTCTCCTTTTTAGAATTGTGGCCGTATGTGTCGATTGTGTGGCCTCCTCAAAACCCTACGCGTAATAATCTATTTATAGGTCATGAGTTAGAGTTTTAATTTTTCCAAATCCATATCCACGAAAATTCCTTTTTCCGAACACAATATTTGCTTTTCCAAACGCAATATTTGTTTTTTGATATAATTCAGGATTGCAAGAGGATTATTTCTTAAATTTGAGATCTCGCACAAATAAATCTGTAAAATCTCTCCGAGGATACGGGCTTGGGCCGATTTGTTCTCTTCGTGGATTTAACCCAACTCATCAAATTAAAATTCTGAACAATCAATTCGAATCCATCTGTCACCGACCCAATGTAAATGCGAATTAAAAAATAAATGCACCTAAAACTATATGTTATGTAATTAATTTTTTTCAGGGATAAAATTAACCCCTATTTTTTAACACGATGAATGACTAAACGGGTTGCCAAAATTTAGGTGTCAACACAGGCAATGTTCGAATGGAATGTCAAATATATAAATGTCCAGGACATGATGCTCTTCGTTGCTGGTATTGTTTTGACAACTCCTATCAAGCAGAAGACATTCCAACAGCATTAACAACAATGCATATTGAGGACCCAAAAGGAAGTGAATGGTATCCAGATACTGGTTCTATAGCCCATTAGTGCTAATCCTGGTATTCTTCATACTCTTTCTAAGTATAAAGGAACTGATACTGTCATGATTGGAAATGGATCATGCTTGCCTTTTACTTACATTGGTAATACCTGGTTGAATACAAAAGATAATACATTACCTCTCAATGATATGCTGATTGTTCCAGAAATAAAGAAGAACCTCCTTTCAGTTTCTAAACTTAGAGATGACTACCCTTGCTCATTTGTTTTTGACAAAACTGGTGTTTATGTAAAGGACAACTATACCAAAGTAATAGTGAAGCTCGGAAGGAAAGTTAGAGGACTCTATCAAGTGGATACACAAACCACAGAAGCCATTTTCACTCAGAGACAAAGGGCTGTAGATGAAGATAGATGGCACCAGAGATTGGCACACACAAATTCACAGATAGTGAGACATCTGCAGCATCAGAAGCTAATTCACTATAATACAACAACTAAGAATATATGTAGCAGCTGTCAAATAGCAAAAAGTACTGCATTATCTTTTCCCTTGTCAGACTCTATATCAAATGTTCCTTTAGAAAAGATACACTGTGACATTTGGGGGCCCTCACTAGTAAGCTCCTTTCAAAAGTTCAAGTACTATGTGATCTTTGTTGACAACTTTTCACGCTATAGCTGGTTATATCTAATGAAGTTGAAATCTGAGTTCTATGATATCTTTGTCAAATTCCAGAAACTAGTTGAAAGACAATACAATCATCAAATCAAAATTTTCTAGAGTGATGGAGGAGGAGAGTTCATAAGTAATAGATTTCAACATCATTTAAAGAACTGTGGCATAAAACAGTTCATGTCTTGTCCACACACACCAAAACAGAATGGAGTTTCAGAAAGGAAACATCGACATATAGTTGAGCTTGGATTAGCTATGTTATACCACTCTAAAGTCCCACTGAGATTTTGGGTAGATGCTTTCATGACAGCTAACTATATTGTGAACATACTCCCTACACCAAAACTAATGATGGATACACCTTATAACAAAATTCATCATAATCAGCCAAGCTATGAACATCTAAGGGTGTGTGGATGTGCATGTTATCCTTACTTGAGATCATATACACAACATAAATTTGATCCCAGATCTCTTGTGTATTTCTGGGATACAGTGAACTACATAAAGGGTATTGCTGTCTTGTACCCACTAATAACCGTATATATATTAGTAGACATGTTGTCTTTGATGAAACATTTTTCCCACTCACAAAGAAGTTGATCAATGAGTATGGACAGTATACAACTTTATACAAACAATGGATTGAAGAAGTTAAACTGTTCGAGTCTCCAAGTACTGAACCAACAGACAGTGGCCTTATTGACCAAACAGCTACATTTCAGTACCATCCTGCTATGGAAGATCATTACACTCATAACTCATATAGTGGAAATATGCCACAGACTACTTCTTTCACACAAATGCAGACTGACTCCACTACAGAAGAACAACTAGTACTTACCTCAATAGATGTTATGCCTACTGACATCATTCCTGATCAAGAGCAACACAATCCTAGCTCTTCTTCTTCTCAAGGTAATGTTGTTGTTCATCACATGCAGACTCGACTGAAATCTGGGATTACAAAACCAAATCCCAAGTATGCATGTTTAGCTAAATATCAAGTCCCTATGGAACCAAGATCTATTAAATCAGCATTAGCTGATGAAGGATGGTATAGAGCAATGCAAGAAGAAATGAATGCTCTATATGAAAATCAAACCTGGATATTGGTTCCCAGAACTGACCAAATGAATGTGATAGGCTGTAAGTGGGTGTTTAAGACCAAACTAGCACCTGATGGCAGTCTTGACAGGCTAAAAGCTCGACTAGTTGCCAAAGGTTTTCATCAAGAAGCAGGACTAGACTTTGCTGAAACATTCAGCCCTGTTGTGAAACATGCAACAATCCCTATAGTACTATCTGTGGCTCTGATGAGACAATGGCCAACACATCAACTTGATGTTAAAAATGCATTTCTCCATGGAGACTTGAATGAGACTGTATATATGGAGCAGCCACCTGGATTCATACATCCTCAAAAATCTCAATATGTTTGTCTTCTCAAAAAGTCCTTATATGGTTTTCGACAAGCACCAAGAGCCTGGTTTGATAAATTCAGTAACTTTCTCCTCGAAAATGGTTTCTTCTGCAGCACAGCTGATCCATCTCTGTTTGTTCTTCATACGGGTTCACATACAGTCTTGTTACTACTTTATGTAGATGACATCATCTTGATTGGCAACTCAACACAACTCTTCTCTACTTTGATTCAGAACCTTAGTCTTCAATTCCATATGAAAGATCTCGGACATCTTCACAATTTTTTAGGAATTGAAGCCAAACGTACTACTTAGGTTCTATTTCTATGCCAAACAAAGTATGCTCTTGATTTGCTTAAACGAGCTCATATGGCAGAGAGCAAACCCATCTCAACTCTTTTGCCACTTAGATCAGTTACTATGACAAATACTGATATTCAGCTAAGTGATCCTCTTGAGTACAAAAGCTTAGTTGGTGGTCTTTAGTACTTGACCATCACTCGACCAGATCTTGCCTTTGCCATGAATCTACTCTGTCAAAAGATGCAACATCCAACAGTGGCAGATTTTCATCAATTAAAGAGAGTTCTTCAATATGTTAAAGGAACAATGCATCTCGGAATTTATCTCCACTCTAATAGTTCCATAAGCCTTTATGGCTACTCGATGCTTGACCGGGCAGGATGTACTTTTGCTACTCGAGGATCTACTATTGGTTTTTGCACTTATCTCGGATCTAATCTTCTTTCTTGGTTAGCCAAGAAACAACCCACTGTCTCACGATCTTCCATAGAAGCTGAGTATTGCGCACTTGCTTCAACAACTGCTGAACTCACTTGGATCGGTTTTGTCCTACGCGATATTGGTATCTCTCTTCCATCACCAACACTCTTATTCTGTGATAACAAATCAGCTATTTCTCTTACAGCTAATCCTATACTACATGCTCGAACTAAGCATATCGAAGTTGATTTTCACTTCGTTCGTGAGAAGGTCTCTTCTGGGTCCATCCAGGTTTGACATATTCCCAGTCATCTTCAGCTTGCTGACATCTTTACCAAGTCACTCTCACGGTTGGCCCACTTTACTATTCGAACCAAATTGGGAATAGGATCCTTAACCCTTCCCAATTTGAGGGGGGATGTTAAGCATATAGGAACAAAGTCTCACTCAGCCACTATAAATTCAGCAGATAACACTGATGCTGGAAGAGAAAGAACTATGAAGAGAAAGAGTTATACGGAGTAGCAAAGCGAAGCAAAGAACACGTGGGAAAAACAAAAACAAGAAAGTAACAATGAGCTGATGATCAACGGTGAAGAGCTCGTGATGAAGGCAGACATGGATTGTTATCAATGATTAAGAAAGCCTGAAATAAAGAAGATGTGGATCGCCAAGTCGTGTAGAACTCAACTGACACACGTGCTGTTATTCGGTTTAGAGTGGTGAAACAAACTAATAAACAGTTAGTAGTATTCAGTTAGTTGTTATATTCTGATATAAGTAGTCTTCTTCTTCCTCGATGAAGGTAAGCGAAGATAGAAGCAAAAATAGAGAGATAGAGCTTAGAGAGCAATCATCAATGGATGCTCTACATTGTACAGCTGATACGTGCTGTGATAGAGAGACAGAAAACAGGGGACGTAAAACAGAGGATTTGTATTCATAAGCTGTCATTGATATACAGAAACTTTGTACTACATAATAGAGTGATTCGAAGTATTTTCCTTTGCTGATTCCTCTGTATCTTGATTCATTTCTTCATCTTCATCTCCATCTTCACACCACTCTCCTCCATCACTCCCCACACGAGGTCCCTGAACTCCTAGGAGGAGCCCTCGTCATGGTGTGCCAAGTCAACAGAAAAGAGTCTCACAACTAGTTGATTGATGCTCAACCTTATTAAGAATGTACACAATGATTACAACATTAATGATTAAGAAATTCCACATACGATTATTTAGATATCAATCACTCCAAACTCGAAACCGTCTTCCCAACAGCAGGAAATAACATCACAAGAATGTCAATTAATTTCTTATCTTATAGATTATTAAGTAATTTCATCCATGGGTCACTGTTGGCACGCTGTGAAGCACCATCGTCCCGACCATGAGGCCCGGCCCAAACCCAAAGAGGACGCCCCACACCAACCCCTCGCCGGTCGTCGTGAGCCCTTCCTCTGCCGACTTCCGCCGCATCTCAGCGAGGATGAACGAGACACACGCACTCGACATGTTCCCATACTCTCTAAGCACGTGCCTCCCGGCTCGGAGTCTCTCCTTTTTCAGCCCTAGCTTGGCCTTAATTTGGTTGAGTAAGGCCAGGCCACCCGGATGAGGCACTCAAAAGATGGAGTTCCAGTCACCTATGCAGAGCGAATCGAACGCCTCCTTCAAGCTCTTCTTGATGTTGCTTGTGATCAAATGTGGGATCCTGTCAGATAACCCGAAGGTGAGGCCAACGTCGCGCAGTTGGCCCTCGATGGCGCCCTTGGAGTTTGGCAAGACGGTCTCCGCAGTTCACACGAGTTGGAATATGGACTGCTCAGCAGGGATCTCCAGGTCGGACCTTATGATGAGCGCGGCCGCTCCGTCCCCAAAGATGGCCTGGCCAACAAGTTGGCAAGGTTCACAGCGGACGGGCCTCAGAAGATGGTGACAGTGATCTCAGAGTAGACGACGAGGACGCAGGCACTGGCGTTGTTCTCAGCAAGGTCCTTCGCAATGCGGAGGACAGTGCCACCAGCAAAGCAGCCCTGGTGGTAGAGTATGACACGCTTGACTGAGGGGCTCAGACCGAGAAGGCGCATGAGCTGGTAGTCGGCGCTGGGCATGTCAACGCCGGAGGTGGAGCAGAAGACGATGTGGGTGATTTTGGACTTGGGTTGGCCTCATTCCTCGATGGCCTTCAACGCTGCCTCCTCGCCGAGCTTCGGGATGGTGTCGATGATTATGTGCTGGCGTGGATTGAGCGAAGGGGTGTCGTACGAGCAGATCTCGGGGTGTTTCTCCATAAGCTCCTCGGCCAAATGCATGTAGCGCTTGTGGATCATTGACTTGTCACCTGCGACGTTCCCTTACGTTGATTTTACTTTCCAAGGACAACGTTGACATGTATGCCATGAAAGTAAATACCGAATTTGCATGGCTAGCTTACATATACTATACGACAATCTTTTTTTCGACCATTCTAAGATTGTTAAGAATGATTGCAAATTCATTACGGAAAGAAGCAAATTGTAGTCATGCAATTTGGTCATGCGGAAGTAGTAGTCAGGGTACTTGGCCTGGTACACTCAGTTTGCCGGGTTCGCCGTCCCAATGGCGAGGATGGTGGCTGGCCCCTTGGCCCGCTGGTTCTCACGGATCTTCTCGATAGCACCCATCTATCTCAGACCTGCGTTCGAAACTTTTTCTTGTGTATTGCGGATCTAATGAAGTTCAAAGTGAAGCTGAGACTCTACAACTTGATCCGGCTGTGAACATTTGCAGCCCATTGCCTTGCCTTTTATAGATATGAAGTGGGCAAGCTCACGCTGGGTTTTGAGGCAATTACGTTGAAAAAAAAAAAAATTCTTCCACGTGTAACTATTGACTATGTTGATTTGATGGTTGGTATTGTATGCTTTAATTTTTTAATTAATTGATCAGTTAGGTGAGATTCATTTAAGCGTCATCGGATGATGCGTAATTGAATTTTATAAGTCTCTCTTTGTGATCCTAGAACTTCTGACTATCACTGGATGCACATGTTTATTTGGTCGGTAGGGTTTTGGTGGGACGATGATGACATGGAACAGAGTGGCCATTTTTTCACAAGAAATTGAGTTCGATTTTTAAGCAGGAACGATGAGTCGCGAGGCATTATTATAATAGCCAACGGGAATCGCGAGAACATTAATAATCTAAGCATCGTGAAACATCTCGAAGAAGACCGATAGAGATCATTATTGACAATGGACTACCAAAATCAGAAAATTGTTCAAAAAGTCTTAAATATATTACACATTTCCTAATTCAGTTCTAAACATTTTCTTACCAATTAAATCATAAACATTTTCGTATTTACCTAATTGAGTCCATCTGATCAATGTGACTAGAATTCACTAATGTGGACATTGACCGTTCTACGTGACATAACTGGCAATAACATGGACAATTTTTAATAATATTCTAATATTTATTGTTAATTTTTTATTTCCTTTTTCCTTCTTTATTTATTTATTTATTTATTATTGTGGCCAACGAGGGTCGTCAGGCCCTTGCTGGCCACAGGCAAGGGTGTGTGAGAAGGAGCCCTTTAAAGCTTATTTGTTGGGAGCATATGGCAAAGGCCATATTGAGTTAAAATTTGAACTCACCTGAAGTGATCACCAAGAAGGAAGTTAAAATTTGAACTCACGACATATTGAGTTGGATCTACTTTCATTATGGGTGATTGAGTAAAGCTAGTCGAGTGGCGACCGTTTGGCTCCCTATTCAAAAATTTCGGAACTAGCAACCGAACTAATAAGGACCAATCCAATTCCAGAATTGATTGATCCAGTTCGGTTCTCGAAACATGACTGAGATAGATGTCCATGGTGTTTTTTTTCTCTAAATGGTTTAAAAGTTTTAAAAAAAAAAAAAAAGATAGCATGCCGTTTTCCTTTTAGATGGATGTGGGACACCCTCTTGGGAAAACTAAAAGTGAAAAAAAAATAAAAAAAATAAAAGCCCAAGTGTGAGATCCCACATGGATCTGCAAGGATGAAGACAAGTTGCATTTTGCTTTTTAGGATAAGTACACTGAAAATTCTATAACTTATTACAAAAATACAATTAAACTCTAAAACTTTCAAAAGATGCAATCAAGTCTTAAAACTTATTAAATTGATGAATCAAATTAACTCCATTTAACTTGATTTAGTCACCGCTGACCAAAGCAATGACGGCCAGAATTGATTTCTAAGCTATTGATCAATGCCTTAAGTATTTTATTAGTTTGCTTTAACATGACGATGCTATTTATAGATCAATATAAGATGGATTGATGGCGACACAATGTATGTTTCCTCGTGTTTGGTCCAGCGATGAAAGTGTCACAAATTGTCCTCAACTTTTATCCGTATCTCACTCAGCTCGCCTTAGTTTTTAAACATGTAATTTGCACCTTTGAAATCGTACATATCAAGCAGATCCCATCAACTAAAATACAGTGGAGAATTGCGCTAATCTTAAAATACTAGCACTCGCAGCATGTTTCGAGCAAATCAGAGATATTCAAATCGGAAATAACGTTCTTATGCCGATTTATTGTTGATTTGTTTTCGTGATTATTACCCATTGAGAAGATTTGTGGCGCCGGCATTATCTATTAAAGTATTGAAAGTGATAATGCCACGGGGTCGCCCCCTTTGTTTTCGTTTTGTACTTATCAAGCATCTTTCTTGCACATCTATTTCTTTCGTAATGAAAAATCAGGTTTCTGTTACCATACTTGTTGTACTTTAGCTAGCTAGCTAGTACGTCCATGATGGGGTGCGATTGGACCGCACCATTTGGACTTGATACGGTACGATGGAAAGTCACTAATGGAGGGGTACGACGGGAGACGTATAAAAGCCTCCCGAACACAACCGTTGGCATGGTTGGCCATTCATTTGCACCAAATTTCCTCTCCATTTCCATAAAAGAAGATCAAGGCGTTCCATTTCATTTTTGCAAGAACAATTGACATTTACGCCGTGGAAATCGGGTGTTTTCCTTGTGATTGCATCCAGACTAACGTGAGGTAGTGTTGTTCGTGATTTATTCGCAATTCAACGTTCGTTCCGGGGCCATTTGCTGTTTGCGCATCGGAATCAGGTAAGTCGTCTTCCGCCGACTTGAATTCCTACATTGGTATTAGAGCCCGATCGTGATTTCTGCCTTGTTTTTCATCGAGTTTTCTCATTTACCATTTGATAGTGAGATCAAGAGATTGTATTCTACACTGTTTGGATCTCTGATAGTCGGAATTGCCATATGAAAAACTTGAAATTGAACCGGAGCGAAAAACGGGTTCGGCGTCGCGTGATCCGTGAGGTTTCGGCCATTTTCGAAACAATTTTTTGGTCAAAATTAATTTTTGAATATACCGGGTGAAAGAGCTCGTCGAGACGAGTCTGGAGATGGGTCGAGCGCCGCTGGGAGAAGCCGGACGCGCCCACACGCGTGGCCAGAAGCCGTTGCGCGTGGGCGCCACGCGCCGGTCGGCGAACCGGCACGTGCGCGACGCCCGCCCGCCGGCAAACCGATACGCCCAGATCGGCGAACCGGCGCGTGGTGACGTCACCATGAGGTCATTCAACGGTCAGTAACCGCCGGGATGACGTCATCGATGACGTCAGCGCCGGCGACAGTTGGCCAGCCGATCACTGACCGGCGACCCGACCCGACCCGACCCTTTGACCCGACCCGACCGTTGACCGGTCAACGATCGAACCGATCAACCGGTTCGGCGGTCGGACCGGTCGAACCGTTCACCGGTCGGACTGGTGGGACCGGTGGGACCGGCCAGGATCCGTTCGGCTCGCTGGCGCGTGCGTCACATGCGCCGCGCACTCAGGCAGCGCGTGGGGGCGCGTGCAAGCTCCGATTGGAGCGTGGTTGGTCTCGTTTGGTTCGTATGAGTGTCCTCTACACAGTGGTATAATTATTTTATACTTTTGAATTTTATAAATGTATGGAAATGCGTAAGAAACCCTATGTACGCGTATTTTTTTGGGGTTTAATGCAGTTTATTTATTTGTAGCTTGTATTTTCTTATGATTAGGGAAATACAGTAGCTAGCTTGTGTGCAAATGATGTTATATATGCTGTGTAGAGCTTGGTTCAATAATATGATATATATATTTTAATATACTTGCATTTTTCTAGTTGCTAGAAAATAAGAACAATGGTAGGAAATCCATTACATGTTGAATTGCAATTTTAATTATAGTTGAAGCATGATTGTTGTTTATACGTTGATTATTATCATGCTATGTTCTTGTGTTAAGGAAAAATGTAGAAATTACATAAGGTCATGTAATTATTTTTCCTAGTGGGAGTTCATAGGTTGGTAGAATTGAAAGAAGTTCTCACCTAGAACTCAAAATTTGTGCAAATTAAACTAATTAATGATAATAGAACAATTGTACATAGAAGTTGATTGGGAACATAGTGAACTTTTGCTTTTGTGTCTTTTGTTGAATTATCATTAATTTAGTTTGTCTTTGCTGCAAATTAAATGTGTGTTACTCCGTACAGTGTGTTAGTATTGATTCTGCGTTTATTATGTCAATGTGTTATAGCGATTGATTATGGCTTCGGCATCCAAGACCATTGTTGCTGACCTCAATAAGGGTGAGAAGCTGAACGGTGACAATTATGATATTTGGCACCGAAAAGTTCAGTACATCCTTGAGGAGCAAGAGGTTTTGGAAACTCTGAACCATACCATGGATGAACCTGAGCATGGAACTTCAGCTCAACACAGGAGAGATCTGGAAGCTTATCAAGCTTGGAAAAAGAAAAATAACATTGCTCGCATCACGTTGCTGAGCTATATGCAAGATGATCTCATGTGTGAGTTTGAGAGTTATGACAAAGCTCAAGCTATGTGGGTTGCCTTGAAGGATAAGTTTGGGGGTACGTCTGCCACTAAGCTGAGGAGACTCACCATCAAGTTTGACACATTCCGAAAGCGCCCAAATGTAACGATGAGGCAGCATCTTCGGGAGATGTCAAACATGATCCATGAGCTGAAATCGGCAGGTCACTCTCTTACTGATGAACATCAAGTTCAGGCTGTTATAAGGTCTCTTCCTGACAATTGGGAGCATATGAAGATCAATATGACGCATAATGAGAATATTGTCACTTTTGATGATATTGCGCGTCATTTGGAATTAGAGGATGAGCGCCTAGAGGCTGCAAGATCCTCTACCCATGCTTATGTTGCTGAATCGAGTTCGCGCAAGGCTTCGGGCTTCAAGCGCAAGAGGAATCTTCAGTTCAACAACAAAGGGAAGATGATTGATCAGGGACCCAAGAGGGCTAAAACCTTCCGACGCAAGAAGCGTGGTGGGAAGAAGGACAAGGCCAAGATGGAGTGCCACAATTGTGGCAAGTTGGGTCATTTTGCTCGTGAATGCACTGAGCCGAAAAAGGTACCCTATTACTCCATTACTTTGAGTAATGCTTTTGTTTCTAGTACTATAATGCTTGCTGAATCTCATCCAATGTGGACTCAGACTCGGGAGCAACAGACCATGTAGCTAGAGACCGAGAAGCATTCGTGGAGTATCGTCGGATACCGCCTGGAATAAGATGGATATATGTTGGGAATAACTCAAGAGTTGAAGTGAAGGGTATCGGCACATGTAAATTAATCTTACGTGGTGGTCGAAACCTGTTCCTGCATGATGTCCTTTATGCTCCAGATATTCGACGAAACTTGGTCTCTGCAGTTGTTCTTCTTAGCTTAGGTTATGTATTGAATTTCCATGGTGATTGTGTTGACATTATGTATGGAACAGTTTATTATGGTTCAGGTCATGTATCGAATGGTTTTATGGTGTTAGACATTGACTATGATTAGTACAATGTTAATGTTGATGGTTGTTTTTCATTAATTGCGTCTTCTAACAATGTTGAGATTGATGCAAGTACTTGGCATGCTAGATTAGGTCACATTGGATTGCAAAGAATGCAAAGATTAGCTAGAGAAGGCCTTTTAGGGTCACTCACTAATGTTAGTTTATCCGTATGTGAACATTGTCTGGCGGGAAAAACAACTAGAAAACCATTCGGTAAAGGGACTAGAGCTGAATTTCCATTGCATCTCATACATTCTGACATTTGTGGTCCTTTGAATGTGAGGGCGAGGCATGAAGCCTCATATTTCATCACTTTCATAGATGACTTCACACGTTTCGGTTATGTCTTTCTGATCTCCCACAAGTCAGAAGCATTGGACTGCTTTAGACGATATATAGCGATGGTAGAGAATCAGTTGAACAAAAC
Source organism: Eucalyptus microcorys (assembly GCA_014182515.1). Lineage (NCBI taxonomy): Eukaryota > Viridiplantae > Streptophyta > Magnoliopsida > Myrtales > Myrtaceae > Eucalyptus > Eucalyptus microcorys. Next base: position 21,641,507 of record CM024566.1, on the reverse strand, counting down.
AATAAAGGCATTGAGAACCGATCGTGGACATGAGTATCTATCAAAGCAATTCAAGGCTCTTTGTGATGAAAAGGGAATTGTAAGACAATTGACTATTCCTGGTACTCCACAACAAAATGGGGTAGCTGAGAGAAGGAATAGAACCCTATTGGAAATGGTTAGGTCTATGATGGTGCAAGCAAATTTACCTATCTCCTATTGGGGAGATGCGTTATTGACTGCTGCCTATATACTTAACCGTGTGCCCTCAAAATCGGTCACTTCCACCCCTTATGAATTATGGACTGGTAGGAAACCAGACTTGAGTAGTCTACGTCCATGGGGATGTGCAGCTTATGTTCATGATTCTTCCCATAAACATGGCAAATTAGGTCCTAGAGGGAAGAAATGTATCTTTATAAGATATTCTGAACACTCCAAAAGGTACGTGTTCATAGGTGAACAAGCTGATGGAAGTGTGACTGAAATGGAGTCACGAGATGTCACGTTCTTGGAGAACGATTTTCCTAGTAGAGGTGAGATTGATAAGGATTTCCAATTATATGAGATGGAAGATCCTGATAACACAGCCAATGATGTTGTAGAGGGAAATGAAGATTTACCTCAACATATAAGACCTAGTGGGAGTATTGCATCGCCTGATGAATTGAATTCAAGAGAAATTCAATTGCGTAAAAGTAATCGTAAAAGTATTCCTTGTCGTCGTTTTGAGATTGAAGGGGAAGCATTTATGATTGCTCAAAATGACGATGCCGAGCCTAAGACTGTTCAAGAGGCTCTCTCATCCCCTGACAAGAAAGAATGGAGAAAAGCTTTGGAAGATGAGATGGAGTCAATGAGGGCAAACCATGTCTGGGACTTGGTTGATCTACCACCCAATCGTAAGGCCATTGGAAACAAATGGGTCTTCAAGATTAAGTGAAGGGTGGATGGATCCATTGAAAAGTATAAGGCTCGCCTTGTGGCAAAAGGTTATACTCAACAAAAGGGTATAGACTATGAGGAAACTTTTTCACCAGTTGTAAGGTTTACCTCAATACGCCTTATTCTAGCCATCGTTGCACATTTGGATCTTGAATTACATCAAATGGATGTAAAGACGGCATTTCTCAATGGAGAATTAGATGGGGAAATCTATATGAAACAACCAATATATTTCATAGCTAAAGGTCAAGAGCATAAAGTTTGCAAGCTTAATCGCTCAATATATGGCCTTAAGCAATCATCTAGACAGTGGTATCTTCGTTTTCATCGAGCAATAATAACTTTTGGTTTCACGATGATCGAAGAAGATCACTGTGTATATGTCAAGCGGTCCAAAGATAAATTTGTGATTTTATCACTTTATGTGAACGATATTCTGTTGGCTGGAAATGACAAGGTTTTGGTTATCACCATAAAAGAATGGTTGTCCTCCAATTTTGAGATGAAGGACATGGGAGAAGCTGCTTATATATTAGGAGTTAAGATCGAAAGAGATCGATCAAGGAAACTCCTTACTTTATCACAAGAGTCTTATATTATGAAGATTCTTGAGCGTTTCAATATGCAGCATTGTAATCCCATTGATACCCCTGTCATGCAAGGTGAAGGCCTAAGTACTGAGATGTGTCCTAAGACTCTAGAAGAAATCAAAGTGATGGAAACTGTTCCTTACGCTAGTGCGATCGGAAGTTTGATGTATGCTATGATGTGTACTCAACCCGACATATGTTATGCCGTGGGATTGGTGAGCCGATATCAATCAAATCCTAGTCAAGCACACTGGAAAGCAGTGAAGAGGATCCTGAGATACTTGAAGGGTACCATGGACTATCGACTTTGTTACCAAGGGAATGATTTACGCCTATTGGGTTATTCAGATGCCGATTGGGGTGGAGACCTGGATGAGCGTAGATCGACTTCTGGATATGCGTTCTTGCTCAATGGAGGTGCGATTTCTTGGAATAGCAAGAAACAGATATGCACGGCCTTGTCAACGATGGAGGCAGAATTTATTGCATGTTCTGCCGCAGTGCAAGAAGCAGTATGGCTAAAACGTTTCTTGGAAAATTTAGCCACTGTCACTGAAGTTCCAAGAGCGGTGATAGTTTATTGCGATAGTCAAGCAGCCATTGCCTATGTGAAAGATCCCAAGTATCATGGAAGGACAAAGCACATTGACATAAAGAATAACTTCATCAGAGATATTATAGCGCATAAAGAAGTGATCCTGCAATACATCTCAACCAATAGAATGGTTGTTGTTCCATTTACGAAGGCTATTCCTAGAGACATGTTCTTGACCCATAGGATGTCACTAGGATTGCGTAGAATGTGATATCTGTTATTGTAGAGGATCATTGGTTTATGTATTTGTGGACAGATGTATTGTACTTGTTTGTTTATTAGTGATCTGATATTTTATCAATAAGTACAAATCCACTATGAGACTAGCACAAACACACATATATTATTGAAAAGTATGTCATCAGGTAATGATTGGCTCACTCACACGAACAATCGCCTCAAGTGCTGTAGTTAGCACGTTGAGATGAGACGTTATGTACAAATAAATGCTGAAGAGCAAGTTTGGTACATAAAATATGTCGCCTTGATTGGAGTCAAGATGAGGTCTGTGATTGGTTTATAATAAGACCGAACATGATATTCCCACAATCATGTATGCCTGAAAGATGCCGGATGCGAGTACTTAATTGGGCGCTATAAGAAGCGAGTTGATATAGCACTCGGGCTAAACATGAGTACGTGAGAGGCACATGACTATGTTTAGGCTAAGATCCGTATAGTGGATATGGTTAATAAATGACATACGCTCTTATAGAAAGAGTAATCCACTATAGCATGTAATTCATACTACATGTGCATTGTACGACCAATGAGGGAAGATGAGTAAAATTATCCCTATTTACTCATCGTGTGAGCCCTTAAGGTAATTTATAATTTACCTCAATTTTGTGTCCTATGTTACTTCTGACTATGTTCTCGAAGTGAAAGATCAATGTTGCTACTTTAGCATGTTACGGGCGGTCATGAATAGATATGGCCTATGGGACATGTCTAGGAAAGCAGTTGTTCTGAAATTAAGAGAGACATGAGTGCGAAGGAAGACTATTGTTGTTTTACATCTACCACATGTATTTACTGGTCGACCAATTATATCGCCCTATGTGGTTGCGGATGTAATTGTAAATACATGGTGTTTTGAGAATAGTCAAGTATAGCCTTTAAGGGATAGATATACTTGGACTGATGTAACAAAATATGTCTGGGGCACTGTGAGACATCGATTGTTTATTTCTTTTCAGGGTTGTAGCCATTATGTCATCCCTAACAGGTGCGTAATTTGAGCTCCCAAGTGCAGGTGTACTCACTTTGGTCGCACGGCTTATTTGCCAGTATGAATTGTTTTGTAAAATTGATGAATGTTGAATGCCTTATATTCTTGATAGAATGCTATCAAGCCCATCATGTCCGAGTGGGAGATGTTGTACTTTAGCTAGCTAGCTAGTACGTCCATGATGGGGTGCGATTGGACCGCACCATTTGGACTTGATACGGTACGATGGAAAGTCACTAATGGAGGGGTACGACGGGAGACGTATAAAAGCCTCCCGAACACAACCGTTGGCATGGTTGGCCATTCATTTGCACCAAATTTCCTCTCCATTTCCATCAAAGAAGATCAAGGCGTTCCATTTCATTTTTGCAAGAACAATCGACATTTACGCCATGGAAATCGGGTGTTTTCCTTATGATTGCATCCAGACTAACGTGAGGTAGTGTTGTTCGTGATTTATTCGCAATTCAACGTTCGTTCCGGGGTCATTTGCTGTTTGCGCATCGGAATCAGGTAAGTCGTCTTCCGCCGACTTGAATTCCTACAATACCCGCATTCATAATGCATACAAAAGTCGTCACAAGTGGGTTGTACGAATATATATCAATTTATATAATTACTAAGTTTGAATTGTTAGAGATAATATAGGAAAATATCCCTTAATATCTCTAACACGAATGATTTAATTCGATAGGTCCTGTAAAATATGACGAAAGAGATTCTTTTTAGGTATGCATATTGTTCACCAAAAAAAAAAAAAAAATTCTATTGGGTCACACAAAAATACCAAGTGTGATCACTCTCTCTCTCTCTTTCTCTCACAATCTTCTATGCAGTCTCACAACATCTTAGCTCACCTTTGACCGTCAAGCCATTGCTAGAGCTGCCACAATGCCCTCCACAGTACTGCCGCCATGCACAGAGAGAGAGAGAGAGAGAGAGAGAGAGAGAGAGAGAGAGAGAGAGAGAGAGCCTTTGCGGCGGAGGAGGAGGAGGAGGTGGCAAAGATGACGGCGAAGGAGAGTCAATTGAGAACATTATCTATTAGTCTAACATTATCCTAGCCAAATGAAAAAGAGAAAAAGGAAAAATCTCCCACTGCCAAAAATAAGAACAACAACAACAACAACCACATTCGCAACCTTGCCTTGCCTTCTTGTGTCACATTGTGTCACCATGCCTTGGCTTGCTTTGCCTCACATCATTGCCCTCGCGTATGGCCAATGACCTATGCTCGCCATTGCCAAGGTCTCAACGACCAGTGAAAGAAAATAGGAAAAAAATTAAAAGTTTAAAGAAATTACATTTTTTTTTTTTAATGTTAGAACCAATTATATCACCTAGGATTGCTGGCGCTAATTAGATTGTCACATCATCAATTTTTGGTCAAATTTGTAGGAAAGACTAGATTGATAAATCGTCAAAAGATTTTAAACTAAATTAGTTAAATTAAAAAGTTTCCAATTAAATTGGCCATTGTACAATGGGTTTAGGACTTTTAAACAATTTTCTTAGATATAAATAGTCTCACTGTTTATTTGTAGGAATTGCATATGTTCTATTAATACGTAAATATTTCCATCGTAATACCACATGTGCAAATTGATAGTTGCTACCATCCACTCTATCATTCATCACTATATCAATGGTAGATAAAGCCGCTTAGGGAAGCATGTATTACAGGTTCAACAAAATGATTATAATTCAGGTCAGATATCGATTCAACATGAAAATTTATTAAAAACAAAGTCTTGAATTGAGCCCGTTTACAAAACCCGATCTAAATTAATGCATGCAGCAGTGCCGGGCCTCATTAAGCGAACGCCCAAATGGAAGCATGCTGTTTTAAAGAAAGTTCGAAGTTTGGACCTTTTTCAACCCACTAACGGAAAAAGTAAATTCGTTTGGTGGTTGAAGTCGGGCACTTTGATCTTTTAGTTATATATACACACATCATATATTGGGATTTTGTCTTTTAGGCCAGGTGTGCCCATAATTTAGCAGGCGAGTCCTGGCCGTGGTATCAAATTACGAAGCGAACTTGCGTTCGTTACTACATTCAAGAATAAATAAAAAAAGGGTTTAAACTAGTGAAAATATTATGATGAAAATTGGTGCATTTCTCAATAAGATTGAGATACTTTTTCGGGAGAAATGACTGCTTATAATTGGGGAGTTTGATTATTATGGAGAGTAATGGAGTGACTTTTTTTGGCTCAACATCTGAGTGACTTGATTATAGTTATAATGCATATCATATTGCTTGATTTTTATATTAAATTTCTTGTGATGCTTGAGGATGTAGATCATACCAACCAATTATCTATTCAATGGTTTGTCCAGTGAAGCCATATTGGGAAGGTACAGCAGAAGCCTAATAATTTTTCCGAGGGCAAGATCGTTAAAAGGGAGCCGAAATTTGAACCCGTTAATATATTTAGTTGGACCCATTTTACTCAAAGACTCAAACTAATGAGTTATGAGTCAACTAGAATATATCTTAACTATTCCAAACTACACTAATTATCCAATGTTAAATTTCTCTAATACAACTTATACGTGCATCTCAACAATTGAAGCACGCAATAGAAACTCAATACCTTTATTTGGGTAGATTGGTAAGAGGGAAACCAAGTCTGACCCATCAAAATATCCAGTTGGACTCATTTTCATTTAAAAAACTTAAGTAAATGAATTATGGGCCAACTATGATATATTAATTGTTCTACACTATATCAGTTCTCCATTGAGGGATTTTTTTAATGTAATTGACATTTGCATCTTAGCAAGTTCTATTACTATCAACTGTCTCTTGGATTGATTTTTCTTTTCCCGCTTATCACCTATATCCTCAAACTCTAACACACAAGTTCATGAGTGGGAAAAGATTAAGAGAAAGACTAGCATATCTGATTGAAAAAGTCTCACAACTGGTTAATTAATGCTCAACTTTATTAAGAAAGTACACAATGATTACAGCATTAATGAATAAGATATCCCACGGACAATTATTTAGATATCAATCACTCGAAACTCTCTTCCTACTATTAAAATAGCAGGAAATAACATCACTAGAATATCAATATATGGAATTATATAAATAGATTACTAATTAATTTCATCCATGGACTGTTGGCACGCTGTGAAGCACCACCGTCTCCACTGTGAGGCCCGGTCCGAACCCAAAGAGGACGCCCCACTCCAATCCCTCGCCGGTAGTCGCAAGCCCTTCCTCCGCTGACTTCCTCCGCGTCTCATCGAGGATGAACGGGACACACGCACTGGACATGTTCCCATATTCTCTAAGCACGTGCCTCGCGGCTCGGAGCCTCTCCTTTTTCAGCCCTAGCTTGGCCTCGATTTGGTTGAGAATGGCCGGGCCACCCGGATGAGGCACCCAAAAGATGGAGTTCCAGTCACTTACGCCGAGCGAATCGAATGCCTCTTTCAAGCTCTTCTCGATGTTGCTCGCGATCAAATCTGGGACCCTGTCGGATAACCCGAAGGTGAGGCCAACGTCGCGCAGTTGGCCCTCGATGGCGCCCTCGGAGTTTGGCAAAACGGTCTCCGCAGCCCACACGAGTTGGAATATGGGCTGCTCAGCAGGGATCTCCGGGTCGGACCCTATGATGAGCGCGGCCGCTCCGTCCCCAAAGATGGCCTGGCCAACAAAATTTGGCAAGGTTCTCAGTGGACGGGCCTCGGAAGGTGGTGACAGTGATCTCAGAGCAGACGATGAGGACCCGGGTGCCGGCATTGTTCTCGGCGAGGTCCTTTGCGATGCGGAGGACAGTGCCGCCAGCAAAGCAGCCCTGGTGGTAGAGCATGACACGCTTGACTGAGGGGCTCAGACCGAGAAGGCGCATGAGCTGGTAGTCGGCACCAGGCATGTTGACGCCGGAGGTGGAGCAGAATACGATGTGGGTGATCTTGGACTTGGGTTGGCCCCATTCCTCGATAGCCTTCAACGCGGCCTCCTCACCGAGCTTCGGAATGGTGTCGATGATTATGTCCTGGCGCGGGTTGAGCGAAGGGTCGTCGTACGAGCAGATCTCGGGGTGTTTCTCCATAAGCTCCTCGTTCAAGTGCATGTAGCGCTTGTGGATCATTGACTTTTCACCTGCGACGTTCCCTTACGTTGATTTTACTTTCCAAGAACAAAGTTGACATGCATGCATTGGAGTTTTTATTTGTTCTGCCTTTTTTTTTTTTTTTTTTTTTTTTTGCTATAGTAATAAAGAATTTGCATGGCCAGCTAACACATACTACTCGACAAACTTTTCTTTCGACCATTCTAAGATTGGTAAGAATGAATGCAAATCCATTACGAGGAGAAGCAAATTGTAGATAGTTAAACTTTCTTAAAGGATGTATTGAGCCAAACACAGCACATATGTTTCATGAGAAAAAATAAACTACGAAGTTAGGATATGCTCTAAACTTATATATATTTATATTTGTAGCTAGGGCAATCCAGAGTGCGACTCACATATGCGGATGAACTTCTGCTTGAGGGTCGTCATGTGCTCACTCTTGGTCACGCGGAAGTAATAGTCATGGTACTCGGCCTGGTAGATGCAGTTTGAGGGGTTCGCCGTCCCAATGGCAAGGATGGTTGCCGGCCCCTTGGCCCGCTGGTTCTCGCGGATCTTCTCAATGGCACCCATCTATCTCGGACCTGCGTTTGAAACATTTTTCTTTTGTATGGCGGATATAATGAAGCTCAAAGTGAAGCTGAGACACTACAACTTGGTCCAGCTGTGAACATTTGCAGCCCATTGCCTTGCCTTTTATAGATATGAAGTGGGCAAGCTCGAGCTTGGTTTTGAGGTGATGACGTCGAAAAAAAAAAAAGCGACTCGACAACCGCAAAAGATTAAGCAATAGATAGCAAGAAAGATGAAGCTGCACGAACCTCATTGTCATGTAGATGGAGAATAATAGGGTTTCTTGTGAGCGTTAGCAAAGAAAGTATAAACTCATAAAGGTGAAATTGCTGCAAGAAGGAGTTCAGGGACAGGAAGCAAACTAAAGTAGGTGTGGAATGTAGAAGTGTTTGGAAATGAGAAAAAGAAGTCTCTTCCATGTTAAGCATCCATTGGTCATGGGGTCGTGCCTGTAGTTATCAGTGACTATCCTTAAGCTACTTAAGATGAAGACTTAGATTGATTTGATTCTGCTAATTTTGAACCAGAGCGTTGGGTGGTATGTCGACTCATTGCACATGTCACATTATCCAATTACCTATAAATCTATTAGACAAATATTAATTCAATCCTAAACTTTTCAATTTAACTAATTTAGTTCTAAACCTTTATATGAAATTTTAATGTAGTCTTTCCAATCAATTTTCGTTGAAAATCACCAACATGGCAATATGTAACATAGGACGACCAACAATAATTGAACTGCCATATTAGCGATTGCCAACAAAAAATGACTAAAATGACTATATTGAAATTTCAAGGAAAAGTTTAGGATTAATTTAGTATAATTGAGAATTTAGGATTGAATTGATGTCTGAACAATAGATTTAGGACTGATTGGATAACTTTTCCCAATATATACACACATTTTGTGATTAGGTCAAATATTGATCCTAATTCGATGTACCTTTTCATTTGGTATTTTAAATTTTCATAAGCAAGCTGCAAGATCTCTAACCCATTCTATTTTGTAAAATCACATTCTCGCCTTATCTATTTTTGTACTTATTGTTTGGAGAATAGTAACAACTCAAACAATATTGGATTAGCACAACAGAATAACACAATCTCCCATCTTATATAAACCTAAAATAAAATGATATTATAGAGCATTATAAATACTAAGCACGCAAACACAAGGCGATTTTTTTACTTGGAAAACCTCCTCCGTGTGAGGAGATCAAAACCACGAGACCGAGTCCAACCAAAATCTTCACTATCAATAAAACTATATGAATAAAGTTCTTCTCTAGTAAATACTATAGGTGTATTGCAGCAAAGACATCAAGAATATCATTATTGGCAATACACATAAATTTCATAAAAATCAAGGATAAATCTCACAAAAAACATAAGTCCTGTTCAATTGATGAAAAACCTGATGTAGGGAGTCTCAATTGAAAATCAAACCATTTAGATTTGAGAAGAATGTGCTGTGTTCACGCTGACAAAATTTCAATTCAATCGGACCACGAATCGACCTTTACGTTAGCTTGATGTAAATCAAATACTATGCTCAACCCAGTTTTCTGCTCTCTCTTTCTCTCTTGTTATTGTGTTTCAACTAATGTTATTTACGGCTATCATATAAAAGATAATAAAAAAAACCCTATTTCTCAATATGGATTATTATATGGGCTCAAGTCTTTGGGTTTGCAATTCATTAGACTTCTTCCATATGGAAGTGAACCTAGCATGTATCAGTGTTTGATGTCAGCATTGGATGTAAATATTCTAATCTTATTAGTTTTCATGTTTAATGATGAAGTTTGGTATCATTCTTATAATAATCATTTTCAGCCGTTGTTTAATAAATGGAGAAGAGCGAGAGATACCAGTTATTTTAGAAAATTGATTTTAATTCGTTCGAAATGAGGAAGATTCATTTAAATTTGGAATCAATGAGAATTCTGTAGGATAACACGATTGGGTCGTCAATCTAGTTAAGTGCCATTTGCCTTTTGGTATTGTAAGGGTCATTATTTATCTTCTAACAGCAACCATGGATTTTCATGGGATTTTTTAAAAATATTCGAGGCCGAAATAAATGTTTGGCTTGATGTATAATACAGGGAGATATCCAATAATGCAATGTAATATCTCAATAAATTATAATTGTTAAGTTGCCTCGTTCTTGACCCCACGAGTGAGAGTAACATTCAATGCTTTTTCCTACTCTTTCAAGGTCTTTTTTGTGTACTTTTTCCTTTATTTTGATGCAATTGTCTAAACATTTTTTTTTTTTACGTACTTGGCCATAATAGACACTATACGATAGGAACAAACACCGTATATGGCTTCACCAAAAAAAAGAAAAAAAAAAAAGAAGAACAAACACCGTATATGGCAATGCACTATATATAAGAAAACTTGATTTCAAGACAAAATCAAGTGAATTTGGATTAACGTCCATCTGTTTTTGTTTTGTTTTTCATACTGTGTCTTTCAAGTTATCTATACTCTTCCTAACTTATCAAGTTAAAAAAGTGATGTTTTAATGAAATTAGGTCATTAGCCTTCCAATATGTAGATTGTCACTTAAAACTAGCCGTGTTTTGAACTTTTTTTAATCTCACGTAAAAATTTCGTTCAAAAGGTGAAAGAAAACAAATATACGCTCATTGTATATTAATTTATCTCGTTAATAGAGACAAAAGTAAGTATGTTTCAATGATAGGTTGTTGCAAAGTACCAAATATTTGCGGCACAAATCATAAATTTTTTCCAACCAAAAAAAAAAGATCATAAATTTTTGAATCCTCTATATAACTATCATATTCTCACCAATAATAAAAGATTATTCATGAGAAACTTTTAATCTTTAGAAACGATGCTGTTGAGATAATTTTATGCGTGAGTATTTTTATCGTGCAGAGGCATGGGTTTGTCTCTAGTATTCATGAAACCTTATTTCGGGTTAAAAATTAGTAGAAATGATGAAGACACTAGCTATTCCCTCTCCGCATTGCCACGAGGATCTCACCATCCTCTACGCAATTCGGTTGGAGTCATAGGAGGTCTCTCCCACATGAAGTATGCCGCAGCTAGGTAACACATCATGGAACTTTCAAAAGTTCAATCACAACGTGAATCAAGTTTGTGAGCCTGTAGAAACCAGGTAACCCATTCAACGCTAAACCATTATGTGAATCGTTATTAGAAAATAACAGGTGTGGGCTTTAATAACAAGTGTGGGCTCACTCTAATGAAATAAGAATGTTTTAGTCATCTGACGCCAATTTTAAAAGTGATCTTTAATATATAGTTTGTGTATAGATGTAAAGAAGGATAAACATCCAAGTACACTACTTTTAAGGAGATAATTTTTTCCCTTTCAAAATGGAGGTTTTATGTGTCTCCAAGAGTAGAATTTTGTGAATAGCAAGATGGTTGAACACATATCTATGAAATTTGGTGAGATCACAGCCAACTCTTCTAAAAGTTTGTAATTGGCGAGGTAAATAAGAGTTTGAAAAGATTTGAAATCAAAATCTCCCACTCTTATGCTATGAAAGATTTTGTATGATCACTGTCAATTGTTCTAAACACTTAAACTATTATATGAAAGTGTGGGTTAATATTTAAATATTTTAACAATACCTTCATATAAACCATTAGATCTAGAATCACATTCAATGTTAGAAAGTTCAACTCAAAAATTTAATTTTATTGGTGGAGAGAGACCACGTGAATATAAATAACATAGAAGACTCGTTGTAAGGTGATGTATGGTAATATTTCGACATCCATGTACATTGCTAATATCTCAAAAACAAGGTTATGGACAAATGATTCTGTTCCATGTAGCACTTTTTTCCACTCAATGAGTTTAGGTTTGTTCTTTTTATACTTTTGATGGGAATTTTTCTGAATGATTGCTTCTATTACATTACGTAGGCTGAATACTCAATCCTGCCCTAAAGGGCAACCTTGATGTTTTAAGTAGGAATGAGCAATTCCATATTCCTTATAGGTTCCGCTTGGAACCTAGAACCTACTCTCGAGTATAGAGGTTTTTTTTTATTATTTTGAAACCTAAAATCTACCCATCATAACTTGAAACTCGAAACCCTACCCTGTTATAGGTTTCATGGTCGGTTCCAGAGTCTAAGAGGTTTTTGTTTTTTTTTTCATTTTTAGTTAAGCAAAACAAAAATAAGCACAACAATAAAAATAAACAAGGATTTTATTATCGATTGCCTAAGAATGAGTATCCATATGCACTTGTCAAATAGTATTAAGGAAATTTAACAGTTTTCAATGCATCGATTGTTCTTGTATTATACATAAGCACTATCTTGAAAATTGAATCATTCAAACTAAAATGCACCTTACAATGGCACAAGATCCAACAAAGAAAATACAAAGCATTAGAGCATTATAGGTAAGAACACACCCTAATTTTGTGACATCCAGATTTTCGGGTTCTGATTTCGATTAGATAAATTTGGCATTTCATCGACGCGACTACAGTGTTTTTCTCTGAGTTGGCCACTCATGAGATAACTAGACTAGCTGGGTAAGCTATTAAGGACTTTAAGGCAAATATACTTGAGAATTCGACCATTAATTGACTTCTCGACCGTGCTTACCATTGGAGATCATTATGGCACAGTTAAAAATCGAATTAAGATAAGAGATAGGTCGGTTCGACTGAGATAAATGACCGATCGTGGGTGACTCCACTAAATTGGAAAATTCTCATCGACCGGCACTAATTTGATTTTACTATCGTTTTGGTACCCCGTGTTCGTATTTGAATCCTTGAGATTTTCACGACAATCGAGAGTCACCAATGGGTCGAGTGAGTTCATCGTGGCTCGAAGAAAATCGACCACGGGTCATTTGTCCTAAAAAGTTATGAAAACTACCTGGTAGCCTAGGTCACGCTAAAAATGTGTCCGAGTGAAATTAACTGCCAACCTAAGTCCGATTTCAGAAATTGAAGATTCTGTCATGTCACAATAAATTTTAATAACATCGAGTCAGTCTCAGAAGATTTTTCTGACAACCGAGACTTTTTGGGAAAAAGTTGAGATATGGCCGTTTTTAATCGGAATTTACAGAGGACCGTTTTTTTATTGGAGAGGAAGAAATCTAGTTCGACCAAAAACTCGACAGTTGAATTTTCAAAGGCCGGACTAAATTGTTTGAAGAAGGATTGGGGTCCAATTTGTGCCATTTTGCCTACAAATTCGTATGCCACATATACCCCACACCTTGGCCTACCTAAATGCTTATATAAGGGGGCATAATTGTCAAAAAAAGGTGGGTGGATGACAACTGGGTGTGGCCCACGTGTAAATGACCTAAGAGAGAGAGAGAGTGAGAGAGAAAAAGAGAAATCGGTTTTCTCTTCTTCTCTTCTCTTTCCCGTCATTGTCTCTTTCCATCTCTTTCCTCTTCCTAGCGTTTTGGTCGACAGCAGCAACCGAAGAAGACCTCGGTAGCTACAGAAGATCGGTTGGTGCAGACAGCAGCCTCACTCGCCGCCATCCGCCATTGCACGCCACCGGAGCTACCATCGCCACCGTTTTGTTGCCCGCGCGCAGCTTCGCCCTCTTTCTCCCTCCTCTTGTTCGTGCGAACCAGCAAAACAGAAACAGAAGCAGAAGCAGCGGCCATCGTCACCTGGAGCCGAAGGAGCAACCACCAGCCACACGCCGCCTTGCCAAACCGCCAGTCGCACCACCGCTTGGCCACGTGTGCCGTTCCCCTACAACCCCCGACCCCTGTAGCTTCTGTTTGTCCGTTGGAAGGACTAGCCAGCCTCCGTGAACAGCTGAGCAAGCTGCCGGAGCCACCGTACACCGCCACCTCAACCCACCGGAACTCCACCTGGCCCTAGCCGCCCTTGGCCGCCTCCACCGACGCCGAATTCGCCCCCAACCAGCAGCACACAGAGAGTTGGAAAATGGGTATGGCAGCACCTTCGTGGCCCGTTTTGGCCGTCTTCCCGAGCCCGGATGCTCGGCCCGCCTTGGGGAAAGTCAATCCTCGCGTCGATGCCGTCGTTTTGAGTGAGTTTTGCTCACTAATGCCTTCTTAGTTTGTTAATTATACTTAAAAGGTTGATTAGTGCTAGTTAAGTGTAATTATGTGGTTAGATTAGAATGGATTAGTGATTATTAGTTAATTACATTGCATATTAGTTAGGTGGTTAGTGTACTTAGATAGAGAATTTCCTATAGTAGTTATTGGATGCTTCTTGGGATTTTTTCCGACCCTTATCGGGTGTTAATTAAGCAATTCAGGTCTAAATGGAATTTTTAGTAATTAAATATTAATTTTTGAAATTAATTAATTATTTATTTATTTTCCGGAAATTCAACTTGGATGGCTAGTGACTGGGATTTTATGTTGATGATCATGGTGCAGTCCATTTATTTAATTGAGTTATATGTTGTGCTAAATTGGAATTATTGTATTTATTTATTTAATTTTCTAAATTAATTATTTAATTATTTATTTTCTGGAAATTCATCGGGATGGCCGGTGACCAGAATTTGGTGCTGATTGTCGTGGCGTAGTCCGTTTATTTAATTGAGCTTTATTTTGTGCTGAATTGAATTATTTGTGAAATTGTGAATTATTCTTTAATTGAATAATCTTTTATTATTAATTGAAAAATAACCGGGTATCGGTTGATAATGCCAAAAATATTTGAATGGACTGTAGAAAAGGTGGGAGTTATGGAAAGGAAAATATTATATTTTGGCTAAGGCCAGCCGTGTGCCCACGCACGAGAGTTTATCGGATATTTTTAATACAAAGAAATTAGGCCAAGACATTATTTGAATTGAGGAATTTAAATGCGAGGCACAATGTCATTGGGCCGTGAGGGATTAATCATGTGTTGGTTTATAGTTGAAGCAAGATGATTATTTGAAGTTGATGTGATGTGTGTTGTGTCGAAGGGAAGCCAATGGGTCATGAGCAGGCAAAGGACTAAGTACTATACGAGTAGAAGACTTCGTGTGAGTCACCTCTAGCGCCTTATACCATTGCTTATTGTAGTTAAGGGCTAAGTGTTACATGGTGACCTGAGTCGCATGGGAATTACCTTTAGTGCCTTGCAGTATTGTCATGCATAGTGAAGGACTAAGTGCTACACGATAGTAAGGTTTCGTGTGAGTTACCTATAGCGCCTTATACTATTGCTTTTTGTAGTGAAGGACTAAGTACTACATGATAGCGAGACTTCGTGTGAGTTACCTCTAGCGCCTTATACTATTGTTATTTGTGGTCAAGGACTAAGTACCGCATGATGACAAGACTTCGTGTTGGGTCACCTCTAGAGCCTTGAGCCTATTTTTGAGTGGGAATGTTGAATTGGAATGTTGAGAATAATTATCGAGTATATATGGAATCACCGATATGATTTGATTCGTTTGTCATGAATTGATTGATTGAACTAAATTGGCCGAGGAATGGTCATCGTTGATATGTAATCGACTAGGTTGATTTATCATTGCTTTGATCTGATATTGTGAATTGATTGATCGAATGGAAATGACCGTGAGTGGTCTTGTTGGCGTGTAATCGACTCGGTCAATTTGATCGATGCTTCGATCAGTGATGTGATTGCTTGGATGCCTATTTGATCTGTGCTAATATGCAGGTGGAATCTGAGGCCAAGGTAAGTCTTCTAACTCATGTTGTGCATAGGCAGCCCTAAGGTGTATTAGTTTACTAATCGAGTCTTAGGGGGTAGAACTTGCTAAGACGTGGCAGGACCCTGATGATGAGCCTGAGGAAGAGGAATCTGAAAAGGAAAACCCTAATGTGGAACCGGATGAGAAGGAAGATGTTGGAGAAGATGACCATGAGGAGGATCCTGAGTATAACCCGGATGAGGACTGAGATCCCATCCTGTTTTGTCAGACCTTGATTATATGTGGATAAGGGTTAGATAAGACCCTTGAGAATAGTATTGCATTATATACTATGAGGTGCTTGTATAAAAGAGTAGTTGTGAATTTCAGTATGAAAAATATGGCCTTACTTTTCTATCCCATTGCTTTATTGTCTGGGGATTTATAACTGCTTCCGCATGTGCATATTAAAATGGAAAGGGTCGACGATACGTCTTAGGATATCGCTTTCAAAATCGACCAAAGGTAAGGGATGTGCGCATGCCTAAGGATCGGGGCGTGACATCCCCTTTTTGTGGTATCAGAGCAATGGTTAAGTATTGGAGTGATAAGGAGCAATGACCTATGGGATAGTAGTAGGAAAGGCCTTTAAATTCATGACTGGTGCATGTCTTTGATAGCTGATTGGTAGAATTGTTTGTTGTGTGTGAATCGCTTGCTTTTAATCATTGTGGATTCAGAAGGCAGAGTGTCGACTCTAACCAGCTCTAGCGTAAGAGTGCCACTGCAGGTTGGTACTAGTGTAGCAGCGTCAAATGATCCTAAGTCCGATAAGATCGTTCTGATGCAAGTATTCCTTGCGATCTGGATGAGCCAGTAAGATCAGGATCAAGTTGTTGTCGTTGCTACCCTTGCTGAGGTCCAACCTGGAAGCATGATCAGGGAATAGATTTCGATATCCGAGTCAAGATTCAGTGCAAGTAGACTTGGAATTGGTCAGGGTAAAGACTGTTGTCGAGGGAAGGGTATTCTATTTTACCCAATAGGAAGGGTGGAATAGTCAGGTCAGCATTCAGGCAAATGGAACATGTTGTTCCATGGAAGACGGTATGGATCGGTCTCATGTATTTTGAGGACAGGAATTTGTGGTAAGTGTCGCCAGCACGGATAGTGATTTATGGGTTGTCTGCATAAGTAGATGGAATCTCGACAACTGTTACTGCTGTCACCATCGATAGGACAAGTTAGAAGAAATGTGCCATGGAACGCACTGTGGAATTTTTGGGATAGATCTCCGGTACGAGAAATAGTGCATGCTGGTACTCGACAAGAGGTAGAAGACTCATTAGGTAAGTGCTAAGTTTTATTAAGAGTTGAGAAAGGTCCTCGACTTCTTTAATCTCGTCACTTGAGGCAATCCGTCTATTAGATGGAGGTTGCCTAAGTTACTTGACGATTGTCAAAAATAAGGCTGATTGAAGAATTGAAAATTGAGGACTCCTCAGTAGTCCAAGAATTCTTGGAAGTGTTGCCAGAAGGATGGTCAGACCATTGCCAGAGAAAGAGATAGAATTACAATCGAACTAGTATCTGTAACAAAACCATTCTCTAAAGTTTCTTATCGGTTGTTATTGTCTGAATTGATAGAACCAATGGTATAGATGTGAGGATTGATGAATGAGGAATTCATGCATAACGGTGCATTACTTAAGGGAAACATCAGCCTCATAGTGAGAAAGAAAGAAAGATGGTTCATTGCAATTATGCATCAACTATAGTCGACTCAATCAAGTGACAATCAAGGTTAAGTGTTCATTGTCAAAGATCAACAAATTGGGTGACTTGTTATAAAGAGTGTTGATGTCTTCATGGATCGACTTGAGGACAGGTTATCGTCAGATGAGAACCAGGAAGGAGGTTATATTGAAGACAACATTTTGCACAACATTTAGCCCTTGTGAGAATAATGTAAAGCCATTTGATTTGATGAACGCTCCAGCCGTTGTCATAGATTTGACAAACCAAGTGTTCAAAGAATATATAGATCAATGATGATTGTGTGGGGTAGTGACATTCTAGGGTATTCATTAAGTGCTGAGGATCACGAGAGTCCCTAAGAATGCTCATGTGATTATAGGTAAAGGAATCTTCATGGACCCAGCCAAGATCGAATCAGTTGTTAATGGACCGAAACCGACATCAATGTCAGAGATCAGAAACGGTGGGGATTGGACAGATTACTACAGAAGGTTCATGAAGGAATGTTCAACATCAGTATCATCGCGGGCTTGACCTCTTAAGAAAGAGGAGAAACTCATAGGCATAAAAAAGTGCAAAGACAATTGCCAGAGCTTAAAGGACTGGGTACGTATTGATACAACATGAGAAGATTGTTGCATACACATCCCGCTAGTTGAGTAAGAGACGGTATCATGAATCAGAACCTCAGCAAGACTATAATGGTGTTATCTAGTATCACCCTTGAGGAGCGAAAGAAGCCACTGATATTTTGAGTCGAGAGTTATCAATTGTGCATAGACTGGCTAAAGTATAGACTTTACTTAAAAATGGTTCAAAATTTGGTTTTCAAACTTGAGGTAGGCTACCTTTTGAATTTTATAGCCGCCCTCAAAATTGAACCATATATTCAAGTTAGAATCGGCGCCAAATTGACAGACAAAGATGTTCAGAAGATCTTATAAGAGGATACTAGTAAGAAAGAATCTGACTTTAAGACTTCTGAGGATGGAACATTCGGGTTCCATGAGGGATTAAGTGCACTTGACAGTGTAGCACTCAGGGAAAAGATATTGTCAGAAATTCACTATAGTATTGCAGTTTTTGACCAGACGGTGCAAGTAGATCAGAATCGGCGTCAGCTAGATTAGTAGACTGATATGAAGAAAGATACCGCCGGGCAATTTGCAAGTGCCAGAGGTGTCAGTAAGTGGAAGTTCGGTAATGCGAACGAGGAGGACTTTTACCATCACTCGAGAGTCCCAAGTGGGAATGAAAATATATCACAATGGAACATTGTGACAGGCTTACTAAGGAGTTGGGGGAGTATTGATTCCATTTGAGGATAGTAGTCGACCAATAGATGAAACCGATTCACTTCAGTACTATACGAGTGAATCTTGTTTTGAATGGGTATACCGAAGTGTATGTATCAGATAGTTCACCGGCATGGAGTGCCGAGGATGAATTATATTTTGAATCTAGATCAGAGGTTGCAAGTTTGGCAGAGTTTTTCAGAGGGTTCTTTCTTAAGAAGTGCATAACAGAGGGTACAGAATTTCAGTGATGAAAAGAAAGTGAAGAAAGATCACAGGCTAGAGTCAGCTTAGTATCGGTGATTACAATTGTCAGATCAGAGTCAGATGTGAACAACGGAGTGTCATATGTGAGAAGCTCAGTTCAGTTGTTGGTTTAGAAAGAGCAGATTTTGTGTACCAAGATGGTCTCCTTGGTCAAAGTGGTTGGATAACACCATGAGACCAAAGGTTTAGCATGGGAAAAAGTGAGATTTGATGAGACGACAATACCCCCACCTTTTATTTAAGGATTGGTAAAGGTTTAAATTTCGAGGATGAAATTTTTATAAGAAGGGAAGAGTTGTGACATCCAGATTTTCGGGTTCTGATTTCGATTAGATAAATTAGGCATTTCATCAACGCGACTACAGTATTTTTCTCTGAGTTGGCCACTCATGAGATGACTAGATTAGTTGGGTAAGCTATTAAGGACTTTAAGGCAAATAGACTTGAGACTTCGACCATGAATCGACTTCTCGACCGTGCTTACCATTGGAGATCATTATGGCATAGTTAAAAATCGAATTAAGATAAGAGATAGGTCGGTTCGACTGAGAAAAATGACCGGTCGTGGGTAACTCCACTAAATTGGAAAATTCTCATCGACCGGCACTAATTTGATTTTACTATCGTTTTGGTACCCCGTGTTCGTATTTGAATCCTTGAGATTTTCACGACAATCGAGAGTCGCCAATGGGTCGAGTGGGTTCATCGTGGCTCGAAGAAAATCGACCACGGGTCATTTGTCCTAAAAAGTTATGAAAACTACCCGGTAGCCTAGGTCACGCTAAAAACGCGTCCGAGTAAAATTAACTGCCAACCTAAGTCTGATTTCAGAAATTGAAGATTCTGTCATGTCACAATAAATTTTAAGAACATCGACTCAGTCTTAGAAGATTTTTCTGACAACCGAGACTTTTTGGGAAAAAGTTGAGATATGGCTGTTTTTAATCGGAATTTACAGAGGACCGTTTTTTATTGGAGAGGAAGAAATCTAGTTCGACCAAAAACTTGACGGTTGAATTTTCAAAGGCTGGACTAAATTGTTTGAAGAAGGATTGGGGTCCAATTTGTGCCATTTTGCCTACAAATTCGTATGCCACATATACCCCACACCTTGGCCTACCTAAATGCTTCTAGAAGGGGGCATAATTGTAAAAAAAAAAGGTGGGTGGATGACAACTGGGTGTGGCCCACGTGTAGATGACCTAAGAGAGAGAGAGAGTGAGAGAGAAAAAGAGAAACCGGTTTTCTCTTCTTCCCTTCTCTCTCTCGTCATTGTCTCTCTCCATCTCCTTCCTTTTACCGGCGTTTTGGTCGACAGCAGCAACTGAAGAAGACCTCGGCAGCTACAGAAGATCGGTTGGTGCAGACAGCAGCCTCGCTCGCCACCGTCCGCCACTGCACGCCACCAGAGCTACCATCGCCGCCATCTTGCTGCCCGCACGTAGCTTCACCCTCTCTCTCCCTCCTATTGTTCATGCGAACCAACAAAACAGAAATAGAAGCAGAAGTAGCGGTCATCGTCACCTGGAGTCGAAGTAGCAACCGCTAATTGTACGCCGCCTCGCCAAACCGCTGGTCGCACCACCGCTTGGCTACGTGCGCTGTTCCCCTGCAACCCTCAACCCCTGCAGCTTTTGTTTGTCCGCTTGAAGTAAACTCGTCAATCTACTTGCTTTTACAGTTTCCTCAACTTTACTTTCTTGGATTGATGCCTGGCTAAGATGGATATGCGTAATTTCATGTTGAACAACTTAGAGTAGTTACGCTATATCTGTAATTTATGACGGTGAAAAATGTCCAGCCAGCCAGCAATTCCTCCAGCTGGAGTGAGAAAAATTACTGTATTTTTCTCCGAGTTGGAGCTTCATGTTTGCAAGTGTGTATGCAAATTGCATTGTCACGGCTACTGCAAATACAACATGCAAAGTTGGATTAGAATATTATGAGAAAATGATATGATATGGCGACATCTAAATGCAACATGACAGGGCAAACTCAAATGTAAACACGATGAGAAAATAACATGGCATGATAATATTGACATGCGATATGACATAATAGAGTTGAGACTACAATATGATTAGAAAATAACACAATATAGTAATAATCACATGCAACATGACATGACATATTCACAATTCAAATTGACGAGAAAGATGACATGACATTACAAATTTGGAATTTGAACGCAATGAGAAAATGACATAACATGCAAATTACATGATTTGCATGGAACATGTCATTTCAAATTCACCATCCAAATATGATGAGGAAAATAATGTAACATGGCAATTATTACAAGTAACATGACATGATGAATTTGTAATTTAGTTAACATGGCATGGTATAATCACATGAAACACAAGATGATCACTGGGAAAATGATAACAGATAACATCGCATGGCAAAAATGATGAGAAAATGACATGACATGATAATAAGCACATACAAAAAGATATGACAACTCATGATCTAAATATGAGGAGAATGAGGATAAGTACAATAGGAGTGTCATAACTTTCTATGATACTGCTTAAGTACGATAGCTTTTTTTTTTTTTTTTTTTTTGCTTACTTAAAAGTCACATCAGAGTAAAATCAATCATGTGAGTGTCATTCCCAACAAATCATTCTACATGGATTTTTTATTTATTAATTTCTCATTTTGACGTGGATTTTTTCTTTTTTATTAATAGTCCACATTAACGCTTGCGATGCAATTGTTCTACATTATCACACCTTTTGTCTGTTGATGATTCTATTATTATTTTTTTCAGAAGGGAAGGTAAAGAAATGTCAGAATTTGTCTGTGATGTTTAACTAGTACAGCTTTGCATCAAGACAAGCGATAAATTTAAACAAATCGCGGATCTACTTTAGTAAGTGATATCCAGAGTCTGAGGAGAAAAATGGCATGAGTTTTAGAGTATGCAAAAATTGGAAAGTACCTCGGTATTCCATTAGATTGGGGAATGTAAAACAAAAAATAAAAGAACATGTTCGTTTAGATATTGGCTAGGGTCAAGAAATGTTTGCTTGATCGAAAAAAATACTGCAACTATCAATCGACATCTTTGGTAATTGTTTTTACATATCAGTTTGGCTATAATAATTGTTCTCGCTCTTTTATCCTTTCTATCTATTTAATTAAAGTCAAAATTTGTGAGTCAACAACAATGCTTCTTGACTAGATTGACATTAAGTCGATTAACATCAGCTCGATTGTACAAAGAAAATTGTTCCCCCCTCGTTGACTCAATTCTGTTGGTTTCTCAACTAGTGTTTGGTCGTCATTTGTGTTGGTCAACATAGCATTTACTCCTTCCGTTATTGACACGCTGCATGTCCTATTATTCAGTCAATACTCACAGTAGCCCTTGACTTCTTTTAGTGAATGACTTTGCCTTACCATTACAGCCCGAGTTAAAGAGATTCCTCTTTGTCTCAATGGTCTTTTAACACTTTCACTAAAATTGGCCCAAGTCCATATCACATTGAAAGCCATAATCCTTTGCTTGATCAAACTCGATATTTTTAGGGTGCCAACATATGCCCCCAACATTCAATGGCATGAGTAGTGCAATTGAATTTTGTGTGCCATAATACAACCATTTAAGTAATTGTCCTGAAGGGAACGGCATCGCTTCTACCCAATCTAAAAAGACCAGGAAGCATCAACCGAATTAGATTGCCTTTTCATTTGAACTCCATGAGGTCAAACTAATGATCTCTATACTAGCTTTTAGCTCATCTTCCTTCTTCTTTTACTTTACCTCCTGATCAACTCTTTCTCCTTATTGAGCTTTCAAGGCTATTCTGAATGTCTATGGTCAATCTTCCTTCCTCATGCACGTTTCTTCTGCAATTTTATCTTTTTTGTGTTTTGGTCTATTACAGTAATTAAATGTTAAGCCATACATTCATCTAACTTTTAGACAGTTCACAATAATCCCATAAAATCTCACATAGTATCAAGGTAGGAAATCTTGAATTCAAATCTTTCTAAACCCTTTTTTGCCTACCCAATAGGGGTAAGCATGGGTCGGGTGGACGATTCCCACCCTAGAACCAAGAATTGCCCACTAAGGACCGATTCCAAAAATTTGAAATCGAGAACCACCTATTGATTCCATAGATCCACCTAGAAAATGAACCACTTGTCCGGTCAAGTTCTTGAGTGGGTTCATGGAACCTGTCCCATCAAGCTTCATGCACTTAGTACAACGTTTTCCTACAACCTAAAGTAAAACAAAAAAATAAAATAAAGAACTCCCTTAATCTTAATAGCAAGATTAGTAAAACAATTAGGCTCATATTGAAAGTTGAGAGTCAAGGTCGTGAGTAAGAGAAAGTAATATGACTCAGGCGAGGAGAGAGTGAGACAAGATGAGTACTTAGTCAATGGGTCTAATCCATTTTTTAAGATTATGGATTTTAAGATTTTCATTTTTTAAAATTTGTTTGCCGACATTTTTTTAAATTAAATATATTATATATATTACAGGCGTGATCCAAGTGGGCTGTACCACATGTGGAAGCGAGAACTAGATCGGTTTCCTTGGAACCATCGATTCCGGAAATTTGGACAATTCTTGGTTCCTTCATACACCCTTCTTCCCAATATTTCCACGCGTTGGCTGGATTAGAGTAATTAAATATTAAACCATGCCTTCATCTAAAGTTTAAGCTTTTGGAACAGCTGACAGTGATCCCACGAAATACGGAAGCAAATTGGGTTCTCTTCATTTTTAGGGAAAAGAGTTAAAACTTGTTGGGATGACAAGTTAGCTTTTGAAGAGGTCCCCAATTTAGGGAAGAATCTAGTAACATTCCATCATCTTTTTCTTTAAATCTTTTCATAATGGATCACGATTTTTATGTGCTTTCACAATGCTAGTTAATCCTAAATAATTTCCTACTCTATCAAAACTTTCCATTAATCCGCCATTTTCTTATTTGGACCACCGATCCGGTCTAGTTCCTGAATGGGTTCATGAAACCGGTCCCACCAAGCTTCACGCACTTAGTGCAACATTTTCCTATGAGCCAAATTAAAAAAAAAAAAAAAAAAAAAACAAAGAATTCCCCTAATGCAAGATCAATAAATAATTAGGCTCATATTGAAAGTTAAGAGTTGAGACTGTGAGTTGATGAGCATTAAGTTTGGGAGTCGAGATCGTGAGTGAAAAATAGAGATACGACTAGGATGAGGAGCGAGTGAGACAAGACGAGTACTCAGTCAATGTGTGTTGAATATTAGATTAGGGATTTTATGATTTTCATTTTTTTTCAATTTTTTTGTTTCAATTTTTTTAATTAAATATATTATATATATTAGAGGTCCGGTATGAGTGGGCAGCTCCATGGGAACCAGATCGATTCCCTTGGGAACCACCTGTTCTGGACAGTCCGAGCGATTATTCGTTCCTTTACATCCCCGTATTCCTAATATTTCCATGCGTAGATTGGATTAGAGTAATTAAATATTAAACTATGTCTTCATCTAAAATTTAAGTTTTTATAACAGTTGACAATGATCCCACAAAATATAGAAGCAAATTGGGTTCTCTTCATTTTGGGGGAAAAGAGTTAAAACTTATTTGGATGACAAGTTAGCTTTTGAAGAGATCCCTAATTTAGGGAAGAATCTAATAACATTCCATGCTCTTTTTCTTTAAATCTTTTCATAAAATGGATCACGATTTTTATGTACTTTCACAATGCTAATTAATCCTAAATAATTTCCTACACTATCAAAACTTTCCATTAATCCACCATTTTCTTATATAAACCAAACTTCTAAATAAATCCTTTTCCTTTCGTTATTTATTATATTCTTCATTCTTGATCTCTTTTTGGATTGATTACTTTGATTTTTCTGATATATGTTTAGCTAGGTAATAAAGTTTTTTGTGGTCGGATAGATTATAAAGGTACGTAAGCTATAAAAAAGCTGTTAATGCCGCTTTCTTTTAGCACTTTGATTGACTGCTTGTAGTAGGAGCAAGAATAAAACGGTTCGAAACATTCGAACAAACCGAGGCAATTTGTTTTTGTCGGTTTGGTTCACTATAAAAGTACTTTGTTTTAGAAAAAAATAGTTCACAAACCGAATCGAATCAATCTTTTGTGGTTCGATTTGGTTTCAACTTTTTAAAAAATCGAACCGCGGACTCGAATTGTGTAGCTTGTTAATTTATTAATTTCTCTACTATTTATACATGAAATAAATTAATGGAATAAGTCTGACTTTCATTTATTATGAATCTATAAGCTGTTGCGAGCCTACAATTCGATTTTTTTTCATGAACTTAATGCTCTTTGAAGCTAGTTATTGAGCTTACAAGGAATGAACTAAAAAAAGAATATTTCAACCAAAAAACTTTATAAAAAAAAGAATAAAATAAGATTCCGTTTACTTCACGGAAAATTAATGATTCAAAAATATTTTTACAAAAATAATCACTTGTATTGCTTACCAAATTAATGAAGGAAAAATATATTCATTGAACATGAAAATGTTTAAATATATTGTTATTGGTAAAGAAAAACAAATTCATTGACTAATTTTTATTGTCGGTACTAGACTAATTATTTTAATCAATAATCAGTTTTAGGAAAATATTTTATAAATTATTTATTTTTTACAAAAAAAAAATGGACGATAAAGGAGAAGATTTTGCACAAAAAAATGATGTGATTTAGCTCCGCTTGTCTCGTGGAGTATGAATGGTTTGAAAAATACTTTCCTAAAAATGATTGTTTGTATTGCTTAAAATAATTAATTAATGAAAAGTAATTTTATTATCAATAACAATTTACGTCTCAATATTTTGGTGGGCAATGAAAATGTCTTTTATTCATTCATTTTTGTAATTCATATAAACAATTATTTTTGAAAAATAATTTTCGTATCATTTATGTTTTGCCGAATAAATGGAGGGAGAAAGAAAAGACCGTTGAATTTTCTCTCTTCCATTTGCAAACCGCGAGGGTGGTCGGGGCCGTTTCTTTTCCGCGCATCTTCATCAACAGAAATCTGCCGTGAGCCAAAGAAAACAGAGCATGGAAATCCCCGCAGCTTCAGCATAATCCAGCTACGGAGCACCACCAGCTACGCCCATCTCCTGAGCCTCCTGCGATCCTGCATCGACGCCAAGTCCTACCCGACCGGCAAGCTCCTCCACGCCCGCGTCCTCCGCCTCGGCCTCCTCGACGCCACCTTCCTCTGCAACTGCCTCGTCGAGCTGTACGCCACGTGCGGCGAGACGAGGGACGCCCGCTCGGCGTTCGACGGCACACCCCGCAAGGACGTCTACACGTGGAACGCGATTCTGGGTGCCTACTGCAAGGCCGGAGAGTTGCAGTCTGCACGCCGGCTGTTCGACGCAATGCCCGAGAGGAACCCCTTCTCGTGGAACAACGTGATTCTGTTCTACACGTGGAACGCGATTCTGGGTGCCTACTGCAAGGCCGGAGAGTTGCAGTCTGCGCGCCGGCTGTTCGACGCAATGCCCGAGAGGAACCCCTTCTCGTGGAACAACGTGATTAGCTCCTTGGTCAGACATGGGCTCGAACGGGAGGCCGTGGAGGTTTATGGTTCGATGAGATGGGATGGTTTTGTGCCTACCCGTTTCACTTTGGCCAGCGTGTTCAGCGCCTGTAGTGCTTTGTTGGATGTAAAGGTTGGCAGGGGGTGTCATGGGCTTGCTGTGAAGATCGGTCTGGAGAAGAATATTTATGTCGGTAATGCTTTGTTGTGTATGTACGCTAAGTGTGGGCGCATTGAAGATGCCATTCGGGCTTTTCGAGATTTGCCTGATCCAAATGAGGTTTCTTTTACGGCAATGATGCACGGCCTAGCGCAAACTGATAGAGTCACGGAGGCTGTTGAGATGTTTAGATTGATGTGCAGACAGGGGATGCCTATCGATGCCATCTCCCTATCAAGTGTTTTGGGTGTTTGTTCTAGTGGGGGATATGATGAATCTTCCCTAGATAGTTGTGGTGGTGGGCATTCGTGCATACTTCAGGGCCAACAAGTGCATTCCCTCATGATTAAACTTGGATCAGCTCCTAGGCATAAAATAATTTAAGCATTTCCTAGAAATGCTTATTAATATGCTTTCTTCGTCGAGAGTAGCATCCCCTTTCAAAAAATTCTCTTCTTCTAAGTTTAAGAAAATCTTTTGGTTTACCAATAAAGAATTGATGAATAACCCAGATCACATGATAAAAATCTGTTTGGAGCAGAAATGTCATTTGATCCTAGTTCAAAATAGATCTCCGCCAATCTTTTAAGCTTCCAATGAATTTGTTTACGAACTCGGTCAATATGTCACACTGATGTTCAACAGATAGTGCTTTAGTGTTGAGCCAAGCATGAAATTCTTGCAGTCTATCTGGCCATTTGGAATATGGAATGTCATTGAGTGTGAAGTAGTATTTTGAAGTTGAAGAATTCTATCTAGGATTTGAAATTTGAAGATGTACTACTTCTGACTTGGATGACTTTGATTCCATTTTTGTCTCAGGAGGATCAGCCATAAAAATAGCAGTTATATGGGATTTTGTTGTTTGTGGCTTAGGAGTTGAAGTAGTTTCAGAGAAAAGGAAATCCGATTATGAAGCTGATTTAAACGTATTTTGTTTAATAAAATCAAATGAAGCAATAGTTGGTATACTTTGTTTGCCTTGGTTCATAGGAAATCCTCAAGTGGATTCGAGACCATTAATAACGGATGTCAACATACCGTGAAAAATGAAAAGAAACGCATTCCAACAAAATGAAATGTTAAAACAAAAAAGTTAATTTTTCCAAAGCACAATCCATGACTTTTAACAAGTGCCGTAGGAGCGCCCTTGAACATTTTCCAAAAGAAAAATCTCCCGATCATATGTAGGTAGATCAACATCAAAGACATGATCATAATTTGAAGAAGAACAGTTGCTTTTGTCAATTCACCGTGGACTTTGCTAAATAAAACTGGATTTGGGAATTGAGGGCCGAGGCCCATCATTGTTGTCCATTCGTTTGTTGAAGTGAGATTGAATCCGTTCTCGTCGTAACTGGCAATTGCATCGACAACTATGCCAAGGAATGTTCGGCTTCTCATCGTAATAGGCTAAGCCAATAAACTAAATATACTTTGCCTTGGAAAATTAGACTTTTGAGGTGTTGAAACGCTAATGCAATCAAAAAGGTTTGAATTGAATGGCTACTGCTAGGGATTTCTAGACATGCGTGTGATTGTGATAGAAGGGCTTACAAGAAGAATAATCAAATATATATGTCTTGGAAACGTTTTATTGGTGGACGACCGTTGATTTTCAACAGTAGTAGCAAGAAGAGTTGTTGGAGCTTACTAAATTATTCCATTAATAAACTCTAATAAATCTAAGTCTTGGTCCTTATTATTAATAAGGTTTTATTGGTGAATGCGGTTTGCCTTTTTTTTTTTTTTTTTTTTTTTTTAACTTCGGTCAATCATATTGAAATTGGTGGGACTCTCATTTTATATTGATCTAGGCCGGGGATAGCTAATAAGTCTACATCATTAGTCACAAATTATTTGTCTTGATCTTTTATTATGGCGTAAGTCTTGGTCCTTGTTATATCTTTCAGCTACGTAACATGGATGGAACCTAAGGTTCAAAGTCTTAGTTAGCGACTCGATCATATTGCAGTACAATTATAATATTATTTAGATTTTGAAAATAGAATTATGTAGGGAGACAACCTTTGTTTATGGATGCAGTGAGCCGATGCGATCATTATTAATATTATTAGTTGTAATCTTTCTGACCCAATTTAATGTTTCCCCACATTTCACGGGTTTCTCTCCAAATGGAGCCCACATGTGAATGATCATGGATCCTCCTTGCCATCGTGAGAGAAGGGCAAACGAGAAGAACAAGTATTTGCATTGGAACTATTGAATTTTCAGCATGAGTCACGAGGAAGAGTTGTTGGAGCCAGCTATATTATTCCTTGGACATTGTATCTCATCGAGATGAGGATGGAAGCACTTGGAAAGCCCCGGGCTCCTTTCGTAAATATTTCATTTTTGGATGTAGTTTTGAGTCATCTTGTTTAAATCAATCTCCTGCGATCGGTAGTAGCAAGTCTTATGGTGCCATTTCATTGCCTTCATCTTCCTACTTGGTGTTTGCCGTTTCCTGATAATACGTGGCTTAACTTAAAAAATAAATAAATATTGCGCAATATTATGAAATATTGGGTTTGTTCAAGATATTTCAATCCACGTCAATTCTCGTTTGCATCAATTTAGTCGTACTTGTGTCGCCCTAGTTACAAAGCTTCCCTCAAGTGTCGAACTTATGTTCTCATATCTTATCGGCAATTGCTTCCTCTCAGTTTGTGGAAAAAGACTTATTTTTCATTGACTCGACGGCTTGTTTGTTTCAGCATAAGTTCCTTAACTTGTGGCATTTATGGTGGTATTATTTGGTGTTTGTGGTGATAATAATGGCGTCTCATACATAGTTAAAAATGAAAAAGAAATTGTTCCTGTTACCCGTTGTCCCAATGACTTAGTTACAAAAACTAAATTTAATAATAACAGACGTCAATATATCGTGAAAATTGAAAACAAACGTATTCTGACAAAATAAGATTTTCAAATAGAAAAAGTTAATTTTTCCAAAGCACAATCCATGACTTTTAACAATGGCCTTAGTTAGGATCACCCTTTTACATTTTCCAAAAGAAAAATCTCCCAAACATATATAGGTAGATCAACATCAAAGACATACTAATAATTTGAAGAACAGTTGCTTTTTGTCTATTGCTAAATAAAACTGGATTTGGGAATTGAAGGCCAAGGCCCATCATTGTTGTCCATTCGTTTGTTAAACTGAGATTGAATCCGATCTCGTCATTACTGGCAATTGCATCGACAACTTTGCCAAGGAATGTTCGACTTCTCATCGTGATAGGCTAAGCCAATAAATTAAATATACTTTGCCCTGGAAACTTAGACCTTTGAGGTGTTGAAACGCTAATGCGATCTAAAATAGAATTAGGTAGGGAGACGACTTTTGTTTATGGATGCAATTAGCCGATACGATGATTAGATTATTTTATTATAATTAGTTGTAGTATTTCTGATCCAATTCAATGTTTTTCAAATTTCACGGGTTTATCTCCAAATGGAGCGCACATGTGAAAGATCATGGAAACGCCTTGCCATCATGAGAGAAGGGCAAATGAGAAGAACAAATATTAGCATTGGAACTATTGAATTTTCAGCATGAGTCACGAGGAAGAGCTGTTGGAGCCAGCTATATTATTCCTTGGACATAGTATCTCATCGAAATGAGGATAGGAACACTTGGAAAGCCCACGGGCTCCCTTTATAAATATTTCATTTTTGGATGTACTTTTGAGTCATCTCGTTTAAATCAATCTCCTACGATCGGAACTCGGCTTGGCCTCTTCATTCTCCTGTATCATCCGGGGTCCGTACCGACATCATGGGAGTCAGAGGGGGATCCCTTCCCTTACCCCCCCAAAGGGGGGTTTGGGTGTGGCAGGGAGAGCCCTGCGGGAGGGGTTTTAAGGAGAACCCCTTCCTTGGAAACCATGTGAGCAGTTTAAGGTCATGCTCGGGACCGACCACGGACGATACAGGAGAATGCGTGCCGTTTCCTGATAATGCGTGGCTTAAATAAAAAAAATATTGCCCAATATTATGAAATATTGGTTTTTGTCAAAATATGTCAACACATGTCGATTATTATTTGTATCAATTTAGCCGTACTTGTGTCGCCCTAGTTACAAAACTTCCCTCAAGTGTCGAATTTACGTTCACATGTCTTATCAGCAATTGCTTCCTCTCGGTTTTGGAAAAAGACTTATTTTTCATTGGCTCAACGGCTTGTTTGTTTCAGCACAGATTCCTTTTAACCTATAGCATTTATGGTGGCATTTTCGGGTGGCTGCGGTGATAATAGTTGTGACATCCTGAAATTTTAGTTCTGCTTTCAATTAAATAAATCGGGCATTTCATCGACGTGCCTATAGTGCTATTCTCAGAGCTGATTACTCCTAAGATAACTAGATTATCAGGGGAAACCATTAAAGGATTTTTAACGCAATAGACTTGAGAATTCGACTAGGAATCGACTACTCAACCATGCTCATCTGCAGAGATCATTATGGCATAGTAAAGATCGATTAGAGATCAGAGATAGGTCGGTTCGACTGAGATGTGTGGTTAAACGCGGGTGATTCCACTAAATTGAAAAATTCTTGTCGATCGACAGTAAACTGATTTTTCTGTCGTTTTGGTACCCTGTGTCTACATTTAAAACCTCGAGATTTTCACGACCATCGAGAGTTGCCAATGTGTCGAAGAGGTTCATTGTGGCTTGAAGAAAATCGACTACGGGTCATTTGCATTAAAAATTTTAAAAGCTACTCGGTAGGCTAGGTCATACTAAAATCTCGCCAGATTGAAATTAACCGCGAATTTGAATCTAATTTTAGAAATTGAAAGTTCTATCATGTCATGAGTCATTTCAGAAACGTCAACTCATCCTTCGAAGATTTTTCTACAAATCGAGATTTTTGGCGAAATTTCAAAGTGAGGCCATTTTTGTTTGGAAAATTCAAAGGACTATTTTTGATCACATAATTGGGATACAAGTTGGTTCTATTGGCGAGGAAAAATATCAATTTGATTGTGGACACCTTGATAGAATTTTTAAGGACCGAATTGCATCAATTCAAGAGAGAATTGGAGGGGAATTGAGGGAATTGTCTTCAAATTCGTAGCCCCCCTTGGACACCACTTTTGGACCACTTCCAAGGTTTCTAGAGGAAGATTTGTGGGCTACAAGTGGCTGAGGAAGCCAGCAGCCTTGGTGGGACCATTCAAGGGGATGATTGGGATAGGATTGAAACAAGGTGACCCCCTCCAAAGCCAGCTACCCTTCTCCTTCCTTCCTTTGACCCCCCTTCCATTCCAACAAGCTTGAAGTTTCCAAAACCCAGAAAACCGAGCAAAGCAGTTGTCATTGAAGCTGCCCTTCTTGCTCGTCAACACCCACCAAGCCACTTGGAGCTGCCGCGTCGTCATCATTGCCACCGCGAGCCCTGCCAGCGAACCGCGTGTCCCCCCACACATGCCGCCCATTCGCCCTACTCATTTCGAGCCCAGCAAATGTTCCTCGTGCCTATTGAGCCTAGTCGGAGCCTAGTCGTCACCGTTGCATCGCCGTCCAACCGCTGTTCGCCTCCGCCAAGCCTATCCGCCCGTCCCTGCCTGTTTTGGCCCCAATCAGTCGCCAAGCCTCCTCCTTCGGCTCAGCAACAGAACCGAAGCCCCTAGGTCTGCAGCGCACTGTTTGGCCCATTTTGAAGCCCTTCTGGACCTCGAAAGGTGCCCCCGCTTTGGAATTTGTGGATCGTCTCCACGTCCCCATTGTCGTGATCCCGTTGGATCGCTAATCCAATGAGTTTACTCATTAATGCTTAGGGAGTTAATTATGCTAAAGATTGTGACAGAAGGGCTTTTAAGAAGAATAATCAAATATATATGTTTGGAAAACGTTTTATTGGTCGATGACCATCGACTTTCAACGATAATGGCAAGAAGAGTTGTTGGATGTTCTTATGCAATACAATCATTAAATTGTTATCATTAGCCCTTTCCGAGCATATATTTAATGATCCTCGACATTTCACTCTTTTTTCCTAAATGCAATCAACACTTGAAAGATCATAGAAACTTCTTACCATTCTGATAGACGGGCAAACAAGAAGAAAAATTCATATTTGCTTCCTAGAATTGTTTTATTGGTCGATAAGTATTGCATCTAACTAAATTATTTCGTTAATGAATTCTACAGGACCATAATTAGGACTTATTTTATTACTCTCTCTTTGTAATTGAATTTTGTGGGACTTTCATTTATTTTGATCTACGCCGAGAATTGAAAGCTTGAGAAATCAAGGAAGAAGATTAAAAATAACTAGAAAAGAATGAAAGAAAAGAAAACACAAACAACATAAAGGTAGAAAATTAAGCAAAATGACGTCATTTATCTAAAATTGTTCACATCCAATAGCCTGCCATAACACATAAGACGGCCGATAATGATAGATTGCTATGTGAGAAATTTCAAGAAAGACTTGGCCGAGAGGACTTAATTGGATTTTCACTTAGATATTTAGCACAACATTGGTGCAATTCAAATATTTAGCATTGAATTTAAATGTATAGGACCAAATTTGAATTTCTCTCCTAAATTAACAAGTCTAACTCACTAATCTCTAATTATTTGTCTTGGTCTTTTATTATGGTGGAAGTCTTGCTCATGTTATATCTTCCAACTCGCAACATCACTGGACCTTAGGATTGTGACATTCTACCTAAGGTTAAAAGTTAAAAATTACCTTTTAAAAGTTGGTAGCAGGTAATGATAGAGAAATTGGATATTAATCAAAATTAAGGACGTCCCCCTCAGTCTCTAATTATTGATCTTGGTATTTTATTATGGTGTAAATCTTGGTTATGTTATATCTTCCAACTTGCAACATGGATATACCTTAGGATTGTGACATTCTACCTAAGGTTGAGAGTTAGCAATGGCCATTTAAAAGTTGGCAGTAGGTTATAGAGAAATTGGCTATTATTGTTAGCCTTTTCTTAGTCGTTTCAACGATTCTCGACATTTCACTCGTTTCTTCCTGAATGCAGCCAATACTTGAAAGATCATAAAACTTCTTACCATTGTGATAGACGGGCAAACAAGAAGAAGAATTCGTATTGCTTCTTGGAAATGTTTTATTGGTCGATAAGTATTGACTTTTCTTAACATTAGTCAGCGCAAGAGTTATTGACGCTAACTAAAGTATTTTGTTAGTATTTCTAAAAGACCATAATTATGTCTTATTTTATTACTCTCCCTCCATAATTGAATTTTGTGGGAGTTTCATTTGTTTCGATCTACGCAGAGAAGTGAAAGCTTGAGAAATCAAGAAAGAAGATGAACAATGACTAGAAAAGAAGGAAAGAAAAGAAAACACAAGGAACATAAAATAAAACCATAAAATGTAGAAAATTAAGCGAAATAGCGTCATTTCGTCCTAAACTGTTCATATCTAATAGCTTGCCATGACACATAGGATGGCTGATAATGATAGATTGCCATGTGACAAATTTTAGGGAAGACTTGGCCGAAAGGACTTAATTGGATTTTCAATTAGAGATTTAGAGCTAGATTGGTTCAATTGAAAGATTTAGCATTGAGTTTACATGTCTAGGACTGAATTTACATTTCTCACATAAATTAATATGTCCAACTCACTAGTCTCTAATTATTTGTCTCGGTCTTTTATTACGGTTAAGTCTTGGTCATGTTATATCTTCCACAACTCGCAACATTAATCAAATTAGAGTCAACAATTGCCTTTTAAAAGTTGGTAGCAGGTAATGATAGAGAAATAGGCTATTAATCAAATTAAGTACGTCCACCCCCCTCAAAACCATGGAAACTTCTTGCAATTGCGACAGATAGGCAAACCAGAAGAATTATTAATATTTGCGTCTTGAAAATGTTATTGGTATAATAAACATCGACTTTTCAAAATTGGTTACAAGAACTGGATTTTTCGTTAATGAATTCTAAAGGATCATAGTGGGGCTTATTTTATTGTTTAACTGTCGTTATTGAATTTTGTGGGACTTCCATTAATATCGGTCCACGCTGAGGACACCTAAAGTCTGCTTTGACAAAACATGAAAAATTAATAAGTCTTACTCACTAGTCAGTAATTATTTGCCTTGGTCTTTTATTTTGATGTAAGTCGTAGTCTTTGTTATATCTTCCAACTTGTTAACATGAATGGAACCTTAGGATAGTAGGTAATGATAGAGAAGTTGACTACTAATCAAATTATTACTGTATCGTAAAAGCACCACAACTATAACAAATTTTCAATGTGAAAAATAGAATTAGGTAGGAAACAACAATTTTTTTTTTTTGGATGTACTTACACATTACCATCATTAGATTATTATTATTACTCATAATCTTGCCGAGCCGATTCATTGTTGTTTATCCTGAAATGCAGCCAACACTCACAAGACCATGGAAATTTCTCGCTATTGCGACGAAAGGGCAAACAAGAAGAATAATTAATATCTATGTCTTGGAAATGTTTAATTGATTGATAAACATTGACTTTTCAACATTAATCATGAGAAGAGTTACTGTAGTCAATTAGATTATTTTGTTAATAAATTCTAAAGGACTACAAATGGGGCTTTTTTTGTTGCTCGGCCATCAAAATTGAATTTAGTGGGAATTTCATTTTATATCGAGCTAAGCCGAGGACACCTAATTAGTCTACTATGGAAAAATAAGAAAAAATATTAAGTCTGCCTCACTAGTTAATTATTTGTCTTGGCCCTTTGTTCTGGCGGAAGACTTGTCCTTGTTATATTGTCTAGCTACGTAAACACGGATGGAACCTTAGAACCGTGACATTCTCCTTAATGTTAAGAATCAACGACTGCCTTTTAAAATTTGGTTGTAGGTAATGATAGAGAAACTTGCAATTAATTAAATTAATCGACAAAAAGTGAAAGCACAATAGCCATAACATTTTGCAGGCTAAATGTTTATATAAATTTTGAAAGTCTCATCTGATGCGGGTGTTATATTGATTTGGCTAAAGACGACCAATAAGAATAATCCTTTGCAAGGCTGAATATGATTCCCATCTTTCAAAAAAAAAAAAAAATACGTACTTTGCAAAGAAATAAGTATTGCATCTAACTAAATTATTTCGTTAATGAATTCTACAGGACCATAATTAGGACTTATTTTATTACTCTCTCTTTGTAATTGAATTTTGTGGGACTTTCATTTATTTTGATCTACGCCTAGAATTGAAAGCTTGAGAAATCAAGGAAGAAGATTAACAATAACTAGAAAAGAATGAAAGAAAAGAAAACACAAACAACATAAAGGTAGAAAATTAAGCAAAATGACGCCGTTTATCTAAAATTGTTCACATCCAATAGCCTGCCATGACACATAAGACGGCCGATAATGATAGATTGCTATGAGAGAAATTTCAAGAAAGACTTGGCCGAGAGGACTTAATTGGATTTTCACTTAGATATTTAGCACAACATTGGTGCAATTCAAATATTTAGCATTGAATTTAAATGTCTAGGACCGAATTTGAATTTCTCTCCTAAATTAACAAGTCTAACTCACTAATCTCTAATTATTTGTCTTGGTCTTTTATTATGGTGGAAGTCTTGCTCATGTTATATCTTCCAACTCGCAACATCAGTGGACCTTAGGATTGTGACATTCTACCTAAGGTTAAAAGTTAAAAATTACCTTTTAAAAGTTGGTAGTAGGCAATGATAGAGAAATTGGACATTAATCAAATTAAGGACGACCCCATTAGTCTCTAATTATTGATCTTGGTATTTTATTATGGTGTAAATCTTGGTTATGTTATATCTTCCAACTTGCAACATGGATATACCTTAGGATTGTGACATTCTACCTAAGGTTGAGAGTTAGCAATGGCCATTTAAAAGTTGGCAGTAGGTAATAGAGAAATTGGCTATTATTGTTAGCCTTTTCTTAGTCGTTTCAACGATTCTCGGCATTTCACTCGTTTCTTCCTGAATGCAGCCAATACTTGAAAGATCATAAAAACTTCTTACCATTGTGATAGACGGGCAAACAAGAAGAAGAAGAATTCGTATTGCTTCTTGGAAATGTTTTATTGGTCGATAAGTATTGACTTTTCTTAACATTAGTCAGTGCAAGAGTTATTGAAGCT
Organism: Eucalyptus microcorys; assembly: GCA_014182515.1. Lineage (NCBI taxonomy): Eukaryota > Viridiplantae > Streptophyta > Magnoliopsida > Myrtales > Myrtaceae > Eucalyptus > Eucalyptus microcorys. Next base: position 21,604,708 of record CM024566.1, on the reverse strand, counting down.
AACTAAAGTATTTTGTTAGTATTTCTAAAAGACCATAATTATGTCTTATTTTATTACTCTCCCTCCATAATTGAATTTTGTGGGAGTTTCATTTGTTTCGATCTACGCAGAGAAGTGAAAGCTTGAGAAATCAAGAAAGAAGATGAACAGACTAGAAAAGAAGGAAAGAAAAGAAAACACAAGGAACATAAAATAAAACCATAAAATGTAGAAAATTAAGCGAAATAGCATCATTTCGTCCTAAACTGTTCATATCTAATAGCTTGCCATGACACATAGGATGGCTGATAATGATAGATTGCCATGTGACAAATTTTAGGGAAGACTTGGCCGAAAGGACTTAATTGGATTTTCAATTAGAGATTTAGAGCTAGATAGGTTCAATTGAAAGATTTAGCATTGAGTTTACATGTCTAGGACTGAATTTACTTTTCTCACATAAATTAATATGTCCAACTCACTAGTCTCTAATTATTTGTCTCGGTCTTTTATTACGGTTATGTCTTGGTCATGTTATATCTTCCACAACTCGCAACATTAATCAAATTAGAGTCAACAATTGCCTTTTAAAAGTTGGTAGCAGGTAATGACAGAGAAATAGGCTATTAATCAAATTAAGTACGTCCACCCCCCTCAAAACCATGGAAACTTCTTGCAATTGCGACAGATGGGCAAACAAGAAGAATTATTAATATTTGCATCTTGAAAATGTTATTGGTCAATAAACATCGACTTTTCAAAATTGGTTACAAGAACTGGATTTTTCCGTTAATGAATTCCAAAGGATCATAGTGGGGCTTATTTTGTTGTTTAACTGTCGTTATTGAATTTTGTGGGACTTCCATTAATATCGGTCCACGCTGAGGACACCTAAAGTCTGCTTTGACAAAACATGAAAAATTAATAAGTCTTACTCACTAGTCAGTAATTATTTGCCTTGGTCTTTTATTTTGATGTAAGTCGTAGTCTTTGTTATATCTTCCAACTTGTTAACATGAATGGAACCTTAGGATAGTAGGTAATGATAGAGAAGTTGACTACTAATCAAATTATTACTGTATCGTAAAAGCACCACAACTATAACAAATTTTCAATGTGAAAAATAGAATTAGGTAGGAAACAACACTTTTTTTTTGGATGTACTTACACATTACCATCATTAGATTATTATTATTACTCATAATCTTGCCGAGCCGATTCATTGATGTTTATCCTGAAATGCAGCCAACACTCACAAGACCATGGAAATTTCTCGCTATTGCGACGAAAGGGCAAACAAGAAGAATAATGAATATCTATGTCTTGGAAATGTTTAATTGATTGATAAACATTGACTTTTCAACATTAATCATGAGAAGAGTTACTGTAGTCAATTAGATTATTTTGTTAATAAATTCTAAAGGACTACAAATGGGGCTTTTTTTGTTGCTCGGCCATCAAAATTGAATTTAGTGGGAATTTCATTTTATATCGAGCTAAGCCGAGGACACCTAATTAGTCTACTATGGAAAAATAAGAAAAAATATTAAGTCTGCCTCACTAGTTAATTATTTGTCTTGGCCCTTTGTTCTGGCGGAAGACTTGTCCTTGTTATATTGTCTAGCTACGTAAACACGGATGGAACCTTAGAACCGTGACATTCTCCTTAATGTTAAGAATCAACGACTGCCTTTTAAAAGTTGGTTGTAGGTAATGATAGAGAAACTTGCAATTAATTAAATTAATCGACAAAAAGTGAAAGCACAATAGCCATAACATTTTGCAGGCTAAATGTTTATATAAATTTTGAAAGTCTCATCTGATGCGGGTGTTATATTGATTTGGCTAAAGACGACCAATAAGAATAATCCTTTGCAAGGCTGAATATGATTCCCATCTTTCAAAAAAAAAAAAAAAAATACGTACTTTGCAAAGAAATAGGTATTGCATCTAACTAAATTATTTCGTTAATGAATTCTACAGGACCATAATTAGGACTTATTTTATTACTCTCTCTTTGTAATTGAATTTTGTGGGACTTTCATTTATTTTGATCTACGCCTAGAATTGAAAGCTTGAGAAATCAAGGAAGAAGATTAACAATAACTAGAAAAGAATGAAAGAAAAGAAAACACAAACAACATAAAGGTAGAAAATTAAGCAAAATGACGTCATTTATCTAAAATTGTTCACATCCAATAGCCTGCCATGACACATAAGACGGCCGATAATGATAGATTGCTATGTGAGAAATTTCAAGAAAGACTTGGCCGGGAGGACTTAATTGGATTTTCACTTAGATATTTAGCACAACATCGGTGCAATTCAAATATTTAGCATTGAATTTAAATGTCTAGGACCGAATTTGAATTTCTCTCCTAAATTAACAAGTCTAACTCACTAATCTCTAATTATTTGTCTTGATCTTTTATTATGGTTGAAGTCTTGCTCATGTTATATCTTCCAACTCGCAACATCAGTGGACCTTAGGATTGTGACATTCTACCTAAGGTTAAAAGTTAAAAATTACCTTTTAAAAGTTGGTAGTAGGCAATGATAGAGAAATTGGACATTAATCAAATTAAGGACGTCCCCATTAGTCTCTAATTATTGATCTTGGTATTTTATTATGGTGTAAATCTTGGTTATGTTATATCTTCCAACTTGCAACATGGATATGCATGAGCATCGGAGTTCCACAGTAGCCAAGGAAGCCACCGGAGTAGCTGAAGTCGCCCACCGTCGCACGTCCTCGCCGCCATAGCCATTCACGCGTGCTGCCGCCATGCGCGCTATTCGAGCTTGTCCAGCCACTCCTCCGCCTTTCTCTCATCCTCACGCTGTACTAGCTGAGGCCCCGTGACCTGTGGAGCCAAGCTAGAGCTTGTCCGGCCACCATAAACCGCTGTTTGTTTCACTGAGTCGTCCGCTTGCCTTTGCCGGTCTTGCTTCGCCATAATCGGTCTTGTTTCTTTCTGTTTCAGCTCAAATCAGAGGCTGATTTTATGGGTCTTACAACAGCTTCAAGGCCCGTTTTGGAGATGTTCCGGGCCTTGAAACCTAGGCCCGCTTTGAGAAGAATCGACCCCTGCGACGTTCCCGTCGTTTTGATCTGACCTGTTCGTTAAACAAGTGAGTTTAACTTACGAATCCTCGCTTAGTAGACTAATTATGCTTAGGGGTTGATTATATTTAATTAAGCATGATTAGGTGGATATATTAGATTAGAGTAACTAAATTAGTGATTTACCGATGCATATTAGGTGGTTAGATAGTGATATTAGCAAGTAGAAACGTTCTAGTATTTATTGAACAAGTCTCGGGAATTTTCCGAGTTCATCTCTGCTTCCAATTAGGCTATAACGGGCCTAAGTTGGATTTATTGCATTTATTTAATACCATAATTAATTAATTAATTAATTTACGAAAATTAGGCTGGATAGTCGACGATTGGAATTTTATGTCGATTACTGTGGTGTAGTTTGTTTATTTATTCGAGCTTTAATTTGTGCTGAATTAACTTTCTTGCTTAAGCATTGAGCTCAATCGCTTGGGACTCTTGGGAAAATGACCAATCTGTTCCTCTTTAGGATCGTCCTACCAAACACTACCGATTGAACAAAACTTCTGCATCCATTGATAATTAGAGGTTCCGGGATCACAAAGACAAGTTTATTACGCACAATCCGGTGACTTTTAAATGTATCTCACCTAATTGATTAAATAAATAAATAAATAAAGCATACAATACCAACCATCTGATAGTGCTAGTATGAACACCAAGAGAGGGGGTGGATAGGTCTAAAAACAAATTCTACAAAATACAGTAAAAACATTTACTTTTAAGCTGAGTCTGAATAACAACTGACTTTTGAAACTGTGTCTGAAGAGCAGCAGACTTTAAGCGAGATCAGACTTTAACAGTTAAATAGAACGACGAACAAAATAAAGAGATTCAGGGAAGAGAATAAGAACACAAGATTTATAGTGGTTCGGCTTAATCCAAGCCTACGTCCATTCTCCCACGTTAACAGCCTTCTTGGCTGGATTCCATATGCAATCAACAAGAGATTACAACTTTGAGTGCAAACACTTAGTAGTAGATCACACTATCTCACTAAGTCACTCTTTTGGTATCTCTCTCAAGATCACAATCGTTTAAGCTCACCAAAGACAAGTGTATGATCGAAGTTCGCTCAGACTTTGGAATTATAAATTCTACGCTCCGTCTCTTACTTGCTCATCAGTCCTTCATCTCTTTAAATACTCATCCACTTCCAAACTAATCATTGAACAGTATCTTGAGGATCGTCTTCCAATCTACCCGTTGGACAGCACTGTATCTAGAAGATTTTGTAGCCGTTGAGTGACAAAAGTAGAATCTCAAATTGATTCCGATCGCCCATACAAATAGAATCTTGGTTTCCATAAGTAAAGCTTTTCCGTATAGAAAGTTTTTGTCTTCAATATCCAATCGTCAATCAAATCAATCTTGATGTGGAATCCAAACCAGATCACTAGCCGTTATATGATTGGGATTGTGTTGCGTTCTGTCGAATCTGGATGTAAAGTCTGAGTACAATAGACTTTACAATTTGGGTCTGAACATATTCTGCTTTTGAACAGATTTAGTTTTAAGGTCTGGACATAGTTTGAAAAAGTTCAGCTTCAGCATAGAGTCTGTCTTCTGATTCTTCAATGACGTTCAGTCTGGAATTTGTCAGAGTGAGCAGACTTCTGATGTAGAACAGACTTCGACACTAAAGTCTGGCAGTCTTCATACCTTGACACAGAAGTCTGGAAATCTTCGGAATATATTTTGGACATGTGTTACGTTCAGTCTTCTGGCCTTCTTCAGATTTTGACAATATCATTTACATATTCTATCATCTCCATGGTCTATTACTTAACCATTAAACACGTTAGTAGCCTTTGATTTATTTTGTCATTTTCAAAACATCATAAGGGATTTCCCTAACACCATCAAATCAACATAGTCAATTGTTACATGTGGAAAACGAGGCTTTACATTAAATTTAGTCAATAACGTCATTGCCTCAAAATCAAGTTCCAGCTTGCCCACCTCGCATCTATAAAAGGCAAGGCAATGGGCTGCAAAAGTTCACAGCCGAACAAAGTTGTGGTGTCTCAACTTCACTTTGAACTTCAATATATCCGCAATACAAAAAGGGGTTACATTGAAGTTCCAAAGTTTCGAACGCAGGTCTGAGATAGATGGGTGCTGTCGAGAAGATCCACGAGAACCAGCGGGCCAAGGGGCCGGCGACCATCCTCGCTATTGGGACGGCGAATCCGGCGAACTGTGTGTACCAGGCCGAGTACCCACACTACTACTTCCGCATGACCAAGAGCGAGCACATGACGGCCCTCAAGCAGAAGTTCATCCGCATATGTGAGCCACACTCTAGATTGCCCTACCTACAAAATATATATTAAGTTTTGAGTATCCTTATCCTAACTTCGTAGTTTATTTTTTCTCTAGATTGCCCTAGCTACAAAATATATATTCAAGTTTAGAGTATCCTTATCCTAACTTCACAGTTTATTTTTTCTCATGAAATATATATGACGTGTTTCGCTTATTACACCCTTTAAGAAAGTCTAACTATCTTTCTTTTTGGATCTTATTGGTGGACAAATTGCATTCCTATAGTTTGCTTCGTTTCGTAATGAATCTGCAATCATTCTCAACAATCTTAGAATGGTCGAAAGAAAAGGTTATCGAGCAGTACACGTTAGCTAGCCATGCAAATTCTTTATTACTATATGCCAAAAAAAAAAAAAAAATGAACAAAGAAAATCTCCAATGCACGCATGTCAACGTTGTTCTTGGAAAGTAAAATGGGAACGTCGCAGGTGACAAGTCAATGATCCACAAGCGTTACATGCACTTGACCGAGGAGCTTATGGAGAAACACCCTGAGATCTGCTCATACGACGACCCTTCGCTCAACCCACGCCAGGACATAATCATCGACACCATCCCAAAGCTCGGCGAGGAGGCGGCGTTGAAGGCCATCAAGGAATGGGGCCAACCCAAGTCCAAGATCACCCACATAGTCTTCTGCTCCACCTCCGGCGTCGACATGCCTGGTGCCGACTACCAGCTCATGCGCCTTCTTGGCCTCAGCCCCTCCGTCAAGCGTGTCATGCTCTACCACCAGGGCTGCTTTGCTGGTGGCACCGTCCTCCGTGTTGCGAAGGACATTGCTGAGAACAATGCCGGCGCTCGCGTCCTCGTCGTCTGCTCTGAGATCACTGTCACCACCTTCCGTGGCCCGTCTGCTGAGAACCTTGCCAACCTTGTCGGCCAGGCCATCTTTGGGGACGGAGCGGCTGCGCTCATCATAGGGTCCGACCCAGAGATCCCTGCTGAGCGGCCCATATTCCAACTCGTGTGGACTGCGGAGACCGTTTTGCCAAACTCCGAGGGCGCCATCGAGGGTCAACTGCGCGACGTTGGCCTCACATTCGGGTTATCCGACAAGGTCCCCGATTTGATCGCAAACCACATCGAGAAGAGCTTGAAAGAGGCGTTCGATTCGCTCGGCATAAGTGATTGGAACTCCATCTTTTGGGTGCCTCATCCGGGTGGCCCGGCCATACTCAATCAAATCGAGGCCAAGCTAGGGTTGAAAAAGGAGAGGCTCCGAGCCGTGAGGCACGTCCTTAGAGAGTACGGGAACATGTCGAGCGCGTGCGTCTCGTTCATCCTCGATGAGATGCGAAGGAAGTCGGCGGAGGAAGGGCTTGCGACCACCGGCGAGGGGTTGGAGTGGGGCGTCCTCTTCGGTTTTGGGCCAGGCCTTACGGTGGAGACGGTGGTTCTTCACAGCGTGCCAACAGTGACCGATGGGTGAAAGTAATTAATAATACATATGATATAATTCCATATATTGATATTGTTGTAATGTTATTTCCTGCTATTTTAATAGTAGGAAGAAGTTTAGAGTGATTGATATCTAAATAATCGTCTGTGGCATTTCTTCTCCATTAATGTTGTAATGATTGTGTGCTTTCTTAATAAGGTTGAGCATTAATCAGTCAGTTGTGAAACTTTTTCAATAAGATATGCTTATCTTTCTTTTAATTTTTTTCCCCACTTATGGACTTGTGTGTTGGAGTTTTAAGGATATAAACGATCAACAGAAAAGAAAATCAATCCAAGAGATAGTTGACATTGACAAGGCTCCATTGGCAAATTGCTACACAAATAAGCGCGCGATATGACCTACACTCGTAGGAAGAACAATACAAATTTCATCATTAATCAAGCGATATAATTAATATTATAATCATATTCGGATCACTCAAATACTTTCAGTATTGATCAAACACCCCAATTATAAGCAGCCATTTCTTACGAAAAAGTATCTGAATCTTATTGAGAAATACACCAAATTTCATCATAAGATTTCATGGCTTTTAACACTCTTTTATTTACTCTAGGATGTAATGCCGAACAAAAGTTGGCTTCAGAATTTGATATCACGGTCAAGGCCCGAAAGACAAGATCCCAATGTATGATGTGTGTATGTATAACCTCAAAATGAAAGTGCCCGACGTCAACTAAAAACGAATTTACTTTTCCCATAGTGAATTGGGAAAAGTCCAAACTTCGAACTTTCTTTTAAACAGCATGCTCCCATTTGGACGGCACTTCTTTATGCATTAATTCGGATCGAGTTTTGTACACAAGCTCAAATTCAAGACATAGTTTTAATAAATCTTCATGTTGATTGGGTGTTTGAACTTACTTATAATTATTTTGCTGAACCTGTAATATATGTTGATACTCTTCCATAGTCCTATAAATCTTGACAGAATCCCATAAGCAGCTTCATCTACCATTGGTATAGGGAAAATTAACAAAAAAATCATAAACCTATTGCAATTTTTCCAATTTAGTCATAAACCTTTTTTTTTTTGGCTAATTCAATACTAAACCTTTTGTAATTGCACCAATTCAATCCATCCGGCCATATTTGGCTCGCTGGCACTGACGTGAATGCCGACTGATGCTAGCGGATAATTTTTTAATAATATTTTATTTTTTAAAATTTTTTTCTCTCTTTTTTCTTTTTCTCCTCTCTCCTTTTTCCCTTGCTTCAGCGACTAGCTAGAGGGGAGGGCCAGTCATTGGCTAGTGGTGAGCTCACCCTACCCAAGCGATGGCGAGGCAACTCCTCAATCCACTGGCTAGGCGAGGCCTGTCTTGTCGAATTTGGGTGAGGTTGGCCTTCCCATCCACTGGCGAGGCGAGCCCTTGCTAGATTCGATGGGGACTCGCCTCGCTAGTGGTTTTGAGCGAGCTTGCCCTCACCCAATGATGGTGAGGCGAGCTTGTCACTGACTAGCAACCGGCCCTCCCCTTTGGCCTGTCATCAGAGCAAGAGGAAGGAGGGAGGAGGGGAAAAAAAAAGAGCGAGAGAGAAAAAAAAAAAATATATCTATATATTATTAAAAAATTGTTCGCCGGCGCCGATAAGCCAAATTTGGTCAAATGGATTGAATTGACATTATTACAAAAGATAACAAAAAAATTTCAATATCAAATTGGCAAAAAAAAAAAAAAAAAAAAGGTTTACGACTGAATTGGAAATATTGTAACAAGTTTAGAACTTTTTTGGCAATTTCCCATTGATATAGTGGTGAACAAAAGGGTGGATCATCACAACTTTCAATATGTACATGTGATAGTACTGTGGAAATAATCATGTCTTAATAGAACATATGCAGTTACTACAAATAAAAAGGTGAGACTATGTTTATCTGGGAAAATTGTCCAAAAAATCCTCAATGTATTGTATGGTGACCAATTCAGTCATCCACTTTTTAATTTTGCCAATTTAGACTTAATTTTTTTGACAATTTGTCAATCTAGTCTTTATAGCCACTTTTGACCAAAAATCGATGACATGACGATCTAGTTAATGACAACCATCCTATGTGACACAGTTGGTCCTGGTATGGACAATTCTTGCAATTTCTTTAAATTTTCTGAATTTTTTTCCTATTTTCCTTCACTAGTCGTTGAGACCTAGGTGAGGTGACATGATGCGGCATGAGCAAGGTGAGGGCAAGGGCGAGGCGACATGACACAAGGCAAGACAAAGGCTAGGGCAAGGCAAAGGCACAACGCCTTTGCCTAGATGTCACGTCCTGGTCCTTGGTCACGTGCACATCCTTCACCTTTAGGTCGATTGCTAGCGATATCCCATGATGTATCGCCGACCCATTCATTTTAATAAGCACACGCGGAAGCAATTTTAAAATCCCCAGACAATAATTTAATGGGATAGAGAAGTAGGACCACAACTTCACAGAACTAGAACACACCTTTATACATATCATACTAATTCATTTACACTACTAACCGATATTCACAAGGTCTATAAAAAAGGTTGGTTCTCAAAACTAGTTGTCCTAAGACCAACTAATCAGACCCGACTATTGAACTTTCAGGGTCCACTGGGTCTGGGCGAGACTGCGGGTCCTCCACTTCGCCCTTGGGTAGATCTGCTTGATCCTCCTCCTTGGCAGCCTCAATCACCTCATTTGGAATATCAAAGCCTTTAAGAGGACCTATCCTCAAACCGTAAGGTGTAGTATGAAACCAGGCTTTATATTGGTCGGGTACTTCCTGGTTTGGGGCCTCTTCTAACCAAACTGAAGTTACCACAAACTCATACCTCCAATCGCTTTTGGGATCTGGAAACACATGGACCTCCTTGGTCATTCTCGAAGGACGACCGTAACACCTAGGACGACCGTAACCAATGAGACTACATCTCAGCAAGTTCTACCCCCTAAGACCCGATTAGTAAACCAATACACCGACTAGGTTGCTTATGCACAGCACGAGTCAAAGGACTTACCTTGGCTTCAGTTCCAACCTACAATTCAAGGTTAAACACAGGTATTCAAACAATTCGCGACATCTGATCAAGCATTGATCAATTGATTTAGTTGATTACATGTCATTCGAACCACCTCTAGGTCATTCCCACTCATACTATAATTTCCCAATGGTGTACTCATTCACCAAATCACATGTGTTTCTCGGGTGCTGTTTTCGCCAATGACATACCGATCACCGACATCGTGCGTTCTTTAAGGTGCCATTTTCACCAGTGATATCCTCAATCACCGAACCATGTGTCCTTTCTAGGGCGCCGTTTTCGCCAGGGTGACATCAGTAATAGACAACATTGTGAGTTCTTTAAGGCGTCGTTTTCACTAGTGATATTTCCTTAATCACCGAACCACGTTTGTCTATAAGTCATTCATGTGCGTTCTTTAAGGCGTCGTTATCACCAGTGATACTTCCAATCACCGAACCACGTATGTCCAATAACATCGTACCTAATTGGTCTCAGCCCATAATATTCTCAGTTAGCTCTCACCATTCCCTCTACTATATAGCCCATCAACGTAACTGGTGCTATATACCCATACTCGGCCATCTACCAATCAATTATTCAATATCAAACAATTTAGGACAAAAACCAAAAAATCCACAATTAATTCAATTCCACACAACGTAGAACTCAAATAAATAAACGGACTGCACCACGACAATCGGCACAAAATTTCGGTTGTCAGCTATCCTTGCCTAATTTCGGAAAGTAAATAAATAAATAAATAATTTCGAAAATTAATAAATAAATACCAAAAATCCAATTTAGGCTCTTATTGCCTAATTGAAGCCCGATAAGGGTCTGGAAAAATCCCGAGATGCATTCAATAAATACTATAGACAGTTCTCTAGCTAAGTACACTAACTACCTAACTAATATGCAATGCAATTAACTAATAATCACTAATCCATTCTAATCTAACCACCTAATCTTACTTAATTAACATTAATCAACCCTTAAGTGTCATTAGCAAACTAAGAAGGCATTAGTGAGTAAAACTCACTTAATTAAATATTTGATCGGATCAAATCGACGAGCACGCGACAAGGCTCGATCCTCTCCAAAGCGATTTCGCCCACTGGGTTGAGATGGCTCAAAAACGGGCCACGGGACCTTCAAACTCTTGCTGCAAACTGAAGAAATAGGCTTCTGTGGGGCTTAATTTTGAGCACAGCTTGGGTTGGTTTTGATCACCGGGAGTGGTGATACGGGCCGCGACTGAAACGGCCTTGAGTCAGGCCTAGACGAACGGATGGTAGGGACAGCTTCAAGTGGTTGGGTGTGGTGGATGGTTCGGTGGAAGGCCGCACGTGCAACACCTGAAAACAACGAAGAAGCTGAAGCTGAAGCAGTCCAACGTGTGCGGTTGGGTGTGGTGGATGGTTCGGTGGAAGGCCGCACGTGCAACACCTGAAAACAACGAAGAAGCTGAAGCTGAAGCAGTCCAACGTGTGTGGTTGGGTGTGGTGGATGGTTCGGTGGAAGGCCGCACGTGCAACACCTGAAAACAACGAAGAAGCTGAAGCTGAAGCAGTCCAACGTGTGCTGATCGAGAGAGAGATGGGGACGTCCGCCGCAGAGAAGATGCGAGACACACGGACTACAAAAGAATAAAGAAAGGAGAGGGGACCGCAGCTTCTGTGGGTCAGAACGTGCAAGGAATATAAACAAACAAAAGAGATGAAGCAGACCGTTCGGTGGGGCAGAGAGCACGGAATTGGACTGGGCAGTGAAGAAAATCAAACGAAAAGGGAGAGTGTCCACTTCGTGGGTAGCAAACCAGCCGAATAGGAAAAAGAACACGTGTGGGGACAAAAACAAAAGAGAGAGACGCATTAAATTCTTAAATAAGGGAAGGCTTGGTCAAACATAAAAAGTAAGGTTGAATTTCTGCAGGGGGAGAAACCGTGGTGGGGCATGAACCGAGAGAGGGAGAAATGTGCGGATGGTGTTCACGCACGAGGAAAAAGGAAAGCGAACGTGCAAAGCATTGAGAAAAAGAGAGGGAGAGATGTGATCGTAAATGGATAGGAAGGAATGGGGGGCCCAAGGGTCAACACTTAAACAAATGAAAGACCAAAGCAATTTCAAAGAGGATACGTGCGTGGGACCGTCGGCCATGGGGTGTGCGCAAAAATAAAGAAAGAAAAGGGAGGGAAAAAGCAAAACAAAATTTATAATTTTGCTCAACTTCAACACAAGAATAATTGGTCATTCTAGGCCAATTTCAACCTTAATTTGCTCTATTGAAGTCCAAAATAAGACGGTCCTTTAGTCTCACAAATTTCCTTCGAAATCGACTTTTATTTCATTTTTCTCGATCCGACTTTCTGAACAAATAAATTCGGTTGAGATCCAATTTGAAATCAGAAAAAGCCCAAACAACTTCCATTCACCGATTCGCTTACACCAGATGCCAAAAGTCTCTTCAAATTGGCCAATTCGAGTTTCTGCTCGTTCTCCAAATCGTCCATCCTAATTTCCCCGAAAAATCCCGAACTCTCCAAAATTTCCTCAAAAGGCGAGTCGATGTTCTTATAGGCTGCGCATGACAAAATTTCTGAAATGTAAATTGATTTCGGCCGAAATCAATTTCTTAATTTCTATTCCCTGCACAAGTTTCTAAGCAAAGAAACCCGTTTGATAACGACTCAAAATTCTATTTCTAAAATAAAATCTGTTTGATAACGAACAAAATTTCTATTTCTAGGAATAGAAATTGATTAGATAACAACATAGGAAATCCTCAAATACAAAATAATAGTTGAAATAATACAAAAACAACATAGGAAATCCTCAGATACAAAATAATAGTCGAAATAATACTAATACATTACAAAAGTTGAAAATACAATTTCATGAAATTTCTGGCATATTATTATCTCTTGCCATTTTATTAGCAATTATTTTCCTAAGCGTATTTATTTGGTTTCCCTCCTTGGTCAATGTATCGTTTGCAAGCTCATCCTGCGTAGGTTCAGACAAGTACTGTAGAAGCATGAATATGGGTGCCATCAATGGCGCCTATACAGCCTTGTCATTTTTATCAAAAACTAATATTATACAAGATTATCAATAAAATAAAATTAATGGTGTAAAGGAATATATGAGAATTCTACCTTAAAGTAACGTTTATGGTTAGGAACCAATCGGGGGAATGTTGGTTTATTTTGATTCTCGAATTGAATCGATCCAGTTGCTCATCCCTAATTTCTTTATTGTTGCTTAATGAACCTTTAATGGCCCTTGCATAGCAAAGAGAGAGATTCTCTTGAATCTCTTGCCTTCGAATTAAAATTCAAGATTGTGTAACAATCTAATTATTTTGATTTTGCAAGAATTTTGAATCCGTAAAAAAAAGGTTAAATTTCTAGGCACGTTTTTTATTCATATATTGCGTAAGAACTTTTTCTTCAACTGGCCATGCACGTGCCTTTTCTAGGAGAAAAGAGCCCCATTGTTTTTAAGTAAGCATTTAAGAACTTTGGTCGTTTTTTTTAAAATTGGGGACCCATTCGATTGCCTTTCATCCTAAAGAGGAAGTTATCAAAAAAAAAATTGAAAAAAAAATGCAAAAAAAAAAACACAAGTAAAATAAGAAAAAGAAAATTAGCAATAATTTGTGAAGTTGTGGTTATAAGTGAATTAAGTTAGCAAGAAAGCGCAATGTTCTTTTATATGGTTTGATTTCGTTTCGATTTCTACTTAAACGAGAAGTTAAAATTTCAGCTTCGATTTCTTCAATTTCTTTATTTCTGAAATAGAAATCTATTTTTAGAAATAGAAAAATCAAATTGCGTTACCAAACGGATTTACCCAAACCCGTTCAGGGAATAGAGAAATAGAGAAATCGAGAAACATAAATTTTGTCATGCGCGCCCATAATGACTCATGACACGACAGGACTTCCAATTTCTGAAATCGAATTCAAATTTGCGGTTATTTTCAATCGAACGTGCTTTTAGTGTGACCTTACCTACCGGGTAGTTTCTAGGAATTTTTGGTGCAATTGACCCGTGGTCGATTTTCTTCGAACCACAATGAACCCATCCGACACATTGGCGATTCTCGGTGGTTGTGAAAATCTCGAGGTTTCAAATACGAACACAGGGTACCCAAAACGACTGAAAATCGGTTTAGTGCCGATCGACGAGAATTTCGAAATCAGGTGGAATCACCCACACTTTGATCACCATCTCAGTCGAATCGGCTTATCTCCGGTCTCTGATCGATTTTTAATTATGCTGCAATGACCCTTGCAGACTAGCACGGTCGAGCAGTTGATTCTTGGTCGAACTCTCAAGTCTGTTGCATTTGAAATCCTTTAATGGCTTCTCCAGATAGGTCAGTTATCTACTGAGTGGCCATCTCAGAGAAAAACACTATAGTCACGTTGATGAAAGGCCCGACTTATTCGATTGAAATCAAAATCCGAAAATCAGGATGTCACACTAGATGTGATGAGGGTTGTTACATGAATATAAAAGATAACTAATAAGAAAAAATTTAATAGCGAAATGCACTACAAAGTAAAAAGTTCGTAAATATTTGACTATGTTAAAAAGTAATTTAAGTTCAAAGTTTTCTCGATTCTATTTGATAATTAATTCATAAATTTGCTCAATAAGGTAATGAAGAATTAGGTTTCTTGGAGGTTCTCTCTTGAACAAAGCAAACATGAAGGAGGTGAAATCTTAAAAAAAAAAAAAAAACATAATGTTTATACTATTCGTGGTAATATCCAATTAAAAATATATATAACATGTGATATTCTCGAATATGGCAATAAGATTGCACATAAAATTTCGAATTAAAAGAAGAAAAGAAGAAGAAGAAGAATGAATGAATGAGTTCGGGATTAACCACTTTAAATTTCAATTGGATGATTAGAGATAAACTAAAGCTCCGGCTATCTTGAAACTGGTCACTGTTTAGACATATCACACTATACTTATGATCGTACAATTTCATGTTACACAATTATTCATCCATGTCACCACATATACTTGCATACACAAATACATCGTTTATGAAACTAAGTTCATTGAATTTATTTCAAACATATATAGAAGCAAAAGGACATTAGGACGAAAATCCTTCTAGGTAAATTCCTACTATTATATCAATTTTAAGAAAACAATACTGAGATATAAACGTCTCTCTAAGGAAGAGAGGGTACGGACTAATTAAAGTCACACCTCCATGGGAATAGCACAGAGAGGCGTTGCCTTTTGCAATGTGATCCCAAATTTCTCAGTCATGTCCATCTCTTCAGGCGTCACGCCCTGCTCAAGCTTCCAATCAAATGAGCGCAAGAGAGGCGCCAAAATCAAGTGCACCATCCTATAGGCCAAGGGCATCCCGGGGCATATCCTCCGTCCGGTCCCAAACGGGATGAGCTCGAAATCGCGGCCCTTGAAGTCAATCTCACCCCCCAGGAACCGCTCCGTCATGAAGTTGTCCGGGTTTGACCATATGCCCGGGTCCCGCCCCATGGCCCAGACGTTGACCAGCACCTGGGCGTGCCGGGGCAGTCGGAACCCGCCTATCTCCACGTCGCTCTCGGCCTTGTGTGGGATCGGGAAGGGAACCGGCGGGTGCAGCCTTAGAGTCTCCTTGACTATTGCTTGTAAGTAGGGGAGGCTCGTGATGTCTGGCTCTTGCAGCGTTCCTCCATCACCACCGACGACTCGGTCGAGCTCTTCACGGGCTCGCGTGATCTTCTCTGGATTGTGCAGCAGCTCTGCCATCGTCCACTCCAGCGAGCTCGTGCTTGTGTCGACTCCCACGATGAACAAGTCCTGGAAAAGGAATCGTGAGAGATAGCCAAGTGATTTTTGCTAAATACATCTTCATTTTCTGGAGCAAATTGAAGTTAATTGCCCAAAGTTGGTCAGTAACAAATTTGACAGCAACAATATATGGATAACATTACTTGCCAGCAACATGGAATCGCAATTCCATATCAAAAGAAGTCATTAGACTAGTCTAAATACAGAGCTTCCTCTTCATAGTTCAAAATATATCGAACAACTATAAATACAGAGGACAGAAACTATTGAATAGGAGCATTTATAGTTCAGATCAATCTGCATATCCCTCAATAATGTACCGACCAGAAGCAAGCTCTTAATTTCGCGGCGACTCAATTCACCACTCTCCTTTAAATTAATCAAAGAATCAAGCACGTTGTTGCTCGGTGAAGAGGCGACCGGTGAGGCCGTCACTTGAGTCCTTTCTTCAATCATCCTGTCGAAGATGGCAAGCAATCTGCTGAAGTAACCTGAGATCCTCCGGCGTGCGCCCTGGGGGTCGAACCACCTGAGAGCTGGGAAGAAATCTGACACGTTGGGCTTTCCACTTGTTAAGAATATAGGAACAAAGTCTCACTCAGCCACTATAAATTCAGCAGATAACACTGATGCTGGAAGAGAAAGAACTATGAAGAGAAAGAGTTATACAGAGCAGCAAAGCAAAGCAAAGAACACGTAGGAAAAACAAAAACAAGAAAGTAACAATGAGCTGATGATCAACGGTGAAGAGCTCGTGATGAAGGCAGACATGGATTGTTATCAATGATTAAGAAAGCCTGAAATAAAGAAGATGTGGATCGCCAAGTCGTGTAGATCTCAACTGACACACGTGCTGTTATTCGGTTTAGAGTGGTGAAACAAACTAAGAAACAGTTAGTAGTATTCAGTTAGTTGTTATATTCTGATATAAGTAGTCTTCTTCTTCCTCGATGAAGGTAAGCGAAGATAGAAGCAAAAATAGAGAGATAGAGCTTAGAGAGCAATCATCAATGGATGCTCTGCATTGTATAGCTGATACGTGCTGTGATAGAGAGATAGAAAACAGGGGATGTAAAATAGAGGATTTGTATTCATAAGCTGTCATTGATATACAGAAACTTTGTACTACATAATAGAGTGATTCGAAGTATTTTCCTTTGTTGATTCCTCTGTATCTTGATTCATTTCTTCATCTTCATCTTCATCTTCACATGGTATCAGAGCAGGAGACCATATTTGCTGAAGAGATTCATTTAGCAGCTATCCATATCGTGTTTGTATTCATAGTGTCACTGTTATCTTCTTCCTCAAGCTGAGAGATTACAACAATGGCAATAAGAACACCAAAGTATCCTTTCCCAATACATGTGAATATCTCTAACTTTGTCACAATCAAACTTGCCGAAGACAACTTTCTTTTATGGCAAGCACAGATTCACAGGTTCCTGAAAAGCCAAGAACTTTTTGGCTTTATTAATGGTGATATTTCACCACCTCCTCGAATGCTGCAAAATGAAGTCGAAGGGAGTGAATCTGAAGTTGTAAATCCAGATTATATTGACTGGACAAAAACTGATTAGCTGGTATCATCATGGATAAGTGGAGCTGTCTCTGAGAATATTTTGAGTATGATAATTGGCCTAGAAACATCCTATGAGGTATGGCAAACACTTCTGAATCGTTTTACACATAAGTCAATTGCTAGGGAATTCGAACTAAGAGGGAAATTACAAGTTTGTCAAAAGCATGATCGAGCTCTCTCTATCTATCTCAGAGAATATAAGTCCATATGTGATCAGTTGAATGCTATAGGAAAACTTGTGGATGAAATAACCAAAATGTTTGGTGTGTTGGAAGGCTTGGGTCCTGAATATGAAAATTTTCGAACCACTATATACTGTCTAAAGCCTCAACCTGAATATGATGAGGTGATTGCACAATTAGAAAGGTTTGAATCAAGACTGCAGAATTACTCCAAGAATCAGTTTAATCCCAATTTAGCTTACTTTGGGCAAAGACAATCTCAGATACAGCTTAAAGAAAATACTGATGGAGAATATATCCCTCAAATCTCTGGCTTTGTAGCTCAAAGAGGAAACTACAGAGGAGGCCGTAGCTATGGTCGAGGTAGAGCTGCTAATAGTAGAGGTCGAGGCTTTGGATATTCTGAAAGGAATCAGAATTACAGAACAAATGCCTTGATTCAAGGTCAAGGAGATCAGCAATACAGACAAAGAAATGCTTTTTTCTGGAACTAATCAAGGGTTTCGACCCTATGCCAGTTATTCTTAGAGGTATCAAAACACCAAAACTTATCCATCTTTGACATTAACCTAAAATAAAAATCTACAGGATGAGAAAGAAACAAGCTGTCGCGACCAACTTTTCAAGGTGTGAACCACCTAGGGTTTGACTAATGGATTACTAAGTCTAACTTAGCCTGGGCTCTCCCAAGCCTATACCAATTCACGACTTAAGTTCAAGTTCTTAACATGCAGATAGATTTTATCTAGGAATCGCCACTAATCTATTTTTTGGTGGGTCGATTAGAAACCCAAATAAAATAACGGGAGATTTACTTTACTCCTACGAACCAGAGATTATGGGTACGGGGACTTGGTTACACTAGATTTCTCTAATGCCCTTTCGGTACTATTCTTTTAATTTCAAAAATGCTTTTGCAGGCAGCTTAAATTGATTTCAAATCTAATTCACTAACATGTGAAGTGATCATGCAGGTGCGCAAACCACCAATTTAACACCCAAGTAAAACAATAAATAAATTGCAGGACTTACCTCATAGCAACGAAAGCATCTATGTTGTTAGATTAGAATTCACATCAACAGTCTTAGATATAATTTCTAATTAACACGCAGTTTCTTTTTTGTTTTCATTTTTTTTTAATGAGAATCTAATCTATATGCAATAACATGTTACTATCTAACATGAAATGACATGACATGGCAATATGACCTAAACTATATGATATGAATATGCAATCTATCCCAGAGAATTAACTAATTTATTCTAACAATTTTTGTATTTTCCATGAAATTCGAAATTAAGAAAAATGCAAAAATTATCTATCTAGATTAAGATTCTATCCAGCTTATATTAAGGATCATGTCAGACTAAATCCTAATTTAAACTAAGATATTATCTTAACTTAGCAATCTCTAACCTAAGATGCAGTCTATCTAAAAAATCAATCTAAACTTAAATGAAAATGCGATTTTATCCTAATATGCCATGACGTACAAAGAATACCCATGACATATGCATGATGATTTTTGTATTTTTTATTTATAAAATTCGAAATTAAGATTGACACATAATTAAACATGCAAAAGAAAATCTAACATCCTAAATTTATGTTTTTGGTGTTTTTATTTAAGAAATTCGAAATAAATAAATTTCCTATTCTAGACATTTGCAAAATAGCCCTAAAACAAGTAATATCCTAACATGCATCTAATCTAACTCAAATTTTTTTAATTTTCTTTTACGGGAGCAAACAAATAAAGGCATCAAGAACAGCATAGCAACAAATCCAACAAAATATCATCCATGTCCATTTTGGAAATAAATTGACGAATCGTATCTCGCGCATGAGATCGGATTGGCCAATTTCAAATAAAATTGCGAATCGCATCTTGAGCGTGAGATCGGATTGGCGATTTTTCCATGCGATTGCGAGTCGCATTTCGAGCATGAAATCGGACTGTCAATCATGTGCACGTTGCGAAATTAGGAAGATTTCCTAATTTAAGAGGCTACTCGAGTTGCGAATATCATGGCATATCGGGAATTTCCATCATGTGCACCAATGAATATATCAAATAAGGAAACAAAATTTTCGGAAATTAGAATAGACAATTTTTACTTATCCCAAATATTGCTTCCAAATTTGGTCTTCGAACGGCGGCCAGCTCGTGATGACCAACTGTGCTTCAGAGCAAGCCGGCAAGGCATCTCAGCTTGGGATGCTCGAGCTTGTAATTCACGGTGTGGTGCTCGATTGACTGCAAAATCAAAACAAGTGCGCGGCAAGGACCAATGCAATATAAAAGATTAAAGAATTAGACCCCAAACCCTCGAATCCCCTTATTGTCGGCGTTTCCCCTGTTGCCATGCACCCTTATATTTCTATTTTTTTTTATCTAACCCCCCTCTCCCACCGAAAACCAAATTTCCACCGCCTCAGGCTACACAGAGGCCAATTCTTTCCCACGTGTTTGTCCTTTGGCTATAACTTTTCGGGTGAACTTCGTGAGTGGCCGTGAATTCAAATATTCCATTGAGAATTCTCGTATTTTTCTTCTTTGATTTCAACCGGTAGTGTCGTGACTTGATGGACGCCGAAGTGTGAACACTAGTGAATTTCTTCACGGACGATATACTCAAGAATCATAGGGACATGGCCACTTGGTCACCGGCGCACAAGTCAACCTGCAGAACAAAGAAGTTCAACGGCACAATCCGAGTAGCGAGTTGTCGAGGCCGGGGTCATCGATGAGGGTAGCCACTGGTGGTCCGGCTCTTCTGGACGGCAGGTCTTCGCTGGTGCTCAGCCCGGAGAGATCACGAGGCAAAAGTCGGTGACGGATCGCAACAAGGCTTTTCTTGTTCGGTGATGCTTCTCAGCGCGATGAAACAACTCTTGGTGGTGTGCTCAGGGTTGGGATTAAAATCTGTCGGAGCAATTCACTAGAGATTCCACAAACGAAGAGCTTTAAACGTGATGAGGGCAGCACATCGGGGAACTCGACACAACTCAGGTACGTCAAACCATGGTGTCAGCAACAGCTCAATAGGGTAGCACTCGTTAACAAGGCGTTGCGGATGAAGAACTGAGGCTGCACAACGCCAAAAAGACGGCTGGAATGGTATTTGGACTTTGCTCTATCGCCACCTTCGTGAAAAAGGAGTCTTCCCCTCGGTATTGCCTCTCTCTCCGCGGAGAACGTGAATTCTCTCCTTTTTAGAATTGTGGCCGTATGTGTCGATTGTGTGGCCTCCTCAAAACCCTACGCATAATAATCTATTTATAGGCCACGAGTTAGAGTTTTAATTTTTCCAAATCCATATCCACGAAAATTCCTTTTTCCGAACGCAATATTTGCTTTTCCAAACGCAATATTTGTTTTTTTATATAATTCAGGATTGCAAGAGGATTATTTCTTAAATTTGAGATCTCGCACAAATAAATCTGTAAAATCTCTCCGAGGATACGGGCTTGGGCCGATTTGTTCCCTTCATGGATTTAACCCAACTCATCAAATTAAAATTCTAAACAATCAATTCGAATCCATCTGTCACCGACCCAATGTAAATGCAAATTAAAAAATAAATGCACCTAAAACTATATGTTATGTAATTAATTTTTTTCAGGGATAAAATTAACCCCTATTTTTTAACACGATGAATGACTAAACGGGTTGCCAAAATTTAGGTGTCAACACAGGCAATGTTCGAATGGAATGTCAAATATATAAACGTCCAGGACATGATGCTCTTCGTTGCTGGTATTGTTTTGACAACTCCTATCAAGCAGAAGACATTCCAACAGCATTAACAACAAATGCATATTGAGGACCCAAAAGGAAGTGAATGGTATCCAGATACTGGTTCTATAGCCCACATTAGTGCTAATCCTGGTATTCTTCATACTCTTTCTAAGTATAAAGGAACTGATACTGTCATGATTGGAAATGGATCATGCTTGCCTGTTACTTACATTGGTAATACCTGGTTGAATACAAAAGATAATACATTACCTCTCAATGATACGCTGATTGTTCCAGAAATAAAGAAGAACCTCCTTTCAGTTTCTAAACTTACAGATGACTATCCTTGCTCATTTGTTTTTGACAAAACTGGTGTTTATGTAAAGGACAACTATACCAAAGTAACAGTGAAGCTCGGAAGGAAAGTTAGAGGACTCTATCAAGTGGATACACAAACCACATAAGCCTTTTTCACTCAGAGACAAAGGGCTGTAGATGAAGATACATGGCACCAGAGATTGGCACACACAAATTCACAGATAGTGAGACATCTGCAGCATCAGAAGCTAATTCACTATAATACAACAACTAAGAATATATGTAGCAGCTGTCAAATAGCAAAAAGTACTGCATTATCTTTTCCCTTGTCAGACTCTATATCAAATGTTCCTTTAGAAAAGATACACTGTGACATTTAGGGGCCCTCACCAGTAAGCTCCTTTCAAAAGTTCAAGTACTATGTGATCTTTGTTGACAACTTTTCACGCTATAGCTGGTTATATCCAGTGAAGTTGAAATCTAAGTTCTATGATATCTTTGTCAAATTCCAGAAACTAGTTGAAAGACAATACAATCATCGAATCAAAATTTTCTAGAGTGATGGAGGAGGAGAGTTCATAAGTAATAGATTTCAACATTATTTAAAGAACTGTGGCATAAAACAGTTCATGTCTTGTCCACACACACCAAAACAGAATGGAGTTTCAGAAAGGAAACATCGACATATAGTAGAGCTTGGATTAGCTATGTTATACCACTCTAAAGTCCCACTGAGATTTTGGGTAGATGCTTTCATGACAGCTAACTATATTGTGAACATACTCCCTACACCAAAACTAATGATGGATACACCTTATAACAAAATTCATCATAATCAACCAAGCTATGAACATCTAAGGGTGTGTGGATGTGCATGTTATCCTTACTTGAGATCATATACACAACATAAATTTGATCCCAGATCTCTTACTTGTGTATTTCTGGGATACAGTGAACTACATAAAGGGTATCGATGTCTTGTACCCACTAATAACCGTATATATATCAGTAGACATGTTGTCTTTGATGAAACATTTTTCCCATTCACAAAGAAGTTGATCAATGAGTATGGACAGTATACAACTTTATACAAACAATGGATTGAAGAAGTTAAACTGTTCGAGTCTCCAAGTACTGAACCAACGAGACAAAGTGGCCTTATTGACCAAACAGCTACATTTCAGTACCATCCTGCTATGGAAGATCATTACACTCATAACTCATATAGTGGAAATATGCCACGACTACTTCTTTCACACAAATGCAGACGACTCCACTACGGAAGAACAACCAGTACTTACCTCAATAGATGTTATGCCTACTGACATCATTCCTGATCAAGAGCAACACAATCCTAGCTCTTCTTCTTCTCAAGGTAATGTTGTTGTTCATCACATGCAGACTCGACTAAAATCTGGGATTACAAAACCAAATCCCAAGTATGCATGTTTAGCTAAATATCAAGTCCCTATGGAACCAAGATCTATTAAATCAGCATTAGCTGATGAAGGATGGTATAGAGCAATGCAAGAAGAAATGAATGCTCTATATGAAAATCAAACCTGGATATTGGTTCCCAGAATTGACCAAATGAATGTGATAGGCTGTAAGTGGGTGTTTAAGACCAAACTAGCACCTGATGGCAGTCTTGACAGGCTAAAAGCTCGACTAGTTACCAAAGGTTTTCATCAAGAAGCAGGACTAGACTTTGCTAAAACATTCAGCCCTGTTGTGAAACATGCAACAATCCGTATAGTACTATCTGTGGCTCTGATGAGACAATGGCCAACACATCAACTTGATGTTAAAAATGCATTTCTCCATGGAGACTTGAATGAGACTGTATATATGGAGCAGCCACCTGGATTCATACATCCTCAAAAATCTCAATATGTTTGTCTTCTCAAAAAGTCCTTATATGGTTTTCGACAAGCACCAAGAGCTTAGTTTGATAAATTCAGTAACTTTCTCCTCGAAAATGGTTTCTTCTGCAACACAGCTGATCCATCTCTGTTTGTTCTTCATACGGGTTCACATACAGTCTTGTTACTACTTTATGTAGATGACATCATCTTGATTGGCAGCTCAACACAACTCTTAGCTACTTTGATTCATAACCTTAGTCTTCAATTCCATATGAAAGATCTTGGACATCTTCACTATTTTTTAGGAATTGAAGCCAAACGTACTACTTAGGTTCTATTTCTATGCCAAACAAAGTATGCTCTTGATTTGCTTAAACGAGCTCATATGGCAGAGTGCAAACCCATCTCAACTCCTTTGCCACTTAGATCAGTTACTATGACAAATACTGATATTCAGCTAAGTGATCCTCTTGAGTACAAAAGCTTAGTTGGTGGTCTTCAGTACTTGACCATCACTCGACCAGATCTTGCCTTTGCCATGAATCTACTCTGTCAAAAGATGCAACATCCAGCAGTGGCAGATTTTCATCAATTAAAGAGAGTTCTTCAATATGTTAAAGGAACAATGCATCTCGGAATTTATCTCCACTCTAATAGTTCCATAAGCCTTTATGGCTACTCAGATGCTGATTGGGCAGGATGTACTGCTACTCGACGATCTACTACTGGTTTTTGCGCTTATCTCGGATCTAATCTTCTTTCTTGGTTAGCCAAGAAACAACCCACTGTCTCACGATCTTCCATAGAAGCTGAGTATTGCGCACTTGCTTCAACAACTGCTGAACTCACTTGGATCAGTTTTGTCCTACGCGATATTGGTATCTCTCTTCCATCACCAACACTCTTATTCTGTGATAACAAATCAGCTATTTCTCTTACAGCTAATCCTATACTACATGCTCGAACTAAGCATATCGAAGTTGATTTTCACTTCGTTCGTGAGAAGGTCTCTTCTGGGTCCATCCAGGTTTGACATATTCCCAATCATCTTCAGCTTGCTGACATCTTTACCAAGTCACTCTCACGGTTGGCCCACTTTACTATTCGAACCAAATTGGGAATAGGATCCTTAACCCTTCCCAATTTGAGGGGGGATGTTAAGCATATAGGAACAAAGTCTCACTTAGCCACTATAAATTCAGCAGATAACACTGATGCTGGAAGAGAAAGAACTATGAAGAGAAAGAGTTATACGGATTAGCAAAGCGAAGCAAAGAACACGTGGGAAAAACAAAAACAAGAAAGTAACAATGAGCTGATGATCAACGGTGAAGAGCTCGTGATGAAGGCAGACATGGATTGTTATCAATGATTAAGAAAGCCTGAAATAAAGACGATGTGGATCGCCAAGTCGTGTAGATCTCAACTGACACACGTGCTGTTATTCGGTTTAGAGTGATGAAACAAACTAATAAACAGTTAGTAGTATTCAGTTAGTTGTTATATTCTGATATAAGTAGTCTTCTTCTTCCTCGATGAAGGTAAGCGAAGATAGAAGCAAAAATAGAGAGATAGAGCTTAGAGAGCAATCATCAATGGATGCTCTACATTGTACAGCTGATACGTGCTGTGATAGAGAGACAGAAAACAGGGGATGTAAAATAGAGGATTTGTATTCATAAGCTGTCATTGATATACAGAAACTTTGTACTACATAATAGAGTGATTCGAAGTATTTTCCTTTGCTGATTCCTCTGTATCTTGATTCATTTCTTCATCTTCATCTCAATCTTCAGACCACTCTCCTCCATCACTCCCCACACGAGGTCCCTGAACTCCTAGGAGGGGCCCTCGTCATGGTGTGCCAAGTCGACAGAAAAGAGCGTGCTCGAAATCAAGTTGAGCACTATCGTGAAGGCGGCCTGCCCGATGTCGATAGAATGGCCTTGCCGGCAACTCTAGTGGATGAAGTTGACGAGCTCGTCCACCTTCTTGCCGCGGAGGAGCTGGCCTGCGTCCAACTTGTGTGCCAAGAACATCTGGACAATGCACACCTTCCTGAGCTGTTTCCACTTATCGGAGGCGAGCAGCCACACAACGGACTCAGCATAGTAACCACTCGCCTTGACGGCGTCAGGGATCTGCCAGCCGCTCAAAAGCTGGTCATTCTTTTGGAGGGCTTCCTTGGCAGCCTCCAGAGAGGAGATGACTATGGTTGTGATTGCCCCTAACTTTATGGTTATAACAGGGCCATATAGCTTGGAGAGCTTGGCGAGCGCCTGGTGGGGCTTGTCACTGAGCTCGAGGATGTTCCCAATGATCGGGAGTGGGCGAGGGCCCGGCGGCAGTTGGTTGTCGCCGGAGCCTGGCTTATGGATTAATCGTCGCCAGAGCAGATTGATGCTCCACCACAGCAGGCATAGCAACAGAAGGCAAGCTACATAGCACTCCATTTGGTGTTTGGCAAAGCTGATTGTTTGCTTAATTAATTTGGGAGGATATGATATTTATACTTTGGACAAATGTTGGGTTAGCCACAAGTGATAGTTATTAATTGTATGGCTGAGCTTTCTTCCATAGAATAGGGTTCACACAAAGATTCAAACCGGTTCCTCAAAACAAGATCCAGGGAAAAAGAAAGTGACTAATATTTATTTGACTCTTGTTAACAATAATTTTCCGAGATTTGTTAAATGTACTTGATAAGTGATCATCCACATTATACATTACAAGAGAAAAGTACTGTCTTGAAATTATTAACTTTCTTCATTTGATCGTTTAGCAGGTTCTTGCCATTTGCTAATACAATTCTATTCATTTAATAAAGAAAGTGTGACATGGAAATTTCTAAAGTTTTTCGATTTATGCAATGTAGCCTTTAGACTTTTCTGGCCTATGAATAATTAGACTATGTATTGGTTTGTTCATCTTAGTCCTTTCAACAAACACATAAAATAGAATATACAAATGTTTATCCATGTAGCACCATGTCAGCATGCTTCTCCAGTAAAAATTTGACGTGGCTAAAAACATTGAAAAAAATTGCAGAACTGAAAACTAGAGCTTTAATCTACATTATTACATCCAAACTTTACCGAACTCTCTATTCTAGGCTTCCTCCTGATATTTAACTTCACTCTAGTTTTTCTCTTATGGTCCTTCCAAGTATATTTCGTAGCTTTACCTCACTATTCACCTATCCATAATACGTCTAAGCTTTACCAAACTCTCCATTCTGGACTTATTCACCTTATATTCAAGTACCTCCAACTTGTAGATACCTCCACACCTAATGCTTTGTTCCCCATCGAAAGAATAGTCTATTTCTCATCTTTAGACGATTCTCTTATGACATCATTTACATAAGGCTTGTACATCTTTCATCTGGTTACTCAACTATTAAAACCATTTGCCATTTAATAAAGATAGTGTGACATCATAAGAGGTATCTACAAAACATTGTGTGTGGGAGAGAGAGTGTGTTCACCTTTTGCCATTTTTTGGGCATGTTGTGACCTCTCTTTTTCGGCGCCCAATCGGGGCGGGCGCCTGCGGAGGCTAATGGTTTGGCTATGTCTATTAGTTTTAGCCCGGACTCTCCCAAGTCCACAAATTCACGACTTAATAGTTCAAAAAAAATATTTTTGGGATTTTTGATCTTTTTCTTAAAATACAAATCATTTTTTGGCTTTTTCTGACTTTTTTGGCTTTTTGGGGAAAATATGGATATTTTTTTAATTTTTTTTATTTTCTGAAAAATAAATTTTTAATTTTAATTTTAAAAATATTATATTATATTATATTATTAAAATGCGACCTGGGTTGGATCCCTGGGTTGGGTCCGACCCGGGCCGCGAGCCCAAGACCTGGATGGGGTTGCAACGTAGGCTCGGCCCGGGATTTTTGTTTTGTTTTTCCTTTTAAAAAAACATAAGCAAAAATCCCTGATTTGGCTCATCTTTAATAAGAAAAACCAACCCAAGGATTAACCGGCTCACACGCGTAGGCCCAAAATGGGGAAACCCTACCCAAACGTCGATCCGGGTCCGACCTAACTTGGCTTTCTGGAGCCCTCGATTTCGGCGATCCATGGCGCTAGGGACTGACCAAAATGTCACCGGGCGGTGACTCGACTGCGGCAACACCGTGGATGGCGGCTAGGGTTTCGGCGATGACGACGGGCGGCTGCTGGGTCCTCAGGGAGCGGCGGCAACGATGAAGAGCGACTGCTGTTTCCTTTCGGGGAGAGACGGCGGGCAGCTACTGGACTTACCATGACGGCGTCGGAGGTTGAATGGCAGCGATGCTAGGCTGGTACTGTGATGGGGCTGACTCGGCATGGCGGGGACCTAGACACACCGGCAACGATAGCGACGGACCCCTGCTCCCCGAAGCCCACTCAGATCTGGATGGCGTCGGAGAAAGCGGCAGCGGTGAGGCGTGAAAACGGCGGCACGATGAGATCTGGCGCAGTGACGGCGTCGGGGCACGGGACCTCCTCCGATCTCTTCTTCTCTCCGGCCTACCCCCTTTGGCCTACCCTCTTCGGCGGAAGGCCCAACCCCATGCAGCTGTTTTCTTCTCTTCTTTTTTTGTTGTTTTTATTTGCTTTTTTGTTGTTTTTGTTTATTATTATTTATTATCCGAAAAAAAAAAGGAAAATTACATAAATAAGGAAACTAAGGCCTAATTTAAAAACCTAATCAAAATTTAGGTGTCAACAGTGCAATACTCGTACTTTTAGGTAAGGTAAATAGACATACGTGCTTTTCAAAAAATCTTTCCATCTCCTGTAAGTTTACTAGAACTCACGGAATATACTAATACTTTGGAGGTGAGTCGGATTATATACGTGCAAAACATATGCCCCATTATAATCAGGTAGAAGTTCTTCAATATAAACTTATTTAATTATCCTTTTTTAGTCAATTCTTGATGTTGCCTGCGAAAAATCGTTTATATACCCAAAATACGGTTATTTTATATCCTATCCACATAAATAAGTATAATAGTGCTGTGATTTCTCATTAGATAACATGAATTGGTAATAAAATTCAATTAGTATGTAAGATTTTTATATAAGTTCTTGTCATTCAAATTGTTCTTTTATAACGATGATGCTTTTTTTTTTTTTTTAATGTATAACGCAGTTGATGTAAAATCTCGATAACATCATTTTATGATTCTATTATAATAATGTTAAATTTTTTTAATTTACTTTTAATGAAAATGACTACTTATACGTGTTTGTATCTCGAGCTGAATGATTTTCCTCCCGTATATTACTAATAGAGGCGACACTATGACAACGCCAAGTGTTTTTAAAATTTAGCATGTATCCTCAGTTAATTAGAAACTTAGAAGGCCAGGTGATGACTAAGACTTCAATCTGATGTAGAAAAAGGGACTCGTCAACCACAATAGACTAAATAATGGATAGCAAGAAAGAAGTAGCTTCACGAACTCCGTTACCGTGGAAATTGAAAGTAACATATGTAAAAAGATTGAAAATGATATATATTAGAAGAATTGCTTAATGGAGGAGTTCATGAAGAGGAAGGAAAATAAAGTGGGTGGGAAATGTTTGGAAATGGCAAGGAGGAATTATCTTCCATGTTGAGAGTATCCATTGGTGGTCATGAGGTCGTGCATGTAGTTTTCAGTCACTATCTTTAACCTACCTAAATTGAAGAGTTGATTGCACCCACCTAATTATCGATCTCCATCTCATCTTTTTCTATGAGAGCACGTAACTAGATAACAGCTTCATCAATTTAATTTGTAGTTCAATTTCACCAAAAATTGATGATTTATAAGTAAAATCAGCTTGTTAAAATATTTAAATGTTAAATCACATTTTCATCTAACGACTTAAGTTTTTAGAGCAATTTAGCAGTGATTCACAAGATTTTGCATGTGTCAAAACATAAGGTTTGAGTTCAAATATTTATCTTGTCTCTTATTTGCCTATCCTGATTTATTCACAAGTTTTAGTCTTAAGCCAAAGTCTAGCCTATGCAATTTCTAGAGTAGTTGGTAGCGGTCTTACAAAATTTTACATAATTGTTTGCCTAGATCCTCAACCTCAAAAGATTAAAATAAAAATTAAGTCTAATAAGTGATCCTAATTTGTTTTCCTTTTTCTTTTGGTATTGCAAATTTTTCTTATGCAATCTGCAAGTTTTGAAACCCTTTCAATTTATAAAATCAAAATTTCCTATTGTCTATCTATCGAACTCATCATTGTTGGAGTTGGACATGAAAAGATCTGTTGTTATTTCTATATTTTCTTATTTTTATGGGATTCTAAAAGGAAGAAGTAATTCTCTCATTATTTTTTGCCATTATCGTAGCATTGAAGTATTTGAGATACCGATTTCCTCCTTTCAATTCCTATTTCTTCAATTTCACGAAAACTTTCTTCTCCCTCATAATTCGTTGCACAATTCTAAGGTGCTCTTTAGGTTCCTCATGGCTATAGACTTTTAGGGTCTACATGGCAAAATTTCTACTTGTTTATTCTCGTACTCTCTGAAATAGAAAAAAAGCATAAATCCGTTTGGTATTGTAATTTAATTTTTCTATTATCCAAAATAGAAAAGTAATTAGAGAATAGATTTGGAATAAAAATAAGAAATGGAAAAAAGTAATTCTTGCTCCCGGGAACAATTTCTAGAAATAAGTTATTTTCTTTATTTTCTTTTCTTCTTCTTCCTCACTGTCGGCGCTTGGCAATGGCAGCAACTAGCTAGAGTAGGAAGAAGAAGAGATGAAAAAAAGAAGAAAAAATTCATAAAATTATTAAAAAAAAATTAAAGGAAATTCCATATTACAAAAAAACTTGTGGGTCACACCAAACGCATTCTTATTCTTTTTATATTCTATGAACAAAAATTTTGTACAATTACTAAATGTGTTGTTTTATTCAAAAACTGTTTTTAGGGAATAGAAATATAAAATAACTATTTCTGAAAAAAAAAATTATTTTTAGGAATAGAATTGTTATCAAATGCACTGTCAAGATTTGTGTGAAATTGACAAATTCTTATATTGCGAGAGAATCATAAGTAATTGTATTTACACCTAGAAAGTGAAAAATCCTTTTTACCAAAAAGGTTGTTTTTTATTTTTATTTTTTTTAAGAGTAAAGGGGTTCTTTGCTAATCTTGGACGGAAAAAGTAAATGGCTTGGGTAGTAGCGAAAAATCGTAAGTGCTAGAATTTAAAGTGCAAGGACAGTAAATTTGCAAAACGTGAAATGAAGAAATAAATTTGCAACTGATTGATTATCGTGCAAGAGAGAATAAAGAATTCATGATTTTTGTACAAGATTTTTTGCACGCTTTCGTACTTTAAATCATTATTAAAAAAGAAGCTACAACTTCCATCACAGGATATCCAACCATCACTTCGTACTGGAATCGATACATTCTCTGTCTTCCATCTCTTAACAGTTAGCAAGATAGGTAGTAATGGGCTGTCGATGCATCTGTTGACTGATGAGGGCCATAACCTCCATCACATCTATTGTCGATATCTCTATTGATGATCTATGATTAGTATAAATTAGAAGCCTGTCCATTGATGGCTTCTTTGACAAGACTATTTCTACCTGTCGAGGTCCCTATTTCTCGACAATAAAAGTTGATCCTTTTTTTTTTTTAATTATGTCAACAACTTGAAATGCATTTAGCAATATATATAACTTGAAATTGGCAACCGAGAGCAACCAAACTGGGAATTAAATCAACTTGTTATTTATAGACACTCGCCCTCATTTTTTTTTCTTTCTTTTTTTCTGAAATTGAAACGAAATTTGTACTCAAAAGTGAATATATCTTCAATAGAATTAGTTTCTTCTCCTTGGGAATGGGTTACGTCCATGCTTACTGCTTTTGTATGGTCAATCTAGTAGATATGTCAATTGTCATTTATCAATGCTCTCAAAAAGCATAACTTGACACAGTAGAGAGAAATGTGACAACATGTAAATTGAGAGTGTTGCCAATTTATAGAGTGAGAATCAAATCAACAATGTAAAGTAGTTATATATAATGGAAAAAAGGATCCAACAAGAATATGAATTTGTCTTATTCAGCCTTTAATCACCCAAACAAAAGCCAAATTTGTTTTTGGTTCAGCTTTTTTAGAATAAAATGATGGGAATATGGTAATCGTTCCATATGCCACCTCTTCTATTTAGAGAACGAGCTAAGTGCGCAGCCCCTTTGCAGCCTGAAACCATTGGACCAATAAGCCCATGTCGGTCTTTCTTGTTACTTTCCCCACAATATAACAATGATTTCCAGTAAATCAGTTACCTGCCTTTCATGTTGGAGAAACGGTTGATATTATTGGAGATGTAGATTGAAATGATTGTGATACCGATTCTGATTATGGAGTAATTGGTTCAGTCAATCTGTAATTGGTATGGTAAAATAGGAAAATGAATCTTGTATATTTTTTCCCTATTTTTCACCTTTCTTTCTAGCATTATAAATAAAGCGATGTACATGTAAAAATATCATAGTAATACAATTACAATTCCTCCAATACTTTGCCTCGGGTTTTGTTTTTTGATTTGTTGTTGCAATCCCAATCCTACAAAACAAATCAGCACTCTCGGTAGTAATTCACATTTTATGATACCATGCCAAACAAATTCCTTGGTTTCATCAAGGTAGCCAAGTCCAAGCCCATAAACATATCCAGTCGAACCCACCTTCATTAAAAAAAGTTTAAATTAATGAGTTATGAACTAACAATATCCAAGGTGGGTAGGTTTTAGACTTGGACCCTATACCTAACTTTGTTTCAACTGGTTCCCATTTTTTGGACTCTATACTCTACCCTATTTGCACTGTACCCTATTTTGGAACCACCTTGTTTTTCCGGTCCTATTCTAAGGTCAACCCTATTTTCCATTGGAACCTATTTTGTAACCACTAGATATCCTATACAACTTCAAATTTTACATTAATATGCGAGAAAACAATGTAATCCTCCTAATTTGTATTGAAACATTAAGCACATGTAATAAATAAATATATGAACTTTGTAACTAAATGAGATTAAGGATCCACAATACTAATTATCATAAACAAACATCATGAGGTAAAGCAAAAATCCTATGTGAAGGACGGTGCGACCATAAGTCGGTGATGGACGGTACAATCGTGAGCTGGCATAGGAGGGAAGTGAGTGAGGAAGAGGAATGATGAAAGATGAGTGCCATGCTAGAGGAAAAATGCAGTTCTAATATTAGAAATCAAGGGAAAGAAAGATAGGTTTTGGACTTTTGGGCTTATAGAACCAATTCCAAAACCGATCTGGTTGATTCGGTTCCCGGATGGGTATTCACTTGGACTCAGTTCTCAAACTAGTTTAAAGAGGTTCTGAATATTGGGAACCTCTTCTTGAACCAGTTTAAATGGGAACTGGCTCCTAAACTTGTTTTCCAGGTGGGCCAGTTCGATTCCCGGGTAGACTTGATCCAGTTGCACACCTCTGACTATGATAGATTAACTGTTTTACATCCTATCAATTCTCTAGTGTGGAACTTCTCTAACATAACCGACACATGTATCTTATAAAGCTCTATTACTATCAACTATCTCTTGGATTGATTTTCTTTTCCCGCTTATTGTCTGTATCCTTGAACTCTAATACATAAGTTCATAAGTGAGAAAAAAAAATTAAGAGAAAGATGAGCATATCTAATTGAAAAAGTCTCACAACTAGTTGATTGATGCTCAACCTTATTAAGAATGTACACAATGATTACAACATTAATGATTAAGAAATTCCACATACGATTATTTAGATATCAATCACTCCAAACTCGAAACCGTCTTCCCAACAGCAGGAAATAACATCACAAGAATGTCAATTAATTTCTTATCGTATAGATTATTAAGTAATTTCATCCATGGGTCACTGTTGGCACGCTGTGAAGCACCATCGTCCCGACCATGAGGCCCGGCCCAAACCCAAAGAGGACGCCCCACACCAACCCCTCGCCGGTCGTCGTGAGCCCTTCCTCTGCCGACTTCCGCCGCATCTCAGCGAGGATGAACGAGACACACGCACTCGACATGTTCCCATACTCTCTAAGCACGTGCCTCCCGGCTCGGAGTCTCTCCTTTTTCAGCCCTAGCTTGGCCTTAATTTGGTTGAGTAAGGCCAGGCCACCCGGATGAGGCACTCAAAAGATGGAGTTCCAGTCACCTATGCAGAGCGAATCGAACGCCTCCTTCAAGCTCTTCTTGATGTTGCTTGTGATCAAATGTGGGATCCTGTCAGATAACCCGAAGGTGAGGCCAACGTCGCGCAGTTGGCCCTAGATGGAGCCCTTGGAGTTTGGCAAGACGGTCTCCGCAGTTCACACGAGTTGGAATATGGACTGCTCAGCAGGGATCTCCAGGTCGGACCTTATGATGAGCGCGGCCGCTCCGTCCCCAAAGATGGCCTGGCCAACAAGTTGGCAAGGTTCACAGCGGACGGGCCTCAGAAGATGGTGACAGTGATCTCAGAGTAGACGACGAGGACGCAGGCACTGGCGTTGTTCTCAGCAAGGTCCTTCGCAATGCGGAGGACAGTGCCACCAGCAAAGCAGCCCTGGTGGTAGAGTATGACACGCTTGACTGAGGGGCTCAGACCGAGAAGGCGCATGAGCTGGTAGTCGGCGCTGGGCATGTCAACGCCGGAGGTGGAGCAGAAGACGATGTGGGTGATTTTGGACTTGGGTTGGCCTCATTCCTCGATGGCCTTCAACGCTGCCTCCTCGCCGAGCTTCGGGATGGTGTCGATGATTATGTGCTGGCGTGGATTGAGCGAAGGGGTGTCGTACGAGCAGAACTCGGGGTGTTTCTCCATAAGCTCCTCGGTCAAATGCATGTAGCGCTTGTGGATCATTGACTTGTCACCTGCGACGTTCCCTTACGTTGCTTTTACTTTCCAAGGACAACGTTGACATGTATGCCATGAAAGTAAATACCGAATTTGCATGGCTAGCTTACATATACTATACGACAATCTTTTTTTCGACCATTCTAAGATTGTTAAGAATGATTGCAAATTCATTACGCAAAGAAGCAAATTGTAGTCATGCAATTTGGTCATGCGGAAGTAGTAGTCAGGGTACTTGGCCTGGTACACACAGTTTGCCGGGTTCGCCGTCCCAATGGCGAGGATGGTGGCTGGCCCCTTGGCCCGCTGGTTCTCACGGATCTTCTCGATAGCACCCATCTATCTCAGACCTGCGTTCGAAACTTTTTCTTGTGTATTGCGGATCTAATGAAGTTCAAAGTGAAGCTGAGACTCTACAACTTGATCCGGCTGTGAACATTTGCAGCCCATTGCCTTGCCTTTTATAGATATGAAGTGGGCAAGCTCACGCTGGGTTTTGAGGCAATTACGTTGAAAAAAAAAAAAAAAAATTCTTCCACGTGTAACTATTGACTATGTTGATTTGATGGTTGGTATTGTATGCTTTAATTTTTTAATTAATTGATCAGTTAGGTGAGATTCATTTAAGCGTCATCGGATGATGCGTAATTGAATTTTATAAGTCTCTCTTTGTGATCCTAGAACTTCTGACTATCACTGGATGCACATGTTTATTTGGTCGGTAGGGTTTTGGTGGGACGATGATGACATGGAACAGATTGGCCATTTTTTCACAAGAAATTGAGTTCGATTTTTAAGCAGGAACGATGAGTCGCGAGGCATTATTATAATAGCCAACGGGAATCGCGAGAACATTAATAATCTAAGCATCGTGAAACATCTCGAAGAAGACCGATAGAGATCATTATTGACAATGGACTACCAAAATCAGAAAATTGTTCAAAATGTCTTAAATATATTACACATTTCCTAATTCAGTTCTAAACATTTTCTTACCAATTAAATCATAAACATTTTCTTATTTACCTAATTGAGTCCATCTGATCAATGTGACTAGAATTCACTAATGTGGACGTTGACCGTTCTACGTGACATAACTGGCAATAACATGGACAATTTTTAATAATATTTTAATATTTATTGTTAATTTTTTATTTCCTTTTTCCTTCTTTATTTATTTATTTATTTATTATTGTGGCCAACGAGGGTCGTCAAGCCCTTGCTGGCCACAGGCAAGGGTGTGTGAGAAGGAGCCCTTTAAAGCTTATTTGTTGGGAGCATATGGCAAAGGCCATATTGAGTTAAAATTTGAACTCACCTGAAGTGATCACCAAGAAGGAAGTTAAAATTTGAACTCACGACATATTGAGTTGGATCTACTTTCATTATGGGTGATTGAGTAAAGCTAGTCGAGTGGCGACCGTTTCGCTCCCTATTCAAAAATTTCGGAACTAGCAACCGAACTAATAAGGACCAATCCAATTCCAGAATTGATTGATCCAGTTCGGTTCTTGAAACATGACTGAGATGATGTCCATGGTTTTTTTTTTCTTTAAATGGTTTAAAAGTTAAAAAAAAAAGAAAAAAAAAAAAAATAGCATGCCGTTTTCCTTTTAGATGGATGTGGGACACCCTCTTGGGAAAACTAAAAGTGAAAAAAAAATAAAAAAAAATAAAAGCCCAAGTGTGAGATCCCACATGGATTTGCAAGGATGAAGACAAGTTGCATTTTGCTTTTTAGGATAAGTACACTGAAAATTCTATAACTTATTACAAAAATACAATTAAGCTCTAAAACTTTCAAAAGATGCAATCAAGTCTTAAAACTTGTTAAATTGATGAATCAAATTAACTCCATTTAACTTGATTTAGTCACCGCCGACCAAAGCAATGACGGCCAGAATTGATTTCTAAGCTATTGATCAATGCCTTAAGTATTTTATTAGTTTGCTTTAACATGACGATGCTATTTATAGATCAATATAAGATGGATTGATGGCGACACAATGTATGTTTCCTCGTGTTTGGTCCAGCGATGAAAGTGTCACAAATTGTCCTCAACTTTTATCCGTATCTCACTCAGCTCGCCTTAGTTTTTAAACATGTAATTTGCACCTTTGAAATCGTACATATCAAGCAGATCCCATCAACTAAAATACAGTGGAGAATTGCGCTAATCTTAAAATACTAGCACTCGCAGCATGTTTCGAGCAAATCAGAGATATTCAAATCGGAAATAACGTTCTTATGCCGATTTATTGTTGATTTGTTTTCGTGATTATTACCCATTGAGAAGATTTGTGGCGCCGGCATTATCTATTAAAGTATTGAAAGTGATAATGCCACGGGGTCGCCCCCTTTGTTTTCGTTTTGTACTTATCAAGCATCTTTCTTGCACATCTATTTCTTTCGTAATGAAAAATCAGGTTTCTGTTACCATACCCGCATTCATAATGCATACAAAAGTCGTCACAAGTGGGTTGCACGAATATATATCAATTTATATAATTACTAAGTTTGAATTGTTAGAGATAATATAGGAAAATATCCCTTAATATCTCTACAACAAATGATTTAATTCGATAG
Organism: Eucalyptus microcorys; assembly: GCA_014182515.1. Classification (NCBI taxonomy): domain Eukaryota; kingdom Viridiplantae; phylum Streptophyta; class Magnoliopsida; order Myrtales; family Myrtaceae; genus Eucalyptus; species Eucalyptus microcorys. Next base: position 21,567,811 of record CM024566.1, on the reverse strand, counting down.
GTCCTGTAAAATATGACGAAAGAAATTCTTTTTAGGTATGCATATTGTTCACCAAAAAAAAAAAAAAATTCTATTGGGTCACACAAAAATACCAAGTGTGATCACTCTCTCTCTCTCTTTCTCTCACAATCTTCTATGCAGTCTCACAACATCTTAGCTCACCTCTGACCGTCAAGCCATCACTAGAGCTGCCACAATGCCCTCCACAGTATTGCCGCCATGCACAGAGAGAGAGAGAGAGAGAGAGAGAGCCTTTGCGGCGGAGGAGGAGGAGGAGGTGGCAAAGATGACGGCGAAGGAGAGTCGATTGAGAACATTATCTATTAGTCTAACATTATCCTAGCCAAATGAAAAAGAGAAAAAGGAAAAATCTCCCACTGCCAAAAATAAGAACAACAACAACAACAACCACATTCGCAACCTTGCCTTGCCTTCTTGTGTCACATTGTGTCACCATGCCTTGGCTTGCTTTGCCTCACATCATTGCCCTCGCATATGGCCAATGACCTATGCTCGCCATTGCCAAGGTCTCAACGACCAGTGAAAGAAAATAGGAAAAAAATTAAAAGTTTAAAGAAATTACATTTTTTTTTTAATGTTAGAACCAATTACATCACCTAGGATTGCTGGCGCTAATTAGATTGTCATATCATCAATTTTTGGTCAAATTTGTAGGAAAGACTAGATTGATAAATCGTCAAAAGATTTTAAACTAAATTAGTTAAATTAAAAAGTTTCCGATTAAATTGGCCATTGTACAATGAGTTTAGGACTTTTAAACAATTTTCTTAGATATAAATAGTCTCACCGTTTATTTGTAGGAATTCCATATGTTCTATTAATACGTAAATATTTCCATCGTAATACCACATGTGCAAATTGATAGTTGCTACCATCCACTCTATCATTCATCACTATATCAATGGTAGATAAAGCCGCTTAGGGAAGCATGTATTACAGGTTCAACAAAATGATTATAATTCAGGTCAAATATCGATTCAACATGAAAATTTATTAAAAACAAAGTCTTGAATTGAGCCCGTTTACAAAACCCGATCTAAATTAATGCATGCAGCAGTGCCGGGCCTCATTAAGCGAACGCCCAAATGGAAGCATGCTGTTTTAAAGAAAGTTCGAAGTTTGGACCTTTTTCAACCCACTAACGGAAAAAGTAAATTCGTTTGGTGGTTGAAGTCGGGCACTTTGATCTTTTAGTTATATATACACACATCATATATTGGGATTTTGTCTTTTAGGCCAGGTGTGCCCATAATTTAGCAGGCGAGTCCTGGCCGTGGTATCAAATTACGAAGCGAACTTGCGTTCGTTACTACATTCAAGAATAAATAAAAAAAAGGGTTTAAACTAGTGAAAATATTATGATGAAAATTGGTGCATTTCTCAATAAGATTGAGATACTTTTTCGGGAGAAATGACTGCTTATAATTGGGGAGTTTGATTATTATGGAGAGTAATGGAGTGACTTTTTTTGGCTCAACATCTGAGTGACTTGATTATAGTTATAATGCATATCATATTGCTTGATTTTTATATTAAATTTCTTGTGATGCTTGAGGATGTAGATCATACCAACCAATTATCTATTCAATGGTTTGTCCAGTGAAGCCATATTGGGAAGGTACAGCAGAAGCCTAATAATTTTTCCGAGGGCAAGATCGTTAAAAGGGAGCCTAAATTTGAACCCGTTAATATATTTAGTTGGACCCATTTTACTCAAAGACTCAAACTAATGAGTTATGAGTCAACTAGAATATATCTTAACTATTCCAAACTACACTAATTATCCAATGTTAAATTTCTCTAATACAACTTATACGTGCATCTCAACAATTGAAGCACGCAATAGAAACTCAATACCTTTATTTGGGTAGATTGGTAAGAGGGAAACCAAGTCTGACCCATCAAAATATCCAGTTGGACTCATTTTCATTTAAAAAATTTAAGTAAATGAATTATGGGCCAACTATGATATATTAATTGTTCTACACTATATCAGTTCTCCATTAAGGGATTTTTTTAATGTAATTGACATATGCATCTTAGCAAGTTCTATTACTATCAACTGTCTCTTGGATTGATTTTTCTTTTCCCGCTTATCACCTATATCCTCAAACTCTAACACACAAGTTCATGAGTGGGAAAAGATTAAGAGAAAGACCAGCATATCTGATTGAAAAAGTCTCACAACTGGTTAATTAATGCTCAACTTTATTAAGAAAGTACACAATGATTACAGCATTAATGAATAAGATATCCCACGGACAATTATTTAGATATCAATCACTCGAAACTCTCTTCCTACTATTAAAATAGCAGGAAATAACATCACTAGAATATCAATATATGGAATTATATAAATAGATTACTAATTAATTTCATCCATGGACTGTTGGCACGCTGTGAAGCACCACCGTCTCCACTGTGAGGCCCGGTCCGAACCCAAAGAGGACGCCCCACTCCAATCCCTCGCCGGTAGTCGCAAGCCCTTCCTCCGCTGACTTCCTCCGCGTCTCATCGAGGATGAACGAGACACACGCACTGGACATGTTCCCATATTCTCTAAGCACGTGCCTCGCGGCTCGGAGCCTCTCCTTTTCAGCCCTAGCTTGGCCTCGATTTGGTTGAGAATGGCCGGGCCACCCGGATGAGGCACCCAAAAGATGGAGTTCCAGTCACTTACGCCGAGCGAATCGAATGCCTCTTTCAAGCTCTTCTCGATGTTGCTCGCGATCAAATCTGGGACCCTGTCGGATAACCCGAAGGTGAGGCCAACGTCGCGCAGTTGGCCCTCGATGGCGCCCTCGGAGTTTGGCAAAACGGTCTCCGCAGCCCACACGAGTTGGAATATGGGCTGCTCAGCAGGGATCTCCGGGTCGGACCCTATGATGAGCGCGGCCGCTCCGTCCCCAAAGATGGCCTGGCCAACAAGGTTGGCAAGGTTCTCAGTGGACGGGCCTCGGAAGGTGGTGACAGTGATCTCAGAGCAGACGATGAGGACCCGGGTGCCGGCATTGTTCTCGGCGAGGTCCTTTGCGATGCGGAGGACAGTGCCGCCAGCAAAGCAGCCCTGGTGGTAGAGCATGACACGCTTGACTGAGGGGCTCAGACCGAGAAGGCGCATGAGCTGGTAGTCGGCACCAGGCATGTTGACGCCGGAGGTGGAGCAGAATACGATGTGGGTGATCTTGGACTTGGGTTGGCCCCATTCCTCGATAGCCTTCAACGCGGCCTCCTCACCGAGCTTCGGAATGGTGTCGATGATTATGTCCTGGCGCGGGTTGAGCGAAGGGTCGTCGTACGAGCAGATCTCGGGGTGTTTCTCCATAAGCTCCTCGTTCAAGTGCATGTAGCGCTTGTGGATCATTGACTTTTCACCTGCGACGTTCCCTTACGTTGATTTTACTTTCCAAGAACAAAGTTGACATGCATGCATTGGAGTTTTTATTTGTTCTGCCTTTTTTTTTTTTTTTTGCTATAGTAATAAAGAATTTGCATGGCCAGCTAACACATACTACTCGACAAACTTTTCTTTCGACCATTCTAAGATTGGTAAGAATGAATGCAAATTCATTACGAGGAGAAGCAAATTGTAGATAGTTAAACTTTCTTAAAGGATGTATTGAGCCAAACACAGCACATATGTTTCATGAGAAAAAATAAACTACGAAGTTAGGATATGCTCTAAACTTATATATATTTATATTTGTAGCTAGGGCAATCCAGAGTGCGACTCACATATGCGGATGAACTTCTGCTTGAGGGTCGTCATGTGCTCACTCTTGGTCACGCGGAAGTAATAGTCATGGTACTCGGCCTGGTAGATGCAGTTTGAGGGGTTCGCCGTCCCAATGGCAAGGATGGTTGCCGGCCCCTTGGCCCGCTGGTTCTCGCGGATCTTCTCAATGGCACCCATCTATCTCGGACCTGCGTTTGAAACATTTTTCTTTTGTATGGCGGATATAATGAAGCTCAAAGTGAAGCTGAGACACTACAACTTGGTCCAGCTGTGAACATTTGCAGCCCATTGCCTTGCCTTTTATAGATATGAAGTGGGCAAGCTCGAGCTTGGTTTTGAGGTGATGACGTCGAAAAAAAAAAGCGACTCGACAACCGCAAAAGATTAAGCAATAGATAGCAAGAAAGATGAAGCTGCACGAACCTCATTGTCATGTAGATGGAGAATAATAGGGTTTCTTGTGAGCGTTAGCAAAGAAAGTATAAACTCATAAAGGTGAAATTGCTGCAAGAAGGAGTTCAGGGACAGGAAGCAAACTAAAGTAGGTGTGGAATGTAGAAGTGTTTGGAAATGAGAAAAAGAAGTCTCTTCCATGTTAAGCATCCATTGGTCATGGGGTCGTGCCTGTAGTTATCAGTGACTATCCTTAAGCTACTTAAGATGAAGACTTAGATTGATTTGAGTCTGCTAATTTTGAACCAGAGCGTTGGGTGGTATGTCGACTCATTGCACATGTCACATTATCCAATTACCTATAAATCTATTAGACAAATATTAATTCAATCCTAAACTTTTCAATTTAACTAATTTAGTTCTAAACCTTTATATGAAATTTTAATGTAGTCTTTCCAATCAATTTTCGTTGAAAATCACCAACATGGCAATATGTAACATAGGACGACCAACAATAATTGAACTGCCATATTAGCGATTGCCAACAAAAAATGACTAAAATGACTATATTGAAATTTCAAGGAAAAGTTTAGGATTAATTTAGTATAATTGAGAATTTAGGATTGAATTGATGTCTGAACAATAGATTTAGGACTGATTGGATAACTTTTCCCAATATATACACACATTTTGTGATTAGGTCAAATATTGATCCTAATTCGATGTACCTTTTCATTTGGTATTTTAAATTTTCATAAGCAAGCTGCAAGATCTCTAACCCATTCTATTTTGTAAAATCACATTCTCGCCTTATCTATTTTTGTACTTATTGTTTGGAGAATAGTAACAACTCAAACAATATTGGATTAGCACAACAGAATAACACAATCTCCCATCTTATATAAACCTAAAATAAAATGATATTATAGAGCATTATAAATACTAAGCACGCAAACACAAGGCGATTTTTTTACTTGGAAAACCTCCTCCGTGTGAGGAGATCAAAAACCACGAGACCAGAGTCCAACCAAAATCTTCACTATCAATAAAACTATATGAATAAAGTTCTTCTCTAGTAAATACTATAGGTGTATTGCAGCAAAGACATCAAGAATATCATTATTGGCAATACACATAAATTTCACAAAAAATCAAGGATAAATCTCACAAAAAACATAAGTCCTGTTCAATTGATGAAAAACCTGATGTAGGGAGTCTCAATTGAAAATCAAACCATTTAGATTTGAGAAGAATGTGCTGTGTTCACGCTGACAAAATTTCAATTCAATCGGACTACGAATCGACCTTTACGTTAGCTTGATGTAAATCAAATACTATGCTCAACCCAGTTTTCTGCTCTCTCTTTCTCTCTTGTTATTGTGTTTCAACTAATGTTATTTACGGCTATCATATAAAAGATAATAAAAAAAACCCTATTTCTCAATATGGATTATTATATGGGCTCAAGTCTTTGGGTTTGCAATTCATTAGACTTCTTCCATATGGAAGTGAACCTAGCATGTATCAGTGTTCGATGTCAGCATTGGATGTAAATATTCTAATCTAATTAATTTTCATGTTTAATGATGAAGTTTGGTATCATTCTTATAATTAATCATTTTCAGCCGTTGTTTAATAAATGGAGAAGAGCGAGAGATACGAGTTATTTTAGAAAATTGATTTTAATTCGTTCGAAATGAGGAAGATTGATTTAAATTTGGAATCAATGAGAATTCTGTAGGATAACACGGTTGGGTCGTCAATCTAGTTAAGTGCCATTTGCCTTTTGGTACTGTAAGGGTCATTATTTATCTTCTAACAGCAACCATGGATTTTCATGGGATTTTTTTAAAATATTCGAGGCCGAAAAAAATGTTTGGCTTGATGTATAATACAGGGAGATATCCAATAATGCAATGTAATATCTCAGTATATTATAATTGTCAAGTTGCCTCGTTCTTGACCCCACGAGTGAGAGTAACATTCAATGCTTTTTCCTACTCTTTCAAGGTCTTTTTCTTCACAAAAAATCCCTTTTTTGTGTACTTTTTCCTTTATTTTGATGCAATTGTCTAAACATTTTTTTTTTTTTACGTACTTGGCCATAATAGACACTATACGATAGGAACAAACACCGTATATGGCTTCACCAAAAAAAGGAAAAAGAAAAAAAGAAGAAGAACAAACACCGTATATGGCAATGCACTATATATAAGAAAACTTGATTTCAACACAAAATCAAATGAATTTGGATTAACGTCCATCTGTTTTTGTTTTGTTTTTCATACTGTGTCTTTCAAGTTATCTATACTCTTCCTAACTTATCAAGTTAAAAAAGTGATGTTTTAATGAAATTAGGTCATTAGCTAGCTACTTCCAATATGTAGATTGTCACTTAAAACTAGCCGTGTTTTGAACTTTTTTTAATCTCACGTAAAAATTTCGTTCAAAAGGTGAAAGAAAACAAATATACGCTCATTGTATATTCATTTATCTCGTTAATAGAGACAAAAGTAAGTATGTTTCAATGATAGGTTGTTGTAAAGTACCAAATATTTGCGGCACAAATCATAAATTTTTTCCAACCAAAAAAAAAAGATCATAAATTTTTGAATCCTCTATATAACTATCATATTCTCACCAATAATAAAAGATTATTCATGAGAAACTTTTAATCTTTAGAAACGATGTTGTTGAGATAATTTTATGCGTGAGTATTTTTATCGTGCAGTGGCATGGGTTTGTCTCTAGTATTCATGAAACCTTATTTCGGGTTAAAAATTAGTAGAAATGATGAAGACACTAGCTATTCCCTCTCCGCATTGCCACAAGGATCTCACCATCCTCTACGCAATTCGGTTGGAGTCATAGGAGGTCTCTCCCACATGAAGTATGCCGCAGCTAGGTAACACATCATGGAACTTTCAAAAGTTCAATCACAACGTGAATCAAGTTTGTGAGCCTGTAGAAACCAGGTAACCCATTCAACGCTAAACCATTATGTGAATCGTTATTAGAAAATAACAGGTGTGGGCTTTAATAACAAGTGTGGGCTTTAATAACAAGTGTGGGCTCACTCTAATGAAATAAGAATGTTTTAGTCATCTGACGCCAATTTTAAAAGTGATCTTTAATATATAGTTTGTGTATAGATGTAAAGAAGGATAAACATCCAAGTACGTATTTTTCTACTACTTTTAAGGAGATAATTTTTTCCCTTTCAAAATGGAGGTTTTATGTGTCTCCAAGAGTAGAATTTCGTGAATAGCAAGATGGTTGAACAGATATCTATGAAATTTGGTGAGATCACAACCAACTCTTCTAAAAGTCTGTAATTGGCAAGGTAAATAGGAGTTTGAAAAGATTAGAAATCAAAATCTCCCACTCTTAAGCTATGAAAGATTTTGTATGACCACTGTTAATTGTTCTAAACACTTAAACTATTATATGAAAGCGTGGGTTAATATTTAAATATTTTAACAATACCTTCATATAAACCATTAGATCTAGAATCACATTCAATGTTAGAAAGTTCAACTCAAAAATTTAATTTTATTGGTGGAGAGAGACCACGTGAATATAAATAACATAGAAGACTCGTTGTAAGGTGATGTATGGTAATATTTCGACATCCATGTACATTGCTAATATCTCAAAAACAAGGTTATGGACAAATGATTCCGTTCCATGTAGCACTTTTTTCCACTCAATGAGTTTAGGTTTGTTCTTTTATACTTTTGATGGGAATTTTTCTAAATGATTGCTTCTATTACATTACGTAGGCTAAATACTCAATCCATCCTGCCCTAAAGGGCAACCTTGATGTTTTAAGTAGGAATGAGCAATTCCATATTCCTTATAGGTTCCAAGTGGAACCTAGAACCTACTCTCGAGTATAGAGGTTTTTTTATTATTTTGAAACCTAAAATCTACCCATCAGAACTTGAAACCCGAAACCCTACCTTGTTATAGGTTTCATGGTCGGTTTCAGAGTCTAAGAGGTTTTTTTTTTTTTTTTTTTTTTTATTTCATTTTTAGTTAAGCAAAACAAAAATAAGCACGACAATAAAAATAAACAAGGATTTTATTATCGATTGCCTAAGAATGAGCATCCATATGCACTTGTCAAATAGTATTAAGGAAATTTAACAGTTTTCAATGCATCGATTGTTCTTGTATTATACATAATCACTATCTTGAAAATTGAATCATTCAAACTAAAATGCACCTTACAATGGCACAAGATCCAACAAAGAAAATACAAAGCATTAGAGCATTATAGGTAAGAACACACCCTAATTTTGTGACATCCAGATTTTCGGGTTCTGATTTCGATTAGATAAATTGGGCATTTCATCGACGCAACTACAGTGTTTTTCTTTGAGTTGGCCACTCATGAGATAACTAGACTAGCTAGGTAAGTTATTAAGGACTTTAAGGCAAATAGACTTGAGAATTCGATCATAAATCTACTTCTCGACCATGCTCATCTTTAGAGATCATTACAGCACAATTAAAAATCGAATTAAGATCAGAGATAGGTCGGTTCGACTAAGATGAATGACCGATCGTGGGTGACTCCATTAAATTGGAAAATTTTCATCGATCGGCACTAATTTGATTTTACTATCATTTTGGTACCCCGTGTCCGTATTTGAATTCTCGAGATTTTCACAACATTCGAGAGTCGCCAATGGGTCGAGTGGGTTCATCGTGGCTCGAAGAAAATCGACCACGGATCATTTGTCCTAAAAAGTTCTAAAAACTACCCAGTAGCCTAGGTCACACTAAAAACGCGTCCGAGTGAAATTAATTACCAACCTAAGTCCAATTTCAAAAATTGAAGATTCTGTCATGTCACAATAAATTTTAGGAACATCGACTCAGTCTCAGAAGATTTTTCTAACAACCGAGACTTTTTGGGAAAAAGTTGAGATATGGCCGTTTTTAATCGGAATTTACAGAGGGCCGTTTTTATTGTAAAAATGGGATACAAGTGAGTCATATTGAAGAGGAGGAAATCTAGTTCGACCAAAAACTCGACGGTTGAATTTTCAAAGGCCGGACTAAATTGTTTGAAGAAGGATTGGGGTCCAATTTGTGCCATTTTGCCTACAAATTCGTATGCCACATATACCCCACACCTTGGCCTACCTAAATGCTTCTATAAGGGGGCATAATTGTAAAAAAAAAAAGGTGGGTGGATGACAGCTAGGTGTGGCCCACGTGTAGATGACCTAAGAGAGAGAGAGAGTGAGAGAGAAAAAGAGAAACCGGTTTTCTCTTCTTCCCTTCTCTCTCCCGTCGTTGTCTCTCTCCATCTCCTTCCTCTTCCTGGCGTTTTGGTAGATAGCAGCAACCGAAGAAGACCTCGGCAGCTACAGAAGATCGATTGGTGCAGACAGCAGCCTCGCTCGCCTCCGTCCGCCACTGCACGCCACCAGAGCTACCGTCGCCGCCGTCTTGCTGCCTGCGCGCAGCTTCGCCCTCTCTCTCCCTCCTCTTGTTCATGCGAACCAACAAAACAGAAACCGAAGCAGAAGTAGCGGCCATCGTTACCTAGAGCCGAAGCAACAACCGCTAGCCACACGCCACCTCGCCAAACCGCCGATCGCACCATTGCATGGCCGCGTGTGCTGTTCCCCTACAACCCCCGACCCCTGCAGCTTTTGTTCGTCCGTTGGAAGGACCGGCCAGCCTCCGTGAACGGCTAAGCAGGCCGCCGGAGCCACCGTACGCCGCCACCTCAACCCACCGGAGCTTCGCATGGCCCTAGCCACCCTTGGCCGCCTCCACTGACGCCGAATTCGCCCCTAAGTAGCAGTGCACAGAGAGTTGGAAAATGGGTATGGCAGCACCTTCGTGGCCCTTTTTGGCCGTCTTCCCGAGCCCGGATGCTTGGCCCGCCTTGGGGAAAGTCGATTCTCGTATCGATGCCATCGTTTTGAGTGAGTTTTGCTCACTAATGCCTTCTTAGTTTGCTAATTATACTTAAAATGTTGATTAGTGCTAGTTAAGTGTAATTATGTGGTTAGATTAGAATGGATTAGCGATTATTAGTTAATTAAATTGCATATTAGTTAGGTGGTTAGTGTACTTAGATAGATAATTGCATATAGTATTTATTGGATGCTTGTTGGGATTTTTCCCGACCCTTATCGGGTGTTAATTAGGCAATTCAGGCCTAAATGGAATTTTTAGTAATTAAATATTAATTTCCAAAATTAATTAATTATTTATTTATTTTCCGGAAATTCAACTTGGATGGCTAGTGACCAGGATTTTATGCTGATGATCATGGTACAGTCCATTTATTTAATTGAGTTATATGTTGTGCTAAATTGGAATTATTGTATTTATTTATTTAATTTTCGAAATTATTTATTTAATTATTTATTTTTCGGAAATTCAACCGGGATGGTCGGTGACCAGAATTTGGTGCCGATTGTCGTGGAACAGTCCGTTTATTTAATTGAGCTTTATTTTGTGCTAAATTGAATTATTTGTGAAATTGGGAATTATTCTTTAATTGAATAATCTTTGGTTATTAATTGAAAAATAACCGAGCATCGGTCGATAATGCCAAAAATATTTGAATGGACTATAGAAAATGTGAGAGTTATGGAAAGAAAAATATTATATTTTGGCTAAGGCCAGCAGTGTGCCCACGCACGAGAGTTTATCGGATACTTTTAATACGAAGAAATTAGGCCAAGACATTATTTGAATTGAGGAATTTAAATGCGAGGCACAATGTCATTGGGCCATGAGGGATTAAGCATGTGTTGGTTTATAGTTGAAGCAAGATGATTATTGGAAGTTGATGTGATGTGTGTTGTGTTGAGGGAAACCAATGGGTCAAGAGCAAGTAAAGGACTAAGTACTACACGAGTAGACGACTTCGTGTGAGTCACCTCTAGGGCCTTATACCATTGCTTATTGTAGTTAAGGGCTAAATGTTACATGGCAACTTGAGTCGCATGGGAATTACTTCTAGTGCCTTGCGGTATTGCCATGCATAGTGAAGGACTAAGTATTACACGATAGTAAGGTTTCGTGTGAGTTACCTCTAGCGCCTTATACTATTGCTTTTTGTAGTGAAGGACTAAGTACTACACGATAGCGAGATTTCGTGTGAGTTACCTCTAACGCTTTATACTATTGTTATTTGTGGTCAAGGACTAAGTATCGCACGATGACAAGACTTCGTGTTGGGTCACCTCTAGAGCCTTGAGCCTTTTTTTGAGTAGGAATGTTGAATTGGAACATTGAGAATAATTATCGAGTATAGATGGAATCATCGATATGATTTGATCCGTTTGTCATGAATTGATTGATTGAACTAAATTGGCTGGGAATGGTCATCGTTGACATGTAATCGACTGTGTCGATTGATCATTGCTTTGATCGATGTTGTGAATTGATTGATCGAATGGAAATGACCGTGAGTGGTCTTGTTGGCGTGTAATCGACTTGGTCAATTTGATCGATGCTTCGATCAGTGATGTGATTGCTTGGATGCCTATTTGATCTGTGCTAATATGCAGGTGGAATCTGAGGCCAAGGTAAGTCTTCTGACTCATGTTGTGCATAGATAGCCCTAAGGTGTATTAGTTTACTAATCGGGTCTTAGGGGGTAGAACTTGCTGAGACGTGGTCTCAATGGTTATTGAATAACCATTTCAGGACCCTGATGAGGAGCCTGAGGAAGAGGAATCTGAAGAGGAGAACCCTAATGTGGAACCGGATGAGAAGGAAGATGTTGGAGAAGAAGATGACCATGAGGAGAATCCTAAGTATGACTCGAATGAGGACTGAGATCCCATCCTGTTTTGTCAGACCTTAATTATATGTGGATAAGGGTTAGATCAGACCCCTGAGAATAGTATTGCATTATATATAATGAGGTGCTTGTATAAAAGAGTAGTTGTGAATTTCAGTATGAAAAATATGGCCCTACTTTTCTATCCCATTGCTTTATTGTCTAGGGATTTATAACTTCTTCCGCATGTACATATTAAAATGAAAAGGGTTGGCGATACGTCCTGAGATATCGCTTTCAAAATTGACCAAAGGTAAGGGATGTGCGCGTGCCTAAGGATCGGGGTGTGACATCCCCTTTTTGTGGTATCAGACCAATGGTTAAGTATTGGAGTGATAAGGAGCGATGATCTATGGGATAGTAGTAGGAAAGGCCTTTAAATTCATGACTGGTGCATGTCTTTGATAGCTGATTGGTAGAATTGTTTGTTGTGTGTGAATCGCTTGCTTTTAATCATTGTGGATTCAAAAGGCAAAGTGTCGACTCTGGCTAGCTCGAGCGTAAGAGTGCCACTGCAAGTTGGTACTAGTGTAGCAGCATCGAATGATCCTAAGTCCGATAAGATCGTTCTGATGCAAGTGTTCCTTGGGATCCGGATGAGCCAGTAAGATCAGGATCAAGTTGTTATTGTTGCTACCCTTGCTGAGGTCCAACCTGGAAGCATGATCAGGGAATAGATTTCGATATCTGAGTCAAGATTTAGTGCAAGCAAACTTGGAATTCGATTAGGGTAAAGACTGTTGTCAAGGGAAGGGTATTCTATTTTACCCAATAGGAAGGGTGGAATAGTTAGGTCAACATTCAGGCAAATGGAACATGTTGTTCCATGGAAGATGGTATGGATCGGTCTGGTGTATTTTGAGGACAGGAATTTGTGGTAAGTGTAGCTAGCACAGTTAGTGATTTATGGGTTGTCTACATAAGTAGATGGAATCTCGACAACTGTTACTGCTGTCACCGTTGATAAGACAGGTCAGAAGAAATGCGCCATTGAACGCACTATGGAATTTTTGGGATAGATCTTCGGTACGAGAAATAGTGCATGCTAGTACTCGACAAGAGGTAGAAGACTCATTAGGTAAGTGCCAAATTTTATTAAGAGTCGAGAAAGGTCCTCCACTTCTTTAATCTCGTCACTTGAGGCAATCCGTCTATTAGACGGAGGTTGCCTAAGTTACTTGACGATTGTCAAAAATAAGGCAGATTGAAGAATTGAAAATTGAGGACTCCTCAGTAGTCCAAGAATTCCTGGAAGTGTTGCCAGAAGGATGGTCAGACTGTTGCCAGAGAAAGAGATAGAATTACGATCAAACTAGTATCTGTAACAGAACCATTCTCTAAAGTTTCTTACCGGTTGTTATTGTCTAAATGGTACAGATGTGAGGATTGATGAATGAGGAATTCATGCATAACGATGCATTACCTAGGGGAAACATCAGCCTCATAGTGAGAAAGAAAGAAAGATGGTTCATTGCAATTATGCATCAACTATAGTCGACTCAATCAAGTGACAATCAAGGATAAGTGTTCATTGTCAAAGATCGACGAATTGGATGACTTGTTATAAAGAGTATTGATGTCTTCAAGGATCGACTTGAGGATAGGTTATCGTCAGATGAGAACCAGGAAGGAGGTTATACTGAAGACAACATTTCGCACTTGATTTAGCCCTTGTGAGAATAATGTAAAGCCATTTGATTTGACGAACGCTCCAGCCGCTGTCATAGATTTGACAAACCGAGTGTTCAAAGAATATCTAGATCAATGATGATCGTGTGGGGTAGTGACATTCTAGGGTATTCATTCAGTGCTGAGGATCACGAGAGTCCCTAAGAATGGTCATGTGATTACAGGTAAATGAATCTTCATGGACCCAGCCAAGTCGAATCAGTTGTTAATGGACCGAAACCGACATCAATGTCAGAGATCAGAAACAATAGGGATTGGACAGATTACTACAGAAGGTTCATGAAGGAATGTTCAACATTAGTATCATCGCGGGCTTGACCTCTTAAGAAAGAGGAGAAACTCATAGGCATAAACAAGTGCAAAGACAATTGCTAGAGCTTAAAGGACTAGGTACGTATTGATACAACATGAGAAGATTGTTGCATACACGTCCTGCTAGTTGAGACCCATCAAGTTGAGTATGAGACGGTATCGTGAATCAGAACTTCAGCAAGAATATAATGGTGTTATCTAGTATCACCCTTGAGGAGCGAAAGAAGCCACTGATATTTTGAGTCAAGAGTTATCAATTGTGCATAGAGTGGCTAAAGTATAGACTTTACTTTAAAATGGTTCGAAATTTGGTTTTCAAACTTGAGGTAGGCTACCTTTTGAATTTTATAGCCGCCCTCAAAATTGAACCATATATTCAAGTTAGAATCAGCGCCAAATTGACAAACAAAGATGTTCAGAAGATCTTATAAGAGGATACTAGTAAGAAAGAATCTGACTTTAAGACTTCTGAGGATGGAACGTTCGGGTTCCATGAGGGATTAAGTGCACTTGACAGTGTAGCACTTAGGGAAAAGATCTTGTCAGAAATTCACTATAGTATTGCAGTTTTTGACCAGATGGTGCAAGTAGATCAGAATCGGCGTCAGCTAGATTAGTAGACCGATATGAAGATAGATACCACCGGGCAATTTGCAAGTGCCAGAGGTGTCAGTAAGTGGAAGTTCGGTAATGCGAATGAGGAGGACTTTTATCATCACTCAAGAGTCCCAAGTGGGAATGAAAATATATCACAATGGAACATTGTGATAGGCTTACTAAGGAGTTGGGGGAGTATTGATTCCATTTGAGGATAGTAGTCGACCAATAGATGAAACCGATTCACTTCAGTACTATACGAGTGAATCTTGTTTTGAATGGGTATACCGAAATGTGTGTATCAAATAGTTCACCGAGATGGAGTGCCGAGGATGAATTATATTTTGAATCTAGATCAGAGGTTGCAAGTTTGGCAAAGTTTTTCAGAGGGTTCTTTCTTAAGTAGTGCATAACAGAGGGTACAGAATTTCAGTGATGAAAAGAAAGTGAAGAAAGATCATAGGCCAGAGTCAGCTTAGTATCAGTGATTGCAGTTGTCAGATCAAAGTCAGATGTGAACAACAGAGTGTCATATGTGAGAAGCTCAGTTCAGTTGTTGGTTCAGAAAGAGCAGATTTTGTGTACTAAGATGGTCTCCTTGGTCAAAGTGATCGGATAACACCACGAGACCGAAGGTTTAGCGTGGGAAAAAGTGAGATTCGATGAGACAACAATACCCACACCTTTTATTTAAGGATTGGTAAAGGTTTAAATTTCGAGGATGAAATTTTTATAAGAGGGGAAGAGTTATGACATCCGTATTTTCATGTTCTGATTTCGATTAGATAAATTGGGCATTTCATCGACGCGACTACAGTATTTTTCTCTGAGTTGGCCACTCATGAGATAACTAGACTAGCTAGGTAAGCTATTAAGGACTTTAAGGCAAATAGACTTGAGAATTCGACCATGAATCGACTTCTCGACTGAGCTCATCTTTAGAGATTATTACGGCACAGTTAAAAATCGAATTAAGATAAGAGATAGGTCGGTTTGACTGAGATGAATGACCGATCGTGGATGGCTTCACTAAATTGAAAAATTCTCATCAACCAGCACTAATTTGATTTTACTATCGTTTTGATATCTCGTGTCTGTATTTGAATCCTCGAGATTTTCACAACAATCGAGAGTCACCAATGGGTCGAGTGGGTTCATCGTGGCTCAAAGAAAATCGACCACGGGTCATTTGTCCTAAAAAGTTCTGAAAACTACCCGGTAGCCTAGGTCACGCTAAAAACGCGTTTGAGTGAAATTAACTACCAACCTAAGTCCGATTTCAGAAATTGAAGCTTCTGTCATGTCACAATAAATTTTAGGAACGTCAACTCAGTCTCAGAAGATTTTTCTAACAACCAAGACTTTTTGGGAAAAAGTTGAGATATGGCCGTTTTTAATCGGAATTTACAGAGGGCCGTTTTTATTGTGAAAATAGGATACAAGTGGGTTATATTGGAGAGGAAGAAATCTAGTTCGACCAAAAACTCGACAGTTGAATTTTCAAAGGTCGGACTAAATTGTTTGAAGAAGAATTGGGGTCCAATTTGTGCCATTTTGCCTACAAATTCGTATGCCACATATACCCCACACCTTGGCGTACCTAAATGCTTCTAGAATAGGGCATAATTGTCAAAAAAGAGGTGGGTGGATGACAGCTGGGTGTGGCCCACGTGTAGATGACCTAAGAGAGAGAGAGAGAGTGAGAGAGAAAAAGAGAAATCGATTTTCTCTTCTTCCCTTCTCTCTCCCGTCATTGTCTCTCTCCATCTCCTTCATCTTCCTGGCGTTTTGGTCGACAGTAGCAACTGAAGAAGACCCCGGTAGCTACAGAAGATCGGTCGGTGCAGACAGCATCCTCGCTCGCCGCCGTCCGCCACTGCACGCCATCGGAGCTGCCGTCGCCGCCGTCTTGCTGCCCGCACGCAGCTTCGCCCTCTCTCTCCCTCCTTTTGTTCGTGCGAACCAGCAAAACAGAAATAGAAGCAGAAGCAGCGGCCATTGTCACCTGGAGTCGAAGCAGCAACCGCTAGTCGCACGCCGCCTCACTAAACCTCCGATCGCACCACCGCTTGGCAGCATGTGCTGTTCCCTTGCAACCCCCGACCCCTGTAGCTTCTGTTCGATGCCGTCGTTTTGAGTGAGTTTTGCTCACTAATGCCTTCTTAGTTTGCTAATTATACTTCAAATGTTGATTAGTGCTAGTTAAGTGGAATTATGTGGTTAGATTAGAATGGATTAGCGATTATTAGTTAATTAAATTGCATATTAGTTAGGTGGTTAGTGTACTTAGATAGAGAATTGCCTATAGTATTTATTGGATGCTTCTTGGGATTTTTCCCGACCCTTATCGGGTGTTAATTAGGCAATTCAGGCCTAAATGGAATTTTTAGTAATTAAATATTAATTTTCAAAATTAATTAATTAATTATTTTCCGGAAATTCAACTTGGATGGCTAGTGACCAGGATTGTATGCTGATGATCATGGTATAGTCCATTTATTTAATTGAGTTATATGTTGTGCTAAATTGGAATTATTGTATTTATTTATTTAATTTTCGAAATTATTTATTTAATTATTTATTTTCCAGAAATTCAAATGGGATGGTCGGTGACCAGAATTTGGTGCTGATTGTCGTGGCACAGTCCGTTTATTTAATTGAGCTTTATTTTGTGCTGAATTGAATTATTTGTGAAATTGGGAATTATTCTTTAATTGAATAATCTTTGGTTATTAATTGAAAAATAACCGGGCATCGGTCGATAATGCCAAAAATATTTGAATGGACTACAGAAAATGTGGGAGTTATGGAAAGAAAAATATTATATTTTGGCTAAGGCCAGCAGTGTGCCCACGCACGAGAGTTTATCGGATACTTTTAATACGAAGAAATTAGGCCAAGACATTATTTGAATTGAGGAATTTAAATGCGAGGCACAATGTCATTGGGCCGTGAGGGATTAATCATGTGTTGGTTTACAGTTGAAGCAAGATGATTATTGGAAGTTGATGTGATGTGTGTTGTGTTGAGGGAAACCAATGGGTCATGAGCAAGTAAAGGACTAAGTACTACATGAGTAGAAGACTTCGTGTGAGTCACCTCTAGGGCCTTATACCATTGCTTATTGTAGTTAAGGGCTAAATGTTACATGGCAACTTGAGTCGCATGGGAATTACTTCTAGTGCCTTGCAGTATTGCCATGCATAGTGAAGGACTAAGTATTACACGATAGTAAGGTTTCGTGTGAGTTACCTCTAGCGCCTTATACTATTGCTTTTTGTAGTGAAGGACTAAGTACTACACGATAGCGAGATTTCGTGTGAGTTACCTCTAACGCCTTATACTATTGTTATTTGTGGTCAAGGACTAAGTATTGCACGATGACAAGACTTCGTGTTGGGTCACCTCTAGAGCCTTGAGCCTTTTTTTGAGTAGGAATGTTGAATTGGAACATTGAGAATAATTATCGAGTATAGATGGAATCATCGATATGATTTGATCCGTTTGTCATGAATTGATTGATTGAACTAAATTGGCTGGGGAATGGTCATCGTTGACATGTAATCGACGAGGTCGATTGATCATTGCTTTGATATGATGTTGTGAATTGATTGATCGAATGGAAATGACCGTGAGTGGTCTTGTTGGCGTGTAATCGACTTGGTCAATTTGATCGATGCTTCGATCAGTGATGTGATTGCTTGGATGCCTATTTGATCTGTGCTAATATGCATGTGGAATCTGAGAACAAGATAAGTCCTCTGACTCGTGTTGTGCATAGGCAGCCCTAAGCTATATTAGTTTACTAATCGGGTCTTAGGGGGTAGAACTTGCTGAGACGTGATCTCAATGGTTATTGAATAACCATTTCAGGACCCTGATGAGGAGCCTGAGGAAGAGGAATCTGAAGAGGAGAACCCTAATGTGGAACCGGATGAGAAGGAAGATACTGGAGAAGAAGATGACCATGAGGAGGATCCTGAGTATGACCCGGATGAGGACTGAGATCCCTTCCTATTTTGTCAAACCTTGATTATATGTGGATAAGGGTTAGATCAGACCCTTGAGAATAGTATTGCATTATATATTATGAGGTGCTTATATAAAAGAGTAGTTGTGACTTTCAGTATGAAAAATTTGGCCCTACTTTTCTATCACATTGCTTTATTATTTGGGGATTTATAACTGCTTCTGCATGTGCATATTAAAATGGAAAGGGTCGGCGATACGTCCTGGGATATCGCTTTCAAAATCGACCAAAGGTAAGGGATGTGCGCGTGCCTAAGGATCGGGGCGTGACAAATTTTCTTTCAAGAAATTAAGGGTGACAAAATCTAGAAGGAGCAAGATGTTTCGGTCATTAAATTATATACTCACATGCACATCCGAATCAACATGGGAGCAAACCCTCTAGAAACAAAGAAAGGAAAAAACAAAAATCGGAAACAATTCACATTTCCAAGCTGTCGCGACCTTCCCGAATTTTTTTTGAGGTGAATTATTCGAAAGGGTTAATGGATTACTAAGTCCGAAGACTTGGCACGGACCCTCCCAAGTCCTACCAATCGGAACTTGATGTTAAGAAATTAATCTATTCAAACATGCAATTATACTCAATTTGGAGCCGCCACTAACCAATTAGGGTTGGTTAGAAACCCAAGTAAAGTATGGGAGAATACTTTACTTTTGCGAACCAGAGATTCAGTAGGTCCGGGGACATGGTTACGCTAGATTAATCTAACGCCTTTTCGGTACCTTTTATTTTAATTTTAAAAATATTTTGCAGCAATGTTGATTAATTTTAACTTAAGCTACTAACATGCAAATGGTGATCATGCGGGTGCACAATCAATAAAAATAACATTCAATAAAAATGCTAATAAAAATGCATGCCCTAAACATAATTTCTAAATGACATGACACCTAATTTTCTTTTTTCTTTCTTTTTAAAAAAAAATGTTAATTATATGCAATCTTAATCTAACTTAATATGCATGAATTTATTTTAATGACATGCGAGATGCAATTCATATGGTATGACTTAAACTTATCACTATATGTATGCAATCTAATTTATATAATCCTAAATATGCATGTGCTACGTGATATGGGATGAATGACATGGTATTTTTACATGCGTGCTCTTTTATGATTTTTTTTTATGATGATTCATTTTTTAATGCATATATGCAACCTATGCTAAATAATGATGATATGAATTAACCTATTAACTAACTAAGGAAATGATCTTTTTGTGTTTTCTTTTTTTAATGACTTAATAATTCTTATTAAAAGATAATGATGCAATACTAATCTTCGGCTTTTTTATTAAAAATTACACAACGAGAATATTAAAACATTAACCTATGACCCACTAACTAAGGCGCAACATATGGTGTGCACATTATGAAATATATATAACCTAAGTAACATTTTTGTTCTTTTTTGTTTATTTTTGGTTTTTATTAAAGGAAAATCGTCCTAATTCTATATAAATATAAAGAAATCAAAATGCAAAGCTTTAAATATGAAATGCATATGGACCTAAATACCTAAATCCTAGATATGACATATAATGCGTGACATGTGATGAACAAATAACACACCAAAATATGTCCTATTGAAAATTCATCAATATAAATCAATGACATATTATTTCAAAGATGCAAAAACAATTCATGAACTTGTCATCAAAAAGTCGAAATAATCAAAAATCTAACCCGACGTCTCGCGGCTTAATATTTTTGATTATCATGACTTAATATAACAAATTTTCTAATTGGATAATAAATCAAAACAAATCAGGTTAGAACAAAAATACTAAATAAATAAAATAATGAAACCAAATACCTAAAAAACTTTACCTAGTCTAACTCACGGTGGACTTGAAGAAATGGCAAGGAAGCAGTAATGGCTGAACTGCGATGGTGGTTCGCCAAGGGTGATGGGTCCTGGTGGCCGGAGCTGGGGCTGTCCGTCGAAGGTCCGGCGAGGTAGACCTGCAACAAAACGGGGGAGGACCTCGGGCAAAATGAAGGTGCAGCGAAGACAGCAGCACGTCGTCGGTCACAACAGCAAAGGTGCTCGAGTTCGGGCGCGAGTGAGCAGGCGGAGGCGGCGTCGGGGTCCCGTTGCAAAGGCGCGGTGCTACACGTCGAGGGGCAGAGCCGGCAGGATGATGATGGCGGAGGAGGACGTCGGGCGCTGCAGGCTGGCGTCACGGGAGGAGACTGAGCAGTTGCGGCAGCGGTGGTCGTTGCATCAGGCGTCGGGAGCGAGGTCTCAAGCAGCGACGGCGGCGTTGGGCACTGGGGATGCAGCTTCGGTGCGCGGCGGCACGGTAAGGCGACAGTGGCAGCAGGGGTGCAGCTTCAGCAGATGCCGGTGAGGGAAATCGGCTTCGCGACAGGGAAGGAGGCGTCACGGGCTTCGGCTGCAGGCGGTGTTGGTGAGATGACCGGTGCGGTTCGGTGGCTTCGCGGCTGCGGGTGGAGGGCGGAGGTGCAGGCGCGGCTTTGCTGATGGCAACCGGCAGGCGCTCGGGCGGAGCAGTTTGGATTGCAGCGTCAGGTCGCTGGTCTTCGGCTCCGAACAGTGTCAGCGCGGCGTCGGTGACCGGCGAACAGCAGAGTCGTTGCCGGTGCAGAGGGCAGGGCCGGCGGTGCAGAGCTTCGGTCGTTGGAGGCGGCAGGCGGAGGCGTCAACACAGGGGTGTGGTGGTGCGCCGGTGAGGAGGAGCCGTAGATCTGCGAGCAGCAAATGACCGGCGAGTGCAGGGGGAAGAGGATGAACAGTAAATGTCCAATCCCCCTGCCGATTAAACTTTTCTTCTGCTTTTCCTTTTTTTTTTTTTCTCTCTGCTGATCGGTCACCTCTTTCGCAGACCCCCTCCCTGCTCACACTTCCACTCTCTCTGCAGCACTTTCTGCTCCTCTGCAGTTCTCCTTTTCTGCTTTTTGACTTTTATTTTTTTCTGACTTTTCCGAACAGAGAGAAGCCCTAGACCCAAGCTCTATTCCCTCTCTTTCGATTTCCTTTTTTCGGCCGAACGAAGAGAAGACCCCCCGAACCACAGAATTTTTTGCTTTGAATTTTTTTTCGAATTCCTCCTCTCCAAACCGAAGCCTCGGCTTCTCTATTTATAGAGGAAAAAACTCCCGTTCATTTTTGCAGGTGAAGATTTCCCAATATACTTGCACATATTTACTCAACCACTCAACAAGAAAATGGCTTCAAAAATCATACGGTTGTTGATTTTTTTTTTAAAAAAAAAATCAAAATGAGAAGATTTGTTCAACAATCAAATGTTTTATTATTCAAAAGAATATTCAAAATTTCCCTCCAAAAACCAAATGCTCTATTTTTTAATTTCTAAAAAATTAAATTAGGTATCAACACACACATGCATGTAGTAAGTACACAAACGATGATGATCCTCAAGAGCACAACATTCCTTAACTAGCCGGTTGCAAAATGGCTACACATCACGAAAGGCAAACCTGTGTGCCTCATTGGGGTCTTGTTTCTTCACTTAGCAAAACAATGCTCTAGTGAAAACAAAAACAAGCTACACTTGTTGAGAGAGATGAAGGAGAAAAGGGTTCCTTTCTATCTTCAATGTATATGAATAAGAAGGACAAAGTGGAAGAATAAAGCCAAATTAAATATTTGGCTATTTTAGGGTTTGGGGTCCCGGTTCCCAGTTCTTGGGTTCCGGTTCTAGTTCTTGGTTCTCTATTCCAGTTCCTGTTCCCTTAGGAACCGAGAACCAATGGTTCCTAAAAAAGTGGAACCGAGAACCTACTTGGCCCTCCATAGAACCAAGAACCGAACTAGACCCGCTGGTCGAATTCTTTGATTTTTGGTCCTACCCTAAAACCGTGCCCATCCCTAGTTCTAAGATCATGTGTCAAAGAGAGAAGTGGTGGCGTCCTCTATGGCTATAGTTGCATTCAATGCAAAACTGCTGACTTCAAGCATCGTCACGAGAGAAAATTACCTAATCAATCCTAAACTTATTGTAAGGATGTCAATTCATTCTTAAAAGTTCTAATTATTCCAATTTAGTCCTAAATCTTTGGGGAAAATTCCAATATAGTTCACTCCAGCCAATTTTAATTGAAAATTGTTGACGTGACAGTATGTTACATAGGATGGACAACAATAACTAGATTACAACGTTAGTGATTTCCAGTGAAAATTGAACGAAATGACTACATTGAAATTTCAAGCAAAGATTAAAGATTAAATTGTCAAGATTGAAAAATTTATGACTGAATTGGCATCCGTATGATAGTGTTATGATTGATTAGACAAATTCCGCTCTATGATTGGTTTCTAGATCAAGAATTTTGATAGAAATCCAAGTTTTGCGTATTGAAATTGCTTTCACCTGTGAAGCTTCAGTGTTGACCTTCAGGGTTCCTGTTGGACGGTGAAATAGGCAAATCTCACAGCTTTAACTAGATACTTTTTGCCTATGCCCAAACCAAGGAGTGCCGATCTTCTTATTAACAGTTATTTGTGTTATTCTTACAATTTACTCTGGCGACAAGTTTGATGCTACATATGCTTTAACTATGACTTTTATACTTTGACTCCTGAAGGGGAATTACTTACCGTTCGTTTCCTTTTCACACGCCTAGCAGGAAATATCAGATAGTTATGCTGGAAAAAAGGGATGGATCTGAAGAAGAGAATGGAAGTTAATTCGCGAGAACCAACCAATTCCTATGGTGTCATCTGGAACTGTAAATCCTAGGATGCTAATCAAGGTCCCCATGTAAGTCGACACCAGGGAAGAGTCGAGTATCGCAAAGGTAAAGGTAATTGTAGTATGTGCCTCTACATTGATTATTGAGAAATCGACAAGGTGACTCTTCAGAACAAACTTCAGTTGCCACAAATAGATGATCTCTTTGATCAATTACATGGTGCTTGGGTATTTTCCAATATTGACCTAACGTCTGTTTGTTGTTGATTGAAAATCAAGGTATATGATGTTTATAGGTCTGCTTTCCGCAATAGGTACGACTAATGTGAGTTTCTAGTCATGCCTTTTGCGTGCATTTACGACAAAATGGCATACTTAATGAAAATAAGACAGCAAGAATGAAACAATGATGGGAATTGATTCTGTAATACATTTTCTTATTAATCGTATTATTAGGTTTCGAGAAGCAAGACGAGTTTGGCTTGTACTTCAAAAATGCCTATGGAGTATGTTCGCTCATGACAGTGAAGACATGCAGTTCTTTCTTGAATTGAAAGAGCTTTTAAATCATCGAAAAATGTTGTTATTAAATATTGAGTAATCAAATAATTAATTATTATAATGTCTAATACGTTAACTTTTTTTTGTGAATTTTATCATGGGTAATGCCATTGGATCATTAGTTCAGTCCACATATGAACATGGGGTTCTAATATATTTATTTCCCATTAGTTAGTTTTTGAGTTATAAAAATTATGGAAATTCTGATACTTTCAATAAAATTATAATTGGATTTTTATGTGCCAACTTTTCAAGTATATTTTAAATTCAACGAACACAAAACTAGTTTTATCAAATACAAAAAAGTTTCAAAATATTTTAGGATTTATTGGAAAAAGGGGCGAAAAGTACGAGGGACCCGTTGCACACGTGCGAACTTCCTCATCTGTTTGCCCTTAAAACCAGAAACCGCCAAGCATTCCATTCGAAATTCCTCTCTCCCTTCTCCTTCTCAGAGATCGACCGTTCCCAACCTTGAGCAACATTCGCCCAATGGCCCCCCTTCTCCTCCCGATCGCCGCCTTCCTCCTCCTCCTCCCCGTGATCCTCTCCGCCACCGTCGTCGACGACCTGCGCAACCTGCGCAACCTGCGGCCGCCCCCGGACTTCAACTCCACCATCACCGGCAACTGCCTCCGAAACCCTTCCCTCCGGTATTGTGGCAACTCCCGCCCTCTGGGGGGCCTCGACGAGATCTTCAAGTTCACCGTTGTCGCGAGTCACCTCTGCAACGAGTCCCACAATCCCAATTGCGTCGAGTCCTTCGACAAGATCGACCTTCGGGGCCACCCTAAGATCGCACCGCTCTATCTGTCCTTCGACTTCTTCTGGAAGTACTGCCCCCTGTCGATCCAGTCCATTGACTTCTCGAACAACTCGCTGAGGGGCGAGTTCCCGACCAGTGTTCTGGCCTGCGCACAGGTCAGGGCCCTCGATTTCAGCCACAACGGGCTTTCGGGCGATTTTCCGGTCGAGATGCTGGCTTCGCTGGTCAACCTTACCGTCCTCAACCTTTCATACAATCACTTCTCGGAGTGTAAATTTTCCGAGAGCCTAGTCTTCAGGCGGTTCAATTCAAGTAATTTTGTCCACTCAGGCCTCATTCCGAACAAACAGAGTTTCGCGGTCAAGGCGATATTTCTGATGATCGGCTTGCCACTTATGGTGATTTTACTTGTGGGTTTCATGGCTATGCTGTGTTTTAGAAGGCGCAATCTATCATTGGAATCTCGACAACCAAGACATCACTTCACTACATCGATGTTTAAGGCGGCGACGAGCGGATTCTCACGTGAAAACTTAGAGGGGAAGAGTAATGGAGTAGATATTTACAGAGGAATTCTGAGAGATGGTACTCAAGTGAGGATCGAGATATATTGGAGTGACATTTCCACTGAAAGCATGAGAAAATTCGTCGGAGAGTGCGAGGTCCTGGTCCAATTGCACCACAAGAACGTGGTGCGAGTATTCGGTTGGTGTGACGACTGGGAAATGAGAGCGATTGTGACGGAATGGACTGACGGAGAGAGCCTAGAGATGTGGTTGACGGAGAGAACTCCACCGTTGAATCACAGGTTGAAGGTATTGGTTGGAGTCATGGAAGGCATGTGTTATTTGCATGAATTTTGGCCTCGAGTGGGGTATGATCTCAGGACCACCAGTATTATCTTGTCTGAAAATCTCAAGCCGCTGATTTCGCGGTTCGAATTCGATGGTCGAAACAGCAGCTCGAAGAGTAAGTTCATTTGTGTCTCCACTTGCATTTTTCCTTTCATGTTGTTTAGCGGATTGCAAAAGCGTTGACTCTCATTAGGTCTTTTTTAATTAGACAAACACAAGTTTGGAGTGCTTTTGTTGGAGATGATCACAGACAGAGGGAAGATGGGAGACATTGAGGTGGGCGAGGCCGGTTTTATCGAGTACATCCGAATGAATTTCCCTGCAAATTCGCAGAATTTATTGGATGAGAGAATCATGATTGGTAGTGCTACCATTGAACAAGCTCGGCAGATCATTGAGATCGGGTTAGCATGCATCGACCACTCGGCTAACGAGCAGCTGAAGATGGATTGGATACGTCTTATCCTGCTGAGAATCTACAGAGCATGCCATGTTAATGGATCTCCTAACCACGGACGATTCAGCGGAGATAGGGACAAGAGACATAAGCACGGTCAATGAAGACGAACTCGCTAGGAGACCCGGGTTTCACTAGCCATAGAGAAGTTCGATTGAATTGGTTTACTCTTTTCAATGTACATCATCATGCCATAGATGAAGCACTTAACGTTCTAGTTTGAAGTAAACTCGTCAATCTACTTGCTTTTACAGTTTCCTCAACTTTACTTTCTTGGATTGATGCCTGGCTGAGATGGATATGCGTAATTTCATGTTGAACAACTTAGAGTAGTTACGCTATATCTCTAATTTATGACAGTGAAAAATGTCCAGCAGCCAGCCAGCAATTCCTCCAACTGGAGTGAGAAGAATTACTGTATTTTTCTCCGAGTTGGAGCTTCGTGTTTGCAAGTGTGTATGCAAATTGCATTGTCACGGCTACTGCACATGCAACATGCAAAGTTGGATTCCAATATTATGAGAAAATGATATGATATGGCGACATCTAAATGCAACATGACGGGGTAAACTCAAATGTAAACATGACGAGAAAATAACATGGCATGATAATATTCACATGCGATATGACATAATAGAGTTGAGACTACAATATGATTAGAAAATAACACAATATAGTAATAATCACATGCAACATGACATGACATATTCACAATTCAAATTGACGAAAAGATGACATGACATTACAAATTTGGAATTTGAACGCAATAAGAAAATGACATAACATGCAAATTACATGATTTGCATGGAACATGTCATTTCAAATTCACTGTCCAAATATGACGAGGAAAATAACGTAACATGGCAATTATTACAAGTAACATGACATGATGAATTTGTAATTTAGTTAACATGGCATGGTATAATCACATGAAACACAAGATGACAAATTCGATTGCGGAGTATCACTGGGAAAAAGATAACAAATAACATCGCATGGCAAAAATGATGAGAAAATGACATGACATGATAATAATCACATACAAAATGATATGACAATTCATGATCTAAATATGAGGAGAATGAGGATAAGTACAATAGGAGTGTCATAACTTTCTATGATACTGCTTAAGTACGATAGCTTTTTTTTTATTTTTGCTTACTTAAAAGTCACATCAGAGTAAAATCAATCATGTGAGTGTCATTCCCAACAAATCATTCTACATGGATTTTTTTTTATTAATTTCTCATTTTGACGTGGATTTTTTCTTTTTTATTAATTGTCCACATTAACGCTGGCGATGCTACGTAGGACAACCAGAGTCCACGTCAAATATCCCGGCGAGACAAATCGCGGATGGCACTTAAGAACTTGTGCCAAATAGTGTACAATTGTATTCTTTTATTTCCCAAAACAAAAACAAAAACAAAATGCATTTGGTAATTTTTTTGTTCTCGGAAACAAATTTATCCTAAGAGCAAATTTATCCTCGAAAATAGATTTAGAGTAGAATCAAAAAGTAAAAAAATGTCGCTTCTTTATTCCCTATAATAACTCCATAATCAAGCCCAGTCTTCATGGATCATCCTCCGTGCTTCCTGCACAACTTCCGGGCTGTAACAATTGTCTATAATTATATAGTTAAGCCACTACTAAGATTTTATTTTCCTTTTTTCTCTTCACCCTTTATATCTTTTGTTCAAAACGAGAAATTGCACGAGAGTGAGAGAGAGTTTGGGATAGCTTCCTCGAAGCTATCCCAACAACAGGATCCATGTCCTTTTCTCTTTTTAAAATTTTTCTCGATTTTGTTGGAATTTGTGGCAGACCCTCTACTGGTCCCCGGACCATCTTCGAATGCCCGGTAGTGAAGTCGGAATGCTAGCAATAGGAAAAATATGTGTTGGAACTGGTATGTACAGCTATTTCCTATGTTTTGGTGCAAATATAACTTATCTTAGTACCCCTTCAAGAAGGTTGAAACTCAAGTTCTAATTCAAAAAGACTCGTAACTGGTTGACTAATGCTCGATCTTATTTAGAAAGTACACAATGATTCCAACATTAATAAATAAGAGAAATCCCATAGACGACTATCTAGGTATCAATCCCTCCAAACCCCAAAATTTCTTCCTACTAATAAAATAGCATGCAATGACATCATAATCATATCAATATTTGTAGTCATATCGTATAGATTATTGATTAATTTCATCCGGGGGGCACTGTTGGCACGCTGTGAAGCACCACTGTCTCCACCGTGAGGCCCGGTCTAAACCCAAAAAGGACGCCCCACTCCAACCCCTCGCCGGTGGTCGCGAGTCCTTCCTCGACCGACTTCCTCCGCATCTCATCAAGGACAAAAAAGACAGACCCGCTCGACATGTTCCCGTACTCTCTAAGCACGTGCCTCACGGCTCGGAGCCTCTCCTTTCTCAACCCTAGCTTGGCCTCGATTTGGTTGAGTATGGGCGGGCCACCCGGATGAGGCGCCCAGAAGATGGAGTTCCAGTCGGTTATGCCGAGAGAATCGAACGCCTCGTTCAAGCTCTTCTCGATGTTGCTTGCGATCAATAGGGGGACCCTGTCGGATAAGACAAAGGTGAGCCCCACATCACGCACTTGGCTCTCGACGGTGCTCTCTGAGTTTGGCAAAACGGTCTCCGCAGTCCACACGAGTTGGAATATGGGCTGCTCGGATGGGATCTCCAGGTCGGACCCTATGATGAGCGCCGCGGCGCCGTCCCCAAGGAGGGCCTGGCTCACGAGGTTGCCATTGTTCTCATCTGATGGACCTCGGAAGGACGCGACACTGATCTCAGAGCAGACAATGAGGACGCGCGCACCAGCATTGTTCTCAGCAAGGTCCTTGGCAATACGGAGGGCGGTGCCACCTGCAAAGCAGCCCAGGTGGTAGAGCATGACACGCTTGATGGAGGGGCTGAGGCCGAGGAGGCGCATGAGCTGGTAGTCGGCACCAGGCATGTCGGCGCCGGAGAGGGTGCAGAATACAATGTGGGTGATCTTGGACTTGGGTTGGCCCCACTCCTTGATAGCCTCCGACGCTGCCTCCTCGCCGAGCTTCGGGATGCTGACGGTGCTTATGTCCTGGCGTGCGTTGAGTGAAGGAGCGTCATACGAGCAGATCTCGGGGTTTTTCTTGAGAAGCTCCTTGCTCAAGTGCATGTAGCGCTTGTGGATCATCGACTTCTCACCTGCGATGTTTCCGAATATTGATTTTACATTCTAGAATAATGTTGTCTTGCATGCATTGGAGTTTTTCTTTGTAACTGTGAAGTTAACATAAAGATATCTTCAAGTAGGTATGACTATATCTTCACTGAAATGATTAAATGCCTGCACCTTTTCAGGAACTTCATCCAAGGTATTCAAGCAAAACCTCTAACATCTTTCTCTCTATCGATGAAGACAGATGGAGGTCGTGACGACTGTGAGTGGTTGCCCTCATAGGGCTGGAGATATCAAATCTGAGGTTGAAAGCTCATGCAGAAAGAGGGAGGCAATGGTGGGGTGGTGGTAACGGAAGAGCTACGATAGGTAACTCCCGGGGAAGGAGAGAGAAGGATAGACATGGAAATTGAAAAGGCGGGGCAAAGAGAAGAAAGAAAGAGGATCTAAAAAGAAAAAAATGATAAATATGTATGAGCCGTCCAAAGTACATATATATGTGATGATATATATGTATATCAACGGCATATTACAGTTCAGTTACTGCAGTTGTTGACTGTAGAGAATCCCAATCTGTATAAAAGATATGAATTTAGGGATTAGATGCATAGACTCTTTTCTCTTTTTTCTCTTTTCCTAACCTATGAATGAGCTTGGTTTCGGTTAAGGGAGAAGCAAGAAAAAATAACTAGCATTGAAATGGAAGCCGCAATGTTTTGTAGCTAGGGCAAACTAGAGTGAGGCTCACATATGCAGATGAACTTCTGCTTGAGAGCCGTCATGTGCTCACTCTTGGTCATGCGGAAGTAGTAGTCTGGGAACTCGTCCTGGTACATGCAGTTCGCCGGGTTCGCCGTTCCAATGGCGAGGATAGTCGCCGGACCCTTGGCCCGCTGGTTCTCGCGGATCTTCTCCACGGAAACCATCTCTCTCGGACCTGTGTTTGGAACTTCAATGTAACCCGTGATTGCAGCGACAGGTTCTCTGCCCCTGCGGGATGGAGCGACAAAAGTTTTGAGAATTCAAGACTCTTCTCTCTCTCTCTCTTCTAATTTTGGCTTGGCCTTGTCAAAGCTTCGTGTTATCTCATCTCCTTCTATGGTAATAAAATAGAAGAGGTCAGGTCTCCATCTTGCGGCCCCCTCACTTACTAAATGCTGTGCGCAGTTCCCCTTCTCGGGGCTCCCACGCTCACTAAATGCCGAGCAGAGGAGGAGGATTCAAAAAACAGACACGTCCTCTTCTCGATTTCTTCGTCTTTCGACGAGCGGCACGCATGCAGAGTGCATTCTCCGGAGAATTTCCAATATCTTCTTAATTTCATCTGTCGACGAGCGGCACGCATGCAGAATGCATTCGGAGGAGAATTTCCAATATCAAGCAGTTTTCCATAATCTGACTGGACTTTTTTAAGGGACAAAAGATCGGCTTTGTTAGAAGGTTATATAAAGTACAGTAGTAGATCCTCCGTGAGGATCAATGAGAGTGGCTCCTCGAAATGTAGGGGTTATCGATGCCGTCAGCCACAGTAGGCGGTGGTGATAAGGACGGGCGTGAAGAATCCTTCGCTGCGGAGCGCCACCCCAATGGGGCAAATTATTCGTAGTGTTTTGCTCCCCAACATCTGCTGTTGCTGCTATATCAACTTTTTACTTTTTAACGATAACAGCACTCGTTCTTGTAGTGGCCTTTTTTACCACGATAAAAGTAAAATTTGTCTTTCTTGATTGTGTTGTTGTTGCCAAGCTTGTTGGTATCATTGCTGTCAATGAGTTATCTCTTGTTTCCCTTCTTATTTTCTTTGTTTCTGTTCATGTTGCCATTCTCAATCAAATGCACGTTGTTTGTAACTTCTTTCTCATAATTAGTTTCGTGTTCCTAAGAACTTTCCTCAATTAGAATGTGTTTTATCGAAATTTCCACAGTGTTCTTGGTTGTATGAAGAAATTTCTTTCGATAATCAATCCAAATTGAAGGCAATTTTGTAATAATCACAACAACTTTAAGAGGCTTAGAAACTTCATGATTGAAGTCTTTGAATTTGACTATATATTTGAAGTTCCTTCACTTGCTTAGCGATAGATTCTCCATCAATCATGGTAAGATCAAAATATTTTAGAGTAGTAAATCATTCTACATATTGTTTCTTAGTATTGTATTTAGTCTCCAAGGCATTCTAAATGTCTTGTTGATTCGTGTAAGATCAAAAAGTTTTATATAGACGATTTGACAGAGCATTGCAAATCTTTCCTTGGCACCTCTTTCGATTGTCCTCACGCCTTTTCCTTGCAACTTTCTTTCATCAGAATCATTACCCTTTTGATCAAGGATAGTGGGCAAGTTGGGATCCAAGGTGTAGAAAATACATAATTTAGATAAATGAAGGATGATATTGTCTTTCCAAAGGATGTAACTAGTTCCATCATAAGGATTGATTCACAATTTGTCAAGATTGCGAGCACTTGATGTAGTCACTATCTCTATCTCCATAAAGATAATACCTTAAGATTGTGGGGAAAAATTTGACTGTTAAATTAGTATTCGTATTATAGATTTATGATTGATTAGCTAATTTTTGTGTGTAAAAAGCACGGTCCTTCTCCAATTTGCTTCAAATTGAAATTTATAAAAACTTTCTGCTTATTAAAAGAAGAAGAAGAACTTTTTGGCCTTTGTTCGGGAATCGTTTAGAGATTCCATGATGCTAGGTAGATCCCAAGTTCTTAAAGGAACTTATTTTCCATGGCCTGCTTTTGATCTTTTTTTTTTTTTTTTTTTTTTTTCATTTATCTGATGCATCACATAAGACAAACATCTATAGTGATATGAGTAGTATAATAGCGTGTAAGGAATTTGTTGATTGAGTGCCCATAACACTTGTTGAGCAACCATATAATGAAATCTTATAACATCTAATGTATTGACTGTTTTCGTTATATGCAAAATCCATATTTTAGAAATACAATATTTCTTGAGTAAGTATATTTAACAAGTGTGTGAAGGACACTTTTTTATATGACTTTATTTCAAACAACATTTCGTATCGTGTCATTTTCTTCTTGTCGATGGAATATATGATGGAATATTTTATTTGTTAAAGTTGTTCAGACTTTAACAAATATGATGGAATATATATTGTTGAGAATGAAAAGGGTGAACCAATTCTTAATATTTTGGCACCAGCACTTAATATTTTTTAAGATAGATGAAGTTTTTAGCTACCGATAAAAACATTATGTTTTCAGCATTATTCATCCCTCAAAGATGAGTTTCAACATTACCATTGTCGCCACATCCCCACTTTTCCCTCCATTTTCTCCTTTGAACTACTGAATATAGATTTCATAGAACCAACTTTATGTACACTCTTCTTTAATATTACTGTTTTTCCATTGTCATTTGTCCCCAAATCAAAAGAAACAAAAAAACAAATAATGACATGGTGCAAGGAGAAGTCGAAAAATTCATTAGGGTGGATGCATAAGATAGAGATATGGTCAGAATGCAAGTAAGATTGGCAATGTTGCACACAATCCCTTTGCATAACACAAGATAAAACAAAAATTACAAAGAGATAACTCGAATATGATAAGATACAACATGACACGTCTAACTTTATATATTAATACGAATGAACACGCTTTCATATAAAATTAATTATTTGGCGTGTAAAATAAAAAATGAGATACTTTAGGCCGACATAAATTGACATCAACTATAAATATAAGTGTGTCATGCCAATGCTGTTTGCCTTGCCATAATTACAAATAGGCATCTTGACCTTTGATATGGGTGAATCGCTTGTAAAACCTCATCTGTTAAAAGTTCAAATACTGCGGTGTACACGATGACCTGGTTAAAGGGTTGAGATGCATGACAAGCAAAGGTTGCTAGCCTTGAGAGAAGTGGCCTATACCCTCCGCTACACCCATGCGCCATCTCTACGTAATGCAACGTGAGACTTGCATCACGTGTCAATCAAATACAAGAATCCGATTCTCACCAAACTCAATAAGTGGGCTTGAGTGGGCTGGGGCCCTTGCTAGGCTAAGAACATTTTTTCTTTAGCTGTTTGTGAATGGAATACTAAACTTTGTTTTGAAACTGACTGGGCCTCCAGACCAAAAAATTGACCGGGCCTAGGTGGGCCTAGGGTCCAGGTGTGTTAAGTTGGGCGAGTTGGGCCCAAGGTAGGAAAGGCTTACCTAAGCCCATCCATTTTTCCGTACACAACAATGTAGCCTAATGGGGCTTTAACCGATGTAATGGACCATCAATCAAATGATCGGGTCTAATCTTTACCCTCCTCTCTGCTATGCAATTCTACCCACAATCCCCCACCACTCTAGAAATGCTGGCAAGATAGGAAAAGGGGATATGTGCACAACAAGCTTTAAAACTTGTCGTCAAAGTATAATTAAGTTCTAAAACTTATAAAAAATACAATCAAATCCTAAAACTTATCAAATTGATCCAATCGAATCCTTCTATCAGTACTGTTAACTTATTTAACGGAAAATGTTGACGTGACATTTTTAAATTAATTTCATTCTCTTCCATGGCATTTTAAAATTATTTTATCCAAATCTGATTTGAATTAGATTAAAAAATAAGAAAGCTAAACTTTTATTTAAAAAAGCAAAACTGAAAAAAAAAGGGGACAGGTAGGGTAGAGCCTTGCCGGTTGGCACGGCTGCTGCCACCACCACCCATTGTCGAAGGGCTCGGTGACCATTGCCGGCCCTCGCAACCCCAAGCGAGGGCCGATGACCATTGTTGGGCCCAAGTAAGGGCACCCAAATCTGGGCGACGCCGATGCTTGCCCAAACCTAGTGAGCATTGGCAGCCTCAGGCAACAGCCAACACCCACAATCTAGCCTCACTGGCTGTCTCCTAAGGCCCACGAGGCCTCACACGAGCCTTACTTTTTCTTTTTCTTTTTTTCTTTTCGGTTTTTTTCCGTTAGACAAGTTAACAATTTTGGCGGAATGAGTCGATTGGATCAATTTGACAAGATTTATAATTTAAATATATTTTTTTGTGAGTTTGAGGACTGAATTACACTATCGCAATAAGTTTTAAGATTTTTAGTGCATATATCCCACATGGAGAAGTACCAAAAGTGAAGGTCGAAGCAAAGGGTATGGCCTCCTATAAAATAGGGAGAGCAAAGGTTAATATGAACATACCTTTCTATGCATAAAGGCAAAAAAATCTGCTTGGATTTTAAGTATGGGGGGTTTTCTACACTTGCTACTCTTATGGTAAGTTTGGCCAATACGACAAGTATCGAGCAAAATATACCTTTTGATGAGGCAAAGGTGGATCATTGTTTTCGCCAATGGGTGCGAGCAAAGGTTCATGAGCCATCTTTTTTTGGAATATCTTTTATGCAAAAAATAGTGATGAGGAAGGGCCTAAGGAAATGATACCAGAGACACCAACCAACTCCACCCAAATTGTCCCTTATGAGCGAAGGGATCTGCGAGCTGTCAAAATTCAAGTGAACAAACAGGAAAATAAAGTTTCTATCTTAGAGGAAAAGGGGGAAAATAGTGTTCCAGGGAAGTGTTGACCTTGAATTTGTAGAATTTTCAATTTAGCAAGAAGCAAAGAAGGCCATGTTCTTGAACTAAAATCAGAGGGGGCTCTAAAACTTCAGCTTAAAAAAAAAAAAAAAAATCAAGAAGTGCAGAATTCCAATAATATGGATGAAACCCAACTTCTTGACACTACAATCTAGGTATTTTAAGGCTCAACTAAATAGACTTTGGTGGCTAGTTCTAATAAGTCATTAGGTCACATATGAAGCTTTTGTGTTGGAATTGTTAGGGTTTGAGTACACCTCCAACAGTCCAAGCCTCGAGCTATAGCAGATCAAGAAAGGTCAAGTATTTTGTTGTTCTTAATTACCAAAATCAAGAAATCGTGTTACAAACGCTAAAAAGAAAACTCAGGTTCCGCTAGTGTTTTGAATTTAATCCTGTGGGTTTGGCAAGGCGTGGCAAATT
Source organism: Eucalyptus microcorys (assembly GCA_014182515.1). NCBI lineage: Eukaryota > Viridiplantae > Streptophyta > Magnoliopsida > Myrtales > Myrtaceae > Eucalyptus > Eucalyptus microcorys. Next base: position 21,532,691 of record CM024566.1, on the reverse strand, counting down.
GGATTTCACTAAAGACAAAATCAGCTCTGATTGACAAAGGCCTAATGTCAATCTCCAAAAACAGAATTTCCACTCTTAAAACTTTAGAGGCAACAAGGATCCGAGATCCAAGTCAACTTAAAAAGATGACAGTGGAGTTTTTTTTGTGGTCTTTGCACCTCCGCGGGCACGAAGAAATTTCACTTAGTGTTTAATTAATGCTCTAATCAGATTGGTCAGGAGATAAATCAGTCATTCATAACAGAGATGACTCTACAAAAAATAAAAGAAACAATTTTCCAGCTAGGATTAACGAAGGCACATGGGCCAAATGGGTTAGATGGGATATTCTACTAACACCATTGGAAGGAAATCAAGCTGGATTTGCTGACAACGTGAATGAATTCTTTCAAACCCAGAGTGATGAATCCATAATTGGACAAAACTCATATCTTCCTTATCCCTAAAGTTCAGAACCTTGAAAAGCTAGAGCAATTTGTGCAATTTTGCTTATAAGATCATCTCAAAGGTGATGGCAATAGGCTGAAATTTTGGTTGCCCACTTTTATAAAAATGGATGCCTTTGTGTGTGGAAGGCAAATGTAAGACAATATTCTGATAAAAGAAGAGGTACTTCATCAATTTAGAGTTCGTAGGAAGGAAAAAGAAACTTGAGGTTATTTTAAGCTTGATATGCAAAAGGCCTATAATATAGTTGAATGAGATAATGTGGAAGCATTTATATTGAAGATGCATTTTGATGAAAAATGGATAGCCTTGGTAATGCAGTGTGTCTCAACCATGAACCACTGTCATATTCATGACCTAAAAGATGTATTAGATAGGGTTACCCTCTCTCCCCAGTTTTATTCATCTCAGTAGATAATGTGATGTCGGCAATGACCAAGAGAGCAATAGAGTATGGCACCATTAAATGGATAAAGTAAATAGCAATTGTTCTACATTATCGCACCTTTTGTCTGTTGATGATTCTATTATTATTTTTTTCAGAAGGGAAGGTAAAGAAATGTCAGAATTTGTCTACGATGTTTAACTAGTACAGCTTTGCATCAAGACAAGCGATAAATTTAAACAAATCGCGGATCTACTTCAGTAAGTGATATCCAGAGTCTGAGGAGAAAAATGGCATGAGTTTTAGAGAATGCAAAAATTGGAAAGTACCTCGGTATTCCATTAGATTGGGGAATGTAAAACAAAAAATAAAAGAACATGTTCGTTTAGATATTGGCTAGGGTCAAGAAATGTTTGCTTGATCGAAAAAAATACTGCAACTATCAATCGACATCTTTGGTAATTGTTTTTACATATCAGTTTGGCTATAATAATTGTTCTCGCTCTTTTATCCTTTCCATCTATTTAATTAAAGTCAAAATTTGTGAGTCAACAACAATGCTTCTTGACTAGATTGACATTAAGTGGATTAACATCGGCTCGATTGTACAAAAGAAAATTGTTCCCCCCTCGTCGACTCAATTCTGTTGGTTTCTCAACTAGTGTTTGGTCGTCATTTGTGTTGGTCAACATAGCATTTACTCCTTCCGTTATTGACACGCCACATGTCCTATTATTCAGTCAATACTCACAGTAGCCCTTGACTTCTTTTAGTGAATGACTTTGCCTTACCATTACAGCCCGAGTTAAAGAGATTCCTCTTTGTCTCAATGGTCTTTTAACACTTTCACTAAAATTCGCCCAAGTCCATATCACATTGAAAGCCATAATCCTTTGCTTGATCAAACTCGATGTTTTTAGGGTGCCAACATATGCCCCCAACATTCAATGGCATGAGTAGTGCAATTGAATTTTGTGTGCCATTATACAACCATTTAAGTAATCGTCCCGAAGGGAACGGCATCGCTTCTACCCAATCTAAAAAGACCAGGAAGCATCAACCGAATTAGATTGCCTTTTCATTTGAACTCCATGAGGTCAAACTAATTATCTCTATACTAGCTTTTAGCTCATCTTCCTTCTTCTTTTACTTTACCTCGTGATCAACTCTTTCTCCTTATTGAGCTTTCAAGGCTATTCTGAATGTCTATGGTCAATCTTCCTTCCTCATGCACGTTTCTTCTGCAATTTTATCTTTTTTGTGTTTTGGTCTATTACAGTAATTAAATGTTAAGCCATACATTCATCTAACTTTTAGACAGTTCACAATAATCCCATAAAATCTCACATAGTATCAAGGTAGGAAATCTTGAATTCAAATCTTTCTAAACCCTTTTTTGCCTACCCAATAGGGGTAAGCACGGGTCGGGTGGACGGTTCCCACCCTAGAACCAAGAATTGCCCACTAAGGACCGATTCCAAAAATTTGAAATCAAGAACCACCTATTGATTCCATAGATCCACCTAGAAAATGAACCACTTGTCCGGTCAAGTTCTTGAGTGGGTTCATGGAACCTGTCCCATCAAGCTTCATGCACTTAGTACAACGTTTTCCTACAACCTAAAGTAAAACAAAAAAATAAAATAAAGAACTCCCTTAATCTTAATAGCAAGATTAGTAAAACAATTAGGCTCATATTGAAAGTTGAGAGTCAAGGTCGTGAGTAAGAGAAAGTAATATGACTCAGGCGAGGAGAGAGTGAGACAAGATGAGTACTTAGTCAATGGGTCTAATCCATTTTTTAAGATTATGGATTTTAAGATTTTCATTTTTTAAAATTTGTTTGCCGACATTTTTTTTAAATTAAATATATTATATATATTACAGGCGTGATCCAAGTGGGCTGTACCACATGTGGAAGCGAGAACCAGATCGGTTTCCTTGGAACCATCGATTCCGGGAAATTTGGACAATTCTTGGTTCCTTCATACACCCTTCTTCCCAATATTTCCACGCGTTGGCTGGATTAGAGTAATTAAATATTAAACCATGCCTTCATCTAAAGTTTAAGCTTTTGGAACAGCTGACAGTGATCCCACGAAATATGGAAGCAAATTGGGTTCTCTTCATTTTTAGGGAAAAGAGTTAAAACTTGTTGGGATGACAAGTTAGCTTTGAAGAGGTCCCCAATTTAGGGAAGAATCTAGTAACATTCCATCATCTTTTTCTTTAAATCTTTTCATAATGGATCACGATTTTTATGTGCTTTCACAATGCTAGTTAATCCTAAATAATTTCCTACTCTATCAAAACTTTCCATTAATCCGCCATTTTCTTATTTGGACCACCGATCCGGTCTAGTTCCTGAATGGGTTCATGAAACCGGTCCCACCAAGCTTCACGCACTTAGTGCAACATTTTCCTATGAGCCAAATTAAAAAAAAAAACAAAAAAAACAAAGAATTCCCCTAATGCAAGATCAATAAAATAATTAGGCTCATATTGAAAGTTAAGAGTTGAGACTGTGAGTTGATGAGCATTAAGTTTGGGAGTCGAGATCGTGAGTGAAAAATAGAGATACGACTAGGATGAGGAGCGAGTGAGACAAGACGAGTACTCGGTCAATGCGTGTTGAATATTAGATTAGGGATTTTATGATTTTCATTTTTTTCAATTTTTTTGTTTCAATTTTTTTAATTAAATATATTATATATATTAGAGGTCCGGTATGAGTGGGCAGCTCCATGGGAACCAGATCGATTCCCTTGGGAACCACCTGTTCTGGACAGTCCAAGCGATTATTCGTTCCTTTACATCCCCGTATTCCTAATATTTCCATGTGTAGATTGGATTAGAGTAATTAAATATTAAACTATGCCTTCATCTAAAATTTAAGTTTTTATAACAGTTGACAATGATCCCACAAAATATAGAAGCAAATTGGGTTCTCTTCATTTTGGGGGAAAAGAGTTAAAACTTATTTGGATGACAAGTTAGCTTTTGAAGAGATCCCTAATTTAGGGAAGAATCTAATAACATTCCATGCTCTTTTTCTTTAAATCTTTTCATAAAATGGATCACGATTTTTATGTGCTTTCACAATGCTAATTAATCCTAAATAATTTCCTACACTATCAAAACTTTCCATTAATCCACCATTTTCTTATATAAACCATACTTCTAAATAAATCCTTTTCCTTTCGTTATTTATTATATTCTTCATTCTTGATCTCTTTTTGGATTGATTACTTTGATTTTTCTGATATATGTTTAGCTAGGTAATAAAGTTTTTTGTGGTCGGATAGATTATAAAGGTACGTAAGCTATAAAAAAGCTGTTAATGCCGCTTTCTTTTAGCACTTTGATTGACTGCTTGTAGTAGGAGCAAGAATAAAACGGTTCGAAACATTCGAACAAACCGAGGCAATTTGTTTTTGTCGGTTTGGTTCACTATAAAAGTACTTTGTTTTAGAAAAAAATAGTTCACAAACCGAATCGAATCAATCTTTTGTGGTTCGATTTGGTTTCAACTTTTTAAAAAATCGAACCGCGGACTCGAATTGTGTAGCTTGTTAATTTATTAATTTCTCTACTATTTATACATGAAATAAATTAATGGAATAAGTCTGACTTTCATTTATTATGAATCTATAAGCTGTTGCGAGCCTACAATTCGATTTTTTTTCATGAACTTAATGCTCTTTGAAGCTAGTTATTGAGCTTACAAGGAATGAACTAAAAAGAATATTTCAACCAAAAAACTTTAAAAAAAAAAAAAGAATAAAATAAGATTCCGTTTACTTCACGGAAAATTAATGATTCAAAAAATATTTTTACAAAAATAATCACTTGTATTGCTTACCAAATTAATGAAGGAAAAATATATTCATTGAACATGAAAATGTTTAAATATATTGTTATTGGTAAAGAAAAACAAATTCATTGACTAATTTTTATTGTCGGTACTAGACTAATTATTTTAATCAATAATCAGTTTTAGGAAAATATTTTATAAATTATTTATTTTTTACAAAAAAAATGGACCATAAAGGAGAAGATTTTGCACAAAAAAATGATGTGATTTAGCTCCGCTTGTCTCATGGAGTATGAATGGTTCGAAAAATATTTTCCTAAAAATGATTGTTTGTATTGCTTAAAATAATTAATTAATGAAAAGTAATTTTATTATCAATAACAATTTACGTCTCAATATTTTGGTGGGCAATGAAAATGTCTTTTATTCATTCATTTTTGTAATTCATATAAACAATTATTTTTGAAAAATAATTTTCGTATCATTTATGTTTTGCCGAATAAATGGAGGGAGAAAGAAAAGACCGTTGAATTTTCTCTCTTCCATTTGCAAACCGCGAGGGTGGTCGGGGCCGTTTCTTTTCCGCGCATCTTCATCAACAGAAATCTGCCGTGAGCCAAAGAAAACAGAGCATGGAAATCCCCGCAGCTTCAGCATAATGCAGCTACGGAGCACCACCAGCTACGCCCATCTCCTGAGCCTCCTGCGATCCTGCATCGACGCCAAGTCCTACCCGACCGGCAAGCTCCTCCACGCCCGCGTCCTCCGCCTCGGCCTCCTCGACGCCACCTTCCTCTGCAACTGCCTCGTCGAGCTGTACGCCGCGTGCGGCGAGACAAGGGACGCCCGCTCGGCATTCGACGGCACGCTCCGCAAGGACGTCTACACGTGGAACGCGATTCTGGGTGCCTACTGCAAGGCCGGAGAGTTGCAGTCCGCGCGCCGGCTGTTCGACGCAATGCCCGAGAGGAACCCCTTCTCGTGGAACAACGTGATTAGCTCCTTGGTCAGACATGGGCTCGAACGGGAGGCCGTGGAGGTTTATGGTTCGATGAGATGGGATGGTTTTGTGCCTACCCGTTTCACTTTGGCCAGCGTGTTCAGCGCCTGTAGTGCTTTGTTGGATGTAAAGGTTGGCAGGGGGTGTCATGGGCTTGCTGTGAAGATCGGTCTGGAGAAGAATATTTATGTCGGTAATGCTTTGTTGTGTATGTACGCTAAGTGTGGGCGCATTGAAGATGCCATTCAGGCTTTTCGAGATTTGCCTGATCCAAATGAGGTTTCTTTTACGGCAATGATGCACGGCCTAGCGCAAACTGATAGAGTCACGGAGGCTGTTGAGATGTTTAGATTGATGTGCAGACAGGGGATGCCTATCGATGCCATCTCCCTATCAAGTGTTTTGGGTGTTTGTTCTAGTGGGGGATATGATGAATCTTCCCTAGATAGTTGTGGTGGTGGGCATTCGTGCATACTTCAGGGCCAACAAGTGCATTCCCTCATGATTAAACTTGGATCAGCTCCTAGGCATAAAATAATTTAAGCATTTCCTAGAAATGCTTATTAATATGCTTTCTTCGTCGAGAGCAGCATCTCTTTTCAAAAAATTCTCTTCTTCTAAGTTTAATTAGATCTTTTGGTTTACCAATAAAGAATTGATGGATAACCCAGATCACATGATAAAAATCTGTTTGGAGCAGAAATATCATTTGATCCTAGTTCAAAATAGATCTCCGCCAATCTTTTAAGCTTCCAATGAATTTGTTTACGAACTCGGTCAATATGTCACACTGATGTTCAACAGATAGTGCTTTAGTGTTGAGCCAAGCATGAAATTCTTGCAGTCTATCTGGCCATTTGGAATATGGAATGTCATTGAGTGTGAAGTAGTATTTTGAAGTTGAAGAATTCTATCTAGGATTTGAAATTTGAAGATGTACTACTTCTGACTTGGATGACTTTGATTCCATTTTTGTCTCAGGAGGATCAGCCATAAAAATAGCAGTTATATGGGATTTTGTTGTTTGTGGCTTAGGAGTTGAAGTAGTTTCAGAGAAAAGGAAATCTGATTATGAGGCTGATTTAAAGGTATTTTGTTTAATAAAATCAAATGAAGCAATAGTTGGTATACTTTGTTTGCCTTGGTTCACAGGAAATCCTCAAGTGGATTCGAGACCATTAATAACGGATGTCAACGTACCGTGAAAAATGAAAAGAAACGCATTCCAACAAAATGAAATGTTCAAACAAAAAAGTTAATTTTTCCAAAGCACAATCCATGACTTTTAACAAGTGCCGTAGGAGCGCCCTTGAACATTTTCCAAAAGAAAAATCTCCCGATCATATGTAGGTAGATCAACATCAAAGACATACTAATAATTTGAAGAACAGTTGCTTTTGTCTATTCACCGTCGGACTTTGCTAAATAAAACTGGATTTGGGAATTGAAGGCCGAGGCCCATCATTGTTGTCCATTCGTTTGTTAAAGTGAGATTGAATCCGATCTCGTCATTACTGGCAATTGTATCGACAACTTTGCCAAGGAATGTTCGACTTCTCATCGTGATAGGCCAAGCCAATAAATTAAATATACTTTGCCCTGGAAAATTAGACCTTTGAGGTGTTGAAACGCTAATGCGATCTAAAAGGTTTGAATTTAATGGCTACTGCTCGTGTAACTTTCGTCCTCCTTGAATGAAAAGTATCATCGTTTCAGACCAAAAAAAAATATGCGGGTGATTGTGACAGAAGGGCTTTTAAGAAGAATAATCAAATATATATGTCTGGAAAACGTTTTATTGGTGGATGACCATCGACTTTCAACGATAATGGCAAGAAGAGTTGTTGGAGCTAACTAAATTATTCCATTAATAAACCCTAATAAATCCAAGTCTTGGTCCTTATTATTAATAAAGGTTTTATTGGTGAACGCGGTTTGTCTTTTTTTTTTTTTTTTTTTTTTTTTGGGGCAAATCATTATTGAAGTTCGTGGGACTCTCATTTTATATTGATCTAGGCGGAGGATAGTTAATAAGTCTGCACTATTAATTACAAATTATTTATCTTGGTCTTTTGTTATGGCGTAAGTCTCGGTCCTTGTTATATCTTCCAGCCACACAACATGGATGGAATCTAAGGTTCAAAGTCTTAGTTAGCAGCTCGATAATATTGCAGTACAATTATAATATTTTTGGATTTTGAAAATAGAATTAGGTAGGAGACGACTTTTGTTTATGGATGCAATTAGCCGATACGATCATTAGATTATTTTATTATAATTAGTTATAATATTTCTGCCTTGGACATAGTATCTCATCGAAGTGAGGATAGGAACACTTGGAAAGCCCACGGGCTCCCTTTATAAATATTTCATTTTTGGATGTACTTTTGAGTCATCTCGTTTAAATCAATCTCCTACGATCGGAACTCGGCTTGGCCTCTTCATTCTCCTATATCGTTCGTGGTCAGTACCGACATCGCGGGAGTCAGAGGGGGATCCCTTCCCTTACCTCCGCGAAGGGGGGTTTGGGTGTGGTGGGGAGAGCCCTGCGAGAGGGGTTTTAAGGAGAATCCCTTCCTTGGAAACCATGTGAGCAGTTTAAGGTCATGCTCGGGACCGAGTCTTGCCATTTCATTGCCTTCATCTTCTTACTTGGTGCGTGCCGTTTCCTGATATTGCGTGGCTTAAATAAAAAAAATATTGCCCAATATTATGAAATATTGGTTTTTGTCAAAATATGTCAACACATGTCGATTATTATTTGTATCAATTTAGCCGTACTTGTGTCGCCCTAGTTACAAAACTTCCCTCAAGTGTCAAATTTACGTTCGCATGTCTTATCAGCAATTGCTTCCTCTCGGTTTTGGAAAAAAGACTTATTTTTCATTGGCTCAACGGCTTGTTTGTTTCAGCACAGATTCCTTTTAACCTGTGGCATTTATGGTGGCATTTTCGGGTGGCTGCAGTGATAATAGTTGTGACATCCTGAAATTTTAAAACTGCTTTCAATTAAATAAATCGGGCATTTCATCGATGCGCCTAGAGTGCTATTCTCAGAGCTGATCACTTCTGAGATAACTAGATTATCGGGGGAAATCATTAAGGGATTTTTAATGCAATATACTTGAGAATTCAACTAGGAATTGACTACTCAACCGTGCTCATTTACAGAGATCATTACGGCACAGTAAAGATTGATTAGAGATCAGAGATAGGTCGGTTTGACTGAGATGTGTGGTTAAACGTGGGTGATTCCACTAAATTGAAAAATTCTCGTCGATCGACAATAGATTGATTTTTCTGTCGTTTTGGTACCCTGTGTCCACATTTGAAACCTCGAGATTTTCACGACCACCGAGAGTCGCCAATGTGTCGAAAAGGTTCATTGTGGCTTGAAGAGAATCGACCACGGGTCATTTGCATTAAAAATTTTGAAAGCTACTCGATAGGCTAGGTCACGCTAAAATCGTGCCAGATTGAAATTAACCGCGAATTTGAATCTGATTTCAGAAATTGAAAGTTCTATCATGTCATGAGTCATTTGAGAAACGTTGACTCACCCTCCGAAGATTTTTCTGCAAATCGAGATTTTTGGCGAAATTTCAAAGTGAGGCCATTTTTGTTCGGAAAATTCAAAGGACTATTTTCGATCACGTAATTGGGATACAAGTTGGTTCTATTGGCGAGGAAAGATATCAATTTGATTGTGGACACCTCGGTAGAATTTCTGAGGACTGAATTGCATAAATTCAAGAGAGAATTGGAGGGGAATTGAGGGAATTGTCTTCAAATTCGTAGCCCCCCTTGGACACCACTTTTGGACCACTTCCAAGGCTTCTAGAGGAAGATTTGTGGGCTACAAGTGGCTGAGGAAGCCAGCAGCCTTGGTGGGACCATTCAAGGGGACAAATGGGATAGGATTGAGCCAAGGTGGCCCCCTCCAAAGCCAGCTACCCTTCTCCTTCCTTCCGTTGACCCCCCCTCCATTCCAGCAAGCTTGAAGTTTCCAAAACCCAGAAAACCGAGCAGAGCAGCCCCCTTGCTCGTTAACACTCGCCAAGCCACTTGGAGCCGCCGCATCGTCGTCACTGCCACCGCAGCCCTGCCCGCGAACCACGCGTCCCCCCACGCATGCCGCCCGTTCGCCCTACTCATTTCAAGCCTAGCAGACATTCCTCATGCCTGTTGAGCCTAGCCGGAGCCTAATTGTCACCGCTGCATCGCCGTCCGACCGTTGTTCCCCTCCGCCAAGCCTGTCCACCCGTCCCTACCTGTTTCAGCCCCAACCAGCCGCCCAGCCTCCTCCTTCAGGTCAGCAACAAAACTGAAGCCCCTCGGTCTGCAGTGCACTGTTTGGCCCGTTTTGAAGCCCTTCCGGACCTCAAAAGGTGCCCCTGCTTTGGAATTTGTGGATCGTCTCCACGTCCCCATTGCCGTGGTCCCGTTGGATCGCTAATCCAATGAGTTTACTCATTAATCCCTGCTTAGGGAGTTAATTATGCTAAAGATTGTGACAGAAGGGCTTTTAAGAAGAATAATCAAATATATATGTTTGGAAAACGTTTTATTGGTGGATGACCATCGACTTTCAACGATAATGGCAAGAAGAGTTGTTGGAGCTAACTAAATTATTCCATTAATAAACCCTAATAAATCCAAGTCTTGGTCCTTATTATTAATAAAGGTTTTATTGGTGAACGCGGTTTGTCTTTTTTTTTGGGCAAATCATTATTGAAGTTCGTGGGACTCTCATTTTATATTGATCTTGGCGGAGGATAGCTAATAAGTCTGCACTATTAATTACAAATTTATTTATCTTGGTCTTTTATTATGATGTAAGTCTTGATCATGTTATATCTTTCAACTTGCAACATGGATAGACCTTAGGATAGTGGCATTCTACCAAAGGTTAAGAATCAACAATGGCATTTTAATAATTTGGTAGCAGGTAATGATAGAGAAATTCGCTATTTATCAAATTAAGTACGTATCATAAAAGCACCAGAACTATAATAAAATTTCAATTTAAAAACCAAATTAGGTAGGAAACAACTTTTATTTTTGGATGTTCTTATGCAATACATCATTAAATTGTTATCATTAGCCCTTTCCGAGCATATTTAATGATCCTCGACATTTCATTTTTTTTTCCTAAATGCAATCAACACTTGAAAGATCATACAAACTTCTTACCATTGTGATAGACGGGCAAACACGAAGAAAAATTCATATTTGCTTCCTAGAATTGTTTTATTGGTCGATAAGTATTGCATCTAACTAAATTATTTCGTTAATGAATTCTACAGGACCATAATTAGGACTTATTTTATTACCCTCTCTTTGTAATTGAATTTTGTGGGACCTTCATTTATTTTGATCTACACCGAGAATTGAAAGATTGAGAAATCAAGGAAGAAGATTAACAATAACTAGAAAAGAATGAAAGAAAAGAAAACAGAAACAACATAAAGGTAGAAAATTAAGCAAAATGACGTCATTTATCTAAAATTGTTCACATCCAATAGCCTGCCATGACACATAAGACGGCCGATAATGATGGATTGCTATGTGAGAAATTTCAAGAAAGACTTGGCCGAGAGGACTTAATTGGATTTTCACTTAGATATTTAGCACAACATTGGTGCAATTGAAATATTTAGCATTGAATTTAAATGTCTAGGACCGAATTTGAATTTCTCTCCTAAATTAACAAGTCTAACTCACTAATCTCTAATTATTTGTCTTGGTCTTTTATTATGGTGGAAGTCTTGCTCATGTTATATCTTCCAACTTGCAACATCAGTGGACCTTAGGATAGTGACATTCTACCTAAGGTTAAAAATTAAAAATTACCTTTTAAAAGTTGGTAGCAGGTAATGATAGAGAAATTGGATATTAATCAAATTAAGGACGTCCCCCTTAGTCTCTAATTATTGATCTTGGTATTTTATTATGGTGTAAATCTTGGTTATGTTATATCTTCCAACTTGTAACATGGATATACCTTAGGATTGTGACATTCTACCTAAGGTTGAGAGTTAGCAATGGCCATTTAAAAGTTGGCAGTAGGTAATAGAGAAATTGGCTATTATTGTTAGCCTTTTCTTAGTCGATTCAACGATTCTCGACATTTCACTCGTTTCTTCCTGAATGCAGTCAATACTTGAAAGATCATAAAAACTTCTTACCATTGTGATAGACGGGCAAACAAGAAGAAGAGTTCGTATTGCTTCTTGGAAATGTTTTATTGGTCGACAAGTATTGACTTTTCTTAACATTAGTCAACACAAGAGTTATTGAAGCTAACTAAAGTATTTTGTTAGTATTTCTAAAAGACCATAATTATGTCTTATTTTATTACTCTCCCTCTATAATTGAATTTTGTGGGAGTTTCATTTGTTTCGATCTACGCAAAGAAGTGAAAGCTTGAGAAATCAAGAAAGAAGATGAACAATGACTAGAAAAGAAGGAAAGAAAAGAAAACACAAGGAACATAAAATAAAACCATAAAATGTAGAAAATTAAGCGAAATAGCATCATTTCGTCCTAAACTGTTCATATATAATAGCTTGCCATGACACATAGGATGGCTGATAATGATAGATTGCCATGTGACAAATTATAGGGAAGACTTGGCCGAAAGGACTTAATTGGATTTTCAATTAGAGATTTAGAGCTAGATAGGTTCAATTGAAAGATTTAGCATTGAGTTTACATGTCTAGGACTGAATTTACATTTCTCACATAAATTAATATGTCCAACTCACTAGTCTCTAATTATTTGTCTCGGTCTTTTATTACGGTTAAGTCTTGGTCATGTTATATCTTCCACAACTCGCAACATTAATCAAATTAGAGTCAACAATTGCCTTTTAAAAGTTGGTAGCAGGTAATGATAGAGAAATAGGCTATTAATCAAATTAAGTACGTCCACCCCCCTCAAAACCATGGAAACTTCTTGCAATTGCGACAGATAGGCAAACCAGAAGAATTATTAATATTTGCGTCTTGAAAATGTTATTGGTCAATAAACATCGACTTTTCAAAATTGGTTACAAGAACTGGATTTTTTCGTTAATGAATTCTAAAGGATCATAGTGGGGCTTATTTTGTTGTTTAACTGTCGTTATTGAATTTTGTGGGACTTCCATTAATATCGGTCCACGCTGAGGACACCTAAAGTCTGCTTTGACAAAACATGAGAAATTAATAAGTCTTACTCACTAGTCAGTAATTATTTGCCTTGGTCTTTTATTTTGATGTAAGTCGTAGTCTTTGTTATATCTTCCAACTTGTTAACATGAATGGAACCTTAGGATAGTAGGTAATGATAGAGAAGTTGACTACTAATCAAATTATTACTGTATCGTAAAAGCACCACAACTATAACAAATTTTCAATGTGAAAAATAGAATTAGGTAGGAAACAACACTTTTTTTTTTTGGATGTACTTACACATTACCATCATTAGATTATTATTATTACTCATAATCTTGCCGAGCCGATTCATTGTTGTTTATCCTGAAATGCAGCCAACACTCAAAAGACCATGGAAATTTCTCGCTATTGCGACGAAAGGGCAAACAAGAAGAATAATGAATATCTATGTCTTGGAAATGTTTAATTGATTGATAAACATTGACTTTTCAACATTAATCATGAGAAGAGTTACTGTAGTCAATTAGATTATTTTGTTAATAAATTCTAAAGGACTACAAATGGGGCTTTTTTGGTGCTCGGCCATCAAAATTGAATTTAGTGGGAATTTCATTTTATATCGAGCTAAGCCGAGGACACCTAATTAGTCTACTATGGAAAAATAAGAAAAATATTAAGTCTGCCTCACTAGTTAATTATTTGTCTTGGCCCTTTGTTCTGGCGGAAGACTTGTCCTTGTTATATTGTCTAGCTACGTAAACACGGATGGAACCTTAGAACCGTGACATTCTCCTTAATGTTAAGAATCAACGACTGCCTTTTAAAAGTTGGTTGTAGGTAATGATAGAGAAACTTGCAATTAATTAAATTAATCGACAAAAAGTGAAAGCACAATAGCCATAACATTTTGCAGGCTAAATGTTTATATAAATTTTGAAAGTCTCATCTGATGCGGGTGTTATATTGATTTGGCTAAAGACGACCAATAGGAATAATCCTTTGCAAGGCTGAATATGATTCCTATCTTTCAAAAAAAAAAAAAAAAATTACGTACTTTGCAAAGAAATAAGTATTGCATCTAACTAAATTATTTCGTTAATGAATTCTACAGGACCATAATTAGGACTTATTTTATTACTCTCTTTTGTAATTGAATTTTGTGGGACTTTCATTTATTTTGATCTACGCCTAGAATTGAAAGCTTGAGAAATCAAGGAAGAAGATTAACAATAACTAGAAAAGAATGAAAGAAAAGAAAACACAAACAACATAAAGGTAGAAAATTAAGCAAAATGACGCCGTTTATCTAAAATTGTTCACATCCAATAGCCTGCCATGACACATAAGACGGCCGATAATGATAGATTGCTATGTGAGAAATTTCAAGAAAGACTTAGCCGAGAGGACTTAATTGGATTTTCACTTAGATATTTAGCACAACATCGGTGCAATTCAAATATTTAGCATTGAATTTAAATGTCTAGGACCGAATTTGAATTTCTCTCCTAAATTAACAAGTCTAACTCACTAATCTCTAATTATTTGTCTTGATCTTTTATTATGGTGGAAGTCTTGCTCATGTTATATCTTCCAACTCGCAACATCAGTGGACCTTAGGATTGTGACGTTCTACCTAAGCTTAAAAGTTAAAAATTACCTTTTAAAAGTTGGTAGTAGGCAATGATAGAGAAATTGGGCATTAATCAAATTAAGGACGTCCCCATTAGTCTCTAATTATTGATCTTGGTATTTTATTATGGTGTAAATCTTGGTTATGTTATATCTTCCAACTTGCAACATGGATATATGTTAGGATTGTGACATTCTACCTAAGGTTGAGCGTTAGCAATGGCCATTTAAAAGTTGGCAGTAGGTAATAGAGAAATTGGCTATTATTGTTAGCCTTTTCTTAGTCGATTCAACGATTCTCGACATTTCACTCGTTTCTTCCTGAATGCAGCCAATACTTGAAAGATCATAAAAACTTCTTACCATTGTGATAGACGGGCAAACAAGAAGAAGAATTCGTATTGCTTCTTGGAAATGTTTTATTGGTCGATAAGTATTGACTTTTCTTAACATTAGTCAGCACAAGAGTTATTGAAGCTAACTAAAGTATTTTGTTAGTATTTCTAAAAGACCATAATTATGTCTTATTTTATTACTCTCTATAATTGAATTTTGTGGGAGTTTCATTTGTTTCAATCTACGCAGAGAAGTGAAAGCTTGAGAAATCAAGAAAGAAGATGAACAATGACTAGAAAAGAAGGAAAGAAAAGAAAACACAAGTAATATAAAATAAAACCATAAAATGTAGAAAATTAAGCAAAATAGCGTTATTTCGTCCTAAACTGTTCATATCGGGATAAGTACACTAATGGGCCATAAGTTGTGTACGGCGCTCACTTTGGTGCCAAAAGTTTCCGTCGGATCACTTAAGTGCAAAATTGGAGGAAAAACGATCACTTTGATGCCACCGGCGAAAGATTCCGGCCAATTTTCCTTTCCTCGAGAAATTTAATGATCATTCATCACCGAAAATCAGCTTTAATCGAACCAATTTTTTTTCTCAAAATGAAATACGAGTGCTTAATTTTTTTTCCCCAACCATTTTCTTGATCTCACTAAACCACCAACTTGGGTATCCCTTCGAGGATTAAGTGTAGTTTCGATCTTTTAAGTCTTAATGTTTGTTTGATTTGAATAATTACAACTGCTAATTGAAACTTAAGATGTCTACTTTAACTTTTATCACAACCACATTTCTTAATTATGGGCCAATTAATACTTGGAAAAATCAATGGCGTTTGATCATTATAGATTATTCCCTGTTCCGATCTGACTTTTCAAAATTAGGAAAAGATACTTAGTGTCAATTTGACGTTACAATAATGCCACGATTCCGGTGTCATTTTCTGCCATCGACAATGCCATGGATTAATTAATATGACGATTTCATGAGAGTAGTTGACCAAAGATTTAAATTGCACAAGTTGAGAAAGTAGAGAATTTGGTTGCATAAAATAAAACTTCGGGGATCAAAGGAAGCCAAGGAAGCCAAGGAAGCCAAGGAAGTTTAATTACATGAGCATCGGAGTTCCACAGTAGCCAAGGAAGCCACCGGAGTAGCTGAAGTCGCCCACCGTCGCACGTCCTCGCCGCCATAGCCATTCATGCGCGCTGCCGCCATGCGCGCTATTCGAGCTTGTCCAGCCACTCCTCCACCTTTCTCTCATCCTCACGCTGTACTAGCTGAGGCCCCGTGACCTGTGGAGCCAAGCTAGAGCTTGTCCGGCCACCATAAACTGCTGTTTGTTTCACTGAGTCGTCCGCTTGCCTTTGCCGGTCTTGCTTCGCCATAACCGGTCTTGTTTCTTTCTGTTTCAGCTCAAATCAGAGGCTGATTTTATGGGTCTTACAACAGCTTCAAGGCCCGCTTTGAGAAGAATCGACCCCTGCGACGTTCCCGTCGTTTTGATCTGACCTGTTCGTTAAACAAGTGAGTTTAACTTACTAATCCTCGCTTAGTAGACTAATGATGCTTAGGGGTTGATTATATTTAATTAAGCGTGATTAGGTGGATATATTAGATTAGAGTAATTAAATTAGTGATTTACCGATGCATATTAGGTGGTTAGATAGTGATATTAGCAAGTAGAAACGTTCTAGTATTTATTGAACGAGTCTCGGGAATTTTCCGAGTTCATCTCTCGCTTCCAATTAGGCTATAACGGGCCTAAGTTGGATTTATTGCATTTATTTAATATCCATAATTAATTAATTAATTAATTTACGAAAATTAGGCTGGATAGTCGACGATTGGAATTTTATGTCGATTACCGTGGTGTAGTTTGTTTATTTATTCGAGCTTTAATTTGTGTTGAATTAACTTTCCTGCTTAGGCATTGAGCTCAATCTCTTGGGACTCTTGGGAAAATGACCAATCTGTTCCTCTTTAGGATCGTCCTACCAAACATCTGATAGTGCTAGTATGAACACCAAGAGAGGGGCTGGATAGGTGTAAAAACAAATTCTACAAAATACAGTAAAAACCTTTACTTTTAACCTGAGTCTGAATAACAACTGACTTTTGAAACTGTGTCTGAAGAGCAGCAGACTTTAAGCGAGATCAGACTTTAATAGTTAAATAGAACGACGAACAAAATAAAGAGATTCAGGGAAGAGAATAAGAACACAAGATTTATAGTGGTTCGGCTTAATCCAAGCCTACGTCCATTCTCCCACGTTAACAGCCTTCTTGGCTGGATTCCACTATGCAATCAACAAGAGATTACAACTTTGAGTGCAAACACTTAACAGTAGATCACACTATCTCACTAAGTCACTCTTTTGGTATTTCTCTCAAGATCACAATCGTTTAAGCTCACCAAAGACAAGTGTATGATCGAAGTTCGCTCAGACTTTGGAATTATAAATTCTACGCTCCGTCTCTTACTTGCTCATCAGTCATTCATCTCTTTAAATACTCATCCACTTCCAAACTAATCATTGGACAATATCTTGAGGATCGTCTTCCAATCTACCCGTTGGACAGCATTGTATCTAGAAGATTTTGTAGCCGTTGAGTGACAAAAGTAGAATCTCAAATTGATTCCAATCGCCCATACAAATAGAATCTTGGTTTCCATAAGTAAAGCTTTTCCGTATAGAAAGTTTTTGTCTTCAATATCCAATCGTCAATCAAATCAATCTTGATGTGGAATCCAAACCAGATCACTAGCCGTTATATGATTGGGATTGTGTTACGTTCTGTCGAATCTGGATGTAAAGTCTGAGTACAATAGACTTTACAATTTAGGTCTGAACATATTCTGCTTCTGAATAGATTTAGTTTTAAGGTCTGAACACAGTCTGAATAAGTTCAGCTTCAGCATAGAGTCTGTCTTCTGATTCTTCAATGACATTCAGTCTGAAATTTGTCAGAGTGAGCAGACTTCTGATGTAGAACAGACTTTGACACTAAAGTCTGGCAGTCTTCATACCTTGACACAGAAGTCTGGAAATCTTCAGAATATATTTTGGACATGTGTTACGTTCAGTCTTCTAGCCTTCTTCAAATTTTGACAATATCCTTTACATGTTCTATCATCTCCATGGTCTATTACTTAACCATTAAACACGTTAGTAGCCTTTGATTTATTTTGTCATTTTCAAAACATCATAAGGGATTTCCCTAACACCATCAAATCAACACAGTCAATTGTTACATGTGGAAAACGAGGCTTTACATTAAATTTAGTCAATAACGTCATTGCCTCAAAATCAAGTTCCAGCTTGCCCACCTCGCATCTATAAAAGGCAAGGCAATGGGCTGCAAAAGTTCACAGCCGAACAAAGTTGTGGTGTCTCAACTTCACTTTGAACTTCAATATATCCGCAATACAAAAAGGGGTTACATTGAAGTTCCAAAGTTTCGAACGCAGGTCTGAGATAGATGGGTGCTGTCGAGAAGATCCACGAGAACCAGCGGGCCAAGGGGCCGGCGACCATCCTCGCTATTGGGACGGCGAATCCGGCGAACTGTGTGTACCAGGCCGAGTACCCACACTACTACTTCCGCATGACCAAGAGCGAGCACATGACGGCCCTCAAGCAGAAGTTCATCCGCATATGTGAGCCACACTCTAGATTGCCCTACCTACAAAATATATATTAAGTTTTGAGTATCCTTATCCTAACTTCGTAGTTTATTTTTTCTCTAGATTGCCCTAGCTACAAAATATATATTCAAGTTTAGAGTATCCTTATCCTAACTTCACAGTTTATTTTTTCTCATGAAATATATATGACGTGTTTCGCTTATTACACCCTTTAAGAAAGTCTAACTATCTTTCTTTTTGGATCTTATTGGTGGACAAATTGCATTCCTATAGTTTGCTTCGTTTCGTAATGAATCTGCAATCATTCTCAACAATCTTAGAATGGTCGAAAGAAAAGGTATCGAGCAGTACACGTTAGCTAGCCATGCAAATTATTTATTACTATATGCCAAAAAAAAAAAAAATGAACAAAGAAAATCTCCAATGCACGCATGTCAACGTTGTTCTTGGAAAGTAAAATGGGAACGTCGCAGGTGACAAGTCAATGATCCACAAGCGTTACATGCACTTGACCGAGGAGCTTATGGAGAAACACCCTGAGATCTGCTCATACGACGACCCTTCGCTCAACCCACGCCAGGACATAATTATCGACACCATCCCAAAGCTCGGCGAGGAGGCGGCGTTGAAGGCCATCAAGGAATGGGGCCAACCCAAGTCCAAGATCACCCACATAGTCTTCTGCTCCACCTCCGGCGTCGACATGCCTGGTGCCGACTACCAGCTCATGCGCCTTCTTGGCCTCAGCCCCTCCGTCAAGCGTGTCATGCTCTACCACCAGGGCTGCTTTGCTGGTGGCACCGTCCTCCGTGTTGCGAAGGACATTGCTGAGAACAATGCCGGCGCTCGCGTCCTCGTCGTCTGCTCTGAGATCACTGTCACCACCTTCCGTGGCCCGTCTGCTGAGAACCTTGCCAACCTTGTCGGCCAGGCCATCTTTGGGGACGGAGCGGCTGCACTCATCATAGGGTCCGACCCAGAGATCCCTGCTGAGCGGCCCATATTCCAACTCGTGTGGACTGCGGAGACCGTTTTGCCAAACTCCGAGGGCGCCATCGAGGGTCAACTGCGCGACGTTGGCCTCACATTCGGGTTATCCGACAAGGTCCCCGATTTGATCGCAAACCACATCGAGAAGAGCTTGAAAGAGGCGTTCGATTCGCTCGGCATAAGTGAATGGAACTCCATCTTTTGGGTGCCTCATCCGGGTGGCCCGGCCATACTCAATCAAATCGAGGCCAAGCTAGGGTTGAAAAAGGAGAGGCTCCGAGCCGTGAGGCACGTCCTTAGAGAGTACGGGAACATGTCGAGCGCGTGCGTCTCGTTCATCCTCGATGAGATGCGAAGGAAGTCGGCGGAGGAAGGGCTTGCGACCACCGGCGAGGGGTTGGAGTGGGGCGTCCTCTTCGGTTTTGGGCCAGGCCTTACGGTGGAGACGGTGGTTCTTCACAGCGTGCCAACAGTGACCGATGGGTGAAAGTAATTAATAATACATATGATATAATTCCATATATTGATATTGTTGTAATGTTATTTCCTGCTATTTTAATAGTAGGAAGAAGTTTAGAGTGATTGATATCTAAATATCGTCTGTGGCATTTCTTCTCCATTAATGTTGTAATGATTGTGTGCTTTCTTAATAAGCTTGAGCATTAATCAGCCAGTTGTGAAACTTTTTCAATAAGATATGCTTATCTTTCTTTTAATTTTTTTCCCCACTTATGGACTTGTGTGTTGGAGTTTTAAGGATATAAACGATCAACAGAAAAGAAAATCGATCCAAGAGATAGTTGACATTGACAAGGCTCCATTGGCAAATTGCTACACAAATAAGCGCGCGATATGACCTACACTCGCAGGAAGAACAATACAAATTTCATCATTAATCAAGCGATATAATTAATATTATAATCATATTCGGATCACTCAAATACTTTCAGTATTGATCAAACACCCCAATTATAAGCAGCCATTTCTTACGAAAAAGTATCTGAATCTTATTGAGAAATACACCAAATTTCATCATAAGATTTCATGGCTTTTAACACTCTTTTATTTACTCTAGGATGTAATGCCGAACAAAAGTTGGCTTCAGAATTTGATATCACGGTCAAGGCCCGAAAGACAAGATCCCAATGTATGATGTGTGTATGTATAACCTCAAAATGAAAGTGCCCGACGTCAACTAAAAAACGAATTTACTTTTCCCATAGTGAATTGGGAAAAGTCCAAACTTCGAACTTTCTTTTAAACAGCATGCTCCCATTTGGGCGGCACTTCTTTATGCATTAATTCGGATCGAGTTTTGTACACAAGCTCAAATTCAAGACATAGTTTTAATAAATCTTCATGTTGATTGGGTGTTTGAACTTACTTATAATTATTTTGCTGAACCTGTAATATATGTTGATACTCTTCCATAGTCCTATAAATCTTGACAGAATCCCATAAGCAGCTTCATCTACCATTGGTATAGGAGAAAATTAACAAAAAAATCATAAACCTATTGCAATTTTTCCAATTTAGTCATAAACCTTTTTTTTTTGGCCAATTCAATACTAAACCTTTTGTAATTGCACCAATTCAATCCATCCGGCCATATTTGGCTCGCTGGCACCGACGTGAATGGCGATCGATGCTAGCGGATAATTTTTTAATAATATTTTATTTTTAAAATTTTTTTCTCTCTTTTTTCTTTTTCTCCTCTCTCCTTTTTCCCTTGCTCCGGCGACTAGCTAGAGGGGAGGGCCAGTCATCGGCTAGTGGTGAGCTCACCCTACCCAAGCGATGGCGAGGCAACTCCTCAATCCACTGGCTAGGCGAGGCCTGTCTTGTCGAATTTGGGTGAGGTTGGCCTTGCCATCCACTGGCGAGGCGAGCTCTTGCTAGATTCAATGGGGACTCGCCTCGCTAGTGGTTTTGAGCGAGCTTGCCCTCGCCCAATGATGGTGAGGCGAGCTTGTCACTGACTAGCAACCGGCCCTCCCCTTTGGCCTGTCATCGAGCAAGAGGAAGGAGGGAGGAGGGGAAAAAAAGAGCGAGAGAGAAAAAAAGAAAAAAGAAAAGAAAAAAATATCTATATATTATTAAAAAATTGTTCGCCGGCGCCGATAAGCCAAATTTGGTCAAATGGATTGAATTGACATTATTACAAAAGATAACAAAAAAATTTCAATATCAAATTGGCAAAAAAAAAAGAAGGTTTATGACTGAATTGGAAATATTGTAACAAGTTTAGAACTTTTTTGGCAATTTCCCATTGATATAGTGGTGAACAAAAGGGTGGATCATCACAACTTTCAATATGTACATGTGATAGTACTGTGGAAATAATCATGTCTTAATAGAACATATGCAGTTACTACAAATAAAAAGGTAAGACTATGTCTATCTGGGAAAATTGTCCAAAAAATCCTCAATGTATTGTATGGTGACCAATTCAGTCATCCACTTTTTAATTTGGCCAATTTAGACTTAATTTTTTTGACAATTTGTCAATCTAGACTTTATAGCCACTTTTGACCAAAAATCGATGACATGACGATCTAGTTAATGACAACCATCCTATGTGACACAGGTTGGTCCTGGTATGGACAATTCTTGCAATTTCTTTAAATTTTCTGAATTTTTTTCCTATTTTCCTTCACTAGTCGTTGAGACCTAGGTGAGGTGACATGATGCGGCATGAGCAAGGTGAGGGCAAGGGCGAGGCGACATGACACAATGCAAGACGAAGGCTAGGGCAAGGCAAAGGCACAACGCCTTTGCCTAGATGTCACGTCCTCGTCCTTCGTCACGTGCACATCCTTCACCTTTAGGTCGATTGCTAGCGATATCCCAGGATGTATCGCTGACCCATTCATTTTAATAAGCACACGCGGAAGCAATTTTAAAATCCCCAGACAATAATTTAATGGGATAGAGAAGTAGGACCACAACTTAACGGAACTAGAACACACCTTTATACATATCATACTAATTCATTTACATTACTAACCGATATTCACAAGGTCTATAAAAAAGGTTGGTTCTCAAAACTAGTTGTCCTAAGACCAACTAATCAGACCCGGCTATTGAACTTTCAGGGTCCACTGGGTCTGGGCGGGACTGCGGGTCCTCCACTTCGCCCTTAGGTAGATCTGTTTGATCCTCCTCCTTGGCAGCCTCGATCACCTCATTTGGAATATCAAAGCCTTTAAGAGGACCTATCCTCAAACCGTAAGGTGTAGTATGAAACCAGGATTTATATTGGTCGGGTACTTCCTGGTTTGGGGCCTCTTCTAACCAGACTGAAGTTACCACAAACTCATACCTCCAATCGCTTTTGGGATCTGGAAACACATGGACCTCCTCGGTCATTCTCGAAGGACGACCGTAACACCTAGGACGATCGTAACCAATGAGACTACGTCTCAGCAAGTTCTACCCCCTAAGACCCGATTAGTAAACCAATACACCGACTAGGTTGCCTATGCACAGCACGAGTCAAAGGACTTACCTTAGCTTCAGTTCCAACCTACAATTCAAGGTTAAACACAGGTATTCAAACAATTCACGACATCTGATCAAGCATTGATCAATCGATTTAGTTGATTACATGTCATTCGAACCACCTCTAGGTCATTCCCACTCATACTATAATTTCCCAATGGTGTACTCATTCACCAAATCACATGTGTTTCTCGGGTGCTGTTTTCGCCAATGACATACCGATCACCGACATCGTGCGTTCTTTAAGGTGCCATTTTCACCAGTGATATCCTCAATCACCGAACCACGTGTCCTTTCTAGGGTGCCGTTTTCGCCAAGGTGACATCGGCAATAGACAACATTGTGAGTTCTTTAAGGCGTCGTTTTCACTAGTGATATTTCCTTAATCACCGAACCACGTTTATCTATAAGTCATTCATGTGCGTTCTTTAAGGCGCCGTTATCACCAGTGATACTTCCAATCACTGAACCACGTATGTCCAATAACATCGTACTGATTGGTCTCACCCATAATATTCTCGTTAGCTCTCACCATTCCCTCTACTATATAGCCCATCAACGTAACTGGTGCTATATACCCATACTCGGCCATCTACCAATCAATTATTCAATATCAAACAATTTAGGACAAAAACCAAAAAATCCACAATTAATTCAATTCCACACAACGTAGAACTCAAATAAATAAACGGACTGCACCACGACAATCAGCACAAAATTTCGGTTGTCAGCTATCCTTGCCTAATTTCCGAAAGTAAATAAATAATTAATTAATTTCGAAAATTAATAAATAAATACCAAAAATCCAATTTAGGCTCTTATTGCCTAATTGAAGCCCGATAAGGGTTTGGAAAAATCCCGAGATGCATTCAATAAATACTATAGACAGTTCTCTAGCTAAGTACACTAACTACCTAACTAATATGCAATGCAATTAACTAATAATCACTAATCCATTCTAATCTAACCACCTAATCTTACTTAATTAACATTAATCAACCCTTAAGTGTCATTAGCAAACTAAGAAGGCATTAGTGAGTAAAACTCACTTAATTAAAGATTTGATCGGATCAAATCGACGAAGACGCGACAAGCGCTCGATCCTCTCCAAAGCGATTTCGCCCACCGGGTTGAGATGGCTCAAAAACGGGCCACGGGGCCTTCAAACTCTTGCTGCAAACTGAAGAAATAGGCTTCTGTGGGGCTTAATTTTGAGCACAGCTTGGGTTGGTTTTGATCACCGGGAGTGGTGATACGGGCCGCGACTGAAACGGCCTTGAGTCAGGCCTAGACGAACGGATGGTAGGGACAGCTTCAAGTGGTTGGGTGTGGTGGATGGTTCGGTGGAAGGCCGCACGTGCAACACCTGAAAACAACGAAGAAGCTGAAGCTGAAGCAGTCCAACGTGTGCTGATCGAGAAATAAATGGGGACGTCCGCCGCAGAGAAGATGCGAGACACACGGACTACAAAAGAATAAAGAAAGGAGAGGGGACCGCAGCTTCTGTGGGTCAGAACGTGCAAGGAATATAAACAAACAAAAGAGATGAAGCAGACCGTTCGGTGGGGCAGAGAGCACGGAATTGGACTGGGCAGTGAAGAAAATCAAACGAAAAGGGAGAGTGTCCACTTCGTGGGTAGCAAACCAGCCGAATAGGAAAAAGAACACGTGTGGGGACAAAAACAAAAGAGAGAGACGCATTAAATTCTTAAATAAGGGAAGGCTTGGTCAAACATAAAAAGTAAGGTTGAATTTCTGCAGGGGGAGAAACCGTGGTGGGGCATGAACCGAGAGAGAGAGAAATGTGCGGATGGTGTTCACGCACGAGGAAAAAGGAAAGAGAACGTGCAAAGCATTGAGAAAAAGAGAGGGAGAGATGTGATCGTAAATGGATAGGAAGGAATGGGGGGCCCAAGGGTCAACACTTAAACAAATGAAAGACCAAAGCAATTTCAAAGAGGATACGTGCGTGGGACCGTCGGCCATGGGGTGTGCGCAAAAATAAAGAAAGAAAAGGGAGGGAAAAAACAAAACAAAATTGATAATTTTGCTCAACTTCAACACAAGAATAATTGGTCATTCTAGGCCAATTTCAACCTCAATTTGCTCCATTGAAGTCCAAAATAAGACGGTCCTTTAGTCTCACGAATTTCCTTCAAAACATACTTTTATTTCATTTTTTCTCGGCATCCAACTTTCTAAACAAATAAATTCGGTTGAGATCCAATTTGAAATCATAAAAAGCCCAAACAACTTTCATTCACTGATTCGCTTACACCAGATGCCAAAAGTCTCTTCAAATTGGCCAATTCGAGTTTCCGCTCGTTCTCCAAATCGTCCATCCTGATTTCCCCGAAAAATCCTGAACTCTCCAAAATTTCCTCAAAAGGCGAGTTGACATTCTTAGAATGACTCATGACACGACAGGACTTCTAGTTTCTGAAATCGAATTCAAATTCGCTATTATTTTCAATCGAACGCGCTTTTAGTGTGACTTTACCTACTGGGTAGCTTCTAGGAATTTTAGTGCAATTGACCCGTTGTCGATTTGCTTCGAACTAGAATGAACCCATCCGACACATTGGTGACTCTCGGTGGCCGTGAAAACCTCGAGGTTTCAAATACGAACACAAGGTACCTAAAACGACCAAAAATCGGTTTAGTGTCGATTGACGAGAATTTCGAAATCAAGTGGAATCACCTACACTTTGATCACCATCTTAGTCAAATCGACCTATCTCCGGTCTCTGATCGATTTTTAATTGTGCCGCAATGACTCTTGTAGACTAGCACGGTCGAACCGTCGATTCCTAGTCGAACTCTCAAGTCTGTTGCATTCGAAATCCTTTAATGGCTTCTCCAAATAGGTTAGTTATCTACTGAGTGGCCATATCAAAGAAAAACACTATAGTCACGTTGATGAAAGGCCCGACTTACTCGATTGAAATCAAAATCCGAAAATCAGGATGTCACACTAGATGTGGTGAGGGCTGTTACATGAATATAAAAGATAACTAATAAGAAAAAATTTAATAGCGAAATGCACTACAAAGTAAAAAGTTCGTAAATATTTGACTATGTTAAAAAGTAATTTAAGTTCAAAGTTTTCTCAATTCTATTCGATAATTAATTCATAAATTTTCTCAATAAGGTAATGAAGAATTAGGTTTCTTGGAGGTTCTCTCTTGAACAAAGCAAACATGAAGGAGGTGAAATCTAAAAAAAAAGGAAAACATAATGTTTATACTATTCGTGGTAATATCCAATTAAAAATATATATAACATGTGATATTCTCGAATATGGCAATAAGATCGCACATAAAATTTCGAATTAAAAGAAGAAAAGAAGAAGAAGAAGAATGAATGAATGAGTTCGGGATTAACCACTTTAAATTTCAATTGGATGATTAGAGATAAACTAAAGCTCCGGCTATCTTGAACTGGTCACTGTTTAGACATATCACACTATACTTATGATCGTACAATTTCATGTTACACAATTATTCATCCATGTCACCGCATATACTTGCATACACAAATACATCGTTTATGAAACTAAGTTCATCGAATTTATTTCAAACATATATAGAAGCAAAAGGACATTAGGACGAAAATCCTTCTAGGTAAATTCCTACTATTATATCAATTTTAAGAAAACAATACTGAGATATAAACGTCTCTCTAGGGAAGAGAGGGTACGGACTAATTAAAGTCACACCTCCATGGGAATAGCACAGAGAGGCGTTGCCTTTTGCAATGTGATCCCAAATTTCTCAGTCATGTCCATCTCTTCAGGCGTCACGCCCTGCTCAAGCTTCCAATCAAATGAGCGCAAGAGAGAGGCCAAAATCAAGTGCACCATCCTATAGGCCAAGGGCATCCCGGGGCATATCCTCCGTCCGGTCCCGAACGGGATGAGCTCGAAATCGCGGCCCTTGAAGTCGGTCTCAGCCCCCAGGAACCGCTCCGGCATGAAGCTGTCTGGGTTTGACCATATGCCCGGGTCCCGCCCCATGGCCCAGACGTTGACCAGCACCTGGGCATGCCGGGGCAGTCGGAACCCGCCTATCTTGACGTCGCTCTCGGCCTTGTGTGGGATCGGGAAGGGAACCGGCGGGTGCAGCCTTAGAGTCTCCTTGACTATTGCTTGTAAGTAGGGGAGCCTCGTGATGTCTGGCTCTTGCAGCGTTCCTCCATCCCCACCGAGGACTCGGTCGAGCTCTTCACGGGCTCGCGTGATCTTCTCTGGATTGTGCAGCAGCTCTGCCATCGCCCACTCCAGCGAGCTCGTGCTTGTGTCGACTCCTGCGATGAACAAGTCCTGGAAAAGGAATCGTGAGAGATAGCCAAGTGATTTTTGCTAAATACATCTTCATTTTCTGGAGCAAATTGAAGTTAATTGCCCAAAGTTGGTCAGTAACAAATTTGACAGCAACAATATATGGATAACATTACTTGCCAGCAACATGGAATCGCAATTCCATATCAAAAGAAGTCATTAGACTAGTCTAAATACAGAGCTTCCTCTTCATAGTTCAAAATATATCGAACAATTATAAATACAGAGGACAGAAACTATTGAATAGGAGCATTTATAGTTCAGATCAATTCGCATATCCCTCAATAATGTACCGACCAGAAGCAAGCTCTTAATTTCGCGGCGACTCAATTCACCACTCTCCTTTAAATTAATCAGAGAATCAAGCACGTCGTTGCTCGGTGAAGAGGCAACCAGTGAGGCCGTCACTTGAGTCCTTTCTTCAATCATCCTATCGAAGATTACATGTCAAATGGACCATCCCAAGGTCATTTCCATTCAATCAATCAATTCACGACATCAGATCAAAGTAATGATCAATCAACTTAGTCGATTACATGTCAAACGGACCATTCTTGGTCATTTCAATCAATACTGTCCATTCTCTAAAATAATCCATCGGGTTACCAACCCAGTATTTTATACAATTCAATCTCTAAAATGACATTATAAGTCACCAAGTATATTCATCATAGCGTCCATTCTGCAAAATGATATATTGAGTCACGGAGCCATTATGGCATGCCGTCTATTCTACAAAATGACCTATAGGGTCACCGAGCCGGCATTACATGTTATCCATTCTACAAAATGACCTATAGGGTCACCGAGCCGACATTTGCATACTATCCATTCCACCAAATGACCTATAGGGTCACCGAGCCGGTATTGCATACCGTCCATTCTACAAAATGATATAGTGTCACCGAGCCGATATTGTATAACATGATACTTCGAATGTAAAATCAATTTGTTCTTTTATTCATTTCTGACAAAAGTATACGTGCGTGGGCACACGGTTGGCCTTACTCAATATATAATATTTTTCCTTTCCATAACTCTCACATTTTCTGTAGTCCACTCAAATCCTTTTGGCATTATCAACCGATGCCCGGTTATTTTTCAATTAATAACCAAAGATTATTCAATTAAAGAATAATTCCCAATTTCACAAATAATTTAATTCAACACAAAATAAAGCTCAATTAAATAAACGGACTGTACCACGACAATCAGCATAAAATTCCGGTCGTCGACTATACCAGCTTTATTTCCATAAAATAAATAAATAATTAAATTAATTTCGAAATTAAATGATTAAATACTAAAAATCCAATTTAGGCCCGTAATACCTGATTGGACGCTAGAATGGGTCGGAAAAAATCTCGAGATGCATTTAATAAATATTAGAAGCTCTCTATTCGCTAATGACTAAGTCTAACAACCTAACATGTATCATTAAGTCACCAATTTAATTGTTCTAAACTAATCTAACCACCTAATTGCACTTAATTAAATCTAATCAACCCTTAAGCATTATTAGCAAACTAAGAAGGCATTAGTGAGCAAAACTCACTTGATTAAAAGCGGAGACCGAATCACCACGACGGTGGCCGAAATCGGGCTTGGACCAGGCCTTAAACTTGGCCCAACAAATCTCAGCCCAACTGAGATTTGTTCTTGCACTAGACCGGGCTCGCTCTTGGGCTTAGGCTTGGCTGCAGTTGGGTCTTCTTCACGGGCTGGGCTTGGGCCGAAGACTGCTGGACTTGCGTGGACCAAGCTTGCACTTAAATGGGCTGAGAGATCTTGAACCAACTTGCCACAGCTGGGCTTGAAGACTGTAATTTGGGCCAAGATGCACAAACAACTGGGCCTGGAATTCATTGGGGCCGAGGACAGGCGGAGAGGAAACGAACGGGCTGAACTGCTTCAGGCTTCGCTGGTCTTTGAGCTGGGGAATTCGGTAGCCCTCAGCTGGCGTCAGGCTTCGTGTGGACTGGTCGTGGGCCGCTCGAAGAAGCTGCAGAATTCAGTGGAACCGTGAACAGCTGCAGGCGTGTGAGGCAGCGACGCAAGCAGGTGGATTCCTTGCCGCGTGGAAAGGACGAAGGAGCTGCAGGTCAACCAAGAGCTTCGGTGGCTTGCTGTTGTTGACCGAACCAAGAGCAAACACTGCCAAGTGGCAGCAAGGCCAAGCTGCTCGGTCGAATTAGGAGTCTCGGTGGTCTTCAATGGGCACTGGAGTTAACTGGCATGCTGGCAGCGAGAGAGAAGACACGGAGCAGCAGGCGTCAACATGGAACTGCTGCAGGGTCTTCGATGCTGGGGTTTTTACCGAACGTGGCTGACGAAGACACGAAGCATGGAGCAACTTTAGTGAAGACATTGCTGGGTAAATTTGCTGGAGCTGACCGAAACTTCGGTGGTCGTTGGCAGCGGAAAAACACGTGGCACAGAGTCCACGAACGGGCTGAGGTTGACCGGATGTGCTGGCGCGGCTTCTTCGTTGCTGGCTTCGTGCGAGGAAACGGAGCGGTGGACGAAGCAGAACCGAAGAGAAGCGATCTTCAAGAGGAACGGTTGCAAGAATTTTCAGTGGGCTGCTCACTCTTCTCCTTGGTCTGCTAGTCCCACAAGATGGAGGAAATTGAGGAGATATGGCCGGTTGAGAGGGTGTGAGGGAGAGAAGAGATAGAGATGAGGAAGAGGTGGGGGCCTTGACTTGATATTTTGCAAAATATCTTCCAAGAATCAATCTAGCCACGTATAAACACTTTTCGCCCCGTTAGCCATCAAAATGTCCTCATAACCTCTCAAGCTGGTCCCATTCTTTGGCAGGGTGTGGGGATGTTGCGAATTTTGCAAGAATTGGCTTCAATTGGCCACTTGATCCACTTCAACTCCATCTCAATTGGCCTCCATAAAATCAATCAGTCATCCATCGACCATCTCAACAATTTTCCTCACTTGTGCATCCATCATGCTTCTCAAATTTACCATCAAAACAATAACCGACTTTTTCTGCACAAAAATGACTCAGCAATGACTTTTTCCCAAAAAGTCTCGGTTGCAAGAAAAATCTTCTGAGACTGAGTCGTGAGTCCTAAAATTTATTGTGACATGACGGAATCTTCAAATTCTGAAATCGGACTTGAATTGGCGGTTAATTTCTATTCGGCACATTTTTAGCATGACCTAAACTACCGGGTAACTTTCAAGCATTTTTAGTACAAATGACCCATAGTCAATTTTCTTCAAGCCATAATGAACCCACTCAACTCATTGACGACTCTTGGTTGTCGTGAAAATTTCGAGGATCTAAATACGGACACAGGGTACCAAAACAATTAAGAAAATCAATATAGTGCCGGTCAATGAGAATTTTCCAATTTAGTGGTGTCACCCACGATTAGCCACACATCTCTATCGAACCAGCCTATCTATAATTTCAAATCGATTTTATACCGTGCCGCAATGGCCTCTAAAGATAGACATGGTCGAGAAGCCGATTCCTAGTCGAGTTCTCAAGTCTATTTGCCTTAAAATCCTTATTATTTTCCCTAGATAGTCTAGTTATCTCGAGAGTGATCAACTCTGAGAATAGCCCTATAGGCGTGTCAATGAAATACTCGATTTATTCAGTAGAAAACAAAGTTGAAAATCTGGGATGTTACATCTTCCTTAGCCAATTTGGACATCAAATTGGAGAATTGATGAAGGGATTGAAGCCTTATTTGTAAACTTCGAAGGTTGGTACGAAGGCTGTGACTTGTGGACATCAACTTAGCTAATTGTGGAATTATTAATCAAGAATGTATTAAGGGACAAAAGGAATTTGTGTGAGGGCTTGTGGGACTAGGATTTGGGAGTATAGAATATCTTATTAAACTTATTTCCCCCCCTTTTCTTTCTGTCTCTACCTTTCTCACACGTTCCTCTCTCTCTCATGTCTCTCTCTCTCTCTCTCTCTCGCATGTCGCTTTCCTTTCCTCTCCCTTTCAGCCGACATCCCTTGCCTTTATGGCACCCCTCAACGGCCCCCGAACCATTAGAATCACCACAGAATACCTTTCACTTGACCTAAAGGTCTATTACTCTAATACCATGTTATTTTCAAGAAGTCCATAAGTCCTGGGGGTTTAAATCTTTTAGATCGGTCCCTACACAATTTATACGGCGAAAGCGTATCCAACAACTCCCTTCCTGTAATTAAAACAATGCACACCAACTAAACACATTTATAGGTAATAAGCCGAACACTTTTATTTACATAACCCAGATGGACATCTTTAGTCACTACATCAAAATGCCAAGACTTTCTATACTCAACTACTTTCAAAAGACATTCGAGTATTCCAACCGTTATATCCATAAGTCCATCAAGCAGTGTCGGTGTCCAAAAATCTTGCCTTTGCTAACCCTCGCTCGTGGTCACACCCATCTGTCTGGTCCGTCTGCTGGCAGCAGCCCCAGCGTGCGTCCATCTCGACAGACAAAAACAACAATGTACTCCTGTAGTATGGGGCCGGTAGGAGGACCAATGTCGAACACTACTAACACCCGCACTCGTATAAAAGACAGCCCTCGCATAGCAGGATGGTGATGCTCTGACCTTTCCCATTATAGGTCGATTGGGACTCCATAAAATGTGCCAGGAGGTACGGGTAGCATAGGCATCATGTCTAGTCTAAAATGTTAGTCCCCAAAAAGGGGTGAGTACAACCACCCAGCAGCGAAAGATCCACTAAACTATATCGTACAGAACCATTACCATCTAGTTTCATGCAAGATAGACAAAACATGTGATCAAAGAAATGAGTATGCATCAAACCCATAAAGCTCTTTAATGCAATGGCAAGTGCAGTTTCAAAACCAAGATGCACCGTTTTCTGTCACACAAGTCCCGATTATAGAATCAAACTGTTATGACACGTCACATTCCATGCTATATAATTTAGTCCTATAACCATACCAAACACACACTTAGTGGAACCATCGATTTTAATATTCAAAAGGTTTCATATCCCAGAGGACCATGTTTGCGTCCTTCAGGGCATTTGCACCCAACTCGGCATCACAAAAGCCTCCGGCATTCAGCCACTGGGCCACCGGGCATCTAGAACGTGTTATGTTACACCTCCGGGTATCTTGCATCCCACCTGACATCATAAGGAATCTCCGGAGCATGCCATGAAAATAGTTACCCTTACCCTTCGGAATTACGTACCGACATACCACCAGGCATCCCCCGGAATTACGTACTGATATACCACCGGGCATCCTGACACTCCCGGGGTACCATTGAGGCTCTGCGGACCTCAGACATCCAAAGGCATCAACCCCTACGATCCGTATGGGCATCCCAACTCCCGAGGCATCATTGACCCAAGGGTCCAATAGCAACAGTATCATCTCATATTATTTCAATAAAACATTTTCATCGAATCTCAGAGTTGAATAATATGCTGAATACCAACACCGTCATATCAAATGATAAATCAAGATGCATTCACCCTTGAGATAAATTGAGCAAACTCGAAATAAAACAGCCCAAAAATCAGAATGCACAGTTTTAGTAAAAATTTTGGAATAACCCGTAAACGAACTCAGAAAATTCTAAAATTTTAGTATGTTATAAACAAGATCTAAAAGAAAGAATTTCATGCAGAACACTAAGCCAAATTCGTCATGTATAAATCGCAGCAAATCGCACAACTCAGCCCTAAACTTCTTCTATCAACAGAATCTATACTTTGGCAGAAAAATACTTCCCATTAAAAGAATTTTGTGCCTCTATATTGGTTTCAAAAAATCTGACCAAAAACATATGTCTTAGTTTAAACAATTCCTCACAACTTTCATGAAGAAATCGGAACCAAATCGCCCTAGAACTGTCTCTAGAAAATCTACAAAATTGTCGAGTTACACTTGATCTAATTCGAACACCACGGATTCAGTAGGATCCCGCGCCTATACCATGTATATTTCACTTCCAAAATTTCACTACAAATTGTTCTTTCAATCATAGTTCAACAAAATCAGAATGTATAAAGATATCCAAAGCATTTCCTCAATTCTTTAGTCCCAATCTACTGCAATCACTCAATAATCCAGCATTCAGCATCCAACAGACATTCTCAAGTCTATTTGCACTACCGTAGACAATAACAGCCTTGCGTTACATAGGTTAGTAGACTTTTACTTGCCTCAAGTCCTAAGCGTCGACGGCAAGTAAAAACAGGAAGCTCGTGAGTCTCGGGCGCGGCTCAACGGTGGCGATTGCGAGCGGCATTGACGGCGGCAGCACACGTGCACGGTAGAGGGGCAACCTTCTTCTTTTCCTCTCACCGTTCAGTCTCTCGCTGCTCGCTCAAACCCTCTCTCTCTCTCGCTCGCTGGTTGTTTCGCTCGGTTAGTCTCTCTCTCCCTCAATCTCATGAGCACTTTGCTCCTTCTAATTATTGATTAAACTAATTACTTGCATGCAGGTTGTGGTGGCTGTACGAGAAGAAGGCAGATGGGGGAGGCGTATCTTCAGCTGGAGGTTTCTTGGTCTTCGTTGGCAGCCCCACACCGAAACCACGTGGCCATTGTTGGCCTTGCCTCAATCAATTTTTTCTCTTCATGGTTGACTAATGTGTCGACTAAATGGGGAAGAACTTGGGCGGCATTGGACGTGGGTTATTTCTTTTCCTTGAGTATGCACGCATGATCCTCGTGCATGGCCAAATTTTTTCCTTCTTTCGGCTCTCTAAGAAATCAATTGATCAAAGTCCAAATTCCCCTCTCATTTCATATACACTTAGGTGGTATAGTTGTGTAGTGCCATCGAAACAATTTTGCACGGCTCAATGGGGTCAAATGTGGTGTTGATGATGAAGACAAAATGATGTCCATGGATGGCGTCAGTAACTCAATTCGACAATACTTCTGTCGATCAGAAACAAACAGTTGCACATTCGAGGGTCGTCGAAATTCTCGGATGCCACAGCCTTCTTATCCGTTCCCCCTCTCCTTCGGTCCCTCTCTCCTCCCTCTCTTCTCGAGCACGTTGCCAGCTGCACTTGACCCTTGAATTTTCTGCCTTGTTTCTCCATTTCATTTCTAGCATCGATTCCTGCCCACCTTTCCCTGTCTTTTGAAGCCCCATCTCCACTGAAAAAGCCCGATCTCCCTGCTGCTGCCACTTGCCAAATTCCCTGCTCATCCTGGTCAACCCCTCCTTGCAACAACCCCGACATTGACTCCACTGAATCAACACCCTCTCTACGTCACCGAACCCAGTAACACACGCCTCTCCGATCTTCAGCCGTGAGTAACCCCAGCTTAACCCGCATGTCCACCGCTCAAGGTCGACTTTGCACCAGCCCACCACCTCACAAAGACCACTGGAACTCCTTGGCCACGCCACCGGCATCCCCGGCTAGCAAGCTCAGCCGAGCAATACTACAACCAGCAGAGACTTTGAACCTTCGAGGCCCGCTTTGGACCGTTTCCAAATCTCGAAAGTCGTCGCCGCTTAAGAGTTTATCGCTCCTCTCCGCCTCGCCGTCGCCATGGTCCAGTCGGATTGTTAATCCAGTGAGTTTACTCACTAACCCTCGCTTAGGGAGCTAATGACATTTAAAGGTTGATTAATTTAGGTTAAGTATGGATTAGGTGGTTGGTTAGAATGGATTAGTGATTTAATTAACTGTTATTGCATGTTAGGTGGCTAGAGTAGTGTAATTAGCACCTAGACAAGTTGTAGTTTTTATTTAGATAGGTTCAGAATTTTTCCGGGCCCTTTCGGTATTTAATTAGGCTTTTCTGGCCTAAGTTGCATTTATTGGTATTTATTAATTAATTTTGGTAATTAATTGTTTATTTATTTATTTTCCAGAAATTAGACCGGGATTAATTTATTGAGTTCTATTTTGTGCAATTTGAGTGTAATTTGTAATTTTTCGTATTTATCCCAAAATTTATTAATTTCAATATTTAATTAGAAAATTATCGAGCGTCGGTTTATAATGCTAAAAATGTTTTTATGGATTGCATAAATGGTGAGATTTTTGAAAATGAAAATATTGTATTTTGGCTAAAGCCGACTATGTACCCACACACGATTATTTTTATCGGGTACAGAAAAAATGGTGAAATTAGTGGTTGATCAAGATGGTATACTATATCAGCCTGCAGGCTTGATATGTCAGCTTTAGGTGAGCAGTATACCGGTATACTATATCAGCCTGAGGACTTTAATATGTCAGCTTTTGGTGAGTTGTATACCTTAACAGCTTTTGGTGAGTATTGTGAGTATGTTATATCAGCCTATGAGCTATGATATGTCAGCTTTGTGTAAGCAGTATACTCTATTATCAGCTTTGGGTAAGCTATACTATCTATCATTAGCTTAGGGTAAGCAGTTCTTGATGTGATCGAACTTGATAGATAGTATTGAGTTGATTGACCAAGAGATGGTTTTGATGACATAGAATCGACTAAGTCGATTAATCGATGACTCGATCTGATTTGATGCATTTGATGTGTTGAAATGCTGGATTGAATATGCAAATTATACTGACTTGCAACAAGGAACGGAGGCAAAGGTAAGTCCTCTGACTTGTGCTGATGCTTAGATAGCCCTTAGGGCATATTTCCTTCCTAGTCAGGGTTTAGTGGGTGAACTTGCTGAGACGTCGTCTCACCCCATTGTGGGATTGTCATGCCCCGATCCTCAAGCACGCACATATCCCTTATTTTTGGTCAATTTTAAAATGCGATATCCCAGGACTATGTATCACCGACCCTTTCATTTTTATATGCACATTCGGAAGCAGTTATAAATCCCCAGATAATAAAACAATGGGATAGAAAAGCAGGCCATATTTTTTATACTGAAAATTCACAACCACACCTTTTTACATGCATCTCATAGTATTCTATAATACTATATATACGTAAGTCTGATCTAACATCTATTCACATACAGACAAAGTCTGACAAGACAGGACAGGATTTCAGTCATCATTCGAGTCGTACTCGGGGTCATCCTCGGGTTCCTCCTCCACATACTCCTCTTCGGGTTCCTCATCAGGGTTCTCCTCATCAGATTCCTCCTCCTTAGGCTCCTTATCCGGGTCCTGAAATGGTTATTCAATAACCATTGAGACAACGTCTCAGCAAGTTCTACCCCCTAAGACCCGATTAGTAAACTAATACACCTTAGGGTTGCCTATGCACAACATGAGTCAGAGGACTTACCTTGGCCTCAGATTCCACCTGCATATTAGCACAGATCAAATAGGCACCCAAGCAATCACATCACTGATTGAAGCATCAATCAAATCGACCTAGTCGATTACACGCCAAAAAGACCACTCACGGTCATTTCCATTCAATCAATCAATTCATAACACCAGATCAAAGCAATAATCAATCGATTTAGTCGATTACATGTCAATTGGACCATTTCTAGGTCATTCATTCCATCCCATATAACCTCCAATAATACACTCAGTCACAGAGCCATATCAATGCTCTCGGGCGTTAACTTCGCCAAGGTGACGTATACACTAGACAATTGCGTGCGTTCTTTAAGGCACCGTTTTCGCCAGTGATATCCTTAATCATCGAACCACACATGCCTACAACGATTTGTTCAATAGACAATTGCGTGCGTTCTTTAAGGCGCCGTTTTCGCCAGTGATGTCCTTAATTACCGAACCACACATGCCTATAACGATGTATTCAATAGACAATTGCATGCGTTCTTTAAGGCGCCATTTTCGCCAGTGATGTCCTTAATCACTGAACCACACATGCCTATAACGATGTATTCAATAGACAATTGCGTGCGTTCTTTAAGGCGCCGTTTTCGCCAGTGATGTCCTTAATCACCGAACCACACATGCCTATAATAATATGAGTACTAGACCGATACGTGCATTCTTTAAGGCGCCGTTTTCGCCAGTGATGTCCTTAATCACCGAACCACACATGCCTATAATAATATGAGTACTAGACCGATACGTGCGTTCTTTAAGGCGCCGTTTTCGCCAGTGATGTCCTTAATCACCGAACCACACATGCCTATAATAATATGAGTACTAGACCGATATATGCGTTCTTTAAGGCGCCCTTTTCGCCAGTGACATCCTTAGTCACCGAACCACGTAGGCCCATCACACCGTACCTGATCGATTATAGCCCAGAGTATTTCCGATTCACTCTCATGATTCCATCCACTTTACAACTCATCAAAGCATTATAATTGCTAAATAAACATACTCGGCCATCTACCAATTAATCATTCAATTTCATTCAATTCCAAACAATTAAGGAACAATTCCTCAAATTGCACAATCAATTTAA
The DNA here is from genome assembly GCA_014182515.1 of Eucalyptus microcorys. NCBI lineage: Eukaryota > Viridiplantae > Streptophyta > Magnoliopsida > Myrtales > Myrtaceae > Eucalyptus > Eucalyptus microcorys. The sequence continues at coordinate 21,495,098 of CM024566.1, read as the reverse complement.
TTCAGCACAACGTAGAGCTCAAATAAATAAATAGTCTACACCACGACAATCAACACGAAATTCTGGTCATTGGCCATCCCAGTTGAATTTCCGGAAAAATAAATAATTAAATAATTAATTTCGAAAATTAAATAAATAAATACAATAAATTCAATTTAGCACAATATAAAACTCAATTAAATAAATGGACCACATCACGATCATCAGCATAAAATCCCGGTCACTGGCCATCCTAGTTGAACTTCCGGAAAAATAAATAATTAAATAATTAATTTCGAAAAATAAATAAATTCAATTTAGCACAATATAAAACTCAATTAAATAAACGGACTGTGCCACGATCATCAACATAAAATCCTGGTCACTGGCCATCCTAGTTGAATTTCCGGAAAATAAATAATTAAATAATTAATTTCGAAAATTAATATTTAATTCCTAAAAATTCCATTTAGGCCCGAATTGCCTAATTAACACCCGATAAAGGTCGGGAAAAATCCCACAAAACATCCAATAAATACTATAGGCAATTCTCTATCTAAGTACACTAACCAAACAACTAATATGCAATGCAATTAACTAATAATCACTAATCAATTATAATCTAACCACCTAATTACACTTAACTAACACTAATCAACCTTAAGTATAATTAGCAAACTAAGAAGGCATTAGTGAGCAAAAATCACTCAAAACGACGGGATCGACGCGAGGATTGACTCTCCTCAAAGCGGGCCGAGCATTCGGGCTCGGGAAGGCGGCCAAAACGGGCAAAAACCCCACTGTCATACCCATTTTCTGCCTTCTCTGTGCGCTGCTGGTTGAGGCAGTTCCGGCATCGATTGAGGCGGCCAAGGGCGGCGGAGGGCAAGGCGGAGCTCCGGTGAGGCCGATGGTGGCTGGAGGAGGTCGGGCGGCGGCCTAAGGTGGCCGAACGAGACTGAACTGAGGCGGAACGGAGGCTAGACAGCAGCTTGATTGGGCAAGGGCAAACGGCGCACGGCGAGGCAGCAAGGCGGCGTGCGGCAGCAACGGCAGCTCTAACGCGACTGTAGCTCCTTTAAGCGACACCGGTCGTTGCTTCTGCTTCTACTGGTCGGTTCTGTTCGAACCAGAGGGAGGAGAGGGGGTGAAGATGCGCCGACGGCGGCACGGCGACGGGCTCGGGTGCGCGCGAGCAGCTCAAGTGGCTTGCGGGCGTGCGACAACGGCGGCGAGAGGTGGCGACAGCAGCTCAGTCTTCGGCTTCCATGGCGTCGAGTAGAACCGAAGAGGAGGAAGGGACCATGACGAGAGAGAGAGGGGAAGAAGAGAAAACCGGTTTCTCCTTTCCTCTCTCACTCTCTCTCTCTCTCTTAGGTCATCCACACGTGGGCCACCACCAGCTGTCATCCACCCTTCAATTTGTGGACAAAAATGCCCCTTCTAGAAGCATTTAGGTAATTCAAAATGTTGGGTCTATGGGCATACGAATTTTGCTAAGTTTTCTTCCCAATTGGACCTTAATCCCTCTTGTTTCAAATCAAATTGACCCCCATAAATCCATTCAACACCTCATTATCAAATTGGTATTTTTCCTTACCAATGTAGCCCACTTGCATCCCAATTTCACAAAAAAAAAACGATCCTCTACAAATTCCGATAAAAAACGGCCCTAACTTAACTTTTCCCAAAAAGTCTCGGTCGTCAGAAAAATCTCCTGAGACTAAGTCGACGTTCCTAAAATTTATTATGACATGACAGAATCTTCCATTTCTGAAATCGGACTTAGATTGGCAGTTAATTTCACTCGGATGCGTTTTTAGCGTGACCTAGGCTACCGGACAGTTTTCAGAACTTTTTAGGACAAATGACCTGTGGTCGATTTTCTTCGAGCTACGATGAACCCACTGGACCCATTGGCAACTCTCGATTGTCGTGAAAATCTCGATGATTCAAATACGGACACAAGGTACCAAAACGACAGTAAAATCAAATTAGTGCCAGTCGACGAGAGTTTTCCAATTTAGTGGAGTCACCCACGATCGGCCATTTATCTCAGTCGAACCGACCTATCTCTAATCTTAATTCGATTTTTAACTGTGCCGTAATGATCTCTAAAGATGAGCACAGTCGAGAAGTTGATTCATGGTCGAATTCTCAAGGCTATTTACCTTAAAGTCCTTAATAGCTTACCCAGCTAGTCTAGTTATCTCGTGAGTGGCCAACTCAGAGAAAAAATTGTAGTTGCATCGATGAAATGTCCAATTTATTTAATCGAAATCAAGACCCGAAAATCTGGATGTCACAGGGATAACATTTTCAGGTCTCTAAATGGCAGCTCCTTCCAAGCGTTTTGGATAGCTGAAGAAGGTCACTGAGTGAAAGTGTTTTATCCCACTACATGGGAACCCAAGAGGATGGGTCTATGAGCTGGTGAGGTCCGTGGTCTGGGTTGATGAGGTCTTACCCCCATAAGATACCTCATCAATACAGATCATGGTATCGTAAGGAGCGAAGTGGTTAGAGAGAGGGCCCCATACCTAAGTTTGAGGTCCCCATGTATGTGTTGGAAATAGCTTTTGGAAAGGGTATGACTGACCCTCCAGGTGGTTCAGTGGTGGAACCAAACCTGTTGGATCCAGGATCCTCGATGTATTCGGAGGAAGACTCAAATGTTTAGGGATCCGTAGCACTCTGACCCCCCCTGTTTTGTAGACTTGTTTTTCTTTATAGACTGGTATTGTATATGACATGCCTTGATATATGTATATATAAGCATGTTATGGTTTGAAAATTTATGGCCCTACTTCTCTATCCCATCTTGTTGTTGTCCGGGGATTTATTATTCGTTTCCACATGCGCATTAAAATGAATGGGTCAGCGACGTGTCTTAGGACATCGCTAATTAATCGACTGCTGAGGGATGGGTACGTGCTCGGAGGATCGGGGCGTGACATCCCCATTTTAGTGGTATCAGAGCAATGTTAGTAATTGGAGTGATAAGGTGCAATAGGTCATGGGATAGTTAGTATGATTGGCCTTTATTTCATGCCGGTGATGTCTGTGATAGCTGATTGGTAGAATTGCTTGTTTGTATGGATTGCCCAACTTCTAATTCGGTGTAGAATTGGAAAGCGAGTTTCCTTAAGAACCCTGTAAGATGAGTGATCAGGAGCAAAGAACTCCTAGTAAGAGGACCATCAGACCTGTAACTCGGGGTAGGATGCCAACGAGGGTTGGTACCCGAGAAGGCCGCGGTAAAGCGCCAACTTGGGCTAACGCTAGTGGAGTAGCACCGCCTCCTGTTGGTGCTGAGGTAGTAGCCCTTGAAGATCCAAGATTCACTGGGATTATACAAGCATTAGAAATGCTGGGGAAGAGGATGGACCGGCAGGTTGAGATTTAAGCTACCAGTGCCACCACTTCAACCGCCGCTACCACAGCTGCTGCTAATGCCACTACAAATGCTGCTACTGTTGTTGCCGCTGCTGTTGCCACACCTGCCGCTGTACCTATTGAGGTTCCACCATAGAACGTGACCGCTGGGAGGTCAATGCATAAGTTGGTGGAACAATTTCTGAAACTAAATCCACCAAAGTTTTCTAGGGTAGGAGACCCCGAAGCCGCAGCCCAATGGATCCAAGGCTTGGAGAAAGCCTTTGTACTGCTAATGTGCATAGAGATGGAGAAGGTAGTCTTTGCAACCTATCAACTACAGGGAATTGCGAGTACTTGGTGGAGAACCACCCAAGGAATGATATTCCCTGAAGGTGTAGTCCCGGAGTGGAACACCTTTGTTGAGATCTTCAATAGCAAATACTTTTCTAAGACTGCCAAAGAACTAAAGATGGCATAATTCCAGCGCCTTTGCTAAGGCTCAATCACGATAGATCAATATGAGGCAAAGTTCGCTGAATTATTGCAGTACACTCCTGAACTAGTCGAGAATCCAGTAAATCGAGTTAGGTGATTTAGAGATGGACTCAGGCTAGAATTGAGGAGTCCACTGATACTACTCAACCTGAGGAATTATAATGACCTGTATGGACAAGTCCAGATGATAGAGAGAGATTAGAATGAATGAGTCACCACATTTGGGTTGCGATTTGGATAGAATCGAGATAGGAATCGGTATGGGAAGAAGCCCATGACCGTAGGAAGATTTCACGTCCCACCCAATAAAAAGGGTGGAGTGGGCAAGGTAGGGCCAAGTCAAAATGGTACGTGTCACTTTTATGGAAAGCGACATGATACAGCTCCATGCCCTCAGAGGCCGAGTGTTTGTTTTGAATGTGGCCAACCAAGTCACATGGCCAAAGATTGTCCTAGAAGTTCAAGAGGACAACAACAGATACCGCCGCCACCACCGATGGGTCAAATCAGGGGATATGCACCGCATAATGCACCTAATAGACCCCCAACCCAAGGGATAGTGTATGCCATTACAAAAGGTCAGGCTGAGGACGCGCCTGACGTGATCACAGGTACGGTTTCGTTAAACAACCATGCTGCTTATGCTTTATTCAGCCCCGGCGCGACTCATTCTTTTATTACTGAGCAATATGTTAAGCTGACAAGGTTAAGTCCTGAATTGCTGGAGTCAGTGGTTAGCATATCTACACTATTAAAGGATAAGGGGTTGTCTGCATTGGGTTGTTCTGGTTGCAAGTTAGCAATTGGTGAGTGAGAGGGGAAAATAGATTTATTAATCCTAGCCATAAATGACTTTGACTTGATAATTGGCATGGACTGGCTCACCATGCAACTGTTGGAGAAAATTTACATATTTGTTTTAAAGCTGACAAAACGTTTCCATCAGTCTAGTCTAAAGGCTTCCAGACTCTACCATCAAAGTCTGAAGATTGCCAGACTCAAGATTTAAAGTTTGCCCTCATTGACAGCTTCCAGACCAACGAAAAAGACTTATCTAGATACAAGTATATCTTTAAGGTTTTAATTCGTGCAACTAAAGAAGTTCTCACGGTTGGAGATGGAATCTCGAGATTTATTATTCGTATTACAATTGATTCGAGTAATTTAGATCCGTTAATTGGCGAAGTATACTTGGAAAGTTCTACTTATGGAAACCTAGATCCTGATTGTATGGGCGAGCATGATTGGTGGGCTATCATCACATTCCTTAAGTAACTCGAGATCTCCCTAATTGATTTTGTCCAACGAGTAGATTAGAAGAACTCCTTTGGAAGGTGCCAACGGTTATGAAGGCATGGAGGAGTATATGAGGAAGACGCTCTAGTTATTCGAGTGTGTGCGTGATAGATAAATTCCAAAGACTGAAGCTCCTTGTTCTTTGGTGATTCAATTGTTGAGCATAAATTTGTACTCAAAAGAGAGATTAGATACTTGTGAGGCCTTGAGGAAGTGTAGCAGAGTCTCTACACTGTAGAATCAAGGATGTGGAACTGTAACATCTCTTTTGATTCATAGTGAAATCCAACCAGTGGACTGTCAGTGCGGGAAAGTGGACGTAGGCTTGGTCTAAGCTGAACCACTATAAATCTTGTGTTCTTATTCTCTTCCCTGAACTCTTTTATTTTGCTCATAGTTTTATTTGACTGGTTAAGTCTGATTCTCTCTGCATAGTCTGTAGTCAACCAGACTCAGGTTAAAAGTAAAGTTTTTCGTTGCATTTTGTAAAATTTGTTATTACACCTATTCACCCCCCTCTAGGTGTTCGTACTAGCACTTTCAATTGGTGTCAGAACCTGTGTACTCATTTAAATTGAAGTGTTATTACTTCTGAGTTAAAGATCCATGGCTAGTATGTTGGCTCCAAGTTTGGTTGAAGGGTAAAGTAACACCAGACCGCCTTATTTCGATGGAAAGGAATACAGTATATGGAAAAACAAGATGAAAGCATTCCTAAGATCGAAAGATCCTCTGGAATGGGATGTGGTTGACAAAGGAATCATTCCTAAAGCTACAACGGTCTCAGAAAGAGGGAAAGAAGCTATAGAGACTAGCGACATGACTCAAGAAGAGTTAACCAAGAGACAAGCACTTGATGCAAAAGTAATTTACTCATTATATTGTGCATTATCTCCTACTGAATATAACAGAATATCTTCTTGTGAAACAGCTAAAGAAGTCTAGGATAGGCTGTACATTACCTATGAAGGAATTGATCTAGTGAAAGAAACCAGGATTAATATTCTGCTCGGTCATTATGAAGCCTTCAAGATGAAGTCAAGAGAATCTATTACTGACATGTTTAGCCGTTTTGCAAAAATCATAAATGGTCTTGAATATCAGGGTCAACCAATCTCAGAACCCATGAAGGTTAACAAATTGCTGAGTAGACTTTCCAAAGATTGAAATCATGTAAAGACTTCAATAAGGGAAACACAAAGGATCATGCCACTCTCCGTTGATGAATTGGTTGGTACACTTTAGTCCTATGAAGTGGAGCAAATCAATGAAGAAGAAGATCCCAAAGGTAAGAAGTCTATTGCCTTAAAATCTAATGATGATTATGATGTTACAGACTCTAAGGACGATATGGACGATGAAGAGCTTGCTCTCATGATAAGAAAGTTTAGGAAATTGAACAAAAATGGAAGAAGATTCAATTGGAAGAAACAAAACTCTCTAAAGTTTCAAAACAAATCAGCTGAGGACGATGAATCCAATAAAGATGTGGTTTGCTTTGAATGTAAGAAAAAGGGACACATCAGACTCAACTGTCCCTTGCTGAAGAAAAAGAAATGAAAAGCTGAGAAATACAAAAATGCACTCAAAGCAGAAACTTGGAGTGATACTAAATGCGAAGAGAGTGATGATGATTATGCTAATATTTGTTTAATGGCAAAATCAGAATCAAACTCAAACTCGAGACAGATACAGACTCAGACGCAGACAGTGAAATTGAAGTCACCATCAAGAAAAAGATCAAATGGTACTTAGATAGAGGATGCTTAAGATATATGACAGAAGATTCAAGTTGTTTTATAAATCTCATCCACACAAATGGAGGAAAAGTTTCTTTTGGTGGAAATAGCAAAGGAAGAATTGTTGGATGCAGAACAGTAAAGATTGAAAGCCTTACGATCAACAATGTCTCCTTGGTAGAAGGACTAAATTACAATCTACTCAGCATAAGCCAACTGTGCGACACAGGATTAAAAATCAATTTTCAGGAAGGAATATGTTCGGGAACCAGTAAAGACTTCTCTCAATCTTTCACGGGGCGAAGACATGGGAACATCTATCTTTTGGATATCAAACTAGAAAGATCTCAATGTCTAATATCAATTCAAGATGAAGCTAATCTCAGGCATCAAAAGCTTGGCCACATCAACATGAAGCAAATTGCCAAGATCTCTTTAAAGAAGCTTGTTCATGAACTACCCAACTTGAAATACCAAAAATCTGACTTATGCACACCATGTGTGTTGGGAAAACAGGTTAGAAGTTCTTTCAAACCAATAAATCAAGTTTCCACTAATCGTGTGCTGCAGCTCCTGCATATGGATCTCTTTAGACCAACTAGAACTCAAAGCATTTGTGGAAAGAGATATTGCCTAGTAATAATGGATGATTATTCACGATTTACTTAGGTCTACTTTCTGGCAAGTAAGTCTGTAACCTTCTCTTATTTTTCAAAGTTTGCCAAGAAAGTACAAAATGAGAAAGGGTATGTTATTTCAAACATACGGACAGACCATAGAGGTGAGTTTGGAAATCAAGACTTTGCTAAATTTTGTGATAAATCTAGTTTTCAGCATATGTTCTCCTCTCCATATACTTCCGAATAGAATGGAGTTGTGGAAAGGAATAATAGATCATTGCAAGAAATGGCTAGAATTCTTTTAATAGAAAGCAATATTTCTTTTCGTTTTTGGGCTGAAGTAGTTTCTATAGCATGTTATATTATTAACAAAGTCTTCTTAAGGCCTATTTTGGAGAAAACTCCCTATGAGTTGTTCAAAGGAAAGAAGCCAATTGTTTCTTATTTTCATGTGTTTGGATGCAAATGTTTTGTCTTGAAAAATGCAAAGGATCGAATTGGTAAGTTTGAAGAAAAATTAGACAAAGGAATCTTCCTTGGATATTCAACCTCTAGCAAAGCTTATAGAGTATACAACAAGAAGACTCAGTCTGTAGAAGAATTGATGAATGTCAAATTTCAAAACTCTATACAAAATCAATCAATCCAGACTCAACCTAAAGAATCTGAACCTACTCCAGACTCAACAAAGCCTACTTCCCCTGAAGCAGCTCAAACTTCAGAAGAACAACAACAAGCGAATGTTGAAGAATCAATTGAAGAAAAAGATTAGCAGTCTATCAAACCAACCAACAACTGGAAGCACAAGTCTAGTCATCCCAAAGAACTCATCATTGGTGACATTGATGAAGGAATTCGTACAAGATCCAAAAAACATGAAGAGTCTAGTGCTGTGGCTCTTATTTCTGAAATAGATACCAAAAGCATAGAAAAAGCTTTAACTGATGAAAGCTGGATTGAAGCTATGCAAGAAGAGCTTAGACAGTTCAGCATTAATGATGTTTGGGAATTAACTCCTAAACCAAAAGGTAAATTTGTTATTAGAGTTGAATGGGTTTTCAGGAACAAGATGGACGAAAAAGGAAAAGTTGTAAGGAACAAAGCAAGACTTGTGGCTAAAGGATATACGCAAGAAGAAGGGATAGATTATGATGAGACTTACGTACTAGTAGCAAGGTTAGAAGCAATTAGAATATTACTTGCTTTTGCTTGTTATAAGAATTTTAGGTTATTCCAAATGGACGTCAAAAGTGCATTCCTAAATGGATTTATCCAAGAGGAAGTCTATGTGGAACAACCTCCCGATTTTGAAGACCCAAGGAAACCAAACTCTGTATTCAGACTGAAAAATGCTCTATATGGTTTAAAGCAAGCACCTCGAGCTTGGTACGACAAATTAAGTAAGTTTGTAATCCAAAAAGGCTTTGTTAAAGGTAAAGTGGATACTACTCTGTTTATTAAAAAAAAGGTAAAAACTTTCTACTTGTTCAAATCTATGTTGATGACATTATATTTGGATCTCCTAACGAAAATCTATGTAAGAAATTCTCTAAGTTTATGCAGGATGAATTCAAGATGAGCATGATGGGCGAACTATCCTTCTTTATCAGACTTTAAGTGAAACAATTGAAGGAAGGAATTTTCATTCACCAAGAAAAATATGCTAAAGAACTTGTTAAAAAATTCGGTTTGGAGAATTACAAAAAGACTAATATACCAATGTCAAGTTCTTTGACGCTGGACAAAGATGAAGGAGAAAAGAAAGTTGACCAGAAGCTATACAGGAATTTCAATCAGATCCCAAAGAATCTCATCTAAGTGCTACAAAACGTATCATCAAATACGTTGCAACAACCTCTAAATTAGGTCTATGGTATTCCAAAGAATGATACTTTACTCTCCTTGGATATTCAGACGCAGATCTAGTAGGATGCAGAGTTGATAGAAAGAGTACCTCGGGCACTTGTCAATTGCTTGGTAACAAGACAATATCTTGGTTCTCAAGGAAGCAAGTACCGTAGCTCTTTCAACAGCAGAAGCAAAGTATGTGGCTCTTGGAAGTTAATGTTCTCAAATCTTATGGATAAAACAACAACTAAGAGACTTTGGAATCGAAGACTCATGTACTGAGATCAAATGTGACAACACCAGCGCGATTAATCTCACCAAGATTCCAATTCTTCATTCAAGAGCAAAGTATATAGAGATTCGACATCATTTTATTAGAGACCATGTTCAAAATGGAGAAGTAATGATCCAATTCATTGACTCAAAGAATCAGCTGGCGGACATATTTACAAAGCCACTGGAGAAAAGTCTATTTGAATTTATTCGCTCCAGACTTAATATCTTAAAGTCTGAAGAAGCTCAAGCTCAGAGATAAAAGTCTAAAAATGTTCAGACTCAGAAGATCAAGATTTACGACTGTAAATTATTCCGGTTCTAGCAATTTATCTTTTGGTTAGAAACTTGAAAAGGTATGATTACTTATTAACCACTAATTGATTGATGCTATCTTTCCAAGATTTTTGAAGTCGTAGCAATTATCTTTTTCAAAAAGGAAGTTATTATTTTTGAAAAGATAGTTATCCATTTTCAAAAAGGTAGTTATTCATTTTCGAAAAGGTTTTTTTTATTCCTTTATGATGATCCGTATACCTCGTTTCGATTGCTTTATATACAGTCATTCTTCCTCGTTTTTACACACAAACCCTAGAGCACAGAACTTCACTTTCTTACATTTTCTCTAGTTTAATCCATAAAGTTTTCATCTTTCTCGCAAATCGAGTTCAAAAAATCTCTCAAAGACTGTGATAATGTCTTCGCAAAGAAAGTCCTCAAGGATTGCAAGCAGGGGACCACAGCATATGTGTGAGGGTCCTATGCATTTTGACTTGACCGAGGAGGAAGAATCTCCAAGGCAGCAGCAGAGTCCACAACATTCTTAACCGTGCCATTCTACTCAAGCTAGACCACAGGAATCTCGGCAACAACAAGCGGAGGAAGAAATTCTTGAAGATGTAGAACCGTAAGGACTCTTAAGCCTGCATTTACTTTCAAACTCTACTCTATCTTGAAGGAAGGAGGTTCTACAATGACCTTTATTGATGAATTCTTGAGAGAAAAGGGGTACCGAAATGAGTCTCACTTTTTAATGACAATGGAACGTTTGGGAATTGCTCCTCCTGGTTCGGCAGAAAAGGCTTTTGCGAACTTCCCAAGTGATCCACGTTTTGGAGGATCTAGTGAACCGGAAGGAAAAGATGACAATGAAAAGATGTTCACTCATTTTAAGCCTAGAATAGGTGTTGCTGTGAACATTCGAGGAAGAAGAGTAGATCTGTTTTATTCTAAGGAACATAAGCAAGTTTACTCTAAGTTGCTAAAGCGAGGGATGATGAACCCAATGAGTGTGGATTTTGATTTTCTCGATTCTCTGAACGTGAAGTTACGAGAGAAATTTACTTTACTTCAACTTGAACGATTTTGCTCTAAGATAGCCGTAGCTCGTCCGGAACTTACCGCATATTTCTATTCCAATCTAAGCTTTTTAGATGCGAATAAATTTTCTTTTAGTGTTAGAGACCAAGATTATGTGGTTGATATGGACACTCTGGCTAATGTGATTAGAGTGGAGAGAGGGATGTTCCAATCAATTAGTGTGTCTATTGGTCATGCCACTATGGAGCTTGTTCGAGACAAACTTGCAAAAGGCTGGATTTCGTACTTGAGGATGAGTGCCTCAAATGTCTTGCTCTATAAGATTGTGATTAATTGTCTCAAACCCAAATCCACATCAAAGACTAACATCTCCAATTCAGAAGCAAAGCTGATGTATGCCATTAATGTTGGTTACAAGTTCTCTCTGCCACACACTATCATGTTTCACATGTATAGGTTAATGGTAAAAGACAAGGGCCAACTTCCCTATTCAGCTCTTGTTACTTGGCTATTCAGACATCTTAATATTCAGCCTCCCAAAATCTTGTGTGTTCGAACCTATGATCCAATGGTGGTGGGACTGAAGATGGTTTCAAAGATGCATCTGAATGAGCTAAACAAGGCTTTAGAGAGATTTAAGGAGAAGACCCCTGTCAAGACTCAGCAAGACCCTATGGCTACAAAATGGAAAGGCAAGGAGTCCATGACAGCTCCATCTAAGAAGAGGATAGCACTCATCTTGCAGGATGAAGAAGATGAGGATGACATCACTATTTCCGCTCTTGCCTTAAAGAACTTACAATGTCTTGTTCCAGAGACAGAGGATAGAGAGAACCAAGACAGAGCGGAAACATAGCAGAAGAGTGAAGAAAGGGAATTGATGAGGAAAGAAGAAGAAGAAGGGGGAACTGCAGAAGAAGAGCAAAGAGGAGAACAAACAAAAGGAGAAAGTCATGGTGATTCTCTAGCAAAGGATGAAGGACAAGGTCATCGTGACATTGAAGAAGAGACAGAGCATGAAGAGTACTTCTCTCCACCAGAAGGCATTGAAACAGGGGGAGCTGCTGATAAAAAAGGTACTCCTTCACTTGCTTTTACTAGTGATGATGTCAGTCGTTCTCCTGCAAATCCAGAAGATGTATATGCCTCTCAATTTCCTGAGGAAGGTAATGAGGCTTCATCTCCAAGTCTGGATGCTCATGCTGAAGTTCCATCATCTGCCAACACTCCACAAACTGATCATGCTGAAGCAAGCACTCAAACTGACAACTCAGCAGACTTTAAAAGATTGTTTGATGTTCTTATGGAGATCGGAGGTCAGATTTACGCTTTGGGATGTGAATTTCAGAACATGCAAAATGCTAATCAAGCCACTTTAGTTTCATTGCACGATCAAGTTCAAGCCCTTAGTCTTCAAGTTCAGGCAATTGCAAAGGGTGAGGAATTAGCGCAACTGAATGAGGATTTGAGAAAGCTGGAGGAGACTGTCCAGTCTAAGGGAGATTTCTAGCTCATTTGCATTCCAAAACAATCTTAATCTTGTCCAATTTTCTTTTTAGTCTCTACCTTTTTGCTGTTGACAAAAATGGGGAGAAGTTGCTGCAGATTTTGTCACGCCCTGAACCTCAAGGCACATGAACAACCCGCCATGGTCGTGCAAATGCGACATTCCCAGGTAGTGTCACCGACCCAAATCATTTATTATGCTCATGCGGAACATATTATAAAACCCTTGACAAAAACTCACGGGATAAGAAAGCAAGAAATCAACTCATCCATAAACAACCATGCTTTCAAAGATAAACATTGTTCCAAAGTTTACATATACACCAAAAAGGGTCAATCTACAAAAAGGGACCAGTCCACCAAAAGAAGGAATAGTCTTATAACCACTAGTCGGACTTGTTCTTCAATCCCACTTCTGACGGATCAGCCTCCGGGGGTTTCGCCATCTATGGTCCTGAATTTTGGCCCACAACGGGGTGAGACATTGTCTCAGCAAGCTCAACCCCCTAAACCCTTATTAGAAATAAAATACACTCCGGGTGGCCTAGCCACATCATGTAGAAGACTTACCTCATCTTAATTCCTTCCTGCAGGTTAGCACAATTTGTATCGCACAATCTCAGGTAGTAATAAGAATTTAAACAATTGGAATGCCATCACTTTCATCTAAACCACAATTGCACTCAGCACGCATTCCAATTATTATTCACTACCACACAAGGGCATAGTCTACTCGCAATTTGGCTATCTATTGACATTAATGCCAGGCATCGCCTCCCCACCTTGGAGCGCGGCTTCGTCAGTACGTCGACGGTGTTCCCGAAGGAGCATGGGCCCAGAATCAATTGCGACCCGCATCCGTTGTATGGGGCATCCCATATAGGGGCAAATCCAACTCAATAGCTCAGGACAATTCCTCTTAATTATCACACCACAATTCATACTTAGCCCAAGGCACTTTGCATTTCACTCAAAGCTTCCATTAAAATAATAATCCATATTTTTCACAATCAACACTCAATTTGCATTATCCAATTATCATATTCAAAATCTGAGCACCCAGCAACGATCGGCACGAAATTCTGAGGAAATAAGGCTCCGAAATAATTTTCGGAATTTATTAAATAATTATTTTATTTCGAATTTAATTAAATAATAATATTTTAATAATTTCGAATAGTAATATATTATTAAATTAATAAAAAAAACTTTGAAATATTTAATTAAATCAAAAGTAAAACATTTATGTCTAATCATGGGTTATTCTAATATAAACAACCATTTAACCCTAATTAAACATACTTTAATTAAATCACACCCCTAATCTAATCCACATTTAATTAATTCTATCTACCAACCTAATCTCAATCAACCTAAGCTAAATACACTTAAGGCATCATTAACCCTCTAATCAAGATTTAGTGAGCTAAACTCACCGGAATCGCTTTCCGATGAGTCTCCGGCGAAGAGCATGACGAGGCCGTTGACAAATCTACACGAAGCAACACCAAATGAGGACCGAAAGGTGTCCAAAATAAGCCTTGAAGAACCGGATCTTGCTAGAACTTCCAGCTACTGACCTTGCTGGACAAAGCTGCATCGGTTGCTTGGAAACGGCAATGAAAGAGCGGTGAAGGCAGCAGCTGGTCAGGCGGGTTGAGGCAGCGGTGAAGGCAAAGATTGCTGGCCCGACGGCGGTTGGCGAACGGTGAGCAGCAGCTAAAAGACGAAGGACAACGGAGCTGCAGGGAACGGCGGCCAGGGACGCTACTGCAAAGGAGAAGAGGTGAGCGAGTGCACGGACAAGTGGCGACGGCAACGACATCGGCGACGTCAAGCGACGAAGGAGGAGGACGAAGGGCAGCGTCGGGCTGGTTGCAACAGGTCGGTTTCTCTCTCTCCCTCCTCCAATTTCGAATTCCAAGGGCCAATCTTGAAGATGATGGAGATTGGTTGATGGGAAGTCCCACCTTTTTGAGAGCCAACATCCACCCTCCACTTGTCAAGATCTTAGGCATTATAGCCCCACCATGACATCACACTCCACTTTCTCCAATCTCCCACAACTTATTCCAATGGTTGCAATTTCATTTTCTGCCGTGGCATGAAATCTTGTATCAATTTCATTCAATTTACTTCTAATTGAACCAAATTGAAGTCCATAAAAGTAATCCAATGTCACCACACTTCAATTCACATCTTCACTTGTCCATAGAACCAACTTAAATCCCAAAAGCACGACCAAAAGCGGGCCAAATAATTTCTCAAGCCAAATTAGCCATACTTTGATTAACTTGCTGAAAAACTTTGATTGCATGAAAAATCTTCCGGAGATGAGTGAATGATCCTAAAATGGTTTGTGACACACCAGGACTTCCAATTTCTGAATTCGCTTTCAATTTTATGGTTAATTTCACTCTGGCACGATATTAGCGCATCCTGATCTACCGAGTAGCTTTTAGAAATTTTCATGCATTTAACCTGTGGTTGATCAATTCAAGCCACAATGTACATCTTTGACAAATTGGCAACTCTCGGTTGTCGGGATAATCTCAAGGTTTCAAATATAGACACAGGGTACCCAATTGACATAAAAGCCGGCCCAGTGCCGATCAACAAGAATTGTGTGATCTGGTGGAATCACCCACACCTGATCACATGCCTTTGTCGAGTCGACCTATCTCCAGTCTGTAATCGATTTTTAATTGTGCCATAATGACCCTTGCAGATTAGCTCAGTCAAAATGTCGCTACCTAATCAAATTCTCGAGTCTGATGCATTAGAATCTTTTAACGGCTCCACCTGATAGACTAGTTTTCACATGAGTGGCCGACTCAAGGAAAAGAACTATATGCATGTCAATGAAATACCCATTTCAATTTATTGAAAATAGAATTGGAAAATCGAGATGTCACAGATTTATCTTTGTTTTTTTTACTTTGATTTTGACTTTGACTTTATCTTTGTTTGGCTGTGACTAGTTTAGGCTATTTGGACTATGTTTTGATCATTTTAATGCTTGTAGTATCTTAAGCATTGTTGGTAATTATAGTAAAGATAGTTGTTTTTATAGGACTAACTCGTTTCCTATGGATGCATAATCGATACTATCTTTATCCTAATTCAATTATCTGTTATGAGATATCTTTGTTTGCTTGAGTATTGTCTTGCAAGTCAAAAGTATCCAAATCTGAATGAAAGTTTTGTCACCATAAAAAAGGGGGAGACTGTTGGAGAAAATTTCCTTATTTGTTTTGAAGTTGACAAAACGTTTCCATCAGTCTAGTCTAAAGACTTCCAAACTCTACCATCAAAGTCTGAAGATCACCAGACTCAAGATTTAAAGTCTGCCCTCATTGACAACTTCCAGACCAACAAAGAAGACTTATCTAGATACAAGTATATCTTTAAGGTTTTAATTTGTGCAGCTAAAGAAGTTCTCATGGCTGGAGATGAGATCTCGAGATTTATTATTCGTATTATAATTAATTCAAGTAATTTAGATCCGTTAATTGGCGAAGTATACTTGGAAGGTTCTACTTATGGAAACCTAGATCCTGATTGTATAGGCGAGCAAGATTGGTGAACTATCATCACATTCCTTAAGTAACTTGAGATTTCCCTAATTGATTCTGTCCAACGGGTAGATTGGAAGAACTCCTTTGGAAGGTGCCAACAATTATGAAGGCATGGAGGAGTATATAAGGAAGACGCTCTAGTTATTCGAGTGTGCGCGCGATAGATAAATTCCAAAGTCTGAAGCTCCTTGTTCTTTGCTAATTCAATTGTTGAGCATAAATTTGTACTCAAAAGAGAGATTAGATACTTGTGAGGCCTTGAGGAAGTGTAGCAGAGTCTCTACACTGTAGAATCAAGGACGTGGAACTGTAACATCTCTTTTGATTCATAGTAAAATCCAGCCGGTGGGCTATCAGTGCGGGAGAGTGGACATAGGCTTGGTCTAAGCCGAACCACTATAAATCTTGTGTTCTTATTCTCTTCCCCGAACTCTTTTATTTTGCTCATAACTTTATTTGACTGGTTAAGTCTAATTCTCTCTACATAGTCTGTAGTGAACCAGACTCAAGTTAAAAGTAAAGTTTTTCGTTGCATTTTGTAAAATTTGTTATTACACCTATTCACCCCCTCTAGGTGTTCGTACTAGCACTTTCAAAAACGAGCTAAGATGGACTATTATCGTAAAGCGGTTCAGTTTGACCCGTTAGAGGGTGAGAGTTTCGAGTTTATTGGGAGTCAAGGAGGACTCTCGATTGCCTTAATCTCGTCGTTTAAGGCAACCCGATTGTTGAGTGAGGGTTGTCAAGGTTATTTGGTGATTGTCGTGAGTACGACAGTCAAGGAGTTGAAAGTCGAAGATATCTCGGTGGTACAAGAATTTCCAAACGTGTTCCCAAAAGAATTACTAGGTCTGCCACCAGAGAGAGAGATAGAATTCATGATCGAGTTAGCACCCGGGACAAAGCCAATTTCTAAGGCTCCTTACCAGATGGCGTTATCTGAGTTAAAGGAATTGAAGGTGCAGATGCAAGAATTGTTGGATAAGAGATTCATACGTCCCAGTGCATCGCCCTAGGGAGCACCAGTTCTATTCGTAAAGAAGAAAGATAGTTCGTTGCGCTTGTACATTGACTATCGCCAACTCAATTAAGTGACGATCAAGAATAAGTATCCATTCCCGAGAATCGACAACTTGATTGACCAGCTGCAAGGAGCATCGATATTTTCAAAAATCAGCTTGAGGATAGGATATCATCAGTTGAGGATCAAGAAAGAGGACATACCGAAGTCAGCATTTCGTACTCGATATAGCCATTATGAATTCACTGTAATGCCGTTCGAGTTGACAAATGCTCCAGCTACTTTTATGGATTTGATGAACTAAGTATTCAAGGAATACCTGGATCAATTCGTGATCGTATTCATCGATGATATTCTGGTATATTCGAGGAGTGCTGAGGAGCACAAAAATCATCTGAGATTAGTGCTTCAGACCCTAAGGATTCATCAGTTGTATGCCAAGTTCAGTAAGTGCGAGTTTTGGTTAACTCGTGTTGTGTTCCTAGGTCATGTGATTTCAGGTGAAAGAATTTCCATGGACCCATCCAAGATTGAAGCAGTGATCAACTAGCCAAGACCGACTACCGTGACAGAAATTAGAAGCTTCTTGGGTTTGGCCATATACTACAGACGGTTCGTGGAAGCATTTTCAGCCTGAGCATCACCATTGACCCGACTGCTGAAGAAAAAGAAAAGGTTTGTGTGGACAGACAAGTGCGAACGTAGTTTCCAAGAGCTTAAGCAGAAGCTAACTACCACACCTATGCTGACCATTCCATCTAGTCCTGGAGGATTTGAGATCTATAGTGATGCGTCGTTCAAAGAACTGGGTTGTGTACTGATGAAACACGGTAGGATTGTTGCATATGCCTTCCGTCAATTGAGACCTCATGAGCATAATTACCCGACGCATGACTTGGAACTCGCGGCAATCATATTTGCTCTAAAGATTTGGAGACACTACTTATGTGGAGAAAGGTTCCAGATCTTCACTGACCATCAAAGTCTCAAGTATTTATTCTCTCAGAAGGAGTTGAACATGAGGTAGCACCGCTGGATGGAACTTTTAAAGGATTATGACTGTGATATCCTATCACCCTAGGAAGGCGAATAAGGTCACTAATACGCTAAGTCGAAAGTCTTCAGTTGCACAAATGGTTGTTAAGGAATGGGTTCTGCTTGAAAAAAGCCCGAGATTTGGTATTCAAATTTGAGGTAGGCCACCTTTCACATCTTATGGCCACCCTCAGAATTGAGCCGAATATCTAGATTTGAATCAGAATGCTTCAGCCGACAAATCCAGATGTTCAAAAGATTCTATAGGAAGATACCGATAAAAGAAAAGCTGACTTTAAGATTTCTGAAGATGGAACACTAAAGTTCCGAGGACAATTGTGTGTACCTGACGATGCAAAGCTTAAAGAGGATATCTTATTAGAAGCCCATCGTAGCAGTCACAGCATTCATCCTAGTAGTACGAAGATGTATTAGAATCTATGTCAACACTACTGGTGGTTAGATATGAAGGCGGACATCACCAAATATGTCGCTAAGTGTTTGACATGTCAGCAAGTAAAGGCCCGGCATTGTAAGCCGGGAGGATTTTTGCAACCTCTCGAGGTCCCAGAGTAGAAATGAGAGCACATCATGATGGATTTCGTGACAAGTTTGCCGAGAAGTTAGAGAGGCAATGATTCCATTTGGGTAGTGGTCAACAGACTAACAAAGTCGGCTCACTTCATTACAGTACGGAAAGACCTTGATTTGCACAGACACACAGAATTGTACATGCGTCAGATCATTCGTCTACATGGAGTACCGGTAACAATTACATCAAACCGAGACTTGACATTCACAGCTGCATTTTGGAAGAGTTTGCAGGCTGCCTTTGGAACCCAGCTACAGTACAGTACGGCATATCATCCTCAGACGGATGGCCAGTCTAAGAGGACAATTTAGACCCTCGAAAACATGTTGTGAGCTTGCATACTGGATTTCAAGGGAAGCTGGGAGGAACAGCTTCATCTTGTTGAATTCGCCTATAACAACAGCTATCAACAGAGCATTCAAATGGCTCTTTTTGAAGTGTTGTATGGCAAAGAGTGTAGAACGCCTGTGTGTTGGAATGAAGTCGGGGAGAGAAAGATCACAGGCCTAAAGTTGGTTCAATAGTCAATGGAAGCAATTGTACTTATCAAGAATAGATTAAAGACCGCCCAGAGCCACCAGAAAAGCTACGAAGATAAGCGCCGCAGACCATTGGAATTCCAAGTTGGTGATCACGTTTTTCGAAAGGTGTCACCAATGAGGGGAACTTCACACTTTGGCAAGAAAGGAAAACTGAGTTTGAGGTACGTGGGCCCATTTGAGATTCTAGAGAGAATCAAGACCCTAACGTATTGTCTTACATTGCCGTCGAGATTGGAACAAGTGCACGATGTCTTTCACGTGTCGATGTTAAGGAAGTATGAGCCTGACCCGACCCACATGCTTAATTTTGAGGAATTAGACGTGGACGACCGAGTGTTGTACGTGGAAAGCTCGATTCAGATAGTGGATCAAAAGGAACAGATTCTGCATACATAAAGCATCCCGTTGGTCAAAGTGGTTTAACAACACCATGGCACTAAAGGAGCAACCTGGGAGAGTGAAGAATCGATGAGACGACTATACCCCTACCTTTTTGTTTAAAGAAATGTAATGGTTTAAATTTCGAGGACGAAATTTTTATAAGAAGGGAAGAGTTGTAACATCCTAGATTTTCACTTCTACTTTCAATTGAATAAATCGAGCTTTTCATCGACACGCCTAAGTGTTATTCTCTGAGCTGATCACTCATGAGATAATTAGACGATTTGGGGAAGCCATTAAGAGATTTTAATGCAATAAACTTGAAAATTCGACCAAGAATCAACTACTCAACCGTGCTCATTTACAGATATCATTATGACATAGTAATATCGATTAGAGATCAGAGATAGGTTAGTTTGACTGAGATGTGAGGCTAAACATAAGTGATTTCACCAAATTGCAAAATTTTCGTCGATCGGCACTAAACTGATCTTTCTGTTGTTTTAGTATTCTGTGCCCGTATTTGAAATCTCGAGATTTTCACAACTACCGAAGGGGTTCATTGTGGCTCGAAGAAAATCGACCACGGGTCATTTTCACTAAAAAAATTTGAAAGCTACCAAGTTGCATAGCTTATGCTAAAATCGCGCCAGATCAAAATTAATCGCGAATTTTAATCCGATTTCAAAAATTGAAAATTTTGTCATGTCACGAATTATTTTAGGAATGTCGACTCATCCTTCAAAGAATTTTCGGTGAGTTCGGGATTTTTACGGAAAATCAATACGTGCGATTCGAAAAATGAAAAGAAATTCGCAAGGGTCAAATTGAGTGGATTTTTTGCCTTTAAAAGGAGATGATTTGTGAGGACAAGTGTAGAAAATGGTGTGGGCTTCTTCCTCAGCCAATTTGGACATCAAATTGGAGAATTGATGAAGGGATTGAAGCCTTATTTGTAAAATTCGGAGGCTGGTACGAAGGCTATGACTTGTGGA
This sequence comes from Eucalyptus microcorys, assembly GCA_014182515.1. Lineage (NCBI taxonomy): Eukaryota > Viridiplantae > Streptophyta > Magnoliopsida > Myrtales > Myrtaceae > Eucalyptus > Eucalyptus microcorys. The sequence goes on along the minus strand of CM024566.1, from coordinate 21,474,500 downwards.
CATCAACTTGGCTAATTGTGGAATTATTGATCAAGAATGTATTTAGGGACAAAAGGAATTTGTGTGAGGGCTTGTGGGACCAAAATTTGGGAGTATAGAATATCTTATTAAACTTATTTCCCCCATTTTCCTTTGGTCTCTGCCTCTCCGCACGTTCCTCTCTCTCTCTCTCTCTCTCTCTCTCTCTCTCTCTCTCTCTCTCATGTCACTTTCCTTCCCTCTCCCTTTCAGTCGACATCCCCTGCCTTCCTATCCGTTCCCCCTCTCCTTCGGTCCCTCTCTCCTCCCTCTCTTCTCAAGCACGTTGCTAGCTGCCCCCGACCCCTGAATTTTCTACCTTGTTTCTCCATTTCATTTCTAGATTTATTTCATGCCCACCTTTCCCTGTCTTTCGAAGACCCATCTCCACTGAAGAAGCCCGATCTCCTTGCTGCTACCACTTGCCAAATTCCCTACTCATCCTGGTCAACCCCTCCCTGCAAGCAACCCCAACGTTGACTCCACCAAATCAACGCCCTCTCTACGTCACCGAGCCCAACAACAGACACCTCTCCCATCTTCAGCCATGAGCAACCCCAGCTCAACTCGCATGTCCACCGCTCAAGGCTAACTCGCCACTAGCCCACCTCCTCACAAAGACCACCGGAACTCCTTGGCCCCCGACCAGCAAGCTCAACCAAGCAATACCGAAACCAAAAGAGACCTTGAACCTTCGAGGCCCGCTTTGGACCATTTTCGAATCTCGAAAGCCATCGCCGCTTCGAAGTTTACCGCTCCTCTCCGCCTTGCTATCGTCATGGTCCCGTCGAATTGTTAATCCAGTGAGTTTACTCACTAACCCTTACTTAGGGAGTTAATGACGTTTAAGGGTTGATTAGTTTAGATTAAGTATGGATTAGGTGGTTGGTTAGAATGGATAGTGATTTAATTAATCGTTATTGCATGTTAGCTGGCTAGAGTAGTGTAATTAGCACCTAGACAAGTTGTAGTTTTTATTTAGATAGGTTCGGAATTTTTCCGGACCTTTTTCAGTATTTAATTAGGCTTTTTTGTCCTAAGTTGCATTTATTGGTATTTATTAATTAATTTTGGTAATTATTTAATTAATTAATTATTCTTCGGAAATTAGATCGGGATAGTCGGTGATTGGAATTTTGTGCTGATTGCAATGGCATGATTTGTTTAATTTATTGAGTGCTATTTTGTGCAATTTTAGTGTGATTTGTAATTTTGGGTATTTATCCCAAAATTTATCAATTTTAATATTTAATTAGAAAATTACTAAGCGTCAGTTTACAATGCCAAAAATGCTTTTATGGACAACATAAATGGTGAGATTTTTTAAAAGAAAAATATTGTATTTTGGCTAAGGCCGATCATGTACTCACACATGATTATTTTTATCGGGTACGAGAAAAATGGTGAAATTAGTGGTTGATCAAAATGGTATACTATATCACCCTGCGGGCTTGATATGTTAGCTTTTGGTGAGCAGTATACCGGTATACTATATCAGCATGTGGGCTTTGATATGCCAACTTTGGGTGAGCAGTATACCTTAACAACTTTTAGTGAGCATTGTAAGTATACTATATCAGCCTACAGGCTATGATATGTCAGCTTTGGGGGAGCAATATACTCTATTATCAGTTTTGGGTGAGCTATACTATCTATCATTAGCTTAGGGTGAGCAGTTCTTAATGTGATCGAACTTGATAAATAGTATTGAATCGATTGACGGAGAGATGGTCTTGATGACATGGAATCGACTAAGTCGATTGATCGATGACTCGATCTGATTTGATGCATTTTATGTGTTGAAATGCTAGGTTGAATATGGAAATTGTACTGACTTGCATGAAGGAACAGAGGCAAAGGTAAGTCCTCTGACTCGTGTTGGTGCTTAGGCAGCCTTTAGGGCATATTTCCTTCCTAGTCAAGGTTTAGGGGGTGACCTTGCTGAGACGTCATCTCACCCAATTGTGGGATAACATTTTTAGGTCCCTAAATGGCAGCTCCTCTCGAGCATTTTGGACAGCCAAAGAAGGTCACTGAGTGGAAGTGTTTTATCCCGCTGCATGGGAACCTAAGAGGATGGGTCTATGAGCTAATGTGATTCATGGTCTAAGTTGATGAGGCCTTACCCCATAAGGTACCTCATCAATACAGATCATGGTATCGTAAGGAACGGAGTGGTTAGAGAGAGGGCCCCATACCTGTGTCTGAGGTCCCCATGTACATGCTAGAAATAGCTTTTGGAAAGGGTATAGCTGACCCTCTAGGTGGTTCAGTGGTGGACCGAACCTGTCAGATCCAGGATCCCCGGTGTATTCGGAGAAAGACTCAAATGTTTAGGGATCCGTAGCTTATGTGAATCGTTGCGGAAAGATGTTCTATGAAGGCTCGGATGGTGCGAATTGCAAACCTCGACCTCCAATCAAACCTGTGATTTGGCAACCTCGGTATGAACGTGACCTGTTGACGAACACATATCAACCAACCAACGTTATAGACGCCACGAGCAAAAGAATTCGCTATCTCGCTCGATAAGTCAAATCGACCACCACAAGAGAATCTTGATTAGGTCAAGTCCTCAAAAGAACAGTAAAAGAGAACCTCACAATTCTTTTCCTCAAAAATAAAATATATCTGTCCCCCAAAGAAATTTAGTCAGTCTTATATATATATAGGCATTCTAGCTGCCACACAAACCTTAAAACTAAACCTAAAAATCTAATGCGTCATATTCTAGAATATTCCTATTCTAGAATATTCCTAAACAAGAGATATATATTTTAACTTGGTCAAATATTTGGTGACCAGATAATCAAATTATGCCAAGTTTTCCAAGATTCTTCAAGATTTGATCCAAGGTCATCTCCACGCCAAAGATCACGAACCATAATGCCAACAGCTTGCCTGAATTGCTTGGCCCGCACTCAAGTAATTGAACCAGTAGGATTAGACAATGGGTCCCTAGCACCTCCTCCTTGATATGGCTCGATGTCCTCATCATTCCCTCCACCGTGCAAAGGATTTGCCCTCAAATCATCACTGGCATCGAAAAGAGTCAAGTCAGAAACATTAAATGTGGCACTACTGTCATACTTATCTAGAAGATCAAGCTTGTAGGCATTATTGTTAACTCTTTCCAAAACCATGAATGGTCCATCCCCTCGCGGTAATAACTTAGAATGTCACTATTCAGGAAATCGCTCCTTGCGCATATGAACCCAAACCCAATCGCCAAGTTCAAACACCACTTCCTTGTGCCCTTTGTTGGCTTGCCTTGCATATTGCTCAATCTTGCGCTCAATATTTGCGCGCGTCTTCTCATGCAACACCTTGACAAATTCGGCTTTCTTTGCTCCATCTAAATCCACACTCTCATTAACAGGTAAATGGGTTAAATCTAATGGAGTTAACGGATTAAAACCATCTACAACCTCAAATGGTGTAAATTTAGTAGCAGAATGCATGCTCCTATTATATGCAAATTCAACATGTGGCAGACAATCTTCCCAAGATTTTATATTCTTTTTAATAATAGCAGGCAACAATACCCCTAAAGTTCTATTAACTACCTCGGTTTGATCATTAGTCTGTAGATGACAAGTAGTAGAAAATAACAACCATGTTCCTAGTTTTTTCCATAATGTTTTCCAAAAGTAGCTAAGAAATTTAGAATCTCGATCTGAAACAATTGATCTAGGCATGCCATGCAAACGCACAACCTCCCTAAAGAACAAATCAGCAACATGAGATGCATCATCAGTTTTATGACAAGGTATAAAATGAGCCATCTTTGAAAACCCATCAACAACCACATAAATAGAATCTCTACCATACTTAGACCTAGGCAATCCTAACACAAAATCCATAGAAATATCAGTCCAAGGATGCGTTGGAATAGGTAATGGCATATATAAGCCATGCAGTTTAGTTGTAGATTTAGATTGCTTACAAGCAATGCATCTCTCATAGACATGTGACATCTCTCTTCATATGTGGCCAATAAAAATGTTCATACAACACTTCATAAGTCTTATTAATGCCAAAATGCCCCATTAAACCACCACTATGCGCTTCACGCACCAACAATTCACGCAAAGAACACTTAGGCAAACATAGTTTGTTTTCACGGAAAAGATAACCTTCATGCCTGTAGAATTTATCAAATGCAGTGTGTTCACATGCTTCATACACTCTCCCAAAGTCATCATCATTAGTATATAGGCCCTTGATATGCTCAAAACCTAGACACTTTGCTTCTAAAATAGTTAGAATCGCGTACCTTCGAGAAAGTGCATCGGCTACCACATTCTCCTTACCTTTCTTGTACTTGATCACATATGAAAAAGTCTCGATGAACTCCATCCATTTGGCATGTCTTTTATTCAACTTTTGCTGCCCTTTCAAGTACTTCAAGGTCTCATGGTCAGTGTGGATCACAAACTCCTTTGGCCATAGATAATGTTGCCAAGTCTCCAAGGCTCGCACTAAAGCATACATCTCCTTATCGTAGGTTGGATAATTCAATGTTGCTCCACTCAATTTCTCGCTGAAATAAGCTATGGGATGCCCTCCTTGCATCAACACGGCTCCAATTCCTGTACCAGAAGCATCGCACTCTATCTTAAAAGTAGCACTAAAATTCGGCAAAGATAACAAAGGAGCATTAGTCAACTTATCTTTTAGCAGATAAATGCTTTTTCTTGCTTTTCTCCCCACGTGAAACCCACGTGCTTCTTGATAACCTCGGTCAAAGGTGCAGCGATGGTGCTGAAATTTCTCACAAATCGCCGATAAAAACTTGCCAATCCATGAAAGCTACGCACCTCTCCTATGGTCTTAGGCGTTGGCCATTCAGAGATTGCTTTGACCTTTTCTTCATCAACCTGTATACCATCAACACTAACAACAAATCCTAGAAATACTAATTTGTTAGTAATAAAAGAGCACTTCTTTAGATTACCAAATAATTGCTCGGTCCTTAAAACCTGCAAGACAACTCGCACATGCTCAATATGGTCATCAGGGCTTCGGCTAAATATCAAGATGTCATCGAAATAGACAACCACAAATTGACCAATAAAAGCACACAAAACATGATTCATAAGTCACATAAATGTGCTCAGTGCATTAGTTAATCCAAATGGCATGACTAACCACTCATATAATCCATACTTGGTTTTAAATGCAGTTTTCCATTCATTACCCTCTTTCATTCTAATTTGATGATAGCCACTTTTCAAATCGATCTTAGCAAAAATGCAAGAACCATGCAACTCATCCAACATGTCATCTAATCTAGGAATAGGATGTCGATATTTTACCGTAATGTTATTGATTGCTTGGCAATCGACATTCACCAAGTTCTATCCTTTTTTGGCACCAACAAAACAGGGACGGCGCACGGGCTAAATATCTCTCTCACATACCCCCATTCCAATAGTTCGCTAACTTGCCACTGAAGTTCTTTTGTCTCCTCGGGATTGCTTCGATATGCGGGTCGGTTAGGTAACGGCGCACTGGGAATCAAGTCGATTTGATGTTCTATGCCTCGAATCGATGGTATCCCTCCAGGAAGTTCATCAAGAAAGACATCTTCAAATTCCTGCAATAAAGACATAATAGGACTAGGCAAACTTGGGTCAAGATCGTTAGTAGAAAACAAAACCTCCTTGTACACAAGTACAAGCATTGGTCGGTCTAGAATTAAAGCTCTCCTCACTTCACTCGATTTTGCATAAAAATTATTTTGTCTCTTTTCTTTCCTCTCTTCTTTTCCCTCGATTTTTACCACAATCCTTCTCTCGGCCTCTCCTTTTCCTTGCGTCTCAGACACATCACACAAGCCCTCAGATTTCTCACATTTTCTCTCTCTCGACTTCTCGTTGTAACTTTAACTGATCTTGATACACCTCACTAGGTGTCATTGGTACCAAGGTATAAGTCTTTTGATTCATCACTAATGAATAACGATTAGTATACCCATCATGATGTACCTTTCGATCATATTGACATGGTCTTCCAAGTAAGATATGACCCACTTGCATAGGTACAACATCACACTCTACCTCGTCCTTATATCTCCCTATCTCAAATGGAATTCGAACTTGTTTCGACACTTTCACCTCACCACTATCATTTAACCATTGAAGTCTATAAGGCCTAGGGTGCTTTGTTGTTTTCAAACCTAACTTATCCACCATAGTACAACTTGCCACATTCGCACAACTACCTCCATCAATTATCAAACTACAAATCTTACCATTCACCACATATCTTGTATAAAACAAGTTATCTCTTTGTTGATGATGCTCCTTCTCTTTTACTTGCACACTAAGAGAATGCCTAACCACCAATAAGTCTCATTTTATCGATATTTCTCCATCACTACAATCCTCCAACGGTGGCATCTCATCATCCTCTTCTTCCCTTTCACTTTCGGACTCAATAACACCATATCTAGTCATGATCATCACCCTCCTATTAGGGCATTGATTCGCCATATGACCCATGTCTAAACACTTAAAACATTTAATCTCACGAGTTCTAGTGTTAGGGTTTTCAGTTTTACCTGAAGCCGGATTCATTCCAACTTTACCGTCCCTCTCCTTCTCCTTTGAGGTTTCGGTTTTGGTGTTGTTTCCTCTCCAATTTGGCTTCTCATCTCTCTTCCAATTGGATCTCCAATTCTGATTTGAACCTCCTCCACTCTTGTGATTTCGGTCCAACTTCAATTACCGCTCAACTTTGATGGCTTTGTCCACTAATTCCTCCAATTCCACATAGTGTTGCAGCTCCACCACCCTTGCTATGTCTTGATTCAAACCACTCAAAAATCTTGACATTGTGGCCTCACGATCCTCCACCACATTAGCATGGATCATGGCAATCTCCATCTCCTTGTGATACTCTTCCACGCTTTTATTCCCTTGTGTGAGATTTTGTAACTTTTGAAACAAATCTTGATGGTAATGACTTGGTACAAAACGTCTCCTCATCACCGCTTTCATCTCATCCCACGTCTCTATCGATCTTTCACCATTGCGCCTCCTACTAGTCACAAGTTGATCCCGCCAAATTATAGCATAATCAGTAAATTCAACAGTTGTAATTTTTACCATTTTGAGCTCGAAGTATCGTTGGCAATCAAATACCATCTCCATGTGTTTCTACCATTCTAGATACGTATCAGGATCATTCTTCCCTTGGAAAGAAGGAATCTTCATCTTGATATTACCAAATTCATTATCTTCTCGATGTCTAAACCCTCGGGCTCCATTCCACCTTCCAAATCGAGCATCTCGATCATCCTCCATGTCGGCCTCATCATCATCATAATGTTGTTGCCTTCTGGGTCGTGTTCTAGAGGTGTCTCGCTGATGTTGTAGCCTTCCCCGGGGTAGCTCTCGGTCACCATCAACCCTTATGCCATTCCCCATCATTCGGCCACTAAGCTCCTCCACTACGGCCCTCAATTGCTGAATGCTTTCCATGAGCGCTTCATCCCTTCGTATGGAGTCAACCTCCCTTTAATTCACGCTTTGTTCACGCAACATATTTTAGACCTGCAAGTAAACGTTAGTCACAAAAATCCTCACCAATCGCTCCCTTACGTGTTTCTCTCAAGGTGTTTGTCACTCCCCTCGTGTTTAACTCAAGTCTAGGCTTTTTCCACCCTCAATTAAGCTTACACACTCTTGCCTTTTCCCTCTCGTATTCTCTTTTCACAAGCTCTTTCTTGGACTCAAAACCCGTCTCTCAATCCCCTTCGACAATCAATCAAACTAATCAAACAAGATTAGATCACTACTGATTTTGTTTCAGCAAGTAACAATTTCAAACAAACAAGTACAACTTTCGAAATTCCAATTGAAACGCAAATCACTACTGATTTGTTTCAATTCGGCCCACTAACAAACGAGTCGTCTTCTTGATTTTTTTTTTGTTCGGCCTTTTTTTTCTACCGAATCTGTTTTTTTTCTCTTGCACACTTTTTTTGTGTGTGCGTCTTCTTTCTCTTTTTTTTTTTACGAACTTTCTCTGTTTTTTTTTTTACGAACCGAGATACAATTTAAGATGCTAGGAATAAAAAAAATTAAAACTAACAGCAAACGACTACATATGGAAGCACAAAAGCAATCAAATCTCTAAATTGGCTAGAATCGAAACCCTAGCTCAATAAATCTCAAATTGCTGAATATAAACAGAAAATTAAAGATAAATAGGCCTTGTAGAAGCAAGCTCTGATACCAAATGATGTGAATCGTTGCTGAAAGATCGTTCTACTAAGGCCCGGATGGTGCGAATTGCGAACCTCAACCTCCAATCAAACCTGTGATTGGCAACCTCGGTATGAACGTGACCTGTTGACGAACACATATCAACCAACCAACTTTATAGACGCCACGAGCGAAAGAATTCGCTATCTCGCTCGATAAGTCAAATCAACCGCCACAAGAGAATCTTGATTAGGTCAAGTCGTCAAAAGAATAGTAAAAGAGAACCTCACAATTCTTTTCCTCAAAAATAAAATATATTTGTCCCCCAAAGAAATTTAGTCAGTCTTATATATATATAGGCATTCTAGCTGCCACACAAACCCTAAAACTAACCCTAAAAATCTAATGCGTCATATTCTAGAATATTCCTAAACAAGAGATATATATTTTAACTTGGTCAAATATTTGGTGACCAAATAATCAAATTGCGCCAAGTTTTCCAAGATTCTTCAAGATTTGATCCAAGGTCATCTCCACGCCAAAGATCACGAACCATGACGCCAACAGCTTGCCTGAATTGCTTGGCCCGCACTCGAGTATTTGAACCAGTAGGATTAGACAATGGGTCCTTAGCACCTCCTCCTCGATATGGCTCGATGTCCTCATCAGTAGCACTATGACCCCCCTATTTTGTAGACTTGTTTTTCTTTATAGACTGGTATTGTATATGACATAACTTGATATATGTATATATAAGCATGTTATGGTTTGAAAATTTATAGCCCTACTTCTCTATCCCATCTTATTGTTGTCTGGGGATTCATTATTCGTTTCCGCATGTGTATTAAAATGAATGGGTCGGCGACGCGTCCTGGGATGTCTCTATTTAATCAACCACTAAGGGATGGGCACATGCTTGGAGGATCGGGGCGTGACAGGAAAATTTGAAAATTCCTTTTCTGCTCTTCCAGCCTCTACTAGTCCTAAGTTTTCCATGGCTCTCGAGAACAAGGTTTCATTCCCGTAGCCATTTTCTTTCAAGAAAGAACTTATGAAATCCATGGGACTTCCTCCCTTTCTCAAAAACTGATAAAGCTTTAGAAGTACCTCAGGCTTTCTTATTGAAATAGGAGTTGCTTCCTAAGTAACTTCTTCTTCCACTGATTGTCGAGTCATGCTTTGAGGCGAATCATCCTTGGTGATATCAAAATGCGTCGGACCTTGAGGGACAAACCGAGGCCTACAACTAGCAATACAAGAGGATTTCCTCTTATAAGACATCGAAGCAAACTTGGAGGACTTTGATGACATGTTCATGTATGATCGAGTGAGGAATTTTGCAAAGAATGTGAGTAGATCAAGAGAAGCGAGGTTTTGAGAGTAAGATTAGGGTTTAAAGTGAGCCTAGTTATTTGGAAAAAAAAAATTGAAGATTTTATTTAAAGAAAATGAAGCAAGGCAACCGAATAGGCACAAAAAGAAACTTCTATTTTTAAGAATTTAAAAATATAACTATCAATAATTTTTGAAAAGTTAATTCCGAAAAGTCGATAGAGATATGACAAAGGCAAGTAATAATTTGAGAATAATCGTACTTGTTTAGGAAGGAAAGAAACTTATGCGCAAAAATTTCAAATAAAACTACCAAAGCCTGGAAGGCTTTCAAAAGGATGTATCTTCCATAGGTTGAACTAATGAGTTTGCCCATCCATAAACTTTAGCTAGATGCAAGAGTAATATTCAACTTTTCACAGATGGACTCAAATAAGCCTTTCTCCAATGGCTTGGTGAAGATATCTGCCAGTTGATTCTCCAAATCAATGAATTGAATATTGATTTCGTCATTTTGCACATGATCTCTTACGAAATGATGACAAATTTCAATATGCTTTACCCTTGAATGAAGAATAGGATTTTTTGTAAGATTAATAGCACTTGTGTTGTCACATATGATTTCAATACAAGGTTCTTCTATTCTAAAGTCCCTTAGTTGTTGCTTGATCCAAAGAATCTGTGAACAACAACTTCCAAGAGCAACATATTCTGCTTCTGCTGTTGAGAGTGCCACAGTGCTCTGCTTCTTTGAGAACTAGGACACTAACATTTGTCTTAAGAGTTGGCATATTCCCAAAGTACTTTTCTTGTCAACTTTACAACCAACCAGATCAGCATGTGAGTAACCAAGTAATGTAAAGTTTCCTCCTTTTGGATACCACCGACCTAACTTTGGATAAGTCGTAATATATTTGATAACACGCTTGACAACACTAAAATGAGACTCTCTAGGATCAGCTTGGAATCTAGCACACATGCACACACTAAATAAAATATCAAGTCGAGAGTAGCAAGATAGAAAAGAGAACCAATCATGCTTCTGTATGTCTTTTGGTCAACTTTATTCCCATATTCATCCTTGTCAAGTTTGGAAGAACTTGACATGGGAGTCTCAGTCTTCTTGCAGTTTTCCATCCCAAACTTCTTGATAAAATCTCTAGCATATTTCTCTTGATAAATGAAAGTTCCTTTCTTTGATTGTCTAACTTGCAAACCTAGAATGAAGGTTAACTCACCCATCATGCTCATTTCGAATTCTTCCTACATAGACTTTGAGAATTTCTTGCACAGACTTTCGTTAGAAGACCCAAAGATTATATCATCTACATATATTTGAACAAGTAGAAAATCTTTTTCTTCCTTTTTGATAAAAAAAAGTTGTATCAACCATTCCTTTCTTAAAACCATTGCTTACCAAAAACTTACTCAATCTCTCATACCAAGCTCGAGGTGCCTGTTTTAGACCATACAATGCCTTCTTCAATTTATAGACAAAGTCTGGTTTTCTAGGATCTTTAAATCTTGGTGGTTGTTCCACATAGATTTCTTCTTGTATAAATCCATTTAGGAAAGCACTCTTGACATCCATCTAGAATAACCTAAAATTATGAAAACATGCATATGCAAGCAATAGTCTAATGGCTTCTAACCTGGCTACAGGTACATATGTCTCATCATAGTTTATTCCTTCCTCTTGCATATACCCTTTTACAACAAGCCTTGCTTTGTTCCTAGTTACTTTATCCTTTTCATCCATCTTGTTTCTAAACACCCACTTTGTTCCAATCACATATTTTCCTTTTGGTTTTAGAACTAGCTCTCAAACATCATTAATAATAAATTGTCTGATTTCTTCTTGCATTACTTCTATTCAGCTTTCGTCAAATAACGCATCTTCTACTTCTTTTGGTTCTATTTCGTAAATAAGTGCTAGTGTACTTGAGTCTCCTTTTGCTTTGGATTTGGTACGGATTCTTTCTTCTATATAGCCAATTATGAGTTCTTTAAGATAGCTTGATTTATGCTTCCAGAAATTGTTAGGTTTGTCACTTCTTACAAGGATTTGCTGATCGTCAGTTTTCTTTGATTCTTCCGACTTTTGCTCTGCTTGACTTTGATCACTAGAAGACTGAAGTTCCTTGGGGGAATTAGACATTATTAAGTTTGAAACTAGTTCAGACTCTTCAAGTTGAGTCTAATCTTGTTGGTTCTGAATATTTTCCTAAAATCTGACATTCATGGATTCTTTGATAGTTTGTATATTCTTGTTGAAGACCCTGTAAGCTTTGCTTGAAGTAGAGTAGCCAAGAAATATTCTTTCATCTGATCTTTCTTCAAATTTTCCAGGCCGATCATTTTCATTCTTCAAAATGAAGCACTTGCAACCAAACACATGAAAATAAGAAATATTTTGCTTACTTCCTTTATACACTTCATAGAGAGTCTTCTCTATGATGAGCCTTAAAAATACCCTATTAATTATATAATAGGTAGTAGAGACTGCTTCTACCCAAAAACGAGAAGAGACTTTACTTTCTATCAGTAGAGTTCTGTCCATCTCCTGTAGCAATTTATTTTTCCTTTCTATAACTCCATTTTGTTATAAAGTATATGAAGAGGAGAAAACATGTTGAAGAATCTCCTCCATGATCAGTCCTTATGCTTGAAATGGCATAACATTTCTCATTCTGAACTTTCTTAGCAAACTTTGAAAAATATCAGAAGGTTTCGGTTTTATTTGCAAAGAAGAAAACCTAAGTGAATCTTGAATAATTATCCATAACTACCAAGCAGTATTTCTTTCCGCCAATGCTCTATGTTCTAGTCAGTCCAAAGAGATCCATGTGAAGAAGCTACAAGACGTGATTAGTAGAAACTTGATTTATAGGTTTAAATGAGCTTCTGACCTATTTTCCCAAGATACATGGAGTACACAACTTACACTTCTAACACACCATTCTGGGAAGACCTCGAACTAGCTTCTTAGAGGAAAGTTTAGCAATATGTTTCATACTCACATGTCTAAGCTTGCTATACTAGAGATATGCTTCATCTTGAATTGAAATAAGATATTGAGAGCTCTTTGGACTTATGTCCAAAAGATAAATGTTGCCATGTCTTCGCCTAGTGAAAGATTGAGGTAAGTCTTGACTACTCCAAAACAAACATCTTCTTGGAAATCGATTCTGAATCCCGAATCACATAGATGGCTTATGCTCATAAGATTGTAATTCAAACCTTTTACTAGTGAAACATTGTTGATGATTAAACTTCCAATTCTCATTGTTCCATGTCCAACAAATTTTTCCTTTGCTGTTCCCACCAAATGAAACATTTCCTCCTTTTGTTTTTCTAATTTTACGAAACTACTTGAATCTCCAGTTATGTCTAGAACAGTCATTGTCTAAGTACCAGTTACTTTTCCTTTTAATAGTAACCTTTAGGCAAAAAGAAGCCTCAAACTTTCTTTGGTACCCAAATTTTCTTGGGTCCTGGAGAGTTAGTTTTAAAGACAGCTTTTGTCCAATCCTTCTTAACAAGTCTCCAAACTTTAAGACATTCATTCTCAAAATGTTCTAAGCTGTTACACTTCAAACATTTAAAAGCACTTCGGCCAACAGGTTTTACAAAAACTTTTTAAAAAAGATTTTTGTAATAAGATTTTGGAGGTCTTTGTCTAAGTCTCTCATTAACTTTAGGAAAATTGATCAAAAGAGTACTTTCTTTACTTAGACCCACACCAGATTTGTTAAAATATGGTATTTGAGCCAAAATGATTTTCTCTAAAGTTTTTTATCCTTCGGAGAACTTTGTAGAAATATCTGAAATCTCCTTTTTCAAACATTATCTTTCTTTTGAAAGAGAATTAGCATTTTCTTTCAAATCATCAAAATCATTTTTTAGATTTTCAAACTTTTCTCTCCAAGAATTATCCTGTGGCCTGAGTTTTGAATTTTCCTTCTTTAGTTTGGAAATCCTTTTAAGAGAAGATTTGAGATTTAAGTAAAGTTCATTTTTATACTTAAAAACTTTAATAGGAATTTTTGAATGACTTACCTTGATTTTCTTGTCAAATTCTAAGTCTGTGTCTAAGTCTAACTCTGATTCTGAGTCTGATTCTGAATGAGCCATCAGATAGACATTTGCAAACTCCTCTTCACTTTCCTCACATTCTATGTCACTCTAGGTTTCTACTTTGAGAGTTTTCTTATATTTCTAATACTTTCCTTTATTCTTTCTCAGCAAGGGACAATTAGGCTTGACGTGTCCCTTCTTCTTGTACTCAAAGCATGTCACATTCTTAGTTGTTTTAACATCTTCCATTGATCTTTTCTAGGAATTTTGCTTATTTTGCTTTTTCTAGTTCAATCTTCTTCATTTTCTATTTAGCTTTTTGAATTTCTTTATCATAAGAGCCAGCTTCTCCTCGTCCATGTCATCGTATGTATCTATATCATTAGAAGCAGCATTAGACTTAAGCAAAATTAACTTCTTACCTTTTGAATCATCTTCATCATTGATTTGTTCCACTTATTGTAGAGTGTGTATCATCTCATCAACCAAAAAAAGAGACATGATTCTTTGTGTTTTCTAAATTGATGTCTTCACATGGTTCTAATCCTTTAAAAGTTTTCACAGAAGTTTGTTAACCTTCATCGGAGTAGAGATTGGTTGGCTTTAATAAGCCAACCCATTTACAATAGACACTTCAGGCTTCATTCTAAAAGATTCATATTGACCAAGTAAGGTATTTATTTTTGTCTCATTTACACGATCTATTCCTTCATAAGTGACATGAAGTCTATCCCAGACTTCTTTAGCCGTTTCATATGAAGAAATTCTATTATATTCAGCAGGAGACAAAGCGTAGTATAAGGAAAAAATAGCTCTTGCATCAAGAGCCTGTCTCTTGGTAATTTCTGCTTGGTTGGATTCCTTGGCATCTTTATCTAAGACTTCTTTTCCTTTATCTGAAGTTGAGGCTACCTTTGGTTGATTTCTCTTTTTACAACATCCCATTCTAGAGGATCTCTGGATCTGAGGAACACCTTCATTTTGTTCTTCCAAAAATTGTATTCGTTTCCATCAAAATAAAGTGGCCCGGTATTGCTCTGTCCTTCAAGCAACCTTAGTGCCAAGATATTAGCCATAGAAGATCTTTAGCTCAGAAGTAAGAATAGTTCAATAAAACGAGCACCAACTATAACATTTTCAATTTCGACCCTTATTTTGGCCTGAATAGTAGGCCAAAGATCAGTATGGCAACGGCGGGATTAGGCCATGAGCCGACCTAAGAGTCGATCATGAGCCGAGTAGCCTATTCGGGGATTGGCAACCCAAGGATTGGTTATAGAGTATTTGACTATGGAAAGATTATTCGACCATAAGGATCGGTGTTGGGATGATTTCGCACCACCACGAATCGATGGATGATTATGGCTCGACTTCGCCGGTCGTTGTATCGATCGTGGGTGATTCCGCCTAGTCGTCATACCAGTCATGGATGATCATGGACCAATCCAATTCGACCGTGAGTTGAGGCGGATCGATCGATCCTATATGATTACATGACAACCGAGAACCGACCATGGATCAAATAAACTCAACGTGGTTTAGTGTCAGACTGGCCATGAATTGTGGCACAAGACCTTGGACTATGTGACATCTTGAAATTTCGACATTGTCTCAATAAAATGAAATGGGAATTTTGTCAACGCGCCTATGATCCTTTTTCTCTAAGCTGATCACTCACGAGTTAACTAATCTATTAGGTGAAGCCGTTAAGGGATATAAACACGGCAGACTTGAGAATTGAATCAGAAATCAATCATTCGACCGTGATAATCGACAAGGGCCAATACGACACCGTTATAATTGAAATGTAATCGAATATAGGTCGATTTAATGGAATCGGGTAATTGAATGGCGGGTGATTCCGCGTGATTACGAAATCCGCATTGAACGGCACTAATCCTATTTTCTATCGATTTTGTACTCGGAGCCCGTAATTGAAACCTTGCGATTTTTACAACAACCGACGTCGTCTATGAGTTGGAGATTTACAAACGTAGATCAAAAATTAAAATCCCTAAAAGCTACCCGGTAGGTTAGGTTGTACTAAAATTGCGTCTAATCGATTTTAACCACGAAATTGAATTCGGTTTTAGCAATCAAACGTTCGACTGTGTCATAATTTATTTTTAGGACGTCGTCTCATCTTTTGGAAAATTTCCATCGAGCCCGGAATTTTTGAAGAAAAACAATTCGACAAAAAGGAAAATGAAGAGAAATTCATATAGGCTGCTGAAGGAGATTATTTGGTCACTAAAAAGGCTTAATTTGTGAAGATTTGGAGGAAAATTTGCCATTGGATGATGCCTTGACTTGTCAAGGCTGAAGACTTTGTGGCTTGGACACTCAAGTGCATGGGATAATTCTCCAAGGCTTCCATTGGCTAGCTTGTTGACTTCATTTCCCTTCTTCTTCCTTCTCCCCTTTCTCCTTCCCCCTTTGCATGCGTCCTACCTCTGCAGAACCAAGCTGCCCACTTCCTTCTCCAATTCCTTCCCTCTCTTACATCCATTTCCCATTTCCTTCTTTGCACTTTGGTTTTTCCATGTTAACAACCATCCAAGTCCACTGCCTAGCCACCTCTACCTCACACAACCAGCCAACTTCATTGTCCACCATCCAGTTGGTCCGCTAGAATTCACCGCGCCTCACTCCAATGACCACCGAGCAACCACACAGCTACCAGCCCGACAACCATTACAGCCCAACCCCTACCCATCCAACCCTTGCCATCATCCAACTGTCCCCTGACCGCCCGCCTCACGCCTTCATAGCCACCTCAGCCCAGCGACCTTAGCCACCCGTCCCCGCATCTGCCAGCCCGTGTCCAGCCAACTAGCTCAGCGCTCCACAGAACTGGTTTTCCAGCCTAAATCGTGAGACTTGTAGGCTGTTTTCAACCTCATCCAAGCCTGCGTTGGTGACACTGTAGTCACAGGATCTCACCGCCTTCACATTGCCGTCCACATAAACCCATCTCCGATAAGTTAACGCCCTAATCTCAGATTAGGAAGTTAATTACACTTAAGGAATTAGTTTAGTTCTAATTAGGATTAAGTGTTAATCCTAGTTAGGTGGACTAGCTAGTTGGTTAGTTTGGTTAGATGAAATGGTTAGTTAAGTTAGTTTGGTTAGGAATTAAGAGTTTGGGACACCTGTAGTGCCAAAACTTGGCACGAAATGACACTTAAGTGCCAATTTCAAAGTAAAATGGATCACTTAAATGCCACTCCGGCCAAAATCCAGCCAAATTGATGACGTGGCAATTTTTCGGCGAGTTGGGTGCAAAACGGCGTCGTTTTGCACACTGACGTGGCGACAAATTGCAAAAACGACGTTGTTTTGTGTCGATGTGTAAATAATTAATATAAAAATTAATTAAATTAAATTTAAACTTAATTTTATTTAAAAACGACGCCGTTTTTAAAAAACTTGAAAATTAAAAATTAAAAATTAAAAAATTAAACAAAAAGGTGGCCGAAGGGGCGACTGAGGGCTGAGCCCTTGCCGCTGTCGCCGGGAAGGACCAGGCGACGGAGGGGGAGGGTCGGCCAGGGTCCCCGACCCCCGGTCGACCGGCGGCAAGGGCTGCGAGCCCTTGCCGGATCGCGGTAAGGGCCGCTAACCTCGCCTTAGATCTAGGTGAGGGTTCACAGGCCCTCATCGCCTCCCGCCATCGCCGGGAAGGGTTGGCGATGGTGGGGGAGCATCGCCCGGGTCGCCGAGCCTTGGCCAAGGGCTAACGACACCGGCCGACCGGCAGCGAGGGCCCACGAGCCCTCATCGGATCCGGGCGAGGGCCACGACCCTCACCCCAGATCCGGGCGAGGGCTCGCGAGCCCTTGCCACCTCCCCGCCATCGCCGGAAAGGCTGGCAACAGTGGGGGGAGCATCGGCCGGGGTCGCCGGGCCACAGCCGCCGACCGCGACACCGGCCGACCCGCGACGAGGGCCGGCGACCCCGGCCAACCCTCCCCCTTCCGTTGCCGGCCCTTCCCGGTGGCGACGACGAGGGCTCAACCCTCAACCGCCCCTTCGCCCCTTCCCATTTTTTCAAGTTTTTTTAATTTTTAGAATATTTTAAATAAAATTAAGTTTAAATTTAATTTAATTAATTTTTATATTAATTATTTACACATTAGACACAAAACGACGTCGTTGCAACTTGTCCCCACATCAGCATGCAAAACAACGCCGTTTTGCACCCAACTCGCCAGAAAGTTGCCACGTCAGCAATTTGGCCGGATTTTGGCCCGAGTGGCACTTAAGTGATCCATTTTACTTCGAAACTGGCACTTAAGTGTACATTTTCGAAGTTTTGGCACTTAAGTGTCCCTCCGTGTCAAGTTTTGGCATTTGGGCTGTGCTTCTACCTAGGAATTAGTTTAGTTAGTCTACCCTAGGTTAGTTAGTTAACTAGGGTTGGTTAGTTAACCATGGGGAGAAGTACACTAATGGTGTCATAAGTTGTGTACGGCGCTCACTTTGGTGCCAAAAGTTTCCGTCAGATCACTTAAGTGCCAAATCGAAGGAAAAACGATCACTTTGGTGCCACTAGCAAGAAATTCCGGCCAAAATAATTACGTGGCTTTTATATTTAAAAAAAAAAATCGACGTGGCTTAAGATTGTCCATAGTGGATAGCATAAAACGACGCTGTTTTCCTTTCTTCGTAAGAAACGACGTCGTTTCTTGCCATCCACCGTGGATTCACATAAGAAACGACGCCGCGTTACTCCATAGTAAAAAACGATGTCGCTGAAGAGGGAGTAAAATAGGGTTCGTATACGGTTCTCCTCGACGCCGGCCGTAGCTTGCTCACCCACCGTCGTTCACCCACCGCCATTCGCTCACCCGCCGTCGCTCGCCCGCCGTCACTCGGCCATCGCTATAGTTGCACCGTCGTTCACGATCGTTCAGGTTTGTCATGTTCTCTATGTGGATCAATTTTGCGAAAAATTTAGGGTTTCGACGGGCAAGTTAGGGCACAGAGGGCAAATTGAGGGCTCGACTCAGGGGGAAAGTAGTGGGAAAAGTGGTGGGGATGTCACTTTTATGGGGACGGAATAGAAAAATTGATTCTTCCATCGTTCATTCGCTTTCTGTTGTGGGGACCGAATAGAAAAATAGGGTGCGGAGGGGCTTGACTCGGATGGAAACAGTGGTGGGACCGAATTTGTTTGTTTAATTAATTGGACTGCTTTTGTGGGGGACCGAATATGAATGTGATTAAATTGAAAAATGGGTGGTGGGGACCTCACTTTGTTTATTTAATTCGGTTTCTTTTGTTTCTATAAATGCACCGAATTGGGGAGATTTTAGTCGCATTTGTTCCTTGACAACAAAACGACAAGGACCTGCATGTGAAGTTGCCGATTCTGTCATGTGTTTCCAACAAAACGACAATGACTCTTTTTCTTTTTTTTCATTGGGTGCAGCATCGACATGGACGCAAATCAGGTAGGTGTCATTGTTTGCTATGGTGGAGAGTTTGTTATTGGCACTGAAGATTGGGAATATAGTGGTGGAAATGAAGGTACTATTTATGTCAATGTTTGGAAGCCATCATATATTGATTTTATGAGGGATTTGGTATATTTTTTACGATGCAAAGTGCAAAAACTACATTACTGTGTTCCTGGGAAAGAATTGAAGGATGGATTGAGATTTTTTAATGACGATAATGGTATTAAGGATATCATTTACCATTATCTTCACGGGGAAGAAGCTAAGGTATATGTTGAGTATTATAGTGAGGATGAGGATGAGGATGAGCAGACCACCACTGAAGGAGGAGAAGTGAGGGATCCTGTTCAAGCGAGTAATCAGGTTGGGGATGAGTTTAGGTTAGATGGAGGGCAAAATGAGAGGGAGATAAGTCATATTGATAGAGATGAACAAAGAGGGAGATGTCCTGAAATCTTGGGTGAAGATTTGGGTGAAGATGTGGGCGATGAAGACTTCATTGGATTAGAATGGGAAATTGCTTTATCTAGTGAATCGGAAGATGAATGTTTGGCTTTAGTAAATTTCCCAAGTGACGAAGATGATGATAAACTCGCACAGTTAAGACAAAAGCAAAGGGAATTTCTGAGAAAAAAACTTACAGCTTCAGCAAAAAGGCCCGAGCCAGTAAATAGGGATGGAGATCCAGCTAAGGGTAATAGAAGTGAAGATGAAGAAAGCTGTGGTGATGAAGTTGCTGGTTCGGAAAATGAGCTTGACAATGATGATGAAGAACCTGCTCCTCGAAGAAAAAGTAAGTACCCTTGCTATGATCCGACTGTTGATAAACCTGTTTTGTCGGTGGGCATGAGATTTGACGATGCCAAACAGTTCAAGGAAGCTATTGTGAAGAACTCAATTGGTGAACAGAGAAGCGTTAAATTCATTAGAAACACGAAGGAGTTTGTGAGAGCTAAGTGCTCACAACCTAATTGTTCGTGGAAACTCTATGCCGCGCTTAGTAAGAATGGGTCATTCTAGATTAGGTCCTTTCAGGAGGAGCATACTTGTCCAATTATCTTTAACAATAAAAGGGTAACAAGTGTGTGGTTATCAAAGCATTTTTTCAATACTATCAAAGCAATGCCCGAGATCAAGAGTCCTCAATTTCAACAGTTAGTGAAGGAGCAAGTGGGGATTAATGTGTCGAGGAATCAATGTAAGAGAGCGAAGATGAGGGTGATGAAGATATTGATGGGTGGGTATAAGGAAGAATATGCGCAAGTATGGGATTATGCTAGTGAATGTATGTTTCAAAACCCATCTAGTAGGGTATATGTAGAGGTTGTGGAGAGGCCACTCCCTGATCTTGGGCCTAGATTTGATAGATTTTATGTCTGTTTTGATGCATGCAAACGAGGTTTCTTGGCTGGTTGTAGAAGAGTTATAGGATTGGATGGATGCTTTTTAAAGGGTTTATGCAAGGGGGAGTTGTTGGCTGCTGTAGGGAGAGATGCCAATAATCAAATGTTCCCGATAGCTTGGGCGGTGGTAAAGATAGAGAACAAGGATATTTGGTCCTGGTTTCTAAAAAATTTAATGGCTGACCTTGAGATAACCGATGGGGGAGGATGGGCATTCATGAGCGACCAACAGAAGGTAATTTCATTGTCAATTAATTCTTTCCCTTTTAATATTAGTCACTTGCATATTTTTCTTAACTTGTATTTATTGGTTTGAATTTTTGTAGGGACTTATTTCTGCATTGGCTAAATTGATGCCACATGCTGAGCATAGAATGTGCGCGAGGCACATATATGCAAACTGGTCAAGGAACTTCAAAGGAGATAAGCTGCAGAAGCAGTTCTAGCAGATAGCAAAGAGTACGAATATGGCTGATTTCAGATTAGCCAAACAAGGATTGTTGTAGCTGACAAAGGAAGGTTTTGATGCACTCTTCCAGACAGAAGCTAAGCACTGGTGTCGGGCCTTCTTCAACGAAGAGTTCAAATGCGATATCATTGATAACAACCTCAGCGAAGCTTTCAATGGTAGAATTTTAGAGGCCAGGTGCAAACCAATCATCAGCATGCTTGATGATATTCGAGTTATGGTTATGACTAGACTGCATAGGCAAAGAGATGAGGCTACAAAATGGAGTAGAGACTGTGGCCCTAGGATTGTGAAGAGATTGGATGCAAATATTGCTGCTAGTAGGTTCTGCCATCCAGTTTGGAATGGAGATAATGGATATGAGATTATTAAAAATCAGGATAAGTATGTTGTCAACCTGGATAGAAGAAAGTGTTCATGCCGAGCCTGGCAACTGAATGGAATTCCATGTGCCCATGCCATTTGTGCTATTCAGATGAAGCGAGAAAACCCAGATGATTACCTACATGATTGGTACAAAAAAAGCTCATACCTTGCTTCATACCAATTCATGATGCAGCCTATTAGAAGCAGCAAATTTTGGGAGCCAACAAATCATGAAAGCCCTCTACCTTTACCGCTGAAGAAGCAAATAGGAAGGCCAAAAAAGAGACGAAGAATGCAGCAAGAAGAGGCATCAAGTCAAAGGATGAGTAGGACTGAATCAAAGATGAAATGCTCCTATTGCCGCAAGGAATGGCACAATAAGAAAGGTTGTGAGCTGAAAAAGCAGCATCAATAGCAAGATATAATGGCTGATTCAGTGCTAGGGACAGGACCTACTGAAGAGTTTCTTGTTGGGCCTATTGAAGGGAGGACAGAAAGCCCTGCTGTAATGCCTACTGAAGGGCAAACAGAAAGCCATGCTATAAGGTAAGTATCCTCTTTGTCTTAGTAACTTTACAGTTCTTATTCAATAGTGTTGTTGGTCATAATCCTAATATAGTACATTGTTGTAAGGCCTACTAAAGGGCCAGAAAAAGGCCCTATTGTAGGCTCAAGTGCAGGGATAGGGACTGGAATGGGCAGGACAGCAACAACAACAACTGAGTCCACTGTTGAGCAAACAAGAAAAAAATATCCTGTAAGTTGTACATCACTGTGTTTGGTCTTTTATAGGCTAAAATTTACATTTGTTATGTGTTTTTCAGGTGAGAAGACGAGCAACTGCACATGTTGCAGAGGTTGCTACAAGGATTATTGTTGCTGAAAATGATGCACCACAGCGAACAAGAGGGGCTCTTGGAAAAAGATTAAGGCAATATGGTTATGGGATTTACACAGATGAACGTACTGGAATGACTATTTTGAATGTAAGATTTATAGGCCTCATGCATTTAATTTGTTGTACTTCAATTCATTTGGTTGACAATATCACTATGTTCTTATAGCCTGGGAGAACTTCGGAGGTACTTCTCTCTCAAGGTGGGCCAACTCAAGAATCAAGGGCGCAGCCAAAGAAGAGTGCTCCAAAGAAGAAGACAACAGTGGGTATAGCTGCCAAACAGCCATCCAAAAAGAACCTAGCACCAGTTCCATCTCAACCAACAATTGGGAGCAGTAGTGATGATATGGACCAACACATGACACGTGCTAGAACAAAAATAGCCGCCGTCAAAAATAAGGAAAAGGAAAATGAAGTGACAGAAAGTCCAGCTAAAGCACCTGCACATCCAGTTCGAAAGAGTGCTCGGATTATGAATCAATTCAAAGCTCCAAGAGGAAAAGGAGATCAAGGTGTTGTCAATATTGACTGATGGGAAGGTGCTGGACATGGTCTCTTTTTATGTGATGCTGGACATGGTCTTTTTTCATGTTTTCTTTTTTTAGGAGTGTGCTGGATATTATATCATTGATGGTAGTTGTTGCCTGCAATGCCATTGTTTTTTTTTTAAGAGAGTGTTGAACTTTCGATGATTGGGGAGTGAAATTAGACATGCTTTTCTTTTCTTTTGTAAACAATCAATCAATGTTAATGGAAAGTACTGGAATGACTATTCATTTTCTCTTGTGTTGGTTTTGGCTACAATGCTAGCAAGTCAGTTATGCTGCTGTATATTTTATTTTTGCTGTTATTGCAATGTTGTTGTTGCTGCAATGTTGCTGTTGCTGCACTGTTGCTGTCAGCATTGTTGGTTAAAGTTGTGGATTATAATGAATTTGTGGGGTTCTGATTATATGTGTTGCTACAAGAACACTTTGGGTGCTGGTACATCTTGTTGCATCTGGGCTGGTGTAAGAAGATGCACCAGCAATTCAACTGGTGCAAGAACAAGGTGCAAGAACAAGGTGCATTTGGAATGTGACGTTTGGCACTAACATGTTCTTTTTTAAAAAACTTGTGCAACATAAGTGATCACTTTGTAATCGCAACTGGCACTTAAATGATCACTTTTATAAAAACTTGGCACTCAAGTGATCACTATTTACGACTTATGGCACTGAAATGGTCAATCGTGAATTTGCCATCATCCTTTAATTTCGGCCATGGTTTGCAGTTGTAGCAAACCAGCAAACCAGCAAACCAGCAAACCAGCAAACCAGCGAACCATTATCAAATAAAAAAGGCAGCAAACCATCATCAAATAAAAAAATGCAGCAAACCATTACCAAAAGCTTTCAATGCAGCAAACCATTACCAAATAAAAAATGCAGCAAACCATTACCAAACAAAAAAATACAGCAAACCATTACTAAAAGCTTTCAATGCAGCAAACTATTACCAAATAAAAAATGCAGCAAACCATTATATTTGAAGCAAAAACTAACCAAAACAAACATTGACAATACACAACTAAACAACAAAACTTTTAAGTGCTCATAACTAATGCATTACAAGTCCAACCTTGCATTTCTACCCATAGATTACAACAACAAAACATTCTGCTCCATACAAAAATTGCAGCAAACCAAAAAACACATTTTACTTATAAATAATCCAATACAAGTGCATATTCCACGTCTTCGACTATGGTAGACATACAAACTTCTTCTCATTACTCACTTTATATTTGAATAAACTACCCAAGAGAATAAGAACACAATCAACACTCGATAAAAGTTTCTTTCAGTGTTCAGCCTTGAAACCTCCCTCTTCAAATGGTCCACCAGATATGTTAAACCCTTCATTTGAGCTTGCATTGAGTCGACATCCTCCAACTCGTCTATTAACATAGGTGGAGGTTGATTTCGGCCTTCAAGTAACTTCAATATCACCTCTGTCGCTCGACCAGAGAATTTCCTATCAACCCATTTGAAATATTGGCACTTCGAGCCTTCTCTATATCTGCCACACCCATGGAATCTTCTCTCGGGATTCAACCGAGTCCAAGATGTTCTTCTCGGACTCGGTAACCCACAATAACAGTAATACTCACCATCTAATTCGCTTTTCTTATAGGAATGTGAGCCACTGCTAAAGCTTTTGTCCTCCATTTGCAAGAGCGAGCTGATAATTTTGGCAGAAAATCGAAGTATGCACTCAAAATGATCGAATTGGGGATTTAGGGTTTTCAACTTCCGGTTCTAATCGAAATTGGGGATTTAGGGTTTCTTATTTGGGGGAAAATGGTAAACGGCATCGTTTTATTCTTTGTATGCTGATTGTATTCTCCGGCGATCCATGTCGGCGTCAAAAATTAATAAAAAACTGCCACGTCGGATTTCCGGCCAACCAAATCGGCGATGGCACCAAAGTGATCGTTTTTCAAAATTTTTGGCACTTAAGTGATCCGACGGAAACTTTTGGCACCAAAGTGAGTACCGTACACAACTTATGGCACCATTAGTGTACTTCTCCCGTTAACCATGGTTAGTTTATTTAATCGTGGTTAAGTTAATTAAATTAAAATAATTTATTTTCCCGAGATTTATTTAATTAATTTTTATTAGCGTAAATTATGACGGGATAGCTATTTATCATAATCTTACGCGAATAATCGTGGTTGAGATTATATGTGAAATTGACTACTTATATGTGAAATTTAGTGCTTGATAGTGATACGCAATTATTATTGCAAAATACCGGATGTCGATTTTTGAAGCCAAAATTTTACATAGTTTGTAAAATCGTGGAATTTTGAAATGAGAGTGTATCACGCTTACTGGTTCAATTTAAATACGTGACCACACAGAATTATTTTGCCGGAAAAATTTTAATACGAAGAAAATTGGCCAAGTCCATTTTTGAAATTGAGGTATTTAAGTGCAAAGCACAATGTTCTTGGCCAAGTATGTGCTAGTGTGTGATCACCTAAATACCCTTATGCATTTACACTGGGTAGTGAACCACTCCTGATGCGTATGATTACGCGGGACATGCGGGACAATGCTCCTTAGTGGAATGCCGTCTAGGCAGAGGATGCTAGACGTTGCCGTTCACGGATGAATTTCGGAACGAAGCTCCTCAATGGAATGCTGTCTAGGCGGGGGTTCTAGATGATGCTGTGCCCGACGAAGTGGGACGACGCCCGGTTATGCCGGATGACCGCTGTTAGGGAAATCCCTTATGATGTTTTGAATATAACAAAATAAATCAAAGGCTACTAACATGTTTAATGGTTAAGTAATAGACCATGCAGATAATAGAACATGTAAAGGATATTGTCATAGTCTGAAGACGGCCATAAGACTTAACGTAACACATGTCCAAAGTATATTTTGCAGATTTCCAAACTTCTGTGTCAAAGTCTGAAGACTGCCAGACTTTAGTGTCAAAGTCTGTTCTACATCATAAGTCTGCTCACTCTAACAAATTCCAGACTGAACGTGAATGAAGAACCAGAAAACAGACTCTATACTGAAGCTGAACCAGAAGACAGACTCTATGCTGAAGCTGAACTTATTCAAACTGTGTTCAGACCTTAAAGCTAAATCTGTTCAGAAGTAGAATATATTCAGACCCAGATTGTAAACTCTATTGCACTCAGACTTTACATCCAGATTCGACAGAACATAACTCAAGCCCCAATCATATAACAGCTAGTGATTTGGTTTGGATTCTACATCAAGATTGATTTGATTGACTCAATCTAATTGATTGACAATTGGATATTGAAGACAAGAACTTTCTATACGAAAGAGCTTTACTTATGGAAACCAAGATTCTATTTGTATGGGCGATCGGAATCAATTTGGGATTCTACTTTTGTCACTCAACGGCTACCAAATCTTCTAAATACAGATATGTCCAATGGGTAAATTGGAAGACAATCCTCAAGATACTATCCAACGACTAGTTTGAAAGTGGAGGAGTATTTAAAAAGATCAAAGACCAATGAGCAAGTAAGAGACGGAGCGTAGAATTTATAGTTCCAAAGTCTGAGCGACCTTCGATCATACACTTGTCTCTTGTGAGCTTAAACATTTGTGATTGTGAGAGAAATACCAAAAGAGTGACTTAGTGAGATAGTGTGATCCACTATTAAGTGTTTGCACTCAAAGTTATAATCTCTTGTTAATTGCATAGTGGATTCCGGCCAAGAAGGCTGTTAGCGTAGGAGAGTGGACGTAGGCTTGGATTAAGCCGAACCACTATAAACCTTATGTTCTTATTCTCTTCCCTGAATCTCTTTATTTTGTTCGTAATTCTATTAACTACTAAAGTCTGATCTCGCTCAAAGTCTACTACTCTTCAGACTCGGTTTCAAAAATCTGTTGTTATTCAGACTCAAGTTAAAAGTAAAGGTTTTCACTACATTTTGCAGAATCTATTTTTACACCTATTCACCCCCTCTAGGTGTTCATACTAGCACTTTCAATTGGTATCAGAGCCAAGTGCTCGGTTTATAAAAGTATTTTTACTTTTGAGCAAAAGATCTTTTATGACTAGTATTTTGGCACCAGAATTTATGGAGGGATAAAGCAACACAAGGCCACCATATTTTGATGGAAAGGAATACAACGTGTGGAAGAACAAAATGAAAGCATTCCTAAGATCCAAAGATCCCTTGCAATGGGATGTTGTGGAAAAAGGAATCAATCCCACTGCTGCGTCTACATCAAATAAGAATGGCAAAGACAAAGAAACCAAACCCCCTACTCCTATGTCTCAGACGGAGATGTCCAAAAGAGAAGCGCTTGATGCAAAAGCAAAAGAAGTTTGGGATAGACTTCATGTTACATATGAAGGGACCGATCGTGTAAAAGAGACAAAAGTAAACTTCCTGCTCGGAAAATATGAATCCTTCAAGATGAAGCACGGAGAGTCGATTGGAGATATGTTCAGCCGTTTTACAAAATTGTAAATGGTTTAACATATCAAGGTCAGCCAATTTCTTCCCCAATGAAGGTCAACAAACTCTTGCGAGGTCTTTCACTAGTTAAGCCCAGTTGCATTCGGCTTTATTCGATCATGGCTTAAGCACGAACCTCATGCCAAATAAGGTAATCGATCATGATTAGACTCGATTAATCCTGCCCAAAGAGATCGCCTTCTAACTTGATATTTCCCTTGGTGTATTTAATATTCTTGGAAGGTAACTTATTAATACATGATGATTAAGTAGGACACTTGGCCCCATTAGCTTTACTCTTGAAATGTAATCATTAAATTTTTTTATGGTTATGGGTGAGTCATAAGCTCAATTATGGTAGGGAGTGACTCATAACCTAGAAAAATGATGATAAGGGATCTTGAAGATCAAGTAGGGTGCCACCCTTTCTCCTTAGGCTTGCCATTTAAGGTTCCATAGGTTTTGACTCTTAGATTCTCGAAATCCCTAGACTTTTGCCGCTGTCCAATTTTACAGAGCTCTTTGTACTTCGAATTTGGAGAAACTTCCTTCATGAATTTTGTTCAAAACATCTTAATCTATAACATAATTAATATTTTTCCGAGGTGAAATGGTTGGGACGATGGCCCAATCAATTACCGTACAGAACTTGCCCGGCGTAGTAAAAATAGTGACCAGATTGCCTTCTCAATTTTTTATAAAAATTTTCATTTCGAATTTGAACATGATTTCTTCACAAAATTTTTAAAGGACATCCATTTCTACAACATATAGAAATTTCAAATGGTTTTGTGAATATTTGGATTTCAAAATGAGTCTCTCTCTCCAATCATTGAATCTGTTCGACAAATGAATTTTTGGGCTATATTCAGTGAATTTTTTATATTTCCACAGAACGAATTGTGCTTTTCCTTCTTCATAAAAAATGTCATTTGGGCTCTTATCTACAACATATCAAAATTTTATAATTTTTCAAGCTCATTTGATAAGGTATTGATGCTTATTTCGAAAACTGCTCGAAACTGTTTTCAGCCTAGGATAAGAGGGCCACACGCCCAACTTATGGAACAAGGCTAATCTAGAGTCTTCTTAATTTCGGATAATGATGTATTAAATATATTAGACTCTAGTTCTTCAATTCCAAGTTGAGGTGTCCCTCAAAGGAATAGGCCATGATGCCTCCCAACCAAAAAACTTGGAGAGCAAGTGTCGCCCCTAGGAACTAGACTTGCCATCCATCTCTTTAGCTTGCCACCTCTTCAACCTAGATTGTCCACCTATATGAAGATAATTGGTCCATTTGGAAAGATCATCATGAGGGGTTTGCCTATAAATAGGGGAGGGGCATTCACTCTCTCGACCTCCCCCTCACCATCGCCCTCTCTCTCTTTCTCATGGTCACTCCCCTCTTGCCCGTTTGCTTGCCTGCATGTTGCTTGGTCTCCTAGGCCATTCCTTGAAGTGTGGTAAGTAGAACTTACTAATATTTGGCTATTCCAAGCGTGTTATGCTATTCCAAGCGTGTGACAAACCCTAGACTAAAGTTGATTGGCTTGTTGTCGCTTGAGGTTGGGTTGTGTTTGCTTGGATTGGTTTAGACTTTGTTCCTTGATTGAGTTCGGTTCTTGTTTGTCGAGCTTGGCTCATGCTTTGGCTTGAATTGCTTTGAAAGAAGTTCGATTGGTGTACTTGTTTGATATGCTTCGGTCATGCTTTGACTCAAACCAATTTGAAAAGTGTTTTTGCGAAAATTTGTTATTTCCTTACAAAACTATTTCCAACCACTTTCACAAGTGCATATTCTAGTTCACACCTCGAGCTCTGAAAAAAGGGTTTTGTCGGCCTTGACATACGTGAGATCACGATGGATCAGTCCTCTCTTAGTCTTGGTGCCATATCAAGGCATATCATTCCCAAGCCAACTTTGGTACTAGGTCGGTGAACATATCATGACGGGCTAGTCCTTTCATGGTCTTGATGCGATATTAAGGCGTATCATTCTCGAGCTGAGTTTGATACTAGGTCGGTGAACATGTCACGACGGGCCAGTTCAATCATGGTCTCAATGCGATATCGAGGTATATCATTCCCAAGCCAAGTTGGGTACTGGATGGGTGCTCAGACGTGTCGGATCAAGTCACAATCCTTGATTCTTGCTCGGCATGCTTAACGTCTCGGTTTCAGTAAGTCATTTCACACACTTATGCATCACATGCCTTCGGGCCCTTGAACTAAAAGGCGAAGATAATAACCGGATTGTGATGCTTAATGCATAGTCACACGATGGACTAATTTCTAGCTGTCAACCGATGGATTCAGCGACGTTGTCCCCTCACAACGGGATGCCCCCACTCCAACGAGATGCCTCGTTAATAAGAACGAGATACCCCCACGCCAACGGGATGCCTTGTCAAAAGGACAAGATGTTGTGATAATTACAGCCATCATCCTTCAATTAGGGGACGTTGCTCGATTAAGTTCAGATGCTCGGTGAATTTCGAAAGAGTCGATGGATTTCGACTGTTAATAAATAAACCTCGTGTGCATGAGTTCCTCGTATTATGAAATGGATTTCGGTTATGCTTACATATGAGTAAGAGAGGTTCTAAAAAGGTTCAGGAGCTAGCTTCCTTTCTTCACTGATCTTTCTTTGACTTTCCATTTCTCTAATACGATTTCGAAGGGTAACAATACCCCTTTGATTTTGCCTTAGAGCTTTGTCAATAATTGAAGTAATTGATGTAGCCCTAGAAGGGCCCACATCTTTTGGAATCAATTACTAAGTCTAGAAAAATGGATCTGGAGGAGGAATAAATTTTCCATCCTGTAGGAGCTTGATTTGTCTTCTCAATTTTTTCATTTTAGCCGTTTGGTCTTCCAAATAATGATGAGAGACATGTCTTCCAGATTTCACTTGCTAAAGTCTTTTAGAATGTCACAAGCAATTTATTTGTGACCAAAGCCATTTGATCAACCTTCTCATCAACATGATCAAGACGAGCTTGGATAGTTGAAAGTTTGGTGTAAATTGTCTTGAGAACATTATTCTGGGTCAAGGCATTTTTTGACTATCAATTCAAAGTAGCTTCAACAACTATAACTTTCTTTTTGTCTTTTACGATCATCAATATCCATAGGAATTGGTCTTTACCAATATAAATGTGTGTATATGTATATATATATATATATATATAGGATTTGGGACCTTAAGGATATAACGGGACTGATTATGAACATCTATAATCCTTCTAATGCCGAGAATGGGGCACTGGAATTAGACATTTCCAAAGGTAGAAAGCCTGAGGACTAGAACATACAGACAGATGGAATGACAGGTGATGGTTTTGGTTTTGGGGAACATGAAGACTAACGTGTTTTGGGTATTTCAAAAGGAAATGAATTATTTTTAACCCATTTGTAGATGGTTTATAGAAGGGTGACACAGCTGGCTTTTGGGGCAAGGTTTTTTTTTTTTTTTTTTTTTTTTTTTTTTTTAGTGGCAAATGAGGAGGTGGGAGAGGTTCATATGGTTCAGGGATTTTTGGAGGAGGTTATGGTCGAGGTGGTTCGTATGAGATAATGGATTGATATATTTATCCATCTTCACCAAGAGGTCCAATGGTGGGGTTTCCATCAAGATACCTTTGGTAAAGTTTATTTTTTGACCGTTTCTTTCTTCTAGATGGTCTATCATCTTCTTCGTCATCTAGAGGATTTATGCAAAGAGAGCACCAACAATCTAGATCCCAAAAACAATGTCTTGTCCAAGGATCTTTATAATAATGAATAGGATGTTCCTCCTGGTCAAAATATTCAATCATGGATTTTGGATTTGGGTGGCTCTCATCTACTAGGACATAGGCTACAAAGGGTTGCATCACAGTGTCATTTTTTTTTAAAAACAATCATTTAAGTACCAACTCCAATCTAGATAACTGGAAATCCGAAGTGATTACATTTTATTAAATTCTTAGTCCTATGTGGCTCACCAATATGCCTAGCCAGCATATAACCCTTACACTACATCATCTAAAAGTTGTAAATATTGATTATTCAAATGCCAAATTTTATTTAAAGTGATCATTTGAGTGCTATATTTTGCTTAAAGTGATCACTCCAATGATAGTTGTTGTGAAAAAGCGACAATTTCAATGCCAAGCATGTCACGTGGAAATGCCACGTGGACTGGAGTTTTAAAAATTGTCAAGTCATATTATAAATTTAATTATAAATGACATGTAATAAATTTGGCCAGAATTTTTTGTCGTTGGCACTTAAATGATTGTTTTCTCTCTGATTTAACACTTAAGTGAGTCGGTGAAAACTTTTGGCACTAAAGTGAACATCGTACATAACTTTTGTCACTTTTAGTGTACTTATCCCCGATATTTACCAAGCTCTACCAGAGGATTTGAAGGGCTAGAAGTGTTAAACATCTTCCAATTGGAATCTTGGTGACCCTGCTGTTGCATTGGTCTCGGCCTTCTTCGGGATCATTTCAACTTGTTAAGCTATTGTCACGCCCTGATCTATGAGTGCACGCCCATCCCTTAATGGTCAATAAAATTTGCAACTTCCCAAGATGAGTCCCCGACCTTTTCATTTTAATACGCATGCGGAAGCGAAACAATTACCCCTGACAACAAATAGCATGGGATAGGAAAGCAGGACAACATTTCACAAAAGCACACTTTTATAAACAATTGGGTTTAGGTACAAAAAGAGTCTAGATAAAAGTCTACAAAATATCGGCTCCCAAAAAGAAGCTGACCTACGACAACTAGTCGGATACATACGCCAATCCTTCAGACTCCACTCCATAAACTCCAGGCTTTGGGTCCCCCACCAACACCATCTAAGGACTTGAAAAGTTAAGCCCACGACAGGGTGAGACAATGTCTCAGCAAGTCCTTCCTTATTAGGAAGGAAATACGCCTCAGGGGACTCTAGCCATGCAGCCACACAATGAGAACAGGGACTTACCTCACCTCAGTTCCTTCCTGCACATCATTATAGGTCATATCCTAAATGCATATAATTAATGCACACAACAATTGAAACGCCTCATCAACTCAATCAATTACAAAGGTCCCGATTATAAGACTAAACCGTTATGACACGTCTTATACCATGCCACACAGTTTTGTCTCATAATTAGGGGTATCTAACTCAATCAACCATGCATTCCAATTGTTAATTTTGCCCTTCAAGAGTATGACCTACTCATAAGTTCGGTGTCTTTTGGCATAGCCAGACATCATCTCACCACCATTGAGCACGGCAACGTCTCTCAATAAATGACTTTCCCGAAGGAGCGTAGATCCAAAATCTACTGTGACCCAAGTCCCACTGAGCGGGTATCCTATATAGGGTAACGTCCGGCTTAAAAGCTCGAGAGGGGTTCTCTTTAACCAACACACGATCAATCAATCTTGGCCCAGGACACCGTACATTGCACTCAAACGCCTCCAATAAAATGGTAATCCTGGCCTGTTTTATTCGTATTAAAAACATCCCGAAAAATATTCATGTGTGGGTACACGGTCAATTCAGACCATAAAAATTGATACATTTCCTTTTTAAACCTCATTATTTGGTATAGTACTTTAAAACCCTTTTTCGGTGTCAAAACCCGACACCCGGGATTTTCTGAATAAACACCATATTTTCACAATCACCACTCAATTTCACAATTCAACAATCAATTGCATAATCCAACCATATCATCAAATGTGCAATTTCCAGCAAGCAAAGTATCGAGAATCATCATAAAACTATAGTCGGTCCTAACCAACAGAACGGTCCACTCGCACGTCTCCGAATTTAAATCCAGAAATCTATTCAAACGAATTTAGAAAATTTCCAAATTTAAATATGTTGTAAAAGACACATAAACGAATATTTTTTATGAATACACCTTAAATCCAGATCCTTCTAGATTCAGCCCAATAAATCACTCAATCCAATACAAAAACTGTGTCCATCTTTGGAAAGTCTGTTTTCCAAAATCAGTTTAGTTCGAGATCCAAAACTTGTCCATTTGATCTGAAATTTGACTATGTTAAACTAGCAAATATGAAAAACAACTTTTGTGAAGAAACCATTTTGAAATTCGAACCCTAAGATTTGATAAAAACCCCTAGAATCCCAAAAATTCACAATTTTCAGCACAGTCCGAGTTTTTGTTTGCAAATGACGGAGCTAATATCTCCTTCTTTTAAATCCCTAAAAATCTTCAGAAAAATATATGTTATATTTGAAGATGTCTAAAAAAATTTTCAAGAAGGAAGCAACTCAAAATCATAACACATTTCGGTCCACAAAAATGGTAAATGGCAAGTGTCCAGGAATCAGTTATGAAGAACTATCACTAAATTCGACTAAACCATCCTCAATTGTGAAAATCTCACTAATTAGATTAACACTAATCCATTTTAAGGTTAATCTAACCATTCTAGATTATCACTAAACCATACTTAACCTAATCTAAACAACCCTTAAGCATAATTAACCTTCTAAGCAAGGTTTAGTGAGTAAACTCACCGGTTTAGCGGTCTAGTGAGTCCACGGCGATAGTGATGCGACGGCGAGCAAAAGAAAAGCCCACAGAAACACCCAGCGAGGCTAGGAAAGGCTAAAAAATGAACCACAAAGCTTTAAGACCCTTGCTGGTTCGGCTTCTACTCCAAGGACCAAAGGGCTGCTCAGTTTGGCTGAAACAAGCAAGGAGAGACGATGGAGGCTAGGCGGGTGGCTACGGGTGAGCAAGGGCAGCTCTGGTGGCTTGGCGAGCGTCGACGGTGACTCACAGCGACTGGACAACCAGAGACAGTGGCCAGGGAGGCTCGGGATGCGGCTGGACTCGCAAAACAGCAAGGACACACAAGGGAGACGTATGGCGTGAACAAGCGGCGTGCAGCGGCTGTCCGGGCTTCGGGTGGGCGTGCGGTGGCTTCAAACGGTTGCTGGCTGTTCTCCTCTGATTCTCTCAAGCTCACAAGACTCACAACAATGGAGAAAGTTGGCTGATGAAGGTAGAAAAGGGTTTTGGTTAAGGAGGGGACCACCAAAATATCCTAAGCTCTCAAGTGGCTGCCCCACCACCTTGGCTAGCATCCTCAACCAAGTTGCAGCCCCTTGGCTTCCCAAACAAGCCTCTCAAATGGTCCAAAAGGTTGAGGGACATGGGGGCTACGAATTTGGAACATTTTCCCTCGAATTGAATTCAATTCCCCACCAATTCTCCTTCAATTGAAATCAATCCAATCCCCAAAAATTCCCCAAGATGTCCATGATCAAATTAACATTTTTCCTTGTTAATCCGTCCAACTCGAATCCCAAGAATGCGACCAAAAGCGGCCCTCGAATTTTTCCGGTCCAAAATGCCCTTACTTTGAAAATTTGCTGAAAATTTCGATTTGCAGAAAAATCTTCGGAAGATGAGTCAACAGTCCTAAAATGACTCGTGACATGATAGAACTTTCAATTTCTGAAATCGGGTTCAAATTCGCGGTTAATTTCAATCTGGCACGATTTAAAAAGACCTAACCTACCGGGTAGCCTTTAGGAATTTTTTTGTGCAATTGACCCGTAGTTGATTATTTTCGAGCCACATTGATGACTCTCAGTTATTGTGAAAATCTTGAGATTTTAAATACGGACACAGGATACAAAAATGATAGAAAAATCGGTCTAATGTCGTTCGACAGAAATTTTGCAATTAGGTGGAATCACTCACACACTAATCACATACCTCTATCAAATTGACCTATCTCTAGTCTCTGATCAATTTTTACAGTGCCGTAATGACCCTTGCAGACTAGCACGGTCGAGCAATCGATTCTTGGTCGAATTCTCAAGTCTATTGTGTTTAGATTCCTTAACAGCTTCACTTGATAGGCTAGTTATCTCCTAAGTGGCCAACTCAAAGAAAAAGGCTATAGGCACATCGATGAAAAGCCTATTTCATTTCATCAAAAACAAACTTGAAAATCAGGATGTCACAGCTACTGTCTCTGTGCAACTGAGGATGGCAAATAGAGAAATCGAGGCAAATGGGAGGAATCATCATTTAAGCCTTTGGGGTGGTTTTGTATCAATGGTGTCTGTCTTTTTGTCCGTTAATTTCTGCTGTCTTCCTTTTGTAGCTGTCTCTCTCTCTCAGGAGCATTGGGCGTTCACTCCTCTCTTGATTTAACTGACTAAACTTGATATGAACTTCTTTCACATAGCATCTAGTTTGGTACCTTCATATAGTCTCGTACGATAGCACTGCAAGTTGTCACGCTCCAGCGACAATTTGTTGCTCGTGTTCTTGTCAGTGGCAGCCTGAATGCTAACATGGACTCTCAACTTCGGTATGTTGGTCTGTTCTTGGAAGTAGGTTTGATTTTATCACTAGTCCAGTAAGTCCTAATGCTGCCCCTGCAAAGGAGGACAGCAAACAATATCTATTAAAGAAATATGGTCGTTGTCAATACATTTGAACTAGCAATCTAAGCTCCTATTGTTACTTGATAGGACACTTGGAAGACCGTGCTTCTCTGCTTCTCATATAGGGGAATGTAGAAGTCCTGTAAGCCCCTATAGTAATAAAGTTTAGCCAATGGGTGTTAGAAAATGGACATACAAATTATCGGGAAAAAAAAGTTTTTAGGGGAAAAAATTACATGCAGCAAGACAATTTTCCAAGAAGCTAGTTGAAGAAATCACTATTTTGATATAATGACGCTACCACTCCAAGACAAATTCTTAAACTTTTTTCTTTTTTGGCTGAAGTTCTATCCAATTTCCCAAGGTAATAACTAGGCATTCTGGAGGTTTTATTTTTGTCTATGCAAAATGTTGCATATGAGACCAGAGAGAATTGAAGCTTGAGGGAGGAATATGGGTTTCATTTAGGCTGGTCAGAAAATCAGGCAGAAACTTTGGTAAAGATTTGTCTGCTAATAATAAAGACGCACAAAAAAAAGGACAGTTTTTGATACTTTACTCTATCCCACCAGCAGATCCAAATCAATGGAGGACACCGTGAAAATGGATTCGAATTCCTATTTGCATAAGTGCGACCCAAATCAAGGGAAGGATTTCAAGGAATTGCAACATGACAGGCCCCTTTTTTGTAGATCTAACGGTTTAGTAGTTTGATATTGACAATGCCACCAAAATCAATAATGAGGCAAAGATGCTTTCGTGGACTCGTGGAACAAAGTAAAGAGAGGAATCAACATTGCAAAATGTTCCTCCACCATTAGAGATTCAGATGGAAAAAAAATTTATGGTTCTTTAGAAAAAGTTGTCCCAACTTAAAAGAGAACATAAAATGTCATAAGGGTGCAATTGCCCTAGGAAGACATATAAAATCCTCATGTAAAAAGAGAAAAATGAACTTCGGGGATTAAACACTGGACAAGGTACAGTAATGATGACAGTTACATACTTCAAAACATGCAGAAGTCTTAGGGCCTGTTTGGTAAAAATAATTTATGTTCCCCGGAACAACTATTTATGTTCTTTTATTCCAGAGAACGAAAAAAGAATAGAAACCTGTTTGGTAAAATTTTTGTTTCCGGGAACAAAAACAAGAAATAGAAAAAAGTAGCTTCTTATTCCCGGGAACAATTTTTTCTTTTCTCTTCTTTTCTCTTCTCTTTTCTTCTCTTTTCTCTTCTTCTCTTTCCTTTCCTTCTTCTTCCTTTTGGCCAGTCACCAGCCTCAACTATGGCCAACGACCTGCCAATAAGGGTCGGGCCACCGTTAGGTTGGCGTCGCCCAACGATGGCCAAACGAGCCTCCGGCAAGCTCATTGGACCTCGTCCAACTGATCGCCAGCCGCGCCGTGGTCAGCGACCGGCCACAAATGAGGAAGAAGGAGAAAAAAGAAAAAAAATTAAAAATATAATAAAAAAATTAAAAGAAACAACAAAATTATACAATTCTACCAAACACATTTCTATCCCGGGAATAGAAGTTTTGTGCAGTTACTAAGGGGGTGCATGACAACCAGTAATTTCTATTGCAGAAACAATTTTTCTATTCCAGACTTATTTCTAGAATAGAAATCCGTTTGGTAAAATTACTCCATTTTTCTATTTCTGAAATAGATTTTTGTTCCAGAAATAAGTTTGGAATAAAAATCAGAAGTAAAAATTTTCTACTTCTATTTCTGGAAAAGAAATGAGAAATAAAAATTATTCTCATTGTTTGTTGAACTGGTCCTCCATCCGTTGCCGCCGATCATTCTCCACCGGTCGCCACCGCCACCGCTAGTCAACTCTCACTAGTCACCGGCCGCCACCGCCACTGCCACCGTTGGTCACCAGTTCACCGCCTTCCAAAAGGAAGAAACTTTGTGTCATTATCAAACGAATTTCTATTTTTAAGGTAGAAATTTTGTGTCGTTATCAAGCGGATATTTTTGCTTAGAAACTCATCTAGAAATATAAATAAAAAAAATCTATTTGTGGCATCCGGAATTTTGTGACGACCCTTAGATATACGACGGTACATGACTAAGTGACGGAAGCATCATCGGACTATATTATCGACACCACAACGAATATTGCTTTATTTTCATCATTGGACCGATGCGCTACGTATTGTAATGGTTCGATCGTTGAATAAGTTATAGTCTCATTCCTACATACTACCACTGGTGAGACCAAGATTTATTCCATGAGTCGTGTTGACAAGATGTTTTCTATACTAAATTTGGCCATACAATTGTGTACCCTATAAATCGAATATCCTTTGTTTATTTTTGTGACACCATGTAGCCTTGTAAGTAAGCTGCGATTTAGCCCATGCACATGCGTTGATTAAGGATTAATCTTTGGAGAAATTGGGCCACGGACGGAGACCATGTGGCCACGCGTTTGTTGGCCCAAGCTGCCCGAGTTTCCCCTTTCATTTGGTTGACACTGGAGTCAACTATGAGGAGGAATTATTGACCGAAGCATGGCCAGCAATAGCCACGTTGCTCTTCATTCAATGGCCAGCACAGGAGGAGAAACCGAGCAAGGGGGAAGACACGCCTCTCTCCAACTGTCTTCAGTCTCGGTTGCCACCGAAAGAGTTACATGCAATTGACTCTCAAAGTCAACAAAACAAGGAAACAAAAGGGTTCGGAATTGAGGGGAGGAGAGAGAAGAACCGAACAAAATTTTGAGTGAGTGAGAGAGAGAATTCGAGTGAGCGAAACTTGAGCAGAGAGAGAGTTCGAGCGAGAGAAGCGGGCGCGCAAGTGTGAGCCACGAGGAAGGAAGAGAAGGACCACCTTTTGCCGTGCTCGAGCTGCCGCCATCGACGCCGCTTGTCTTTGTCGCCGTCGGGCCGCACCGCCGAACCGAACCCCTAGCCGTTGAACCATAGGATTTGAGGCAAGTGAAAGTCCATTAACCTATATCATGTTGTTGTTGTTGTCTAGTGTAGTGCAATAGACTTGGAGATGTTAGGGTTGTGAATGTTGGATGCTGAATTTTGGATAAGTAGAGTATAAATGAATTGTGAAATTGAGAAATCTCTAGTATGATTTTGGTCTTGATTTCTTCATGAAAACTGTAGGGAATTGTCTAAACTATAACATATATTTTAGTCAGATTTTTCGAAATTCATATATAGTGGTATAAGCCCATTTCAATGTTTGGCACTTTACTGTTGAAGTGTACAATTCTGGGCTGAGTTATGCGACCTGTTGCAATTCATACATAACTATTTTGGCCTAGTGTTCTTCATGAAACTTTTTCCTTTAGATCTTATTTATAACATATCAAAATTCCAGAATTTTCTGAGTTCATTTAGGGGCTATTCCAAACAAATTTCTAAAACTGTGCATTGTGATGTTTGAGCTGTTTCATTCCGAATTTGCTTAATTTGTCCCAAAGGTGAATGCATCTTGAGTTGTTATTTGACATGATGATATTGGCATTCAGCATATCATGCAATATTGAGATTTGATGAAGACTCATGGGACATCTTGTCATTTCATTGAAAAGTGTTTTTTGATATTAAGATGTTAATTGTTACCGTTGGACCCTCGGGTCAACGATGCCCCAAGAGTCGGGAGGCCCAAAGGATTGATTGATTCAATGCCTTGTGGATGCCTGGGGACCATAGTGCCCCCAGAGGTTTTCCCCGGGAGCATGCGGATGCCCGGTAGTAGGTCGGTACGTAAATTCGGATGGTAGGGGTAACCATGTCTATGGCACCCTAGTGATACCTCGTGACGCCAGGTGGGGTGCGAGATGCCCGGAGATGTGACGCAACGCTCTGGATGCTCGGTGGCCTTGTGGCTAGATGCCGGAGGCTTTCGCGACGCCAGATTGGGTGCGAAATCCCAGAGGGACGCAAACATTAGTCCTCTGGGGGGATAAAACCTTTTGAATGTTAAAACTAATGATTATACTAAGTGTGAGTGTGGTCTGATTATGGGACTAAATTGTATAGCATGGAATGGGACGTGTCATAACAGTTTGGCCTTATAATCGAGACTTGTGTGACTAAGCATGATGCATCTTATTTGTTGGAACTGCACTAGTCATTGCATTAAAGAGTTATATGGTTTAGATGCATACTCATTCCTTGATGATATGTCATGTCTATCTTGGATAAAACCGGATCATGATGGCTTGCATAGTATAGTTTAATGGATCTTTTGCTGTTGAGTGGTTGTACTCACCCCGTTTGGGGACTAACATTTCAAACTAGAAGATATGCCTCTGTTACCAATCACCCCCGGCACATTCTATGGTACACCGGTCGACCTTAAGTATGAGTGTATGGAGCACTACCATCCTGAGATACGAGTGTTGGTTTTTGTTCGAGTGAGGATACTAATCATGTTTGACATTGGTTCTCCCGCCGGCCCAATGATTCAGGAGTTTCTGACCATTCGTCCGCCATGATGGGAGTACATTAGGGCCGTTGCCATCGCCTCCAGCCGATGGACCGGACTAGGTGTGACCGAGAGTGATGGTCAGCAAATGAAGCATTTTTGGACCGCCGACATTGACTAATGGGCCTATGTACACGGTTATTATAGAGTCAAGTACTTTTTGAAAATAGCCGAGTTTAGAAAGATCTTGGCATTTTGATGTACCGACCCGTGACGTCCATCTAAGTATGTAAATAAAAGTGTTCGGCTTTAACTTATAAAAAGTTTAGTTGGTGTGCATTGTTTTTGAATATGGGATAGGGAGATGTTGAATATGCTTATGCTATATAAACTGTGCAGGGACCTATAGAAAGAATATAAACCCCCGGGATTCATGGACTTGTCAAATTTCTATGGTATCAGAGTAACAGACCTTCAGGTTATGAGAAAGCAAAAGCGAGTGTGATCTGTGGCGACCCCAACGGATTAGGGGCCGTTCAGGGGGGTGCCACACTATTTCTCTTTCAAAAATCAATTTCTAGCCAGAATGGTTATCATTCACGCATTCTTTTACTCAGAAATTGTTTCTGAGAACAAAAACAGAAAAAATTATTTCTAATTAAAAATTGTTCTCAGAAATAAAATCGTTACCAAACACGCTCTTAGATGTTGTCATTGTCCTTGTTCTCACTCTCGAAGGAACTCTTTTACAACCATGCACGTTCAAATGAAAAAATTGATTTGAAACCAAGTGGATAGACAGCTGCATACCTCCAATACTTCATTTATAACACCTTCGCAATGTGAAATTGCACCCCTTTGTTGCTTCTCGATTCTAGAAAAAGCTTGCTCATCAAACGTTAGTGCAACTACACCCTAAAAGGCAAAAAAAAAAAAAAAAAGTCAAAGTTGTATAGGCAAGAAATTTCCTAGAGGCCATCTCATCAATCTACCTTTTCAGTAGCTCCACTGAACTGAGTGGCAGCATCACTCGAGGCATAGATCATGTTGCTTAAAAGACTAGTTATTCCTTGTACCATCCCTCTAACAAGTCCAGCGAGACTTTGTGGAAGCAAATTGTACTATTTAATATAATGATGGATGGTAAAACTTGCATTACAAGATCCCAATATACCTGATTAAGGTTCCTTATGTTGGAGAAAACTCTTATCAAATTTTGAAGCTGACAAAACTTTGATTCTGAGGAATATCAGACTTCTTTATAAAATTCTCGAAGTCTATCTTACATCAAAAGTCTGCCCACTCTGACAAGTTCCAGACTAAATGCAAGTGAAGAATAAAGACTTAATCAGACTCGGGATTATTTTTCTTCCTTCAAGGTTTCAGTATGTACAAGATATATCAGGCTTTCTAGTTGGAAATATCACATACCATATTGGTTATCTTAATTGGAATTAATTTGGAAACAAATTATTTCGGAAGGCAAGCTTATTTGGAAAGAATCTACTTATGGAAACCAAGATCTTGAATGTATGGGCGACCAGGATTGACGGACTTTCATCTCAATCTTCAAACTGTTCGAGATCTCATTTGATTGATTTTGTCCAATAGGTTGATTGAAAGAATTCCTTTAGAAAGTGCCAACTGTCGAAAAGGCATGACGGAGTATTTAATGAGGTTTTTCAAGTCATTCGAGAGAGTGCGTGAAAAAAGGAATTCCAAAGTCTAAAGCTTTCCATTTACTTGTTCTTCCTTACACAGTGCTCAAATTTGTATTCAAAGAGAGAAAGACTCAAAGTGTGATTTTGTGAGAATAGTAGAGACTCTTCATTAAGAAGTCAAGATTATAAGGCTATAATTCTCTTTTAATTCATAGTAAAAACCAGCCAGAAGGCTGTTAGCATGGGATAGTGGATGTGGGCATAATCTAAGCCAAACCATTATAAATCTTATATTCATTTTCTCTTCTCTGAACTCATTTATTTCATTTGCTGTGATATCCTTCTGTGTTTTAAAATAGTTGTTAAAGATTGTTAAAGTCTGAATCTTTATGCAAAGTCCGTTGTTCATCATACTCAATTTAAAAGTAAAGTATTTTCACTGCTTTTCGTAAAAGCTGTTTTCACACCTATTCACCCCTCTCTAGGTGATTATACTAACCTTTTCAATTGACATCAGAGCTCAAGTGCTTACTTTATTGAAGTGTTTTTACTTCTAAGCTAAAGATCTTCTATGGCTAGTATTTTGGCTCTAGGATTGGTTGAAAGACAAAACAACACCAGACCTCCTTACTTCGATGGGAAGGAGTATAATGTATGGAAAAATAAGATGAAGGCATTTCTCAGATCCAAAGATCCCTTGGAGTGGGATGTTGTTGACAAAGGAATTAATCCTAAAGCAACATCAGCTTTAGACAAAGGGAAAGAAGTTATCAATGCTGATGAATCAACTCAAGCTGAAATTGCCAAGAGACATGCTCTTGATGCAAAAGTAATCTATTCCTTGTACTGTGCTTTGTCTACCACAAAATATAACCGAATTTCTTCTTGTGAAACAACAAGAGAAATTTGGGACAGACTACATGTTACCTATGAGAGGAATAACCGTGTGAAGGAAACAAAAATAAACATTATGCTTGGACAATATGAAGCCTTCAGAATAAAGCCTAGAGAATTTATTTCTGATATTCACAGAAATTGTGAATGGCCTGACAGAAATTGTGAATGGCCTGACTTATCAAGATCAATCAATTTCTGGACCAATGAAAGTCAACAAACTACTACATGGACTTTTAAAGGACAGGAATCATGTGAAGACTTCAATTAGAGAGACTCAAAGGATTATGCCTCTATCAGTAGATGAACTAATAGGCACACTTCAATCATAC
Source organism: Eucalyptus microcorys (assembly GCA_014182515.1). Lineage (NCBI taxonomy): Eukaryota > Viridiplantae > Streptophyta > Magnoliopsida > Myrtales > Myrtaceae > Eucalyptus > Eucalyptus microcorys. Next base: position 21,431,535 of record CM024566.1, on the reverse strand, counting down.
GAAGTGGAGTAGATCAATAATGAGGAAGATCCAAATTGTAAGAAATCGATTGCATTAAAGTCTAACATTGATTCTAATGATATAGATTTGGAAGATGATATGGATGATGAAGAACTGGCCCTTATGATAAAGAAATTTAGAAGACTAAACAAAAAAGGTAGAAGGTTCAATTGGAAGAAGCAAAGCACGCAGAATTTGCAGAAGACACCAACGGAGGACATTGAAGCTAACAAGGATGTCATATGCTTCGAGTGTAAGAAGAATGAGCATATCATACCAAACTGTCCTTTGTTGAAAAAGAAGAATGGAAAATCTTAGAAATACAAGAAAACTCTTAAAGCAGAAATCTGGAGTGACACCGAATGTGAAGAAAGCGAAGAAGAATTCGCAAACATATGTCTGATGGCTCTTTCAAAGTCAGACTCAAAATCAAAGACTGACACTGATTCAGATTCTAACAAAGAAGTTGAGGTCACCATTAAAAGAAAAATCAAATGGTACTTTGATAGTGGTTGTTCTAGGCATATAACAGGAGACCCAAGCTATTTCGTAAAGCTTAACAGACTAAGAGGGGGAAAAGTTTTTTTTGGTGGGAACAGCAAAGGGAAAATTATAGGATGTGGATGAAGATTGGAAGTCTGACTATCAACAATGTTTCCCTAGTGAAATGTCTAAATTATAATTTGCTAAGTATAAGTCAGCTTTGTCACACAGGTTTCAGAATAAACTTTTAAAAAGGCATTTGTTCTGGAATAAGTGAAGACTTCTCTCAATCCTTTACTTGGGGAAGGCATGGCAATATATATCTTCTCGATGTAAATCCAGAAGATACACGATGTCTTATTTCTATTCAAGATAAAGCAAGTATTTGCCATCGAAAGCTCGATCATGTGAATATAAAGCAAATTGCAAAAATTTCTTCTAAGAAACTGGTTTGAGGGTTTCCCAATTTGGCTTATTAGAAAACTGGGTTAGGCATTCCCCGTGTCTTGGGAAAGCAAGTCAGAAGTTCTTTTAAACTAGTAAATCAGGTTTCTACCAATCGAGTATTGCAGCTTCTTCATATGGATCTTTTCAAGCCAACAAGAACTCAGAGTCTTGGTGGAAAGAAATATTGTCTGGTAATTATGGATGATTATTCACATTTCACTTGGGTATTCTTTTTTGCAAACAAGTCTAAAACTTTTTCATACTTTTCAAGTTTTGCTAAGAAAGTTCAGAACAAGAAAGGCTATACTATTTCTAGCATAAGAACAGATCATAGAGGTGAATTTGAAAATCAGGATTTTGCAGACTTCTGTAATGAATCTAATTTTCAGCATGTTTTCTTCTCTCCATATACTCCAGAACAAAATGGGGTTGTGGAAAGGAAAAACAGATTGTTACAGGAGATGGCCAGAACTCTATTGATAGAAAGCAAAATATCCTCTCGATTTTGGACAGAAGCAGTTTCTACTGCCTGTTATATCATCAACAGGGTATTTCTAAGGCCTATCATATAAAAGACTCCCTATGAAGTATATAAAGGAAAGCAGCCAAATGTTTCCTACTTTCATGTCTTTAGCTGTAAGTGTTTTATTTTGAAGAATGCAAATGATCAATCTGGAAAGTTCAAGGAAAAATCAGACAAAGGAATTTTTCTTGGGTACTCTATGACAAGCAAAGCTTACAGGGTCTTTAACAAAAAAACCTCAATCTGTGGAAAAATCTATAAACGTTAGATTTCAGGAAAATATATAGATTCAACTAGATTAGGTTCAACTTGAAGAGTCTAAACCAATTTCAGATCTAACAAAGTCTGTTTCCCCCAAAGAGGTTCAGACTTCTAGGTTACAGCAATAGGCAGAACAAGAAGACTTAAACGAAACAGAGGATCAACAGATTCCCAAATCAAATAGCAATTGGAAGCATAAGTCAAGTCATCCTAAAGAACTCATCATTAGCAAGATTGATGAAGGAATCCGCACCAGATCTAAAGAAAGAGAAGACTCCAGTGCTATAGCACTTGTTTTTGAGATAGAGCCAAAAGGAGTAGAAGAAGCATTGTCTTATGAAAATTGAATAGAAACTATACAAGAAGAACTCAGACAATTCGGCATCAGTGATGTATGGGAGCTAATTCCAAAACCCAAAGTCAAATCTGTAATTTGAACAAAATGTGTTTTCATAAACAAGATAAATGAGAAAGGAAAAGTGATCAGAAACAAAGCAAAGCTCGTGGCTAAAGGATACACACAGGAAGAAGGAATAGACTATGACGAAACCTATACACCTGTAGTAAGGTTAGAAGTAATTAGATTATTGCTTGCTTTTGCTTATTTTCAAAATTTCAGAATATTCCAGATGGATGTCAAAAGTGCTTTCCTTAATGGATTCATACAAGAAAAAGTCTATGTGGAACAACTCCTAGGATTTGAAGATCCAAGAAAACCAGACTCTGTCTACAGACTGAAAAATGCATTGTATGGTCTGAAGCAGGCTCCACAAGCTTGGTATGAAAGGTTGAATCTATGCAGGATGAATTCGAAATGAGCATGATGGATGAATTGACCTTCTTTCTGGGATTGCATGCCAGACAATCAAAAAAAGGTATATTCATTCACCAGAAGAAATATGCCAAAGATCTTTTTAAGAAATTTGGATTAGAGAATTGCAAGAGGATAGAAACTCCAATGTCGAGTTCATCAAAACTGGACAAGGATGAAGGAAGAATATAGTAGATCAAAAGTTATACAGAAGCATGATTGGTTCTCTTTTTTATCTTACTGCCTCTAGACTTGACATATTATTCAGCATGTGCATCTGTACTAGATTCCAATCTGATGCAAGAGAATCTCACTTAAGAGCTGTTAAACGCATCATAAAATATGTTACGACTTTTCCAAAGCTGGGTCTATAATATCCAAAAGAATGAGACTTTACTCTTCTTGGTTATTCTGACGCTAATTTAGCCCGATTGTAGAGTCGACAGAAAGAGTACATTTGGTACTTGTCAAATGTTGGGACAAATGCTGGTATCTTGGTTCTCAAGGAAACAAAGTGTGGTGGCTTTATCTACAGCGAAAGTAGAGTATGTTGCTCTTGGGAGTTGTTGTTCTCAAATTCTATGGATTAGACAACAACTAAGAAACTTTCAAATAGAAGAATCATGCATTGAGATCAGATGTGACAACACAAGTGCTATAAATCTTACCAAAAATCCAATTCTTCATTCAAGAGCGAAGCATATAGAGATCCGACATCACTTTATAAGAGATCATGTTCAAAATGGAGAGATTATGGTTCAATTTATTGAGTCAAAGAATCAACTGTTAGACATCTTCAAGAAACCTCTGGAGAAAAGCCTATTTGAGTCAATTCGCAGCAAGCTGAATATTATTTCTCCTATCGGTTAAAGTCTAAAGATGATCAGACTCAGAACTTCAACTTGAAGAAGCCACTTCAGTATGCACATTTTCTCAAATCCAAGTATTTTATTTTTAGAATGTAAATTCTGAACAGGTATGATTTTATCTGAATCACTGCTTGCCTATTTTATTTAAATTACTATTTTCTTGCTAAAATTCGATTTTAAATTTTCAGCAGTTACCATTTTTAAATTTGTTCAGAAAAGGCATTTCTTTTGTGTCATTTCATTTACCCTTTTTCGAATTCTTTAAATACCTCAAAACATTTCATTTCAAGTACAGCCTTTCAAAACCCTAATACCAAATCTCTTCTCCCTTGACTTTTACTCTCAAAATTTCTCTACAAGTTTCCATCTTTCCTTCACTCGAACATGTCATCAAAATCCTCCAAGTCTGCATCTATGGCGTACCAGCAGAAATCCTCTTGAATAGCAAGTCAGGGTTCTCGAAATATGCCTGAAGGACCAACACATTTCGATCTTACTGGTGAAGAATCTCCGCAGAACTCCTCTCGCCAACCTATAGATGAAGAAGTTGAGCAAGAAGCGGTTCCTCTCAAAGTTTTGACACCCCAGGTACTTTACAAGTATTGTTGTTATTTGAAGCAGGGTGAATCTCCAATGACCTTTATCGCTGATTTTCTGAAAAGTCATGGGCATGGAAACGAAACTGTGTTCTTAAGAGCCATGAAAAGATTAGGAGTAACGCTGAAGGGTTTGGAAAAAAAGGCTTTTCTGCATTTTCCTTCTGATCCTCGATCCAGTTCAGAGAGTCAACATGAAAATAAGGATGATGATGACAGAATTTTTACGAATTGTCAACCCCATATGGGTGTGGCTGCTGACGTCCCTGGAGAAAAAACGAGACTGTTTCGTTCCAAAGAGCATAAAAGGATTTATACTCAAATGCTGAACAAATGGGTGATACACCCTCGCACAGTGGACTTTGACTTCCTTGACTCCATAAAGGTTGACTTGAGGGAAAGGTTAGCCAATTTGCAACTTGAAAAGTTTTGTGCTGAGACGACTGTGGCTTATCGTGAATTAACTACGTATTTTTACCCCAATCTGTCTTTCTTGGATCGAACTCACATTCAATTCACTGTTTGTGATAAAGTGTTTGTTGTGGATGTGAACATTCTGGCTGATATTCTTGGAGTTGAACATAGTGGTTTTCTACCAATCAATGTCTCCATAAGTCAAGCCACTTGATTTCTAGTGAAGGACAGACTGCAGAGTGGAAGTATCACATACTCTCAATTACTAGCATCAAATATTATGTTGCACAAAATTGTCATTAACTGCATCAAATCTAAAGTAGCCTCCAAAATTGATGTTTCGAGATTTGAAACAAAGATTATGTGGGCTATTTCCAATGGAATTCCCTTCTCTCTACCGCACACCATCTTCTTGCATATGTACAGGATTGTGATGAAAAAAAAAAGGACAATTGCCTTACTCTGCCTTGGTTACAAAAATTTTCCAACACTTTCAAATCCAGTTTCCCCCTCAACTCTACTCAAGAACTATTAGTGCTATGGAGGTAGGGATGAAGATGATCTCCAAAATGCGGCTGAAGGATCTGTCTGACTAAGGCCATTGAGCTTTTGAAGAAGGAATCCTCAAGCAGATTCAAGGAAGGATCTATTGCTGCAAGGAAGCGAAAAGTAGAGGATGTTGCCCAAACAACTTCAAAGAAAAAGAAGTCTACCCTCCTAATAGACAAAGAAGAGGAGGATGATTTGACAATATCCACGCTTTCCTTGCGAAATCTTTAAGGTTCTGTTGACTCTGAAGGGACAGAAGAAGAGGAAAGAGATTAAGAAGAAGAAGAGGAAAGAGAACAAGAAGAAGAGGAAGCAAGTGATGCTAAAAAGTCGGCAGAAAAGAAGAATGCAGATGAAGATTCTGATGGAGATGGTGGTGCAATGCCACTATCTGATGAAACTGAAGAAAACAAGGAAAATTCTGCAAGAAATGACACTGAAGAATAAAGGAGATCTAATGCTGAAAAGGAAAAGGAACCAAAATGAGAAATCTCATCTCACCCTGAAGGCACTAAAATAGGGGGAGATGTTGAGAAAACTGCTCTTTTTGCACCTACTGCTAGTGATGGCATTAGCAGATCTCCTGCAGACGCTGAAGATGTTTTTGCATCTCAATTTCCTAAAGTTGATGCAGAAATTCCAAGTCAAGGTGCAAAACAAACTACCCTCGATCAAGTTGATGTTCTCTCATTTCTGAATACTCCATAGATTCACTTTGCTGAAGCTAGTGCTCAAACAGAACCTGAGGCAAACTATCCAAGGATAGTAGAGCTCCTTTTGGAGATAAAAGCTCAGCAATATGCAATGGAGGTTGAGATTCAAAAGTTACACACTGCTTTGAGATCTACTTCAGATTTTCTAACTAGTAAGGTACAGTCTCTAGATACTCAAATTCAGACTTTGAATCAATAGGCTTCACAGACTATAGCCAAAGTCAAGAATGTATATCATCAGTGCTAGAGCTTGAGGAGGTAGTGCAGTCACTGGGGGATTTCCGACTCGGTCAAGTTCCTAGACAACCCCGATTCACTCTATCTTTTAATTCTAACTTTCTATTTTGACTTTCTCTTTCTTTTTGCTGTTGACAAAAAGGGGGAGAATGAGAGCAGATTTAAAAGTTTTTGTTTGAACTAGTTGTGTGTTTGAACTGGTTGTGTTGAACATTTAGATTATGCTCTGCAATAAACTTTTTGTGGTTGTGATTATGGACTTGGATTGAACTTTTGTCTAAATTGTCAAGAATAATGTGTTTTCTGTGGTTGCAGAATCAATATTATCTAGATCTATAACAATCTGTTTTTATAAGATATCATGTGTTGCTAAAGTATAGTTTTGTAGGATATAAGTTTTAAATCTATAGGAAAGTTTTGTCACCATCAAAAAGGAGGAGATTATTAGAGAAAACTCCTATCAAATTTTGAAGCTGACAAAACTTTGATTCTGAAGAATATCAGACTTCTTTATAAAACTTTCCAAAGTCTATCTTACATCAGAAGTCTGCCCACTCTGACAAGTTCTAGACTGAACGCAAGTGAAGAATAAAGACTTAATCAAACTCAGGATTATTTTTCTTCCTTCAAGGTTTCAATATATACAAGATATATCAGGCTTTCTAGTTGGAAATATCACCTACTATATTGGTTATCTTTATTGGAATTAATTTGGAAACAAATTATTTCGGAAGGCAACCTTATTTGGAAAGAATCTACTTATGGAAACCAAGATCCTGATTATATGGGCGACCAGGATTGACGGACTTTCATCTCAATCTTTAAACAGCTCGAGATCTCCTTTAATTGATTCCGTCCAACGAGTTGATTGGAAGAATTCATTTGGAAAGTGCCAACGGTCGAGAAGACATGAAAGAGTATTTAATGGGGTTTTTCAAGTCATTCGAGAGAGTACGTGAAAAAAGAATTCCAAAGTCTGAAGCTTCCCATTTACTTGTTCTTCCTTACACAGTGCTCAAATATGTATTCATAGAGAGAGAGACTCAAAGTGTGACTTCATGAGAGCAGTAGAGACTCTTCATTGAGAAGTCAATATTATAAGGCTGTAATTCTCTTTTGATTTATCGTGAAAACCAGCCAGAAGGTTGTCAGCGTGGGAGAGTGGATGTAGACTTAATGTAAGCCAAACCACTATAAATCTTGTGTTCATTTTCTCTTCTCTGAACTCATTTATTTCATTTGTTGTGATATCCTTTTGTGTTTTAAAATAGTTGTTAAAGATTGTTAAAGTCTGAATCTTTTCGCAAAGTCTGTTATTCATCAGACTTAGTTTAAAAGTAAAGTATTTTTACTGCTTTTCGTAAAAGTTGTTTTCACACCTATTTACCCCCCCCTCTAGGTGATTATACTAGCCCTTTCACCTTGTAGGAAAAGATAGGAAATCCTTGATACCAAGCCCGAAGCTCTTGGCAAATCCCATGGGGTTACCTATAACACCAGCTGAACCGAGCACCTACAAGGACATAAATTACGAGTAACGAAAAAGGCATACATATAAATGTATTTTGCATTCGCAGTACATAGAAGTATTTAAATATAATTCTGCATTCCCCCTAGATATTTGAAGGAATGTTGAAGCCTGTTAAAGATTTCTTCTCAACAATGTAGGTGTAGAGATTTGTTAGAATATTTGTATATCAAACCACACTTTTGTCTTACAGCTAAAAGAGCGACTGAAGTAATCTCACAGAATTTCACACGGTACTAGAATTGGAAATCATTAAATGAAACAACCCTTTTATTTGCCTCTCAAAGAGCGGCTGAAGTAATCTCATAGAATTTCACGCAGTACTAGAATCGGAAGGCATGAAATGAAACAAAACCTTTTATTTGCCTCCCCTATTACCAAATCCAGCGATTAGTCTTATACCAAATCAAAGCCAACATGCGAAGGGAAGTGTTAGGATGTATATAAAAAATTAATTTGCATCTTTTTCCGACAACTTAAACTTTTAAAATAATTGTTTATTGTCTCACAAAATATGACATCTTTTTCTATTGTGCACTAACTAAATATAACAAGAAGGTGACGCCCACCATATCATTAGTAATTGATAAAGGGGAGGGTAAAAAGATTATTTTCGCCGATGGATTTGCCAACTGCTACACCATATTGCATAAATGGTACACCAATGGATTGTATGAATATTCCACAATATTCTGCCAAATTATCCCTAGATAATCTAGTAACAACCTGATTTGCCCAAAATGTCTTACAACAGAGAAGCTTTAGACTTTTTTTTTGGGGTAAGGTAATAATATATTGACTTAAACCAAACTATACAACTCGGAAACTGGCTTCAAAAACTTACACTCAACAAGGCAACAAGCCAGGTCGAGTGGAAGGATGCCAAGAAAGGAAGCCAAAAGCTACCAAGGTAGCAATAGGAAGCCAAACGGCATCCAAGAACAAGCCAAACAGAGAGAAAAGTTACAAGGAAATACAACCAGACAAGCAAAAACAGCCAAAAGGAGCCAATGGCCAAGAACAACACCAACCCTCCGAAAGAAAAGGCAATGAGACCTTGACACGCTAGTAGGCGACGAAGCAGCAAAAGTTTAAGCACTTAGTTCGCAAAGATGGCCGGGTCAATACCCCAAATTCGTTGAGTTCTTCTATTTCTCGGAGTATCTGTCACTTGGCTAAAGGAGATGGCTTTGTCCCTCACAACTTTAAGTAGGTGGTTCTTCATAGTAGGCACAGCGAGAGTCTTGCCCCGAAAGAGAATGCCATTCCTAGTTTTCCAAATAAGATGGCAAAGCACAGCAAAGGAAAATCTAGCCATCGCCTGAGAGAAGTCATTGCCTGAGAGAACTTTAAGGGCCCAAGAGATAGTATCTTGCCATGGTTTGGTGCCATGCCATATAAGGTTGCATTTAGAAGCCCAAGACGAAGCCAAGCTAGCAGTAATTCGGCACCCAAAGAAGAGATGATTAATGGAATCCGGTCTAGACTTACAAAAAACACAACCACCATCAGGAATCCTACCAAAGGAAAGAAGAAAGACCTAAGTGGGAAGACGGTTCCTCGTGATGAACCACAAATGGGATTGGTGCCTCAGGATAATAGATCTACTCCACACAAAGGAATGCCAAGAAACCACATTACGCTTCACACGAATAGCCTCCCATGCCAAGGCAGTAGAAAAAACGCCTGAGGTAGTCTCAAGCCACGAAAATCGATCCGGGGACTAGGACAACAAAGGCAGAGTGTGACCCCACTCTTCAATAAGACGCTTAGTCGCCAGGCCTAGAGCGGAATATAAATCAGCAACCGAAGCCTGCCTAGACAGACCCGATCGGTAAATGTAAATATTAGAGAAGACCAAGTTGAGAGGGCCCTGTGGTAACCAAGGATCAAACCAGAGAGAAACCGCAGAGAAGCTTTAGACTTTAATACTCTTTTATTCATTTACACAACAGTAAGATCTTTCCTAAGCAATAAAAAAATAATATTGTGGGTGATCAATTATCAATAGGTTCCACTGGATTTGGAGTCTTGATTGGGTGATTCAGGAATAAATTTGGGAATATCGTATTAAGACCAGTGATCGAAGTTTTTTTTTTTTTTTTTTTTTTTGGACCACCAGTGATCGAAGTTAGGTGAGACCCAGTAGCTACGTGATTAATGCTATCGTCGGTGCTGGACCCAAATCAAGAATGTTGTCGCTGAGCATCCCCTCTTCGCCCCTCACCATCGACACCTCCCTGAGATGTCCCCTCGCGTCAGGTTATTGCCTCCCGCTGGCTCTCGCATTTCTGCTATACATCGTGATTTCTTAGGGTTTGGTTCCGGAGCAGATCGGAAGCTCTTTTTGAGCCTCGGATTTGCGTGCTTTTTTTTCTTCGTCCTTTCGGCTGAACTGATGTCTTGTCATGCGAGATTCAGTACTCTCGGACTCGGAAGCATTTTTGTTCGGTTTTTCCTTGTTTTGGCGATTCTGTGGATTTATTTATGGAGTGGTCGAAACTCCACGATTCTCATTTTCGCCTAGGTTTGCTGCGATTGGTTTTTTCTGCTTAGGGACGATCGATTCATTGCAAGCACAGGAAAAAAAAACCAACCACTCCGCAAATAAATCATTGCATAGAATCACGGGAAAAAGTGAACAGAAATGCTTCCGAGTCCCAATAAAACCGAATCTCGCGCGGAAAGACATTAATTAGCTCAGCCGAAACGATGAAGGAAAAACAGCACACGAACCCAAGGCTCAAAAAGAGCTTCCAATCCCCTTCAGAACTACACCCTACGAAATCACAACGAACGACAAAAATCCGAGAACCAGTGGTAGGGAGGCACCTGACGCGAGGGTACATCTCGGGATGGGCGAGGGACGTGCCGACGGCGAGGGTCGAGGAGGGGATGCTCAGCAGCAACGTTCTCGATTTGGGTCCAGCTCCACTTCGGGTGGGCCTATCGTATTATGACTAGCGATCGAACTCAGGTGAGACCCAGTGGATACTTGATTAATTCTTGAATAATGGATGTTCCCAACATCTTTCCCCCACCACCCCCCCGTCGATTGTTCATTTTAACTGGTAGGGCCTATGGCTCAGGGACGCTCAGCGACAACACTCGATTTGGGTCCAGCTCCACTTTGGGTGAGCGTCGACGCGATCGACAAGCATCTACCGCTTGCTTAATTCATTGGAAGCAGTTGGAAAATTTAATCTTCACTCGAAAAACAATTTCTTGAAACTCACCCCGTCTTCGATTTTAGGGTAATACCTACATTCAGTTTGGTCGCGCCATATTGTTTTCTAATGGAAATGTCTGTCTGTCACGCCATAATGTTTTCTAATGGAAATGTCTATGAGAAAGCAGCGTCCTGATGGAAACTGTCTACTTCAAAGTTGAAATGCAAATTGATATAGGTGCCATACTGGAAAGTTTGCCAAGGTAAATATACCAGAAGCGCAATCCATCACATCGCAGGAGCTATCTAATATACGTTCTCATTCGTTGCATCAGGAAAAGAAAGGGTGAAGACTTTGCATAAGCAAGAGGTAAAAACAAAACAAAGAGGAAAAAATAAGAAGGAACTAGAGATTTGGCTCCGTGGACAAAGAACGCCACCCAACGTCCCCAAAAAAAAAAAAAATGCATCACCTTTGTACATCAAAATCGGCTAGCATCTTCCTAGTTTCTTCCTTAAATTTACATGGGTCTATGCGAGACATCTACATTTCGCCTTATTCCTTCAGAAGCCATTTGTCCTGTGACATCATAATTTTCCTATAATCGTCTAAAGAAGGCATACTATCCACAGAAAAGAACCATGTCCGCAGCAGCACGACGAGTAGTTAGCTGGAGGTGCTGCAGAACTGCCACAATGACAAAAGACGAGCATGGGATCTGTAAACAAGGAGGAGAAGTCTATTACTACAATATGTTTGAACTCAACCATATATAGGGGTAAATCATTCTTCATAACCAAGAGAACAGCTGTTAAGGAACTTTTTGGTATCTTGTAGATGGTTCAGCATCCAGATTCCCATTAAACAAGAACTAACATAGCTATAAATGCTTACCAGTAGTGTTTTATCAGTCTGAGCTCGTGTTTGAAGCATCAATTTATCAGACAATCCGTCAGATTAATTTTAAAGATTCCCCCGTCAACTCTCTTCTTACAAGCTTCAGGACCTCCATAATCTGCAAGAAGCAAGGGAGAGACAGTGAGCGAAGGATTAGAAACTCCATCTCAAGTATATGTCAGATGGCAGGTCAATACAGATGTTTACACTGCCCAGAAGACGGACAAATTATGTTTCTGAGAGCATTTAATTTAATAGTTTGCTCATGCACAAATTCACTTAAAAAAAGCTTCCAAGTCCAAAATCAAATGTAGAATGATGCTATTGCTACCCTAAACATAAAAGCAGAGAAAAGAAAAAGAAAATCTTTTCACTGGAAAGCCGACAGCAGCACAATGAAAAGATCTTTCATTTTTCTTTTCTTTTTTCCTTTTTGAGGAGGATGACATTTGAATGGGAGGGTTGGGCTAATATTGGGAAGGTGTTTTTAAATGGCTTGCCAGACGATATTGGCTCAAAAACCCTTTGTAGTAACTGAAATTAGGACAAGTTAGTACTTTAATGAATAATCAGACCCTGAGCTTGTTATAAGACAAGGTAAAGTAATGCCTATAGAACATCACGTCCTGCCCATTGCCTAGTTTGGGTTCCTCCAGGCCAAGAGAATCCACCTGCCAATCCTACTAACCCACCTCCACAAGGAACTGATTCTCAAACTGCTCAAGCTCCCCAACACCTTTGCCCCAACAAGAGCAAATTCAAGGACAGCCTATCCCAGCGACGTTGAGCTTAGACTTGGCAGGTAACATCTTCAGTTCTGCCAATGTCTTGCACTATATGTGTATGTAGAGCCATTGACAGTCCAGTCCTATGTAACATCGGATTTATTACACATTGAAAATACAACAGATTTGAACGTGTGATGATTCCTCTTAGTAACATCAGATTCAATGATAACGTCCGCACAAGTTTTTTATCAGTTATACGCGTCAGATATTATTAAATACGTAATAAAATCTCACTTAATTTTTTCCAATCTAAAATTCAAAAACAAACACAGCCATGACCAAAAGGCAAAAGCAACTTACTCCAGGATAATGTTGCAAGATTGGAGAGTAGTGATCCAAACCAATATAAACTTTCTCCAGGAGATTCAAAAGTGTATCCACCTGGTCTCCTAGGAGATCGACCTGCAGATTTAAATAACGATTTTAACTTTCTCCACTTGTGTTGTCTATCAAATGCAATAGACTTTCCACCATTAAATTTGCACCCAGCTGAATATCAGTTATCATTTCACCCTTCAAGACCAAAAGTGAGAATGAGAAACAAAAGTCACGGAATGCTCAAGCCCGTGCAGGAAAGAAAGACATTCATCCACAGAAACTTAACAATGAAGAAGAAAGCCCGATAGTGTCCAAATAATTATTGGTTACGTGAATAACCAAAAAGCTGCTGCAAGACAGGCACCCAAAACCACCAGAGATATTGTGATGATTTTTTCACACTAACTTTATTTTTGAAATTTCAGCCACAATTAAAGAGCTACATTAAGATACAAGATATTGGCAAACAAATAAAATGTTAGACAAAATTTCCTATATAAGTGGAAAAATAAATAAAAAAAATCTCTCATCGAAAACATATACTTGATTAGCTCCTCTAGACTTAATGCACCAACTAACCTGTTTTCAATAATAAAAGCAAGACATTGAACTAAAGCCGACCTTCAGTGTAACGTAAAATGACTTGCGTATCAAGTGAAAATGCATTGGTAAGTCTTGCTTACTGAAACTACTAGCTTTGTGATTCACTTACCTCAGCTTCAGCTTTTTGGAGGTCTGAACATTTTCTTTCAAGTCTCTGCTCATAGATAGATCCCATTCTTCTAAGTGCAATAGCCTTCTGCCCAAGGGAACTCAGTTGGGACCCCAAGGTACCCAACCTAGAGAGAATCACCACGCAAACAACTTTAGTCCAAAGTCACCACAAAACTTGCAGATCAAGACACCAGCCTACCAGAAATCTTATGCCTTAAACAAGCTAAAAGTGCAAAATAGTGAAGTAAACCACTTTGAATGAGTATTTGACAGGTTTATTGTTGAGGATAAGAGAAACCCCATAGTTTCCCTAGCTAACCAGTCAGCAAGAGCTACTGCACTTGCATGCTCAAGTTATAAAGAAGGAAGAATACAGACATTTGTGATCTGCAGCTGGAAAATTGATGCATCCAGAATGAGTCCCAACAATGGGTGAGCCTTGAAGTTAGAATAAGGACATTTCATTCACTGGGAGGTCTGGGTTCAAGGGTGAAAAAGCACCATCTGGAATGCAGAGGTATAACTGAGTTACTGCACCTGCCAATTTATTAGAATGCAGGATAGTCTATATAGGTGTGACGGCATGATTTCAACTTAGAAGACTAATGGTTGTTCAGAAGGCAGCTTTGCTAGAGAACATTACATTCCAATGACTTCCTAGCATTTCTCATTGATTTGAAAATCACAACAATGATTTGGAGAATTTAAGCATTTTTACCCTCAGCAGTAGGTATCCAAATTCTCAGTCTCTGATCCTGATACAGCTGGTACACACGTAAATGCGACCTTCACTATTCAAAAGTATCACTTACCCCAAATTCCTCAAAAAACTATACTAAGTAAAAACCAAGGGAAACTCTAATTTTCCACCTTTAATGGCTAATGGAAAATCCTTTTGAACTTAATTGACAAAGATACCCCTAAAATCTGCCCTAATGATTGCTCTCTCAGGCACTTTTCTTCCTCTCTTGATCTGGTAATTAGTTTCTCTCGATTCCTGCCAAATAGATTATGGCAACAGAGGCTTCATACAAAACAATATTCTCTTAATGTCTCCTTACTTACCCTAACAATGTTTTTCACACTATTAAACTCCCCCCAACCCCCCCGGGGCCCAAAAAGTCAACGACAAGGCAGATGCAACAGAAATTTCAAGTGGAGGCAGATCTTCACTTGTTTCTGCCAAAATAATCAGTAACTATTGAATGACTTATTTAGTAATTACTTTTTTCCCTTCAGAATGAAGTCTATGAAGGTATATATTTCAGATTGAATGAACTTCCCTAGCCCTCATTTCCAGTGGAGTCACAGAACTGAGATGAGCCTTTCTTTGGGAAGCCCCTTAACCGCATATCCATTACAACTATTAGCCTGCAACCTCCCCATAAATTATAGGAAGACTTCCATCTTTCTCCAGCAAATGTCACAGATATTTCGCCAGCTTGTATATAGCAATGGAACAAGTTCACAGGGTGTCTTCTGGTGTGAACATCAAAACACTGGGATCTTGGGAAAACTGGCTCATTTTAATTCAGGACAATGTGGGTTCTTTCTTATAAAAGTCCCGTATTCAACCTTAAAAGCTAATTTAGAATAGTTCCACCAGAAAACTGATCCACCGCAGCAGCTTGGTCAGCCTATTTTCTTAACCAAATGCAGCTCATCTAAAAGTTAAAAGAAAAAGCAAAAGAAAAATGAAGATAAAATATGGGTTATAAAGAGATGTAGCTTTCACTTTTCCAGATATAAAAATGCATCCTAAATTATTGAATGCATATAGGTTAAACTTGCTTTTGTATCATTTGATCATACCATGTGAATAGAGTCTATTTGGTAGAAGGATCTTTATGTTCCAAAGCATGCTACTCAATCTTCAGATCTTTTAATAGTCAATTAGTGTTCTTATAGGTTGTCGACTTTATGCATTGTGCCCTTCAATGAGAGCTCTTTATGTGTTCCTCAATGAAGATAAATCACATAATTTCTTAACATCCAAGTATTTAAATAGAAAGCTGAATTCAAATGTCAAGGCAAATAGCTCTCCAAAAGTAAATAGATTTCACAAGTGATTTAGGCGCAAAGCCATTAAGGACACTGGTCAAGATCACATAAATAGTAGGTATAGTCAAACTGGGTGGGGAAATGCGGACCTTTCACGGTATGCTGCGAGGAGCTATTAGCAATCATGCATAACTCAGTAAGACAACTACTTCACCGCCCGAGATTGCTTCCCTAATGTCTAGTTCATGTTTTGAGTCTGAGAAAAATATTTTACCAAATGACACCTCCATCAAGGTTCAACTTTTTCATGATACTATTTTCCTTTACAAGAGAAGAATTCCTTAGAAAAAGCTTTAGTCAAAGATGACTCACATTAATTCAATACAACTAGTCCATTGTTTGATTTACTAAAGTATTACTCAACAAAAATTGGAAGATGAAAGGAATGGTGGTAGTGGTGGACGTGACTGTGGGTAATTTAAAATCCACAAACACGAGAGATGGTAGCTGTCTCTGACGGCGAGCAGCTGCAATGATCTTTAGATGATTTCAGGCTACCTCAAAAAAGTTACCAACAAATAATAAATCAGTTAATAAGTATAGACTAAGCCCTAATGGGAAATAGCGCATCAACCCTAGGGTAGCAAGTGCTGGCCAGTCCAAACTCAGAGATGTGATGGGCAATACAGACAATAAGTGTGGCAGGTTAACTTCCCATCAAACTATCAGAGCCTAGTTCAATACACCATAGACAATAATGCCCATGCGCTAAAAGACATTTATAAAGCAGCCTTGCTTCCTCACTTCTGCAATATTTAAGGGATCATCAACTTGACTGATCCATTCCCTTTGTCTACCAAAAGCCAGAGAAAGAATTTCTATTGTTGGACAAATTTATACAATTCCTCCCCAAGACATTTTGTAAATAATGTAATTCCTACAAGTCAAGCACATATAACATAAGGTCGGATAATAAAAAATAGTTATTCTACAGTACTAGAGATAATCTAGAAAATGCACTGAAAGCTTCAATATTTTTGCTAAGGAACAAGTTAAACCACATGAAACCCTCTATAGCAGCTTCTTAAAGAACTGTATGTGTCATAAAGGAAAACAGTAAAATAGAGGAAATTTAGTGCGTACCTCATGTTTTTCCTCTGAATATCTTCTGATATACTCTGTTCCAAGCCAGCTACTTTCTTCAGCAATTCATGGACAGTTCCAGTCATTAACTCAAGCTGTTTCAAGTTCTCTCTTTCTTTAACTCTAAGCAACACTACAGCATTCTCCTTCTCTTGATTAGCCACCAGAAACAACCCTCTCTCTTCATTAGCTTTACTCAACTCTTTGACTGCTAAATTTAACTTCTCATTTAGATTGTTCAACTCCCTTTCATATACTTTAATTTGCTCAAGTCCTTGAGCAAGGTTACCTTTCATGACTTCTGACTCTTTATCCATCTCTGCAATTAGGATTTGCTGTCTACTTGATTCTGCTTTCAAGAGGTCAAGCTCTTGAGAAATTATTTCGCATTGTTTCATCTGTATAGACAATTTACTAGCTGTTTCCTGAGCTAATTTCTCCTTTTCTTCCACCAACAACGCCAACTGCGTTGTCTCCTGCTTTAGCTTTTCATTCTCTGAAATTTTCAATTCCAGTGATCTTTCTCTTTCCATTGCTTCCCATTCAAGTGATACTCGGAGTTTCGTTTCGTTAATATACAAATGATTCAAGTGACACAATTTCTCCTTGACATCCTTCAAAACTTCTGCAAATATCATTCCATCCAACCCTTGCAATATAGCAGACTCCGTATTCAAATTCTCAAATTCAGATTGGCATGAACATTCAGCAACATGAGCAATTTCATGAACATCTTCCCTGATATTTTTCTGAGCATACAAATTGCCAGAAATATGGTGAATGTATGCCATCATCTCCTTGATGACACATATGTATACCACTTCAGAAATGGAAGCTTCAATTTGTGCATCCTCCCGTTTACATGTGAGATTTCTAATCATTTCAAATAATTTTGCCTCGGCGGAAGAATGAGAAGAGATTTGCTTTGCATCATTAGAAATTTGTGAGAGAAGACACTTTACCTCTTTTTTCTTATCAGAAAGAATGCCTCTTAGCCGGTGATTTTCAGCCAGAAGATCTTCCAACCTCTCCCTCATAGTGCCAAAACTTCCAGCATCACCATTAGATTGAGGTATGGTGTTACTTTCCATCAAAATGTCATCCAACTTCAAGAGTACCTCAGGGATTTTTCTCTTCAATCCTTCAAATTCCTTGTCCTTTCTGACAGTCAATGAAAGTCCTCTGTCCTTCATGTATTCTCGCTTGAGACTAAAAACCTCTTCAGTCTTCTCCTGTATCTTGGACTCATGGAATCTTTTCATTTTGGTCATCTCAGTCTTGAAATAACTTATCAATTCATCTCTTCCCATATGTTTTAGTTGAGCTGGGTCCAAATTCTCTGGCCTAGTGATTATCAGCTCATCATGCTTGCCACTACCCTCCCAGGGAGAAGCTGATGGCAAATGGTTACCTGACAGTTTCCGATTCAAGTGATCAGTTCTTTTATTAATCAAACATTCTTCACCATCCTCCAAGGACACTTGCGAAATTAGGTGTCCATTATCATCACCAGACAATAGTTTAGAAAGCACAACCAGTTCCTCACGTAAAGGAGCTGTTATTTCTTTTATCTTCTTCAGCGAACTGTGGTTTTCACACCCATGAGAATAACTATTAAGATCCCAAAGCTTCCTCTCAAACTCACTGTGGAGGCTCCTGATGTAGTCAGTTGTCACAATGGCCTCAATTTCTGCTCTTAGTTCCCATTCCTGCTGCATCTCACGAAGTGACGTCTTAGATATGTGGACCATATCCTTCAGCTGGCTAAAGAAAGAATCTAGTGTACTCTGGAGACCATTGAAAGTACTGTCCACACCAATCAATCTTTCAGAAACGTCCTCCAGCAAGATACCACCCAACCCTACCAACTCATCACCTGAATTAATCCTCCTACAACGATTTCCACCTTTAACGTAGTTTACCTCTTTCTTGAGTTTCACTAGCTGCTCTTTCACTTCACTTATACAGCTCCTCAGAAAATCCGAATTCCCATCACAGTCTTTATGAGGGTTTGAGATGACTAAAAGTGAGTCCTTTGGGTATTCCCCTCATTCAACAGCAACAACGGAATACGCGAAAGCTTATCCCTGCCCTCCACGGTACGATACGCACGCAACGTTTCCTTCAGCCCGGCTATCTCCAGCTGCTTCTCCCCAATCTTCTCCTCGGCCTCCTGCTCCACCGCACTCACCATACCCTTGATGACAGAATCGCTCACCATCCTCGAAATCGTGAGCCTATCGTTGATATCCTGCAAATAAGATTCCAAATCCGCCAAGAGCTCCACGTCCAGACTCTCACTCTCTCTGCCATTACCCACATGGCCGAATGGCCTATCGCTGCACGAGGCGGCGCCATTGTCCGTAACTCTAAAGCTCTCCAAACCAACCTGCTCCTCCATAGATTACAGTACCTAGCGAAATCTCTATCCCCAACAAACACTGCACCCAAAAAAAGAAAAAAAGAAAAAGGGAAACAAAGGTAAATAGAGGACAAGACATCCATCCATGCACCCATAAATTAAAAAAAAAAAAAAAATGTAAAGAACCGAACAAGCACGAGCGACCACAAAACAGTCAAGAAAAGGACAACCCTCCTCAACACTCGCTTTCCGCCGCTTAGCAATTACGCTAGCTAAGCCTTTAAGGAAAGCCGCACAATCTAGCCAAATCCGTCGCCAACGAATAACCGCGAGCCGCCATTTCACGTCGACGGCACGCGGGTCGCCTCCACTTCCCCAGCCCCACAACACGACCACGATGCGCACGCGATTCCTACTCGACCCGAACCCGAAAAGCTCGAGTTTCCAACCGCATTCCAGCTCAATTAACGCGAGGAGGGCAGCAGTTCGAAATTCACGAACCTGAGCTCCGAGCTCCAATCGACGCCCTCCAAGCGAGGACCGTGGAAGCGAGGAAGAAGCTACGGAGGAACCACGAAGCGCCGGGATTCAGGGCGGAGCCCGGGCCGCCATGGGCGAAGAGCTTCGGGAAGGAGGTGGTCTTCGTTCCCGTCCAGCGATTTCTCCGAGTGGGACTGTGGTCTCTGATTTTTTTTTTAGGTTTCTTACAGCGAGAAGAAGACGGGGAAGTTTTTGGTGAGCCGTGAGCGGGAGATGGGGGATGAGGGAACGCGAATTGACCCCGGGGTAATGCGAAATTTACGGGAGTTGCCATTCTGTTGACTTTTTTCTGATAGAGTCCAATGGGAGTAAAGAGTAGATTCCTAGGGGGAATGCCCATTTGATTCCTTCCCCAGTGTTAACGGGATAATGAAACAAATAATTTCTGAATATCGGCCAAACGTACAATATGATTTTTAAATTTTTAATTAATTTAGTGTGGTCAATAAATTTTTTTATACATAATTAATGTATTCCCTGAACTATATAGAAATGTTCAATATAATCCTTCAATTAATTCAAAATTAGGGATAATATTAAACATTTTTATATAGTCCAAGGACTAAATTGAACATATATAAAAAATTTAGAGACTACATTGAATAAATTAAAAAATCATGGACAATATTACATATTGAGTTAAAAGTTCAAAGATAATTTGTGTCATTTTCGCAATGTTAATGCATTACCAATTTTTCTTAAACTTAATTTTGTAGTTAACGATTATTTGTCAATTTCAATGTTTTATATCTATATGAGGATTACAATTTTAAGTTAATTATATACAAATTAAATGCAAAATTTAGTAGCTCACTGAATTAGCTATGAATGAAAGCTATTTATTGTTGACAAAAAATGAAAAACTTCCTTTATTTCCATTTCTAGAAACTGAACATGGAAGAATTAATTCAGAAGATCTAATAAAAATTTTGATACTTTTCTTCGACGTAGTTATAAGTGAGCTCAAGACTGAAAGAATTGAAAAAAAACATCTATTGAAATAAAAGAAATAAGCAAAAAAATTCCTACATGGTCTTACACATGTTAAGTGAATTATTTCATGGGTATTACACTAAATTAATTTTTTCATTAGGCAAAATAATATTATAAAGTGTAATTATTAAAATTATTGGATAGTTACTAATGAGTCTGTTATAGAACATAATTATTAGGGGACAGGCTAGTCTAATTAAGTACGCATAGTTTTGGGTGACACATCCTCAATCCTTGGTGTTGCAGGACGGGCCAGTTTGCTTCCCATGTGATTTACCAACTATCTCTATCGACAGCCATATTTGAGATCTATCTCCCATACTCGATTTCAATGATCTGATATGACATTGTTATTTTTATTTTCCTTTTTTCTCTGTCATCTAAGCTATGTCTATGAGAAGCGTTAGAAATAATTGAAAGATAATAGGAGATTTTTCCATCTCTTCTTTGATTTTTCATATCTCTCTCTTGATTGATTGTGTATATCATTGACTGATAATCGATATTGTAATAGATTTACAAATAATCCCATATACTCTTACATTATAGATATTAACAAAATTTACACAATTCTTTCTTACACATTCTTTTACTAGCAATATTCGATTGAGATCATTTTGCCCTCAATATTCATCGGAAGAACGACTAGGGATAATTATCAAATCAATCTTAAATATATTGCACTTGTACCAATTTAATATTGAACCTTTCAATTTAATCAAATTAATTTTAAATCTTTAGACAAATTACTAATGTAGTTCATCAAGTTAATTTTGATTAGAAATTGATAACATGGATTGCGATCGGCATCGATATGAACAATTTTTGTAATTTTTAGATATGTTTTTTGTGTAATTTTTAATTTTTATATTATATATTTTCATTTTTTCTTCAACAATCAGCCATAGGCCCACAAGTGAAAGCCCAGCAAGACTTGCCCTCACAAGGAAAAGGTCTCTCAAGGCTAGTGAAGTCACCTTATCAGGAATTGGCGAAGGTCAAACTTGCCAACTTCGAACGAGGTTACCCCTCCCCAGCCTAGGGTGATCTTGCCCCTAGAAGGGTGAGCCTCACTTGGTAGGTGAGGTTGACAAGGCCAACCCTCCCTGGCCTCAAGTGACCTTGTCCCTACAATGGTGAGAGCCTCGCTTGACCAATGAGATTGGTCCTTGTTGATCCTCACTTATGACCGGTTATTAACCATCCTAATGATAGAAAATAAAACAATAAAAATTTGTAGGAAAATTCAAAAATAATTTTAAAAAATTATAAAAACTATATTGTCAGCTTTGGTCATGCTGTGTAGAATGGCTAACATTCACGTAATTGATTTTCAGCCAAAATTTGTTGGATAGACTATATTGACAAATTGTCAAAATATTTAGGATTGATCAAATTGAAAAATTTAAGACTGAATTGACATAATATAATAGGTTTATAACTTATTTGGTCATTTCCCCGTAATGATTATGGTCAGCATTATTTCTTACATATGTTAATAGCAACTAGTCTATTATAAAACATATTAATAATAGGACATGCTAGTTTACTTTTCAGATCTCTATTTTTCCTCAACTATGATGATATGAATACGATATACGACATCCTACATTTGTCTGCCTCCTTTGTGATTTATCGATCATCCCTATCGATAGTGATTATTTGAGATCATTCTCCAGACTCAATTTCGATAAATGATACCTGGCATTATCCTGTCAGCTATTAATTGCAACGTGTGAGATTGCCAGGTTTCTTGCAGCAAGAGAACAGGGGAAGTTTTGGTGGGCCGTGAGCTGGCGAGAGAGATGGGGAAAGTGACTTGAGCCCAAAGTCACGCCTTGATTCCCGGCAGTAGCCATTTTGTTGACTTTTTCCTTTTTTTACCGGAGAATCCAATGAGATTCGATTGAAGTAATCTTAGGTATGTTATTGCCATTCCTATGTCCATTTGAAGGATTTTGAAGGACCTAAGGAATGCCCATCTCATTCCTTCACTATGTTAATATATATTAATAAGAAGATAATGGTCAAATTAGTCTTTAACTTGCTGTGCAATTAGTCATAACTAATTTAGTCATAAACTTTTAAATTTTGTCAATGTAGTCCTAAATTGTTAAATGTGAAATTTCGATAGTGTCCACTTATCACAAGAAATTGTTGATGCAACGTCTATTAATGGTGTGGGAGCATCCAATGTAGCTCCATCAACCAACTCAGAACCATCGATGCTTATTTAAGCCAAGAAAGAAATTAGACATCATGTGCTTCGATGGATCATTTTGAATAAATAATGTCGATTACTTATCGATACTTCATGGAATGCTGATAACTATTAATGGGAGGCCATTTTAGACGTTTTGCATGACCAATTAATGAATTTTCGGGAGGGTTATTTTCTGGTCAAGGGAGGAGCACGAATTTTGGAAAGCTGAAGGTTCAAGAATGCAAGTTCCCGTGCTAATAAATGTATTTCCTAAGTTCCTAGGTGTCTTTTATTGTTATGTAGTTTTGAAGAGTCAAAGGTCTAAGTTCCTAAGTCATTAAAGTTTGTTTTTATTTTTATTTTTTTATTTCCTAAGTCTAAAATCCTTGATAAACAGGGGAAAATTATCCAATGTAAGGAGATACGGATTTGATGAATGAAAATTGTGAGATTTCCTCTACTTGAGCGAACTTCTTCGGAGAATGGATAACTCATTTCGATCTCTTTATCCTTGGAGCGTAGATCACTCATTGGTAGTGAGCCAAGAAGCCCTTTATCCTTGGCTGGTGGAATCTTTAGGCCTTGGTGGTGAGCTTCTCCTATCCCAAAGTCCTTTATCCTTGGCTGGTGGAAGCTTTAGGCCTTGGTGATGAACTTCGTAGATCTCGATCCTCATCTTTGGTTGGTGGCATGGCCTTTATACCTTGGAAGGAGATCGTTCTATCTTTTCTTATTCCCCTACGTTTCTTCCCCGTATACTCTACTCGATACACTTAACTAGAAAAATCCCAAAAGAAAAAAATTTCCGTTCGGAATCACTCACCCCATCACGCATCAATTAAACATTGGTTGTCTTACGTAGTACACTAACGTGGACAACTTTACTTGAGACAATGTCTTACGTGGATTGTCACATTACCGATTTCTAATGACAATTAATCAAAAGGATTTATTCAAATTTCACATAAATGTTTAGAATTATGTTGGTAAAATTGAAAATATAGATTGAATAATATTTGTACCATAGGTTCAAGATTGGATTGGTAATTTTTACAATACCAATTATAGTATTCTTAAACTTATAATTTTTTCTTCTTCAACCTCCGTGGAGGTGAGGGGTTGAGCTAGATCTCTCCCTCCCTCCCTTTTTCCTTTTCTTTGACTAATTTGGTTATCTATTTACTTTTTTTTGCTTTTCTCTTGTTTTGATTAGTTTCTCTTTTGATCTAGTATAGAACCATAAGCTTTTCTCTCTCGTTTTAGGAAAATTTCTATCTCAATCTAGTCTAAATTTGGGATTTTTTAGGTATGATTTTAGGCTTTCGCTTCTCTTGGATTTCGGTGGTTTACAAGTCTAGTTTTAAAAGAGATTAGAGGAGCTTCGTAAAAATTTCACTCTCACGGGTGTTAGATATATGCTTATTCAACTTTATTACTCTAAATGGCATTGATGTTAAGAACGATGAACTTAGGCATGCACTATCAAAAGACAAAGTCATAACAACATTTTGAGATCTTGGTATGTGCTTATTGCTGAAAATAGATTTAGTGATCGGCCACTGATTTTGATTTAAAAAAGCTAGAGATTTGTTCTTAAAGTGTTTGACTTTTCACTAATTGATCTTGTTATATGGAGGTTATATTGTTTTTAAATTGTTTGGGATTTGTCTTGGTTTGTTGTAGAGTGCGTGGTTTTTCTTTAATATTTCTATCGAAATGAATTAATTTATTTTGACCAAAAAAAAAACTCATAATTGACAATTATATGTTTTTTAAATGCTTTGTACTGACCAAAAAAAAAATGCTTTGTACTTAAGTGAGGACAAATTCAATGTAAAATATAGAAATTCATTAAACTGAGAAAGATACTCACGTACGTCAAATGAATTATTCTATGGATATCATTACTTTTTTTTATTAATCCAAAGAATATCATAAATTGTAATAATTAAATTAGTTACAAATCAGTCTATTTTTTTTTAAATAATGATACATTTTAGTGAAATAGTTTATATTGTTTATAATAGTTATGATTTTTAATTTATTGATTACAATTTTCGTATTATCTAGTAAGTTATACAAAAATTCAAATATAGCATATTGCTATAGCTGAAATGATTGGGGAATGGGATTCTTGGTTCGATTTCTATGCAAAGAACCAAAGGATTCTGAAAAAAAAAAGGTAAACAAGCTTCGGAACAAGTAAACGATTTGTGGGTGGTTGAATTAGTCAATTTTCAGGAAGAGCCTTTTCATTTTTGGGGGTTTTAGCAACTCAGTCCGCTACTGTATTTGCTTCTCTACCACAATAGGCTATCTTGATATCTGAAAACCAGGTCAATAGCTCACATCCTTCTGCGATAAGTGGATCTACCTTGCACAAACTCTGATCTACTGATTTCAACTCAGGAAGAGTCGGACTCAAGAACTAAACTCTCGTGTGTGTGTGTGTTTGTGTCCGAGAATCTAGATGTTATAAGTGTTAGATGTATGCCCTAAAGCTGCTATGTAATAGTTACATCTTAGGGATTTCAATTGTACATATAAAGAATATGTTCTTTTATTTTAAAAGGGATCGATTAATTAATTATTTATTAGTTTAATTAATTAATTAATGCCTTTTAATAACTAATAAAATTAATAATAAAATTGAGCTTCATGCATGTGCACGAATTCGTGCACATGCACGAAGCAATGATGGTCAGAGGTTGCTGATCGGTTTTATTTTAAATAGAAAGAAATGGGCGTGCGTTTTGTTTTTGAGAATGAGAAGATGCTTTGCTGAAAATAGAGAGTAAAGTGTGTGCGTGTTCTTGAGTCTTTGAGACGCAAGAAAGAAGAGCATTATCTCATTCGAGCCGTGACTATTATACATCAAGAATACGACGGATTATTTCCACGTGATTGCTAGCACGATCGAAGTGGTGAATATCCGAAAGCTCTCTCTTCTGTTCGACGTTCGTTGTTGGTGTGTCTAAACTAAAGGTCCGACGCTTGTGGGACTCGAATTGTAGAACATCCCAACCGACTCGTTTCAAAGCGCGCTTCGAGAGATATTTCGTTTAACTCCCTTTTATGTTCAGATTTTTGATTAAAACGCACGAACAACGCCTTAGGAGAATCATGTGTAATATATATCTTTGTTTCCGCTGCGTTCATTTCGTTAATTTCTCTTATTCATGATTCATGAAACCCCAACAATAAGCTCCAACAGCTTTATCAGCACACACGGAAACTTGGAAAATTTTTGGCATTACACAACCTTTATAGTAAATCATTTATATTTGGAAGGGGATATCTTATCTTTTTTTTTTTGGGTCATAAATATCTTATCCCTTTGAGAGCTTTGTTTAGGCACTTACAATTGATGGCAAGTGCCTCCTCTTTCTAACTCAGCATTCTTATGTACGTAAAATGCATAGCAGCTCCAATGCGATATGGTTTCGTTACTTTGAATTGGTCTAGCGTTTGTGATGATTTTGATTTTCAATGAGAGTCTCTTTCATATGGTAAATCTAGCTCTATGTTGTTTCCTATCCCAAAAGGCATTGGGATGAAGGTCTCATTGGAAGAAGGGGAAGGGGAGGCTCCTTCCCTACCAAATGAGGACGAGAGGTTGGAGGAAGAGGGATGAACTTCCCAGATCCAAGATAGGGACTTTTCTCTTGAGGGTTCCTTCGTAATCCTTCCTTAGGAAGAAAAATTTTCCATTTGTATACGCTACCCCTAATTCCCTTTCAATTTCATGCACCAAGCCTCAAGGATCCTTGGATCCCAAATTTGAAAGTTTTTTGATTCATGTTTGACTTGTCGTTTGCGGTTTCAAGATTCAATCGTGTCAATTATTTAGGTTTTATGTATCAACTAGTTTTACTTTTGTAATCAAATCCTATGAATCAAATTTAAGGTTTATTTATTTTACGGAAAATGAATAATTTGTTAAAATATTTTCCTAAAACTGACCGCCTGTATTATTTACAAAAATGGATGAATGAATTTCAAAATAAGCGATCATTTTTAAAAAAATGTTTTCCTAATTTATTTATATTTTATGAATCAAATGAAGCTTTAAGTATTATCTAATGCGAGATTGATAAATTTAATCCTCGTTCTAGCTTTGTGATTTCTTCATTCATCAATGCATTTATCGAAGGCTTTTGACATTCTTATCTTCGAGTTTATACCATCAGATCCGGAAATGCTATCGGAATTATCATCATTTCAATCTTTTTTTGTTCTCTTTCTTTCGCGAACTCATTTGGTTTCTCTCCAATTATTTCGATTCTGCATCATTGCGACTTCTTTCTTTCGTCAACTCATTTGGTTTCTCTCTCCAATCGATCCCTTTCCAACAAGATTGGTAATGTAATAAGTCCTAATCATACCTACATGTGATCAAACTGTCTCAGGTGTATTGGGCGTTCTCTCCTCCCCTTCTTGATTTCTCTCTGACTGAACTTGATGTGAAGTTCTTTCTCATATCTTCTGGTTTGGCGCCTTCGTATAGAGTTGCGGTCGAGAGCACCACAAGGCGTCCCGCTCCAGCTGCCGTACACTACTCTGCTGTTCATGTCGGAAGCGTCTCGAACTCTAGCATGTACTCCCCTACTTCGATATGTCATTCTGTTGTCGGAGGGAGGTTGATTTTGTCAGAATCAGAAGTACGGATGCTTCAGGTACTGGTTTCATGCTGTTCAGCTCCTGTCCAGACTTCAAGCTTGACTACTTTGCATTTGCCTAAGGCACTAATGACTGATTGTTATGACCCGAGTTAGGTTGATTTTGTGCGTGATCCTGGATCAATTGGTTCCACTAGATTTAAGAGTTTATCGAGGCGATTTTTGGCATAAATTTAGGTGTGCTTTTAGGCTGTCTTTTCAGATTTAATCTGACGTGCAGCTACTTAAGAGATGTTGGGTTCTTTTGTATACTTAGTTTGCATGATCTGGAGGACAGGAATCCCCCACATTGATGCGCAAGAAGTTTGGGTTTATGAATCTCGGGTCGACACACTGACGTTTAAGCCGATGAAGGCTTTTCGGAGTAAGATTGGTGATCGATGTTAGGTCAGATCCGGTAGTTACATGATTAGCCTTGTCGTCGATGTCCTCAATAGCTTTGCCTCCATCGCTGTTGAATTCAACTAGCCGGACCTATGTCTCAGTGGTGCTCGAAGACAGCGTTCTTGCTTTGGGTCCGACACCACTTTGGGTGGGCGTCGGCACAATGGACAAGCATCTGCTGCTTACTTGGCTGCATTTGTTTTACCAAAAGATAAATGATTTGAAAAGCTTTTTCTAAAAAATGATTGCTTACATCACTTATAAAAATGGATTTTTATCATCAATGAGAATGTTTAAGCATAAATTATTATCGATAATGAAAATATTTTTCGTTAACTAAATATTTCAAACGACACAAACGATCATTTTTAGAAAAATGTTTTCCAAATTATTTATTTTTTCATAAAACAAACGAAGCTTTTGGGGTGAGTTTATTTCATGAAAAACTCAATAATAAAGGAAAATAATTTCCAAGAAAATTTTCTAAGAATACGGTTAATTTTCCTTTGTTTGGTGATACATGATCGAAAATGTTTTATGATGTTTGAATCTCATCACGCAAAAAAAAAAAAAAATCAAAATTTTAAATATTTTTATTTATTTTATTTTTTAAAAATTTGAAATTTTAATTATTTTTCTTCTTTTTTTCTTTTCTTTTTAAAAATTGAATTTTTAATTTCTTTTTTTGTCTATTCTTCTTTTCTTTCCTTCTCTTTTTCCTCCTTCCTTTGCCATGACCGATTGGCAACGACCATAGGCTAGCTTGAGCTTGCCGAGATCTAGCGAGCTTGAGCTTGCTCTTAACTGCTAAACCTCAAGGCTTGCTGGGATCTAGCGAGCTCGAGCCTCGCCATATTCGATGAGGTCGCTCCTTGCTAGCTAGCACCTATAGCCTATTGCTAGCCGTCATCCAAGCCGGTGACTAGTAGAGGAGGGAAAGGAAAAAGAAAAAGGAAATAAAAGAAAAAAAAATCGAGAGGAACAATTTCGGATAGTGTTTTTATCTCTTTAGATTTAAGAATTCACTTTTCTAAATTTATGCATTAATATTTTCGTTAACCAGAATGTGTTTTCAGTTGACTAGTCATTATTCGCAAATTGAACGGGTGAAAGTTCGGAAAATTAATTCCTTGAAAACACTTTTCCCTAAATAAATGGACCCTTAATTTATTGGAAACGGATGGAGAGCTTCATCTTCACTTGAAAAACTATTTCTTGAAACTTATATTTGTTTCAATTTTAAGGTGATATCTCCATTCAGTTTGGTCCCACCATATTATTTTCTAACGGAGCTATGAGGAAGAACCGACCATCGGGATTGAATTAATGGTTCAATTTGTACCACACCATCTACTGTTAGGTGATGGGAGGCATCTTGAGAATTTCCTTGCATGGCTCAATCACCAGAATTACACTCACTTAGAGTCCTTGATCAGCTAAAATGATCCATGTGAATTTGAAGCCTTATGGGTTGCGTTTTCCTCTACAGTCGATCGAAGTAGGGGTAAGTATCGATTCAGGGTCAACCTTAGACCGACCTTGGACTGGCCCAATCCTACCGGTCTTGGTTCAATTTCTAGGGAGACTAAGTCGATCCTTGATCCTAGGATTTCTGAACCAGCATTGTGCGGGTTGGTATTCAGTCATCGGTTGCCCTTTCAAATGGTACAAAAAATAAAATAAAATAATTATCGATTGGTCCCGAGTTGATCTCGGTTCCAAGCTCAATAGGATCGATTCTCGATCCCAAAATCAAGGATCGATCGTGCGGATTGGTCTTAGGGTTAGGGGGTGGACCATACTCACCCTTAGATTGAAGAGAACTCTTCAGAGTCAATCTTTCGATCAGTTTCTCACAAATCTGGAGTTTTAAGTGAAAATAAAGAAAGGCGATCACGTTCGTAAGCCATCAATCATAAGCCAAAGATGGCGAGAGCATATGGTCACGGTAACGGCCAAAATCCATCGGTTGTGTCAATCGTTTCCAAACCGGGAAAGCATCTAATACATCAGTCGCATAACTGTCCTGAGGAAAGCAAGCCAATCGCTTTTCCACAAGACGGTCGCCCCTAGTTACACATGACCTAATCGCTGTGCACGAATTTCGACAAAAGGCCCATGTACGTCGCGTGGTTCGAGGAATGCATATAACACTTCCTCCTCAAACCCCAGGCAGCATCCATCCATTTTTCTGGCTTGCCATAGCCAATGAGCTCCGGCAACGATTTCGAATTCACCAGAAAAACCAACTAGAAAAGTCCGCACAGAATCCGATTAATTTGACCGCAAATGATTCGAAATTGACGAAATGGGGGAGGAGCAGGCTTTTTCACTGTCGCTCGAGGCCTCACGGGTTCATCCGTGAGTAAACTGAAACGGGTGAAACATCACATGGCTTCACATGCCGAAAGAGGACAAAGGAAACATCGGCGACCCCCCTGACTTTTCCCTTGTTGTTCCACCGGACAGTGGGTCACGCGCGCTCCTTTAGCTTATTATAGCCTTTGGTTCATCCAATCCCGGCGTGAACTTCGTTTTAAATAAAAAAACATTTTATCTTACTTTTGAGACTTGGAATTAGTTCAATCTAGGGTAGAATCTATCTGGACACAATTATTTGGATCGGAATTGATATAATCGCATGACATCAGCAAGTGCGTGCATCTCATCGATCTTTAGTCGGGAAACTAATTCTGACACGCACCGCAAATCCTTTTAGAGGAGTGTAAATCGGGTCATCAGTGTTGACACAACCAATGGTTATGGGCCGCATTTGATTTCGTTTACAGGACCAGAGCCAAACAATTGAGTTTTAGGGTTGAGCCATTTTGGTTTAGGAACCACCCGAATTGGACTTACCTAGCCGGTTTTGAGACGGCTTGCTCGGGACCGGTCCGATTCCCATTTTCAAAACTGAGAGCTGTCCTTGACTGGTTTCGGGATAAAATTTTGAACCAAGTCGGTTTTAAATTGGCATATTACTAACCTTAGCTGATTTGTTATTCCCACAAATGCCACATTTGATTCCATTTACGATTCTAGAGACAACAATTGAGTTTTAGGAGTGAGCAATTTTAGTTTAGGAACCGCCCGAACTGGACTTACTCGGCCCATTCCTAGCTGGTTCACTCGGAACTGGTCTGATTTCCAAAAGCCGTGAGCCATTCTTGACTGGTTCTAGGGTGGAACTAGGAACCTAAACCAGTTTTGAACCGGCACACTTCTAACCCTAGCTGATTTTTCTTCGCACAGACGCAAGTTATTTACACCGTCACACGTGTAAGCCAAACAACGTTCAGCCGAGTTACCCCTAAGACGTCGCCGTTTTAAGTGAAGCCAGAATGTCAATGCTTCGGACCGTGATTTATATTCTCTGTCTCCGGTCTTCGCTGCTTTGTCACGGAGTGCACTCCAGTAGCTCCAGCTTCATCACTGCACTTGGATATCTTCAGTACATTAGAGAGAGAGAGAGAGAGAGAGAGAGAGAGAGATGGTGGGTTCAAGAGAATCCATAGCCATCATGTTCACCGTCGTTCTCGTCCTGCTCTCGACCACCGTCGGACCGTCGACAGCGAGAGAGCTCCGCCCAGCGGATCACGGCCTGGAGTACCAGAGCTCACCGCCCTCGGGAGTGGACCCGCCACCAGACATGACGTCGTTCTTCGGGACATCGTCATCAGCATCTCCGCCGCCGCCGCCGTCGTCTTCGTCCTCATCCAACTCTCCAGCCACGGACACCGCATTGACAGGGCCGATGGAATCGAGCAGCTCCTGGCCGCAGCATAGCGGCGGCAACGGCGGCGGAGGCGGCGGCGGCGGAGGAGGGAGGGATCGGGTGAGGGACGTGCTGGTGGTGGCGAGCATAGCATGTGGGGCCGTCGGGGTGGTGCTGCTGGGGGCGTCGGCTTTTCTTTTGCTCTTCCGGTTCAAAAGAGAAAGAGCCCGACCAGAACCTCAGTCAACAAGTCAACAAGAAAAATAATATTCCAAAGCAAGTAACTGTTTTTACCATTGCTTGCTTTCTCTTCTTTCCTTTC
Organism: Eucalyptus microcorys; assembly: GCA_014182515.1. NCBI lineage: Eukaryota > Viridiplantae > Streptophyta > Magnoliopsida > Myrtales > Myrtaceae > Eucalyptus > Eucalyptus microcorys. The sequence goes on along the minus strand of CM024566.1, from coordinate 21,399,875 downwards.
TTTTTTAATCTTTCGCTTTTTTTTTTTCAATTTTTCTTGCTTTTCATTGCATGTTATGTAAATCGAAGAGATGGGGTTTATGATTTATGTAAATATGCTAATATTCCTGACGAAATTAAAAAAAAAAAAAAAAAAAAGAGGGAGGAAAGAAAGGTGTTTTCACTGCTTATTTTATTTTTTTAGTTTTTCGCTTTTATTTCTTTTTCCTTGCATGTAAAATTTGGGGAGTGTACTTATTTTTATTTCTTCTTGAAGATGCCTGGTTATTGATTTATAATTGATTTACGGTGGTTGGATGGATCGTCGTCCACTTAAATGACGTTCTTGTTAGTGGTAGATAACAGCTGAAATTGGTAGGTGGAGAAGGACGAGTTGTCTATCTAAACACTCCTGAAATGGAATGCAATTAGTGTTATTTCGATGAAGCACTGTGACGTCCAAGAACGTAGCATTTCAACTAGAAGTTAGATTTACGACCACCCCCTTCCCCCTAAAAAAAAAAAAAAAAAAAAAAAAAAAAAAAAAACAAAAAAACACACACACACAAGAAGTTAGGTTCATTGTTGATGTCGTCCTCGCTGTCCGCTGCGTCGGAAAGGATTATGCCTTACCGATCCTTTCAACCTTGTGCAATTAGCCGTGTTATTGTCCCCCTTCGAGCTCCCCGGAAAATTTCCTGGATTCCCAACCACAGCTCCACCGTTGAAATGGATAATCGGTGCACCACAACTTGTTCTTCCTAATAGACCTATCACGTAGTACGTTAGGATAGTGGCTGTTGAGACGGATGTGCAAGTAGTGTTAAAAATGTTTTGTTTCGAAAATGTTGGCATAGTGTGATGTGGAACAACTAATATTTCTACTTTACCAAAAAAACAACTAATATTTCTACTTTGTCCGTAACTTATTGAATTAGGTTTTTGAGTGAAGATTGGTTAATTGAATATGTTGACAGGCTCGTGTGAGGGGGAGATAGTTGAGATGCACTAGAACATTTAAATATTGTATCATGCTTTGATATCATGTAAGGTATCGTGAGACTATTGTCAACTATTTCAAAAGTAAAAACAAGTTCTCTTTAATGGTATTAGAGTAGAAGGTCCAAGCTTTTGAAATAGTTGTTAGTAATATAAGAGGAGGCTTTTAGTTCAAATCTTTTGAAGCCCTTATTTCCTCACCTATAACATTTTTCCACACTTTAGTCCTAGGGTAAAGTCCAACCTACATGTAAGAAAGAATGTTTTAATATTCAAATATTAAATCGGTTTTTCATCTAATAGTTTAAATTTTCTGAATAATTGATAGTGTTCCCATAATATTTTACACGTGTGAGTTGTGTTGTAAATTCCCAAATAGGAATAATTGGTGCGGTATGAAGTAATTAACTATTCTAATTAGCCACAATTTATTGACTTTATGTTTTTGAGTAAATGTAGTTCTAATTGGATATATCAAAGGGGGATGAGTTAGACTTCCTCTTGATGATCTTTCCTATAAATGTATCTGGTCTCAGAGGTGTCACCTGACAATACCAACAACTATAGGTCAGATTTCCCTAACTTGCAATAACTTCTTTTAGGGTTCGTGATGAGCTTTGATAGTTGGCAGAGCTTCCCGCGAATTTAGCAAGGTTTATTGAGTTTTCGTCTTCATCATTGTTTATTGTTCGAACCTTACCAACTTAGTTCATCTAGAAATAATTGATGGCACTTTTAAGTCCCAAAAAAACCAGACGAGTTCAAACTCCAGAGGAAGATTGGCTAGGGAGGTTATCTAAACTGAGGAAATTGTCACTAAGTTGAAGATATGATCTTGCCTCCAACTGATTTGGGTTCCCATTCTCGAATCGAAGAACTCAAAATAACTCGTGTTGACCCACAATCTCTGACGCGACTTTCCATCTAGTCTGGAAGATTTGACTTTGGTAGAATGGAGTCACCATTAGAGTGGTCACTCCTTTCCAACTTGAAAAAATTGTCCACTTGAGAGCACCGACGGTGTTGGCTAACAGGGATCGAGTTTGATGTGCTTGGACAGATAGAGAACCTGCATTCCTTGTCTGTTAACATTTTGTGAATTGATCGTGAGGCTTTCCAAGCTATCGTGGTTAAAGCAGCTCCGATGGTTGGTTTCGATTAAATTGCCTGGAGCTAATTGAGATTCAAGGCTTACAGGACTGGAATCCTTTGGAAGAGTTATCAATTGAGGATTGTCGTTGCGTTCAAAGTATACATAATCTATCAAATTCACAGAAGCTAAAGGAATTGACTTTTTATTCTTGTACATCACTGGAATTGAGTTTTCATTCTTGTTACATGACTTCGATATCCCTTTCCAAATTCACTATGAGGGAGAAATCTATAGGTAGGACCTTTTCTCAGATTGTCAAGGCAGAACCTTTTTCATTTGCTTGTGAGGCTTTCCAGTCAATCATTCCATGTTCAGAGCACCTCCAACGGGTGGTATTGACTGAATGCCCAGAGCTAATTCAGGGCTTGAAGGAAATTGGAATAATCTGTTTTCTTCTCTCTTTCTCCCGCCAAAATAGGAAATGAAATCATTGAATCCACTGCCAATTGAATTCAACTTCTCTAAAGAAAGGTTACCCGGTCTATCAAATAAACTGAGCCGCGGGATGCTCTGGCTGGTATGATTTCAGAGGTAAAAGCAAGAGCAATGCGATTCTGTTCATTGTGGTCGTCATTAAAATGTCAACACAAGTCTGTCTTTCAAATGATCTACATATCCATTTCCCACTTCGCAGTGAAATGAATCGGCGACTTTTAGTTCGTTTTTAGCCTTTTAGTTAGTCACTTAAAACAAACGGTTTTGGGTACTTCAGTGAAGAGATACCGGAAGATCAAGAGAGACAAGTCAAAAGTACAAAATAAGTAAAAGAAAGTTATAAGAGATGAGATGTGGAGCATATAGTACTCATAGAGGACCGTAGAATTGACCACGGAAAGTAAAAGGATTCATGTTAGTGACCACATAGTGATAAGTTCATTGTCTGTGTTATAATATGTCTTGAGTTTGAATTATTTTTAAAACCTGATCTAATTAAGGAAAAGAAGACATGACTAGAAAGAGAGATACCTACATACATACATACATACATATAACTTACTAAATAACTTCTTATTTGTGTATACATACATATGTAACTTACTAAATAACTTCTTATTTGCGTAGTTGCAATTGAAAAGCTCTCTTGAACCAAAGCATGGTAATCATCCTCCCAATTGATAATTTTTCGATAGTTCTATCCACCATCCGAAAATAGTAGATCCTCCAAGATCAATTGACATGTAATATTCCACAGAATCCCATTAATGCCACTGCGAAACCTAATCCTAATCCTGAGTAAAACCAATTAACAACATAATCACTTTCATTATGCTCATCTTTCGAACAAACTTTCAAAGGAGGAGCTCCATAAAGTGCATGGTTGCCATAATAAACAGATTGATCATCTAGAGTGCTTAGTTGATTCCCTGATGGAATAGGATATGCTACCAGATAAATTGTTGAAGGAAAGATCCAAACGACTTAGAAAGTATAAATTGGATATGCTACGAGGGATTTCACCCAATAGCTTGTTATTGGATAGATCAAGAGATTCCAAATATCTCAAGTTACCAATATCTAAAGGGATTTTCCCGATCAGCTTATTTCGAGAGAGGTTCAAATTCTGAAGTTGAACAAACCTAGTTAGCCCTTCCGGTATTTGTCCTTCTAGTGCATTGCTTGAAAGGTCAATGGAAAACAAATATCGGAGCGACGCAGTGAATTCCAAGCTTATTCCTTTTATATTAACCACCATAATGAAGAAAAGCCTCCTCCAATAATCCATTGGATATGAACCAAAACTAGAATTGGCTCACATCTAGTGAGAAGTCGCTAAAACAAGGAGGAATGCCTCCAGAGAGGTTGTTATGTGCTAGGCTTAGATATTGGAGTTCAGAATTGTGACATAATTGCCAAGGAATGTTCTTGGTGAAGTAATTTCTCTCAAGATTGATTACCTTAAATCCTCTGCTAAATGGAGGTATTCTACTAGTGAATAAATTGTCATTGAGATCAAGGATTTCCAAGGAAGATAGGCCTTTTAAACATTTTGGAAGCACTCCATTCAAGCCATTTTTATGGAGGCCTAGAACTTGCAACTCCTTCAATTCACATAGATAGTTTGGAAACCGACCATTTAACTTATTGTCACCCAATGAAATCCAAAACAAAGTAAATTGCAACCCCCAACATGGTGAAAGTCTTCCAAATAGTTGGTTCTTAGAGAGATCAAGATAATACAAACTATCAAACATACATGTAAAATTTGAAATGTCACCATTGAGGTTATTTCCAAAAAGTGACAATTGAAATAATCTTGGTGTCTTTTTTCCAACAATTTCGAATATGTTGCCTTTGAGCATATTGCTCGAGAGATCTAACTCTCTAGTGTTATTTAAAACATCAGGTAGCCAATGGGGAACATTAGCTGCGATGCCAGCATTTGACATGTGCAAGGACAAAATGTTCCTTTGAGTTCGAAGCCAATTTGGAAATTCTGGTCCTACCTTGCAACTTGACAAGTAAATCATTTTTAATTGGAATGGAGGAACCCAAGATGCACTAACATTTATAACAAGCTTGTTCAATGATAACATAAAATAGGTCAAGTTGGTGAGATTTGCCAAGTGAAGTTCGCTGATAACTCCATCCAATCGATTATTACGAAAGTCCAAATCTATTAGATTGGATAGTTGCCCTATACTTTCTGGAATGTTCCCACTCAAATTATTTTCATCGAGGAACAAATATCTTAGAGATGATAATTGACCCATAGTGGCAGGAATAGGACCTAAAATCAAGTTAGATTCAAGATCAAGGACTTCAAGATCTTTCAAATCCCCAAATTGATTGGGTAGATGACCAATGAAATTGTTCACACCAAGGCTTAGATACTTCAGATGCTTCAATTCACTAAGAGCGGGAAGAACCTTACCTCCTAGATGGCACTCTTCTCGATCGAGCTCCAAGATGTGACCAGTTTTATTGTTGCATTTGACTCCATCCCACTTGCAACAATTCTCACCGATCCACGATGACAGACATCTCAAAGGATCGGTGAGATTCTGCTTGAACTTCAGAAGAACTTCCCTCTCGGCACCAATGCAGCTTACATTTGTTAAGGCATTGGAGTGACTGAATTTCAAGGCTTGAATGACAAAGAGTGCATGCAAGAGCGCAAAGATGAAGTTAGTGTAGAAGTAGGACGCCATTGTTGTTTAAAATGAACCTGAGAACTTCCATTTATAATGGCAAAGCGACCCTTCCTTTAAGAAATATTATATTTTTTATTCACAAAAATGTAGAAAAAAATGAGAAGGAAATTAACATATTTTCTAAGTCCAACCTCTGATCGCTTGTCACCTAGAGCGACTTAAAAATTCCAAGTCGTGCGTTGCAAGACCCGTTGAATCGTTTAAGACATCAATCGAGCAAACCGTTGAAATGGTGTTACCAAAGAGTAAACATTGGGTTTGGGCTCCCCCAGGAAAACTTCGGCCGAAAGCTGTTGAAGACTATGGGAAGCCCCTTGAAAAAAGATCTTTTTGGACTTTTCTTCATGCCGTGAGGGAAAAAGAAAAAAAGGGTGGTTCTGTCCATCATAAGTTGATTTTCTATTTTCCTTTTCCTGTGTCCACAGCAATTTTAAGAAAAAGATAAAGGTTTCGTTTGCTGTTTGTTCAGCTGAAAATGAATTTCTTGTGAAATATTTTCCTAAAAATGATTACTTATAATAATTAGTTAATGAAAAATATTTTCATTATCGACAATAATTTATATCCAAATATTTTCATGGACAATGAAAATTATTATTCATTCAGTCATTTTTTGAGCGATATAAGCGATTATTTTTAGTAAAATATTTTTCAAATTATTTATATTTCGTACGACAAAATGGCTCTAAACAATAACTAATTGTCACCAATTTTTTTGTTTCCACCCCAAATCAGAAGCCACTAACTGTCATTGTTCTTCGCGTGAAAAGAAGCACTTCACTTGGGTAATATGGGAACCTGAAATGCGCGAGTCATGATGCGGAGGCAATAGTTTCAGATTCTGCTCTCGTGATCAAAGCTATGTAGATTGAAGTAGTTATTTATTAGCTCTTGAAGAAAACTTCCGGCTACGTCGAAGCTATCCTCAGTTCCTTTTCCTGAAGTTTAGAAGAGCTTCCCTCTCTGTATTAATAGAGCTTACATTAGTTGGAGCACGGAATTCCAATGCTTGAATTACAAAAAGTGTACACGAGAGCTTAGACTTAAAAACTAAAAGTTAGGGGATAATTACCAAAAAGGTTTTAAACTTATTAGATGGATAATTCAGTCATAAGCATTTTAATTTGACCAATTTTTTTTTCTAAATAGTTAGACAATTTGTCAATATAGTTTTTATGATCAATTTTGGGAGGAAATTACTAACGTGATCACTAGTTGCGGAATGTGACACACCCAATTCTAACATGGACAATTTTTACAATTATTTAAAAATAACATTTTTGAATTTTATATTTTATTTTCTTCATTTTTTTTTTTAACTATGGCTTCTCTAGCCACAAGCAAGGCCCGACGACCCTCACTAGTCATTGGGCAAGGGTTGCAACACCCTTGCCTAGATCTAGCGACTTGCGCCACAATTGAGGCAATGAACTAGTGGAGGGCAATAAGAAAAAAATAAAAAAATAAAGAAAATATTTTTAAAAAATTGTTCAACGTTAACGTGGATTGTGTTATGTAGGACGGCCAATGTCGGCATTAGCAATTTCTAGCAAAAATTGGCTGAAGGACGGCAAATCTCTAAAAGATTTAAAACTGAATTAATGTTTGTACAATAAATTTAAAGTCTTAAAAAAAAATTTCCCTCTAGGGTAGGACGCCATAGTTCTTCGCACTTTTCCAACTTAGGATTCGCAAATACATTAGTGCTAGGTTGGGTCAAACGGATCTCTTTATTTGATTCACAAGGAAAAAACGCTTAATCTTTTCCATATCCTAAATTATGATTTGATATTTCCAAGTCAATGCCCTCCAAGACCCATCCAGTCCTTTATGTCGTTTATTATTTTGTACTCTAAACCTTTCAACAATCTCATGACATCTTATTTTATTTGCCAATGTAGAAAGTTTCCATTTGCAACCAAATTGTAAGTTGTGATAGAAAGTCCAATCAAGAGAATATAGGACTTGTTGTCAAGTGATGTGAAATTACATTTCAACACCTCCTCTCACATTCAAGCCAGATTAAGAGTGACATGAGGAATTTGATTGATGAGGCGTGGACATGCATATGCAAAGGTTTAGGATTATATTGGCAAATCTTTAAAAGGTTTAAAACTGCATTGACATCTATATAATAAATTTAAAGTTTTCAAAATAATTTTCCTTTTAGGGAAGGACACCATAGTTCTTTGCACTTCTCCAACTTAGGATTCGATGAATACATTAGTGCCAGGTTGGGTCAAACAAATCTCTTTATTTTATTCACAAGGAAAAGGCACTTAATCTTTTCCATATCCTAAATGATGATTTGATATTTCCAAGTCAATGCCCTCCAAGACCCGTCTAGTCCTTTATGTCGTATTATTTTGTACTCTAAACCTTTCAACAATCTCATCTGCCAATGTAGAAAGTTTCTTTTGCAACCGAATTGTAAGTTGTGATAGAAAGTCCAATCAAGAGAATATAGGACCTTTCATCAGGGAATGTGGAATTACATTTCAACACCTCCTCTCACGTTCAAGCCAGATTAAGAGTGACGTGAGGAATTGACTGATGAGGGGTGGACATGCATATGCAAACGGGATAACACTAACTCTAATATTATGATAATTATTAAGATGAATGAGACCACCTGAATATAAAGAGCATAAAAGATCTATTGTCAAGCAATGTGAGATAATATTTTAACAAATTATTCTTACTATTACGCATATCACGTTTTTTGTAGATGCTGATTGGTAAAGCAATCCCATAGTCATGCCAAGACCGATGCCATCTGTGATGGTAAAAGAATACCCCAAGTACCAAAACTTTGCATAATGGGATACTTAAGTGCCAAAAGTTATAAAGTGACACTTAAATGTCACATTTTTTTAAAAGTGAGATACTTGAGTGCCACATTCGATGAACCTGGTTGGAAATCCTATGTGGCAATTAAATATTAATATAGCTTGCCTACGTGGCTCGCCGAAAGTTGACTCAGCTCTGATTCACCCAAAATTACGTCGTTTCTATAGTTGCCAAAAATAAAGCCCTTAAATTGGCTAAAACGATGTCATCTCCCCAAATGCCCTAAATCTAAAACCCTAAATTGGGCAAAATCCCCATTAAAGCGCTTGAGCCCTAGTCCCGAACCCTTATTTGATTTGCCCCAAATTCTACAGCCGAATATTGGAAATGGAGAGTAAGAATTTCAGCAGCGGCTCAAATTCCTTTTGCCGAGCGAAGGAGAAGGCGAGCGTTTATATTTTTATTGGTTACCAAGTCCAAGAAGAACTTTATGTAGTCAAATGAATCCCATGAGAAGATTCTATGGATGCACCCGATATAGAGAAAGGTTGAAGTGCAAATACTTTAAATGAGTCAATGCGAAGTTCTCTCACCAAGCCACATAAGTGATATTGGACCTACTTAATGGACGACATCAACCTCCATCTATGCTTGTGGACGACTTGGACGATGTTGACTCAATGCAAGCTCAAGCATCTTCAGCTAACCATTTGAAGAATGAAATTTCAAGGATGAAAATTGAACAGAAGTATTACCAAGCATTTATTGTGGTGTTGTTTTTTTTTTTTTTTTTTTTTTTTTTTTTTTTTTTTTTTTTTTTTTTTTTTTTGTCTATCCTACTTTATGATGAAATGTAAAGTACTAGAATATGAGAAGGAAGTTTCTCCGACTGTCATAGTTATTTTTTTAAAAGATGAGAAGAAATTTTATGTTGTCCATAAAATCGTTGTTGCTTTTTTTTTTTGGTACTGTCATATGCATTATGTGTTACTTCTTGTGCTTATGGGGAGGTCAAGGAAAGGGAATGAATGAATAAGATACTATTTGCACTATATTTTTGCTTATTATTGAATATGAATCGATAAGGATGGATGTGTATTTGGTCAATGTGTTGTGGTGATTTCTTTACTTAAACTGAATGTAAACCAACAATAAACATTGAATTGAATGGAGTTGCCATAAGTTAAACTAAATATATAAACCAGCAGCTTCTCTAGTTTGCTGCAAACCAGCATATACAGAGGACAGACACGAGTGATTACTCGAGTGTTATAAGTCGTATTTAGTGATCACTTAAGTGCTAGTCATGATAAAAAAAAAAGAATTATTTAAGTGTCAAGTTATTATTAAAAGTGATTACTTAATTGCCACTTGTGGTTAAAAGTGAACACTTAAGTGCTAAGTTTTTTAGAATGTGATCAGTTTTTTTTTTTTTTTTGTTAGAGAATGTGATCAGTTAAGTGTCAGCTTTTTTGGAAGTTTCCTCTATAAATTGCACCAACCACCAGCTACCACCACCGCCCACTACTGGCTACAATTGGCCTCCAGCCATCACCAGCAATCACACCAGGCATCCTAGGCACTACCTTGAGCCACTACCAGCCACAACTATGCTGGTGGTGTGCTGCTGCAAAAGTTGCTGGTGCAAGATGCCTTGCACTAACTTGCACCAGCACTACCTGGTGCAAGATACTTATATTGCACACTTGCATCTTGCACTAGGTGTAACACAAGCCCCCAACCCAACCCCAATGTGAATTTTCGAGAATTTTTGTAATTATTGCAATTTTCAGTAATTTCTGGAAGAATATAGCATACTTGGAATCTTGTTCCTCTCAATAGATGGAAAATTAATTCCATCTACATGTTTATGTTATTTTTCATAGAAAAGTACTAGGTTTTAAATTTGGTTAATGAAGCATTAAATGAAAGTACATGTGTACAGAGAAATTTCTAATATCAAAAGCCGTTTGGTAGAAAACACATTTGAGAAGCCCATTTGGATAATTATTTTTTTTTAATTTTTATTCTTTTAAAAGAAAAAAAATAATGTCTGCAACTTCTTTATAACAATGTTAAAGATATCGTGTAAACAATTTTATTAAAAAAATAAAATTTCTTTTTTTTTTTTTTTTTAGCTAACAAAGTTTCAAATGGAAAAAATTCACATCAAAGTGGTCTATCTCTCAAATAAAAAAGAATACTTTCATTACAATAATCATAATAACATATGCCCCGAGAAAAGAAATTCATTATCCTTAAATATTACAAATATCATTAAATATTTCCTAAACTCAAAGCTATTTGATAAGATAAACGTGCCATATCAGAAGTTGTAGCATTATTTGAAGCACTTCAACCAAAAAAAAAAAAAAAAAAACATTATTTGAAGCACTATCCTCCTCATTTACATCATCAACAATTGTGTACCTTACTTTGATAAGCCAATTCATATGAAGTTTTGAGGGAATAAAAGAAATTATGGGGATTTGTGATAGATTTGGCAATTTTGATTGAGTAGGCATAGAACCAAACTTCCCTAGTTTTTTGTTTGTATCCAAGTTCATGGAACTGCTTTGCCACAAGAAACGATCTCTGTAGCTAAACCAAAATTAAAATGAATTTGTAGATGTCTCTCAAGTCATCATCTCAAACGATAACCCAACCGAAATGATATACATGAACCAAAATAAGCTTTCAATCTGTGTTATCACAAGAAAAGCAAATGTACACGCGTTTTTAGTGACTTCTCAACAGATTACAATCGTTAAATATGTACAAGAAAAAATGGTAAATTTATGTTTGTAGCTGCCCTAAAAGAAAGGCAAGAATTCTTTGCTTGCTGCTTCTTATTAGCCTCTTATCATGGACAAACAAAAAGTCACTCATGATGATGGAAGCGGAGTAGCTCGGGCACCAAATTCAAGAGCGTCTTCGTATCTCCTTGTAAGGAAAAATAAAATAGCTGCACCGTGCGTTGCAACTTTTGTAGAGATCAACTTGAATCTCAAGTCCATGACGACATTGTGCGGAACATGTTCAGATGATGATAATTTATCATTGTCGGCAATAAACTAAACACCTCACCGGAGTTCCTCTTGCTCGGCCTTCTAAATCATCACAGTTAGGCTTCTCACAAAGGCACGCCAGAGGATTTGCATGAAAGTAATCCTCCTCCTTGGGCTTATGACAATAACTCTACGATGACTTGGCTTTGCCATGTTCTTCTCATGTGCCAAATGTACAACAACTTCAAAATTATTCTGTGAAAGTGTCCCATTCTGATGCAAATCCAGTAAAACTACAAGCCTTTTATGATCTAAGAAAACGATTCTCTTAAATCCAAGATACTGCAGAAAAATGTCACAGTTTGCACACAACTTTTTTTAAGGAAAATGGGATAGGTCTAATTAAATTGACTTGTTCTTCCAAGGGAAATAATGGAAGAATGTCAATCAAGTTAACACACAAACAAGCAATCTTGGAGGTCCTAAGGCAATCAACAAATAACCAATCAGTTAACTCCCCCTTCTCACATTCAATTGGGACAGATCCGCCGCAATCGACAATGACCACTTGTGATATCTCATAGTGTCTACTCAAAACAGGACAAACAAAAATCAATTCTTTGTCGCAACCCGCAAAAAGATGTACATGAATCATGTTGGTGACACGGAACTAAAATCATCATTAGCAGCGTGTACTAATGAACTCGTAGGCTGTCAACACGAAGCCATAACTGAAATTCACCCACAATTGCAAATTTGATCACCACACCAGCATAACAATCAAACATGCAGACAACACAAGCCGTAGACTACGCAAATGGCCAAGCATCTAGAATTAACGAAACAAATGACAACTGTGAATTACCTGCGGCGGCAACAGGCGTTGGGAGGAGCAGCAGTGGCGAGTCCGCTGGCAGAAAGTGCTTGTCCAGTGCACTGTCAGCTTGAAGTAATCGAATTCTCTCTAGCGGTTTTCGTCATCAGCCTCTCTGGCAATAATCACCACCGCGATCCCCGCGATGAGAACCGCCAGGCGAAGGAGAGACGAAGAAGAAGCCATCGATAGAGAGAGAGACTGAGACAGAGAATCGAGCGGAGGTAGATCTTAGGGCGAAGGAAGTGCAGAGTCGAGCGGAGAGCAAGCTGAGCGAAGAAGCGGTGTAGATCTAGGATTTTAATTTTCAAAAGGGGCAAAATTGGATTTTTAGTAAGGTCTTGCGGGCAAAATGGGCAACTGATTAATTTTCATTAATTCAGCCTTTAAAGCTCAAAATAAGTCCTTACTTGCCTTGAGTTTTCAACTTTCTTAATACTAATTTTCACTTGAAAACTAGTTGAGTTCATCTAGAACTAGCCTTTATCTTGATTGTTGATGAAGATAGGGTTGTTATAACATTCAAAAAAATTATGCATGTAAGATGGATCAATTCGTATTATTTAAATATGAGGAAAAATAAATTCAATTGCTCAACAACATTTTGTACTCGCTCCCACCAAAAAATATAGCGAGATTGACCTCGACTCATGCCAAAACTTGACTGAACTCCATGACGACCATAAGAAAAATGGTATCCACGTTCTCCTTTTTCTTTTTAATGGTTATTTAAGTCAGCAATTATAAATTTCTAGCATTGGCAAGATTCTAGTATTATGTGCTAAAAAACACGGATTTCTTTCATGTGCCAGCAAATTTGTATTAACGTTTGGAGGAGTTGTTAGTGTTGATCAATCATCCCTATCAATTTAATTATCAAAAAAAGAAAAAGAAAAAAGAATGCATTATGATTGCTTGAGCCTTACTAGCAAAAGTGATTATATGCTCGCGATAGATTGAAGTGATAAGACCTCTGTTTAGATTCTAGGTTCCGTACAATCGCCTCCCATGCCTTTTTAACTTTTCTACATTTCTAGATCAATCCTTAGCCTCCAGTCAACGCACGAAAATATACAAAGCAACTCGCTTCAAGTCGCATAAAAAATAAAATTTACAAGTCTCTAAACATATTACATACACAAGAAAATCCCATAAATCTCTCGACAAAAAGAAACACAAATTTACCCTTATGAGATTGTAATCAACTGGGATATCAATTACATCGATCGGCCATGATATCGATGGGGCCAAAATAGCGAACGGAAGCCCGCCACTACTATTGGACTATCAATGCACATCAAAGTACATAAAATTCTATTTTTCCAAGTTTCCTGGTAGCGACCGGATATATAAATGTGCCGATGAGTATGCTTCTGGAACCATATGGCCATTGGGCATCGACGGCACAAGGGGCAATTCGAGATTGAAATCGAATTGGAGCTGCCGTGAGGGCATGGCATGAGGAATTTGGTGCGGATGGATTGATTCCAATTTTTGAATTTGCGCACGAGCCCGATGTGGAGTTCCAGCAGCTCGTGCTTGCCTAAACTAAAACTGGACTTCCAATTGGCAACGGAACAAACAAAAGTTATAGCTTGATCCTGGACGGCTTACCTCCTATGTTAAATCACGTGAGTTCTATCTGGGATTTGTGGGACACACCTCATTCAAATGGTATATATGAGTCCAAGTGCAGCCAAGAGTTTTTCTTAAAATAAAATAAAATAAAATAAAACCTCATATGGAGTCAAGTTTGATGAACTAGATTTATCTTGATTTCGATCATATGTGCTGCAAATAACGGTTTAGATGAACCCATTCGGACTTGGGTAGACAAGTTCTTCCTCTTGAGTAATAGTTTTAGATGTGTGAATATCGATTCAAAATTTATTGTGATAAGTATCTAATATTCCAACGGTAGATGACTTAATTATAAGAAACTCACTGGGTCTAATTAAGGTGGAATCTGGATGAGAAGAGCTCCAAGCATTCTTCCAGCGTTATTGCTTGAGGCTACCTGCACCATTGATGATCTAAACGTTTGAGTAATGCAACCATCATCCTTATTTGGAGAATAATGTGGTGAATGCATTGATTTTCGAGATGTGAATATCTTAATTCAGTAGAATAACAATTCATGTAGGATGTCTGAAATCATACGGTAAAGATGCCATGTATTACTTCTGTTAAAACATGTCCCAACATGTGTATTTGCCAACACCATATAAAGTTCCAACGTCATGAAATCTCGAAACTTTCATAACTCTGGAAATGATACATAGTTGTACAATATTAATCAAGCATGTTGAGATCCTTGATTTCATATTTATAAGTGAGACTTGTTATGTTCAAAATAGTGAATGTGGGTATAAGGAACAATCAATGCATGGCGGACTATACTTTTTTCTTACTTGGTTGCTTAGTAAGTGTCTAAAAAGCATTTTTTTTTTTTAATAAAATCAATCTTGAAAACGCTATTCATTCTTTTCTATCAAAGCAAAAGGGAAAGAAGCAAAAGACCAAGTATTATATCTCCCACTTCGGAAAGAGCTCAAGCCACTTCGCGCAGCACACCAAACTAGGTCGTACCACCCACAAGAAAGGCCTCTCTCTCATGGCCGATCCGGCAGTTTCGAGCAGTCGTTCCTCGTTCATGCTAGCCATGTTGCCAAAGCTCACATACAAAACACGATCTGCTAGCTTGCTTGTTGAGTCATGAAATGCACCCAGTATCTTCCTTCTGTAATGAGCTGGAGGAAAAAGGGGCTAACTTGTGAAAAGGGCCAACGGCAAATATCGGTGCGACAGAAACATTCTTGAATCTTGTTGATACTTAAATTTTGACGACCCGTTTAATTATTCATTAATTACATATGGATTAATTTTTAATCCCTAACAAAATTAATTTTCATTAAATTGCATCATATATGAGCATTAGGAACATTTGCATTACTAGTATTAATTATTAAAAATTCCAAAATAATAAATTTTAAAGAAATTTTTTTAAAAAAATGGAAGAGGGCTGGTCCTGCCGACTGGTCTTCCATTTTCCTTTGCCCTATCCTTTCTTTCCCCGCGCGGCCCGTCCCTTCTCTTCCTTCATCAGCCCAGCCCGCTCTCCCTTTTTCTTCCTTCTCTTCTCGCCTGTTTTGGGTGCTGGCATCAAGATAAACAGATGGCGGACGAAGGATGGTACGAAGGAAGGAGGACGAGGAATGTCGTGCGACATGACTGGTACGCCTTATCCTGCAACAGCTGGCGTCAACCTGGAGAAGAGAGAGCAAGGACGAAGAGAGGGATAAAGGAGAGAAAGAGGGAGAGCTCGGAGGGTTCTTCGGGACGAGAGGGGGAGAGAGACGGCGAACGGAGAGTGAGAGGTCCGAACGGAGAGTGAGAGGTCCAAGCAATTGAGAGAGCAAGAGAGGGCACCTCGCCCCGCGCAGACCCGTCCGAGGACCTTCCCGGCGATGTCCTGAAGTCGAACAGGTACGCTCGGCTCTGCTCGCGCTCTGTTTTGGGCACGCCAAGCTGGAGATCGCGGTCGTTCGGCTCACGCGAGCTCCAGCCCTTGTTGTCATTATATTTTGTTTCCACAGTCCCCGTACGTTGTGTGATGAGGTCACCGGCCTAGGTTAGAGTCCCGGTGGAGCCGGAAACCTTAGGATTTGGTAGCGAACGTTAACTGCTTGTGAAAATGTCTCAGTTAGATCTGTGAACACTTACACTGATTTTTGCTTTGCTTTCAAAATGCTAGTTGCGATTCCATGTTTCCTTTGTTCATGGTTGCTCGTGGTTGCTTAGTCGGCATTTCCTTGTCGCCCGTTTCGACCGATGGTGGGGTCGGGTCTGTCAAGTCTCCGAATCTGGATTGGGTCAGTGGGGTCGCCGGAGTTTGGGACCGCTGGAGGCAACCGCACCGCTCGTTCGCGGCTACGTTGGTTGACGAGGGTGGTTGGTGTTGAGGCGAAAGAACTTTCTGGTGAGAGTTCATCCGGTGGATGGCTGCTTCGGGAGAGGTGGGGGAACGAACCTGTAAATAAAGAATTAAAAGAAAAAGAAAAAGAGAAAAAAACAAAATGGAGAAGGAGAAGACAATTGGGGGCTTAAGTTACGTTTTGTTGAATCTGGGCTTATTTAATGATTGAGTAATTTTGGGTTTGAGTGGTTTTAATAGATTTGGGCTGGCTTCATTTTAGAATGCTTGGGCTGAGTTCTTTTTAGTAAGATGGGCTTGGTGCATTCAGTTGTGAAGAAATGGGCTTGGTGTAGCTTTAGTGGAAGAGTGGGCTTATTTGGGAGTTTTCCCGAATTGGGCTTAGAAAGGGAAGAAATGGAGTGGGCTTGAGGATAAGATGAATTGCGCCCTCTAGTCTAAATCTTGAGTCCAAGTTCACCCATGTTCTGGCTAGGTCCTTATTTTCGGACTACCAATTAATTCAATAAAAAATATATTTTTAAAAATAATATTTCAAAATTAATTATAAATTCCGAAATTTGTTTTATTTTTCCTAAAGTCAGTAAAAGATTAAAAAAAGTTTTTGGATAGTTTTCTCTAAAATTATGGGGAATTCATTGAGAAAAAATTGTGTTAAAAAATTGAACAAGCCCGTACGGCTTTTACCAAAGAGTTTCAATTGTCCTTAAAAATGAATGCCCTTGATTGTTTGCTTACATGATGATGATTGCTGTTTACCTTTAGCTTGGTTAAAATTGGCGTTTATTTCATGTTAGATCCTTGCTCTCCCTTGAAATTTATTTAACGCTTTTTTTAATTATTGATTGTTATTTTAATGATTACTTACCCACACGATCACCTCATATGTTAGTAAATAGGTTTAAAATCAATCTAGACTAAATGAGACAAATCTTTTTGACATGAACGGGATAAGTTACTGAAAGGGCACTAATTGATTAATTAGTGTAACCAAGTTCCCGATCCTAAATTCTCTGATTGCATAGGAAGTGAAGTACGCTCTCATCTTTCATTTGAATAACTAGTGGTGACTCCTTATTAGAAAATTCTCAGAGTGTTAAATTAAGTTAACATTGAACATCCCAACGTTGCATGAGATATGAGCTTGGGAGAGCTAATGTTTAAAACTAGGGCCATAGGCTCATCTTTTAGGCAACATCTCTAAATCAATTTCCTCCTTATCGAGGGATAGGTCATGACAAATCTTCAGTAGCATTTCTTCTTCGAGGAAATGCATTGTGTTCACGATGATGAGGCAAGAATTTGTCATCGCGCTTGTCGTGGCAGCCCAGAGCTCTAGGGTGGTGTTTGAGGGATTCTCTCCCATGGTAATGAGAAGGTGATATTAAAAACGTCTTCCTAGTTGCCTTGCGAATCATTTAGATGAACTTCTCAATTCAAGGACCGCGAGGGCTCTTTACTGCTACCACCCACGAGAGGTCAGCGGAGCAAACCCCACCATGAAGAAGTGAAGACGAGGAAAGCACACGGGGTTCATGGCATGTTTCGTTAGGTCAGAGGTTAGTTGCCCGCGAAACCTCCAGCAGAATGTAACTCCAGATATTGTAGCTGATAACAAGGGTTTTAAATCTCCAACTACAACAACCAAACATACATAATGTTTGCTCAGTTCACAAATAAGCCTAAATGCAGGACAAAAATACACCTGCCCCAAGTATTTCTTTACCAAATACTGCCAGTATATCTGCCCCAATGACCGCGATGTTCAGTGCCGGGAAGATGTGCATGACTGGAGCATCCGGTTACATCACCTCGCGTTTCGTCAAGCCCCTCTTGCAGTGTGGCTACACCGTCAGTGCCTCCGTTCACGATCCAAGATCCTTCTCAATCCTCTCCTTTCTGTTTTCCTTTGAAGTTGGTTCTCTTTAGTTCAGTTGCTTTGGGGATAATTTGTCCTTGATCGACTGGGCTTGTGTCTTGATCATGATGATTTGCCCTAATCTCGTGTAAAGGTTGTTTGGCACGGTGTATTTCGTCATCATTTCCTGTGATTCTGACACAGTAGATGAAAGTTTGTGTTTTTGGAGTTCCAGACAGTGTACTAGTCAAGTAGCTTTTGTTTTAGCTGGAACGTTTTGAAGTGGTTGAGGCTTCAGGGACTAAATGGGGTTTAATCGACACTATGGACTAAGCACTTTCGGCTTGCCTTTTTCGACGATGTGTGTCGTAGAAAGATTTTTCTCTGATCGTACTTTTGGTTATAGCATTCCCACTTCCTAGTGTATAATCAATCTGATGCCCAATACAAGGCTTGAACTTTCTATAGCAGCACTAACACGCTCAAATTGTTTAGTTTCTGGAGACCTATCCCACAGGAAACCACCAGTCCCCCACAAGACATTGAAACTATTGACGTGCTTCTACGGCACATGAGGATTGGAACTACAACCGCAACTTATTATGGATCGAGTAGAGGAGAGTTTGGCATAGTCAGGAAGGTTAGGAGATCAGTACGGTCAGCCTTGGCGAGGGCAAGCCTCGCCCACCCCTAGCAAGGTTGGACCCTTTTTCTCAATCAAAGAAGCTTAAGAATTTGTTACAGTCACCATGGGATCAACATGATCAAAGGAAGATTACTTGACAAGGAAGTCCTCATCATTTTTTATGACTTGGATAAGAGGGACCAGCTTGCGAAGCTAGCAGGCGAATCCAATTAATTTAGTCCGGAAAGTATAACTATTATTACGACCAGGAACATTGATTGCTTAGTAATCGATGGTATCCTAAGGATTACCATTTCTATGAAATCAACCCATTGAGTCCTACCCCTGCTCTTCAACTTTCAGCAAGCGTGCCTTTGAAAGTGAATCGCTTCCACATCATTACCATTAGAGTGGTCACTCCTCTCAAACTTGTTGGATCATGTAGTGCTCATGGTCGACTAATGTATTAAGATATACGTTAACAGATCGGTTTTGTGCTGGTGCTTTATCACAGGCGATGTGATTTCTGCGTCTTAATTATAGGCAATGTGATTTCTGGGTCTTAACCATAGGTGATTAAGTTTCTGGGCCTTGTCACCTGGTGAAGCGTGACCATAGTATTTTGATATGAGCAATGAGTTTGATATCTATATCCATTTATGACATTGAAATGGCTTGTGAGAAGCCGTATTGCATGCGAGTTTAAGTGTGATTTTCATGTACGGCATAATTATTGTAAAGTTGCATAATTCATTACTCGATCCCATAGAAGTGGTGATTGTCACTTACTGAGCCAGGATTTTACTCATCCCCTTATATTTCCATTTAGGTTTCGAGAATGGAGGAGGGTGACGAATTTATGAAGAACGCGTGATGGGGATGGTTCCTTCATTTTGCTATTTGAATCAATCTTATTAGATTGAATTTACAAAATTCCTAATATGGTAAATTCATGGTATTTTGGACCTTATGGTTTTCCATCTAATGCAAGGTTTTGTCCGGTAAGGACCTTTCTTGTGAAATGATTCATTTTGATTAAGTCTTTCGTCCTTTTATTCATGAAAAATGGCCGGTCATTCCTTAAATTTTAAATACAGATTTGGCGTGTGACACAGAAGCTTCCATCTTATGTTGTGAATTGCTGCAAAATTTGTCTATTCTATCACATGCGACTTGTAGTTAGGGGGCTGTTGAGGGCCAGCCACCCATGCCCAACTTCCATCTCCAGGAGCTTGCGCAATTGGAGTATCCAACAGTAAAGATTCGTCCAGATCTTCCGGTGCTACGCTGCATATATCATATGGGTTAGACCTCTTAAGCTTCTTAACAGGGCCAACTTTTGATATATGGCGAGAACTTTTCATCCTCTTGTCCTGAGTGACAGAACTTGTATTGAACTGAACCCCCTTCTGCTTTGCTGATGCAGGAATCAAAGCAGTATGAGAACCTCCATCCAGATTTGATGCGGGAGGAATATCAGTTACCAAAGGCTGCAACAAGGGAGAGGCTCCAGATGAAGGAATTGGTGGCAATAGAGGAAGGGGTTGAGCGACTGTAGGGGGAGTTTCAGGTACCACTTCTTCCACTATATCCTCCACTTCTTTCGTTTCATAATAGAGTTTCCAGTGTGGACTATGTTCCTTGAGCTCAGCACGCAACCATTGTCCATACGGCAACTTGTCCTCCCCAGTTAATACATCAACATTAATAGATTTCTCTGGACATGAGGTAGTATAATGCCCCAACTTCCCACATAGATAACAATAATGGGCAAGACGTTCATATGTAAAATCTAGCCAAATAGTCTTATCCTTGATTCTAATCAAACGACCTGTCTGCAGAGGATGCTGAAAATCGATTTCAACTCGGGCACGCCCTGATCTCATGGTAAATGTGTCTTGACCATTAGCCCTGACTTCCAAAACTTTCCCAACTGTTATAATTGCTTTTCTAATAATCTGTTCTGTGCACAATTCCAGGGGAAGGCCAAACACTTGCACCCAAAATGCGCAAGTTGAAAATGCAGCGGTGTGTTGGGAATCCAAGGCTTAAAGACGACCAATCGACCAGAAAAAACCCAGGGTCCCCCCTCGAAAATCCGCTATTTATCAGTAAGTTATTTAAATTTCGCTGCATATAGACCATCCTCTCTCTGAGAGATATCCACCTGTTCTGTACACCACACCTTTTTCATAATACTCTGAAAAGCCTGAAAGTTGATAGGAGAATCAACAAATACCTTGCCAATCAGAGTTAAACGGCACTCATTCAATTTCGCAGGAGTAGGCTCATCATTCCAGACCTCCAAATCATGAGGCGAGCACAATCATCCCAAGCTCTTACACAGAGCAGCCAGACGAGGCGAATGTTCTTCATCGACATGTGCCATATCTGCTGGGGACAGAGTGATGGCAAAACCAAACAATCGAAGAGAAAGTCAGCAAGCAGGAAGACGTGGGTATGCAAGAAAGACCCGATAGAACAGCCGATAGACCCAAAGGAGGATCAGAATCCCACATGCAAGCAATCTGATGAGTGTCCAGAGAGAGAGAAGCATTGCGAAGACAGAGAGGATCGGTAAAGAAGGAGAGGCGAAGAAGTAGAGCAGATCCAAAGCTCGAGGTGGAAAGATTACAAAATACGGACATGTACCGAGAATAACAGCTGATAGAAGAGAGAATCCATTGAGAAAACCCAGGTGAAACAAAGAGATTAGGGTTTAAGATGCCATAAAACCGAAAAAAAGAAGCTCTGCATGCGCAAGAGAAGAAACTATCCCTGATGGATAGAGAGAAAACTCAAAATGATCCACTTGTAAGGTCTATATATACTCAAGCCGTTGTGAGCTTCACAAAGAAGAGAGAAGAATTATTTTACTCGCTGTCCAGAATTTAATGACAGCTAACTCTAGAGAGAATTAGTCCCTCTACTGAAATCCTAGTTGTTTGTTTCTCGAATCTTGTTGATCCCTGTAAATGTCCAAACTTCCGTCCGAAATCATCGTCAATAACACCCCCGATTAATCAAACTAATGCGCAAACGTTGATCTCTATATTTAGTGAACAAATGAATAAAATATTCATGTGCACGCTACATATGTGGCTTCATTGTCGCAAAATCTGGGAGGAAATGAACTAAAAGGATAACTTAACAAGAAAAGGATCACAATAAGTAATCATTTGCTTAAACATTCTCCTTAAAAGTTGATCTCTATCGTTGATTCTCAAACGTCTGATTGGGCTGATAACTTTGCCACGGTTTAAGTCACGGCAAGGTAGGAATGCCTAGTTATGTTAGACATGTTTTATTTTATGATAGGGCGGTGGGTGGACCCTAAAGACATATATGACAGGGAATTCCTGGAAAATGAATAGAACTTGTGTGGAAGTGCCCTTCCTCTTTCCATAAAGCTGGAGACTTTACTCCTCCACTTTGGAAGACTTGGTTGGCTTTACTTGAAGTCGTTGCTCTTCTTTTTCTTTCGATGCTAAGGGGGAAAAAGCAAGCAAATGTCATGTCTTGAGCTTTAGAGGGCTAGGCACTCACGTCAATATGAACGACTTTATTACCACCAAATGTCCTTGGTAGTCTAAAATCTTTGTCAACTCTAGAGATGCATTCTAAGGAACTAGGGAGTCAGAAGCGATTGCACTTGTTGTGATCTCAGGCAAGAAAGCTTCCAACCTCAATTGGACGATTGAAGTCACTAGTTAATTCATTTTTGTCCAGCACAAGAACTACAAGATTACCATGTTCCATTCAAAATCTTAAAATGTTGCAGGTGATACATTTGTACTCGAATAAGTAAGAGAGCCGCCAAAACTGAGTGGAGAATCTTGAAGAATTGCCCAATGTATTATCATGGAAACTTCATCGTCTTGTCATCTTAAGTTTTAGAGTGCCCTAGGTTACAAGACTTCGATGGCCCTTTCTGGCTTTACACTAAGCGAGAAAGTCACGGTAGAATCTTATTGTCATTTGCTTGTGACACTTTCCAATCAATCATTTCATGTTTAAAGCATATCCAATGGGTGTTATTGACCGAATGCCCTAAGCTAATTCAGATTCCAGGCTTGTTGAGATCATTGGACATATACTGCCAATTGAATTCAACAACTCCATGTAAACTTTTAATTGGCAATATATCCAATGGGTGTTATTGATTGATTGGATAATTTTTTCATTGTCTAGAAGTTAACAATAGGCAACTCTATGGAGATTAGTCCCTCTATCGAATCCTAGCTCTTTGTTTCTCAAATCTTGTCGATGCTTCTAAATTGTCCAAACTTCTATCCGAAATCATAGTCTGTAACACCCTCTGATTAGGCATCTCTCTCTCTACACTTTGAATTTATTAAACTAATCCCTAAATGTTGATCTCCATATTTAGTGAACTGATGAATGAAACATTCATGTTCATGATATATTTGTCTTCTCATTGTTGTAAAATCCAGGTGAAAATGACATAAAAAAAATAACGTAATAAGAAAAGGATCAAGAAAAATAATCATTTGCTTAAACATTCTCCCTAAAACTCGATCGCTAATGTTGATTATCAGTCGTCTGATTGGGCCTGATAACTTTGCCTTAGTTAAAGTCACGGTAGGATAGGAATGCCCAATAATGTTAGACGTGTTTCCAATTATGATAGGGCGGTGGGTGGACCCTGTAGACATATATAACCGGGAATTCCAAGAAAAAGAATAGAATCTTATGTGGAAGTGTTGTCCCTCTTTCCATAAAGCTGAAGACTTCACTCCTCCACTATGGAAGACTTGGTTGGCTTTATTTAAAAGTCGTTGCTATTCTTTTTCTTTCGGTGTGAAGGGGGAAAAGTAAGCAAATGCCGTGTCTAGCTTTCGGCGGGTCAGGCACTCGCGTCAATGTAAAGCAACTTGATTACCACCAAATTTCCTTGGCAGTCTAAAGTCTTCGTCAACTCAGGGATAAATTTTACGGAACTAGCGTGCCTGAAGCATTTGCCAGCAACACTAACACCGAGGTATAATATACACTACGCTTTAGTGGATGTGAATTTTAAACCAATACTTCTAGATATGAGGTACCATCGCCCAAGAAGGAACAGTGTAAAGCAACCTCATTTATTGCCAGCATAACGTGATGAAGTTGGACCCCGCCACCTTGGAAGACTTCCATTGGCTAGACTTACCAAAGTCATCGCCATTCTATTTCCTTTCGGTGCCGAAGAAAACGGAAACAAATCCGATAAAGACAGCGAAAGAGCATCGCAGTTCTCCAGCCTCTGCCGCTTTTCTGAATCCCACATCAGATTCAGAAAGGATCCACATCTCGCTGCGATTAAACCCGGTGGAGATTTGAGCACCTGAAGGAGAATGAAGAGAAAGAGGGATTCACCAGACGCAGCGACCATGTCTGCCTGTGTCGATGATGGCCATTCATCATCAGGGACTGAATTCGAGGTGTTTTTGAGTTTCAGAGGCCCAGATACTCGCCTCAATTTCACCGATTGTCTCTATCACTCCTTAGTCAAAGCTGGGGTTCGCGTTTTCAGAGATGATGAAGAGATCCGAAAGGGCAAAAAGATTGAAGGGGAACTTTTGCATGCCATCGAATCCTCCAAAATATACTTGCCCATCTTCTCTAGGAACTATACATCCAGTAAGTGGTGTCTTCGCGAGCTCACACACATGCTGGAGTCCTCCAGCAAAGCGAATGACAAAGTGATCCTACCCATTTTTTATGACGTAAATCCTGATGATGTAAAGCTTAAAACCCGATTGTACCTCAATGCTCTAAAGAAGCACCAGAAGAAGTTCAGCCACGATGAGGTTTGGCAATGGAGGGAAGCTTTGACCGAGGTCGCAAGATTCAAGGGATGGAACGTGAAGGACAAAAGGTAAGAGCATGACTTTGGAATCTGCTTTTGTTCTTCTTCTTTTTCCGAGCAATAAAAAGTGAGATTATAATAAGGAATAGAATTTTCTCCCATTTTTTTTTTAATTACTCCCGCCAATCACAGTCCTAGTAATTATTATCTTCTGTTCCCAAGTCACTCATCCAAATAGAGTATAGATCTAATTTTTCATTAGTTGAGATTTCCTTTTACTAAAGAAAGTCAGCTTCCATTTGGTAAAACCTCGCCCATTTAAAATTCCGTTAGTTTCGTGTCTACAATATTTCTCGACTTGAAAGTTCATTTGCCATATGTTTCACGCTAAGACTCTTATGTCAATATGGCAGCCACGGTGAAATCATCAACACTATTGTTGATGAGGTTTTGACCAAGCTAATGAAAAGAATGCGAAATCTGCCTGATCATTTAGTTGGGATTCATGATCATGTTGAAGCTATCATGGACATGTTAAACGAAGGTTCTTGTGATGTTCGTTACCTGGTCATCCATGGAATGGGCGGTATCGGTAAGACAACTCTTGCAAGTGTTGTCTTCAATAAAATCTCCAATCAATTTCAAGGTTTTAGCTTCCTTTTGGACATTCGTGAATATGCGCAACAGGGTAGAATTGTCGACTTACAAAAACAGTTGTTATCAGAGATTCTCCAAGGTGGATCTCTAGGGATCCACAATTCTCTTGATGTAGGGATTAACACAATTAGAGAAAGATTTCATGGTAAGAAAGTTCTCCTTGTTCTCGATGACGTGGATAATAGGGATCAACTCTCTAAGCTAGCTGGAAAGAGTGATTGGTTTGGTCCAGGAAGTAGAATCATCATTACAACGAGGGACATCAACTTTTTGCCAATCAAAGGGAAGGACAAAGAGAGTAGTTTCCAAGCACATTCTCAAGAGTTTCAAATCTATAAAATGACAGAAATGGATTTTTTCCATGCTTTTCAGCTTTTTAGTAAACATGCCTTCAGGATGGATTTACCACCACATGACTTTGTTGATATCTCAAGGCAAATTACAACCAAAACAAGTGGACTTCCTTTAGCTCTTGAGGTTATCGGTGCCTCACTTTATGGCGAGAGCAAAAAGTTTTGGAAAGGCACTTTGCAGAAGTTAGAGTTGGTGCCCAACCAGGAAGTCTTCAACAAATTAAAGATCAGTTATGACATGTTGGAGCCTCACCAGAGAGAGATCTTTCTTGATATTGCATGTTTCTTCATTAGAGAAGATAGACTCGATCTGTGCTATATATGGAAAGCTTCCAACTATTTTCCAACAACGGAACTACTTGTCCTGACCCGTATGTCTTTGATAAAAAATTATGATAGATTGTGGATGCATGATCAACTTAGAAATCTTGGAAGAGAAATTGTTCAGCGTGAGGACATCAATTTTCCAGGGAAGCGTAGTAGGTTGTGGGAGCCCAAGATTGCCTTTGATGTGGTTCGGATGAAAGAGGTAAGCTATTGTCACCATACTATTTTCTTTTGGAAAAAATCAACAATGCATTTTTCAAAGGTTGTGGAGTTAGTTTCTTGCCGGTATATATTTTTGTTTAACTTTTAATTTGGCAAAGAAAAAAGGCAAAAGGTTTGTATAAGAATTCATGATGGTAATTCCGTTACATATTGCATCTAAAAGGTTGCAATGAAAGTTATTGGAAGCAAATATCTTAGGAATACAGTTAAATACAAGGTTGTTCAACAAAATATATGGAAACAGATCTAGATTGCGACCTCCTAAGCTATCAAAGCTATTTTAGGCTGATTTTATTCCCTTTTGTTAAGTTGGAAATCATTAGCAATATTACTTTGCGATGAGATCCCTTACCTGAAATTTGGTAATACATTTAGATTTTGTAATTGAATGTAACATGCAATCTTTTGTGTATAGTCCAGTAGAGCTTTCAAACAATATATGAGAGACTTTTATGAGGTTAGTTGAATATCTTTATTATTATGAAAGCAAATCCTATTTTTACCATAATCTTTTATGTAGAATTTGCAACGAGTTCTACAACAACTAAGACTTTCTAGCTCCTGTCTTCATCTTGTAATAAAACTCATATGAAACCCAATAAAGAGACACTTTGGAGTTAACCGATCTTCCACACACTCCAGACCAAACAGATTTCGATGCGTAGAGTTGCAATGGGGTTATAAACTCAAGAGACTTTTTTTTGGATTTGGTCTGGCCACTTTTTCTAAATTTTGCAAAACCATGGCAGGTTTTTTGTGTTGCAAAATAAATAAATATGTGGGCAATATTTTCTATCAGGTGGTTTTGCTCAAAGATAATAAAGTTTTTGTTGTCATTACACGATAGGAATTCGCTTAA
Organism: Eucalyptus microcorys; assembly: GCA_014182515.1. Lineage (NCBI taxonomy): Eukaryota > Viridiplantae > Streptophyta > Magnoliopsida > Myrtales > Myrtaceae > Eucalyptus > Eucalyptus microcorys. The sequence continues at coordinate 21,373,277 of CM024566.1, read as the reverse complement.
ATTGATGGAATAGAAATATTACTATGCTTTACACATTGTAGAGAACTCTTTCCAATTGTATGAGTTAGTCGGATTAACTTGATTAACTCTTTGTTATGGTCAATTTAAATATGTACAAACGAAATAGTAATGTGTGTTTCATTAATGAACATAATTAAGTTCCTCAGACTTGTACAATATTATGTTTTTGATCCAGTTTAAATGTCTATGTATGCTTTTCCTATCACCAGGGGACAAACAAAGTCATAGCACTTAGATTAACAAGACTTTGCAAAGAGCACAGTTTCACAAGTGAAGAATTTTCAAAGCTGCCCAATCTACGATATTTGGAATTAGAGTGCAAGAACTTGGTAGGGGACTTTAAGAATCTTCTCTCCAAGTTAACATGGCTCTCTTGGAGCAATTGCCCGGTGAAACTAAACGCGACAAATTTGTGTCTCGAGAAATTAGTCGTGCTCAAGCTTTCGGGAATTAACATTACTGAAGATTGGGCTGGATGGGGGTCATGCTTGGTATGAACATTATATCGTGCAGTTTACTTTTTCTCACATTTGTCTCGCTAACCAAACTTACTAATTTGCCATTCTTGACTTGGCTAATCCCTGGTTTATTTTTTCAGATGAGCGAGAACTTGAAAGTTATAGAAATTAACTCTAAGTCAGGCTTAAAGAGGACTCCCGTCCTCTCGAAATGTTTGAATTTGAAGAGATTGGTTATTCGACAAAGTACAAACTTGCTAGTGGTTGATGGCTCTCTCTCTAAACTAGAGCACCTGAAGCACTTGGAAATCATCTCTAACGGATTCTCGAAGAGGGACGATTGCAACCTTTGTCCAGTGTCTTTTGTATTCGGTAGTCTAAAATCACTGTCAAATCTGCAAATAAGAGGGATGCACTTGCGAGAACTTCATCATTCCATTGGAGGAATGACACGTCTAAAGTATTTGTCTTTAGATGGTTGTTCTTTGCTTAGAACACTTCCAGACTCCATTGGAAATCTTAAAATGTTGAGGACGATGAGTCTTAGAAGAACTTCAATAAATAAGCTACCGAACACAATAGGAAAATTAGAATCTTTGCTTGAGCTATATTTGGACCGGACAAAAATAAAAAAATTACCTATTTCTATTGAGAATCTTAAAAAGTTGAGGGAGATGGGCCTTAATCATACTCCTATAAAGAAGCTACCGAACCAAATAGGAGGGCTAGAGTCTTTGTTGAGGCTAAATTTAGAAGGCACGGATATCACAGAATTACCTGCTTCTATTGGAAATCTCAAATGGTTGACATATTTATGTCTAGACAAATGTGCAATCAGAGAGCTGCCAAAGGCCATAGGGATGCTAAAGAATCTTGAACTTTTGTATGCGAGCAACTGTGAAAATATGGTGGAAGCAATTCCAAGTGAAATTGGGGATTTATCTTTTTTAAGGGCCCTACATTTGACAAAGAGCAAGATTAAGAGATTGCCCACGACTATCAGTAAGCTTTCTCATCTCCAAAGACTTCTTTTGGATCAATGTGATGAACTTGAACAGTTGCCAGAGCTCCCTGTGAGTTTGAAGGAGTTAAAGATCTCATCTCATTTATTGTGGACAGCCCTTGACCTATCATACCTGACTAATTTAGTCAATCTTCATATATGGGGTGATACTCCTAGGTTGTCGGAATTCAAACAAGGAGTTCCAAAGATAGAGTGGATCGAGGGATTATCTAATCTACATAGATTGACAATTGTCGTTGGAGATGTCACATTACCTCCGATTAATTTGGCTACTCTTTCGCGGCTTGATATTCTTGAGATAACTTGTGTTGACACGCGATCTCTAATGGGGCTTCCATCCAGTCTTAGAGAATTGACTCTATATGATGTGAAGTCACCCATGGGAAGGTCACTCTTTTCCAATTTGACAGATCTGTCCAGTTTGTGCCTTGTTAATTGTCAGCTGAGGGAAGTCGAATTCGATGATGTGCTTGGACAGCAACTGAAGAAACTCCGTTATTTGCGTTTGGCAAATACTGCAATGGTTGAGAGGCTTTTGGTATCGAGATTAGAGGGGCTCCAAAGTTTGAGTATGGATAGTTGCCTTGGGCTGATGGAGACTCGAGGTCCGGAGAAATTGGAATCATTAGAGGAATTACTTTTTCGGGGATGCGATTCCTTGAAAGAGTTGCCTGATTTATCAAAATTGAAGGAGCTGCTTTATGTGGTCGTGCCGGATCATCTTCCGGAAAAGTTGTTTTATCCACGTCTTCCAGACGCGTGGGAAGAAGGCCAGATTTCATGTATAGTAGATCGGGTCTACCCAAAGTCAAAAGTTTACTCCAATAGAGGAGAATTTATCAGGCAGCTTTTTGGAGAGTGAGAGAGTTCGTCTCCAGACTCGGGGCTCTCGTGGTTCGATGAGATCGAGAACATCCTGATGAAGGACGACGATGCCCACGTGCTTGCTGAGCCGGGGGCTGAGCAGGCCGTGCCGGAGGGACTCGAGCTTCCCGCGGACCTTCGCTTCCCCGGCCCCTCGCCGCCGGCTTCTCCCCGCCTCCTGCAAGATGCGGCAGCGGGACCTCAGGTGCTCCGCCAGCTGGCTGATCTCCTCGGTTTCCATGGCGCGTGTTCGGGATTCTCTTTTTTTTTTTTTTTTTTGTTTCGTGTGTGGATGACTACTAGTTCTGGGAGCAAGAGGCCGCAGGTCAAGAAGGCTTCGCCGGATAGGCCGCCGTCGATTGTGGTTAATGGAGAGGGCGAAGAGGACGCTGCTTTGGCGGAGAGCGTGCGTAGCGCTGATCGGGAATTTGTGGCTGATGATTCTGAGGACGATGATTCCGATGGAGTCGTGATTGATGTGGAGAACTAGAATGCTGATAGAACAGAAGCTTCCGATAGTACGACGATGGAGACAAATTTGGTATTTTTCTTGTAGCATTTCTAGTGCTTTCTTGGGAATTTTTTTTTTTAATCTGTCTGGATACGCGTATGCAATGTGCACATTGGTTCTAGTTCATGAATATCTCGCAAATTAAGAATTTGAGAGCATGTTTTCTTCGGGGGAGCTGCAATTGTTTTACAGCTTCAAGCACAGTGACACTATTAATGGTTGATGTTGCAGTGTCGCCTATCCTATATATGGGCTTTACTTTTTGCACTATAGCATCAATGTGGTTGAATTGCAATACATCTACATTGCTCAATTATTAGATTGTTCTTCCCTTAAAATTGAGGGCTTAGTTCTCTTGCCTTTCCTTTTTTGTTCTGTTAGGGACTAGAGAGCGAAGGCTCCATTTGCCTCTGTAATTTATTTTCCCGTCTTGTTTTACCTATAGGAAATATGCTCTCATTCCTAGTCTTTTGAATATCTGTACATGTTCTTATATGGTGTGAGTTGTTACTTCTATAGTAGGCCATCAATAGTTCTTTAAAGATATATTATTAATTCCTTCAATTTTTGTGGCTTCAGGCAACATGTTTCATCAATGGAGTAACTCTCACCACAGTGAGGAAGATGACTCGCTGCAGTTCGAATCTAAGGTAATTAAGATTTCAAAATTACAGCGCTTGTAAGGACTGGACATTTCCTAGAGTGTATCCCCTTGATCGATTGCTCATATTTATTTGATTTCCATGGCTGACCATGTGGTTGACCTAAGTCGGTAGTTTTTCTGGCCATGAGAAACCATGAAGTGGCCCCTTTTTGCAGATAATACTTTACCATCAATACACCCCCTTATCTCTACCCCTTTCATATGTGTTTAATGTCTCATGATGCATTGATTTTCTAGAGTTGTGGAATAATAATCAATGTTCCTTCCTAAAATATAGGAGAAATACAGTTACATTTTAAGTCCATTTGCATGCAGGTGAATGAGCTTAAGAAAGCCATGGGACCACTCTCTGGGCGAAGTTTGAAGTATTGTGATGATGCATGCTTGAGGAGATACTTGGAATCTTGAAACTGGAACATAGATAAAGCAAAAAAAATGTTAGATGAGACGCTGAAATGGAGATCAGCTTTTAAGCCTGAGGAAATCAGCTTGGTAAGATGGCTAAGTGTCCCAGTGAATGAATACTTGCGCGAGTATTGTGATAGATAATTTATGCCGATGGCTGTTGCCTGTTAAACTTCAGTAGACATCTGATCCTTGTTACCCTAACTATTGTGTTGACCTGATAATTAATTTTATTTCGTAGACTAAGTTCCTGGTATGGAGAAGAACTGATTTTGTGAATGAATGCGAATGCAGGATTGGTGTTAGTCAACAATAATTGAGTGGCTCTCATTTTTTGTGTCTTCTATGAGACCGACATGATGCAGTGATATGAAGCATTAGGTGTTGGAGAGTTTATTGTTCAAGGGACACTAAGTGTCCCAGTATATTTTTTCACTCATGCTGTTTCCAAAATCATCATTTAGACCGTTTTAGTTGACAATATGGCTAATGAGTAGGTTGTGTTAGACATGCAATTGTACTTATTGGGATGCTAAATAATGCTTCCATTTGACAATGTGATGCTTACTAAAACAGGAAGAAGTTGCTATTGAAGGTGAAATTGGAAAAGTATACAGAGCAATTTTTCATGATCGTTATGGAAGGAGTGTTCTTATATTGAGACCTGGAATGCAGGTATTTATCCATCATGTTGTTGCTAATTTTTGTAGCTTTTATTTTCTCTTCCCTATTAACTTGGCAATAAATCTTGCAGAATACTCATGTACTGTTTGATGAGGACTACAGCATGTACTGGCGGAGGTCGGAACTCATGGAATACGAAGATGGCGAACTCTCATGGTTCAATGCCGGAGTGAGAGTTGGAGTTGGAATTGGGCTTGGCATATGCATAGGAGTAGGGCCTGCTGGTGCGTACTTACCAAGCAACTACTGAGAACTTTAGAAGGCGGCTCATGTAGGACATCGCCTCTCTAAGTTCTACACTACAATCTGCGATCTGCGGATACCTCATAGATTCTGCCCTCCTGGCATTCCAGTCCAATGTGCTTTCTCTCGTTGAAGGTTTTGGCTCAAAGTGTCTCATTTCCATGGTCGAGCGTGAGCAAATTTTCGTGTGCTTTATTTGTGGTATCTTCTCTGTTTAGAGGGAGGCAAACGATGTGTAGATTCAATGAATCTTGAGGGCAGTTGAGTTGAGTTTTAGTTTGGAGAACAATGCGTGTGGTGCTAGTGTGGCTAAGCAGGAGTCTGCCGTGCTCTCGGGTATGCGTCTTGAACCTTGAAATCAGTCACTGAGCTTTTCAATCTCGATTACCACCATTTTCCTGCTTGATATGTTCAAATATGTTCTGATTAGAAAATTAACTTCAATCCAGATGTAGGAAATACCGATGATATGTTACTGTGCATATTTATTACCCCATGTTGCAAAGTGAATGAACTATTTTAAAGAGTAAACTAAAGGTTACTAGCAGTGCATTCTACTTGTAAGGTGTTCTTCGCTCATGGTTATTGTGATATCTGGTGTAAGTAGATGATAGATGATTGATGTGTTCGAATTTTAGGAGCCTCTCCTTCATCTTATGCCCCAACATGTTTGTTTTGAATTAGCAAGATTTTGTGCTGGAGGTCATCAAATCTTTGAAGTCATCGTGAGCCCTTTCAAGCTTTTGGTTCTTTCATTTGTCAAGTAGCATAGTCTTTGGTCAGTTATAAACATTCTGTGTACTTGGTTGAGCCACCTGTTGTTTATCAGTTCTTAGAAATTTCCTCTTCTCCTTCATGGAAGGAAAATTGAAGAGAAATTTATGATAGAAATTAGCATATAAGTTTCTGCTGCTGTCTTTTTGCATGTCGCCTGATACCAATTTTAACTGTCGTGTTGCAGAACCCCTGCTGCTGGGTTCCCTGTTTTTTGGTTCCTATGCATCACATGCCTATTTACCCTGCCCCCGCCGCTCCTGTTGGCACTGGAAGCAGTGTTGCAGAAAACGCAGGAAAGGGAAATCCGAAACCTCTGGCAGCTTTGGATCCTGTGGGGTACAAACCCTCGACAAGAGCAGGAGATACAAAGCATCAAGGACGAAGATGAAGGCGGGATTTTTGCTGTCCCAAGTTTTGGCATAGGCTGATTCTCTTCTTTGCAATTCTCGACTGATTTTCCGCATCGGGGTTCACCTTTGTTTCTCGTTCCGTGGTCTAAAATGGTGTAAGATACTGGAATAATTGGCTAGGAGATGAGGACTTTTTGAGTAGATCCGAGCTTTTTATGTAAATCCTCCCAGAACCACACCCATGATTAGCCCGTATGATTACAGCAGTTGCTTTGCCTAAGTGGGTTCATGATTTGGTTCAGCACCTTCTTGTGTGTCCTTTAAGCGGAAAAATGCAGGAAAGGGAAATCCGAAACCTCTTAAGCGTGATATGTTGCCGCATTTCAGCCCTCTCTACCAGCGGTTGCCACCTACCACCGCCACGGGCAGCGATGGTGGCACGCCTCTAAGTTCAGCAATGGTTTGGTCTCCCGTTGGATAGGAAGGACTGCCAAGGGGACATAAAATCATTTGAGGTTTTTCTCTTTCTTTGTCCTAGACCAGAACTGTTTTTCCTTTTCTCTGCTCAAATCGAATACAAAGTGACCCATTCCCTTCAATTTTTCTTTCTTTTTCTTCAGTGAATATCTAAAGAAAATCAAATAAGTCTTCTCTTTCGTTTTCTCTTCTTACGTTGTTATCGTACGTTTCTCTTCTTACGTTGTTATCATCGAGAGTCCCTTTTTAACCCTTATCTCTATCTGAACGAAACAGAGTTGGCAATCTCAGATTGAGATCTCTCCGTTCTAAAATTGGATCAAGCTGTGTTTGACCAGAGGGCAGCATGGAGTTAGATGGAACAAAATGTGGGATTGAAAATTACAATCCTCGAACTTATTTATATCAAATCACTTATCCGACGACTCATTTCATATATAATCGTACGTACTATGGATGCTTTCTAATATAAATTACTGAAAAATTACAATATAAAATACTAGGATTAGAAAAGAAATCAAACAAACAAAAAGAAAACCTAGACCTAATGACTGCCCCTGAAACTCTAGGACAACAGCCACGTCCTCCTCGATGGTGGGCTACACTAACACCACAATGACCCCCATGGTGGCGGTCGTCTCCGTCGCAATGGTCACTTAAGACCGCCGTAATTGATTCTCCATCTCACGCGCACCCGTGAGAGATACAAAGGCGACCACCACACACCATTCAGGTGAGAGATAGAGAGAGAGCGAGCGAGAGAGATGGCCACGCAATAAATAAAACAAGGTCATTGTTAGATATCATTGTAGCAACAAAATAGCACAATAGCACATGGCGAACAAAAAATTTAACTCAACTGATGAGAGAATAATATAACCAACCAACTCTAATATAAGCTCACATCCACCTAATGTGAACATTTAAACTCCAGCTTGAAATGAATATTCACAATACCTCTTCAGCTTTCAAGGCGACTCCAATTGAATCGTTGACATAAGATAAGGACACTTCCATATTGCATAGGGACAAATCAGGATAAACGAATGACTCCCCATTAGAGTATATCACTTCAACAGGTTCAACTTCATACTTCTTCCCACAGTATGCTGAGAAGATTGTCACCTAAAAGAAAACACTTGCCCGCATTAGTCCTCTATACAGAAGGATGGGTGTAGAGAAAAGGACAAACAATTGAGTATGCTCACCATTGTATTTAGAACTATCTTAGCCTCTGTTAAGTCCGTCACAGTACAATCAATGAGAACATTTTTCTTCTTTAAAGTTATTGCCGAATGTGCATTCAATGAGAACATTTTTTGTCTTTAAAGTTATTGCCGAATGTGCACCATTGATAATTGGCAGCAGAGACAGGACAGTTCTGCATGGAGTAAAAAATTTGCCTTTCCAGTCATAAGAAGCTTAGTCAACTGTATCATTTCAGTCAATGTAGATGCTCGCTAATCAATCAGACTATACATCACAAATATCTGTCAAATTGTTGATTGCAAGACACCCAAAAAGTGGATGAAGCATCACTTTGCCCACACTGTTTGGCTATGACAGCTAAATAGTCACTACAATTTGTTCCCATTGAGCATATTCAATGGGAACCAAAATTGTGAAGCCAATGGCAACAGTATAATCTATCCGCAACTGGAGTAACCAAATATCATTGAACCTGAATGAACTAGATTAGAACCCCATGTGCAAAAAAATTCGAAACCAATCTTTTTAAAAAGCTGACCCCTGTTCAAACAGGATAAACAGCTTAATGGTCAACCATAATTGGTTGTTGCCTAATTAATACATTACCAATAAACATCAGTCCACAGCTAATCAAGAATTTTTGTACTACATTATAGCATCTTTCTTATTGACATTAGGCACTTGCTTTCCCGTATCAAATTTTGTGACACCGCATGCAAAAGTTCTTTTTCTTGATATGGTACCTAGCGACCGGTGGAGAGAGAGATGAAATAAGAATGGACTGCTAAGTTCAATGTAAAGGTGTACATAGGAAAGACAATGTTCAAAGAAAAGCAAAGATGTATAGAAGACTACACATTTTCACCTTTTTCCCTGGCTCTCTTCAGAGTAATGTTATAGGCATAAGACTAGGCTCTGGAAGTCTCCGACTGTGCTAATGTAGAGTCAACAGCTGCTTTTCTAAAAACTTCGCCCTTTTACTAAAATAATATACCTCCTTTCTCAGTTTTGTTTAGAGAAAGGAACAAAAAGGGTCAAAGAACACGACCTAATTTCATCTTTTTCCTTGAGGGAATGCCTCAGAGAATGACCAGCCTTACTTGAGGTGCTTTTGAAGTCGCCACATTGGGTGCCTGCCCAGGCAACTCCAGTGCTTTTGAGAACACTAGTGACACCTAAACAGAACAGTTGATCTCACTTCAACTCATAAACGAGACCAAGCACTTAGTGGCTTAACGTGGCAGAAGATGCTTGAAGGCCTAGATTATTTTCTCTTTGCAAATTGAACCCATTGCATCGATCAACCCCCAAATAACTCAAGGTTGCAATATTAATGACTTAAGTGGCAATGGTTGAATCAAAACTATGTCAACATGTCATTACATTTAAGTGGTTATTTATTATTTTCCCTTAACATCAATATACACACTTCATATTTATACATGGAACTCACATTACAAAGAAGAGTGTATGAAGAAACCAAGATACCTCTTTGAATCATAGATAATAGGGAACACAGGCGAGTTCTCTATTATGTGCAAGAACTTCTTCAATTTCAAATCTGACTGCAACAAAGTAGTGAAAAACAGGTAAAACAACATGGCAAAAATGAGGAACTATTACATAATTCTTCATTTACAGGAAGATATCAACTAGCACACTGAATAAGCAAGTTCCAAGCATAAGATATACGTAGCAAAACAAATATGACGGTTATAAAAAGACCATTAAAAGGAGCAGCTATTGAGGACCCACCTTATAAAATTCCATTAGTTCATCAGCTCTGAAGTTCTTCACCTAATATCAGAACAGAAACTAAGGCGCGATCAGCCAACACATCAATCACAGTTTGTAGAGAAAACAAAACAAATATATAAATGAAAGCAATCTCATGAACTCATAAGTGGCATTGACATGTTAAGCATACTTAATTTGGAATAATTCACTTTGCAAAATAGTAATTAGAAATGACACGCTAATGCATTGGAAACTACAAAATTTCCATTTTAGTTACTTAGTAAGTCTCCTTAGAGCACTGTTAACAAAAGGGCACTTGTTAAACATACTTATTTAATATGATTCACTTTCCAAAGAAAAAATTACAAATACCACAAGAACAATCTGTGCATCCAATTGAAAACCATAAAAATTTCTTAATCAACTACTTAAGAATTGCCCCTAGAGAACAGTTAACAAAATCCTTACAAATACATAGATCTTCACTACAGATTAGACTCATGGCACATGCATGAACAAAAAATACAATCTTTATCATGAAACTACCTGCTTCAAGGGGACGAAACTTATTCTGGAAGGCGGCAAAGCCTGAGACCAAAGGAAAAGGAACATGAGTCGGTGATACGCTGCACTTCTCGTAACATTTTATCATACTTTGCTCTAAGAAACATTTAGCCGTAGCAGATATATAACTCGTACATATTAAGAAGAAACATTTAGCTGTAGCAACTATATAACTCATACATATTAAGCTAAACCAACTGTGCAATTCCTTGTCATGTCTGTTTTTGTCTATGCTTTATCTAGTAGACGAGCACTCCTGATAGCAAAACATAATACTACGAATTTTTCGGATCAAAATAGAGTATCTCAGATATATATAGTAATACCATCCTCTGGGACAAGCTCAGAGGATGACAAAACTTGAACTGGTCAAAGCTTGTCTAGCTAGCTGCAACTCCTCGAAAACATGTAATAGATGCTGAGGCAAAGTGTGGGGTAGAAAGAAGCTTCAAGAGGGAATCCTTCAGGCATTTAAATATATAGAGAGAAAAAAAGGAAAGAATAGGTGAGCACAAGCTTCCAGCCCAGATAACACTCTATCATGACAAGATCCATTATGCCAGCAATCTGAAAATCTTCCATTTAAGTTCTAGCTGGGCCTTAGCTTCAAGCGAGGATAGTAGGACACGTGCAGAATTCTTCATTTTAGATTCTAGTTTAGGCGATTAGTTCAAACACACACCTCATAGCTGAAGGGGCCTTCTAGCGTATCCAAGTCATGAGTCCCAATTGCAACCAGTGTTCTTCGCCTAAAATATCGAGAGAATCCGAGCATGTCAATCCAAGCGGAACATTTTGAGGATCTAGCATAAGCACAAGCATCTGATGTACTAAGTGGAGGGATTGGGGGGCTGGGCATCTATTACATGCAAATAAAATATCAAATTGAATATAGATCTCGAGGATGAAAACTAGTTCAAGCAACATATCTATCATCACCACTTCACCAAATTATTCAAAACAACTCAGCGGAGTCCTCTCTCTTTACATCCAGGCATTTCTCACAATTTAAAGCCCTCCTAAGGGTAATAATATATATGGCCCCTACTGGGCACATAGAGCATCCAGGCATTTCTCACAATTTAAACCCATCCGAAACACACAACATCTAACCGAATGCCGAATCAGCTTCGCAGTCACCTGTTCGCCGGAACTTCAATTTTGTAGATGACTTCCTCGTCCTCATCAGTCTCCTCTGGATTCCAGGTGCTTCTCCTTTCTGATGATCACCTTCTCCGTCGTCTGGCCAGCACAAACAAAGAAGCCCAACCCCCTCAGCCTTTAAAAAAAAAAAAAAACCAGGCAAAATCACGGTCTGATTTGCTCGTGGTGGTTCGCTAGTCGGAAAGAGGGAGAGCAGAGAAGGAGGTAGCGGTCCTCTTGCCAGTCCCGTGCAGCAGTTCGTCGATTGCTTGCGGTCCTCTCGCCGGTCCCGTGCGGTGGTTCGCCAGTCGGAAAGAGGGAGGGCAGAGAGAGAGAGGGAGGTCACGGTCCTCTCGCCGGTCCGGTGCGGTGGTTCGTCGGTCGGAAAGAGGGAGGACAGAGAGAGAGGGAGGTCGCAGTCCTCTCGCCGGTCCGGTGCGGTGGTTCGCCGGTCGGAAAGAGGGAGGGCACAGAGAGACTGGGAGGTAGAGTGAGAGAGGCGCCAAGAAAGAGAAGAAAAAGAAATCCTCGGTCGTCAGTCAGTCCGAAATTTTTCAAATGGCGCCTGACACGAGGACACGTGTCGTCCTCCTACCGCATTCTTATTTGCCACGCCGGAGCGTGAGACGTACCCAATATGGACAATATCAACAACCAATTCTAGAAACAAAAGAATTATCTCATCTCCTCTTATAGTCGGTAAAACTTCCTTTGGTTCCTTCTTCCTCTACATTTTTCTTTTTCCTTTTTTTTTCTTTTGCCTGATCAATTTTCTACGTGTCCCCATTAGAAATATTCAGTTTAAAACATTCACGCATGTTCACCTTAAGTCTTTTAAAATCATGATTTGTGGATTAAATAGTTACGTTACCGTGGGAATTATAAGGTGGTTCATAAATGGGATGATGACCGTAAATGTACTAATGGATAAAATAATGGGTGTTTGCATTGTTTAAAAAGTGCTTAGAGGGAAGTGTTTGCCAAGACAAAATTGATTCGATTACTAAAAAGGGTAATGGTATTTTCACAATAATAATAATTTTTTCCACAATCTACAAACTAGAAAATTTTCTTTCACAACAATAATAACTTCTTCGCCAGCCATTTTACGACTTAGTATGCGACTTGCTTGTATAATAGTTGTGGAAAATGTTATTAGGGGTGTGGAAACATCATTAACCTTGTGTAAAGGGGATTAATTTAGCTAGTCACCTATGTTATTAGGGGTGTGGAAACATCATTAGCCTTGTCTTTGAAGGAAGACAAAGTCCTCGGATAATTATTTGTGGAAGCACGAGAGATGATTGTTGGAGGAAATGACGAGCTATACTTTCGTTTGGCATTATACTGAAAACTTGTTCAAATAGATTATTGAAATCTTTATTGATGAATTTTTGGTCATATGAAATAGTCGAAAGCTCGATGTGGTGATAGCTTGGTATAATGTAGCGAAATCGTGGTTATTGTCTTGATTTTGATGCACTAATATCTGATGGTTATTATAATTATTAATTTGGTTATTTGTCTTACACAATAATTTTCATGTAATTTGGGGATCAATGCAATTACAGTTGTTTTATCATGGTTTCAGCAAATTAGCCATTGTGCTTGAGGTCGGAGTTGGGGCCTACTGCATCATAGATCAATTCCCTAAATCACTGAAGTTCTGACTTTCTGTGCGTTGTTGAAAAATCTGAGAATATCTTTCGTGTATTATCTTGTTCACGTCGTTCGAAACTGAAGCACTATGTAGTGCAAAGAAACTATTCTTGCGCTTTCTAGTTCTGCTCTCGGATATCATATATGCCTTAGTCGATTCATTCGTGGCCATATTTCAGGATGCCCAAGCTCCTCAGGGATTGTTGGTAAGCAAGTCATTTCTCTTCTTGCACCTGCAACTCATATGTTGATACTCATGGAAATCATACTTGGTTTAGTCGGAACTCAAAGACCTAAAAGAACCCAGGCTACATGTGCTAAGAAATCGTCTGAGGTTTTCTACAAATATACAACAGAAGGAAGATGATTACGAATACCGAAAGGAAGTCATAAAGCTAAAATCCATTAACAAAAACTCATTTCTTATGTATCATACACACACTAACCAATGTGTACATCCAAAACTACCACTTCTTGAAATGGTGTAGTTGGAGTGTCGCCGTTTGGAATGAACAAACCGTTCTAATTCTGGAGGAAATGTCAATGAAAGAATAAATTTCGCAAGAGAAATGATACAGTGCGAATTACCGACTTCTTCATTATCTTCAAGTTTTTCTTCAGCTTTGACATGCATATTTAAAGCACAACATATTACCGAATTGGCTTGTTTCCTCAATGTGGCATTGTCAATGAACATGACCGTTGACATCTTCCTCGATTTTTCTCATGGTTTCAAGTTCCACTTCTGGATCTTTGACCTTCAAGACAATCTTCATGAATTTAGTTGCTTCATCCAAAACAATGACAAGTGAAGGAACACGAGTATATGGCCGCAGTCAGAAAAGTCAACGCGCAATTAGGTAATGACAGCCTCTTAACCATTTAATGGAAAAGTATTTTTTTTTCCACCGATCTAAAGAGTATAATATGTCAATGTCTCCAGATGGGGATATCACAACCAGAACGACCCATAATAGATTAAGCATCCATGTAAAAGCTCAACAACACAGAAAAAATAACAGATTGGAGCACTCAAATTTTCAAGGGCTCAACATGTGGTGTATTCATTAAATAGATCCATACTGCCTTTCATCCTTTGAGTACATCTGATTAGTTCTGCAGACACTATCAAAATGACTAGTGGCATATGTTCAAACTACAGGGTGAAGTTCGCATTCACCAGCTGGGGAAAGAAATACCAGTAATTTACTGCATCGAAGCTGAAATTCTGGATGGCAAAAATCACAGCTCTTATCTCGAAATACAAAATGGTGAAGAGGCAGCAAACATTTCTCTTGATCGGAGATGATGAGTAGATACAAGACTTGACATTTTCTCCAAGAGAAAAGAACATATTTTTTTTTGTTAAGAATAGTATTACCGCAATCTCTTGATTCAATCTGGCTGTGAGATCTTTAATGTATGTTTTTGCTGTAGATAAACTTTGATGTGCAGTTGTAAGAACTCTGTTCAACTTATGCCGCTCTTCTGATGGAAGAGGGAAAGCTAAGACCTTTGGAAAACTGCAACCTTGCGGTGGCAGGATGTTGCACGTTAGGAAATTGGGATTGTACATTGTTGTTTGCAATGGGGGTCCTCTGCCACTCATCATGCTGATTACATACCTCTGATGCATACTTCAAGCCAGGAAAACCTTTCTATGTCTAAAATGAACTTTCTATTCAAGAGTCCATACTCCAAACTTGCTTCCAGATAGGTCAGCTCATGTTCAGATTTGTCAATGCCAAGATCAGCAGGATCACCATGCCCAAATCTTGGTTATCCAAGTTTCAGATATCTAATCGAATGAATTATTCCCCTGATCTGACAATGCTATAGGTTGTGGTGTTAGCAGTCGAGTTGCACCAGTGGCAATCGAATTTGAATCTGAGTGCTGTAAACATATATCGGTACCGTACCCTTATGTCCGTCATGCAACAATCTCGGTTCAAATGAGGAGAAATAATGAACTGATGAGGTTTAATCAAATGAGCACCTCCATGACCTCACAGCAGCTTCAAGCTCAAGAAAGTTTGCTACCATAGCCAATCGTGCTCGACCGGAATCATGTAAGAGTTTTTCCATCCAATTCTCCAGACCTCTGCAGTGAACTAAATGTTTGAACGTGTGGAATTATGAATGCTGGGGCACACTAAAGCAGAGAAAAGGAGCGGGGGGAATGAAGAGATAGCATACCGCTCCCAGAAGTATCCTGCCTTCAATCTCAGAAATTTCTTAGGAGTTGGAGGCAACATTTTCACGGGAAATGCTGTCACAGAATTTTCTTAGGAGTTGCCATCCCTTCTGGCAATTGTATGCCAACTTGAACCCCGTAACACTGTTCTACAGCAATGTCAAAACAGAATCTGATTTGTGGTACCAATAAGTGAAGGCGGCAAATTACTGTAACAAGATATTGGTCTGAGAATGTTCAGCTTCCAGAGTACACATACACCTACACAACTAGTTAACCAGACACAAATTCTGTCACTATGTACGGCAGACAAAACCGAAAGAAAAGGAAAATGACAGACCTCCAGCTTGAAATACGAGGCAATAGAGTGAGATCACTAAACGTAATGCAGGAACTACTCTATCAAGATCGACAACACGCAGTAAAGAAAATATTGACTATGGTCAAACTAAAATTGGCAATGGTTTATAACATGTGGTAATTATAGAATTTCCCGATTATACTGGCAATCTGAAAAGACTCACAATGAATCTGAATGAGAGTCAGTGGAGACAACTGCCAGACTCAATTGGACGACTGGAATCCCTACTCGAGTTGGATTTATATGAAGCAAATATTTCGGAATTAACGGATTCGATTAGAAATTTTGAACTGTTGTAGTATATGAAGATTGAGAATAATATAAGAGAGCTAACAAACATTTTGAACCCTCGAAGTAGGCAATCCAAATCTGAAAAATTTGGAAAACGGAGTCGTGAGCAGGGGCAGTAACTTAAGACTTCTCGTATGGCTCACTTCCGCATTGGATTTTGACTCTGTTATCACAGTTGTACTGGGCACAACACATACAACGTTATGTGAATTTTCGAGAATTTTTGTAATTATTGCAATTTTCAGTAATTTCTGGAAGAATATAGCATACTTGGAGTCTTGTTCCTCTCAATAGATGGAAAATTAATTCCATCTACATGTTTATGTTATTTTTCGTAGAAAAATATTAGGTTTTAAATTTGGTATACGAAGTATTTTATATGAAAGTACATGAGTACAGAGAAATTTCTAATATCAAATTAAATTCTCAAAAATTATGTTCCACACGTGTCAAAATGCCTCCACTGCTCTAAATATTTATTATTCCATTACTTATCAAAAAATTACTGAAAGTGAGCCTTGGAGATTTCGGCGCTAGTTTAGAAAATTCAATTTTAGGACTATTTCACAAGGAAAAATTATTTTCTGATATACTGGGAAATTATATGGCAATATACTAACATGTAAATATTTTTGAGCCATTTGATATGCTTCGGGCCACAAACCTAAGACCGAACCTCGGAGATTTTTTATCATATTTTTGCCAAAACGGGCCTTTTCGCCCAAGACAGTCTAGTTGTTGTATTAAATTAGTATATTTTAATATTGGGCCTTAAATTATGTTTAGGTACAATTTGAATTTGGGAGTTAACGAGGAAAGTGGCATTCATGACTTCTGTGTTCTGTAAAAACTGATTAACATGTTTTCATTGTCATCCAGACTTATATGTATTCATTCACCTTTCCCATAAGCAACCTTCAACAAATACACAGGTGGGAGGAGCGGTTGTTATCCTACAACGAGGTGAGATGACGTCTCAACAAGTTCAACCTCCTAAGAGCCAACTAAGAAGAAAATACGCCCAAAAGGCTGCCTAAACATAAACACGAGTCAGATGACTCACCTTGCCTCAGTTCCTTCCTACAAGTCAGTACCATTTATAAATTTAATAAACCACTTCAACACACCGAAACATCAAATCAAACTGAACTATCGATCAATCGACTCAATCTATTCCATGTCATTGAGACCATCTCTCGGTCTACTCATTCAATACTATCTATCTAGTTCGATCTTATCAAGAATTGCTCACCCTAAGTTGAAGATAAATAGAAATGCTCACCAAAAGCTAACAACCACGTATACTGCTCACTCTAAGCTGATGCTCTTAGGCTAATATAGTATATGACTAATGCTCACCAAAGCTGTGCGGTACTTAATTGCTCACGAAAGCCGTGTGATACTTAATTTCTCACCAAAGCTGTGTGATACTTAGGGTAGCTCACACTAAGCTGATATATCAAGCCCTTTGGCTAATATAGTATACCATTCTACCCAACCGATTATTTCACTATTTTTATTATACCCGATAAAAATAATCGTGTGTGGGTACACAGTTGACCTCTGCCAAAAATATAATATCTTTACTTTATTAAATCTCACTAATTATATAATCGATAAAAACATTTTTGGCATTGTAAACCGACGCCCGGTGATTTTCTAATTAAATAATGAAATAAATAAATTTTGGGATAAATACCCAAAATTGCAAACAACACCTAAATTGCACAAAATAACAGTCAATATTTTGGAATTTAATCACATCCGAGCCGTGTTCCGTTGCTAGAAGATGTGCATCATATTTTTGTTCAAGTACCTCAAGATCTTTTGGGGTGACAGCAATAATGGTTAATTGAATTGCTAATCTATTATAACTATCCACCTAATCCATACTTAGTCTAAACTAATCAACCCTTAAATGTCGTTATTTTCAGGACTTATTCACGGCCGATGAGTTTTTCGGGATTTAACCATGCCCAATATGGTTTACAGGCCATTCATCCGGCAAAACGTGCTCGTAGGATTTCTCATATGATCAACTAAGAATGATTTTTGCTTGCTATATTATATGTTGTACTATGAATCATGCAACCATGGCAAAAGAATGTGTGGAATATTCACATTATTTGAGAATGCATGTTGGAGTTACGGCCAGGATGCACATAGACGTACATATTTATAATATTGCATTGTCCATGCTTGATCCTATGAAATGTGGTGACCGTTACTTATTGAGCCATTGTTTTGTTCAAACCCCTTTGTTCACCATTTCAAGTTTCGCGAGAGGAGGACGGTGACGAGTTTACCAAGATGGCGGGGGGTGGCCTAGAATTTACTTTGCGATTCGAAGAGAAGTTTATTATATTAGCGGTGACTGGAGGCGGTGTGCCACGTTTGTGGAAATATTTCAATGAATTTCTCCTTTTTGGCTCTTGGCACGACTACGTGAAATGAATTATATGCTCAAACTCAACTATAACTTGGCCTCATTAGAACTTCTTTCGATTACTGCTGAAGATAGGGTTGTTATAACATTTAAAATTATGCACGCAAGATGGATCGATTCGTACTATTTATATATGAGGGGAAAAACAATTCAATTGCTCTCCCACCAAAACATACAGCGAGATTGACATCAACTCATGCCAAAACTTGATTGAACTCCATGACGACCACAAAAAAATGTTATCCACCTTCACCTTTTTCTTTTTAATCGTTATTTAAGTCAGCGATAATAAATTTCTAGCATTGGCAAGATTCTCGTATCATGTGCTAAAAGTTACGGATTTCTTTCTTGTGCCGGTAAATTCGTGGTAACGTTTAGAGGGATCTTTAGTGTTGATAGCTCATCTCTATCAATTTAATTATCAAAAAGAAAAAAAAAACAATAGAATGCATTATGATTGCTTGAGCTTTGCTAGCAAAAGTGATATGCTCACATTAGATTGAAGTGATAAGACCTCCGTCTAGACTTTAGGTTTCGGACAATCGCCTCCGATGCCTTTTAACTTTACTACATTTCTAGATGATCCATAGCCTCTAGTCAACGCACGAAAATATACAAAGCAACTTGCTTCAAGTCTTGTAACAAATAAAATTTAGAAGTCTCTAAACATATAATATACACAAGAAAATCCCATAAGCCTCTCGAGAAAAAGAAACACAAGTTTAGCCTTATGAGATTGTAATCAATTGGGATATCTATTACATCGATCAGCCATGATATCAACGGGCTGAAATAGCGAACAGAAGCCCGGCACTACTATTGGACTAGCAGTGCACATCAAAGTACATAGAATTCTAATTTTCCGAATTTCCTTGCAGCGACCGTATATATAAATGTGCCGATGAGTATGGTTCTGGAACCATATGGCCATTGGGCATCGACGGCGCGTGGGACAATTCGAGATGGAAATCGAATTGGAGCTGCCGTGAGGGCATGGCACGAGGAATTTGATGGGGATGTATTGATTCCAAATTTTGAATTTGCGCACGATGTGGAGTTCACCCTGGGAAGCAACGAGCAAGGGTTGGTCTCTCACAGCCGCTCGTGCTTGCCTAAACTAAAACTGGACTTCCAATTGGCAACGGAACAATCAAAAGTTAAAGCTTGATCCTGGACGGCTTACCTCCTATGTCAAATCACGTTATTTCTATCTGGAATTGGCGGAACACACCTCGTCCGATGGTATATGTGAGTCTAAGTGGAGCCAAGAGTTATTCTAAACAATAGGAAGAAAAACCACGTATGGAGTTGACTCTATTGAACTAGGTTTGTCTTGATCGCTGATCATTTGTGCAACAAATAACGGTCTAGATGAACCCATTCGGACTTGGGTAGACAAATTCTTTCTCTTGAGTAATAGTTTTAGATGTGTGAATATCGATTCAAAATTTATTGCAATAAGCAGATAATATTCCAACGGTAGATGAGAAGAGCTCCGCGCATTCTTCCAGTGTTATTGCTCGAGGCTATCTGCACCATCGATGATCTAGGCATTTGAGGAAAAAGACCATCGTCCTTATGTCTGGGAATAATGCGGTATAAAAAATGTGCGAAAGCCTTGCAGTTTTGTAAGACTCGATCTGAGTCCACTGATTTTCGAGATATGAATACCTTAATATAGTAGAACAAGACTTCATGTAGGATGTCCAAAATCATATGATGACGATCCCGTTTACTGCTTCTGTTAAAACGTGCCTCAACACGTGCATTTGCCAACACCATAAAAAGTTCCCGCGCCATGAAATGTCGAAACTACCATAACTAAGATATTATGTAGTTAGCACATGAGATCCTTGATTTCATATTTATAAGTTGATTTGTTATGCTTGGACTAGTGAATGCGGGTATTACGAGTGTCACGGGAACAATTGATGCATGGGGAACTATACTTTTCTCTTACTCAGTTGCTTAACAAGCGTCCAAAAAGCATTTGTTAATAAAATCCATCTTTGAAACGCTATTCCTTCTGTTGTATCGCAACTAAAGGGAAAGAAGCAAAAGACCCAGTATTATATCTCCCACTTCGGCAAGAGGTCCCGTGGCAGTTTCGAGCAGTCCTTCCTCGTTCACGCTAGCCACGCTGCCGATGTTTACGTAAAAGACCGATCTGCTAGCTTGTCTGTTGAGCCATGAAATGCACCCGGTATCTTCCTTCAGTAATGAGCTAGATGAAGAAGGGGCCAACTTGTGAAAAGGGCCAACAGAAAATATCGGTGCAACGCATATATTCTCCTATCTTCGGTAGCATTTCTTCTTCAAGGAAATGCAGAAGAAATGCATTGTGTTCGCGATGGTCGCGCAAGAATTTCTCGTCGCCCTTGTCGTGGCAGCCCAGAGATCTAGGGTGGTGTCTGAGGGATTCTCCCCATGGTAATGGGAAGGTCATTGAGTGACAGCAACTTGTTCTGATTTTAGATAATTAGATATCTCATGTAACGTCTTCCTAGTTGCCTTGCGAACCGTTTAGATGGACTTCTCAATTCAAACTTGCCTTGGAAAGTTATATAGCCTTGCTTGTTGGCCATGGGAAAGGCGGCAAAAGCCAAAATAGAAGCAGCTGCACTGGCGTGTTCGAGGGCCGCTCAGGTGAAGCTGGGAAGCCGGTTAGGATGGAGATCGACTTCGATTCAATTCAAAAGAAGGTTTTATTTGGGAATCATGCAAACTTAATTTTTACGACAAATCCGTATCTTGGTTTACGAAATTTAGAACTGATGAAGCGACTAAATTACTCGTTCCATTTCCCTCCAATTTCTCTAATCAGGCCTTTTTTTCCCCGAAACAAAATTGGGCACAAATTTCAGAAAATAAAATACAAATAGCAAATTTCTTAATTATTTTTCAAATTAATATCTGAACTTTAGTTTGGTTCACGAATTATAAAACGTACAATGATAATATCACTGCTTTGGCAAAACCTGAATTTGTCAAGTACCGTACAATGTTCTTCCTTCATTTGCCAGGATAGCAGAATCCGATACAAGTTTTAGGTGACATACCACCTTACAATTCTCATATCTGTAGTTAAATACATGGCATGCCCGTCAGACAAGACTCGAAAGTCCTAGAAAAGAACGTAAGACACTCTCCAGATCAACCTCAGCTCACAAAATTTGCCTCGTTAAAATTGCAAGCCATAACTTGCAGTTCATGATAATTGAACATTCTTAGAGCCCTCAAAAAAATTTCCAGAATCTGATTTTCAGATGAGAAGGAATTCAGAGAGCGAGAGAGTACGGAAGCAGAAAGCGAACAAGCCAAGCAAGCGCCGGAGCAGAGAGCGAAGAAGCGAGACACAATGAGAACGAACGCCGAGCGAGCGAGCATGCATCGGAGAGAACAAAGACGAGGGAACCTGAAATTTTGAACTTACAAGAGGAAGGGAGAGGGAAGGCGTCAGTCTTCATCCTTCGGATGGAGAAAAAGCAGGAGAGAGAGGGAAATGACTCCGCACCGGGTCTGGCGCGGCAACTAATGCGTGCAAGCCTATTATCGTTTTTTCTTTTCTTCTTGGTCAAATGCAGGCCTATTATCGGGGGAAAACCTTTTAACTAAGAAAGAGGTAATTCATATTTTATATGTGAAAAGAGCAGTAGGAAGTAGGAACCATTCGTTGACGTGGACGCGTTGTGGCCGACCGATCTCATATTTCAATGAGGTATTATTGCGCAAGAACGAACGGTGTAAAGCAACCTTTTTTAGTGCCAGCATAACGTGATCAAGTTGGATTCCGCCACTTTGGAGGAGGCTAAGACTGTCCAAAGTCGTCGCCATTCTTTTTCCTTTCCGTGCCGAGTAAAAAGCAAACGAATCCGAGAAAGACAGCGAAAGAGCTTTGCAATTCTCCTGCTTCTGGTGCTTTGCTGATTCCTCTTGAGGAATCTCAGATCAGATTTAGAAAGGACTCCACATCCCGCTGTGATCAGATCCGGTGTAGATTTTGAGCTCCTGAAGAAGGATGAAGAGAAAGAGGGACTCTTCAGATACGATGATGACGTTTGCTTGTGCCGATGATGGCAATTTGTTGTCAGTGGCTGAATTTGAGGTGTTTTTGAGTTTTAGAGGCCCTGATACCCGCCTCAACTTCACCGATTGCCTCTATCACTCCTTGGTCAGAGCTGGGATTCGTGTCTTTAGAGACGATGAAGAGATCCGAAAGGGCGAAAAGATTGCAGGCAAACTTCTGCATGCCATTGAATCCTCCAAAATATACTTGCCCATTTTCTCTAGGACCTACGCATCTAGTAAGTGGTGTCTTTGCGAGCTCACATACATACTACAGTGCTCAAGCAAAGCGAATGACAAAGTGATTCTACCATATTCTATGACGTGAATCCCGATGATGTAAAGCTCAAAACTCGATTGTACCTCGATGTTCTGAAGAAGCATGAGAAGGAGTTTGGCCTCGATGAGATTCGGCGATGGAAGGAAGCTTTGACCGAGGTCGCAAGAATCAAGGGTTGGGGCATGAAGGACAAAGGGTAAGAGTATGACTATGGAATATGCTTTTGTTCATTTATTTTCTCGAGCAATAAAAAAAGTGAGATTATAATAAGGAATAGAATTTTCTCCCATTTGTTTTCTGTTTTAATTACTTCCACCAATCACAGTATATTGGTTTATCCAATTTCTTTCTTTTCCCCTTGGCAATTATTATCTTCTGTTCCCGAACTACTGGTCCAAATATAGTATAGATCTAATTTTTCATTAGTCAAGATTTCCTTTCAGTAAAGAAAGTGAGCTTCCATTCGATTGAACCTTGCCCATTTAAAAATCCGCTTGATTCCGTGTCTAGAATATTGCTCAACTCGAGAGTTCTTTTGCCATATGTTTCATGCTAAGACTCGTATGTCAATATCGCAGGCAGGGTGAAATCATCAACACTATTGTTGATGAGTTTTTGACCAAGCTGATGAAAAGAATGAGAAATCTGCCTAATCATTTAGTCGGGATTCATGATCGTGTTGAAGCTATCATGGACATGTTAAATGAAGGTTCTCGTGATGTTTGCTACCTAGTCATCCATGGAATGGGCGGTGTAGGTAAGACAACTCTCGCAAGTGCTGTCTTTAATCAAATCTCCAATCAATTTCAAGGTTGTAGCTTCCTTTTAGACATCCGTGAATCTACGCAACAAGGTAGAATTGTTGACTTACAAAAACAGTTGTTATCAGAAATTCTCCAAGGCAGATCTATAGGGATCCACAATTCTGTTGATGTAGGGATTAACACAATTAGAGAAAGGTTTCGTGATAAGAAAGTTCTCCTTGTTCTCGATGATGTGGATAAGAGAGATCAACTCTCTAAGCTAGCTGGAAAGAGTGATTGGTTTGGTCCAGGAAGCAGAATCATCATTACAACAAGGGATATCAACTTTTTGCCAATCGAAGAGGAGGACAAAGCAGAATCATCATTCCAAGCACATTTTCAAGAGTTTACAATCTATAAAATGACAAAATAGATTCTTTCCACGCTCTTCAGCTTTTTAGTAAACATGCCTTCAGGATGGATTTCCCACCACAGGACTTGGTTGATAGCTCAAGGAAAATTACTACGAAGACAGGTGGACTTCCTTTAGCTCTCGAGGTTATTGGTTCCTCACTTTATTGCAAGAGCAAAAATTTTTGGAAAGACACTTTGAAGAAGTTAGATTTGGTGCCCAACCCGGAAGTCCTCAATAAATTAAAAATTAGTTATGACATGTTACAACCTCATCAAAGAGAGATCTTTCTTGATATCGCATGTTTCTTCATTGGTAAAGATAGACTCCACCCATACTAGATGTGGAAAGCTTCCAACTATTTTCCAAGGAGTGAACTACTTGTCCTTACCCGTATGTCTTTGATAAAGATAACAAAAGATGATACATTGTGGATGCATGATCAACTTAAAGATCTTGGAAGAGAAGTTGTCCGGCGTGAAGATGTCAATTTTCCAAAGAAGCGTAGCAGGTTGTGGGAGCCTAGGATTGCCTTTGATGTGGTTCGGATGAAAGTGGTAAGTTATTGTCACCTTACCATTTTCTTTAGGAAAAATCAACCATGCATTTTTCAAAGGTTGTGGAGTTAGTTTCTTGCTGGTATATATATATATATTGTTTAACTTTTACTTTGACAAAAAGAAAAAGAAAAAGAAAAAGAAAAAGAAAAAGAAAAAGGTTTGTATAAGAATTCATGATGGTAATTCCATTACAAATCGTATCTAAAAGGTTACAACGTGAAAGTTACTAATAGCAAACACTTTGGGAATACATTAAATACAAGGTTGTTCAGCAAATTATATTAAACCAAATCCACATTGAGACTTCCAAGGCTATCAAAGCTTTTCAAGCCTGATTTCATTCATTTTTGCTAAGTTGGAAATCATTAGCAAGTTTAGCAACGTTACTCTGGAATGAGTCCTCTTACTTGAAATTTGGTAATAGATTAAGTGAATAATTGTAATATGCAATCTTTTGTGAATTGTCCGGTAGAGCTTTCAAACATCATACTAGAGA
Organism: Eucalyptus microcorys; assembly: GCA_014182515.1. Lineage (NCBI taxonomy): Eukaryota > Viridiplantae > Streptophyta > Magnoliopsida > Myrtales > Myrtaceae > Eucalyptus > Eucalyptus microcorys. The sequence goes on along the minus strand of CM024566.1, from coordinate 21,348,639 downwards.
CTTTATGAGTGGATTGAATATCTTTACTATTATGAAAGCAAATCCTTTTAAAACATTGATCCTTATTTTGTAGAATACACAATCAGGATTTGATCCATATAATTGCAATGGGGTTATAAACTCAAGAGACTTTTATGAATTCGGTCCGGCACTCAATGATAGGGAAAATTATTTAAAAATTCTAAACCTATTGCATTTTTGTCAACTCAATACTAAACCTTTCAATTTTGCAAATTGAGTGCTAAACATTTTCACGTTTTGTCAATTGAGTTCACCGCACTAATTTTGGCCGAAAATTGCTGATGTGGACATTGGTCGTTTTATGTGCTATGGCCAACGCACACATGAACAATTTTAAATAATATATTAATTTTTTATTTTCTTTTTTTTTTTTACCTTAGGTCGGCAACCCTTGCCTGGTTTGGTGAAGAAGTTGGTTAGCAAGGGCCTCCATCCCATTGCCCAGACCAGGCAAGGGTTGGCCAACAATCTCACTAGCCTTAGTTTAAGAAGAAAAAAGTATAAAAAAAAAATTATAAAAAAAAATTGAAAAAAAATATTATTGAAAATTGTACACATCAACGTTAGCCATGTCAAATTGACAATTGTCATCCACATTAGTGATTCCTAGGCAAAATTGGCCAAATATACTAAATTGGCATAACATAAAAAGATTTAGAACTTAATTGGCAAAAATCAATAGGTTTAGAACATTTTGGACAATTTTTCCCTAAGTAGTAATAAAGTTCTTTATTATCATCTTGCGACAAAAAAGTTTGCTTCAACTGATGGATTAGAAACATTATTAAGCTTTATACAAGATAAATCATTCTTTTCAACTACAAGAATCACTTTTATATTCTTTTCTCAATTTAGATTTGTACGAAGCACTAATGTGTGTTTCATTGCTAAACATAAATAAGCTCCTTAGACTTGTGCAGCACCATGTTTGTCATCCAATTCGAATGTTCATGTAGGCTTTTTCCTATCACCAGGGGACAGACAAAGTTGTAGCACTAAAATTAACAGGACTCTCTGAAGAGTACAATTTCACAAGTGAAGAACTTTCAAAATTGCCCAATCTAAGATTCTTGGATTTAGAGGGTGGGAACTTGGTAGGGGACTTTAAGAATCTTCTCTCCAAGTTAACATGGCTCTCTTGGCATCGTTGTCCTTTGGAATTAAATGTGACGAATTTGAGTCTCGAGAAGTTAGCTGTGCTCGAGCTTTCAAGTGATGACATTACTGAAGATTGGACCGGATGGGGGTCATGTCTGGTACGAACATCACGCCATGTAGTTTACTTTCATTTCTCTTGCTAACCAAACTTACCAATTTCTCATTCTTGACTTGGCTGATTCTTGCCTTTTTTTTGTTAGGTGAGCGAGAACTTAAAAGTTATGGAGATCGGGTATTGTCCAAACTTAAAAAGGACTCCCAACTTCTCGAAATGCTCAAATTTGAAGAGATTGGTCATTAAAGAGTGCACAAACTCACTAGTGGTTGATATCTCTCTCTCTAAACTAGAGCACCTAAAACACTTGGAAATCAACACTTGGTATGACTCACATAATGACGGTTCTGACCTTTTTCCACTACTGTTGGTATTTAGTGGTCTAAAATCCCTGTCAATGCTAGAAATAGTAGGGATGCAACTTCAAAAACTTCATCATTCCATTGGAGAGATGACGCGTTTGGAATATTTGTCTTTAGATGAATGTCATTTTCTTAGAACACTTCCAGATTACATCCAAGATCTTAAAATGTTGAGAAGGATGAGTCTTTGTAACACTTCGATAACGGAGCTACCGAACACGATAGGAGGATTAGAATCTTTGCTTGAGCTAGATTTGAGCAGAACTGAAGTCACAAAATTGCCTATTTCTATTGGGAATCTTAAAAAGTTGAGGAAGATGAGTCTTTATCAGACTAATATAAAGGAGCTACCGAACCAAATAGGAGGGCTAGAGTCTTTACTTGAGCTAGATTTAAGGGACACATATATCACAGAATTGCCTATTTCTATTGGGAATCTTAAAAAGTTGAGGAAGATGAGTCTTTGTTGGACCGATATAAAGAAGCTACCAAACCAAATAGGAGGGCTAGAGTCTTTGCTTGAGCTAGATTTGAGCGAATCAAAAATCATAGAATTGCCTGTTTCTATTGGGAATCTTAAAAAGTTGAGGAAGATGAGTCTTCATCAAACCAATATAAAGAAGATACCGGACCAAATAGGAGAGATAGAGTCTTTGCTTGAGCTAGATTTAGGCGGGACGGATATCATAGAATTACCTACTTCTATTGGAAATCTCAAACAGTTGAAGATTCTTCGTCTAGACGAATGTGCCATTAGAGAGCTACCAAAGGTCATAGGGATGCTAGAGAATCTGAAAGTTTTACATGCGAATTTCTGTGGAAATATGAAGGGAGAAATTCCAAGTGAAATTGGGGGTCTATCCTTTTGTACAAAGCTAGAGATGACAAAGAGCAAGATAAGGAGATTGTCCACGACTATTAATAAGCTTTCTCATCTGCAACAACTTCATTTGGATCAGTGTAATGAACTTGAACAATTGCCAGATCTCCCTGTGAATTTGAAGGAGTTAAAGTTCTCATGTCATTTATTGTGGACAGCCCATGACCTTTCATGTCTAACTAACTTAGTCCATCTTCATATACGGGGTGACACTCCTAGGTTGTTGGAATTTAGACAAGGAGTTCCAAAGATAGAGTGGATTGAGAGGCTAAATTATTTAGAGAGCTTGACACTTGTCACTGGAGATGTCACTTTTCCTCCGATTAATTTGGCTACTCTTTCACGGCTTCAGATTCTTGAGATAACTTGTGTTGACCCACAATCTCTAATGGGGCTTCCATCCACTCTTGAAAAATTGACTCTACATGATGTGAAGTCACCCATGGGAAGGTCACTCTTTTCCAACTCGACCAATTTGACCAGTTTGTACCTTCTTAATTGTCGTCTGAGGGAAGTTGAATTTGATGATTTGCTTGGACGGCAATTGAAGGAACTCCATAGTTTGGAGTTAAAGGATAGTGCAATGCTTGAGAGGCTTTTGGTATCGAGATTAGAGGGGCTCCAAGTGTTGAGTATGAGGGGTTGCCCTGGGCTAATAGAGACTCGAGGTCTAGAGAAATTGGAATCACTAGTCTCATTGACTTTCGATGGATGCGGTTCCTTAAAAGAGTTGCCTGATTTATCAAAATTAAAGAAGCTGTGGCATTTGATTGTCCCAGATCAACTTCAATAAAAGTTGCCTTGTCCACATCATCCAGACACGTGGGACCACCAGAATTCAGTTATAAGTCGCTGCCTCTTGGGAAAGATAATAGAATACCGATATCAACAACCAACTCGAGAAAGAAAGAATTTTCTCAGCTCCTCTTACGGTCGGTAAAAGTTCCTTTGAGTTCTTCGGTTTATTCTTCCTATATATTTTCTTTTTCTGATTTTTTTTTCTGAGCAATTTTCTACTTGTCCCCGTTAGAAATATTCAGTTTAAAGCATGCATACATGTTCACCTTAAGTTTAAAATCATGATTTGTGGATGATGACGGTAGAAGTGCTAATGGATAAAATAATGGGTGTTCACGTTGTTTAAAAAGTGCTTAGAGGGACTTTGTGTTCGCAAAGACAAAATTGATTTAATTACTTAAAAGGGTAATGATATTTTCACAATAATAATAATAATAATAATAATAATAATAATAATAATAATAATAATAATAATAATATCTTCCTTCCGCAATCTAAGAACCAGAAAATCACGGCGATTTTCTTTGTTTTCGTGTAATTTTGTCCGATTGTTATTATGATCATTAATTTGATGGGAAAAGTACTAAAAAAGTCCCAAACTTTTTGTATTTGTACCAATTTAGTCATAAACCTTTTTTTTGGTACCAATTAAATCATAAACATTTTTACGTTGTGCCAATTCAGTCCTTTTCGGCCAATTTTGGCCGGATTTTGCTGACTAGACGCCATCCGGCTGACGTGGCTTGATTGGCGCTGACATGGACAACTTTTAATAATATTTTAATATTCTACTATTTTTATTTTTATTTTTTTCCTTTTTTTATTTTCTTTTTCTTTTTTTCCTTCTCCTCCTTCTTCATGTCCGGCGACGGCCAGCGAGGTCGAGGTTGACCTCACCGGCCACCTTGCCAATGGCCGTGAGGGCGAGCCTTGCCCGCCCGAGCGCAAGGCCACCCTCAAGGCCTAGGCGGCGAGGCTCGCCCTCGTCGGATTTGGCAAGGGTTGAGCCTCGCCCATGGCCGGTGAGGGCGAGCCCCGCCCACCCAACGCGAGGCTGCCCACCAGCCCGGCGCAAGGCCACCCAAGCCTCGAGGGCGGCCTCGTGCCGGGCTAGCGGGGCTCGCCCTCATCGGCCATGGGCGAGGCTCGACCCTCACCAAATCCGGTGAGGGCGGGCCTCGCCTGCCCGGCAACCTCGACCTCACCGGCCGTCGCCTCTGCTAGTCACTGGACAGGAAAAAGGAGGAGAAGGAAAAATAAAATAAAAAATATATTAAAATATTAAAATATTATTAAAAGTTGTCCACATCAGCCGGCCGACGTCCAGTCAGTAAAATCCAGCCAAAATTAGCCGAAAATGACTGAATTGGCACAACGTAAAAAATGTTTAAAATTTAATTGGTACCGAAAAAATATTTATGACTAAATTGGCACAAATGCAAAAGGTTCGGGACTTTTTAGCACTTTTCCCTTATTTGACTATTCGTCTTATGCAGAATGATTTTCATGTAATTTGGGGTATCGATGGAGCTAGAATTGATTATTATGGTTTCAGCAAATGAGCCGATTTGCTCGAGGCTGGAGTTGGGGGCTTGGTGCATCGTAGATAAATTTCCGTATGGTTGAATCTCGTATGACCACCTTGTAGCTATTTTATGCCCATAAATTTGCCAAAAATACTCTGTAAAAGCATACAATGAATTTGTTTCTCACATATATCGACATTGATTTTTTCTTTTTTTCCAAATGTCATGTAAATCGTATTCCTTTTTTCCGAAAACATAAAGACTGGTTCATATAGTGGGAACCTGGACTATATATGTTTTCTTTGAACTTGTAGGTAACTAAATTAGCTCCGGCTGGAGCTAATAAATGATGCCCCGATGATGTAATTCGGATTCGATCGCCAATGGACGGTCTAATTTGGCATTATACTGAAAATTTGTTAGAATGGATTATTGAAATCGTTATGGATGATTTTTTGGTCATATGAAGTAGTCGAAAGTTCAATGTGACTTGGTATAATGCATCGAAATCATGGTTATTGTCTTGATTTTGATGCACTAACGTCTGATGGCTATTATAATTATTAATTTGGCTATTCGTCTTATAAAGAATAATTTCCAAGTAATTTGGGGATCAATGCAAGTACAGCTGTTTTATCATGGTTTCAGCAAATTAGCACTGTGCTTGAGATTGGAGTTGGGGCTTAGTGCATCATATATCAATTCCCCAAATCACTGAAGTTCTAACTTTCTTTGTGTTGTTGATAAATCTGAGGATATCTGTTGTGTATAATCTTATGCATGCCGTTCGAAACTGAAAGCACTACAGAGTGCAAAGAAACTATTCTTGCACTTTCTAGTTCTGCTCACGGATATCATATATGCCTTAATCGATTAGTTCATGGCCATATTTCAGGATGCACAAGCTCCACAGGGATTGCTGAAGAACGAGCTCGGCTTCATTGAATAGAAGTAAGCAAGTCATTTCTCTCCTTGCATCCGCAACTCATATATTGATACTCATGGAAATCGTCATCGATGATGTTAATCAAGGATTTGGGCTTGGTTTAATCAGAATTCAAAGACCTAAAACAACCCAGGCTGCATATGCTAAGAAATTGTCTGAGGTTCTACAAATATACAACAGAAGGAAGATGATTACAATCCCAAAAGGAAGTCATAAAGCTGAAATCCATTAGCAAAATCTCATTTCTTATGCATCATATACACACTTATAAGTGTGTACATGCAAAACTACCACTTCTTGAAACGGTGGTGTCATGGAGTGTCACCGTTTGATATGAACAAATCATTCTAATTCTGGAGGAAATGTCAATAAAAGAATAAATTTTGCGAGAGAAATGATACTGTGCTAATTACCAAATTCATCATCTTCATCCTTTTCTTTGGCTTTGACAATAATGTTTAAAGCACCATGGATTGCCGAATTGGCTTGTTTCCTCAATGTTGCATTGTCAATGAACAAGACTGTCAGCATCTTCCGCAATATTTCTCATGGTTTCAAGTTCCACTTCAAGATATTTGACCTTCAAGACACAATCCTCATGAAGTTAGTTGCATTATCCAAACACTGACGCATGAACGAACACAGGTATATAGCAGCAGTCAGAAAAGTCAATGCGCAACAGGTAATGGTAGCCTCTTAACCATGTAACAGTCTCAAGATGGGGCTATCACAACCCAAACGACCCGTAATAGATTAAGCATCCCATATAAAAGCTCAACAACACAGAAAAAATAACAGATTGGAACACTATAAGATTTCAAAGGCTAAATGTTTTCATCAAATACATCCATACAGACTTTCATCCTTGGAGGACATCAGATTTGTCCTGCTGATACTATCAAAATGACTACTGGCATATGTTCAAACTGCAGAGAGAAGTTTGGAGTGATCAGCTGGGGAAAGAAATACCAGTAATTTACTGCGTAGAAGCTGATCACAACTCTTATCTCGAAATACAAATTGGTGGAGTGGCAGCAAACGTTTCCCTTGATGAGAGATGATGGGTACATACAAGACTTGGCATACTCTCCAAGAGCAAAGAAGATACTTTGGTTGTTAAGAATTGTCTTACAGCAGTCTCTTAATTCAATCCAGCTATGAGATCTTCTATGTCTGTTTTTGCTGTAGATAAACTTTGTTGCGCTGTTGTAAGAACTCTGTTCAACTCATGCCACTCTTCTGATGGAAAAGGGACAGCTGACACCCTTGGAAAACTGTAACCTTGTGCTGCACGTTGGGAAATTCGGGATGATACATAGTGTTGTTTGCAATGGGATAAAATGCAGCTACTTCACTCGCTTTTCTGGAGCTTAAGTTGCTGCCAACAATTTCTGATGGTGGTCATTGAGCATGAACCATGTGACTTTCTGTTTCAGAAGGGAAGTCCTAGTAATACTGATCTTTGACCATGGCAGCATTATCATAAGGGGCTTTCTGCCACTCAAATGCTGTTTACACTTCAGTTGCGTACGTTGAGCGAGGAAAATCTTTCTATTTTTTTCCAAAATGAAATTTTATTAATGAGTGTCTGCATCAAACTTGCTTCCGGATAGGTCAACTCATATTCAGAATTGTCAATGCCAAGATCAGCAGAATCCTTATGCCCAAGTCTTGTTGATCCTAGTTCACATATCTCATAAGATGAATAACTGCCCTGATCTGACAACATGGATGGACTTGCAACACTATTGATTACATCAGCTACAGGTTGTGTTAGCAGTGGAACTGCACCGGTGGCAATCGAATTTGCATTTGAGCTCTGCTAATGTAACTCACCAAATTCTGCAAAATTTAGGAAAACATATAACCGTACCATTACCCAAACGTCTGTCCTGCAACAGTCTTGGTTCAAAAAAAAAAAGTGAAATAAAGAACTGATGAGGATTTATCAGATGAGAACCTACATGATCTAGCTGCAGCTTCAAGCTCAAGAAAGTTTGCTACCATAGCAGATCGTGTTAGATCAATATCAGGTAAGAGTTTTTCCATCCAATCCTCCATGGAACACCTCTGTAGTGAATGCTGGGGCACACTAAATAAGAGAGAGAGAGAGAGAGAGAGAGAGAGATAGCATACCTCTTCCAAAAGTATCCTACTTTTCAATCTCAGAATTTTCTTGGAGGAGTTGGAGGTAACATTTTCAGGGCAAATTCCTGTTTAAGCTGCAAAAACATGGAGAACGGTATCCAGTTGCTGGGATTATTTACACGAATGAATAGCCATCTCACTGTCGAAGAGGATTTAGGAGCTTATGAATCACCATCTCACGGTAAATGCACATCTAGAGCAGAAAAAAGCCCAAGCAATGATACACTATGTAATCACGAGACAAACAGAACACTCACCCACTTTGAGACTTCAAAAAATGACAAAATCTTTCACGATAATCCTCGTGTTATGAGCCCTTCTGGCCATTGTATGCCCCCTTGAACCCTGTAAAACTGTTCTACATGAATGTTAATATAGGAAATGACTTTTGTGATACCTCTACTACAACTAAAGGTGGCAAATCGCTGTATCAAGATTTTCATCCACCGGATATGGAAGTTTCTGCACAACTAGTTATCCAGATACAAATCCTGTCACTTTGTACAGCAGAGAAAATGTAAAGAATAGGGAAACAACAGATCCTCAGCATGAAATTTGAGGTAACAGAGTGACAGCACTAACAAGATCGACAATACACACACTCAAGACCCCAACATAATGCAAGAACTACTGTATCAAGATCAACAACACGCAGAAATAAATAAAATAAAATCGAGTGTGGCCTAACTAACGATTGGCAATGGTTCTATATATCCATAAAAGTCTATGGTGTTTGTTTTAGGGGACTAGAATTGCTAATTGCAATGGAACTATCTGATACCGAATTTACATCGGAGGTAACGGATCTCCATGGGAGTCGGACAAGAGAGCTACCAAACTCTGTTCAAGGACTTGACTCATTCCTCAAATTGAATTTGAGTGAAACATGCATTATTACGTTCTGTGGATTTTCTGGAAATTTTCGAATTATTGCTATTTCCAGTAATTCCTGGAAAAATATTGTATACTCGGAATCTTGTTGCTCTTAGTAGATACCAAATTATACGTTTATGTTTTTTTTTTTTTTCTGGGAAAAATATTAGGTTATAATTTTGGCGTATAAGTATTTTGAATGAACATACATGTGTACATCGAAATGTATGAAACTAAATTAAATTCTGCAATATTAAGGTTTACGGGTGTCAAAATGTTTTACTCATCTAAATGTTTGTTATTCCCTTACTCATAAAAGAAATTGATGGAAACTAAGTTTTGGAGATTTCGGTATTCTAAGATTTGGAGAATTCAAATTTAGGACTAACACACGAGAAAAATTATTTTCTGATATCCTGGGAAATTATATGGTAACGTACTAACTAGTAAATATCATTGAGCTATTTGATATGTGTCGGGCCAACGAACCTAAGACCAAACCCCGGATGACATTTTTGAAATTTTACCGAAACTGCCTTTTTCGCCCAAGACTGTCTAGTCCTTATTATAAGCCAATAATTTATGATAATGACTCCGCATCGTTTGACTTCGTGATTAAAGGAGGTAAGTGACTTTTATCACTCTATGTTTTGTAAACATTGCATGGCATTTTTTAAAAAAGTCCAAATAAGAGTCTAAATTATTCTCATTTTCTCAAATAAGGATCTAAAGTGGATTTTATTTCAAATAAGGACCCGAAGTGGAACATATTTTAAATAAAAGCCCGAATGCTCATATCAGTATTTAAAAAAAAAAAAGCCTAACCTCTCTAATTAAAAGACATTTTCATCTTTTACATTTTAAATTTTTTATATATTTTTTTTGTTCTTTTTCCTTCTTCCCTCTGCCATCCATGGCAAATGTCACCAAAGTAGGGCCCCCGTCACCTAGGCTGGCAGGGGTCATCCTCACCCACCCAACCTAGGCAAGAGTGAGGGTTGCCCTCGCTAGATCAGGTGATTGGGGACCAAGCGAGGGCATTCCTCGCCAGATCCAATGAGGGGTCACCCTTGTAATGCCCTCGCCCTTGCCCGCCCAGGCAAGGGCTGCCCTCACCCAACGCCGATGAGGGTAGCCCTTGCTTGAGGCCTCGACCTCCACCGACCATTGATGAGGCACAACGATGTCAGAGGAAGGTAGAGGAAAAAGGAAAAAAAAAAAAAAAAAGGAAAGAAAAACAAAAAAAAAAAAATATACTTATAATTTTTTTTTTTACTAAAATACCCATTCTTTGATGGCCGAATAGTTATCGGCCTACCAAAAGTCTTTATTTAATATGATTTAGCCCCTTCGGGCCTTATTTGAGAAAATATCCACTTTTGGCCATTATTTTAGAAAATTATGGCATTTCAAGCCCTTATTTGAAGTTTTCCATTTTCCTTTATTGTGAATGAAATTTATATGTATTCATTCACCGCATAGATTTTAAGATATAGAGAATTTGTTTTGTAGCATGCTATTTGTGAAAAATTGGATCAAGCGTTTGATCATATTGGCATCACGTGAATGTTTGTTCGGAAAAGTATTAAAGCTGAAATATAATCTATGTTAATGTGCCAGCATATTCGATTGTGATTTAGTTTTTGTGCTCATCATCAAACCTAGAAATGAGGAACACTAGTTCTATTTCAAAGCTTAATCACAGTCGATGTGTTTTTCGAAGCTGGCCTATATGATTTTCGGGCCATGTCACTAGGCGAAGCATAACCATAGGATTTTAAAAATGAGCTAATCGAGAATGATATTTGCTTGCTGTTTTGACTCATTGGGTTACGGAAAAATAATTTAAGGAATATTCACGTTATTTGAAAATGAATGTTGGAGTCATAGTCATGGAATTGCATTTCCATTGTTTGATCCCATAGAACGTGGTAATTGTCGCCATTTCAGGTTTCGAGAGAAGGGGGGAAATGACGAGTTTACAAAGAGGGCAAAGGGTTGGCTAAGGATTTATTTTGCTATTTTAAAGAGAAGTTTATTAGACTATAAGACAGAAGAATTCCATGTTTGGTACATTTATATAGTCCGAATGGGGAAAATTGTCAAGACCTACCATTGCACCTCACCTTTTTGCCAGGGAACTTATTTCGACCAGAATGCTGGAAAAAAGAAAGAAAGAATATACAGAAACATCAAGCGTAGACCTTGTGCTCGATCGCTGCGTAGGGAATGGTCGGGGAATTGATGCCATTCATGGCGCATCAACATGATCATGCGTGCTTGAGAAAGTGAGAGAGGAGTTAGCCGATGAGTCGTAGCCGTTGAGGGGGCTTTGGAGACAAAGGCCGAGCGAGGTGGAGGCAATGGGGGCTTGCCGGAGAAAAAGAAAAAGAGAGAATCTCTCCGTGTTCTTTGAAAGGGAGAGAGAGGGAATGGAATTTGAAAGGGAGGGAGGGAAAGAGAGAGAGGGAAATAAAATTTGAAAAAAAAAAGGGAAGAGGGAGGACACAGCCGTCTAAGGGAGAAAGTGGGACCCATGGGGGACATGAGGCGCCACGTGTCGTTCGTTGAATGGGACGGTCCATGTTTACGCTACATTTTTCTCGCTTTCGTATGAGAAAATATTGGGTGGGTCTTACCCTCCACGTAGGCGTAGGGTAAGACCATTCAGCGATCGACACGTGGCTCCACGTAGGCGACGGCGTCAGAGGTTTAAAATTTGCGCGCGGCGCTCCTGGGGCCCACCACTCTGACGCTCTCTCTCCTCTGCGACCTGTCCACTCGTCCTCTCTCTCCTCTCTTTCTCTCTCTTTCCCCGTTCTCCCCGTTCTCCGTTCCGTTTTGCGGGAGAACAAAAGTCGCAGGTGCTTCTCTCCGAATGCTCTTCCCCCTCCTCTGCTCTCTCTCCTCCGCTGGTTGCCCGCGACACCTCCTCCGCTGGTTGCCTGCGACGCCAACGCCCTTTCCACCTCCGCCGACGCCTCTGCTGGTTGCCCGCGACGCCGACGCCGACGCCTCTGCTCTCTCTCCTTCGCTGTTTGCCCGCGACGCCGACGCCGACGCCCACGCCCTTTCCACCTCTGCCGACGCCGACGCTCTCTCTCCTCCGCTGGTTGTCCCCGACTCTTCTGCCTCCGCCGTCGCCCCCGACTCTTCGACCTCTGCCGTCGCCGACGTCCCTTCGCCTCCCTCTCGCGACCTCTGCTCTGTTCTCTCCCTCTTTCCTCTGCGGAGTGCCCTTGCTGGCAACCCCAACGCCGACAAACCCTACTCGCGTTTTGGCCTCCCTCTCCACGAACGAAGGTTGCTCTACTCACTCTCTCCCTCTCTCTTTCCTCCGCGAAGCGCCCCTTACTCCTGAACGCGGACGCCGCCGACGCCGTCACCTCTCGCCGTCGCCTTCCCAAGCCCCACCGATAGGCACCCCATTGGCGACTCCCGTACGTCCGAAGGTTCTTTCTTTACTAGAACATGCCTATGCAAAACGTGGATTACTGATAAATTTTTGCCCACTACATTGCAGGTGGATGGCAGCGACCTTGGTTGATTACTACATCAACGTTGTTCCGCTTGTGGTATGAACAAATTATTTGTCTTGGCTATTACAGATCACACCTCTTTATGCAACTTCATCAATTGATAAGTTTGAAAACCATCTTAACTATAACACCATATAAGAAAGCTGCGAGTGTTTTATTACATAATGACATATACTTAAGCCCAGTAATGTTCAGGTAATGCAGTTTCATGTCGCATTGACAAGCTTCTAGGAATAAGAAAAACCAAAACATGGTACCTGATGTGTTTGCTGGTAGTACTTTCCAGTTTTCACTAACAAGTTTTGTTGTTGCGGAGGCATCACTCTTAAGCTGTCAGTTCCTCATGCTATAGTGTGAATGTTATGTTTCTGTTATGCTTCTGTGTTGATACTTTTTGTTTATGAACATGTGCACAACAAAATTGCTAGGGATTCCGACACCTTGAAATGCGAGGAGGAGGATCTAATTCTTAAAGACGGCGAGTGTTTGGAGGCAAGAAGTTATCTATTGAGACTTGTTATCCTTATAATGTGGTGAATTTAGTCTCATCCAACCATTTAATGTATGGAGTTCTTCCAAATTTTTGGGGGCTTTAGCTCATTTGCTTCAATCTGTAGTCAGGCTTTAACTTTCTGCTATGATTGTGGCTGTTATTAGAGTAAAGCAGGAATTTCTTGTATATCTTATTGTAAGGTCTTTCCAGCAGTTACAGAAGGGCATTTCAATGAGAGAAACTAGGAGCTTGGATACAGTCTCGAGCATTATTTTTGCCTGTTGGTTTTAATTCCTGTTGACAATAGGCTGAAGTTCTTTTTAACTCATCTTCTTCGTGCCAAGTGCTGCCTAAAGTAAAGATTGATGCTTAATTAACTTTTTTCTTTATATTCAGGAACGCGTTAAGGAACGTTCTGTACATCCCAGTGACACCCCACATGGAACATCCAGTGCACCTTCTGTGGAGGTAAATCTAGTTGTAGTGCTGATTATCCTTCTTGGATTCTTATGAGTTTCTCTGTGAAGCCATTAAGTGCTAAATTTTTCATGTTAAATTCTGCCCAGGCTGCTAGAAATAGGAGTGCTGCAGGAATAGGAAGCACAGTTTCTTTTAGCGATGATGAGGACACAGCAGAGATACTTGGCTCAAACTCTGCCATCAGAGGCCGGAAAGGATCATTGGGAGTTTGTAGATCCTCCCGTGCTACTTCAGATCTAGGAAGAGGGAAAACTTCTACAAGAGGAAGGGGCAGGGGAAGAGGATCTGCTAATTTGAAGCAAACTACTCTTGATTCAGCTTTGGTATCTCGCCGTCGTGAAAGGTTAGTAGCGGATGTAGTCATGAACTCAAGCTGGTTACTGGCTGACAAACTGGTTTGATTAAACTACGTCTCAAAATTGTTCTAAAGTAATCCTACTTTATTTGTAGGAAGAAACAGAAAGCTGCAAGGTCTTGCTGAGGCCATGGTAAAGTTGTGGGAGAGCAGTGCTATTGCAAAAATAGCAATTAAATGCGGCGTGCTAAATACTTGCAATGATAGAATGGCTGAGGAACTGAAGGTTGGACAATCTACAAAAGTTGACTTTTTAGCATATATGTATGAGCTAATTATATTGTTGAAAATGGGTGTTCTGTTGCTTTCATCGAGCACAGAACCTTTCAGACTCTGTACTTTATTTGATTTGCCTGACAGAAAGAATTACCAACTATTTGCCATAGAGTGGTAGTTTGACTAAATCATCATCCTTCAAGCCCACAGTACAATGCTGAATTTTCTATTTCATCTCTGACCATGGAATTTATAATGTTTATCATAATGGTAAAACTCAGCCAAGATTAGTGTGTCACCATTCTGGGACATACTTGTGTAGTGTTGTGAAGGATTGGTTATGCAAGTTCTTATCTCTCCGAGCATTTTGTTCCAATCTTAATGTTCTGGCATTATGATAATATCAACTTCTGTTTAGTGTTGCATATTCCGTCCTTTTTCTTTAGGTAAGGAAAATTTGGTGCTCTTGTTATTGATTTGTGTCATTTTGAATGCAGAATTTAACTGGGGGAACACTACTTTGTAGGAACAAAGATTATATTGTGTTTTATAGGGGCAATGACTTCTTGCCTCCTGTGGTGGTAGAAGCACTGAAAGAGAGAAAAACTAACAGATGTGCAGGCAAATGAGGACGACCAAGCACGTCAGAGGGCCTCAGCTGCAATTGAATCAAAATTCAAAGCTTCTAAAAGCCCACTTGTTGCTGGCACTCTTACTGAAACTCTGGCTGCCACCTCTCGGTGGGGGAATGAAATAAGTAGCAAAGATGTTGAGCAAATGCGTTGAGATGAATCACTCAATAAGCACGCTGCACTCTTGAAATATCTTGAGAAGAAACTTGCTCTTGTAATCTTCTTGATTGAACAAACTTATGCTATAAAATTCTGCTCCATTTCCTTAATTATTTATCACATTTTCCATTTATATTTTCCTCTTCTTTCCAGGCTAAAGGGAAGGTCAAAAGGGCTGAGAAAGCTCTAGCAAAAGTGCAGGAGAATCTTAGATCAGCAGACCTTCCAGTTGATCTGGAAACCATAAGTGATGAGGAGAGACCTTTACTACGTAAGATTGGTCTGAGTATGAAACCCTTCCTGCTTATCGGTAAGAATAGCTGGAAGTCATGAGTTTATGAGGTCTTGGTTCTTGTCATTGAGCCCTTTCGGGGCAGAAGAATTGAGGGTTTGTTTTTTATTGATACGGATTTATGATGACTTAAGCGTTAAGCTGCAAAGCTGCCCTTTTCATCACCTGGCAAATGGTTGAGAAACTGAGATGTTTTGATGCTTGAATTTGGATGATTTCTGTCCGAATTCAGCAATTATATCTTTGCCATCAAAGAACTATACTCGTGTCTCGTCCGTGCCCAATGGGAAATCTGAATACTAAGAAGCATGCGGTAGATCTAATGATTTTCATAGGTGTTCAAGAGCGTATGAGAATTACTAAATCAAATTTTTATTCTTTCTGTGGGTAGGTCAAACTCTTTCGGGTGCACGGCATTCATGTTTTTGCAGGGCTTGTGATTGTTATACCCTTCAAATGCCAACTGTCTCATCCTTTTTCCCTATTCCTATTAGTTTATTGTTCTTTGAAATTCTCTTGAATATGCAAAATTTACGTCGGAATCTGATGTTGTTGATGTGCACAGGTTATGCTTTTGAATTGTCTTTCTGTTTTGGCTTATTCTTTGGCTTTTGTATTTTGTATCATCCCAAGGGTGTAATAGAATAAAACAATAAGTGGACTGGAAAATTTTCTTGTCCTTTTTATCGTCTACTGGTGTTGTAACTCATTATTTTTGTTACAATTGAAGTTTTAAAATGTAAGACTGCCAGCTACTTGTTTATGAACTTGATGCACGAGGTCCCTTTGTAGAAGCAAGATCTTCCAACATCTGGACCTTGATAAAAGATCAAGCAAATTTTTGTTTTGGCTTGATGCTAGGAACTTTGGCTCTGCTGCTGTTAATATAAGATCAGCATATGCCCGTAATATATGGGCTACCACTAAATGGTCAACGTGATTTCCATGTCTTTTTGATTGTTTATGTCATTTTTCATTCAACTACTTTTTGTTGAAGATTATATGGTGGGAATTTAGTAATTATTGGGAGATTTAGGGCCTTAAACTGAAGAATTTGATCTTGGCTGCACATGTTATGTTTTTTCCCTTAGGAAAGCGACAGACGTTTTCTTGTTATTCTTTCTTAGACAACAAGGTTAAATGTGGATCATAGTAATGACTATTTGTAAAGTTACTCAATAACTGTTGAAGTAATGCCTCGTTATTCTTAATAATCGAAGGACAGTTAGAAGAAGATGCATGTTCTTGATGATTTTGCTTCTGAATCAATTTGATTCATAAACTGAGTGATTTGATTCTCGATCGTCTTGTCTTATGCAGAATGACGACAACCAAAGAGAGACTTCTGCAACAATGCTCAAAGCAGGACAGGGCCCTCGTTTTGCGAGGATGCTATAACTAGAATCTCTCTTCTGTACGATGCACCTCATCGGAATGCCTGGTTATGTGCTTCTGGTTTTTACTGGAGATGGCTTGATTACACATAAAATCCATCGTTTGGAGGTAGATAATCCACATGGAATACATTACACCTATTTCGGAATCCCGTGTTCTTGTATTATACTTCCGTTTTCTCAATCGGAAGGCAATAACATTGAGCTATGTACGAGCTTATGCTGAACTAGAAAGCCCATGAAGATATGGGTTTCAATTTACATTACATGTATGCACGAGTGACTCTCAGGAGTTTCTTCTGGAGATCAGATGTAATACATACTTATATTTTGCTCGCTTGGTAGTCCTGAATATGCAGAATCAGTAGAGATTGCCAATCACATTTCTATTGAGGCAATCCAAACATGGTTAAAGCCAACGGACAGAACTACGTAAACTTTTCTTTCATTCTTTGTGCAAACTTTGGTGCAGAATAGTACAACCGTGACTTCCTACTATTGAGAAGGGGGACCCTTTCGTGGGTAATGCCATGCACATGCAAGGAACGAGTAGGTAGATAATTGATCAAGAAGCTGTCGCCTCAAAAGAGTGCGATGTATTTCTTCCACCATGTTTGAGTCCATTCCGCACTCACTGTTCGAATAGGCTCATGCCCTTAGGGACTCTGCATGCACCGAACTTTGAGAGTTTCTTAAATTTCCAAGTCCAATTCACGCAACAATGACGCCTTAAGGAGTTGTTATCCTGAAATTCTATCGCAGACACGATAACAAGATCTGCCAAACAAAATCATTTACACACTGCTGGTAGCACAAAATATTCCTTTCAGATGATAAGCCTTATGGATACAATAATAGAAGTAACAATTTAGAAGCACTATATCCATTAACATATCACACACCCCTCATCTTTCTATGGCACTAGTACAAAATGGAGTTCACTTCGATGTCGTCGCAGAAGCTTAGTCCACTTCCTCCATTTTGCTCTCCTCAGCACCATCCTCTTCCAAGGCAGGCATGTCAACATCATCACCAGCAGTCTCATCCTCGTCAATGCTCAGACCCAGCTTCAGCATCCTGTGAATCCACGCTGCGAAAGTGTTGGGGTCATCGAGACTGAACCCGAATGTTAAAAGAGCAGTCTCAAACAGCAACATCACCAAGTCCTTCATGGACTTGTCGTTCTTATCAGCCTCAGCTCCTCCATGATGCCATTATCAGGGTTGATCTCCATTGTCTTCTTGCTTGACATGTAAGAGCTCATGCTGTTGTCCCTCAGAGCCTGAGCCTTCATAATCCTTTCCATATTTGCAGACCATCCATATTCTCCCGTCACCAAACAGCAGGGAGAGTCCACAATTCTCTCCGATACCACGACTTTTTCTATTTTGTCTCCCAAAATGTCCTTCATTGTCTTGCACAAGTTTTCAAAGGACTTCTTTTTCTCCTCCTTTTTCTTCTTCTCTTCCTTGCTTTCATCATCAAGTTTCAGGCCCTCTTTGGTTGCAGAGACCAACTTCTTTCCATCATACTCCTTCAATTGTCCTACAGCATACTCATCAATTGCGTCCACCATGAAAAGCACCTCATAGCCTTTTTCTTGAGCCACTCCAAGAACGGAGAGTTCTCTACAGCCTTCTTGCTTTCACCAGTGATATAGTAGATATCCTTCTGACCCTCCTTCATCCTCGTGACATAATCCTTCAGACTTGTCATTTCGTCCCCACTCTTTGTCGAGTGGTACCGGAGGAGGTCTGCAACTTTAGCTCTATTCTGGCTGTCTTCATGGATACCCAATTTCAAGTTCTTCGAGAAGGCCTCATAGAATTTGTTGTAGTCCTCCTTGTTCTCTGCAATCTCATTGAACATCTCAATGCACTTCTTGACAAGATTTTTCCTGATGACCTTCAGAATCTTGTTCTGTTGCAGCATCTCACGAGAAATGTTGAGGGGCAAGTCATCAGAATCAACAACTCCTTTCATGAATCTCAGATACTCTGGAATGAGCTCCTCGCAGTTGTCCATAATGAAAACCCTCCTAACATAGAGCTTGATGTTGTTCTTCTTCTTGCGAGTATCGAAGAGGTCGAACGGAGCACATTTTGGGACGAACAAAATAGCCTTGAATTCAAGCTGCCCCTCAACAGAGAAGTGCTTCACGGCAAGATGGTCTTCCCAATCATTGGTCAAGCTCTTGTAGAAGGAAGCATACTCCTCCTTAGTGATCTCCTCTGGCTTTCACAGCCAGATGGGTTTCAGTTTGTTGATGAGCTGCCACTCATGAGAAACCTCCTTAATCTTCTTCTTCTTGGACTTCTTTTCTTCCTTCTCATTGACGTCCTCAACATCTCCTTCCTCTTCCTTCTTGGGCTCATCATCCTCATCATCACTGATCTCTTTCTCGGTTGTCTTCTCAGTCCATAGATAGATGGGGTAGCTAATGAACTCGGAGTGCTTCTTCACAAGGTCCTTAATCCTTCTTTCTTCCAGGTACTCCAGCTGAGGAAAACAGAGACGTGACGCTGTTATCATCATGTATCATCCAAAACCAATGCAAATCTTCTCCACCAATTCATAAAAGCAACCATAAATGAACTCACCTAGTCCTCCTTAAGGAAGAGGGTGATCTTGGTCCCTCTGCCGAGTTGCACCCCACTCACATCTCTTGTAACGGTGAAGGAACGACTGGCCTGGGACTCCCAGATGTACTGCTCATCATCATTGTGCTTAGTAGTCACAATGACTTTCTCAGCCACCAAATAAGCAGAGTAGAAACTGACACCAAATTGACCAATCATGCTCACATCAGCTCCCGCCTGCAATGCCTCCATGAATTCTTTCATTCCTGACCTCGCAATCGTACCTAGGTTGTTCACAGGATCTGTCCAATTCATCTCAGACGTTAATATCTACCAACAGTCTCACAACTTAAATGAACTCAGCATAACAGTAACCATTATCGCGTAGGAACATAGCCATAGCCAAAAGACGTGAGCAAGAAAATTGATCAATCTCTGTCAGCCAATTACATTACCTGCTTTAGTCATGCCAACGCTGCTGTCAATGATCGAAAGGGTCTTGTTGGCCTTGTCCGGCACCAGCCTAATGAACAGCTCGGGCTGGGCATCGAGCTTGCTCTTGTCCGTGAAGCTCTCGTATCTAATCTTATCCAATGCCTAAAGCACACACAAACCGATCACAGATCAGAATCAATATATCACCTTCAGCATCACAATATCGCATTTCAATCACGATTATTTCTCAACAATGCCTAAGGCAGAGCCATCCGATCAACTAAAAGTGACATGCTTAAGTCTTCACCAGGCATCGAACAACTACTTCAAGCAAACATAAATCTCTCTGATCTTCAAGCCTGCAAGCCATTACGAACACCTAACAGACAAAAGACATTGAACAAGGCAACCTAGTACTTCAAAGCGAGGTGGAGGAGACGTACATCGGAGGAGTTGCTGATGAGCTCGCGGAGGAAGATCTCCTTGTTGCTGTAGAAGGTGTTGATGATCAGGCTCAGGAGCTGGTTTATCTCCGCCTGGAACGCGAACGTCTCCACTTCCGCCATTTTTTAATCAACCTTGGATACACAGGAGTAACAGGTTTCCACAGCATCAGTGGAAAGCGGCGACAAGTTTTGGTTATAGTTTCTGCCCCTAAAAGGTATATTACCCCCACCAGATTAAGGAAAAGGGTCACCGTCTCCATTGACCCATTTTCCTCAAAGTCACGTTCAAAAAATTGTGCAGTTTCCATGTTCACTCCCATGGCTGCAAATACTATGGCAAAATTGTCCTCTTTGTCATCCTACATAAATTTGCAGCACATCTTCAGAAATGATATTGAAAGAGAGTGTTTGGAATATTAGAGCAAGATTAAGACTTAGAGCATCGATTCTCAAAGAAAAGAAACAAATAAAATAAGATCAGGAATCTTCACAAAGAATGCATTTAGCAATCGAGAAGTCTAGCGGATAATAGCAGAGCAAGTACATTTTAGGTGAATTTTGAACCTTCACTCCAAAACCGTAGGAAAATTCTGTGAAACTAATGGTAGTTCATTAAATTATCGAGGCAACAAAACTCTGCTCAAATTTGTGGACGTCGCTGATCGTCAACGACTCGCTTGCCGATTCCCACAATCCCAGAAGTCCTCGAGCTGGCGGCCATACAAAAGCTGTCTCTTCTCTGTGTGCTGAAGATGAAGAAAAAGGCGATGGTTGGAAGAGGGGGAGACGAGAGATCAGTTTGATATCCAAATGAGGAAGTGGCCCCATGCGTTATATAGAGGGATCGCAGAGAATCTCAGAGAAAAGCCAACCGCCAAACTAGGTGGCCAGGTACACCTACCCAATCCCCGTAGTACGGCTATGTATTCAATAGTACCGTCCGCTTTTCCTTTCCCTCGCTGCCATCACTTTAACAGCAAACAAATGTGAAAAAAAAAACTAAAAGACAGATTCGATTTTCGGGGCTATTCATTTAAAAAGAATTACATGGAGAGTGATTTCTTCCATTTTGAGAATATGGACGCGACCACCCAATATTTAAACAAAGTTTAGAAAAGCATAGTTTACCCCTTCAACAATCTGTGGATGTCCACCTTCAGGATTGCCAGCATTATTTTGATTTACACCCAAACCAGTAGTAGGTGTCCTTGCAACATCTTCAATGTCTCTGATTATTGACTTCAAAAGAGCAACATGTAGTTCGCCCAACAATCTTGAATCCTGCCATGAAGTAGAATGTGCAGATGGGCCTAAAAATTAATAAAAGGAAATCTTATGAGAAACAAAGATATCCAATTAGAGGGAACATTGCTTACATAGTCGTGAAAAGCTTGACCTGGTAGAGTGCAAACGGATACTGCAACACCCATCGTCTCAACCATTTCTGATGCACGCTTTGCCTCTGCTGCAACATCCTTAAGTGAGAGCCCAGCTGCGACTGTAGCTCTGGCGACCTTATATTGACAAATGAAAGCAAAGAATCATATCAGTATTCTTCACTTTCACTACTCATAAACGTAGGGCAAGAAGTGTGGAGTTTCTCAACAACAATGAACCATAGATATTGCCAGATGCATGAAAACTTCAGAAGAATAATCTGAAAGGGATGTCCTTCTGACTTTCTTAATTAAAAATTCAAAAACTTTCTACAAATTGATTTGCCAAAACAGGAGCTTCCTATGTTAAAGATCTATTACAACAAGAAAATACAAGAGTTTTTAAAGTTGACGTAGTCACTCAAATAGATGAAAGTGATGGTGGCAAAAATTAAGGATACAAGCGTGGACCATGAGAAGTGGGGAAGGAAAAGATTCTTGTTTAGTGCCAAAAGGGACATTTAAAGCACAACCTTTCAGAGAGAAAAAGACCGCAAACCTTGTGAACTAGAATAGTCCCTGCCAATCCTCTCCTCCCAACTATGCCTCGAGAGGGAGGTAAAGCACAATCATCTCCGACAATCACCATCTGCAATAAGGCATAACCTTTTGACACCAGTCTCCAGCATATGTTAAAATCACAATCACATCTAGAAGTAATTACAGGGGAAGTACCTCAACCATGTAACCTTCAGATTTAGCCAGCTCGGCAGCCAATCCAAAGTTCAAGCGATCACCTGTATAATTCTGCAAAAGGGAGATTGTAATCCTTCTTCTGTTAGATCTTCTGTTTTGGACAGATGTCATAGCACAGAGAAATAAGTACTTGTGGTTTATGCGGCTGCTAGAACTGCATAAACTCCCGGAATTTCCGTGGCAATGAAAGTGCCGTTTACAAAATTTTTAGTTTTTCCCTTGTATACACAAGTTTACATGTATGCCAAAATACTCTATAAGGTGGTAGGATAAAGTAAAGGAAGTACCTTGACAATAAGTAGACACCCCATTGGACCAGTTACAGCTCGGATGCCCTGAAATATATACAATAGAGCAAAATGAATCTCATAGACAAGGAGACAAAACATAAAGCCTCACTGAAACTGAGCTGTTGGAGATGGGAATTTATTCTCACCTTCCTTAACTAACCAACACAAAACTAATCAAATATGAGATACCATTGTTACCTTAGCAGAGAGACAAGACACTGAAGCAATCCGGGATCAACAAAGGCATGTATTTGCAGCAACTGCCTGAGAGCAGGCCAATAAATTGCATTTGCTGCAAGAGATTAAGAAAGTTACATAGAAGCATGATGAACAAACATGTAATCTTACAGCAGCAACACAGATAAGCGAATCCCATTTGCTCCATCTTTCCACATGAGCAGAAACCCATTTTATCACGAGGCAACAGAGCTGGGGTAATAAAATGGAAACTTAACATCTTACTATAGAGGCAAACCTGTCCTGAAAACAAAGAGCTAGTGGTGTGTTTACTAAACACTTAAGCATCATCACTCATAATCCCGATGCAGTACAACACACTGAATACAAGAAAGCATCTCTTTCAACTCACATTACTTGAGTACCTTCAATCGATAATTAGAATGGGACTAAGAGAGTTAAGGGGGAACAAAAAGGCAGGACCGACTTCTTTTGCTGTTTGACTCTAATTTATAAGTCAAAACTTAAATACTTTTGAAGTCATTTTTGATTCATCATTGTTAATTGCAATTAATATAACATGCTGGGTATGGACAAGCCTTCAAGCAAACCGAGACACGTACAACTTATGAACAGAAGCAATAGTTAATGCCCTATCCATTTCATTAGTAATGCGTCAAAAAGTATGAGAATAGTTGCATACCGTAGAGGGAAAATTAGAGACATAGCTAATCTCCACTGCATAAACAAGCCACCGTCTTTTAATGCTTCCTTCAGCACGTTGTAAAGTTGCTACAACTTCAACAAGCACATTCCATGTGTCTGCAAGTCAAATGTTAAAAAAAACCCATCAAACAAATCTAGTAACTTCTATTTTGATCACCACTGCATTCACAAGGTTATAGGTCATCTTGAACCATATGTTGGACATGTCTTCATTTCGTTCTATTCAAGAATTTAGAGTCTCAACAACAGAAAGTACACCAACAAGGGAAAATCAAACACTTCAGAAAGCAAAATATAAGTTGATTTTGTGAGTCCATGATAACCACTTCTGACTAAAGTTTTACAGTGAGTCCTTCATCAGATATAGAGTGACATAAACTTTCAACATGAAGAATTCTGAAACAATAACAATAAATGGAGCTCATCACCTCTGTATTTGGCCTATTCATCTTTGATGAATTCACATTCGTTAACCATGAGCAGAGTTTAATGACTATACTGTCATTGGAGAAACTTTGAGAAGCAACTTCTGAGACAGTGGTATCAGTCTGAATATGATCATCCGAATTTACTTCCTTGGACCACAGACTATGTTGAAGAAAAGAAAGTGCCCACGCAGAGTATTGTTGCAGCTGATTATCTTCAGAATGTTGAGCAACAAGAAACATCTCTTGCATTGATGATGTTAACAAAGGCTCGCAGACAGGACTTGAAAGAAGCGCACGCATTATATGAGAAGATTCCTGCCAAGAGAACATTTCACTGTAAGAAACAAGGACCACGAAAAATGATTAGAAGGCTAGTTGAGGGAAAATCCTCAATCACCTTCAGCCTGTAATGACCGTAATTGGAGGATAAGGGATGAATCAGAACCAACCCAGCTTCTGCACCCAAAGAATTAACAATTCCAAGCATCCCTCCCAGATAAGTGGAGGGAGGCTGAGGATTGGAATAATATCTCCTCAACAATTCCAGTAACTCTTTCAGACATCCAACTTCAATGGAATCTATGCCTTCCTTCACAACACAGGCAAGGAGACTCCCTGCTCCAGCACATGATTCCATCAACAAGCTCTGGTGGAATGCACCTGACTTTTTAACAGACAATAATTCAGATATAAGTTCTCTATAACTATTCATCAGTTGGTTTAGTTCACCAACATCCATCAATTCTACTCTCTGGCAGAAAGCCACAACCATGGGAAGTGCGAGACAAGATCCAACAGATAGAAGCATCTCAGATCCTTCATTACAGGAGTTAGAGCTCCAAACAAATGGCTCCGTGTGTGGAATCCATGAAGTTATCAAGTCCTTTATCTTCAGTGTCACATCAATTTCCCCACTTCGGTAAACTGCCCTAATAGAGCTGCTCAAACCAAGAACAAGTCCAGCAAGACCCCAGGTGTCTTCCTCCACAAGATCACTGTCCTCATTCAAGAAATGAGAATTCTGATATCTACCATTCTCACACGTCATTGGGAAAATGTTCACACAGACTTTGAAGAATCTGGGATGTTGATTTTGTAAGTTCCAAGATCGTGATAGATAATGACCTGATAATATTCCCTACTAATTCAACTTCAGCCATCTTGTAGGAATCTCTGTCAGCATTATCAGCAGCTTTAGTCCTAGTTAGAAGATCCTGGCATGAAAAACCCAAGCCAACTCCACAGGCTCCTTTCATAAAGGTGCTTTTGCTACTAGACAAAACCTATTAGGCACACATGATCAGTAAATAAACACAATTATCAGTAAGAAAACCAGCACTTGTTCCGTTATTATTCTTTAATTGGGAACATTAAGAAAACAGAATTATCATGGGCAACATGGTGACAAACCTCAAATCTACAGAAAGAACCCACCATGCAAAGAGGAAACTCAAGTGCAAACCAAAGAAACTATACCAGCTATCAAAGCAGGTACATGTTCCCACTCTAGGATTTGACCATTTGAACCATCAGCATTTGTTAAACATCATACCTTACGGTATGAGATTAACCTTTGTGCCGAAAGGACCGACAGGATAGTAACAGCAATCTTCGGCAGGTCGTCGATGTCCCTTGCGAAGGCGGAGGTGGAGGCGGAGGCGTCGGAGTCGGGGGCGACGGAGGCAACCTGTGGAGGTGGAGGCGGAGGTGGAGGCGGAGGCGGAGGCGGAGGCGGAGGCGTCTGAGTCGGAGTCGGAGTCGGGGGCGACGGAGGCAACCCGCTTCAGGGGCGTGGGAGTCGAGGGCGACGGAGGCAAACGGCGGAGGGGCGTCGGCGTCAGAGTCGGTTCAAGGGGGAGGCGGAGGCTGCGTCAGCGTCGGCGTCGGAGTCGGAGTCGGAGTCGGGGGCGACGGAGGCAACCGGCGGAGGGGCGTCGGCGTCCGAGTCGGGTTCAGGGGCGTAGGGGGAGGCTGCCTCGGCGTCGGCGTTGGCGTCGGCGTCGGCGTCGGAGTTGGGGGCGACGGAGGCAACCGGCGGAGGGCTGTCGGCGTCGCGGTTCACTGGAAAGGGCGTCGGCATCGCGAGCAACCAGCGGAGGAGAGAGAGCAGAGGCGTCAGCGGAGGGGGAAAGGGCGTCGGCGTCGGCGTCGCGGGCAACCAGCGAAGGAGAGAGAGCAGGGGCGTCGGCGTCGGCGTCGCGGGCAACCAGCAGAGGAGAGAGAGCAGAGGCGTCGGCGGAAGTGGAAAGGGCGTCGGTGTCGCAGGCAACCAGCGGAGGAGGTGTCGCGGGCAACCAGCGGAGGAGAGAGAGCAGAAGAGGGGGAAGAGCATTCGGAGAGAAGCACCTGCGAGTTTTGTTCTCCCGCAAAACGGAACGGAGAACGGGGAGAACGGGGAAAGAGAGAGAGGAGAGAGAGGATGAGTCGACAGGTCGCAGAGGAGAGCAGAAGAGAGAGAGCATCAGAGTGGTGGGCCCCAGGAGCGCCGCGCGCAAATTTTAAACCTCTGACGCCGTCGCCTACGTGGAGCCACGTGTCGGATTCTGAATGGTCTGACCCTACGCCTACGTGGAGGGTAAGACCCACCCAATATTTTCTCCTTTCGTATACCGTGATAAAGGTAGACCTCGCCACTTTGGAGGACTTTAATTATCAAAGCGGTCGGCGTTCTTTTCCCTTTCGGTGCTAAGGTAAAAGCAAACCAATCTGAGAAAAATACAGCGAGAGCGCATTGCAGTCCTCCTGCCTCTTCTGGCGCTTTGCTAATTCCTCTTGAGGAATCCCAGATCAGATTCAGAGAGAAGGATTCCACATCTCGCTGTGATTGTGATATAATCCGGTGAAGATCTTGAGTTCCTGAAGGAGGATGCAGAGAAAGAGGGACTCACTGGAGAAAGTGACCCCGTCGGCTTGTGGTGATGATGGTGATTTGCAGTCGGGGGCCGAATTCGAGGTGTTCTTGAATTTCAGAGGCCCCGATACCCGCCTCAACTTTACCGATTGTCTCTATCACTCCTTGATTGGAGCTGGGATTCGCGTTTTTCGAGACAACGAAGAGATCCGAAAGGGAGAAAAGATTGGAGGTGAGCTTCTCCGTGCCATTGAATCCTCCAAAATATACGTGCCCATCTTCTCCAGGAACTATGCATCCAGTGCGTGGTGTCTTCGTGAGCTCACGCACATGGTGGAGTGCTCAAGCAAAGCGAGTGACAAATTGATCCTACCCATTTTTTATGATGTGAATCCCGAGGACGTGAAACTTAAAACTCGATTATACCTCGACGATTTGGGGAGGCATGAGAAGAAGTTCATGCGTGATGAAGTTCTAGGATGGAAGGGGCTCTGACCGAGGTCGCAACAGTCAAAGGATGGGGCATGAAGGACATAGGGTAAGAGTGTGAGTTTCGAATCTGTTTTTTTTTTTTTTTTTTTCGCTTTGCAATAAAAAGTGAGATGATTATAAGGGGCAGAATGTTCTTTCAATTTTTTTTTTTCTGTTTTAATTACTCCAATCAATCACAATATATTGGTTAATCCATTTTTCTTTCTTATTTTTCCTTTGTAATTGTTATCTTCTTTTCCTGAATCACCCATCCAAATTTAGTATTGATCTAATTCTTTCATCAATCGAGATTTCCATCTACTAAAGAAAGTGAACTTTTATTTGGTAAAACCTCACATATTCGAAAATCCAAGTAGTTTTATGTCTACAATATTCCTCATTTTGAGAGTTCATTTGCCATATGTTTTGCGCTAAGACTCTTATATCAATATGGCAGCCATGGTGAAATCATTAACACTATTGTTGATGAGATTTTGACCAAATTGACAAAAAGAAAGAGCAATTTGCCTGATCATTTAGTTGGGATTGATGATCATGTTGAAGCTATCATGGACATGTTAAACGAAGGTTCTCATGATGTTCGCTACTTGGTCATTCATGGAATGGGCGGTATCGGCAAGACAACTCTCGCAAGTGCTGTCTTTAATCAAATCTCCAATCAATTTCAAGGTTATAGCTTCCTTTTGGACATTCGTGAATCCATGCAACATGGTAGAATGGTTGAGTTACAAAAACAGTTGTTATCAGAAATTCTCCAAGGCAGATCTCTAGATATCCACAATTCTGTTGATGTAGGGATTGAAATAATTAGAGAAAGGTTACATGATAAGAAAGTTCTTCTTGTTCTCGATGACGTGGATAAGTGGGACCAACTCTCTAAACTAGCAGGAAAGAGCAATTGGTTTGGTCTAGGAAGCAAAATCATCATTACAACAAGGGACATCAACTTTTTGCCAATCAAAGAGGAGGACAAAGAGAGTAGTTTCCAAGCACATTCTCAAGAATTTAAAATCTATGAAATGACATAAATGGATCCTTTCCATGCTCTTCGGCTTTTAGTAAACATGCCTTCAGGATGGATTGGCCACCACATGACTATGATGATATCTCACACGAAATTATTAGAAAGACAGGCGGACTTCCATTAGCTTTGGAGGTTATTGGTTCCTCACTTTACTGCAAAAGCAAAAAGTTTTGGAAAGACACATTGAAGAAGTTGGATTTTATGCCCAAGCAAGAAGTCTTCAATAAATTAAAGATTAGTTATGACATGTTAGAGCATCATCAAAGAGAGATCTTCCTTGATATTGCATGTTTCTTCATTGGAAGAGGAAGAATCAACCCGTACTATATGTGGAAAGCTTCCAAATATTTCCCAAAAAGTGAACTATTTGTACTTACTCAAATGTCTTTGATAAAGATAGATGAAAATGATACACTACGGATGCATGATCAACTTAGAGATTTTGGAAGAGAAATTGTTCAACGTGAAGACGATAATTTTCAGGGAAGCGTAGCAGGTTGTGGGAGCCCAAGATTGCCTTTGACATGTTTCGGATGAAAGAGGTAAGCGATTGTCACCTTACTATTTTCTTCAGAAAAAAATTGACCATGCATTTATTAATGGTTGTGGAGTTAGTTTCTTGCTGGTATATTTTTTTTGTTTAATTTTTCTTTTGGCAAAGAAAATAAGAAAAAGGCGTGGGTAAAAATTCATGATGTTAATTCCACTACACATCATATCTAAAAGGCGTTGATAAGTTACATTTAAATACAAAACTTTTCCACAAATTATATGCAATCTTTTGTGGATAGTTTGGTTGTGCTTTCATACAATAGACAAGAGACTTCTATGAGGTTTGTTGAATATCTATACTATTTTGAAAGCAAATCCTTTTTGTACGCTGATCTTTTATTCCGTAAACTCATACGAAACCTAATAAAGAGATGCTCTGTTGAAGTAAAGTCGACTTCCACATGGACCATACCAAGCAAGTTTCGATCCATAGAGATGCTCTGGATTAGAAATATTATTATGCTTTATATAGTGTAAAGAACTCTTTTCAATTGTATGAACTAGTCAGATCAACTTGATTAACTCTTTGTTATGGTCAATAATGAGCGTTTCATTACCAACCATAATCAAGCTCCTCAAACTTGTCATCCAATATAAATGATCATGTATGCTTTTCTTATTATCAGGGAACGGACAAAGTCATAGCACTCAGATTAACAAGACTCTCCGAAGAGCACAGGTTCGTGAGTGAAGAATTTTCAAAGATGCCCAATCTAAGATATTTGGAATTAGAGGGCGGAAACTTGGTAGGGGACTTTAACAATCTTCTCTCCAAATTAACATGGCTCTCTTGGAGTCATTGCCCTTTGGAACTAAACGCGACAAATTTATGTCTCGAGAAATTAGCCGTGCTCAAGGTTTCGGGGATTAACATTACTGAAGATTGGGCCGGATGGGCGCCATGCTTGGTACAACATCATATCGTGCAATTAACTTTTTATGGCATTTGTCTTGCTAACCAAACTTACAAATTTGTCATTCTTGACTTGCTGATTCTTGGTTTGCTTTTTCAGGTGAGCAAGAACTTGAAAGTTATAGAAATCAATTCTTGCCAAGCTTAAAAAGGACTCCCGACTTCTCAAAATGCTTGAATTTGAAGAGATTGGCTATTTCATTGTGTTCAAACTTGCTAGTGGTTGATGACTCTCTATCTAAACTAGAGCACCTGAAGCACTTGAAAATCATCTCTTTGGATACCCTGAAGTGGGATGGTTGCAACCTTTTTCCACTATCTTTTGTATTTGATAGTCTAAAATCCTTGTCAATGCTAGAAATAAATGGGATGCAACTTCGAAAACTTCATCATTCAATTGGAGAGATGATGCGTATGGAGTATTTGTCTTTAGATAATTGTTCTTTGCTTAGAACACTTCCAGACTCCATCGGAGATCTTACATTGTTGAGGAGGATGAGTCTTTCTAAAACTCCGATAAAGAAGCTACCAAACTCAATAGGAGGATTAGAGTCTTTGCTTGAGCTATATTTGAGTGACACAAAAATCAGAAAAATACCTGCTTCTATTGAGAGTCTTAAAAGGTTGAGGAAGATAAGTCTTTTTGAAACTCCAATAGAGAAGCTACCAAACTCAATAGGAGGATTAGAGTCTTTGTTTGAGGAATATGAGTATCTATAGGACTAAAGTCTTTATATCTTTGCTTGAGCTATGACACAAAAATAAGAGAATTACCTGCTTCTATTGGGAACCTCAAAAAATTGAGGAAGATGAGTATCCATTGGACTCTCTAAAGAAGCTACCGAACCAAATAGGAGGGCTAGAGTCTTTGCTTGAGCTAAATCTGAGAGAAACATGTATCACAAAATTACCTGTTTCTATTAAAAATCTCAAATGGTTGGAGATTTTATGTTTGGACTTTAGTGCAATTAGAAAGCTACCAAATGCCACATGGATGCTAGAGAATCTTAAAGCTTTGCATGCAAGTTTCTGCAAAAATCTAAAGGGGGAGATTCCACGTGAAATTGGGGGTCTATCCTTTTTTATGACACTAGAGCTATCGAGAAGCAAGATTACAAGATTGCCTACAACTATGAATAAGCTTTCTAATCTCCAACAACTTCATTTGGATCGGTGTGATGAGCTTGAACAGTTACCAAAGCTCCCCGTGAATTTGAAGGAGTTAAAGTTCTCATCTCATTTATTATGGACAACCCTTGACCTCTCATACCTAGCTAATTTAGCCGGTCTTCATATATGGGGCAGCACTCCTAGGTTGTTAGAATATGGACAAGGAGCTCCAAATATAGAGTGGATTGAGAGGCTATCTCATTTGGAGATATTGACACTTGTTGTTAGAGATGCCACATTTCCTCCAATTAATTTGGCTACTGTTTTTCGGCTTCAAATTCTTGAGATAACTTGTGTGGACCCACGATCTGTGGTGGGGCTTCCACCCAGTCTTCGAGGATTGACTCTACATGATGTGAAGTCACCCATGGGAAGGTCACTCTTTTTAAACTTGACAAATCTGTCCAGTTTATGCCTTAGTAATTGTCAGCTGAGGGAAGTCAATTTGGATGATTTGCTTGGACAGCAACCGGAGAAACTCCGTCGTTTGGATTTGAAGGATAGTGCAAAGCTTGAAAGGCTTCTAATTTCGAGATTACAGGGGCTCCAAGAGTTGAGTGTGACCAATTGCCCTGGGCTAATGGAGACTCATGGTCTGGAGAAATCGAAATCATTAAAGGAATTGTCTATTCACGGATGCAGTTCCTTAGAATGGTTGCCTGATTCATCAAAATTTAAGAAGCTGCAGAGATTATTGCCCACATTGTCCACCGGAACAGATGCCCGATCTAGACATTGCAGAGTCGTGTCCCTTGGTCATTGGAGGACGCCGCATTTCTTTTACCTTTTCTAGCTTTTACAAAGTTCAGCTCTGTCATAAGCATTTGCGTGATGACTCATCACTGATGAGTGAGCCTTAGATTAGTTGTTTGCTCCTATTTTTGAATGCAAATCAATGCAAATTGGAAGTTCTAACAGTGGCGGCGGAGCATTGAGTCAATTCATGAGCCACGATTGTAACATTTCATGCAAGCATCAGCGATGAGCAACCCTCTATACCTCGCGCAGAAATCCTGCCAGGAGATTATTTCGCTGTTCAACATTGAGGGTAAGTAATTTATAACTGCTTGATGCAATCAGACATATCAGAAGTAAAGCAATACTTCTTAGCTAGAACTTAGCAATTTTGAACAATGTCATATCTAAACCTGTTGAAAAGTATTATGTTGTTTTGACAGGCCTGATGATTGTGGGTTTTTGAATGGATTGATCTTGATCTGACAATGCAAGACAAATAAGTGATTTGCCAACTGATGAATGATAATGAGACATTGAAGGAGATGGTGCAAAATGTGGAGAATCAATTGAATTATGGCTTACAGAATGAAATTATGAGATGCAAGCGAAGAAGAAGACATATGTTAGATATACTTGTATCGATAGGAGCTTTGATTGTGTTAATAGCGTGTAAGGTTGATAGGAGGTTGCAACATCGCTTGCCGTGAGGTTTATTTTCTGAGAATTTATTATTATTATTATTATTTTTTTTTTTTTTTTTGGGCAGCTGTCGGTTCACTTGAACCGTATTAGTAGCCATTTTAGAGTTGGCGTTGTGGAAGGGGGAAAGATGGGCTGTTTTTGTTAACGTTATTCTGGAAATACAAATTGTTTAGCCCATGTTCCTGGGAACATGCTGTCAATGAACATGACCGCCAGCATCTTCCTCAGCTTTTCTCATGGTTTCAAGTTCCACTTCAAGTTATTTGACCTTCAGGACACAATCTTCAAGAATTTAGTTGCATCATCTAAAACAATGACACATGAACGAACACAAGTACAGCAGTCAGAAAAGTCTACGCACCACCAGGTAATGACAGCCTCTTAACCATGTAATGGTCTAAAGATGGTAAAATTACAACCAGAACGATCCATAATTGATTGGAACACAGAAAATAAAACAGATTGGAACACCACAGGCTTTCAAGGGCCAAACATGTGATGTATCATCAAATAGATCCATACCGCCTTTCATCCATTGAGTACATCTCATTAGTCGTGCAGATACTATCAAAATGACTTCTGACAGGTAGAAATTCAGAGCGACCAGCTGGGGAAGGAAATGCCGACAATTTACTGCCTAGGAGCTAAAATTCTGGAGGGCACAAATCACGACTGTTGTCTCAGTTTACAAAATGTGGTCAGGCAGCAATCGTTTCTCCTGATTGGAGATGATGAGTAGACACAAGAATCGACAAATTCTCCAAGAGAAGAAAACATAATTTTGTTGTTAAGTATTGTCTCACAGCATTCTCTTGATTCAATCTATGGGTTCTTCCATGTCT
Source organism: Eucalyptus microcorys (assembly GCA_014182515.1). Taxonomy (NCBI): domain Eukaryota; kingdom Viridiplantae; phylum Streptophyta; class Magnoliopsida; order Myrtales; family Myrtaceae; genus Eucalyptus; species Eucalyptus microcorys. Next base: position 21,315,815 of record CM024566.1, on the reverse strand, counting down.
GTTTTTGCTGTAAATAACCTTTGTCGCACAAAGGTAAGAACACTGCTCACCTTAAGCCGCTTTGCTGATGGAAGGGAACAGCTAAGTCCCTTGGAAAACTGTAACCTTGCGAGGGCAGGATTTTGCATGTCAGGAAATTCGGGACTATACATAGTGTTGTTTGCAATGGGATTAAATGCAGCTCCAGAAGCTTAAGCTGCTGCCAACAATTTCGGATGATTGTCTCCAAGCATGAACCGTGGTACTTTCTGTTTTAGGAGGAAAGTCTTTGTCACGCTGATCTTTACCAAGGCAGCATTATCATAAGGGGCTCCTCTGCCTCTGACAATGCTGTTTTCACCTCTGTTGCGGATTTTAAGCGAGGAAAATATTTCTATGTTGTCCAAAATGAACCTTTTATTAAAGAGTGCCTACTTCAAACTTGCTTCCGGAGTGGTCAACTCATGTTCAGAGTTGTCAATGCCATGATCAGCAAAATCAGCATGCCCAAGCCTTGGTGATCCAAGTTGAGATATCTTATAGGATGAATCATTGCCCTGATCTGACAGTATAGATGGGCTTGCGACATTATTGAAAACATGAGTTACATGTTGCTGGGTCAGCAAAGGAATGGCACCAGTCACAATCAAATTTGTATCTGAGCTCTACAAATGTACCTCATCAAAATCTGTAAAATCTAGGAAAACGTTTATCAATACCATTACCCTTATGTCTGTCATGCAACAATCTCGGTTCAAGTGAAGGGAAATAATATACTGATGAGGATTCATCCAATGAGCAAATACATGACCTCGCAGCAGCTTCAAGCTCAAGGGATATAACAGATTGTGATACATCAATATCAGGCAAGAGATTTAGTATCCGATCCTTGAGAGAACACCTTCTCTGCAGTGAACTAAATGTTTGAGAATCATTACTAATTACCATTCATATGATGAATTTATTATGTAAGAATAGCACTGTGAATTATTTAACACTAGGTCTTAGGGTAATAAATAAGGGTCGGAGTTTAGGCCAGTTTTTCGAAAAGGGGCCCAGAGTGTGAACAGATTCGTGCCTATACTTCCTTGAACGGTCATGCTTCGTACCCAAAGCTGGGTCAGTTTTATGGGGAATTGGCAGAATTGGAATCAGAAAGGATACTGCCAAGAGCAATATGGTCATGGACAGGGGAGTTACATACTCACTAATTGCAGCTGACTATCCAATCGCATCTATAAGTTTGCCTCCAAGCGTCAATTATCTAAGGGAATGGGATCCTAAGATTGCTTTGTTAGTGCAGAGGAGGTAAAGAAGGTGCAGCAAGTATTGCTAGGAAAGCTTAAATCGGCATTTGATAGTTTGGTGAAGAGTCTGTCAAGTGAGTTGTTGGGGCAGGAAGGGCCTACAAGTCCTCAAGAGCACCTGGAGTGGTGAAAAGTTTGAGGATTAACCCAACTGTAGCTCACATAGTAGGGATAAAGGCAGACACAGAAGTTGTTCTTATCCAGTTTATATCTGTGGCGGACTCAAGTGATTCATCAATTTTGTTCATAGACTGTAAGCAATTTTACCACTGGGAATCAATAATATCCAAAGTTTCCAACACTATAGAAATACATTATACATTTAAATCATATCAGTTCCTCAAATAACTTGAATTCACTTATAAAATTAACAACAGTCTGTAGTTTCTAATGAGCAAACTGCTCTGATCAACCAACAAAAAGATATGTTCGGAAAACAAAAACAAAGGAAAACTCCCCTTAACTAATTCAACACTAGTCAATGACATTTTAATGAAAAGCTCAAATCTAATTATCACATGAAAAATGGTCGGCATCCTTCAACATCATAGAGCCAATTTAACCACATTTCTAGTGAGAGAGCGCCAGGAAGAAGCTTGACAAAGGGCCAGCAATAATAGATGTGAAAGGGATGATTCAACGAGTGCTAAAGACCGCCCAGAAGAGAAAAACTAATGCTTAAGTTCTTGCTTCATAATCTCAGGCAATGTGTGAGCCACTCTAATTATCCCAATCAAGATCATTCTCGTTTGTTATACCATGTTAGAAGGCCCATTTGTTGTGTGAGCTGATCCATATGCTAGCTTTGTCCCATCCATTCTCCACTGGCTGCTCACCGTTACCTGTTGAGTTACCTTCTGTTAAAGTCGATTCAATCTTCTCAAGGACTGGGCTTCGTATGAGAAGGTCGTCCCAACGGGAAGAATTCTCTAGCAAAGCATCAATGTCAAGATATTGATGCGTTGAATGAATCCAGATCCATGAAACCACCGATTCCCGAATCAGTTCCCGCTTTGTCCTCTCTAGCAGTATCTGGAACTCTATCTTGCATCATATTTGGCAATTAAGATAGTGCGGCAATCTCCTCTTCCACTAGGCGGACTCATGGCTAAAAGCTCACTTAGAGTCACTCTTGACACCCGAATTTTTGTCGATCATGTAGGCATGCATCTTTTTGCAAAAATAAAAAAGTAAAAAGGTAAAATTATAAAAATAAATAAATAAATAGAAAAAAAATTAATAATAATAATAATAATGATGATGAAATACATCGGATGAGCCTATGTCCCCTAGGCCATTCTCCTTAAGCGAAATTTTGGGCTTGCAAGAGCCCATGCGACCAGCCTTCCTCTTCTCATTACCCGGATAATTATTTCCTCTGGGGCCCAAGTTTTTTGTGTTGTTTTCTTTGAGCCCAGGACTTGAGCCCGTGAGTAAAGAAAAAAAAAAAAAAAAGAGGCCTGGCCCCTTTGTTTTTCCCTCTCCTAAGCAACCCTCATGACTGTGAACGTGAAGCAGTGACAGACGGTAACAAAAGGACACGGGCGAGTGGATGGCGAGCGAAGCACCGTCTGTGACACACAAGGAAGCACGGTTGAGTAACATGAGCAGAGCCCAGGTCTGCATCATTCAATGGCCCAGTAGTTGATAAAGCTCGATCGACAAGCTCCTCTCGCCCTCTCCAGCTATGGTGGAGGCTTGCCTCCGGAGATTGGTGACCTGACTGAACTCGTTAGGCTCGATGCTGTTAACTGCAGATTGTCCGGTGAAATACCGCCCGAGATTGTCAAGTTGCAGAATCTCGACACTCTGTTTCAGCAAGTGAATGAGCCTTAAGTTTCTGGATTTGTCTAACAAAATGTTATCAGGAGAGATTCCCGAGTCCTTCTCCCAGTTGAAGAGCCCAACCCTTTTGCATTTCCTCGGGAACAAGCTTAATGCTGAGATTCCTGAATTCATTGCTGATTTGCCTTGAGTTATAGCACGGTCATTTGCTTCTCTTTAATCCACTGTGCACCCTGTGTCTGGCAAAATATTTATACCATGTTGTGCCCATTTTCGTCGGATTTTTAGTTGCTTCGAATGCGTAGTAATGGGGCTTGTTTAATGGTGATCTTTCATTAACCTCAATGTACGCTTTTGTCACCATCGGTCAATATGTTTTTTTGTTCTTTTCGAGTCTTATTCGGTGCTTGCTTGGTGACTGTGGGCAAAGTCCTAAGTGAGAATAGATGATGCTCGATGATGCCCGAGTGGTCCACAAAGTGCGGATAATAAAAGTGTGTTTGATAACCATTCTGTTTTGAAAAATAACTTTTGCGTAGAAATAATTTTTTTCGATTATGTTCTCAAAAACAATTTCTAAGCATTTGAAGGCGTTTTGTAAAATTCTTAAAATTTTTATTCCTAGAGTATAAATGTGTTTAATAAAACCCTTAAAATTTCTGGTCCAAACCATTTCCATTTTTTTAATCTTTTAATAATGTTATTAAATTTTTCTCTTTTCTTTTTCCATTTTCATCTTCTCATTCCTCCGATCGCCGACCCTAGCCAAACGAGGGCCGCTTACCTTGCCAAAGTATCACCAACCCCCGAAAACTCAAGCCACGGTGAGGCTCGTCGGCTTGAGCCTCGTCGTGAGCTGGGCGAGGCCAAGCTTCTCCAGGCCACTACCAAGTTGGTTGAGCAACACCAACCCAGAGGTGGCTCGGCAAGGCTCCTTGCCGTGGCTCGGCATCGCCGGGTGCTGGGGCTGGCAACACTCTAGTAAGGTCACCGGCCCTTGTTTGGTCGATTGCCGGCCATGGCCAAGGTTATCGACTCTCGTCTAGCCAGTAAGCATGATTCAGTTGGGCTGCCCCTAATCCTAAGACCAACCCACACAATGTTAGTCCTCAATTTTTGGAACTAAAGACCAACCCTATTGAGCTCGGAACCGAGAACTAGAATGATCCAATGGATTCGGTCCAATTCAAAGGTCAACTCGAGACCAACCGATAATTTTTTTTATTTCATTTTTTGTACTCTCTGAAAATGCAAACCTACCATCTTAAATGACATATCCATCGACAATGTGGCATTGTGCAACCAAACTATAAATATCAATACATATTCAACAAATTTAAGATAGGGTAACAACAGAAATTTTACACAAACTAAAAACAAGAAACCATAAAAACGATTAAGACTGTTCATAGAGATATGGGACAAGATGGGAGGTTCTTGTAATCATCTATCAATAATACTCATAACACTATATGCAAAAACATTTTCTTGCATTCGATCAAGTAGAGTCCAATCAACCAAAAAATGAGCTTTCATGCCACTTGACTAGTAAATCATCGTAGCAATTGTAATACTACTCTTCAAAAACTACTACCATTTGACACAAACTGAAAAGTAAAGTGCAGCTGAAACTTACTAATAAAATACAATTAAACCATAAGAAGTTCAAAATATTTAATATAAACTATGAATATACAATTTCACGTCTTTTTTCTCTAAATAAAAAAATTATAAATAATAATTAGATATATAATATATAGAATATATTAGATAATATATATATAATCACGGTTGGATTGAACCTAAACTTCTAGGACCGAGAATTAACCCGCACATTGCTAGTCTAAAGATCATAGGACAAAGGGCCGACTTAGTCTCTCTGGGAACCAAATCATAACCAGCAGGGTTAGGTCGATCCAGGGTCGATCTGGGGTTGACCTTAGACCGATGCTCACCCCTATCGCTGGCCATGGCCGAGGTCGGCGACACCTAACCAAAAAGAAGAAGAAGAAGAAAAAGAAAAGAGAAGAGAAAAAAAGAAAAATTAGACTTGATTCTAGAACTATTCTCAGAAACAATAAACAATTTTTTTTCTACTTTTTGATTCTATTCCAAATCTATTCTCGATGATAAAAAAATGGATTTTTGTTCTGGAGAATAAAAAATTTAGAGCATGTTTAGTAACCATTCTGTTGCCGGGAACAATTTCTAATCAGAAATGATTCTTTTTTTTTTTGGTAAAATAAAAAATGATTCTTTTTTATTCTATTCTTGAGAATAATTTATGAGCAAAAAAACTCATTTAGTAACTACACAAAATTTCTGATTCTAGAATAGAAAAAGAACAAAAGTGCGTTTAGTAACTATATAAAAGTTCAATTCCAATTCTAAAATTTTATCAAATCATAGAAATTCTATTGATTAATTATATTTATACTAAGTAATAAAAATATTAACTAATCAACTTTTTATTAAATAGTAAATAATAAACTATAGTATAAACTATAAATATAAATACTAAATAAAAAATTAAAATAAAAATTAAATATGTATTCTATATATAGCAAAATTTCAATTCCTACTTCAAATCATTTTTTTAATTTTTTTAAAAATAATTTTATTTTTTAATTTTATTTTATTTTTTTCCTTTCTTCCTCCCCTTCTTGTTCTTCTTCTTCTTGTTCTTCTTCTTGTTCTTCTTCTTCAAGGTGGCCGATCCTTGGCCTTGGGATGACCGGCGACCTCATCGGAGCGTTGCCGCCCTCGACTCAACCGTGCCTCGCGGCCGAGCCTTGGTTGGGCGAGCTTGACCTCGCTAGATTTGGGCGAGGTCGAGCCTCGCCCGGCCAGGTGAGGCTCATCAGTGGCTTGGCGAGCTCACCGGTGACTAGCAACAATAGGCGGTGGACGGCGGCACTCGACGAGGGGCGGCGGCAACGGTGGTAGACGGCAATGGCGGCGGCAGCAGCACTTGAAGAACAAGAGAGAATGAAGAAAAACAAGAAAAAAGAGTAGGAAAAAGAAAAATTTAGGTAGACTTGATTCTAGAATTGTTCTTGGGAACAAAGAATCAACTTTTTTTTTTTTTGATTCTATTCCAAATCTGTTCTCGGGAATAAAAATTTTACCAAATATGATTCTGTTCCAAAACTACTCTCGGGAATAAAAGAATGAAATAAACACTATTTGACCGATTACCAAACAAGCCCTTACTAAACGGATTTATGTTCATTTTTTTTTTTTTTTTTTTAAGAGAACAAAAGTATAGAATCAAACACTATTTAGAGTGTTACCAAACAGGGCCTAAACAATGGTGAAATTTCATTGAATGTTTGAGATGGCAGTCCATGAGTGACGCCTTCTTTTGTTGATTTTAAGTCCTAATGTTGAAGGAGGATGAGTTCACGTTCTAGGTCAGGCAGAGAGAGCTTTAGGCAGAGAGGGTGTCCTTCGGGCATGAGACCAGAGGAAGAGAAGGGAGAATAAATAAATAAATAAAGAATTCTCTTTTTATAACATTAAATTTCATTAAAAAATTAATTTTAAAAATATTTGAAAAAATTATAAAATTTTAAAAAGAGATTAAAAATATTTTTAAAAATTCAGAAAATCTTAAATTTTTTAAAAAATCGTAACATAAAAAATAAAATTTGAAAAAATTTGTAAAATCATAAAAGAAATTCAGAAAATTCTAAAAATTCAGAAAAAAAATGGCAAATTCTTAAAAGTTAAAACCCAAAATTGGACAAACCTTTAGGGCTTTACAATAGGAATTTTTTTTTTTTTTTTTTTAAATTTTGGATTGTCTTTTCTTTTAGAGACAATATTAGGATGCTTGCGTGTTTTTCTTTATAGTTATACTTGGTTGTGCACCTCAATATCGTGAATGTAGAACTCAAGTCAATGAAAGACTATTGGCCCGAAGTTGGCAATATCCTTAAACTAATTCCCATTCCCTAATTGAAGGGGCTAGGTCGTGATAGTCACCCTTCAAATAGGGCAACATTCAGTCCCACAATCTGCCCCTAGCATAACCTTAGATGCCTCATTCATCATAGAGTAATATCTAACAATCTGTCTGAAGCATTAGTATCATCATTCCTAGATACATCTTCCTGCTTAAGTCTTCACTATTTGTTGCCTATAGTTATTTGTATGTTGTTCTCATTCTAATGTTGGACAAAGTGTGCCAACAGTCCAGGGCTCTGAATAGCCTGTGTCAGGAATGACATCATTTGTTGCTGCCACAGCTCCATCCCTTGAAGGCATTTGACTGTCGGTTGTAATTGTTTCTCAGTAGCCTATTGCTGTTGCCTTAACTTTACAAGCTCCTGCATAAGCAAATTCTTGTCTCTTTTGAACCTATCAGCCTCTTCCTCACATTTTCCAATCTCCACAAAAGCACCGACTGACTTACTATTTCATTGCTGTGTCAGCTAATGACTATGTCCATGAGTAGGTTTTTCGCCGATTTATACTCTATCTAGCTCTTGTACCTACCAAGACTCCGCTAGGAAATTACCGTCAGAATCAAGCCGTAATACGCAATTCGAGTTGCGCCACACTGAGAACAGTCACCTGCCATTGTCATCGTGGAAGCCACTCGGGCCTTGACTACCATTTGTTGATCATCACTATTGCCATTGGAGGGCATGTCGCTGCCGCTGGGGTTTCAATCACTGCTGAAATCCAAGCCCTAGGACTCGGTTTTTGGGGCCCCCAATGTTGTCACGTCCTTCAACTGCTTGGCACTAGTCCCCATTCAAGGCCAAGCTATCGTCATCGGTCATGGTCAAGCTCGTGCGATTAATGAAGAAATGGATGCATCCGGGAAAGAGATGCATTATTTAGAAGTGTGTAAATCTAAAACTACCACTTCTTGAAATGTTGGAGTCATGGAGCGTCGTTGTTTGATATGAACAAACCATTCTAATTCTGGAGGAAATGTCAATTAAAGAATAAATTTCACTAGAGAAATGATAAAGTGCAAATTACTGACTTCTTCATCATCGTCATCCTTTTCTTTGGTTCGGATGTACATTTTTAAAGTACAACAAATTGCCAAATTGGCTTGTTTCCTCAATGTTGCATTGTCAATGAAAAGACTATCAACATCTTCCTCAATTTTTCTCGTAGTTTCAAGTTTCACCTTAAGATGATCAACTGTTGACACTTGAATTTTTGTCGACGTTTTAAATATCCATTTATTTTGCAAAAAAAAAAAAAAAGCTAAAAAACTTATAAAAAGGTCAAAAGCAAGAAATATATATGTATAAATCAAAAATAATAATAGTAGTAGTAGTAGTAATAATAATAATAATAATAATAATAATAATAATAATAATAATAATAATAATACATGAGAGTGGTTAAAAAAATGATGAAGAAAAATGAGAAAAGTCGAGTGGGCTGGCGTAGCCCGGCCCATTCTTTTATTTCCTTTTCAGCCCACTCTTTTATTTCTCTTCCAGCCCATTCTTTCGTCTTTCTTTTCGGCCTATCGGAAATTATATAAAGAGAGGCCCAGCCCATCATTCCTTTTCTCTCCTTTACGCACGCCCCCGCCCGGGGGAGGGGGCGACACGACACCCAGCAGGGATCGTGAGCCAACCACCCCGCGCTCGAAGGTCTTTCTGAAACCGGAGGGTCTTTCTAGCCAAGCGTCCCTCGCGAAAATCTATGTGAATGTCAAACCACTACTTCTAGATACGAGGTCCTAGAGCACAAGAAGGAACAGTGTAAAGCAACCTCAATTATTGCCAACCGCTTTGGAGGAATTCCGTTGACTTATTAAAGCCGTCGCCGTTGCTAATCCTTTCGGTGCCGGGCAAAAAAAAAAAAGAGAAAAAGGCAAACAAATCCGAGAAAGAAAGCGAAAGAGCATTGCAATTCTCCTGCCTCTCGCGCTTTGCTGATTCCTGTTGAGAAATCCAGCTCTGATCCAGAAAGGGCTGCACGTCTCGTTGCGATCCAACCCGGTGAAGATTTTGAGCTGCTGAAGGAGAATGAAGAGAAAGAGGGACTCACCAGACGCTGCGACCATGTCCACTGTCGATTATGGCAATTCGTCGTCGGGGGCCGAATTCGAGGTGTTTTTGAATTTCAGAGGCCCCGATACTCGCCTCAACTTCACCGATTGCCTTTATCACTCCTTAGACAAAGCTGGAATACGAGTTTTCAGAGACGATGAAAATATCCGAAAGGGCAAAAAGATTGAAGGTGAACTTCTGCGTGTCATTGAATCCTCCAAAATATATTTGCCTGTCTTCTCTAGGAACTACGCATCAAGTAAGTGGTGTCTTCACGAGCTCACACACATGCTGAAGTGCTCGAGCAAAGCGAATGACAAAGTGATCCTACCCATTTTTTATGACGTTAATCCCGATGATGTAAAGCTCAAAACTCGATTGTACTCCAATGCTCTGAAAAAGCATGAGAAGAAGTTCAGCTGCAATCAGATTCGGCAATGGAAGGAAGCTTTGACCAAGGTCTCAAAAATCAAGGGATGGGGCATGAAGGACAAAGGGTAAGAGTATGACTTTGGAATCTGCTTTTGTTCATTTTTGGCCCTAGCAATGAAAAGTGAGATTATAATAAAGAATAGAATTTTTTTCCCATTTTTTTTCTATATTAATTACTCCCACCAAACACAGCATATTGGTTTATCCATTTTTTGTTTTTTCTTCCTGGTAATTGTTATCTTATGTTATCGAATCACGCATCCAAATAGAGTATTAGATCTAATTTTTCATTAGTCAAGATTTCCTTTTACTAAAGAAGCCCATTTAAAAATCCGATTAGTTTCATGTCTACAATATTCCTCAACTCAATAGTTCATTTGCCATATGTTTCACCCTAAGAATCTTATGTCAATATGGCAGGCACGGTGAAATCATCAACACTATCGTTGATGAGGTTTTGACCAAGCTGATGAAAAGAATGAGAAATCTACCTAATCATTTAGTCGGGATCCATGATCATGTTGAAGCTATCATGGACATGTTAAACAAAGGTTCTCATGATGTTCACTACCTGGTCATCCATGGAATGGGCGGTATCGGTAAGACAACTCTTGCAAGTGCTATTTTTAATCAAATGTCTAGTCAATTTCAAGGATGTAGCTTCCTTTCAGACATTCGTGAATTTGCACAACAAGGAAGAATTGTTGACTTACAGAAACAATTGTTATCAGAGATTCTCCAAGGTGGATCTCTAGGGATCCACAATTCTATTGATGTAGGGATTAACACAATTAGAGAAAGATTTCGTGATAAGAAAGTTCTCCTTATTCTTGATGACGTGGATAAGAGGGATCAACTCTCTAAGCTAGCTGGAAAGAGTGATTGGTTTGGTCCAGGAAGCAGAATCATCATTACAACGAGGGACGTCAACTTTTTGCCAATCAAAGAAAAGGACAAAGAGAGTAGTTTCCAAGCACATTCTCAAGAGTTTCAAATCTATAAAATGACAGAAATGGATTTTTTCCATGCTTTTCGGCTTTTTAGTAAACATGCCTTCGGGATGGACTTACCACCACATGACTTTGTTGATATCTCATGGCAAATTACGACCAAAACAGGTGGACTTCCTTTAGCACTTGAGGTTATCAGTACCTCACTTTATGGCGAGAGCAAAAAGTTTTGGAAAGGCACTTTGCAAAAATTAGAGTTGGTGCCCAACCAAGTTGTCCTCAATAAATTAAAAATCAGTTATGACATGTTAGAGCCTCATCAAATAGAGATCTTTCTTGATATCGCATGTTTCTTCATTAGAAAAGATAGACTCCACCCGTGTTATATGTGGAAAGCTTCCAACTATTTTCCAAAGAGAGAACTACTTGTCCTTAGTCGTATGTCTTTGTTAAGGATAACAAAAGATGATACATTATGGATGCATAATCAACTTAGAGATCTTGGAAGAGAAATTGTTCGGCGCGAAGATGTCAATTTTCCAGGGAATCGTAGTAGGTTGTGGGAGCCCAAGATTGCCTTTGATGTGGTTCGGATGAAAGAGGTAAGCTATTGTCACCTTACTATTTTCTTTAGGTAAAAAATCAACCATGCATTTTTCAAAGGTTGTGGAGTTAGTTTCTTACCGGTATGTTTGTTTTTGTTTAACTTTTACTATGGAAAAGAGAAAAAGAAAAAGGTTTGTATAAGAACTCATGATGGTAATTTCGTTACATATCACATATCTAAAAGGTTACAACGTGAAAGTAGCAAACACTTCATAAATACATTTAAACACAAGGTTATTGTTCAACAAATTATACGGGAACAGATCCAAATTGCAACTTCCTAAGCTATCAAAGCTATTTAAGGCTGATTTTATTCCTTTTACTCGGCAATGAGACTCCTTACCTAAATTTTGGTAATAGATTTTGTAATTGATTGTAGTATGCAACCTTTTATGTAGAGTCTGGTAGAGCTTTCAAACAATATATGAGACTTTTATGAGGTTGGTTGAATATGTTTACTATTATGAAAGCAGATCTTTTTTTCACATTGCTCTTTTATTCTGTAGAATCAGCAACAAGTCCTAAAACAAGTAAGACTTTCTAGCTCTTGTCTTCATCCTGTAATAAAACTCATAGGAAACCTAAAAGGGGATGCTCTAGAGTAAATCGAGCTTCCACACACTCTAGACCAAGCAGATTTCGGTGCATAGAGTCGGAATGGGGCTATAAACTCAAGAGACTTCTTTTAATTTGGTCTGGCAACTTTTTTCTAACTTGCAAAACCATTGCAGAGTTTTTGTGTTGTTTGAATGTGGTGGCAACATTTTCTATCAAATGGTTTTGCTCAGCGATAATAAAGTTTTTTTGTCATCATTTTGCAATAGGAATTGGCTTAAATTGATGGAATAGAAATATTACTATGCTTTACACAATGTAGAGAACTCTATCCAATTGTATGAGCCAGTCAGATTAACTTGATTAACTCTTTGTTATGGTCAATTTAAATCAATATGAACAAAACAGTAATGCATGTTTCATTAATGAATATAATGAAGCTCCTTAGACTTGTGCAACACAATGTTTGTCATCCAGTTCAAATGTTCACATATGCTTTTCCTATTACTAGGGGACAGACAAAGTTGTGGCACTCAGATTAACAAGACTATACAAAGAGCATAGTTTCACGAGTGAAGAATTTTCAAAGTTGCCCAATCTAAGATATCTGGAATTAGAGGGCGGGAACTTGATAGGGGACTTTAAGAATCTTCTCTCCAAGTTAACATGGCTCTCTTGGAGTAATTGCCCTTCAGAACTAAACGTGATGAATTTGTGTCTTGAGAAATTAGTCGTGCTCAAGCTTTCGGGAATTAACATTACTGAAGATTGGGCCGGATGGAGGTCATGCCTGGTACAAACATCATACCGTCCAGTTTACTTTTTCTTGGGCAGAAGAACACTAGAAGTGTCAAATGTTATGTATAGCACTCACTTTAGTATCAAAAGTTTTCGCCGGCTCATTTAAGTGCTAAATCGGAGGAAAAACAACTACTTAAGTGCTAACGGTGAGAAATTCTGACCAAATTAATTATGTAGCATTTATAATTAAAATTATAATATGACTTGGAAAATTTTTTAAAAACTCTGGCCCCCGTGGCATTTTCACGTGGTGTACTTGACACTAAAGTAATCGTTGATTAATAATGACTAGCACTGAAGCAATCACTTTAAACAAAATTTGATATTTAAATGATCATTATTCACAACTTTTAAACAACGTTGTTAAGGATTATATGTTGACTAAGTATGCCAGCAAACCACTTAGGATTGGGAAACTACTAAAATATAGCTACGTCGGATTTCTGACAACCAAGATCGAAATTGGCACTTAAGTGATCATTGAAAAAAAAAAAAGTGGCACTGAAATGATCCAAAAAAACTTTTGGCACTACAGTGAGTGCCGTTCACAATTTTTGACACTTTTAGTGTCCTTCTGCCCTTTTTCTTGTGTTTGTCTCGCTAACCAAACTTACCAATTTGCCATTATTGACTTGGTTGATTCTTGGTTTGTTTTTTCAGATGAGCAATGACTTGAAAGTTATAGAAATCAATTCTTACCCAGGCTTAAAAAGGACTCCCGACTTCTCGAAATGTTCAAATTTGAAGAGATTGGTTATTAAACAAAGTACAAACTTGCTAGTGGTTGATGGCTCTCTCTCTAAACTAGAGCACCTCAAGCACTTCGAAATCATCTCTTGTGAATCCCCGAAGAGGGATGGTTGTGAACTTTATCCGGTGCCTTTTGTATTAGGTAGTCTAAAATCAATGTCAAAGCTAGGAATGAGAGGGATGCACCTTCAAGAACTTCATCATTCCGTTGGACAAATGACGCGTCTAGAGCATTTGTCTTTAGATTATTGTTCTTTTCTTAAAACACTTCCAAACTCCATCGGAGATCTTAAAATGTTGAGGTGGATAAGTCTTATTGGAACTTCGATAAAGAAGCTACCAAGCACAATGGGAAAATTAGTGTCTCTGCTTGAACTAGATTTGAGCATGACGAAAATCAAAAAATTACCTGCTTCTATTAGAAATCTCAAACGGTTGGAGATTTTAAGTCTAAACAATTGTGCAATTAGAGAGCTACCAAAAGCCATAGGGATGCTAGAGAATCTTACAGCTCTGCATGCTAGCTTCTGTGAAAATATGGAGGGAGAAATTCCAACTGAAATTGGGGGTCTATCCTTTTTAACGAAGCTAGGGCTGACAAAGAGCAAGATTCGGAGGTTGCCCGCAACTATGAATAAGCTTTCTCATCTCCAACAACTTCTTTTGGATCAATGCGATGAACTTGAACAATTGCCAGAGCTCCCTGTGAGTTTGAAGGAGTTAAAGATCTCATCTCATTTATTGTGGACAGCTCTTGACCTTTCATACCTGACTAACTTAGTCGATCTTCATATACAGGGCAACACTCCTAGGTTGTCAGAATTTAGACAAGGAGTTCCAAAGATAGAGTGGATCGAAGGATTATCTTATTTGGAGAGATTAACACTTGTCATTGGAGATGACACATTTCCTTCGATTAATTTGGCTACTCTTTCGCGGCTTCAGATTCTTGAGATAACCTGTGTTGACTCGCGATCTCTAATCGGGCTTCCATCCAGTCTTATAGAATTGACTCTATGTGATGTGAAGTCACCTATGGGAAGGTCACTCTTTTCCAATTTGACAAATCTATCCCATTTGTGCCTTCTTAATTGCCAGTTGAGGGAAGTCAAATTTGATGATGTGCTTGGACAACAACTGAAGAAACTCCGTAGTTTGTATTTGAGGGATACTGCAATGCTTGAGAGACTTTTGGTATCGAGATTAGAGGGACTCCGAGTGTTGAGTATGAATGGTTGCTCTGGGCTAATGGAGACTGGAGGTCTGGAGAAATTAGAATCATTATATTCATTGGTTTTTTTGGGATGCGGTTCCTTGAAAGAGTTGCCTGATTTATCAAAATTAAAGAAGTTGTGGCTATTGGTTGTGCCAAATCATCTTCAGGAAAAGTTGTTTTATCCCTATCTTCCGTACACGTGGGAAGGCCATAATTTTCATATTCTAGAAAGAAAATAGTTATCTCCTCCCCTTACAGTCGGTAAAAGTTCCTTTGGTTTCTTCTTCCTCTATAATTTTTTCTTTCTTGAGCAATTTCCTACTTGTCCCTGTTAGAAATATTCAGTTTAAAGCACCAATGCAAGTTCACTTTAAGTCTTAAAACTATGATCTAGGATTAAATATTTACGTTATTGTGGGAATTATAAGGTGGTTCATAAGTGGGATGCTGATTCTAGAAGTGCTAATAGATGAAATAATAGGTGTTCACATTGTTTAAAAAGTGCTTAGAGGGACTTCATGTTAGCCAATACAAAATTTATTCTATTACTTAAATGGTATGGTATTTTCACAATAATAATAATTTCTTCCACAATTTAAGAACTAGAAAATGTTCTTTCATGACAATAATAACTTCTTCCGCGACAATTTTATGACTTAGTACATGATGTACTTGTGTAATAGTTGTGGAAAAAGTTATTAGGGGTGTGGAAATATCACGAGCCTTGTGTAAAGGGATTAATTTGTTTAGTCACATATGTAGTGGAGGAGAGAGGAAGGTCTTTGAAGGAAGACAGAGTCATCGGTTAATTATTTGTGGAAGCACGAGAGAAAATTGTTGGGGCAAATGACAAGGTAATATATCGTTTCGCAAATATACCGAAAACTTGTTAGAATGGATTATTGAAATCTTTATGGATGAAAATTATTAAAGATTAATTTCTATCTAGGTCTTATGAAGTAGTCGAAAGTTCAAGGCGGCGATGGATCACTATAATGCAGCAAAATTGCGGTTATTTTCTTCATTTTCATGTAATTTTGTCCAATGATTATTACGATCATTAATTTGGCTAGTCGTCTTATGCAGAACTATTTTAATGTAATTTGGGGTATCGATGGCACTATAGTTGATCATCATGGTTTCAGCAGACAAGCCGATTTGTTCGAGGCTGAAGATGGGGGCTCGGTGCATCGTAGATCAATTGCGATATGGTTGAATCTCGTATGACCACCTTGTAGCTATTTTATTTTTATTTTTTCCAAATGCATGTAAATCTATTCCTTTTTTTCCGATAACGTAAAGACTCGTTCATATAGTGGAAACCTGGACAATATATGTTTGATGTTTTCTTCTAAATTTTAGGTAACTAAATTAGCTCCGGTCGGAGTTGCTGGCCGGAGCCAATATATGATGCCCTGACAATGTGATTCAGATTCGATCGCCAATGATAAATTACATACGATATAATAACTCTGATTAGATAATTGAAAATTGAGATTTCACCTGAAAATGGCCTTATGCTAGAGGACCAAAAATAGAATTTATCTCTTTGATTCAAACACCCAATGACCGAATATAAGTCCCGGTTTCTAGTGATAAATTGTACATCAGCAGGACATTTCTTTTTCGACTGATTGAAAGTAATTAATCTTAGGGATAAACTGAGACTCCTCATCTGCAGTTGGATCCATGTCTCGTGTGCAACTATTTAAGTTACATATGTGGGTTCACCTTGTAAATTACTAATTCAAAAGGATCGCATAACCCAATAATGTATCAAAATAATTCATCACTCTATCTATTAAAACATATCAAATAATAACATAGAGGCAACGTGGACACGGAATCAGAGATTGGTGAGCGTATTGGCTATGTCGATGACGAATCGATATCGGACATCTCCTCTGGCGAGTCGGTCCATGGCTTCATTCACGTAATCCATCGCGACAACCTCCACGTTCGACGTTATGCCGTGCTCTGCTGCGAAATCCATCATCTCCTGCGTCTCCTTGATTCCACCGCACATACTTCCCACCAAAGATTTCCGCCCTGCATTTTCGAATTTCCGGTTATTCAGGAAAAATGGGTTAAAGCATTGGGACCTTATTTACATAAGATGGACCAAAGTAGTTCAAATAATTAAAATAGAATAAAATCAGAGACCAATTAAAAAGAAATGTTCACTTGTGAAGCAGAAGCAACTTTGAAGGACGGATTTGAATATTTCCAAATTACCAAATAATGGAAAGAGCGGCACTTGAGCGGGCGTCTCCAGATCAGGTGCGCTCAACATGATGAGCTTTCCATCCGTTCTCAGTAGATCCAACAACGGCTTCAATGGATGCGTCGCTGAGACCGTGTCGATGATCCCATCCATCGTGCCAATCGCAGCCTATAATTTCTCAAATCAAATCAAATAAAAACACAAATAAAAAAGAAAATATGCATACATGAAGTAATTAGCAGAAGTTCTCTTGGCTTGTTTGAGTTTAGATTGATCAAAGTTCATTTTATAGGGAGAAAATTTCAATGCATTTATCTGTTATGGTCAAATTGTCTAGACAAACTTTTGTTTATATGGTCAACATATGATTTGTAATAATATTTCATTGCTTCACTGTGTTTTTTTTTATTATTTTTCCATACCTGCATTTGCTTCATATCATGGCTTAGTATGAACGAGTCAGCCTTCAATTCCTCAATCGCTTCCTGCCTCTTGCTCTCCGAAGTACTTATGACGGTGACCTCGCCGCCAAACGCCTTGCCGAACTTCACCGCCAGATGCCCCAACCCTCCCAGGCCGATGACGCCAATACGCTTCCCGGGCCGGTCCAAACCGAAATGCCTGATTGGGCTGTAAACCGTGATCCCGGCACAGAGTAGGGGAGCGCAGCCGGCGAGCGAAATGGCATCGGGGATCCGGACAGCGAAGTGCTCGTCGACGACGAGGATGTCGGAGTACCCGCCGTAGCGTTTGGTGTCGCCCTCAGATTCGAAGATTGTGTACGTGTAGACCGGCTTGGGGCAGTAGTTCTCCAACCCTCCATGGCAGTTGTCACATTCTCCACATGAACCAATTAGGCAACCAACGCCTACTTTGTCTCCAACTTTGAATTTGTTCACTTTCCCCCCAGCTTGAGTCACCACTCCTACAATTTCATGGCTATAATAAACCCATAAAAAAAAAAATTAATACCACAAAAATCTCAATCTAATATCTTTATGACAAATTTTCCCATTATAACTAACTTAATCCAAATTAATCTTTTCTCCACCAAAATCCCAACTTGATACATTCATCAATTAATTTTCATTAAATTATGTTAATACTATGAAAAACCATAAATCGGTACACTTGTGACAAACGGAAGGTAAAACCTTAAACCAATATACTGATCAATTAACATGTGTTATCCAACTCAATAATTTGACAGTAAAATTAAACAAAAATTAATGGATAGTAAATTTATCACGAGCATATTAGTTTGAGATTTTTTGAGGACTTAAAAAAAAAAAAAGTCGAAAACCCATAAATTGACTTTGGCTAATTAAAGGGAAGATTATTGCCTCTTTAACTTCCTTAATTCTAAAGCAGCATATTGCCTTTACAATCTCTACTGTTGGTAATTATGGAGCAAGTCATTATGTGAGTATAACTAGCTCCCAAATTACCTCAAGTAATATTCAGAACAAGCGGATGAAGCCTAGACGTACCCGGGTACGATAGGGTAGCTCGAAATCCCATGTTCATTTTTAATGATGTGAAGATCGGAATGGCAAATTCCGCAGTATAGGATCTTCACGGTAATGTCATGATCTCGATTGGCCCTGTGACGCAGAACATGCGTTAGCGATAGCCAGGTCTTCAGGATCGTGTCCTGGATTATCAAAAGTTGAAGTAGATGCAAACCTTCTGGTGAAAGAGAAAGGAGAAAGGACTCCTGAAGAGTCCCTCGCTGCATAACCGAACGCTCTCTGCATCTGCTCTTCCCATTCAGCTTCAACGCCTCCATCTTCTCTTTTTCAGTTCTCAGACTCAGTTAATTTGGGTTTATCGAATATGGTAAACGCATAGGAGGTTTTATAGGAAACCGTCTGGTTGGAAAAAATTTCAGCTCGTTGTTTCTGCCATTTTTTTTTAATTTTCCGTCTGGCGTTTGCCAGTTTATTATTCTTAACTCTTCTCCAAGAAAGAGGACCAAAAGTAGATTAAACAGTGGAGTTGATTTTTTCTTTTTTTGACTGGGGAGTTATGGTAAATTGGATTGAATATTCCAAAGGGAGGAATCAAAATTCGATTTTGACACATTTTTTGGGTCGTCGTTGTCATGTCATGCAATTTGTGGTTGACCAAGGAAATTTAGATTTCAATCATTTCAATCATGCAATGTGCTAAAATCTCATCTCTTTGAGGATTGATAATATAGAAATGACAATATATATCAACTTTTCAGGGGAATTTTATAGACAATTGTAGTAGAATATAATGACCGTTATTGAAACCCATTGATCCATGCTCTTGAGTTCTCATGAGAATGCGCAAATTTAATTTGCTGACTTGTGGAAACACATGGAAGTATGCACCCCAGCCGTTCGCTATTACAATGTGTACGACCTTTTCATTTAAGCTCAAACGGTTCGAAAGTCTTTCCTCCCAGTCCCGCCCGTGACATTCAGCTCATTTTGGAACTAACATTTGGTATCGACAGCCTATGATGCCTTACCAGACTAGAGATGCTTTGCCGGGTACATCATGGATCCTGTCAAATAGCCGTCAAATCTGGCGCATCCCATAAGTAAAATCCATATACGACTCGACCCGACTCTGCACCATGTCCATCGCCCGAAAGAGCGACCCTCAATAACCGGTCATGACAGAATATGACGTGAGTCACGCAATTTCACACGCCCCTAAAAACGCGATCATCAGACTTCTAGTATACTTCATTTCCCTCAGATACATGAGTTTCACTGTTGCATCGCTCAATCAGCTGTCAGCTTTCTCACATGCCCGACACGGAACGAACAGTTCAAACATAAAGCGGATTTCCTAACCACGAAGCTGCTGGGTAACCATTTCATATGCACTGATGAAGCAACTGCAATGGCATTTATCTCTGAATTAGCAGTTTTCGTGAATAGACCACAAACAAACAGGATGCTCCCATGCAGAACTTGCCATATTAATTCACCTGCAGAAGAGCAACCGATAAAAGAAAGAAAGGAAATAGAGACATCGACTTGAAGACGATTGGAGCATCGATAAGCTTTTCTTCCGTTCTTCTTCTCCAATAGACAAACACAAACTTGTTTCAAGAAATTTTCGTAATTACTGCGACAGCTCAAGGTCTGGCCTACGATCAACTATATCTCCTTTAGAGCCATCAGAAAATGCATCAGGATATGTGGCCAAAAGCTTCGCCTTCATACTCCTGGCGTTACAAAAAGAAAAGAAAATTAGATCAGTTCATTGACATGCAGAAAAACAATCTTTAATTTAACCTCAAGAGCTCATCGGAGGCAACCATTCCATAGAATCAGGGAAGAAACATTACCAAACATATCTGAGAGGATTCTAGGTATATGAAGCACACACAGGTGGTCCCAAAATAATCAATCACAAGGCAAAAATGTGCTAAGCAACTAAGATTATAAATGGGATTCCTACAAAAAATTGAGATCAGATTGCCCTCTGAAGATATTATGTAATTCCATTATAGAAATCTCCTCTCTCATATCAAAATACAACAGGTTTCATCTTTTTTATTGCAGAAAGAAGTTGACAAGCTCCAACCAAATCTATGTGCAATGTACAGTAGGAATTCAAGTATAAAGGGGCAAGTAGCTGTCGTAAATTGCTGCACACTTCGGATGAAGGTCAATATGACTGTTTATCTAGCTTATCTATTTATCAGTTACCACTAAAAAATACAATCAAAGATAACATCAAAATTTTGGTCGCCCCTTATATGTTCATACTCCTCATTGTGAAATTTTGCAAGTTCTCTTATTTTCATTATTAATTATGAGAACTGTGAACTTGTGCTCCTCATGAAATTTTGGAAAATCACACAAAGAAGTCATGTCCTATTATTATGCAAGGTAAACATGGATTTTACAATAAGAATCCTACTTGAAAGAACCCCACTCCAATAACCGTGATTCCATTCCATTCCACTCCACTACCTTCAATCAACAGCACCTAAGAGAGAAGAATGACAGCAAAAAAGATCCAGGAACTTAATAAAAGTGGAGTATGACTTAGATACCAATATAGTGGCATCTGCATATCAGACTATCACATAAAATGAACTTTATTTTCCCTTTCAATTTTAAGTTTTTTCTTTCAAAACTTTTTAATTTAGTATTGTACTATAAACAACTTATCTCAGCTCGCAGATGCTTTTTACGATATCAATCCCTTCTTTATAACCTTAAGCATGGACAACGCACTTTCATCAAATTCCCAAGTTATCAGCAGATATTCGATCCAGAAACAGATGAAACCCTATCATTACCTGGTAAAAACAAAGTCTTAATTTTAATCATCAACTCTACTGTTGCCTCCCTTCACTTTGGAAGCACAGACAGACAAGTGAACTGGTGTTTCCTTGAAAATTGGGAAGGCAGAACATACAGAACGCCTAGGCATGGTCAGTTCTTCCCATCCCAGCATGTATGTTTTGTTGATCAACTTAAATGACACTAAGTAGAAAATCTAAGCTTTAGTATTTAGTGTCAATAGGAAGATAGACCAGAGTGAGTACCTTGATCATAACCTAGCAATTCATTTAAAGAACATGACTAGCAATTTCTAGAAGATATCCCAAAATAGTCTGATGAAATCTGCATTCTTTACAGAATTTGTTGACAGCAAAGTCGAACAAGTGAGCAAATATAACACAGATACTATAGCAATCACGATGAGGAAGACCAGTTTTATAGGATCTTTATGGTAAACATGCTTGTTTTGTTATGTGAAGTTATTAAATGTGTTTAAGTGATTGTGAAGTAACATCTTCATCAATAAATGGGCTACAAGCTATTAAAAGAAAGTGGAAACATCAGGAGCAGACATAACTAAGCACAAGAAATTGACTCCCAACATAAACATTAGCAAACATTTAGATCACATGGCCAGGATAAAATGACGTATACAACAAAGCAAAGAACCGGATGAAGTACAGCAGGCATGTGTTCCCAATGATTTGTCAAGCAATATGTCACGACAATAAGAATGCAACCAGAGATAATAATAATGTACCTTAGCTTCTGAAAGATGTAGTCAAGGTCCGACTTCATGGACCTCAAGAGACGGGCATTTTTGGAGAAATCACCTGAAACCTCATTAAAGCAATTCTCAGAATATTCATTAAAATGTGATAGCACTGCGTTGCTGTCCTGTAGCCTTCCCAAACTGCAATTTGAACCACAAAACAGGAAACAACCATCAAAAGAAGATAATATTACAATCAGCAATCCATCTAGAGCAACCAGACAGTCCAAAGATGAAATGGTAAGAACTACACCGCACGTCATCCTACAGAAGAATTTTACCAACATAAGCAATCCATCTAAAGGAACAAGTAACCCATTCAAAGATTAAAAGGGGACAAGCATGTCGCAAGTCATCAAGTCATCCACAGTGAGGAAAACAGTAGCGCACGTACTTAAGTAGCACATCCACACAGATATGATTAATCTAAATTAATTATGCTAAACATAGACAGCCCTCATTCTTTTAACTATCAATGGTTAGAAAAACAGGTAAGCACAGAAATCTCCCATAACCAGCCAAGTAACTGGCCAGGATCATTTCATGGAACAAATATATAGCATGTATGTAGGCATGTAATGTATTTTGAAAGTATGCACATACTGATGTACTTATGAAACTATCTATATTACAGGTAACCTATATGTATCAACGTATTTATGTGAATGTCTCCAATAAGATAATTTTCTGGTCTTACAGAGTCATTCAACATTTGAAGCCACTTATTTCCAATTTATCTTAGATGTCCACCCAGAAGATCAGATCCTCTATACTAGTCTAAAGATTTTGAACTCACACAGCAAAAAGCCTTAAATGATAAAGAAATCACCATAACCAGAACATGATCCTACGTAGTGCAGAATTGCCCAGGCTCCAATTCGTAATCAAGTGAGCTGAACAAATACAAGAAGTGTGAGTCCACTTCCAACAGGTTTAGCATTCTTTACACTGAAATGGAACCCCAAGAAGAGAATGTCTAGTTCTCTTATCACTTCATCTGCTTCTCCTTTTCCACTCTAGCTTGACTCTACTTTTTATTACTCAATTCATTTTACAAAATCTTCTGGCCTTGCTAAATGGGAACAGGCCTACCTAAAGACATATCTAAAGCTAACAGTCATTCTATCAGGCATTCGGATGATAGTTAAAAGTGCATGTTTTTCATAGTTGACCAGCATAGACAATTGCATGTAGGAACCTTAGTCAACAAAAATGACCCATAATACTGTGTTAGATTATAAATACTAGAACTCAAATGAACTGATCATCTAACTTTGAACATCCACTTTAAGGATTTGAGCATTTCCTATGAATTAGATAGTTTGTTAACTTAATTTTCCACAACCATCTTATGATGAATATCATCCTAGTTTCCTATAAATTAGATAATTAAGGCACTCGTTTTTCCACAAGAATCTTATGTTATCATCCTTGTTTGCCCAAGGGTGGAAAGTACATGTTTATCATAGAAGCTAAACATTCAAATCAAATCAGAAGCTTTCCCAAAGAAGCAAAAGTATTTTTTATAAATAGAGAGTAAAATATGTAAGATTATTTTGACAAATGTAATAGGTGTTGATGCACTTCTGTAACTATCATCAATTTGCTACTACTGTGTAAACAGTTGATGTAAATAATCATAAGGAAAAAAAAAAAGCACATCAAATGTGTAAAGTTTCACTTGATTTGACTTATTCTCCTTTGTCTCTATGCGTTGATGACTAGGAATAAAGAAAAATGGCAATTTGAGTGAACCTGAGGTAGCTTTCTTATTCATAGACGAGAATATGATGAGATAGACGTAAGGGAGAATGCAGGATATTTACTAAGTGAAAGGATTCACCTATATAGATAGATCATAGTGAAGAACACCAGTACAGACATACCTCTTTCACTGACTAAAAATTTCCAACAAAAGTGAAGCTTTTCCTTCACTGGAAACGAAATTATTTTTCAGGAAAATCCAGAAGTTGGACCTCTTCTGTGCATTCCTCATTTATTTGCTTTTGGTTCACATTGACCCATACTAACTCCTTGGCAGACCTACTTGTGTGGTAAATTTCCTAATTCCTAATGCAACATTCCACTAGGCATCACTTAAGTTCCAGAATTCAACATACACCACTCCACTTTTATAGTTCAAATTCTGAATAGATATAAAATGTAGTATGCCAGCTCCAAGAAAGAAACTACAAGATCTCACGGAGACAGATTTCAACATACACCGCTCCACTTTCACTGTTCAAATTCTCGATAAATATAAAATGCAGTATGCCAGCTCCAAGAAAGAAACTACAACATCCCACCAAGAGAGAGAGGGAGAGAGAGAGAGAGAGAGAGAGAGTACATGAGGTCCTGTATCTGCTTAAGGGAATCAACATCATCTGTATTAATGAGGGTCTTGAACTCTTGAGAAACCTCCACTGATGCCTCTTTTATTGATTCTTTCTCTGATTCTTCCATTGACGATAGAGTGTACAAACTTCTGCACTTTGAGAAAAATTCAAATAAGGGGCATGTAACATGGAACTGCTCACAATTTTTCATTTTGAAAAAGAAATGGTAACTTGACATTAACAACCACGCCATACAGTTCAGGATATGAGAGAGCCACAATCAATGATCTTCTTCTCATGTCCAAATGATCAAACTCAGCAATCCACTATTATTTTTGACAGGTAAGGTGGGATGGGCAAATAGGAATTGAAGAAAGACCTCTTGGACCTTAGTAAGTTGTAACACAACTAAACCAACAACAACCAGCGTGAGCATCTATGATTACTGGTGTTAGAATCCAGAAACCCAAAAAATCCTTAGGCATTCGAGATAAAGATTACTCTTTAGGTAGTCCATGCTATATAAGTTCTACACAGCATTCCATTAAAAATAGCAGAAGAAAACTGCTATCACTTTATCAGCATATATCGTGGTAAAGAAAACCAGTAAAGGTTCAAAAAGGTAGCACAAGGTGATAGGAGCAAACAACCTAAGCCTTCCCCTCACGTACCGCCTTTTAGATTATTGGATTATAATCTGTGGAGGTAGGTCCAGCAGCGCGGGAGATGACTCGTTAACATGTACATGAAATGACAGGACCCAACTACGCAACCTAGAAAGTAAATCCAAATACAGCAAATGCATAAAGAGAGGATTACGAAATGGCATATCCTGCCTCCCTTGGAGGGTCATATGGAAGCCTACAGAGCTAATTATACCAGGGAAATGCTAGCAACTTCCGTAACTTATTAAGCAGACGCTTAATCAGCAACCACATCGAGCACTAAAAGCTTCAATTTGCTGCAGAGAAGCAATAAGATTGACCTTAAAAAGTTCACACAATCTAAAACGCCATAAGCCGCTACAAATCGAACCTTTTTACCTGGGTGGACGTCAAATTACAACCATTTTGAACAAACATCACAACATCAATACCCCCCCCTGACATCATTTACACGACTATTAAGGCACTTCAGTCGTCTGAATCAAGTATACATAACTGGGCGACCTGCCAGCTTGCAGAAATGAGAACACCCACAAAAGATCATCGACCGATGAGCAAATTTCGACGTTCAAAATCAAAACTTTTCAGTGCCCAACTCATGATACTAAGCGCAACTTTTCCCCCCTGACGTCCTTACCTTGAACTCTGCTTCTTCACATCACGCTCCGGACATCGTGGGGCGTTTAATCTGCACGGAGAAGTTTTCCGAACGGTAGAGATTCGCAAGGATAACGATCGATCCCGTTTCGTGATCACAGAAGAGAGAGAGAGACTGCGTTGGTTTGAGTAATCGAATGGTTATTTTCTCGGAAGAAGGGGGGAAGAGGAAAAGAGGAGAATTGCTATTCCAAATCCTAACTAACGAGTTTCTCTCTCCCTTACCACATGGGTGTGGACAAAAGCTACTGCAAATTCGAGAATTGAATTTTTTTTTTTCTTTTCTCATCTTTTTTTATGACGGGGTGAGTCTCCATCTTGTGTAATAGTCTCCTGGCCGTGTATAAATTGAGTAATTAGAGATTGAAACTTAAACTTTGTCACAAATGATTGTAATTATATTTGTATATGTTTCAAGGCAAATATCCTATCAAAAAATACTTAGTTATTTTTATAAAGATTGTGAGGAGCCGTATGAAGTGAAAATCGCATTTAAAATTCCATAAGACGATAAAAAAGATCTTTTATAAGATTCCGTAGGGTACATATTATTTTTGTCCTCGCTTGGCCCAATTTCAATATAAAATATATGTAAAAAGCCATAGATGAGTTATATCATTTTAGCATGACCCTATACATATCAGAAATAGTCATTCGGTCCACAACTTGAAAGCAAATATCAATATTTAATGTTTGATTTCAAAACTATTGCCATGCTTACTATCCTATGAGAAGGCCCACTAAGTTTCTCCCTTGACGTAAGTCTCTATCAGCCCTGGCTTGGCCCAAACAGGACATTCTGAGAATGTTATGCATACTCACAACACCTCATTTGATTCACACTATAGACAGAAAATTAAAACCATCGACACATCCTTCAATCGTTCACAAAACCATCCTACCGCCATTCCTCAAGATATAGAGACACGATTTGGTCGTTCCGCGCCATGGAGGAGCTCCAAATTTACTCACGCATCCTCTATTATAAACCAATGAGTCGTTAGCCACCTTTAAAGCATCTCGGGGCGACAATCTCCTTATCCCTTCTTCGCACACACATGATAATTATCAGCTGTACAAAAATTTGAGCTTTTGGGGATGGCCTCAAAAGAAGGCATAAACGTGATGATATAGTATGCAACGAGACACTTCATACGTGGACTCGTGCCCATTTGCAACATTTATGAACCTAAATAAGCGTAAGATACCACCAACTTCTTTATGATTTTAGCTGTAAGCTCCCCGAGTTTAAACAAATCTTCGTTTATTGTTTGCTTTATAAACGTCTGCAATAGTTTAGGATGAATGCTATGTCCTTCTAAGAATGGACATAAAAGGTCTAGTGCTATTGAATTCGTGATCGCATCCTAACTCACTATTTAAGTTCTAAGTTTTGAAGAGATTGAAGTATGCCGCTCTAGAGTAGCAATCGCCTTTTTTGCCTCCGATAATTTGACTTCAGTCTTAAGCTTGCTGGAATGCCATTACGAAAGTCCAAATAGTCTTGACTTTCACACTAGCCTCCCTCTTTTTGTAAGGAAAATAACTGCAAAAATCGAAAAAGATGGGAAATACCAGGAGCGAGAGCCGTCATGGACAAGACGGAAGATAATCGCCTCAGATTCCGGTTCCCAACTACTAAAATAGAGGGGCATCGCACCACAGGTGCTTGGCCATGAAAGCATAACCTTGACACCTACGAGCTATATATTAACAGATGCCGATATCGCCTCGAACCCAAAGGACTCTCGTAAATCAATAGACATGCATGTCCCTTCGGGAAAAAGCAAGAATAGACATTGATATTCACCCCTCCCCTGAAGGTAACATTTTGCATAGTGCAACCAAAACCATGAGCACTGCTCGGTACCATATTAGCTTATTGTCTCGTTCTCTTTGACAATAAATTTGTACAGGGACTAATGATACATTACCACCACCAATACATCCTAGGATACACCACCGGAGCATCATAATGTAACAAGAACAAGCCGACTCTCTTTCTACGAACTCAAACTAGCGACATACTCGATCACAATGGCCGAATAGAACATCTAGTTCTTAATGCCAGAAGAGGTACGAGCAATAACAGCTTCAAGACCTACTCGAAACTACTATCTATGCAGCAGGTTTCCCTCAGAACTACAAGCAGATTCACACTACCAACTAAAGAGACTGACCTACAAGCAGAGGAGCAGGGCAATTAGTGAGGCTAGGCTAGGTACGGGAAATCTATTGATGAACAGGCATGATTCATGCACGAAAGAGATTACTTTGCAGTGATCAGGAAGTTGCACCTCAGGAGGAGCGATCACTTTTATCAGAGTTGAGATTGATATTTCCCTGTGATTTGTCCGCTGAAGAAACCTCGCTCTGCTGATTTTCATCCTTCTTTGCATTCAGGAACCGCCCCCCACATCCTCTAGCTCTTCTCAATGCATGCAAATGTCGAGATTCGTGCAAGTAAGGCTGCCAAGTAAGTTACGCATGAGACATGTCAGAGACACAGAATAAAACATGGAGAATCACACAGCGAACTAGTCCAAAGCACTACAGAAATTGTCACGCGACGGAGAGATGCTTGAACAGTGAAAATAGCATATTATAAGATGACTGACCACTCAAGATGGAGTTATTACATTGAGCAAATGCCATAGAATAAAATATTTTATAACTCGGGAATAATCATCTCAAACAATGCTTTCGGAGAAGCATGAGAAATCAAATGAAATATAGTGGTTCAAATGGTCATTTGCTCATATTGACTTTGTAAGCACAGGATAATAAACTTCACTTATCACAATGTCCTTAAAGTAACAACTTGTTTCTGCTTTCCTCTTTTATTCTAGCTGGACTGAATTACTCTAAAACTAGTTACTTTTTAAA
This sequence comes from Eucalyptus microcorys, assembly GCA_014182515.1. NCBI lineage: Eukaryota > Viridiplantae > Streptophyta > Magnoliopsida > Myrtales > Myrtaceae > Eucalyptus > Eucalyptus microcorys. The sequence goes on along the minus strand of CM024566.1, from coordinate 21,287,585 downwards.
TACTAAGATACACAACAACAGAGAGGCAAGATATATATAAATTTCCAGGAAATAGTGCTCAATGGATCAACACAATATGGGTGAGAAAAAGCAACTGGCAAGAGTTAAAGAGTAAAGATCTAACCATCCTTGCAGACCCTAATAGAGTGATCTCATTGAAAATTCATTTTGCATTTCTCAAACCTATAATGCCAGTCTATTTTTGTATGACTCTCCGAGACAAAATGAGTTCTCTTCCTGCTGAGGGGCTTCCATGCTAGTCAAATATATGTGGTTGGATGAAGCCCAAAGAAGGGGGATTGACCAGACGCTTCTATGTATCTCACACTAGTGCAAAGCAATGCGAAAACGCGAACAACTAGACAGACACTATATTACCATGGCAAAGGAGCCAACAAGCCCTTTTGTGAGTTAGAATTTCGAAGAAAAAAAATCAGTCATCCAGTCTCCATGACATGGAATCAGTTTTGTCCACACCCGGCAAAGGGTAGAAAGAATTCTACAAAAGTTTTCTCCTTCTTATATCCACTGGTAAGCTTACAAAACAGTCTTGAAAAGAATTTTTTCCTTTTCCTAAATAAAATGCTTTCCTTCAGTCATTTCTGCACTTTCTAAAGAAATATAATAAGAATAAATCACTATCCAACTTCTGATTAATCACAGGCTTTTATGTCAACTTGAAGTCCTAATGTCATACACTTGCAAGAACACAAATAAAGGCTTGAGTTGCAGCAACTCAAGCCACACGTCTCATCAAATGATGACATAATTTCTTACATGAATTTGTTCCTTCCTTTCTCACAAAAACACAAAATCAGCACAAGAAAAAGAGAACATGTAAGATCCAAACGAGGCATCACAATCTATCTACTTACGTAATATCTTGAAAATTCTCCTCCACATACCTAAGCTACAAACATTTTGTGGTGCTAATTCCTTCAACGTTTGATATTTAAACTCTTTTATAGCAGTCACCCTATCAGAACTACATTCCTAGCTTAATACCTGAACTACAAAATACCTTGCGAGATTTAAGAGCTTTGTTCTCTAACTCAGCTTTTGCACGAGACTGTCGACGCCGCAAGATGCCATGATATTGTTTTGCATTGACAAATACAGGTTCCTCAACTGCATCTGATGGCAAAGGCACTCCAGCTTGTTGAATTCCCATTAATTGCAGATGGACCTGGGCAAACAATTTTTGGATGATCAAAACATTCAAATGCATGAGAAATCAAAGGTCCTCACATCACAGAATATGCTGCTGCATACAATAAAGAAATGATTCCAGCAATATGATATTCAAAAGCATTATACCATAGGCTGCGCACCATAGGGCTGCTGTGGGTACGACTGCGCATCATAGGGAGCAAAGATGCTTCGATAATAAGGGTCTGGATAGGGGTAAGCAGGTGGTGTCTGCAATGAAATGAGCCAAAAATGGAAGTTGGTCTCAGACTCAAAGTCCATCAGTGAAAACTACTCCTAAGCCTTTTCAAATCTAGCAATACCCAACCATGGTATAAGCAGTATGCCAAAGAAAGGCAGAAAATAAGAACCATTCTTAATTCAACCCCAAATAACATAAAATATGAATATAGGTACTAGACATTAATAATGGGGACGGAGTTACCCATTTGAAAACAATTTTAAGGGAGAAAGTCTCGCTCGCAATTCACTCACACTCTGACTTGTCCACAGAGAGGGAAAAAATTAACCAAAAAATTTATCAAACATAAAAGGGGGCCAAGACAGCAAATATGATTATAATCATGATACCAGTGAAAGAAAGGACAATAATTGGCAAACCAATGGCTTGCCCACCCATAATTGTGGGAAAACTGACTAAAGACACTGATAATCCTCCCCCTCATCCCTTTTTGTCTGCTACAGAGAGAGCTATTAAGGATAGAGCCAGAGTTCTCCAGTGCAAAGGATTGACAGTCGAGCCTTTTCAGCATACAGTGGTCACAATAGCAATTTAGAATAATTAAACTGTCTTCACAGATCAGTCGTCTGCTAAATCATGATGTAAACAAGTTAGTACCTACTCGGTGATTTGTACAGGAGCTATACAATTATAATCGATAGGGTTCAAGCAGAATTGACAGACAATATCAAAATTGTCTCGAGAAAACTCTACAAACCTAAGGATGTTTATGATAACCATTCAATGTATCAGAAATCCCTTGTACCTGAGTCATTTAACCATAATCAACCGCAAGAACTTCATTAGCCATTCAACACAGTCAAACGCTTGATCTAAAAATCCTGTCTGCTACAGCAAAAGGCTTGCGAAAGAACAAAGTCATTTGGTCCATGTCAAGAGTCTAAATTTCTATCGGCTAGAGTATTTTCTTCTTAATACACATATCAGGACCCAACACCACACTCATCCTGTTATATTTCAGTCATCAATCACATTAAAACAAAAGCAAGCACTTGACTACGTAATTTTTATATTTCAGTCATCAACCAAATTACTCATTCTGTTATATTATTCTACCTTTTAAAGATTACAGCCCAAAAGCTATTTCCATCGAAAGAAAGCAAACTCAGTGGCACAAGAAGCCACCAGCAAAAGACAAAAGTAAACAGCTTCCCGTGTGATATCATGTGATGCATCAAACCAAATAGACGTAACTCAATCTGGACAACTAGACTAGATACGTCCCCCGAAAAAAGGCAAACTATGTTTGTATAATATGATACCATCTTGTTATCCAGCAAAAAAAAAAACTGCCAGCCCTGGGTTTATATCAACAGTGGTTCACATCTTATGCAGTTGAGACCATGATGCTATATTGAATTTGTAAGATTCAGTAGGTCTTTCTTTCTTCCGTTATTTACTTAAGGCAACGCAACCTGGGAAGGAGAAGAAAAATGGAAGATGAAAGCTGTGACTCTTTCCACAACAAGATAACATTATGAAAATAAAAAGAATGAAGTAGACAATAATTGACATTATAGAGGCAACAAGGACATAATACCATGGCATGTCCCGCTCCAAGTTGTGGAGGTGTTGCATATTGGACATTGGGCAAAGTGACACCAGGATGAGGCACTCCAGTTGCAGGGGAGGACTCATGCTGTTCTGAATGTTTTTGCTGTTCATCAGCTTCCCCATTTTCTGTATGCGTTTCATATTAAGGATCCAAAAGAAGTCAGATAAGTACAAAAGATATAAAGCATTTGATGCCTACCGAGCACAGATGACAAAACTAGGGCTGTATCACAAAAAGGATATTTTGCCCATAGATGTATGCACTGACAGAAGCAACTCCTCAAGAACCATCAATATAAATAATATTCAATCCAAGTAATACAAGACTTGCAGGTGAGAGATCCATCAGGAACCATTTTGAAAATCCCAATAATTCTCCAAATTTAAAGCCCCATAAAGTGGAGTCTACTAAAGGAAGGTTTTATTCTTACAACTCATGGGTTGGTTTAGTAACTAAGGGACTAACTTTAGAGTGTGAATAAGGCACACAACACGAATTTGATTAAACACGCCACCAAGTATAAACCATTCCACATTGGGACCAGCCCCATGGGCCTTGGCTTGCATCTTAACTGGTCCACGAGGTTACTGGGGCACTTCACAAATCCAAGCTTTACCAACCTAAGGCCTAGTTCCTTACCCTTGAAAAAAAAAGTTGTTCTTACAAAGGCATTCATTGAAGTACCAAGGTGACTGAAAGAATAATATGCCATAAGCCAGGTCATAACAAAGACATCATTGTTCTTACAGACAATCATAGCATTGTCAGGTCACCCCACCGTCATTACCTCAATTTATAACTTAGAGTATGCATAAGATGGTATAGGACACGGTGTAAGTATGTTAAAAACACAAAGGACAATTAGCAAGAACTCATCTGATGAAAGATCCCTGTATTAAAGAATAATAATTATAGAAGGAATTTAAGTACTCATACAATGACTTCACGACCAACTCAGGCATTGACGAGTCAAAGAGATCAGCCAGTCGATAGTACAAGACAGAGAAATCTATCAACACTAACAATTTGTTCTATCAGCATCAGAAAGTCGGAATCAAAAGCAGATAGAGAACCCCAGCAATCATTTAGCAGAAAACAAAACACAATCTCCAAAGGAAAACATCAAAAATACCAAATGACACATATATATAGATTAAATATACCTGAAATGTCATGCACAGAGGAAGTCATCAAGGATGATACAAGTAAGTTCCCAAGCCCAATGTCTGTGGGCATAAAAAATATAAAATGGATAAGATAATTATGCAATTCAATCAACAAGTAAACCAACTTACACGATTATTGATCCATCACAATTATAAATGTAGAAGTTCATTGCAATTCCAGCTAATGGCCAAAAAAATAAAAAAAAACAGCAATTTGATTCCACAGAAATCCCAGTCTCACTGAAAACAGTCTCCACACATCATAATCACATTGTACTCAGTTGAGGACACAGCATATATCATATACCAACAATTCTAAAATGATAAGGAGGGTGAAAGAACGTCATCCAATTTCTTGTCAAAACACTTACACCCCAACAAGAAAATATCATCACATTATCCCAAAACGATAAAAGAAACTATCAGCATGATGGGAAAGAACCCTGAAGCATCATACCTTACAGCAATAAATCGTACCATAATAACATTCATTTAGGACTTAAAGACTATCTTGCTTGCACTTGGAGGCCTTACCATATTGTTAAACAATATGATTCACCCATCACACCATAGACAGCACCTTTGTCAAACCCATCTCAAGTCAAACCCCATGAGGGGTCTAACAGATTGGTAGTTTGGTATATGGGCACAAATAATCCTCTCACCACATGGTGCTTATGCTTCAATGTGACTCACAAGCTTTACCAAATGCAACCTGGTTTCTTGCAATTTTTGGATTTACTCGGCGTTTCAGCTACCACAATAGTGTATTCCATAGCTCCCCTTTCTGGAGAGTATTCGCTACCTAAGCCACAGAAGATGCTTTTTGACCAATAGCTACATAAACACATATTACATTTTGACCTTGTTGATTGAGAATAGTATCTGTGGCCACTGCTGTTTTACTGGTCTTTCTGTCCCCAATAATTAATTCTTGCTGACGTCCTATAGGGATCACCGCATCAATAGCAATAAGTCACATGCTGGAGTTGCACTAACCTAGTCTAGGCCAATTAGGAGACAACTAGAGTGCAGGAGATTGCTTTACCTCTGTGAACCAGATATTAGATACAAGGACTTGCTTATGCTACACTAAGCCAACACTTGTTACCAGTATCACCTTTTTACGGAGATCTTTTCATGAAATCTTGTTTATGCAATTCTAGATGACCAAGTTCACTAATAAAAACTAATGCAATTACAAAAAATGACAACCCTAACCTAACAATATGCTAATTGACGAAAACTCTAAAATAAACCACAAAATAGTGAACTTTAACGACCAAAATTTAGACTCAAACAAGTACACTAGGACCCTTATCACCTAGTAACAAGACCAGGCCTAATTAAGCTCAAAATTCTCCTGAATCATGCGATTAGGCAAAACTAAATCTAAACAGCAAACACCCACCATCCGGCTAATGACAAGATTCGCGACTCGGATCATAATAAAGCATGAAATCGCCTCCTAACCATAATTGGTGAGCTAGCATTAAAATGACATTACTTTCTCTCGTCATTAAAAAAATTCCAGAATCTTCCTCAACTCCAAACAGCAGCTAAGTTTGATCAAATATTAATTGGACTAAGCATGCATTACTCCACGCGATTGAGACTACGATCAAGGAGGGCACACACGCCAAATGCAAAGATCAACTCATTTCCCCACTCTAATTCAAGAAAATCGTTTAAAACCCGGGCTCCACTTTACCTGATCGTGACCAAAAACGGCTTAAAAGCAGTGGTCTTAGGCGACGGGGGCGAAGAGCAACGGTTACTCAGCTACAGCTCGGCAAACTCTCGGCAATTCGGCGCAACAACTCCTCGCGACACCGTGTCGGAGCAGATTGGGCGAGGACGAGCAGCAGCGACTCCGCGAGAGAGGCCAGAGTCGGTCCCGAGTCCCGACGGAAGACACGTCCGGCGAGCTCCGGCCACTCGGATCGGAACCGGCGACGACGCGGCGACGCGGCGACGGGCCGGAGATCGGCGCACTCGGCCAGGGGGCAGCGGGACCTGGGACCCGCCCGACACGGCGGCGGCGGCGGCGGCGGCGGCGGCGGCGAGAATTCCAGCGATGGGTTCCGGCTGGCGGCGATGGGGTTGTGTGGTGCAGCGAAATTGGCTGAGGGAGAGTGGGGTCTCTGGCGATGGCGTTGTGTGGATGGAGTGGAAGGATGCGATGGAGAAGGAGACGACAACACAGAGAGAGAGAGAGAGAGAGAGAGAGAGAAGGGAGGAGAAATCTCGGCCGCGCCCTCGGAATTTTCTCGATGCCGCGGAATTTTCCCGAGGCCCGGGGTCGTTTGAGAATATTGGGTACTTTCTAGTTCTACTATTGATAATTACTAAAAATAATATATAGAATAGAAAAAGTACAATAGTAGAACAATGTACTTTATATGAGTGTGGATACTTTTCGACTCATCGCTCCAAAATGCCACTTTGATTAAAAAAATTTAGGTATCATCACGGATTTAAAATGTAGAAAATCTGACGCGATAATATTTTACTATCTCTTCATGTCATACTAAAACACAACATTGTAATAATTCCATATAAACGCATTCAAAAGACGCCGTTGCACATGTTTGCCCAAAATTTAAGAGAAAGAGGGACAAACCGGCTTAATTTTCCCCTTTTCTTCGGACCCTAATTCTGGCCAAGATAATTTGGGGCACACTTAAGAGCTGATTCTGGCAATGTAGAGTGATAGTAGGAAAATTGGTAAGTTCGTGTCATTGAAGCTAAGATGAAAGTGAATATGAATGCTATTGTGGGTTCAGAAGTCTAAGAAGAATAGTTTGGATGAGATTGAATCTCAAAAGAAAGTTTTGTGGATGCATCAAATATAGAAAAAGCTCAAAGTGCAAATATTTAAGATCATGGGTCGATGTAGAATTTGCAAGTCGAGTTATAAAATTCATCTTGGACTTACTTCAAGGACCACATCAACCTTCACCTACATTTATAAACAAGTTGAACAATGCTAACTCAATGCAAGTGTGACGATTCCAACACGTCACGGCTACTGTAGAACTACCATCACCATTATCTTTTTCCTTTTAATTTTCTTAAGCATGAGGAAGCATAAGGGACTAAAGAAAATTCTAGGGTACACATGATTTTTCCGTAAACAGGACAACTTCATTTCTCATTTATTTATACATGTACATCGGACGACAAATGAGGTGCTATGGGGAAGTACAAAAGGTCAGTACTAAACTGACTATATGGGACTCTAGGTCGGTCACCCCTCCCCACCTAACTGTACAAGGGTTGTCTAATAGTGGCCCCTGATGTTCTCAAAATCTTCCAAGCTCCAAAAATCTTGTTCCCTCCTATCTCCTTCCTATGTCACCAGGTGTCTCCGCCTCCTAACCCTTCAAAGGATAGTGGGAGTGGACCCACCGTATGTGCGTTAACGCAAGCATATACCCCAACGAACTCAAGGGTAACCTACCCCGTCGAAGGCCCTACATCAACGACCATATTCGACTTGATCTGAATTAAGACAATATTCGAAAAAATCGAGGTTCGTAAACCTGTCCTCTTCCCAAGTGAAGTTCACCGACACCCCGTAGCAAATCATTGGGGAGGCAGGTGGGATTGACATTCTAATGATCTGAAAAGATGAAATCAACAACTAGTGAGTTACAACCTAGCAAGTAGAAAGTCCACCGATCTATACCACACAAATCGGTCACCGTATGACAAAGAAAGTCTCAATAGAAAGTTTCATAAATCACATACACAATAGCTTACCTGAGAACTTTTCAAAATACACGGTTGATCAATATAAGTAATAACTTTCCCTAACAAATGACCAATAGTTCAATTCAAGTATACCAAAGTGACAATCAATACAAGTTCATGCTGCCATCATCTTCCGGGGAACTCCATTTCCCCCTGGGCATCTCGCACCCATCAAGCATCGCGAGGCATCTAAAGGACCCACGTTACACCCCCCCCTAGGCATATAGAGGAACCCAATTAGCTCTCTAGGCATCACTACTACAACCCGGGCATCGTCATCCCAAGAACCGATGGCATTATCAATCACACATTCACACCATGATACAGCAATTTCATAATTAAATTAAAAGTACATTAGCACCACTACCATTTAGGATTCAAGCATGCATCTAATGAATCATCATTCATTTTCATTCCTTAGACTAATACAAACTCATCCATATAGATATTAAGTGAACTGTGGGGAAGATCCCACATTCTAGGCCTAGACTAGCCTCATAAGGCGTCTCGCACGCCTCTAGGATCGTTGGCTCTTGTCTAGGTAATCGATCTTCAAAAATTATGAAACTTTAGTATGAGGTGGAAAAGACCTAAAGGAACATTTTTTATGAAGAACTCAAAATCCAGTTCAGTTCATACAGTTCTAAATGATTTTTGCAATCTGGGCTCAAAATAGTCAAACTCTCCAAGACGAAATTGAATAGAAAAATAAATCTTTCACTAACCTATTGAAATCGAAAAATTATGAAAATTTAGTATGTGGTAGCTTGGGATGTGCTCTACAACTTTTGTGAAGAACATATTTTATAATTCTGGACCGAGAAATCTGTAGAAAATAATAAGCAGAAAGAGGTCGGTCCAACGACCCAAAAACCGATTTTGAATCCTAAAGTTTTTCAAATATATTTTTGTCATATGAAATCAAAAAATTCTGAAATTAAATTATATTGTAGATCAGTCAATAAGGGACAACTCTCATGAGAATTCCCCATGATATTTGCACCACATAAGTTGGTACAAAATTAGCAAACTTCTGGGTCGGGCTAGAGCTAAACCCGCCCTGAGCCCAATCACGAATTTCCTTCAAAGTTTCTGCCGTTCCGGCCTTCGCACATGCCAAATATTGACTATCCATGCCTCTGCGACCTAACTACAAGTTCAACTATTTCGAACTCAACAACGTAGCTATGTAGCATAGTTGAAACTTCCAATTAAACGAACAACGTAGTCGAGACTTCGATTAAACAAAAATCTCAACAACGTTCTTGGATTTCTACGAAACTATTCTCGTCACATGACAAACGATCAATATAGGATAGAACGGAGGATGTCTATTTGCCTCTGGTCCTAGTGCGTTGCGGAGATGGCTTGGCGGAACGGAGACAAGCTGGCAACGACGACGCAAGGGCCAAAAAGAGAGAAAAACCCAACCTTCTTGTGCTAAGGAGAGGTCCCTACATTGCTAGCTTCTCTGCACATTGCTGACTGAATGGACGGTGAAGTGAAGGGTAGAAGGTGGGCGTGATGGGGTTCGGTGATCAAGGAAGAGCTTCCCTCTTTCTCTCTCTTATTTATTTCTTTTCTCCACCATCATACTTGGTCTTCAATTTGGGCAGCACTTGTTGATTCATGCTAGCTGGAACGTGGAGTATCTTGGAGAGATTTAAGAGTCTTGGTAAAAAAAAAAATTTTAAGCTATTTCTTTAAAGGCCAATGCCTTGGAAGTTCTTGAGGTCGAGATGTTTGGATCAACGTAGTTTATTGACGACGAGGTAGCGACAACAACTTGGTGATGTCGCGATAAGGATGCGAACGGCGTAATCCGATAGAGAGCTCGCTATTCTGTCGAGTGAAAAATCAGGATGTCATAGCAAGCAGAAATGAAAGCTTTGGAAATTTTGGCCAACTATTTGAAGAAGTAAGTTTTAAGGACTAAAAGTGAAAGAAAGTTCTATGAAATGTTGTTTGTGGTGTTGTTTTTTGGTTTGAACTATTTCATGAGCAAATGTAAACTAAGTGATGAGAAGAACCACCGTTGAAGATCATAGGAATGTGTTGTTGTATTGGGACAATTTAAGTTAGTTATTGCCTTGTTTTGTATTGAAGATGTTGTTTTGTTGCTCAAATGTATAGTAAGTTCAATCAACTAAACAAGTTTCAATTAGTTATTATTCATGTAACCATAATGTATGATAGTTACTACACTATAATATAGTCAATTTGCTGGAACTTTGTGTGATGTTGCAATGTTGGTAATTGTTATGACCAGAATCTATTGGGAAAGCAAGCAAGCATTCATTCACTATTTTTTTTTCTTTTGCAATCGATTGTGTGTCTAGATTTCTTTTTTCATCCTACTATAACTATTGTTTAATTGGCCAAATATATAGAAAATTTGGCGAACCAAACAAGCTTCAATTAGTTATTCATCATGTAATTGAAGCATGTGTTAGTTGCTACATTATAGTATGGTCAATTTGCTTGAACTTTTTGTAATGCTGCAATGGTTGGTAATTATTGTTACGTCCATAAACTATCGGGTAAGGGAGCAAGTATTAATATATTGTGTTTTTCTTTTTCTTTTTTCCAATTCTATTGTATCAATTTTTTTTTCTTTTTTTAGTCTTTTCAACTCTAACTCTTCTTTCTCTCTGTCAAACTTTACTTCACCTCTTGCTAAGCGTAGAAGTTAAACCTCACATATGAAACTAATTGTTCTCACCTCACCAAATTCCCTTACCACTAGGCCGTGTGCCTAGTGGATTCTGTGTATGGGGTTTAAATGGCCTATTATGTGCTCAATTTGCTAGATGACATCTTTTCATCAAGTTTTGTGTTGCAATTTCTACTGTAATGTTTAATTAAGGATTGATGGTTGAGCGTACAAATAGCTGGTTTTGGCCACTATTTGTATGGGATAGCATAATAATATGTGTGTCAAAAGTTCACTAGTGATCATTTGACCATCAATTTTTGTAAAAATTTATCAATTATGTTTTTGACATTTTAAAAAGTGATGTGTTGATTTCACTTTCTTAAACACATCTCCTACTAGCTTACTAGCTTACAACAAAGCATGAATGGTTGGTAAAACATACTGCGTACAAAATTGGATATACATACAAAACCAATTATTCTATTACTCATGGCTTATATTTAGACCAAACTGCATTACATACAGAATAAGGATATTCTTACATTAACTCAAAGTGAACATTTGCCGACAAAACCCACCCGTAGGCAGCTCAGTTGATTAAGTTCACTCCTTCCAACGCATGGAGGTCGAGGGTTTGAAACCCTGCGTTGCTAGCGATTTAAGTGGAGAGCCCTGGCGGTGGGTTATTGGGCTAGTTTTCCTCAAGGTATAAGTGTTGTATGTCCTCCATCGCTGAGGCCCATGAGACCCCGAATCGCGTAAGCCGACAAGGGCATCTCCAGTGGATCCTCGGTCACCAAAAAAAAAAAAAAAAATTTGCCAACAAAGGCATCATTTGAAGTAGCACAATCCAAAATCAAAAATAAATAAATAAGAACATCCTAACTAAAAAAACCATGTGTAGCAGCACCACCCAAAAACGAGTAAAAAGACGTAACAAAATCTCAAAAACAAAACCATATGGAACGACTTCCATCAATCAATCTCAACAACCTCTCCACTTCCTTTTCCTTTTCCTTTTGGTTGATTCTTAATTTGGTTCATAATTCTTACACTCTTTTTAACTAGAACTTGAAATGCAATGACACTTTTGATTGGTTTCCCTATCCAAATATCTTCTTCTTTGCATCAGTCTTTTTGGGAGATTGATACTAGGTGATCATTTGAAAGCAGCTTTTCTCTAATTGATATTCCCTCTTTGGGTGTGGTCCCGGGCTCATTATTGGTGCCAATATCAATTGGTTGAAATGAAACTGGAGTTTGGGTCTTTATTGGTGATTATTTTGGAGTTAGACCGTGTGTCATCTTTTTTAGAGCCCTCTTCTTGGAGCTATTATTGTGCTCGAGTTGCCTTTGATAAGTTTGTTTGGGCTTTCCCTTAGATTCTTCTTCAAGTGCAACCCTTAATTCTTTACTTGGGTGCCCTTGGGAGATTAGCAACTCTGAACTTTACTCAAGTTACGACAACATAACCATATTATCATTAAAATAAGATGCCTTAAATTAAATGCACAAGACCTCAAAAACTTAAATTCAAATTGTTATGCTAGAGCTAAAGTCTATAAACAACACATAACTTATTTCTTTAGCCTTTTGCCAAAAGGTTATTTTATTTGTTGTGATGCAAAACGTTCACATGCCTCTTCAATTGTCCTTTTCAAACACAAACACATAACAAACTTAAAATTTGGCAACAAATAGACATGCAAATATATTAACACAAATTATACAACTTACTCAATAAGTTTTAATAGTCTATGCAAGAGTGGACTCAACGCTCTCCTTCCCCTCCTAACTTTTTTAGAAATCTCTGCTCTCTCGAAATAGCTACTTCCATTTCTTTTTGCAGAAAAGCAACTTAAATTCTTGTGTAATATATGCTTGGGTACTTTACTAAGCATAACTTAGTGTCAACAGGTGGTTCCTCTTTCCAATTGCATTAGTGTAAAGAAACATATAGAGAAAAGAAAAAGAGAAGTCTCCACCGAGTGTAGACATAAAAGTCTAGTAATAAAATATTGTGTTAATTGTATGAGTGGTATGGAGAGTTCGTCCTTTTTATAATAACACCAATAGAGTGTTTATTTCCCTTGGGCATCCACTTTATTCTTAACAAATGGTGTCAGAGCCATGTTTCCACACCTAACAAGTGGCATCAAAGTGGGTGGTGAAGAATTGTGAATTCCATGATCGACAGTTGTGGTATGCAAGGACAATTGTCAAGGCCCATTGCACATGAGCAAGCGGTTTCGAACCGAAGTACGCTAGAGTGCTGCTAATGCTTAGTTAGAGATTGTTATAAGTTCATCTAGGACCATCTTTACTTAGTATAAATTCAGCATTATAACCAAGTTAGGATGGCAAAAATTGCCAGTTTGTTTAGCGGCATTCAAAAATCAATAACTCCAATTATAATAATTGGATTACTAGCGTGCGATTTTATTTGCTGAGTTAAGTTGTGGCTTATTGTTGGTGGCAGTAATACCATATCATAAATTAGTATGAAGCAAGAAATTTGCTTCTCTTGTACTTGTCTTCTAGGTGATCCCTATGACTTCGTTGCTTAAGCTAGATTGTTCAAATGGCGTATGCATAGAATATTCTAGTTACTTATCAAGCTCAACATGGACATGGACACTCTTTCCTCTTCAGTTGAACAACATACTTATCACTACTATTCATGATCTCATAACCATCGTCCATATTTCAAACTTGATGATAGAACCTACTAGTAGCTTTATGTCATTCAATCTCATAGTAATCATAGTACCACATAGTCTATTCCACTTTGTAGTCTCATCTTTTTGTCTTTGTAGTCTAGTCATGACCATAACTCGTATGCCTTCAAGCATGTCGGTGATTGATTTGCACCTGACCTCTATGATTCTCTTCAAAGCACATATAAGTTAGAATTACATCACAATAAACACTTCTAAGCAATTAACAAGAGATTTGAGCGGGCAACAATTTTCTAAAAAAGATTCAAGCAATTAAAACTTCAAGCATAAAGAATTTCTTGAATTGAATGAGGGGAACCTAATAAAAGAAAGAAATACGAGCTACCATCCTCTTCTTCAGACACAATAAGTGAGAAAGTGTTTCTCTTAACCTTTTCTAGCATAGAACATGTGAAAGATAGAAGACAACTTTGATATCACACAAGTTTTAAGCACTCAAAAGTCAAAACACCTATATCAGAGACATCAAAGAGAAAAATAGATGTAGATGCCCTTGCTGGTGTTAGATCTCTGCCAAGCAAAGTGAAAATTTCAAAAGAAATAATAGTGACCACAATTGAAATATTATTCAGTATGAAACCATTAAAGTGTGGAAAAAGATAGAAAAGCAATACTTAAAATACCAACCTTGTGGTCATTAAAGTTTCTACCAATATCAATTCACTGTCAAATAGTACTTTAAAACAGAGGTGGGCACTAGAAAAGAAATTCTTTTTAGCAATCATGATATTCACTTAGATTTTTAATCCAAGCAACAAAAGTTGTTAGCTTTTTTATCACCAAGAAGAAAACTGAGTGAAGTTAGCCTCATCCTAATTTGTGTTTTCATTTAGGCTTCTTTTTTGGGATATATTCGCTAGAAATCCTAAAACTTGTCACAAAAGTATAATTGAGTCCTAAAATTTATAAAAAGTGCAATCGCGTCCGAAAACTTGTCTAGTTAGTTCAATCGAGTCCTTCCATTAACAATATCAATTTAGACCAATGGAAAATGCCAACGTGACTTATTTTAATCATTTCTCTCCCTACATGGCAATTAGGCAAGGAAGATCATCCAAGTCAGCAAAACGAAACCATTTGGGATTTATTTACTTGTCCAAAATGACGTGTTCTCTCATTGTTGCCCTACATTCTCCTTCGCTTCCTCTTCACGTTTCATTCCATTCTCCTCCGCCCCCAAATTGATTAATTATTCCTCTGTTTAAACCCTAATCCCTAAATCAAGTTGAAACAAATCATGAATTGGGTGTTTTGGGAGTTGGAGTTGTTCATCAAACTTGAGTTCATGTACATGTTTATGGTTGCATACATGTTTTATTGCAGAATTATTGTAGATTTCCCCAATAGCGTTTATGATTTTTCCAATTCAACATGCCGAGTTCGCTTAATTTTTTGCCTAAACTAATAATGATCAGTATTGTGATATTTGGTGACCCTATTCGACATGTCAAGTCAGCTTGATTTATGCATTCTTTAGATGTGATTATTGTGAAAGCATTCAAGATAGATGTAATATCATTGCAGATTTCATAATATATGTTTTATGGTAGTGTAAACAAGTTGTGCTGAATTGGCTTCCTAAATGGGTTATGCTACAGCAGATTCTGAATTTTTAATAAGTTAAATGTTGATATTGCTAGATGTATTCAAATAATTTATCTTATTACTTAAGATACTTTTCAATGAATTAACTTGCAACTATTCTCTTGCGGCGTAGGTTTTGCTAGTTTGCAACTGAGATATACTTATTTAATATGACGACAAGAAGAATAAAAGGCAACAACTTCTAATGAGATTGAGTCAAAGCACTAACCTGCTATTATGGTCTTCGATCACCAATTCTTACTACAAAGACAAGCAAAAATGCAAGAATAAGGTTTTATGGATGTGTTAAGTTTGATAGTCCAAGTTGCTACAATTACTTCAAGTGGGTTGACATGAAGATACTGGATCAAGCAAGGGACATGATAGACAACTTACTTGAAAGAAATCAAGCACTATTGGAATCAAGCCAATCAAGATGCGACAAGATTGGTGTGAGCTCACTAATATCTAAAATGAAGGCGCAAAAGGCAAAAAAATAGATTTTTAAAGGATGAGTTTGCACGAATGCAGCAAGAAAAGACACTATATCGATTGGCATTTTTCTATGCATGTGTTGTATCATTATGTGGGTTATGTAATGTAAAAGCTAGTGGGAAGTTTCTAAGTTTCTAAGTCTCTAAGTCTTCTATTTCTAAGTTTGTATTTAATTGCTTTATCGCGACCATCTTTTTCCCAGTAAAATTGGGAAACTCATGTTGCGTGGAAATGTAAGGAAACTTAATTCGTTTTATGTATTTTTATTATCTTATGGCATGTGTGGTCAATGAACCATACTCATTCTTAATTCCTTGAAAGGGGTTGGGCTTGCTTAGTTGTATAGATTGGTTAATTGGATTTCATTATTAAGTAATCAATGAGGTAATTATGGTTTTGCCTTCCTGATTTTGATCCTCCATAATCGAAGGCATTTGCTAAATGTGTTATATGTGATGTCAATTAATAGTTTAGAGATACTTTTAGGATGCTTTTATATATTATGGTGTGTGGAGTGATACAATGTACATGTCTTTGAAAACTTGGATATGTTGCTAAGTTCTTCTTCTTCTTCTTTATTTCTTGTGGTGGCTATATGTTTCATATACGTCGAATCATTTTATACGAGAGAGGCTTTAAGTGGAGTGCTCCTATTATAACTTTGGTTAGCGAAAGTAAATATTTTCTTTCACATGAGTTTTGTTGGGATGATATTGATACTTGGTTGGTATCCCACCCGGCGCAAGAGCACAAACTAGAGACTTTTATTTAGTGAATGTATATCTGAATGAAGATGTTCAAATGTTCCCTCAAAGGAAATTAGAATTTCCTTTTGATGCTCTACCAATGAAACACTATAGTTTCATTTAAACACGAAATAGAGGCTTCCAAAATGTAGAGCGGTGAAAAAGTAGTTGAGGGCAGAAATATATGACATACACATGTGGGAAACTCATTTATTTTGTTTAAATAATTTCTAGAGCTTTTCTTTTGTCTCAAACGGTATCAGTGATAAGAAAAAAATGAGATGTTCGAGTTCCCAACCTTGGTCAATGACTCTTTAAGTCTTTTAAGGAAAATTCATTTCACCTTAGGCCAAAAAAGGGGCAAAGTAAATAGTTGATGGCAATAAACAAAATTATGTGCTCGAGTTTAACAAAATTAATTTTGACATATAATCTTTATCTACCTTATCGAAGTGAATCGAATAGCCAAAGAAGATCTTACAATGCAGTGACTATTTGAGCTATTGAGCTTGGGGCATTAGCCATCTCAAAGGAACCACCAAAAAAATAACTAAAAAAATGCCCCATCTATTGGAGAGAACTGCTAAACAAGCCAATCAAGAATGCAAGAGTTATGGTTAATTTCTCTTCTGATACAAAAGTGCAAAATTCAAGGGGCTTTCAGCCAAAAGCCTAAAACCATATGGTTTTATGGCCTATTTTGGTTTCCAATTCACCATACTAGAATAAACAAAAGAGATGATTAAAAAATTAACTTCATCATACCAAACATGGCAAAAAGCTCATAATAAACTCCCAATGTGTTAGCAAATACATCAATCCAAGTCTATTGTCTTTGGTGGTCTAGCAAGTTCGGTGTGCACTGGATTCTTAAGTCTTGAGCTTTTCATTATATAAGGTGTACCTCTTGTGACTCTCTTCCAAATAGGCTGTGGAGGAGCTATTGAAACATGAGATGACTAAGGCTGGGAACTCACTTGGGGTTGTGATTGTGACTTTGGCTTTATAGCAAAATACTTTCAAGACAAAGGTTGGGAACTTACCTAGGGTTGTGATAGTGGCTTTAGCTTTACAATGACATGCTTTTAAGGATAAGTTCTTACTGATTGAGGCTGGAAACTATCCTGGAGTTGCGATGGTGGCTTTGGCTTCGCAATAACATGCCTTCGAGGAGAGCCATGAGATGATTGAGGCTATGCATTGGCTTAGGGATGCACTTTTGCAATTGAAGCTCTTGAAACTATTCCTTTGTCTAGTAGTTTCAATAATCTTGCACCAATTGTCCCAAACTACATAGGAATTGATATGTTTTTGGCTCAAGGAGACGATCGATTGCTATTATAAAATGATAAAATATAACTCAAATTGAGAATTTGAAAGTTTGTTTTAGGATTTGTGTAAACCATTTTTTCTTCTTCAGTTGAGATTGCCCTTGCATCATTTCCATTTCAATTGCAGGTCTTCTAAACTATAAAATAAAGATTTAAAAAAAGAAGAAGAAGAAGAAGAAGAAGATAGACATGAGAACATAATCACAACACATGATGCATGGGTGATGAGGTATTACTCATGGGGACTTTTTGAGGTCTATCATGAGCTATTGCACTAGCTTGAGCGCAAAAAAATCATTGTTGTTGATTAACATTGGGTTCAGCAAAAGTGTTGGCATGTACACTATATCTACCTACATTAGCAATAGCCCTACATCCCATTTCATCTACACTAGATTGAGCAAAAACATTGGCTGAAGTATTCACCTGCCCACTATTGCCATATACAAGTGCACCGACTTCCGTAGAAGCAATGATGTGGCCTTTAGATCCCCTTTAATTATGCTTGTCATAATTATAACTTTAGCATGAATAGATACTCATCGTTATTAAACCGAAACCGTCACATTTATAACTTATAATATATGAATATATCACAAATTACTTGTCTTTTTTTTTTTGCCTTGATCCACTATAATTGACTTAAGATTGAGCATAAATTTGAGCTTCAAGTAGCATACACACTAGATGTATATGCATTAACCTAAGAAGCACATAACAAGCATTAATGACAAAATAACAAGCTTAGAATTAACATGATCAACTAGTTAAGAAATACATTTTTCAAATGATATCATTTGCAGTTGTGTGCAACCACATTGTAGGTAAAACAAGTCATTACCACCACTATGCTGGCGGTGTGCTACTATGGAAAATACTGGTGCAAGCCTTGTACTAACACCAATTAGGACAAGATGTGCATATTACACACTTGTACTGAGTGCTACATGTGCCCCCAACCATTAACTATCACTAGGCACCACCAACCACCACCTCAAGCCACCACTATGCTAATGGTGTGCTGCTGCAGAAGGTGTTAGTGCAAGCCTTGCATAAGCAACACCTAGTGCACACTTGCACCATGTATTGCATAAGCCCCCAATTACCAGCCATCACTAACCATTACCCTGAGCCACCACTGTGCTGGTGGTGTGCTGCTATAGAAAGTGTTGGTGCAAGCCTTGCACCAGCTTGCACCAACACCACCTAGTGCAAAATGTGCACACAACACACTTGCACCAAGTGTTGTACAAGCCCCAATCATCACCAACCGCTACCAATCAGCAGCCACCATCACTAAGCACCACTAGGCATTATCAACCACCACCTCCAACCACCACCGTACTAGTGTTATACTGTTACAAAAGGTACTGGTGTAAGCCTCGCACCAACTTTCACCGACACTACTGGTGTGAAGATGTGTGCACTGCATACTTGCACCCGGTACCATACGAGCCTCCAACCACCATTACAAACCTATCACCACCAAACACCAATATAACCACTAGCCACCATCACAGCACGAATAGTCAAAACCACCATCAGCCACCAACCAAGACAAACGGCAAGTAAAAATAGAATCTAAAAAATGAAAAAGGCAAACAAATTGACAAGTAACATGATCATTTCATTGATATTAAAATTAAATCTCACAAACTCAGTGACAAACTAAAAAAACCTATCCATAGCAAGTTGTAAACAAAACTTACTCATGAGCCTTACAAACCCCATCATATCCCATTTCATCAATTAATATGCACAATCCTCCTGTTCGTGCTCCTTTTGTCGGACCTTCACTTGATTCATAATTCTTGCACTCTTTCTGACTAGATGTGCAACTTCTTCTTCAATTGTCTTAAGTTGCACAAATTCATATGGAGTTGCAACTGTCCCAGGATGAACTGATTCAAATTGAGCTGCAATTGGGTTCTTGTTCTTTCTCGTTGGCACAGCTAACATCTTCTTCTCTCTTGGCCTAGCAATTAATTCTTGAGAGATAAAAACCTCCAAATTCTCCCATGCTATAAAAAGATAACTAGATTGTCAACAAAAGTTTGCACCATAAATTAAATGCAACCAATAAAACTTACATTAAGAATGATTATTCCAGTACGCTCATTTATATAAATGTCATAATTACATTGTCTTAACATTTTCCCAAGAGCTCCATTTGTTTGAAGGGGAGCATTACTTTCAACAGCTTATGATTTATTGGTCCTTCTTCTCGCTTGTGATTTCTTAGGCCTTTCTCTTGGCCCTCCAATTGGCCATCCAGCTTCAGCTACTTTTGGCCCTTCAGTTACATCAAAAGCTTCTTCGATTGATTCTTCAACCGGGTGTCTTTTAAATAGCATTCTTGTTGTTGACCCTTTAGTTGGCCTTCTCCTAATTGTTCTTCTTCTAACTAACCCTTCAGCTTCAGTGACACTTTTTAGTGACCCCTTCAATTAGCCCTTCTATTGACAGTTGAGCTCCAGTTTGCCTTCTTCAAAACTGAGAAAAAGGTGAAAAACATCATAAATTGTTGAACTTACTGGTTTGCCTTCATCAAACCATATAATAACGTAAAGGAAATCTAAACACAAATTGTTGAACTTACTGGTTTTTTTTCTCTACTGAAGAATAATCAACTGCTTCGGCCAATCCTTCAACTAGCCATCTTTTACCTTGCCCTTTTCAAAAAGGCCATTCAGTTTCAAGTACAATAGGGTTTTCAGCCAATCCTTCAGATGTTCTTCTCATGACTTGATAAAAACATTACATATAAGGCAATTGAGACTATGTACATATTTGAAATAAATAATAAAGCAACATAAACACAAATGTCATGACTTGCTGGATTTTTTTGTCATCAACTAAAGAATAGTCGACTCACTTGGCCCTTCTATTTAGCTTTCAACTGGCTCTCGAGCTATCCCTTCACTAAGCCCTTCAGCTAGCCTCTCACCTAACAATTCTTGATACTTCTTTAATCGACAACATTTAGTATTATATCCTGCTACATGGCAATAAGAGCACATCATCTTTGAACATGTCCTACTCATTCTTTGTTGATCGAAGACCTCCCCCTCCAACATTTTTCGTCTTCGTTTTGACCTTCCCATTTTCTTCTTCAATAGCAAAGGTTAAGGTACTTTACAATCTATTAGCTCCCAACTTGCTACTTCTGATTGGCTATATCATGAATTAGTACAAAGAAATATTTTTTTTCTTATACCAATCATTAATGTAATCCTCTGCGTTATGACCCTTCAAATGGATAGCACATATGGCATGTGCACAAGAAATTCCACTTAGTTGACATACTTTACATCAACACTTCCACGTACCTAGGTAAACAACATACTTATTAGAACCATTCATTATCTTTTATCATTCATCTCAATTCCAAATGAGATAATAATACTTACTTGCAACCAAGTTCTCATCCAATTTTTTGTCAATCCTAGGACCACATTGCCTAGTCTACTTTGCAGCCTTATCAATTTGTCTGTACAATTAAGTCATGACCATAACTCATATATCTTCAAGCATCAAGATGATTGGCTTGCATTTAGCATTTATTATCCTCCCACTAAATGCTTCGCAAATGTTGTCGTCGCACTTGAATTTCTCGATGAAAAATGCCCCACACCAATGCTTTGGTTATGTTTGGAATAATGCAGCAAAACCTTTCTTTGTCAACTTAAGCAATTCTTTTTTGGCCACCCTAAAGTCAGCCATGTCCGTGCTCTTTGCTAGCTACTAAAATTGCAAATAGAGTTTATCTCATTTATAGCTCTTTGCCCAATTTGCATTTATGTGTCGTGCACACATTTGATATTCGGCATAGGGCATCAACGTGGCTAATATCGAAAATCAATCCCTGCAATAATTCAAACCAAGAAATATAAGCAAATAATATATTATCGATATCAAAAAGTAAACTGACCATAACATTACCTTTTGTTGGTCGCTCATAAACGCTCATATTTTGTCATTTGTTCTCTCTAGGTCATTCATAAGATTTTTCAGGAATCAAAACCAATTGCATTTATCCTCTATTTTCATAATAGCCTAAGCCAATGGAAACATTTGATTATTCATATCTTTTCCAATTGCGGCCAGCAATTCTCCCTTATACAAGCCCTTCAAGAAAAAGCCATCCAATCTTGTAATCCATCTAAAATCAAATAAAAAACTCCATCTTCATACATCAAAGTATGCATAGAATTTATCAAACTTGGTCCCACTTTCAGAAAGTAGCCTCTCTACGACATCTACATACACTCTACTTAAAGTATTTTGCAGCCTATTCTCCCAAACATAATCTCACACCTGCCTATATTCCTTACCGTACTAACCAATGAGTATCCTCATCACTTCTTCCTTCATTCTTTTGTACTGATTCCTAGACACATTGATGCCTATATGCTCCTTCATCAATATCTCAAACTCAGTATTCTTCATCTCGGGCATCACCTTAATCAAATCGAAAAAGTGCTTAGATAACAATGCATTTGGTACCCTTTTTATTTTTAAAATTAATAGAACAAGTATATTTCTCTTGGTAGGCCCTAATTTGGAAGGACCCACTCTTCCTAATGAACACACTGTAGATCTTCCATGGACAATTTTTCTATGAACGTCTAGCTCTTATAAAGGCCTTAGTGTTTTTAATGAAGTCAATATTCCTTTGTGCAGCAATAGAGTTCTTTAGTATAACTTCCTTAAAGTGTTTTGCATCATGGAATTTCATACATATTGATTAAGTAGAAGAGGTAATGGATGGATTATAGGAATGAAACTTATTTTTCCTTCTACACACAATTCCTTGATCTTCTTCAAGATCATCTTGGGAAGTAGCATTGTTGACGCTTTCGTCATAATCAGTCTCCTTGCTAGTAACACCAACATTTACAACTTCTTTGGCCTTATTTAGAGCTTCATCAGTTATCTACAAAGCTGCAAACCTATTTAAAAAAAACTTCATTTGTTTTTTCCTTGACTGTGCAAACTCCTCGTCATCGTCATCACTTAAGAAATCTTCAAAAGCCAACCCTTCATCATCATCATCACTGGTTAGCTACTTCTCAATCTAATACAACGATTGTGACATCACCTATATCATCATCACTTTACTGAACTGCATCTGCATCCTCTCCTCTCTATCCTGTCTAGCCTACCGTCTTTCATCCCTAACATCACTACTAACTTGAATACTATCTCTCCTTTCTCCTACTTGGGCATTCTCTCCGTCACCATCTTTGTCCTCAGTATCACTATTGTACTCATTGTACACTTTTGTTTCTTAGTCATCAAAATAATGGTGTAGGATATCCCTAAAACCATTATCATTTTCTAAACTTCTTAAACCATCTCTCAAGCCCTTCTCATGAACACAATACAACAATTTCTATACTTTGCGTGGCAAATAGTTAATTATATCCCTCACAAATTTGATATAAGATGCCTTTTTTATATTGACAAATATAATACCTTCATTTTCCCTACCATACTCTCATTCATCCTCCCCAATTGCAAAGTCCCTACCGTGACAAACAATGACAACAACATAATCCTTATCATAAGCCAGTTTTGCAAACAATGAAAAAAACAATTAACTTTTGGGACCACATCGACAAAGGACAATAGACAATTATACATGGAGGTCTCCACACTCTCATAGACTTTATTAAAGAAAAATGAAGAGATGCACAGGTCATTTAGTGGAAAGAACTAACAAGATGCCCTCCACTACAGCCTCTTCGATCACCTTACCTTCGCTTAAAATATTGATCAATAAATAGAGGTTCCCACAACAAGCATAGGTTCCCACAACACCCATTTCAATACTTTGATTAAAGAAATGAATAGAGGTCTCCACGACAACAACTTCGATCCCTAAAATTCGCCCTCACACATCATATTTCACATTTGATCCTTAAAAATTGTCTCACACATCACAATACTACATCCAAGCATTAAATCACACATCATAGTAGCATAGGAACCCTAATTTTTCCCCCACGGGGCCCTACATTTCGAGGCCAAGACCTAAATTGCCAATCCAAACCCTTCAATCACTCTAGCACCATATCTAAGCCTTAAACCACATACCACGATACCATCCGAGCCCTCCATTTCTCGGCCGACCCCGCATTTCCCAATCGAGCCCTAAATTTCCCATCGGAGCCCCAATAGACGAGTCCAAGCCCTACTTTCACATCATAGGGAGGGAGAGAAGAGAACAAACTTGAACGAGCAACGACGGTGAGCGGCAACAATGATCGGCAACGGTGTGCAATGACCGACCCTAGTGAGCATGAATGGCAATTGTAAATTGCGACGGAGAGAAGAGCATGAGTGTGAGCGTGAATCTTACCATGAATAGAGACGACTAGATTTGGTGCAAGCCTAAAAATAAGCTATATGACATCATTTAGAATGAAGGAAAAACAACGTCATTTAGCTTACCCAAGCCAAAGTGGCTGGGGCAGCATTGTTTTTGTTGTCCGCATGTATTTTTTTTAAAAATAATTGCCAACTTAGTTAAACATGTCATCGAAAAATGCCATGTATGCAATTTGGATGGATTTTCTCACCATTGACACTTAACTAATCCATTTTACTCCGATTTTAATACTTAAGTATATATTTCTTAACTTTTGGTACTTAAGTATCCTACTATGCCAAGTTTTGGCACTCCAAAAGTCCAGGTCTCAAATTGATGGTGTTAATGAAATGATTTGATTGAATCAATTTGACAAGTTTTAGAACTTGATTGCACTTTTTACAAGTTTTATGACTCAATTATACTTTCTTCATAAGTTTTAAAACTTCTAATGAACATATCCATATTTTCTTTTTTTTGTTCACATTTTTTAGTAACCAGATAATTTATTTTACACTATTTTCAAGCTCCAACAGCCTAATGTCCTTGTAACGACTGGCAAACTCTATTAGCTGTCCTCTCAATGACGTGCCTAGGAAAATCTAGGCATAACAGCACACTTTCCTTTCACTTCCGGTAAAATCCATACAAGTTTGTGGAGAGAGAAGTGAAAGCCACGCCCAGACATCAAGAATGTTGATTTCCTCCCTGGACTTGATACATAACACGGTATAAATAAAACCATGCTATAAGATACGAAATGGTAGGATTCGA
The DNA here is from genome assembly GCA_014182515.1 of Eucalyptus microcorys. Classification (NCBI taxonomy): domain Eukaryota; kingdom Viridiplantae; phylum Streptophyta; class Magnoliopsida; order Myrtales; family Myrtaceae; genus Eucalyptus; species Eucalyptus microcorys. Next base: position 21,262,961 of record CM024566.1, on the reverse strand, counting down.
TCTCTTCAAAAGGTATAGACAAGAATGTCCATACTCCAAGTCTTAAATAGTGTTGGTATTACAAAAATTAGATTATAGCACTATGCCATTCCATGTGTTTGAACCTTTTAGAACCATGACAATTCATCAGTCCGAACGCTTTGAACTTTGGCTTGGAAACTACTCTCCCATACATAACACCTGAAGCATGGTAAGCCCGAAAAAAAGTGTCAAATGCTTATGTTCTAAAGATAATCATACTTCGAAGTGTCTACTGAAGCCAAACTTTCATTCATGGCCCTAGTTGTGACTAGGTCATGGCCACACCGTGGCTAAGGACTATAGCGCTAGCCTAGTGAAATTCCCTGCTCTCTCCACTCACCTCCAGGCCTAATCCTAATTTCATGGTATCACCGTGCAATATATATACCTATAGTAAAATTTACAATAGCCAATGCATGAAATTACACGTTGTGATGTAACTAGCTATTATGAAATTGCAAGCTGCTTAGAAATTTCATATTGCTCATGAGATTTGCACGTCGCATTGAAATCACAAATCATTCTAAAATCAGTCACTGATTGAAGTAAAGAGAGACATGTTTTCTTTTTTTGTCATAGTTGAACGAAATGACTTCCCGTCACACATTGTTTTGACGAAATTTTGTGAAATTGAACGTTAATATTGGATTGCATGCCCTTAAGATGGAACCGCACGTGACTTTGAATTGTTCACCCACATGAATTGCATGATGATATCGAAACCAAACACTGTTTCGATTGGTTTAGAACTGGATATGTCCCCGTTGCTTGTTTTGCATTTGAATGAAACCGACACATATATTCCCGCCTATTTTACTTGAACGTTAATAAAGAGTATCGATTGATGCGCAGACTTGGATTAATCCCTACTTTTGGTGGCTACTTGTTGTGGATTGGATTCGCCCACCGTTTGATTTGCTTTGAATGCGTTGCATATTTTGAAATGGACGCGACGCGCACACGGCACAACGGAGTTAAAGTCGTTTGTCGTCTCATGATCTAATGATTTCACCCTAGGGCGAATAACCAGATTTTCCGTTTTTCGAAACCCCCCCATGATAATGCATTAAAGAATGTAACCAAGAATAGCGGTACCGAACGGTGCTTCCCCCATGTGTAACGGAAACCCGAACTTAAATGTTTAGTTTTCGCGGGCTAATTGACCTCCAGGCGATTAGTTGACTTCACATAATACCTACAATTTTAGGTTGCCAATCAATTTAAGAAATTATTGGTGGCGAGTCCTACAATTGATTGAGCATTTAGAATGTGTGCTTGTTCTAGCGAAAGTTTTTTTCGAGAATTAAATATTTGTTTCGGTGAAGGTATTTTTCAAGCATTAGTTTTTCAAACTTCCGCCTGTTTGGTTCATCGAAACTAATTAGTCGACCAAAAACACTTTCCAGGTAACGAAAACATTCATGTAAAATTAGTAAAGTGAATTCCTAAATCTAAAGAAGTTGCGGAAATTACTCCTCTCAAAATTTTTAATATTTTTTATTCTTTTATTTTATTTTTATTTTTATTTTTATTTTATTTTCTTTCTTTTATTTTTTTTCCTTTTCCTTCATCGGTCACCGGACCTTAGCGATGGCCAATGACCGGCCACAAGTACGAGCCAGCAAGGCTCAAGCTCCTCCAAGGCTAACAAGCCCCCCAGCTATGGTCAATCGCTAAGGCCAGACAATCGGCGGAGAAAAAAGTTGAAAGAAAAAAAAAGAGAAAAATTAAAATTAAAATTAAAAAATATTTAAAAATTCAATTTTTATGGCTTAAGATAAACTCATGAGATTGAAATCATTTTCCAAATAAAATCAAACACCAAAAAATCTTTTTGGTCACATATCACCAAATTAAGGAAAGTTAACCATTTTTTTTTAAATGATTCCTTGAAAAGCATTTTCATTTATCATGAAGTTTTCCCTCAAATAAACGCATCCTTAGATTATTGTAGCTCACTCCGATCCTAAGAGGAGAACACTCTAGATCATAGATTGCAGGATGACTCTCAAATTTGCTTGCATTTCGAAATTGAAAAAATATGGATTGCGGAGGCAAGGTGCTACAATTATTCTAGGTTACACTGAGGAGCATAGACTTGTATGTCTCTAATAACTACTTGATATTTTGAGAGGAGAAATGTCATAATTTGTGCAGATTAGTCGGGTGTTTGAGAAAGATTGAAAGAAAAGAGAATCGGGGAGCCACAAGCTTTTCTTCTTTACCAAGTACGTTATGTGTCTAAGGCCCATGAGAACAATGCTCTCTAGAATAATGGGCAATTGTTTTTGGGCTAGGCCCAAGCCCCCTTATGTCCGTCCTTTGCAATTTGCAAATTAATCACAACAGTTATACTACCGTGCAAATTATAATATTATTATTCTTAAGCCAAGCTAAATATAATATCTGGTATATAATCTTAAATCAACAGTCCCCCAAGTTTATCCTTGATTCAAAAATGCACTAGGTTACTTTGTGAAGCAGCAATGGACCTATTCCTACCTCCTATACTCGAACTTTCCTAATGTGAAGAGAGTCAATGAGCAAGAATGCTAATTACACAAATAGCAAGCTGAGAATGCTAATGGCAAAACGAGCCATTAGTATGGGAAAAACATGGTCATTTCACCTATAAATTTGTGTTATTTAACACTTAAAAAGTTGTGTTTAAGATAATTTTCGGATTCATGAAGTGCTACCAAAGAGCTTTCGATAATAATTCCCAATCACACTCATAAGCGTTTCATCTCCTTTATCAAATAACTTGTAAGGAATTCAATATGACATACACCCACTAGATAATCCGTTAAGAATATATCTTGAGTTTGAGTTCATAAAGAAACCCCAATCAAAGTGGAAATTCCAAATCCATATAGTGTTCATGATATATGAACAAGTAGAATGCTTTTCACATTCAAGATGGATTCCTAATTTGAGTCAACCAATGACATAAGAATATATGAAAACAGTATTCTATTGGATTGTTACACACCAAAGCAAATAAGAGAAGTGTTAGAGTTTTTCTTAACGAGTTGTTTTGAGTAAGTTCTTTATAAGAGATTGTGAGATTACTTGTGGGTTTACTTTAAATGTAACTTAAGATTGAGAAACGCTTGAGTGGTTGAGAGATTTTAACTCTGAAATTTTTCATATTCGTAGTAGATTTCTTTATAATTGGCTCTTTTTGTAGAATAGGTAACAACATTTGGATTGAATCATGTAAATCCCTAATGATCTTTATCTTAATTCATTAATTTAATTTGATACTTTTCCTTCTCAAGTCATATTTGCATTGTCTTCTCCATTATTTCAAAACAATATCATTAATTCGATTGGTCAAGTTAACATTCTAAATACATTGAACATACATCCATCCAATCAATTATTGAGGACAAAAGTCTTGAACACACCAACCGTATCAGGGACAAAGAAACAAGAAAATCACCAAAACGCAAGACACGAGGCCTAGGAAACCATGGCATTATTTGGAAGGAAAACACATGGGGTGCTTGCAAGAACAACAACCTTCAGAGGACCCAATTTTTTTTCTCCCTTTTTTTTTAAGAGGACCCAATTTTGTTTTTTGGGTCGAAAGAGGACCCAATTCACTGGCCCTTGATTTTGATTCATTTTCTTGTCGCTAATTCTTAGGGTACTACTCTTGGTACGGAGGAGGAAGAAGACAAAACTCAGCTTTTTTTATTGTCGGGTGAACATAAAGGCAAGGGCAGTTTTGTCATTTCACGGAAAATTATTGCACTGGCCTGCTCGTCTACCTCCAGACATGAGCATGTGACCCACCCTCCCTGCCAACAATAATGGAGGCCCATCAGCCAACAAAAGCTGGCAGCTCAACAAAACAACAAAAGTTCTGGTCAATTTATCGTGCCTATATATATATTTTTTTAATTTTGCACATAATACAATATTCATAGGCAGAAAATAAATTAACCTTTTTCCTATGAACAGTCAATATTCCAGAAACTAATTTAAAAAATTTGAAAAAGATTGTTCTCGCCGTTCGAGCCAACGATAAAGTTTCGGGATCATTTCAAAAGCACGACCAAGAGCGCGAAAAATGTGATTGATGATTTTAGAAATGTTAATGTAGAATTTCTCAAATCTAAGTCAAGGGTAATTTTCAAATGGGAGAAAAAAAAGAGAAAACAGGGAACTGCAAATGCCAGATGTCGTAGCAGTTACGTGACAGTACCGAGAGATCATTGATTGCAAGAGAAGTGAGATGATGCTGCCTTCTTTTGATTTCTTTTTAGCTTTGGGGAAGGAAGTAGCTTCAAACAAAAGCTAAAGAAAACTCGGGATCAGCTTCTGCATCATTTCGCCATACTGTACCTCCTTCGGTTCTCAGCAGTCACCAGTCCTACCGAAAGCACCGTCCTTTCGCTGTCCTTATCCACCCCCCCCTCTCTCTGTCTCTCTCTCTCTCTGTCCTTTCGCTAAAGCCCTCGGCTTTCGCCTCCATATTATTCTTCCTCTATGTTGCTTTTTCCCCTTTCGTTGCTGGCCCCGTGAAGTTCAGATCTGTGGGGCGGTTTGAGCCTGGACGTTTGAAGAGAAGTTCAGTCCATCCCGAGAAGGACAAGTTGCAGCAGCGTCTTTCCCACTATGCTGGGCCAGAGAGGTTAGAGTCAAGAGATGGGATTTGGGTCGAAGAGAAGCCTTTTGGTGTGAATTGTCATCGTGGGTATGTAGAGTTTTATGCACTGGGGAGATAAATTTTTTTAGAATTTACTCAATCGGTGGAGTTCTGTGAATCTTTTCTCCTGTGCTGCTGAACATCAGCATCGTTGTTGGGTACTCCTCCATTCGGGTTTTTCTTGGATTTGAGAGATCGTTGCTGGTGGGTTTTTGAGGGGAATGCAGATGGGAAAGTTGGCAACTTTGGTCTTGCTATATGCACTGTCGTTCTGGTCAATGGTTGGAACTGGGGAAGCCCAGTTGAAGACTGTCCTGATAAATTGCGGCACGAATTATAGCGTTGATGTTGATGGCAGGAGATGGGTTGGTGACCTGGCTGCTAACAACAATCTCACCATTAGTCCCGCTCCGGCGGCCGATCCTGCCGCGGCGATGAGCAGGAATACTTCCTTGGGTCCGATCTACGGATCCGCCCGTGTTTTCGCAGGTGGATTGAACTATACCTTTCAACAAGTCCAGGGGGACTATTTCCTTCGGCTTCATTTCTGCCCGTTCGCCTTGGACAATTACAATGTGAATGAATCCGTGTTCGGCGTCGCGGCGAACGGTTTGGGACTGCTGTCGCAATACAGTGTTTCGACCGATATCGCAACCAAGAACATGGAATTGCAGCGTTCAGGAAGCAACATTTCATCCTATCTGATCAAGGAATTCTTCCTCTCCATCGGTTCGAACGAGCTCGTCGTCGAGTTTCTTCCATCGAAAGGGTCGTTCGGGTTCGTAAACGGACTAGAATTGGTGGCTTCGGAGGATAACCTGTTTGCCGGCGCAATCAGTAAAGTTGGAGGGAATGGCGCGAATTTGAATGTGAGCGGACGGGGTATGGAAACAATGTACAGATTGAATGTTGGGGGATCTCGGATCAATCCCAGTGAAGATCCGGATCTCCAGAGGACGTGGGAGGTCGATACCGGCTACATGACCAACGTCGATGCCGGCTCTCAAATCAGAAACCATTCGAACATTACTTATGCATCGGCTAACGACTCATCGGTAGCTCCCCTTCTCGTGTATGAGACGGCGAGAACCATGTCCAACAACCAAGTTCTTGAGAAGAGGTTCAACATGTCCTGGAAGCTCACGGTGGATCCGGGTTTCGACTACCTGATCCGGTTACATTTCTGCGAGCTGTTCTTCGGACAGCCCAACCAGAGGAACTTCAGGATCTACGTGAACAATAGGACCGCTGCCGATAACTTTGATATCTATGCCCGAGCCGGAGGGAAGAACAGAGCGTATCACCAGGACTATTTGGACGCAGTCTCGTCGAGAGTCAACACACTGTGGATTCAGCTCGGGCCAGACACGGCCACCGGTGCGTCCGGAACGGATGCTCTCTTGAACGGTCTGGAGATATATAAGCTGAGCCGAAACGGAAATCTTGCCTATGAAGGTGCATCCAATCCAGCTAAAAACACGGCGAGCAATTCGAAAGCTCGTGTTCTCTTGGTTGGAATCGGAGCCGGCGTAGGCTCTGTACTGATCCTTGCACTCGTAGTTACTATCGTCTTCCTCCTGTGGAGAAGGCGGAGCCGCAAGATCGTCGGTAAAAACAACGCCGCTGGGTGGCGGCCGCTCTTCCTTCACGGGACCTCATTGACCACTAATGCCAAGGAAGAGGCGGGAACCAAAATCCAGTTCGGATCTGTCGCCTCGACGAGATTGGGGAGGCGATTTACGGTAGCGGAAATTAGAGCGGCGACGAAGAACTTCGATGAGAACATGGTCATTGGAGTAGGGGGCTTCGGAAAGGTGTACAGAGGCGAAATCGAAGACGGCACGCTCGCCGCCATTAAGCGCGCCCATCCTCAGTCGCAGCAAGGCCTTACTGAATTCGAGACAGAGATCGAGATGCTTTCGAAGCTGAGGCATAGGCATCTGGTTTCCATGATCGGGTTCTGCGAGGAACAGAACGAGATGATCCTGGTGTACGAGTACATGGCCAATGGAACTCTGCGAAGCCATCTCTTCGGCAGTGATCTTCCGCCGTTAAGTTGGAGGCGGCGGCTGGAGGTCTGCATCGGAGCTGCACGAGGACTGCATTACCTTCATACCGGAGCTGACCGAGGAATAATCCATAGGGATGTCAAGACGACCAACATTCTGCTCGACGAAAACTTCGTGGCGAAGATGTCCGATTTCGGATTGTCGAAGACAGGTCCTGCCCTGGAACACACCCATGTTAGCACTGCAGTGAAAGGGAGCTTCGGATACCTCGATCCCGAGTACTTCCGGCGACAGCAGTTGACGCAAAAGTCTGATGTATACTCTTTCGGCGTCGTGCTATTCGAAGTCATATGTGCTCGGGCTGTCATAAATCCGAGCTTACCGAAGGATCAGATAAACCTTGCCGAATGGGCTATACGATGGCAACGGCAGAGATCGCTCGAGACCATCATCGACCCGCGTCTCGGGGGACAGTATTCGCCGGAGTCGATGAAGAAGTTCGGGGAGATAGCAGAGAAGTGTCTCGCCGACGAGGGGAAGAGCCGGCCGACCATGGGAGAGGTTCTGTGGCACCTGGAGTACGTCTTGCAGCTCCACGACGCCTGGCTGCGAGCGAACGACGAAGAAAGTTCCTCCCTCCACGTCGTCGAGAGTTCGGAAGATCGCCAGGCGGGAGGAGGCGGCGGCGGCGTGGAGGAGAGACGAAACCCTCTGTTTACAGCAGAGGGGAACGGCGAATCCGCCGCCGGAGATGATTAGAGAGGGGGGGTTTCCACCGGGCAAGGAGTACACAGACCGCGTATTTTATTACATTCTTTGATACGTTCTTCACTATTCATTCCAATTCGTTTCGCTTAAATTCCAGAGTACCTGTAAGCGCTCCTGATTGAACATGTTCTAAGAATCTCGGCCTGAGGAGGGTTTGAGTCATAAGAAAACCGAGAGTTTTCGAGCATAATCTATTGTTTTTCCTGCATTTGATCTTTCGATCATCGGTTCATGTCTGATTCAGTGCTGTTATGGTGTTTGAATACTTCTTGGGTATCACTACAAAGGAAGTAAAGCTTGAAGTAGCTAAAGAAAACTTCCTAGGAAATGGTAGCTTTTGGACTCGCGTGCTTATTCTGAAAGACCTGTTTCCAGCTTCGCCTGTCAAAGGTTGCTGATTTCACTAGGGGTGAGCATGGTTCCCGGGTAGAACCGGGAACCGGAGAACCGAACCGAGGGTTCCGGTTCGGTTCCTGGTTCTGGGAAGACAGGTTTCGGTTCCCGGTTCCATTTTCTTGGGAATCGGCGGTTCCGGTTCCGGTTCCGGTTCCCGCGTAGGAACCGGAACCGAACCGGACCCTACGCAAACCCTAATTTTTTCTTTCACCTTCAGCCTTCTTCACTTCCCTTTTCTTTACATTTCCTCTCTGCAACTCTCCATGCCCCCGACAACCCCACGCTGCTCACCGCCCTCCATGTCCTCCCTACTCGCCGCCCTCGAAGCTACCCTCACGACCCACGACATCGCCGTCGACGCTGCCGCTGCTCCGTTTGATGACGCTGAAGACTCTTGCCGTCGCGAGTGCCGCCTCCCAACGACGATCTGCTACCGGGCTACCACTGCGACGCTTTTGTTGTTCCACCGTCGCTGTTTTTCCGTCGACGACGCGGCTGCTGTGCAGACTTCAACGACGAACGGCCCGCATGTTAACGAGCCGCCACATCTCAGCCTCTCAAGTCGAGCTCGCTCAACTCAGCCACTGATTTGAACCGAGTTCAGTTCATCTGAATCACTCTCTCTCTCTCGCCGTCTCCGATTTTGCAGAAAGTCGCCGCCGGAGAAGCAAATCGGAGGATGGTCTCTCTCTAGGAGCGTAAGGTGTCATTCATCCTAAACCTAGGTTCGTTTGCTCTGTCATCTTCCATCCTCTCTGTGCTCGTATCTCTTCAATTGATTGAGGCTGGTAGTGGTGGGGGTGGTGGTGGTGGTGGTGGTGGTGGTGATGGTTCAGAGAGAGTGAAGAAGTGGAGAGACGCACTTCGCCAAGCGGCTAATTTGTCCGGATGGCATTTACGCAACGGGTAATTGTCTAATCACTCTCAACTAAGTGACTGGATTCTCTTGATTGCTATTTGTTTTGTAGAGAATTTCTGTTAGATTAAAATCAGATTATAACTCGCTAGAAATGGTAAAGATGAAACTTTGTTGCCTAACTTTAGCAGATTGTTTGAGAAATGGGATTTCAATTGAGTCTCCTTAGAAGAAGGAAGCGGAGAACTACGGGTTTGGAATTGGAATTCCAACTTTCAGAGTCTGATTCTTCCGATATATAAAGTGGATGAATTGAGGGACATCATTTCACCTTATGCTCCTGAAATTGCTAAGTCCCTTCGCATGACAACAAATCAAACTTGTGGAGGAACAATGAGAACCCAAGAAGGTGCAGGAATAGAAACCTTAAGGATATGGAGAACACACCTTGAAGAAAACCAGGCATAAGTAGCATTGCATAAAGCCCAAGGGTTGGCTTCTTTTTTTTCTTTTTTGAGTCTTGCATCGTCTTGTTCCTTATTTGGCTTTTGTTAATAGAGATGCTACAATTATCTGGAATTCTCTGGTTTGGTCTTTCGAATTAGACCACAGAACTAGGAACAAGAATTTGCTAAGACTTGCATGTTGCGCTTGAAGAGGACATTTGATTTTGTGAAATGTTTGATAGCCAGAATGCATTATCTTAGTTTCTCTGTGTTGTAATGATTTATGGTTGGTCTCAAGCTGATATTCCCATCTCCAAGTTATAGGGTTGAACCTTGCTTGCATCAGTAGTCTTATGACTTTGTTTGGTGAATGCTGAACATTTTATCATGGATATGGGACCCTTATGGTCACCCTTATGAGGGTAGTCACTGCTGGTCATGCCACTATCGCTTTCTCTCTCCACGTCATGACTTTGTTAGTTGCATAGTTTATTTTGAAAATGAAAAAAAAAAAAAAAGAACCTGTTGGAACCTGGAACCGACCCCGGAACCTGTGACAGGGTAGGTTCCAGGTTCTTGGTTCTGACGGGTAGGTTCCAGGTTCCAAAAAATGAGGAACCTGTACCCGAGAGTAGGTTCCAGGTTCCAGACGGAGCCGAACCGGAACCGGGAACCGCTCACCCCTAGATTTCACCCTGCTCCTCCAACAGGCTTAGGAAGAAAGAGTCCCCTTTTCCTCTGGTCTGCACCGGAGCCGATGATGCGACTGCGGCCGGCCACCGGAGCGAGGGAAGATTTTACATTACCGGTGATGTCTTTGGAACCTCCAGTTTCGATTTGAGTTTCCACTTGCAGCGCTTCTCGTCCTACACTTGCGCAAATAACTAGCATCGATTGCCTGCTTTGAGCGTGTTAACAATCATTTATAAACGGATCACAGGGGCTGATGATGGGGGTGTCGTGGTTCGGTACGGTTTGATTCAGATTTTCAAAAAATCCAAGCAGTTGAATCGAATCAAATCGAACCGAACCGAATTGCGACCAAAACCAAAAATCCAATTCAATTCGTTTTTTTCATTTTTCTTTCCTACTTACTGGAATGAATAAAGATTTTAAGTTGGGCATTCAATTTTTATTGAGAATTTCGATTATGCTCGGTTACTTGAACTAAATCAAATTGAAATAACCCAAATTAAAAAAAAAAAAAAAAAGACTTATTTTTTCTATTATCCAAACTGAAAACAAACCAAAATGGAAATGCACAAAATTCCAATTCAATTTTGATATGATTTTTTGGGTTTGATTCCATTCTGACAACCAATTGATGAGCGATTTAACTAAATCATCCTTTTTTACCACTGTTTGGACGTCGAAAGTGAAATTTGCGCTCATTAATGAAAGAAAAGTAAATGAAGCTTTTTTTCTTCTTTTTTTGTCGATAATGACTCGTTTGGTAACGTTTTGTTCCATAGAACAATTTTTAAACAGAAATAATTTTCTTTTTTTTGTTCCCGGCAACAATTTCTGAATATAAGAACGTGCTTGGTAACTACAAAAAATTTCTACTCCAACAATAAAAATGCAAAATACATTTGGTAAACTTGTATAATTTTGTTGTTTCTTTTAGTTTTTCAATATTTTTTCTTTTTTTTTCTTTTTTTTCCTTCTTTCTTTTTGTGGTGTGGCCGGTCACCGACCACGACGGCAGCCAGCGACCAGCTGGGCGAGCTCTGGCGAGCTCGCCGGAGCCTCGCCAGGCCACTGTGAGGCTCATCCTCGCCAGATCTAGGCAAGGCCAAGCCTCACCGGTGGCCTCGATGACTAGGCAAGGTCGAGCCTAGTCGGTGGCCTCGCGAGGCTCGCTTGGCCACCGAGGCCACCGGCGAGGCTCGACCTCGGCGAGGCTTGGTGTCTCCAATGGCCAGCGACACTCCAACGAGATCGCCGGCCCTCGTCTGGCTAGTCACCGACATCGGCCATGGCCAAGGTCAGTGATCGGCAAAAGGAAGAAAAATAATATTAAAAAAAGAAGAAAAAAAGAGGAGTGAGAAATTATTTCTCGGAATTGTTCCCGAAACGAGAAATAACTTTTTTTTCTACTTCTTGTTTCTATTCAAAATTTGTTCCCGGAAACAAAAGTTTTACCAAACGCGTTTTTATTCTTTTTTTTTTCTCCGGAACAAAAAAACAGAAATTTTTGTTCCGAGAACAGAAACAAAAATAAACAAACAGGCATAAGTTACTAAAGTTGACATCAGTCCCCTTTAGTTCCGGTAATAAGCATATGTACAGTGACCCTTGCCCTTGTCACTTCTTACCCATTCATAAAAAAATGGTGTCCGATCGGTTCGAATCTACCTTTGCTTGCCCTGTTTAAAAGAGTTTCAATGAATCAAATGGTTTGTACGAGCTCTATAACATGAAGTGCGACCGCTGTTGCCGAAGAAAGAAGGACCAGAATCAGAAATTAAAATCTTCCGATTCCGTCGTTCTTCACAGTACCCTTCTGAACCATCAACCATGTACACTTTTATAGCCTGTTCCGTCGTCCCCGGAAAAGAGAATCACTGCCACCTATATCCAGTCGTTTCTTACGTTAGCTCTTTGTCCACTCTATCTTTCGTGCCATCCGATCAAAATCTGTACAGTCTGCGAAACCCATCAATCGCAAGATTTGGATGTCTCGCTGTTACTCCATTCCCAAATGATATTGTAAGGATGAACCAGTTCCTCGTCCTCAATGCGCTCCTCTTGCCGAGGCAATCTTTTGAAAAGAGCGATCTGCGAAGCGAACCCAGGTTCGCGGTCAGCAGAACCACCGACACCACTAAACTCGACGCTGTAGTTGTGCCTCGAGGCCAAGTTCCTTGCCCACGAGCTGAATTGCTCTCTGGTCCACTCGAACTTGTGATCATGGTTGCGGAATCTACAAGACTCTGACTGCCCTTTCCCCTCCTGCGCCTCCTCTTGGCTTGGCAGGTCAGATTTCTGTAGTATGACGTTGTATTCATAGTTTGGTGTGGACACGATCAGAACACTGGGCCGAAACGAGCTCAGCACGAGATCTCCAAATAAAGATGCCTGATCTTCCTCCATATGCTCGATCACCTGAAGCATTTCAATGGTTAAGTTTCAGATAATAGTTACATCGAGCAACTGAATCTCCTACTAAGAAAAAATACGTTTCTCTTTGCACATACTAGCATACTAATGTCCCAAGAGCAAAAGCACTCGAATCTTCAACAGTGACGTGTGTCGTATGTTGTGAACATTCGGCAAACTCAACGTCACTACAGGTAATGTACTACAATGCAACATAAAATCGTGAAACCAACTGATATTAAAGTACCAGATGAGAGAATCTAAACTGTACCAACTATCTACCAGCCACAACCTTTTGTAAGTACTTGCAGCTACCAACTCACTCCTAATACCCATAGAACTAAAAGTAACACATCAGACGAACACAGTAACTCTGACTACATTAAAGACGCTGCTTCTGCCTCTGGCGGATGCAGTCAAGACCCTTTTAAGTATTCAAGTACTCCTTAAGTGGCTCTGTTCCCTGAGGGCAAGCAACTTTCAGAGTTAGCAATGGACTGGATTTAAGTACTTCTGGACCTCGTGCTCACCATTCACGTTCAGTTAATAGTGATACGAACTATGATAGCTAGGCAGAAAACTTCAATCACGAAAGGAGACCTTGAAATTACTGGGGTTTCTAGGACTGGGAGTTCGAGGATCCATCTAGATGACAGTCATAAATAGTAGTAAATCATGATTTCATTGGGTCTAATCATCCTCATTTCATAATCCGTACAAAAATGGCCTCCTATGCAGGTTCACTGCAATACCGTTCAAAAAATGTATAGCCATTTTTGTAAATTAAGTTCACAAGTCATGCAATTCCCACGGCATGCTCATACACATTTAAACACGGAAATTCTAACCTCTTTATTTCTCATTCAATCTTTTACTCGTTTAAGAGTTATTTAAATGTGCAAAACATGATATGTGTGCACTGCAAGAACTTATAGGCATGTACAAATATAACTCTTTTTTCAGGGAACAACCATGTAAAGATAAGAACTCACAAGTTGCATGACACAGGTCAGTCGCATAAGTTACGAAAATTAATCACATTTATTAACAAGACATTTAATAGATACCGCGTCATGTAACCTATTTGATAAGCAATTTATGTTAGCATTGAGAGATTTGACACAGTTAATAAACACGTCACTTTCATACCATCAAAGTCAGTAACAACCCTCAAATTGATCCATTTGATATTCCTATCTCAACTAAAATGATTATGACACAAACACCAATGCTAGCTTTAAGTTTCTAGTCCAAGGCCAAAACCAATTACATAAACATTTAATGTAAGAAGAGGCACTAATGAAACAATAGTAAAAGTCGAAGAAGGGAAAAATCAAGAAGGAAGAAAGTGTTATATCTGCTCAATTTTAAAAGAAAAAGGAAAGGTCAGGACGTAAGAACTTTTGGTATGAATAGAAAAGATGAGACAAAGGTATGCATCTAAAGTCTAGAACAAATGTAGGATGCAGATTAAGTTTAAGAGAAACTTCTGTAAGATTGCAATACAGAGTCAAAATGGTCATCATCCAAAACTGGTGTATGCAATCAAAAAATTTAATTATCTCACTTCCTGTGAAGAACATGCATCTTTGCATGGAGCTTTTTCAGTTGAACACTCCTCATCTCCTCGCATTCAACTTCAACTAGCTTGTGGAAAACAGAATAGGTCTTCGCAAAGAGGAAATTAAACATCACTAAGTCATACCTCCATCATAAATTCACAAGTGCATTACTTTGCATCAACAGCAACAGAAAAGATGGGCATGAAGTGCAGATAAAGTAAATGAACGTAGAAACTATTGAATTCGAACGGTGAAGGCAACAGGAAAGACGACCATAGTTATAGAAGGAATAGCAGACACTCAAAAAATTGAACTCCACATTATTACAAGGAGAACAAAGAACTAAGTCATACCTCCAGGCAAGTGCCGATATCAAAACCACGCATACGAGAATCAAAGACAATGATCGAACCATAATAAAGTGTTGCAGACTCGATGCCTCTGCATGGCACATCACCATCTAAACTTTTGCTTAACTTCGAGTGCAATACCTACATAATGGAAGATAAAAGACCCCCCAAAAGACAAGTTATCAACAAGAGAGTGAACAAGTGCCATCTTGTATGGTTAACTGATGAATAGAAATGCAACATTCTACTGTCCTCGCTGAATTATTATATAAAACACATGACATAAAAAGTTCTGAAAATGAGAGGAAGCATTTCAGTTGAAAGGTGCTGCAAAATCAGTTAGGTGCAACTTCCAGGATGGTACGATGGTTTGTTCAGCAAGTGGAATTGACCGCATAGTGGATGAAAAGAGACTTGGGGAAACTGGAGGATTTAACATTTAGTCATTTGGAGGGATAGGTTGCCAGAAATTAAACAGCCGCACACAGCAGCAGTTGCAGCATTGTACTTTTATGGATTGTGGAGTGTTCCAATCTTGTTACCTCTTGCTGGCAATTACAGAGGAATATTTAAATTTGAATGGTCAGACTTTTGTTATAATTTTAACAGGTCTAAATTCAAGCATAAATGAAAAGCAAAACAAAAATTATGCACATGTTCAGTAGAAAGATGAATTCAAGTTGTTTAATCATCTTCATAACAAACCTTGGAATTAAAAAAATTCTAATTAGAAAAGGTATCGAATCCTGTTTTAAATGACCATGAATCTGATCATTAGCCTATCTGAAACCACTTTAATCCATGTTGCTACCACTCAGAATTTTCTGGAACAGGAAAAGGCCCTTGTTACACATGAAACAATGCACGATTGCACATCAGCAGCCCAAGTAGGAAGATGAGACTTTATGATGATGATCTAGATGACCAGAAGCACAACTTCACCTAAAAATGCATGAGCAGATGCTTCTGAAAAAATTTCAACTCTCAAGTTCTTAATTATGCAGAAGACAACAATACAAAAGATCTGCATAGCTTACCCTATATAATGAAAAAAAAGGCCCAGTTATTTATTGTTGGTTAATTATCCATTTGGATTTCTCTTCATATGCTTTTGAAAATGACGGAAAAGACATAAAGAATATACTCTTCCTCTATCTGAGTACATGAGCAAGCAAATCCTAATTTTCTGCATCTCATAGTTGCAGATGCAAATCTACTAGACTTTTATTGTCATCATGTAGATAATTAGAAGACCAAAGAACCATCGTGACATTTAGCAAATGATTCTAAATTCAGGACACGAAAACTGGTTCAATACCATCCTAAGTAGACTAGATTCTGCACAGTTTTATTTTATATTACTTTTTAGTGGATATGAACGAAAGTAGGTTTATTCACAACATCCCTCTAATTTTCAAACAACTGTCTTTGTAAGAGAACTCGAAAAGAAATGTGGTTTTAAATTACAAAAGAAAAATGAAGAAACCTTTGCTGCACGACTAAGACTCTTGAGGGAGAGGTCAACACCAACAATCTTTCTCAGTGAGGTTGGATAGTCCAACAGGGATTCCAGCAAACTTCCGGAGCCACAACCAAAATCAACCTGCAAAAGCAAGTCGAGAAGCTAAATATCTACTGTCATTCCAAAATTAGACAGTTTTGAGCTGAGACAATGTGAACTGAACAAGTACCAAAGTAGTTGCATCAGATTTCTTAATGTGTTCGACAGCATATTCAACCCGTTGCTTTGAAAGGGGAGGGCTAAAAAGGGCCTGCTCCATCCTGTCCTCCAGGGGCTCTGTTACCTTCAATAAGGTGATGCAGTATTCCAAGCGACACATATCTGTAACATCAAGAACATTGGACAAAATGCAAGAACCAATCATTATCATATGAATAGCTCAATCAGGCGATGCAGTATTCCATGCTGCACATATCTGTAACAGCAAGAACATTTGACAAAATGCAAGACCCAATCATTATCATATGAAAAGCAGCAAAGGAGTGGACAATAATGCAACAGAATGAAGTTCAAGTTACCTGTGTTAAACAGCTGCTTAGAACAAAAAACAGCTTCCAGTTGATTTTCTTAGAATTCAAAGGTTAATGAACTAAGCACAACATATCTGAAGAATGAGGTTCTTGTTCCAACGAAGCAATCATGAACCATGATGATGAAAAGAAAAGATATCATGCCAAGTGACATGACTACAAGTCAACCAGGCTGTTTTCATGAGATAAAAAGGAAGAGTAACTGACTTGAGTTAATTAATGAAAGTGCCCTTGCAGAATCATTAGCAGCGGCCAAAATTAGCTCTTGGGAAGGCAAATCCACCAAGAAAAATGCAGACTGACCAACAGACATCTGAGCCACAGCTGTTTCAACATGAGGATTAACTGCTCTAGCCCCTAACTCAAATTCAAACTCATAAGCACTTTCAATAAGTTCCTTTGTATCCCCAACTTCTGTCACCAAACATGCTGAATAACATATGCATGCCAATGACCCATTAGATGGACAGATGCCTGATTCAGGCCCTTCTATCCTTAAAAGATAATTTTCATGTTCTCCTATGGCTTGTGGAACATCAACACAATTGTTGGCTTTAATTGCTCTTTGCTGGTTGAGGTACATGGCCAAGCAGAACTTAAATTCCCTAAACAAATGTTGGGGATTAAACTTTACGTCCAGTGCATCAGCTAATGAATTAAGCTTCTCCAATGGCATATTAAAATCCTGAAAATATGAACTCAACCAGGAGAGAACTTTCAGAGAAGCATTCTGGATACAATCAGTCTCCTTCCTGCAAGAATCTTTAGGAGAACACTGCAATATCAGATCCTGTAGCTTTGACAATACTTTTACTTCACATCTGAATTCGCTCATTGATTCCAAATTTTCATCATCACCATGATTAGCAGCATTTTCATTTGCGTGCCCTGTGTCCTCTGTCAATTCTGTAACTTTCAGCTTCTTTTGTGATCCGGACAAGTCAGACAGTGCTTTTACAGGATATCTTGAAATAGTGAAGACAGGTTCAGACAATCGATGCTGACGACAGAATGTACAGAGAATTTCCCTTGGGAAAGCACCCCTCCAGTTACTTTTTATTGTGAAAACAACTGGCAACTCTGTGGCGATTGTTGACTCTCTAGACAATTTGTAAGGTCCACTTGGTGTCTTATAAATGAGCATTCTGCACAAGCAGTTACAAAATGGATTGCATAAGCATGTGGGAGTTACAGAGAATGAATGATGCAAGTTTCATGATACTCTAGAAGCTATTTGCCTCAACTTAGGAAAAGTGTGAAAATACTTCCTAACCTATTTTTGCTTTACAACTAAAACTGTCTAAAATTGTTTTGGCAAAAAAAAATTTGCCCATCCGAAGTACCTGTAATATGTCTTCAAGAATACATCTTCGTGAAAAAGGTCTTTGGACTTCCATGTATATCCAATTGATGCCATAATTGCACCACCATATACCTCTTGACCAGCTAAATAACTAGCCCTAGCATTCATAGAGCCTTCAAAAATATCAGGTTTCTTTCCATTCAGTTCTGATGATGGCTCCACAAAATGCAAGTCAGACGCAACAAAATACAATCTTGTCTCGGAAGAAGATTTTCCTATGGGACTGTCCACCAGAAAATATACAAATTCAGTAGATCAAGAATTATCAATGGACGTGCTATTTCAAGAAACAGCACCCCCCCCCCCAAAAAAAAAAAAAAAAAAAACTCCTTTCCTTCCTTTGTTTTTTAAATGGGGCGTGGGCACGTAGTAAGGGGTAAGTAGATTGAACTTACCGTGAGAGTAGGATCTTAGAAGCATCAAGTAGACCAAGCTTTTGTGCAATGACATCCAGGTAGTACGCAGACGAGGAAACATTTAAAGTTACAGGCTTGATATCCTCATTCAATGAACTTGGAATCAATAAGGCCTGAACGCATACAGAACCAAGGGTGCAAGATTGTTCAAGTAACAATGGCTCTATAACCTCAGGAGGGTAGGGATTTTGCCTCCGAATCCAAAGCTGTCCTTCAGTAGCAGTAATCAGGGTAGGTAACGTTGCAGCAGCTTGCAGAACAAAAGAAATTACCAAACAGGGATTTGACTCCACCTTAGGATCAATTAGTTTACATAAACTACTGATCTTCCCATCATAAACAGCAATCACAGAAACAGGGACTGAACCGTAAAGATCGCCTTCTCGGCTTAAAGCAGCTTTAAAGTGACAACTCAGCGGATGTTGAGATGCAAGGAACTGTAACATAATGAACAGCTTGTCAAATGTGTGCACTTGGTGCCAAGAATGAGCAAAAAAGTTCCACAGCCAGATAAATGAAGTTGTAGAAAATATAACATGCATACTACCAGTTGAATTTAGGACAATTGCCCCCCTAACCCACCATCCCCACCATTCTTAATGTGATTAATCTAGAAGGGCAATCATGACCAAAAAATAAACTTAGAAGGACAATCAGTTCTTTTCCTTTTCCTAGTTAAAAACAGCTCAATAATGAAACAGCAATAACATTCATTATGCAACTAAAATTACGGCTTCAAGCTCAAATGAATGCTAATGATCAGCAAAAACACAAAATCTTCAGATAATATAAATGCGGCAAAGAGATTAAATAGACAATGTAGATCATGTACAAGAAGCTATTTCAAACATGTTTTTGATGCAACGATGCTGAAATGACATATTGCCATCTTCTAATCAGCTTATTTGAGGCATTGCTGCATCCTTGATAAGTTCCAAACCTCATTTGAGAACAAATATGCAACCCGAGTAACTAAATCTTCCCCTGCATCATCTACATTGGGCGTGTGCATTGAAGGATGAATACCCAACTGCAGAACAAGACACAAACAAATTAGAAAAGAATTCACATGAGAAGAGACTAATCTAAATAGCAGTAAATCTCAAACAGAACGCATAGTAAAAAATTAAGGTAAATCAGAACTCATTTATCCCACTTATATGAAAACTTTAGCCAAAGCCATGGCTCTCAAACATGTAGGTAGGACACTCCACCACTACCTGAACAACACATCATTGGCAAACCCATTCCCAATGCCCATGCTACGCTCAACTCAACTTTGTAAGACAAAGTTAACAAACTTCATGATCACCTTTAGACAACTAGTCAAATAGCAAACTTCATGATCACACTTAGACAACTAGTCAGATGATGGTGCATATATTCCACAAGACAAACTAATTTGACAGATGGCAACTAAATTGTTGGTTGGCCACTAATCAACTGTTTCAGCTAATGTTCGAAAGAAAGGATCTCCCTCGTATTGAGGAACAGTGCAAAGTCTAATCATAATTTCATGTCTGAGTGTTAAATGAAATCAATGATTTCTAGGGATTTAAGCTCCTCTTTTTCATAAATACACTTAACACCTGGATATTGACATCCTGAGAATGATGATTAACTCAGTCGGATGCAATTAGGAGTCCTTTACTCTGTCTCTGGATTTCAGTATCTTTCTGGGCCCATATATCCAGACCATAGTTTGTGGAAATAATCACATCTTTAGACCATAATTTGCATTCCATTATAATGTACGGAAAACCCAAAAGTTTGTGCCAGGATCATTCCTAACGCAAACCATATTATACTTTGCAATGCTTCCTCAGATTACAACCTCTAGACAAAATGGTAGAGAACAGGGGTACTCTTAAGAGCAAATTTTATCCACATTGATCTACATTGTAAAACCACATGCAAGAGCAGTAATGACATCCGGTTTCAATTAGCAATCCAACAGAATTCTGTTACTACATATAAAGCATATTGAAAGAATACACTCAACATACATATCGAGATGAATGTATTTTTGAAAGAGTAATTCATAGAACAGCTATTCAAAACAGAAATTGCTGGTGGAGGGAAACTAAGGGATGAAAGCTAGCACACTTTACACCGACCAGAGACAATACCGGTAGTAAACAATCCACACAGATTCTCGAAACAATTCATGAATAACAAGAGAAACTAGAATTCTACAGTAATCTCATTGAGATAGGAGAAACAAATATTGCATTTAGCGATAAACAAGGATTATATTTAAAGCTCGACCACACTTAACATTACTTCACACTGAACATAAAACGCCCACAGTGTAAAGTAGCACGGGGCAATTGCAGACAATGTGATCAAATAAGAAATGGTAGTGCGAAATGGACAACCTTCTGAATAGCCATCTCGGCAGCGGCTTGCTCGGCGTCTTTCTTCTTCTTGAAAGTTCCAGAGACAATGGAGAGTTCAGGAAGGTTCAGCCGACAGCGAAAGAGACTAGGGCCCTTCTGTGGGATGTACAGTCCAGGACACCCATTCTGAGCAGACTCCTGGACTTCCTCCACTTCATACGAAGCTCTGCTTCCATATTTCTGGTATATGACAGCTTTCGGCGTGATCGTCGTCTTCCTCGCCTCCGGAGCTGCGTCGCCAGAGGTCCCCATGCAATATAAACTCCTGCGCTCGGAACGCGATGGTACCATGAGCGATTCGCACAAAAAACGATACGCAGAGAAACAACTGACGCCGCGATCAAGCACCGACATCGAGCCCGCCTACTCTCCTCCGCCGATATATTCAGAAAAACCGAACACGAAACTCGATTCTCCGACGAAACAACGCACGAAAACAGCGAGAATTGCGTAGAAAGCTCTCGATTGTCTCCGGCAACGTCGGGCGGGCGGCTCCGCGGAACCGTCGCGACGGACCGTTCCGGACCGGAAATAGCGTATCCGCTCGAGTTCACGAGCGGCGGAGAAAGCCTAACGGAACATCGGCTCGAGAAACGGCGCGGAAGAAGACGCCGAACGAGAAGGTTCCGACTGCCGTTCGAAGCGGGCGAGAGAGAGACAGAGAGAGAGTCGTTTCTACCTTTGCGATTACGGAGGAATGCGCATGGATGGACTTCGCCGGAGGCCGGCGGCTATCGAATCGGTCGGCGGCGGCGGGCGGCGGCGGCGGACGGCGGCGGCGGAGGAGAATTGGCACCGTGGCTGCAGCGTGACCGTGACTCTGACTGTTGAGAGAGTCCAGGGAGAAGGGAAGGAGGAGTGTTCCCTTTATATTTTGTTTTATTTTATTTATTTATTTAGATTTTAAATTTAATTGGGAGCGGTTCGTTGAGAGGAGGGGGGGACGCGTGCTTCTCCGACGCGGAAGACGCGCGTGGCGGGCAAGCACCTTCGGGCCGAAGGCTTTGTTTTTTTTTTTCCTGCAAAAGGAGAAAGAAGTCGCGTCGTGGGCCCCACGCGACGCGCCGCTTTATGTGGATTCTTTTTCTCATATCTTATTCTGATCCGTTCCGTTGCGTTTTTAATTTTTGAACTTGATAATGAAGTTACATAATGAATGATCTTTGGATAAAAATCTGTAAAATTGGCAATAATAGATACGTAAAGAATTCGTGTGTTTGCCAGTTTTAAAAAAACTAAAATTGTATTTTACAGCAATTAATGACACGAGGAATTTATATTGGGCACATTCTTTATCAAGCTTGCAAACAAAAATATTCGGTTACACCCATCGGTGGACAGCTGAGTTGATTCGGCTTTAAACACCTCATCGCAGAGGTCCCAGGGTCGAAACTCCGCAGCTACTAACATGTTTAAGGAGGCCATGGTAGTAGGGTCATGTGCTAGCTTCCCCCCAAGTATTAACGCTTGGTTCGAGGTGCACCACGCACTGTACAAGTCGTGGGCCGGCGATTAGTATAAGCGAAAATTGGGTCCAACGATCCTAGGTTACCCAAAAAATATATATATATTCAGTTACCTACGATATTCTTGAAAATTTTGGGGACATCACTCCTTAAAAATTGATAATTGAGATGATGGGTGCCGCTGTTAACTACTTTCCGTGAAAATAAATCCTTGTTTTCTTGCTCGATAAGTTTGAAAATATAGAAATGACTCAATTAAATAGCAAATCAATATCACATCATCGAACATAATTTTGGCCCAAATCCAATCATTAGGAAACTCGATTCATCAATACAATTAGTGTAAAGCGCATAAAAATTTATAATTCCTTGACTAATGCAAAAAAATGAGGAAATAAATGATGTCGAAAACATATTTTTTAAGAGAAAGTAAAATTACAAATAGCCCTAATCAATATGAGATAGAGATTTAGGCAATAAGTACAGTTTAAAGAAGATGAAACTTGAATCCTTCGACAGAACCTATGACCCAACAACAACAACAACAACAAAAAAACTCATTGGATTGAATTAACAATTGGATAAGTTAGTAGACTGATGAAATAAGAAACGAATGATGCAGAAGAAAAAGAATCTCAAATTCCTTTTACTAAACTTATTATTAAATTATTAGTCATCTGACATAAGAAAAGAATAACATGGCAAATAATAATTTTAGGAATTTAAATAGTCAATAACCGTTATCAAAATCAACTACAGATTTTAGAGATTGCAACACTATTAAAATTAGACGAGAACAAAAATACACACTAATTAAAATTCAACTAGTATTCGAAAAATGCATGTAAATCGGAATTCGACAAAAATATATACTTGTAAAAAAATTTACTCTAGGGTTTTTACTCTTAAGTTCATCTTCACGCAATTCAAAAACCAGAAACTAAGCTCCGGCCCTCAAACTCCACGAGCGATGCCCTCCGATTTCTAAGCTCCACGAGGCATGAGCAACAACCATCACTTCAACCACTACCATTGGATTTTAGACATTTATTTTGAGAATGGTCGATTTTATTTTTATTTTTTTTTTGGTCGAAAAATTGTTGGTTTGATTACTAGGTGTTAGATATGAGATTGTTAATTTGGATAAGATATTACTTTGGTCAAGAAATATCAGGTTAAATTCATTTCTAATGTTCCCAAAGAGTGAAATGTTCATTGTTCTATTTACCAAAAAAGAAAAAAGAAAAAAAGAAATGTTCATTGTTCTCGTTTGTAGATTCTAATTTTTCAGGTTTTTTTTTTTTTTTTTTGGGAAATTGGCTTATCCGGCGCGTTTGCAACGTTAGTAGGAATGTGGGAGTAGGTGAAGGTGAGGGTGGCACTTCAATGCTACCCTCCTACGTGTATGGTGAATTTTGTTTGTCAATCTACCCATTTTAATGTATCAAAGATTTTACAATCAATTCTTTTCCTTAAAAAGGCAACATGCGATGGATGTAAGTTGACCCACGAAAAAATTTGTTTTTTACCTAGAAAATTCCATCTAGGACGGATAGAGAACACAATCGACAAAATCCTGAAATCTCTAAATTTCACTTCGAGGTTCTCTCATTTAAAATCTATCATTTATCAAATTAGTACATTTATGTCATATTTACCCAAAAAAATCTCAAATTTATCATAATTTGGAGTAAATTTGGCACAAGTGTGGCAATCTAGAATAAATGTGGCATAGATATACTAGATTTGGATTTTATGGCACAAAAAATTCAAGGGTTTTTGTGACAAATAATTAGTTTGGAGTAAATGTGACATGAGTATAACAATTCAAGGGTTTTTGCGATAAATAATTAGTTTGGAATAAATGTGACATGAATATGCCTATTTGTTGTTTTTGGTGATATAAGTGGTTTGTATTTCCAATGATCCCACTAACATCCTCTCAAGTTCTCATGTTTGGTTGCCTAAATTTATTGATTAGATAAAATAACGTCGGATCCCAAAAAACATGATGAAATTTCTTATATCTAATAGACAACGCAAGTAAAGGACGATATATCCTACCCCTTATAATGTTTATCATTTCGACAAAAGAAATAATGCTTATCATGTGTAACCAAAGTAGATTATATATGTGTATATTTCTCATATTTAAGAAAAAGGAATAATATCCATTGTCATGCCAGGGCATAGTAAAGGGTTCACCTCTGAGAAGAAGCGAATCCTGCAAGGTGGTCACCTCTTTGAGGAAGCGACTCCTCGATTTGTTATACAAGGTACCCTCTGTGCTTTCTGCTTTTATATATGCTGCCACGTGTCAAGGGATTTCATTAGGAAATACTAAAGACATTTTATAATTTATTTAGGAAGAAGATAACAGCTCGATTAAATTGGCGGAATGAGCCTCATTCGAAGGGGGCAATAGACATTGATTCTGGAAATGAGCTTATAGCTCAAATTATGTTGCAAATAAACATTTATGAGGGATCTAGTTGAAAATATTAATAAGAAAAGGTTAGCATAAGAAGGGGCTTAATTGCTCGATTAGCCTGGAGGAAAATGCTAATAAGGAAAAACTTCGGTATGAGAGTTCGTCGCAAATACTTTGATTTTATGTATAGAGGTTAATCTAGAACTGTTTTAGATGCCTGGTCGGAGGGATTCGGAGAGAATGGAATGGGATAATAGCGCGATTCGAATATTAATCTAGATCTGTTAAATGAATAGATCGGGTTGGAATTAGATAGGTCAAAAATAGATGAACTCAAATCGACCTATTTAATTGATATCGACTCATTTTATAAATTTTGCCATGCTTTCCTTTTCTTTCACGCTAGCTAAATGATAATAAATAAATAAATAAATAAAAAGAGAACTTACTTGCTTGCGGTGCCCACTAGAACTTGCTTTTTCCAAAAGAAGGTAAAGTGGCGTTCGATAAAGAACCAGCTACCACTTTTAATTTAACTTGCCACCATCCGAAACCTTTGATCAGAATCCGTCAAAAGATGGAACTATGTCATATCCATTTTTCAGTTGGTATTTGTTTTTTACGGCCTGAATTAGCTTGGTTGTAAAATTGGAGTGACCCATTTTAAGCTCAATCCGGCAAAATGTGAGTGGTAATATGGATCGGCAAACCCATTCTTGTCACTACAATTCATTGGCTTTAAGGAGAGAGAGAGAAAAGACGAATGGTTTACTATGAATTCCAAAAAAAAAAAAAAAATAGAGTGATCAGGACAAAAAAAATCAATGTCCTCAATTTCTCATCTCTTCTAATCATCCTTACGAAACGTTACGCATCAGTCAATCTATCGTTTTCTTTTCCTTGATAACTGAAATCCTTGTCTTCTTTCTCAAATCACTCTATTCAAATGGAATGGCATCCTTACAAACATGTTCGTTCAGAAGTAGTGTTTTGTTTTGAGTGTCGCATATTAAGGCTAATGATGCAAATTAGTTTGTTCTTAATGAGTCTCCTTTTATTCTTTTTTTTTTGTTGTTGCTCATTTCTTTAATTTTTTAGATTATTGAAAAGATAATTCATTTTCCTGTGCTAATAAACTAGAATTTCCTATACCAAACTCGTTGCGTTATTCTTGCTGCACTGAGAAATGGCCCAGGCCAGACAACAGCAAAAAGGTCACTAATGTACAGCCAGAATATATTCTGATCTGGAAGGGGCCAACAAGAGTCAGAACCACTAATAACTTGTGAAACTTTGCAGTCCAAACTCAGGCCAGATTCACCAACGAGGCTCTCAGGAAATTGATCCTCCAAACGGACAAAGGGATGCCAAGAGTCATCCCACATAATATTCAAAAATAAAAAGAGAGTAAAGCTCTAAATAATGTCTTTGACTATTGCAACTTTCAGGTGCCTGTCGAATCATCTTGGGTAGGCCAGTCACCTCTCCAGGACTTTTGTCAGCATTTTAAAAGGATTGCCAAAGGCTAAATAAATGTCACTCAAACCACCTTTTGTGGTATTCCCACGAGCGATGCTAAAAGCTTCAAATCTCGATATCTCTTAACAACTAAGGGCGCGCATTACAAAATTTCTAAAATAGAAATCAATTTTTGGCTAGAAATTGATTTCTCAATTTCTATTCCATGGACGAGTTTCTCGGCGAAGAAACGTATTTGATAACGATTCATAATTCTATTTTTAGAGTAAAAATTTGTTTGATAAGAGAATAAAATTTTTATTTCTAAGAGTGGCGACGGTCGGCATTCGGTGGTCGAAGTCTGACATCCAATGATCGGCGTTCGGTATTTGGTGATCAACGGCGAGTGGTCGGAGTCCGCGTATGACGGCTGACATCTGAAGTCCGACGTCCAGTGTTCAATGTCCGGAGGTCGGCGATTGGCGGCTAGCGGCGGGTGGCCAACGACCAAAGTCTGGTGACCGGTGGCGGGTGGCCAAGTCGAAGTCCAGCGACCGGCGACGAGGGGGCCAACTACTAGAGTCCGACGGCAGTGGCCAACGGATGGAGTCCGGTGGCCGGCGACCGGCGGTTGGCGGTGGGTGGCCAACGGCCAAAGTCCGACCGTCGACATTCGATGGCCGATGGTGACCGACGGGTGGTTGGCGGGGGATGTTCGGTGGTCGACGATTGGCCTCCAGTGTATGGTGGTTGGCGATGAGCGGCCAACAACCAATAGGCATCCAACATTCGGCGGCCAGTGGTCGATGACGAGCGGCTAGAGTCTAGTGGCTGACGGCTGGCGTTCAGTGGCCGGCGGTCAATGGCGAACAGCTGGGTTGAGGTCGGTAGCGGGCAGCCGGCAACTAGCGGCAGCATTCGGCATCCCACGAGCGGCGGATGGGTGATAGGCGATGACGAGAGTGAACGATGAAAAAAGTTTTGATTTCTCATTTCTGTTCCAGAAATAGAAAAGCTAAAAATTTTAACTTTTGATTTCTACTCCAAATCTATTTCTGGAATAGAAATTTGTTCCAGAAATAGAAAAATGAAATTGCGTTACCAAACGGATTTCTGTTCCAAACCTGTTCCGGGGAATATAGAAACAGAGAAATAGAAACGTTGTCATGCTCCAATTTTATGGCCCGAATTAGCTTGGTTGTAAAATTGGAGTGACCCATTTTAAGCTCAATCCGAAAAAATGTGAGTGGTAATATGGATTAGTGAACCCATTCTTGTCACTACAATTCATTGGCTTTAAGGAGAGAAAGAGAAAAGACAAATGGTTTACTATGAATTCAAAAAAAAAAATAGAGTAATCGGGACAAAAAATCAATGTCCTCAATTTCTTATCTCTTCTAATCACCCTTATGAAACGTTATGCGTCAATCGATCTATCGTTTTCTTTTTTTTTGATAACTGAAATCCTTATCTTCTTCCTCAAGTCACTCTATCCAAATGGAATGGCATCCTTCCGAATATGCTCGTGCAGAAGCAGCATTTTGTTTCGAGTGTCGCATATCAAGGCTAATGATGCAAATTAGTTTGTTGTTAATGCGTCTCCTGTTATTCTTTTTTTTGTTGTTGCTCATTTCTTTAATATTTTAGACTATTGAAAAGATCATTCATTTTCCTATGCTAATAAACTAGAATTTCCTATACCAAACTCGTTGCGTTATTCTTGCTGCACCGAGAAATGCCCCAGGCTAGAAAACAGAAAAAAAGATCACTAATGTACAGCCAGAATATATTCTGATCTGGCAGGGGCCAACAAGAGTCAGAACCACTAATAACTTGTGAAACCTCTGCCAAAAAAAAAAAAAAACTTGTGAAACCTTGCAGTCCAAACTTAGGCCAGATTCATCAACAACGCTCTCAGGAAATTGATCCTACAGACGGACAAAGGGATGCCAAGAGTCATAACACATAATATTCAAAAATAAAAAGAGACTAAAGCTTTGTTTATTTCACGGAAAATAATCTCTTTAACTATTGCAACTTTCAGATGCCTGTCCAAACATCTTGGGTGGGTCAGTCACCTCTCCAGGACTTTTGTCAGCATTTTAAAAGGATCACCAAGTGCTAAATAAGGGGCTGCATGTTTGTGTTCTTTTTTTTTTTGTTTAAGAACAGATTTTCTGTTTTTTTGTTCTCGGAACAAAAAAAGAACAAAAATGCGTTTGTTTGCGTTTTTGTTCAAAATCAATTTTTTTGTTCCCGAACGAAAAAGAACAGAAACGAAAACAAAAAAAATTGTTTCTTGTTCCAGAAACACTTCTCAAGAAACATTTTTTTTTGTTTTTCTTCTTTTCTTCTTCTTCTTTTCTTCTTCTTTCTTCTTTGGCCGGTCGTCGGCCTCGGCCATGGCCGGCGACGCCGTCGAGGGTCGGCGACCTCGTCGGAGCGTCGCCGGCCCCGGCGAGCTCGAGCTCGCCCGCGAAGGTGAGGCCGAGCGTCGCCGGCGCGGCGACGCTCGGCCTCGCCGGGCCGGCGAGCCTCGCCGGTGGCCGGGCGAGGCCGCCGGCCAAAAGAAGAAAAAAAAAAAGAAAGAAAAAAAGGAAAAATAAAATAAAAACATTAAAAAATTTAAAAAAAAAAGAATAAAGTTTACCAAACATGTTTCTATTCATTTTTTATTCCCGGAACAAGTTTACCAAACGCATTCTTTTGTTCAAAAACTGTTCCCCTAATGTAAATAGTTTTTTCTATTTCTGTTCCTAGGAACAATTTTTAAACGTAAACACAAACAAACAAACAGTTTCTAAGGCACTTTGTTTGGTAACCATCCAAACAAAGTCTCGATTCTAATTTTTTGTTCCTTAACGCTTTTGGACAAGAATTGAGAATAAAAAATATGATTCTCCGTCCGAGAATCAAAAAAGAATCAAGGTCTTCTTCTTTCCTTCCGCCATCCCACGATCGCCGGTCCCCGCCGCCGCCACCACCGCCGCCCGCCCGCCGCCGCCGGTCCGCCGCCACGGTCCCGGCGACCGGCCACAAGAAGAAGAAGAAGAATAGGAGAAAAAGGAAAAAAAGAAAAGAAAAAAAAAAAAAGGAAAAAGAAGAAAAAAAAGTAAAAAAAGTAAAAAGATAAAAAAATTATTTAAAAATGAAAAGAAATTGATTTGGAACAGTAATCAATGAACACGTTATCAAACGCAATTCTCTTCCGTAATCGAAATTTTGGACAGCTTACAAACGCGTTTTTTACTCTAATCGCCCTAACAAATAAAAAATAATCATTTCTTGTCGAACTGCTTCCTAATGTAATCGTTACCAAACGCGCCCTAAGTGTCACTCAAACTACCTTTTGTGGTATACCCACGAGTGACGCCGAAAGCGTCAAATCTCAATATCTCTTAAAAACTAAGTCTAACTTGAGCAGATACTAAAAAATCATTCGCACGTAATTATGTAATTGTCAAAATCCATATGGTCAACGATAGAGAGGCCCTTTCGCACTGGAGATCCTCACATGGGGCTAGGCGAGGGTTGTAGGCCCTCTTCACGGGCTAACGACGATGAGAACATTTTCATTCATAAAAAGAACATCGCATCACATACCACACATTTTGATCAGCTTTTTTCAAATCAAAGCATATCGCTCCTTCCCTGTTTTAACTGAAAGATTATAATTATCATTAACAATTTTTGAGTTTGGTTGGGTAAAGTGTATGGATTTAAAATCGTTTGAAGTTGAAAGCTGAGGGGATAAAATGTTTTTTCCCCGAAAATTAATAATTATGAACATGTTCAAATTCTACCAATTGGGTCACCTTTGGATAGGCGTCAGTGTCGCATGTAGCGGGAGTTCACTACCTCATCAGATTCTTTCACATGTTAGTAATTATGCAATAATCGGGGAAATTATTTGACACCATTAGTGGCTCCTTATGCAATAGAAATTCATGTTCGGGCCACTCGCTCCGGGTTCGAGTCTCACTCGATTCAGGAGATGTTAGCGAGAGCTTAATCTTCTCCGGTAACAATAATGAAGTTATGAATTTGTCCCCAAAGAAAAGCAAAATGAATTGAAAGAAAAATAAATAAATAATTTTAAATAAAGAATGAGACCCACAAGAGATAATTTATCAATGTAGAGGTGTCAGAAGCTAAAAATGGAGTGCACGTTTGGAGTCCTTTTATGTAAAGTGTATTGGAAACCGAAGTCATTTAAAAGATGAAAATAAAAAATAAAAAATTATCTATGATCCACTTAATTTGAAACTAATTCATAAAAACATATAAGTGACAAGTCTATAACGTCTAATGTACGAATAAAATGAACATAGATACTCTTTTTCTAAATTGTTTTTCTGTGACACCAAATGGTCATCGTGGGACCGAGGTTACTCATGCATTTTCTCATAGACAGAGGCTGGTTCGCTAGATGCGAATGTGATCCGGAATGGTGGATTGAAAGACATGAAGTTGGCAAGAGATGGGGCTTCTCAGATAAAGTGAATGCTCCCTTTTCTTGAATAAATAAATAAAGATAATCTTCATTTTGGAAATTTTGGAGATTTGGTGATTAGGGTTAAATTGGGGAAATTTAGATTATGTTTCAATAATTTGGGAAGAAAATGCCCATGGCTAAGGCACGGAAAATTGCATGTAAAATGCACGTACAATTTTTCCACCTTTTTTTTTTAACATTTGGAGTTCTCTTATTAAAATGTATCCGAAATCATTTAAAAGCGTTCATTGAGATGAAAATAAAAATGAAAATAATTTTATCTATGATCCACTGAATTTAAAATTAGCCGGAAAAAAAAGTAGTGATAAGTTTTACAAGCTCTAACTTATTAGTAAAATGAACATGGATCCTTTTTTCCTGTAACACCAATATCATGTGACTGAATTTACCCGTGTATTTTCTCATAAATGGATGCAAATTATAATCAAAACAATCAAAACAATCAAAACGAATCCAAAAGTTATATACTACGAAAAAGCATATATTCAGGAGAACTCTTTCAAATCAACTTATCACGTTGATTGATCACATTGCATCGCTCATCTAAGTTGTTCAGAAAATGGGAAACTAATTAACAAAGGGCACTCCCCCCTCCCAAAAAAAAAAAAGAAGAAGAAGAAGATAGAATTCAAAAGGTTTGGTGCATTAGAGGAAAAAATAAGCCTCCGATATGGATTAAGGGAAGAGGTCCAACTGTTTATTTCATCAATGTAATGTACTGAATTCGGATTTTTAACTACAATAATCAGGCTCAAACGGACCGCGGGCTATGACGGGATATGCACTTCTAGTGGCAAATTTTTTAATATTTTTCTCATTTGCTGAGATGAGAGACAGGATCTACAATTCATATCGTAAGGTTTAGTTGTTGTGCAGAAAACTAGAGGGTAATTTGATTGTTACTAGTACTGTTGCTCCAATTAGTGACCGTTGCAGGAAGGAGCAGCCTTACCTTTTATTAAGGGAAAAAGCCACCAAAAATTCCAAATTTTATCTAGAGTAATAAATTTATCCCAATTTTTTTATGACACAAAAAGCCCTAAACTTTGCCAATTATGATGCATTTATCCCAAATTTTTTTTGTGACACAAAAAACTATAAACTTATATTCGCGTGACACATTTACTCCAAACTATAGGGTTCGTCTTTTACTTTTTAAACTTTTTTTTTCCTTCTTCTCCTCTCTTCCCTCCGCCGCCATGGCAGAGGGAAGCCGGACTCAGGCATCGGGCCACCCTCGTCGACGTCGAGCAAGGGCAGCCCTCGCCTGACCGCCCTCACTTGGGTTGGGCAAGGACATCCCTCGCCTGGCGAGGGCGATCAGGCGAGGGGGGCAAGGCGAGGGCGACCCTCGCCCCATGCTAGCGAGGGCAACTTGACGCCTGAGTCCGACTTCCCTCCACCATGGTTAGCGGAGGGAGGAGGGAAGAGGGAAGAAAAAAAAGGAAGGAAAAAGGAAAAATAATAAGAGGAAAAAAGAAGATGAAAATGCCCTTGGTCATTAAGGCTGCGCATGACAAAATTTCTGAAACAGAAATTGATTTCTGGCTAGAAATCAATTTCTTAATTTCTATTCCCGGACAAGTTTCTGAGCAAAGAAACCCGTTTGATAACTACTCAAAATTTCTCTTTCAAACAAACCGTTTGATAACAGAACAAAATTTCTATTTCTAGGAATAGAAATTGATTAGATAACAACATAGGAAATCCTCAAATACAAAATAATAGTCGAAATAATATTAATACATTACAAAAGTTGAAAATAAAATTTCATGGAATTTCCGGCCTATTATTATCCATTGCCATTTTATTAGCAATTGTTTTCCTAAACGTATTTATTTGGTTTCCCTCCTCGGTCAATGTATCGTTTGCAAACTCATCCTACGTAGGTTTAGACAAGTACTGCGGAAGCATGAATATGGGTGCCATCAATGGCGCATATACAGCCTTGTCATTTTATCAAAAACTAATATTATACAAGATTATCAACAAAATAAAATTAATGGTGTAAAGGAATATATGAGAATTCTACCTTAAAGTAATGTTTATGGTTAGGAACCAATCGGGGAAGGTCGGTTTATTTTGATTCTCGAATTGAATCGGTCTAGTTGCTCATCCCTAATTTCTTTATTGTTGCTCAATGAACCTTTAATGGCCCTTGCATAGCAAAGAGAGAGATTCTCTTGAATCTCTTGCCTTCGAATTAAAATTCAAGATTGTGTAACAATCTAATTATTTTGATTTTGCAAGAATTTTGAATCCGTAAAAAAATAAGGTTAAATTTCTAGGCACGTTTTTTATTCATCTATTACGTAAGAACTTTTTCTTTAACTAGCCATGCGCGTGCCTTTTCTAGGAGGAAAGAGCCCCATTGTTTTTAAGTAAGCATTTAAGAACTTTGGTCATTTTTGAAAATTGGGAACCCATTCAATTGCCTTTCATCCTAAAGAGGAAGTTATAAAAAAAAAAAAAATTGAAAAAAAAAACACGAGCAAAATAAGAAAAAGAAAATTAGCAATAATTTGTGAAGTTGTGGTTATAAGTGAATTAAGTTAGCAAGAAAGTGCAAGGTTCTTTTATATGGTTTGTTTTCGCTTCGATTTCTATTTCGAAACCGAGAAATTAAAAATTTCAGCTTCGATTTCTTCAATTTCTCAATTTCGAATAGAAATCTGTTTCAAATAGAGAAATCAAATCATGCGTTACAAACGGATTGCTTTCCAAACCTGTTCCTAACAGAGAAACAGAAAATCAAGAAACATAAATTTTGTCATGCGCACCCTAATTGTGTTACGATTAGTAAAGTTTGAGTTTTTTGTGTTATAAAAAAAATTTAAAGTTAAATTTGTCACTTTGGACCAATGTTGGGGTTTTTGTGATTTTTTTCCATTTTATTAATTATTTCCTTTGTTTGTTTGGATTAATGTGTGCTATAAGGTGGTTGTTTTGCTAGGGAGGAATCCTACTATATGCCATGTGAAAATGGTCCGCTATTTGAGCCTGAAAGTTGAAAGATCCATTTACTTAAATCTTTTGCTCATGCTAAGTTGTTAGTCCTCTGTTTATTAGGTAAAACATGATTAAATAATAAATATGATTATTCCCATCTACGTCGCTCGAATGGAAGCTCATTTACGTATCGAAATCTTGATTCATGCAAGAGGAGTACCATAGTTTTCGAGCTTTACCTGGACGTTTCGAAAGCCCAAGTCATCTTTTCTGACGAAAGATGATGCACGAGGTCCAAATATAAGCTTCTGTCTTTTGAGAAACAGTGACAAAACATCCCCTTCAAGATTGGAGGAAAAAGTAGCTAGTTTCCTTTATAAGCATTGCTTTGACTAGAAGAAACTAGAGGCATCTATGACACCAATGCATCTATTTATTAATGCCTAATTGGCATCTCATTAACGCATAATGACAAAACATCCTATTCAAGATTGGAAGAATAAGTAGCTAGTTTCATTTATAAGCATTGCTTTGACTAGTACAATTAGAGGCATCTATGACGCCGATGCATCCACTATTACATAACTTGGCTACGTATAAAGTGAGGTATGTTCCTGTACCTCACTTGGTTTCTAACCAATCCCAATAGACTAGTCGTAACCCCTCATAAAAATGCTCATAGGATTAATTGAATTAAAATGGAAATCCCCAATGTCACGCATAAGTAATGATTTGGCAAAACCCGTGCTAATTGAGGATCATTTGTCCTCAACTCGACATTACCTCTAAACCAATTATTTTCAACCCTTGGTGGAGGGTCATGACATATTTTCATGGCAATGAACTCTTTTAGATGATTTTGAGTACACTAAAAATAAAAGAACTCCAAATGTAAAAAAAAGTTTGTGCTTTTTCCACTCCTTTTTTAACTTTTATATCCTTATCATCTTAAATTGACCACATTATGGGTTCCATTCTTGATTTAAGACTATTTTTTCTTTTTTTTTTTTTTGCTTGAATTCAATTTTACTAAAAAAAAAAAAACAAAACTACGCATGTCCCTCTCAAATAAGAGGTCAAATATGGGGCCCACTCATGACTTAAAATTAATCTCTGCAGTTTTCCTGCTTTTCTAGTTTCTTCTCTTTTCTGTTTTGACCCAATACTCTTGAAGGATTTTAATATAAAAAATTGAAGCCCCGACTTCAGTATTTATAAGGGCTATAACAGGGATGGGTTTTGGCGTCCCACTTTAAAAAAGAAGTTTGTAACAGATAACCAATTAATTATTGTAATGATGAGTTGTATATTTCCTTCTTTTATTTATTTATCTTGTACTAGCAAACCATTATTATAAAATAACATAAGCACAAATAAGAGAGAGAAAATCATCTACAAATTTTAATGAATGCATTTGGTTTAATTATAACTTTATATGTGCCATTACATTATATTCCGTGTATTTTAACTGCTTAACTTTCATTTTATCAAGTGAATCTAACAACTCATTGCATGATTTTCTTAAAGATATATATATATTTTTGAAAATATGACAAATTAAATATATTGAAAATTCTAAAATTTCGTTATTATTATGATAAGAGGAAGAAAAAGAAAAATATAAGCAATATTCTTAAATCAAGAGTGGCATTCATAATGGATGATGTGACCAATTTGTTAACTCAATTTTTTTGGGCATTGGATCCATTTCATTCTTGAAGGTTTTGGTCAAGGCCACACCTCAAGAATCCACGCACGAGCGAAGCTCGCACGTGCGACCAGGTCCCGCCGCCCAACGGCTAGTAATAGTTATAAAAACGCCTCCATCATCTTTTCCGTTTCAATCGCTCTCTGCACATTTCTCACTCCATTCTCTTTTCACTTCCCTTTCTTTCTTTCGATCGACCGAAAAGAAGAGCTTTCTTTCCTGCAAACGGGTATTCCGATCTTTGCCTCGCGCCGGCGGTGGTGCGGTGATCGGGTTAGCGAGAGCCGAGCGTTTCGGTCGACGGAATTCTGCTGATCATGTGGGGCAACAGAGAGAATTTCCCGGCAAGGGGCTACTTCACGCCGCAGCCGCCGAAGCGGGCCACGCGGCCACTGGTTTCTCCGGTGCTGATGTCGGAGAGGAAGCGGGCGTCGCCGCCGGATCTCTTCCATATCATTCACAAAGTGCCCGCCGGTGACTCTCCCTACGTCAAGGCCAAGAGGGTCCAAGTGAGAAACCCTGACTTTACCTTTTCCTTTTTTATGAATTCTCGGGTTTCTCTTATAATCAAGAAGGTGCGCACCCGTTTTCTTGATTTCGCTGATTGTCTTGATCTTGAATTTGGCGTGATCGGCGATGTCGTTTTCCTTTCGTTGCGATCTGTAGACGCCTTCTTCAAGATTTTTCCTTTCGTTACTGTTGGCTGTAGTCGGTTCTTCGCAATCATATGGAGTTGCCGATGTAGTTATTAGTAAAATTAGTGTGATCTGGTCTGGTAATCTTGCGATCATTGATCGGTAGGCGCAAGTCGAGCAGGTTCGAGTAAATATAGAATTGATGTCCCTCTTTCGTGCGCATGAGGGCACTCGTGTGGTTGCGCGATGGCCTCTGTTGTTCTTTGAGAGGGAAGGCTGAGAGGGATCTTGTGTGAGTTAGATTGTCTTTTCCGGGTCGCGGCCAGTTTGATTCTTCTGTGTTCCCGATTTCAGTTAATAGACAAGGATCCGAGTAAGGCCATCTCTCTGTTCTGGGCCGCTATAAATGCGGGGGACCGAGTCGACAGCGCGCTGAAGGACATGGCGATCGTGATGAAACAGCTGAACCGGTCGGATGAGGCGATCGAGGCCATCAAGTCTTTCCGCCACCTCTGCCCCTTTGATTCTCAGGAATCTCTTGACAACGTGCTGATCGAACTCTACAAGGTAATGTCGCTGATATACTGCATGGGTAGTTTTAGCGGTTTGCCAGTGACTAAAGAGAGATGATTTTGCATGCATTATACGTTTGGAATGTGCATTATGCAGAGGTCTGGACGGATCGAAGAAGAGATCGAAATGCTTCAGCATAAACTGCGGCTCATCGAAGAAGGGAAGGGGTTCGTTGCGAACCGAACGAAGACGGCGAGGTCACAAGGGAAGAAAATCCAAGTAACGAGGGAGCAAGAGAGATCGAGGTCCTCTCGAGTAGCCAAGCTTTTCTTTTTCCCTTTCTTTTGTTTCGTGGTCAGTCCGTTTACGATGCCTGCTTGCTAAACCTTATGCAGGATAATGGGGAACTTGGCCTGGGCTCACTTGCAGCTGAGCAATTACGAGATCGCCGAAGGACTTTACCAGTATGCTCTCAACAAGATGGCGTCTGAATCATTAAACATTTCGCGCTTTCGAAAAAAGAAAAGTCTTCTTTTTTGCGTTTAATGTATGCATTTGATTTCAGGGAAGCCTTGTCTCTGGAGCCAGATAAGAATAAGCATTTCGCGCTTTCGAAAAAAGAAAAGTCTTCTTTTTTGCGTTTAATGTATGCATTTGATTTCAGGGAAGCCTTGTCTCTGGAGCCAGATAAGAATAAGCAGTGCAACTTGGCGATCTGTCTGATGCACACGAACAAAATAGCCAACGCGAAAGCAGTACTGGATGCAGTCAGAGGTCCGTGCGGCAATGGTGACATGGATGAATCTTATGCTAAGTCTTTTGATCGCGCCCTTCAAATGCTGAATGAGATCAAATCGCTGCCATTTAAGCAGAACGAAGTCGATCATAAGGAGATCCAGAATTCGAGGGAGAGCACTTGCTTTACTGAACAGGTTATCAACCGTGGAGCTCAGCCACTCGCCTCGACAACCATTGCAAATGGACATGGAGAAGAAACATGGATCTTAAACGAGAGAAACGGCATGCTATCCAGGGCCGAACCTTGGTCATCTTCAGAAAACATATTCGGCGATAATTGGAGGGAAGTTTCCAACTTTGGAACTCCGCTGAGATATGTCTTGCCGGGAAATCTCCATGCCAAGGAGAACTGTCATGAGACAAGTAAGGTGGGTTGGAGTTCCTCGAGCAGGAGTGCATACGTTTCGCAGGCTTCTGTCAAGAGAAATATCGAATTTTCTCCCGGGGATTCGAGGAGGCATACGTGTAGGAGCTTGTATGCTTCCCCAGCTTCATGTCGAGATTCAGAATACAAGTCGAAGGCCACTTCAACTGGAGAGACAAAACACGTCAGAAATGGTTCCGTGGCAATGGCCGAGCCGAAGAATTATGATGAAAATATGATTCGCAGCAAGGGAGATCCTGCAAAATTGGTCGAAACTTCAACCGGAGACATAAAAGATTCCGGTGGTAAGTTATGTGTTAATGCTACAATTGAATGCTTTTCCGAAAAAGCCGTGGCGGATTCTCATGTGATAGATGAACTAGCTGTTGCAGGGGAGAGTTTTTGGGTAGACAAGCATAAGAAGAGCTGGGCTGATATGGCTGAGGAGGAAGAGGAACAAGAACTGACTGATCCTCCTGTGCAGCACCTGTGGAATGACTCGCCGCAGAAACCTCCTTCTTTCCGAACTCCAACAAGGAGCTTTCGCAGTGCGAATCGCGAAGATGAAGAGGGGTTCAACGATGAGAATCTAGACATCAACATTGGAGGTCACGAACGGACTCTGACGGAGAATTTAAGCCGAACTTTGACATTTTCCGATCTAGGATGCGGCTCGAAGTCGCAAACGATGGATACTCCATCGAGGACCTCGGGCCGCTCGGCAGTTCGACGCTCCTTGAACTTCAACCAGATCCCGAAACAGGAACTAGACTCGGTCATGCTGCTAGAGCCCGAGAAGGCGGGCGGCTGCGGCTCTCTTGAAGATGCCATGCCGGTCAAGAAAGCTGGACAACCGCCGAGGAGAAAGAGGCTGCAGGTCTTTCAGGACATCACACGCCTTCCTCCGCACACCGCATGAACTGCATATCCGAGGATTCGATCTGCCCTGGTCTTCTTCTTCTTCCTCGTTAGAGTGGTTTG
Organism: Eucalyptus microcorys; assembly: GCA_014182515.1. Classification (NCBI taxonomy): domain Eukaryota; kingdom Viridiplantae; phylum Streptophyta; class Magnoliopsida; order Myrtales; family Myrtaceae; genus Eucalyptus; species Eucalyptus microcorys. The sequence goes on along the minus strand of CM024566.1, from coordinate 21,224,745 downwards.
TGTTCAGTCGGGTCTTCCGGTGTTCGTTCTCGCCTTCGTTCATCTTCGCTTGTTCGCCTTTCTCGCTCGATTCTCAGGATTTGTCTGGTTTCTGCATGATTGCTTCCCTTCCGAGACTTCAAGGTAGGACGGTCATCGTTGAGCTGAGTCGTTCAGTCCCTATGGATGATCACTTGTAAAATAGAAAAATTTGTTGATAATCTACTATGAATTTCAAAGTGGTGAAATGAATGTTCCGGTGGTAAGTCACCGATGATTAAATAGTGCGACTTGCAAAATCTAAAAAAGCAATTGATAATCTATCGTGATATTTATGGTAAATTGAAGTCGGGTCTTATGGTTTTATAACTTCTCTCCAATCTAGTTGGTTCACCTCAAGCATTTGAATCCCGATATATTACAACACATCGGAAACCTCTATGTTAGAGATTTTTGTGAGCCTAGTGCTTGCAAAAGGGCATTAACCATTCATGGTATTTTCATTTGTTTGCTCATGACAAATTAAATTTGAGAAAAAGGAAAGAAGAAGAAAATCCATGCTCATGGTGGTGCCAACTATTATATTGGTAAGTTACTAATAGCTGATCGAACCTACAAGTAAAATGTGAAAGCAATTTGATAATCTACTACCGAATTTGATGATGATTAGGTAGGGTCATCAAATTAATGGTGAATTGAGAATTCATACGCATGGTAACAAAATTATATCTGAACGGGTTCCAACGGACCAGTGATTATGCTAGGGCTCCTTCCTTGGCCATTGATCTTGGTGATTTTGGAATTGCCACGTGGAGCTTCGACTTTTATAAAATATTTAATGGAGATTATCTTGATCAAGAAAAATTAATAAGGCCATTTTCAAGTAACACTTAACAGATACGCAGAAGGAAAAATTAGGGACTACCAAAAAAAAAAAAAAAAAAAAAAAAAAAGGAGGTGATCTGTAACTTTTTCCAAATTTTGGGGCTTATTCTGTAACTGTGGGAAAGTTCATGGGTGTAATAACCTGCAACTTCTGAAAATTCAAGGTTATGGTGCAACAGTGCTAAAGTTCAGGAAGGAATTTGAGCAATTATCTTTAAAAATGTTATATTTGTTACGAAATATGATTTTTTTTTTTTTGGGTAAAAACGAAATATGAAGTTTTGGTATAAGGCTATGAGTACATAACTAGTAACTATGGTAACATTTAATATATATCGTTCAAAATTGAACTTTATCATGATACTGTAACTTATCATATAATGAAGATGATTATTACATTATTACACCTTTGATAATACAAATAAATCTACCATCTATAATATGAAATCAATGAATAACGTAATTTTCAATTATAATTGATGAAATCTAAAATTTGATAGAGTAGGAGAAAAAAGATATTGACGATTAAGAAATAGATATTAAGTTTTGAGCGTGATACACACGTCATGACATAATAATTATTAATGCAAACAAACGTGTTAGTAGTTTCGATTTTTCTCTTTCTTTCTTTTTCTTATATGCGAAGTCACATATGAGTATAACCAGATGAGGTTAACTTAACGATTGAAAGAGAAGCCTATAGATTAGATGCGTAATACAAGTTCAACCCCCTTCCCCGAAAGGGGAAGGAGCTCTTTTCATTTGGTTTTTGCGCGCCCCCAGTCTTTCGGGGGGAAGCCAGGGCCCATCCAGGGTGACCACCCTAACCCTCGTAAGGGGGGTTGTGGATGGGTTGGTCAATGGGACCGGAATCTTTTTCCTGCCCCGGATCTCGGGCAATATTCAGTATTTCCTAGATGTCATAACCATTTAAGGTCTTGCTAAGGACCTCATATGAGTATAACTAGATGAGGTTAACTTAACGATTGAAAGAGAAGCCTATAGATTAGATGCAGAATACAAGTTTGACTTTTGATACCATCAAATAACAAAAAAAAAAATGTATTATTTTAAAATAGTTTAAACACCATGACGTGACCACCTCGCCTTGAGCCACAACCTAAGTAGCATCGATACTGATATGTGACACGACACAATACGATACGCCAACACATCGTTTTTAAAAAAAAAAAAAAATAATTCCGACACGTTGGATATTAAATATATATTTTTATATATACATAATGAATTATCATTTTATGTTTATTTCAATCAAATTAATTTGATTTAAATTCATAAATAAATAAATAAATAAGCCTATAATGAATTTACACTAAATACATTAATCCACAATTTATTAATATCATTCATTATTTCAATTTGACAAATTCAACTCTATCCCAATAATTCATAAAACTTGAAGAAAAAACGAGCAATCCATATTCTGGACTTGCATATTAGGTATGTTGGAAGATGAGAAAAAAAACTTAAGAGATGAATTGTGTATCATAGGAAGTAAGAGTCAAAAGAGAAGAGAAGACTATATTTTTCTTATTTCTTCATTTATTATTTTTATTATTATGTTTTATTTTTCACATATATATATTTTAACCTCTCATTTATTGAAAATTTTTAAAATTGACATTGATATTGGAATCACGTGTCGGAAACTCGTATGTTAGAATTTCGACTCAAGTGTCGAAGAGTATCGAGAAAGTTGACTAGGTGTTGGATTTTCCAACACTTGTTGACCAAGTGTTGGACACATGTTGACAAAGTGTCGGACACGATAAGAAGGTTCTTGAAAAGATCGGTGCTTCATAGGCCACCATTGCGTGTCATGTTTAGTATCAGACCAACTTGTTCTAGTGTCGGCCCTGCACTCTCTAACGGTGATGGCTGCGTGGAGTGGCGTCGGATCTAGGCTGGCCCTCGACCTAGCCACCCACTAGACCACGTGCGCCCAACACATGGTCGGCCCATATGGGCCTGCTGGTCAAGAGGGCTTCACGTGAGCCCACGTAGGCCCAGCGAGGGCCCATGACGACCAGGGCCGTCCCTAGGCTTGTTTCACAAGTGAACGGGCTTTTCAAGCCCGGTTCCGCACCTATTAAGCCTCGTCCAGCATTTTTTAAATCCCTTTTCATAATATTTTCCCTCATGTCATGCACCATTCCCTTTATGAGGGGCGTCACACCCCTTTATTTCAAAAACTTTCCTATAAATATTAAATAGGGTATTCATTTGCTGGTTTCAACCTAGGGAAATCATTCCCAGCACTCTCTCTTTCAATCGTATTATCTCAAATTCAAATTATTAGCTTGTCCTTCTTTTCTTTTCTTTTTCTTTTTGTGAAGGATTCTTGTGAGGTTCAAGTTTGAAGATTCTGACGATCCTAAAAGGGTACGAATTGTAGACAATTAGGTTCTTAATCCCCATTGAAAATTTGTATCGTTATAATGTTAGAATTATGCTAGATTTATTAAATAAGTAAGTCATTACATTGCTGGCTTAAAATTAGGGTCTTCATGAACAAATAGATTGTCGTAATGCCTAAGTTACCTGTTAAAATACAAAAAATATGGTTTTTACGGCTATTATTCTGAAAGTTTCATATTTTCTCTAAGTTCTTATAGTGAGCAAGTAATGAATTTCAAAAATTATAATTATTTTCTCTAAAAGGTATTTTTCAGGTTTCAAAAATGCTTATCAAGTATGGTCGAAAAGGACGAAAATATCTCTGTCTAAGTAGGTCAAATAATAACATGACTCCATTGATTTTAAAACTAACTATGCATTTTCCAATTACATGCCATTTAGTCAATTGTATATGCAAGCACGTCACAGATTAGGGTTCGTGCATATTTTTATCAGTTAATTGCTCATAATCGAAACACAAATACAGGTTGCACATGGAATCATGCCGGGGCATAAAATGACGAAGGAATTACCCTGATTACGTCTTCGGTCGAATCAAAGTTGCGTCAACAATTTTAGAAAATTATTTGATAATTGCATTCAAAGGCCTTAATTGAAAAGGTGATGTTGAAAGACATTGTTGGGACGCTAACTCTTCCCCTCATAAAACCGAACCATTGACCGTAAGTTTCTAAAGTTTTCACAAATAACAAATGTTTACATACACGCACTTAGGTGTCCAATTAGCCTAATTTTTTAAAATTAATTGGTGGCGATTCTACTTTTTATTTGGAAAAAAAAACTCTGAATTTTCCCAAAACTTTCAGAACTCTTTTCCAACTAAGTAGCCATTTTTCTTGCTCCCACAAGGACCCCGATCTGGGAGATAGGCGAGACATGAAGTAGGTTTAGGGTACCCCGTATTCTCTATACTTTTTCATTAGATAGAAATGCCACAATTCTAATTATTAACCTCATTATGATTCACATAATAGGGCAAGTGCATTCATGATGAGGTAGATGCTGATGTTTAGCTGCAGTATAATCCTAAGACATAATAACATAAAAATTAAAAGGGAAAATTTCAAAAAATGATCTGAAGTGGCTATATTAATCTTAAATAAAGACTTAAAGTGGCTATGACAATTTCAAATAAGGACTTAACCTTACCGATCGTTGGCTAGTTAGATTTATAGTATATCAAAGGCATTTTGGTAAAAAGACAATTTTAATTTTATATTATTTGTTTATTTTTCTTTCCTTTTTTCTCATTTCTCATTTCCTTTTTTTCCTTTTCAACAAGCACCACTGACTCTCGCCGATTGCTGGGTGAGGGCCTACAACTCTTTACTAGTTGCTGGCATCACCAAATCTAGGTGAAGGCCAGCCTTGCCTGAGGCTGATGAGGGCAGCCTTGCCCAACCCTCTTCGGGCACATCAGTGGCCCACCATAAGAGAAGAAGAAAGGGAAAACCAGCAAAAAGAAAACAAAAGAAAGAAGGAGAAAAGAAAAAAAAACCAAAAAAAGTTAAAGGACAAGAATAATGTTGACCAATTTTAAAGTTAAGCCCTTTTTGAAACTAATATCTCCACAATAAGCCCATTATTTAAAATAATATCAACTTCAAACCCTTATTTGGAATTTTTTCAAATTAAAATACAAAATCATACATAGTTTAATTCATATATCTGAATATCAAATAAAGTACCCTACACATTAGTGTTAGGAATCGGAGTTTAGGGTGAGTATTATTTTATACTCTAGAACATAGTATGTACTCATCAATTTCAAAGTTTTGGAATTTGAAGCCTACTTTACAAGCTCTAATACCCGCCTTGCAACCTGATTGATCATGCCGATTTCACGGGTTTTTTTGGCATACCACTATACGCGACAACAATCATGGATAGTGTTTGAACTTTTTCTCAGTGTTCAATATAACTTCTATCTATTTTTTTGTTTAATTTGGATCCTGAACTTGTCGTGATCCCAATCTCCCAAGTTCAATTGTCTCATTAGACGCCAACATAATTCGCAAAAATAAAATTGATTGGAAGGACGAAATCGCTTTGATTTGAAGATCATGAGGCTCGAAATGAAAGAAATCAAAGTTCATCAATCAAATTGGATGTGGGACAAGAGCACAAACACTAATTTTAACATCATCGCTAGAAAATAAAAAGTGATTAAAATTGCAATTATCACACTTGCCCAATTAAAGCCTCCCATGCACAAATTGATTAGGAGTTGATGTCGCTCTCTTAATGAGGTTATAGCAAGCCAAAACCAATTATTATGCCTAAAGAGATCTGCTTCTCGCTCAATGGATTAGATGCCTTAGCTAAATTGTGCATGGTACGATCTGTTATGAAGAAGTCATATGTCGAATTGCTCTTTGGAACAATTAGAGAAGGAAGGCCAGTCCGGTATTATTCGTTCACCAGGCGTTGCATGGGCTATTCCACAGTCAACAAACTACTAGCCCTCAAAAATGAAGAAGAAGAATTGACCACGCCCTAAGCCCTACACCTTGAGTCAGGAGTGTCGAGGGCGTCGCTCGAATGGGTGGGGGAGAACGTCATGGTCTTGAGGTTTCTCATGACCAAGGGATTGTGCTTGATTAAAGAAGGCCATCCAAAGTCACCTAGGGTCTCTGGAACATTCTTAGGGATGGGCGAGACAGTAATTGTGCTAAGTTATAGAGTAATTGGCTTAAATGCCGATAGTTGGTAGATGAAGAGATGCAATCTCGTCCATTAAACCTAGAGTCAATCAACGGTTGTAATGGGAGGATTTCTTGTGTAAAATAGAGCTCTCTCCTCATTCATAACCATTCAAGCAAATTCAATAATAGAAAGCAGTATCTTCAAAGAGCTTTTCTTTCTAGGATTTCTTTCTCTATCATATAAGTGATCAATTTTGGGGAAGGTTTAGCTTAGGCCCTCCATCGATCCAAGGAAGCTTAAGTCGCCGCACGGTCATGATTTCAAACAATTGGACTGTGACATGCGGATTAGCCTTGAGGCCTAAATCAACGAAAGTTTTCAATTTCCCATCTTAACCTCATTTACAAATTGCAAACCCAAATATACACCTTTTAAAATAAAGCGCTTGAAACAAAAGCCAGTAAATACCCAATTAAAATAAAAACCTTGTCTGTTTCCGCTCGCCTCTTTCCTTAGCTGGTGACAGAGACTGCAGTTTCCCAACTGGTGTGGACCTTCGCTATTCCCTTTCCTATGAGATATATGTAATTTCGATAACTTATTGAAGTTTCCTTTTTGCCTTTTAATCATTAATATGAGTGTGTTGCTTGCTTCGATTGATGTAGATGAACGAGAAATTTCAATCTTTTGACAGCAAGAATTTCGAATCTGGAGTCGATTTGATGTGACATTGTTGGGGTAAAATTGCAATTTGGGTCCACGTGGTCATTGTTCACTTGGCTTTTGTACATGATTTGTAGCCTTTTCTTGTTCATCAGGAGTAAGCATATTCTATTGAAATGATTTACAAGTTGCCCAAATTGCCGTTGCTAGATTTCTTTTTCAGTTTTGGTTAGTTGCTAGGGTGCGAATAATAACCATTATGTTTCTGGACACAATTTCTGGCCACATTTATGTTTTTATTCCCTGAACGGGTTTCTGAGTAAAAATACACATTTGATAATGATTTAAAGTGAAATAAAATTTTGTTTGATAACGGCATAAAATTTTTCCTCCCGAAGTGGTCGATAGCATAGCAGAGGATGGTGACCAGCAATGGGTGAGTGGCAGACTAATAGCAAAGGCAAGCAATTAGAATAGTTTTTATTTATTATTTCTGTTTTAGAAATAGAAAAGAAAAAAAAATTTACTTCTAATTTTTGTTCAAAACCTATTTCTAAACTAAAAATTTGTTCCAAAAATAGAAAAATAAAATTATGTTATTAAACAGATTTCTATTCCAAACTTTTCCAGGGAACTGAAAGATAAATCTTACCAAAAATAAAATGATTATCACGCATGCATTGGATTTCTGGGTTTTCTCACCATGGGCATGCACTTTTACATAGGATAGGATCATTTTGCAAACTTTATTTGCACCAACACCGTGTTTTCGGGACTCGTATAGTTTTTTGGTCCTTCTAACATTAATAGTGCATTGTTTTGATGTTGAATTGTTGATCGATATAGCTATCATTTATTGGGTATAAGCAATTTTTTTTTTTCAGAAACTATGTCGCTGGCATTATACTTATACAAATATTTGGGAAAATTGTCCAAAAAGTCTTAAATCTTTTAACTTTGCCAATTGAGTCCTAAACCTTCTCACTTCTTACCGATTCAGTCCATCCAGCCAATTTTGGCTGGAAAATGCTAACGTGGACTCCAACGGTGCCACGTAGGATGCCGGGCGACGTGAACAATTTTTAATAATATTTTAATTTTTTTTTCTGTTTTTGGCTTTTTTCTTGGCCTTTTCCGGTGGGCCACCAGAAAAAAACAGAAAAAAATAAAAATATATATTAAAATATTATTAAAAATTGTCCACGTCGCGCCGACAGTCCTACGTGGCATCGCCGGCGTCCACATCAGCATTTTTCAGCCAAAATTGGCTGGATGGACTGAATTAGTAATAAGTGAAAATGTTTAGGACTCAATTGGCAAAGTTAAAAGGTTTAGGACTGAATTGGCAAAAGTGCAATAGGTTTAAGACTTTTTGGACAATTTTCCCCAAATATTTGTCGAAAGTTTTTCATACATGGATTTATGGAGCAAGTAATCGGTGAGTGCTGTGCTCATCATTCACCATAACTTATTACATATCAGTTATAACAAATTGTTTGAATTTGTTTGTCTAGCACCAAAAGCATATATACGTTGCGAAGCAATCTGCCATTGTTCTAATCCAGTTCATGATTGAAATTTTGTCCTCCTCGAACATCCTGAATTTGCAATTTTATGAAGTCAGGCCATAAGAATGCCATCAGTCTCATTTGATCCCGATTATGAATATACATTTGATCCTAATGATGTAAACATGGGACTAGTACTTCAAACAATAACACTTCTAACATAACACATTTACGTAATTTAATAACTCTTCATTGTTTTGATCCATTTGATTTTTTTAGTTGCAGTCATTTTTTTTCAATATCAAAAAATCACAAACGAAAAGACATAAATTGATCATACTAAAGGACTTTTATAAGGTATTTCTACCAAACAAAATTTCTCTATAGTTGCTTCTCAATATTCTTTTCAATTACAATTTACGAAATGTCTTCGCTATTGAGTTCAGCTGCATGCGCATCGAATTAGCTTGCTGTATTTGCTTTTATGATGGGTTTCTGAGGTTTAATGCTTGCGATATGACGTCACAACCTAGAATTTCTTTGAATCTTCCCTCTATGTTTTTTCTTGTTGAATGTTAGCCCTAGTGCGTCCTTTGCTAACTTCTTGCTTACGACTGGTCGCTTACATGTCTCTTTGTCGTGCTCTTACTGAATGAGATCATCAGCTTGAACTTTTATGCTGTGGGGGTTTTTTGCTCATGAAAGTGATTGCCATGCGGTACCGCAGATGGTCCGGGGGTTTTAGCGTCAGATAAATCAGAAATTTCTGTACTTTATTTTGGTCTGTCTTACGATGGATAATGCTTGACATTTTGAGTATGGATTCAACCTTTATTTGGTCTTATTAACACTTTTTAAGCAATTTTTTTTTTTGGATGAATGAAGGATAGAGTTTTATAATTTATGTTTCATGTCAGGTGTTTGAACTTTTTATTTTTACAATTGTACATAACTATGTGTTCAGCTTATTATTGCTTTTGACGGAGGGGGATTTATGATATTTTACTTTAAATCGATCTATTGCTTATATTATTTTGCTATAAAAAATGAAACCGTAAAAACAAACAAAAGAAAATTTGATTTTTCGGTAGATTTGGAATCAAATTGGAAAACAGGTATGTTTAAGGAACTAGTTTCAGGACAAATAGTGTAGGTTCTAGGTCCAAAAATTAGGAACAAAATATAAAAGGTTAAGTTTCATGTTTCAAAAATTGGGAATTAGTTCTAACAAGGTAGGTTACTAACTTAAAAATCAATCACCCACAATTAAAGCATATCACTGGTATTAACTTTCTCATACAATTGATAATTTTTTTTTCTTGTTGTAGCTATGGCTTTAAGTATAAAAAGTATGGATCTATAAGTAATTAAAATATGTAAGAAAGCACATTCATATACTTCAAAACTTAAAAAGGGGAAAAAGGGTAAGAGTATGTATTAACAATGAATTGCGATAATACTATAGCCTTTTGAAAAATGCAATTCCCCACTTAGGCGCACCTGTGGCGCGTTCCAAAATACTAGTAATTGGTAACTTTACCAATTTGTAACTTGTACAAAATTTTCCATTTGCAAAGTTTTGCGTTTGTGTGTGTAGATAAAGATAAGTCGTTCACTTGCAGAAAGCAAGGATATTAGCAACTTCTATATTAGCAGGGATGTTTTATCTAAATGGAAGTCAGTCTTCCATCTTGCTAGAGAACGGACATGACTGAGAATGAGATCGACTCCTTACCACTCTGTCTCGTCCTTTTGCATGGTCTTTGGGGACAGGAATGGGGATACTGCACCGGTGGGCGGTGATCACAGGAGGATGATCTGGTCATTCACATCTGGGCCAAGCATTGGACCTACCAGACTGAACAGTGAGCTAAAACAGGAAGGGTGACCCGAAACCGGTCCGAAACAGCTGAGCAAAAAAGGAAGACGACTATGGAAATGCCAAACCCGAAGCACCTCTCCTCCACCTCCGCCTCCGCCCTCCCTGCCTCCATCTCTCTACCGCGTTCGCCAGCAGGAACCGGGACCCGCAAAGCAAAATCGTTCCGCCTACCAGTCTGGACCTCAGCAAAGCCCTCTCTACCGTCCATCTCTTCTGCGTTCGCCAGCAGGACCGGGGAGCTGCTCAACATACTCAACGACTTGGAGGGCGTCGTGGACCGAGATCCGGCGATCCAAGGCCACCATTCGGTCGACATAATATGTCTTGAGTTATTAGCTGGACTGCCTGACCGTGACGCCTCAGATTGGGTTCGAGTGAACTTGTAGGGTATGTGGCCCTTTGCTATGATATTAATTGTAAAATGCGCAGCTTATCAAATATGCGAAAGTGTTATAGTGATTACGTGAAAGAATTGTAATATATAACTCAAGACATTGGTTATACTAAATTGCGGTACAAATATAACTCTCAAAATAAATACTGTACACAATTATTATAATATACTCTTTCTCTCAGCACAAGTACTCAAAATTAGAAGTGAGCATAGTTTCATAATAGAACCGGAAACCGAAGAACCACATGGAGGGTCCGGTTCGGTTCCGATTCTTCCACCCTTCCCCTTTCTTTTTCTCTCTTTCTTTTCTCTCCTTTTTCCCTCCTCACGTCACTTCCTACCCCCCAACTTTTTTCTTTTCCTCTCTCTCTCTTCTCTTTGCTCCTCTCTCGGCCGAAACCCCACCCCTTCTTCTCCTTCCTCTTGCTGGCTGCTACTTCACCCACCGCCGCCATCCCCAAGCCACCGTCACCACCTCTTGCCGCCGCTCGCTCGGCCGTCCGGGCCGTCGTTGCTCCGAACCGCCACCGCCTCCACCAGAACCGAGCTCTTCCCCCCTTGGCCATGGGTTGAGCCGCGACCGCCACCGTCTTTGCCGGGCTGTCCGTGCCGCCGTTGGTGCCGTGAGACTCGTGCTCACCTCGCCGCTCAGCCGCTTGCCATTGACGCCGCCGTTGGATGCCGCTCGTCCCCCCGATGGAGGCTGCTCGCTCGCCCAACCGCCCCGACGCAGCTCGCCGCTCCTAGCACCCCAATCAGCCTTTAACTCCACACCCCTTCACCTCCGCATCCGCATCCGCCTCCACCTCCAGCTCAATCGCACCCCCACTCTCTCTTTCCTTCCGCCTATCCGGTCGGGGGTGACACGGAACGCCCTTGGAGACTCCGGCGGGGGCCTTCTAGCTGATCGACGACGAGACGGTAGGTTTCCTCCGCATTTTTTGCTCTTTTCAATTTTCAAAATAGATTGCTCCTTTGCCTAACTAAGATGAGCAACACTGACAGTTGCTCGACCTTCATTTCAAAATTTGGAAAAAGTGAAGATTGCATAAAAATGCACTGTTACTTGGTTCTATTGGGGTTTACTTGTTCCATTGGGTTAAATAGTTGATTGTCATGCTGTTTCTTTTGCAAGGCCTCCTGAAGGTAGCGTGAGAATCTTATGCTTCGTGTGCACGAACTGCAGTACTTGGCCTTGGCAAACCAGCCAACGGCGAGCCCGGGTTCCGCGCGATGAAGCTCGGGGGCCGACGGACTTGAGCTTCTTGAACTGGTCAAAGAAGGCTTGGGGAGTGCGCTCCTCGATGGACGACGCCTCGTTCGCAAGCGCGAAGTTGGGGAAGTTGAAGCCCTCGAAGATCAATCTGGCCACGAACGATTCGATGGCGAAGTGCCCGTGGCCGGGCTTCGCGAACCTCGCTCGCGGCTCGATGAATCGGATGGCCTCGTCGAGGTTCCAGTTCGCCGCCTCCATCTCGCGAGCCATGGCTTTCGCGAAGTGCCTCACGGATCGTAAGGCATAGTGGAGGACTTGGGCGAAGTGGGGGCTCGAGCTCCGTCGAACGAAGACGCGAGCTTGAGAGCCGTCGAGCTTTTTCAAAACTTTTGGTAAATGCTCTCCTAACTCGCATGCCGACTTAAATTGACCCAACTCCATATTCTCTGTTATTTTTTTTTCTCTCTTTCTTTTTTCACTTCTGTTCAGCTACTGTTTTCGATGCTCCAGCAACTGCCGAGTGCCAACACCTTTAAAGTTTCTGCTCGACGTGGCACCCACTTCTCGCCCACTCAAATCATGAGCGAAATGCCAAGAGCCTATGCTCATGCAACATTGTCCAGTCCGCCGCCTCCATCTATGTTTATACATTAGACAATGTTTTCTCTAGAAAACTGTGAATTTTAGTTGTCTATTCGGATGTAAAAGATTCACATTGCTGTGTATTGACAGGTACTGAAAATGGAGAGCCAACTATTGAATTATTTCAGCTTCTGGATATTTGTGCCCACTACGAAAATGAAACAAAAAAAAAAAAACCCTGTTGGAGCCTGGAACTTTTCCTTCACGTCCAAGTAATATTATTTTATTGTGTGGCCCTTCCTTTTGATCAGCTTGTGGCTTCTTCAAGACTTTTCTTCTTCGGCGGTTTAAGAAGTGGCGCTGCTGCACACTTCTCTTTGGCTTCTTATTATTATATTAGGTGTTGACTCCAACATGATCTTAGCGAAATGGAGCCACCTTCCAAGAGCAAATGGAACCGCCTTTCTCTGGCAAAGAGAACGAAGGCAGGCTTGAAAATGGCGGCGGATTGTTGTTGGACAACTTCGAATTAATTTGGTCTGAGTTATGCGACATTACTTACCTTGAGGGCTCGCTGTATTTCAAGAACGAAGACGGGGTTAACAATAGTTGGAGCAATGGCGACGGATGGATGCCGGACGGTCCACATGAATTGGGGCAGCTGGCCCTCTTTCCTATGGAATTGGAACCGCCTTTCTCTGGCAAGGAAAGTAATGAGATCAATGGCGTTGAGGGCTCTTGCGAAGTTCGATCTGTTGCAGGGAAATGCCCTGTGCGACGTCCCAATGCTGTTCAATTACTTTCAGCATCTTCGAATAACTCTAACTGCCTTTATGTTAACTTGCGGATGGAAGGTCGTCATCCCTCACCTTTGCTGTTATGGTTGAGGTAATTCAAATTCTTTATGTTTTGACGTGCATAAAATGTTTGAATTGAGAGATACTTCTTGTGGCACTCTTAAATTCAACCGTCCCCTTCATAAATTGCTGTGGAGGTCACTTGCTAGTCGAAGGACTTAACAACTCAATTATTAGGCCGACCCTAATGTAATGGGCTGAGTTTTGAACCTTGCAGCTTCTTTTCTAGATTCAATTCAATGTTACTATCAAGACTAAAACTCCTAGTTTTCTTCCCATGGAAATCAACTAAATAAAACCATAGATCTTTCCTATTGTGCTAAAATCAAGTATACTTTCTCTCTTTTGTTATTCGTGAATGCTACAAAATCCTTTTGCACTCGTCTCAGTAAATGGCGAGGCGATTCATACGGGAAACTGGGTTTTTCATTTAGAGTTTAGGTAAAGAATCTATAATAGTTCTCCGGTGTACTTCTGGCATCCTTACTTGGCCTTAGTGTGTTAGAGAAGTTCCTGAATTTCCAATAGGATATGGCGTAGTGTTGGCCCATATACTCTTTGGTTCCATATACATTGTTGGTTTAAGTCATATGGTCCACTTATTTTATGATACAGGGATAGGGTATTAAAACCCCTCCATTTGCCTGTCGTGGGAACAATTTTTGGGAATCTTAAGCATGACAATGTCTTGAAGACGGATCAATTATTCCGTGCTCAGCTATCCTATACTAAGAACACCGATTTCTTGGTGAAATCCATGCCAGAAGCTGAGGATCTGTTTTCGCTTTTGCAAAAGAAGAATCCTGAATTGAGGTAAGAGTTTTGTCATCTTTGATATGAATCGCTACCATTTTCATTCCGCTATTTGATATGTTTTGTTGTTCCTGCATCACTCAAGTCTGATAAGTATTAGGGATGGTATGAAAGTATCGAACTTGCCTTAAATATTAGGCTTGACTTGATGAGCAAAAAATGTGAAGATCCCATTAATTTCTTTTGGCAATTGACAATAGAAGCTGGAGAATAGGTCGACCACATCTTAGCATTGTTCGTGTAATTGATTTCTTTGAGCATTTTGGGTTATAGTTCCGTTTTCGTCATAATTTTCCAGTAGTCAATTGTTAATGGCTTTTATTATCAGCAGGCTAGAGGGAAGGGAGGGGTTTCTCCATCCATTCTTTTGGAGATCAAATGTTAAATTGTGCTTTCTTCGGCGGATGAATGCTAGACTACTTTCGAAAGATCTGGCATCCAATCCAAATCTTCTGAACGAATTGAAGAGCAATCAGCCCCCGGTTTTTTATGGGAATTGGATCGACAAATTAGATCCTATTTTTAAGGCTTACATACTCCGAACGAAAGAAAAGTACGACTTTAGTTCTCTCATGGAGTTAGTACGCTTCATTCGGAATAAGAGCACCCACCTCGATGAACTTCCCGAAAAAATTAAGGTACTCTATGGTTTGTGACGATTCCTGTGGCAGAATGCATATCAGACTTCAGTAACTTTGTGTATCTCAGATCGTCTGAAATAGTGGCTCATATCTGCTAATGGTTTTGGCAGGAACTCGTCGGAGCGGGTGACGAGGGTTTCTACAATTACTTTGCTGTACGATTCCCGAGACTCTTTATGAAGTTATATGGAGCGGCGTTCCAGTTCTGTAGAGGAGAGGAATGGTTTAAGGTTTTCCATATGGAAAACTTTCCAGAGTACTTCGGAAGTGATGCCCTTTGACCCACTGGCCATGTCTTCTTCAATCCAGTCGCCTGCATTCCGTCTGCTGTATTGTTGCGTCTATTCTTTTGGTTATATGAGGATCAAGTTGGATGGGCTAATGACTGTTTGAGGGTATAATGTATAGTTGTAAATGTATAATGTACGGCCGCTATAGCATGTTGTTCTTGATGTTGCAAAAAAAAAAAAAATTATATTTCAATTCAATGCAATTATTTTTTTGATAT
The DNA here is from genome assembly GCA_014182515.1 of Eucalyptus microcorys. Taxonomy (NCBI): domain Eukaryota; kingdom Viridiplantae; phylum Streptophyta; class Magnoliopsida; order Myrtales; family Myrtaceae; genus Eucalyptus; species Eucalyptus microcorys. The sequence continues at coordinate 21,209,732 of CM024566.1, read as the reverse complement.
AGTAATCCATCAATTTAAATTTTTTCGTTTTTTTTTTAAAAGGTAATTTTTAGACCTCAAAACGAGAAAAAAGGCCCGATGGTCAGCCCTAGTATCGATTTTTTTCAACAAAAAGTACTTTTCAACCCGTGATAGTTTAGGGTCTATTTGTTTTCACTCCCGAGAACAACCGATTATGTTCTTTTGATCTTGGGAACAAAAAGAGAATACAAATTCATTTGGTAAATTTTTTATTGACGAGAATAGATCTAGAATAGAATCAAAAAGTAAAAAAAAGTAATTTCTTATTTTTGGAAACAATTCCTAAAATCTAATTTTTTTTCTTTTCTTTTCTTCTTCTTCTTCTCTTTCCTTTTCTTCTTCTTTCTTTTGGCTAGTCACCGGCCTTGACCATGGCCGACAGCCTCGTCAAAGTATTGCGGCCCTTGGCGACATTGAGGCACGACGAGGCTCGACCTTTCTAGCCGACGCAAGGCTAGGCTTCGTCAGGCCAAGGTGAGGTTGACCTTGCACCGCCTAAGCAAGGTCGAGGCTCGCCTAGCCACCGGCGAGGCTTGACCTTATCCAAATCTAGCGAAGTCGAGGCTCATCATGGCCAGGCAAGCCTTCGGCGATTTTGCCGAACATCGCCCTAGCTTGGCGAGGCTCTGACAAACTTGTTGGACCTTGCCCAGCTTGATCACTGGCCATGGCGGTGGTCTACAACCGTCCACAGAGAAGGAGTAAGGACAAGAGAAAAAGAAAAGGAAATATAATTAAAAGAAACAAAAAAAATTAAGAATCCTACTTAACACATTTCGTTCAAAAATTGTTCCAAATAGAAAAAAAAAATTATTTTTGTTCCGGGGAACAATTTTTTACCAGAAAAACGCGTTTGGTAAACTTGTTCCTTGGGAATAAAAAGAACAAAAACACGTTTGGTAAATTTGTGTTCTTTTTCGTTTCTTTTAATTTTTTAATATTTTTATTTTATTTTTCCTTTTTTTCTTCTTTTGGCCGATCGCCGGCCTCGGCCATGGTCGGCGATCGGCCGACGAGGGCCGACGGCCTCGCCAAGGGCCAGTGACGCTCCGGCGAGGTCGCCGGCCCTCGACGGCCGGTCGCCGGTCATGGCGAGGCCGGCGACCGGCCAAAGAAAAAAAGAAGAAGAAAAGAAAAAGAAAATAAGAGAAGAAAATAAGGAAGAGAGAAAAATTTAAAATTGTTCAAACAAAAAAAAAATTTTTTTTTAAGAATCCTACTAAACAAATTCTATTCCGAAAAAAATTTTTGGAACAAAAATGGAAACAAACGCATTATCGTTCTTTTTTATTTCCCGGAACAAAAAAAAAAAAGAAAATCTATTCATGAACAAAAAAAGAAATACAAACAAACAAAGTCAAAACGTTCTTTTGCTCGAAATTGTTCTAGAACATAATCATAAAAAATCATTTTTAATAAAAAAATTGTTCCCGGAAACATAATCTTAAACAAATGTGCCCTTAGCAACTTCTCCGACTATCTAGTAATTTTTCACATGGAAATCTCAATATTTAAAGATAATATGTTTACTTGGTAGATCTGGATGGGATAAGTAACTTTCCCTATTATGAAATAATTGTCAATCTACTAGCTAGCAAGTAGTTATTTATGAAATCAACATTACTCTCTTAACAAGTTTAATTCGAATGCGATTAATGCTCCACGCATATTGATTTTCTGAGTACATTACTTTTTATGCTGTGCGCGTGAAAGATTAAGACCACTCATTAGAAAAAAGCTTCATCCATATGTTTATGCGTGAGTTATCAAGTAGATCAATAGTGATTTTCTAATTGAAAAGTAGGCTATTGGCTTTATTTATATGTAGGTTATTAATTTAAGAGATGTCTTGAGAATTTTAACATAATATAAAGTTTTCATTCAATAAAGATGAAAAAACAAGACGATGCTTTTAAATAACGGATTAATATCATAAAAAAATCTAAAATTGGTACACATATGACAAATTTATTTAAAATTAATTTTTTGACAACGAAAAGCTCCAAGCTAATATACTTGTGATAAATATATCCCAAATGATCATAAAAAACCTTAAATTGATACACGTGTGATAAATTTATTCTAAATAAATTTTTTGACTGTCAAAACCCTCAAATTAAATATATCCTATGTTAAATTGGATTAATACAAAAAAAAAACCATAAAATTGGTATGACCATGATAAACGAAGAGTAAAATCTCAAATTACTATACCATTTAACTATCATGTGTCATTCAATTAAATAATTTGACGGTAAAATTTAACGAAAATTAACAGTGAGGATAAATTCGTTACAAAAATACCAATTAGAGCTAAATTTGTCAAAAGCATACTAATTGGGAGTTTTTGATGATCAAAAATTAGCTTAGAGTAAATTTGTTATAAATGTACAAATTTGGGATTTTTTGTAATATTCACAACGCAATCTTGCAAAGTACACTTCTTTTTTTTTTTTTTTTTCAAATAACAATTTGAAATATGAATTCTTTACTTATATGTTTTCTCCGCTCTAGACATTTACTTAAAGATTATTTACAATTCAATTTTTAGATTATGGCAGGATTTAATTGGTTAAGAAAATTACATGTGTCATTATTCTTATCATGCTGGAGGCTACATGAAGCACCAGCGTATAATTAGACTTTTACTGTTGGACCACCAGTGTCCTATTCGCGGGTATGAAGTTTGTTCCCATCGGTTAAGCACGCGGTGAAGAAAGCAAAAACACCAAAAGGTGTTTAAATTTATGGTTAAATTGGGAAATTACCATGAAGTCAATTTGAATTAAGGGAAGTAATTGGTCACTAGCAAATAAGGTAGTGTAATGTTTCGAGGAACACTTATTTCTATTCTTTTGTTTCTCGGAATTGAAATAGAATAGAAACGTATTTGGTAATTTTTTTATTCTCGAGAACAAATTATTCTTGAAAATAGATTTAGAACAGAAATAAGAAACAAAAATAAAATCATTTCTTGTTCCTAATAACAACTCTAAAAACAAGTTTTCTTCTTCTTCTCTTTTCTTCATTTTATTTTCTTTCTCTTCCTCTCTTCTTCCCCTAACTGGTTGTTGGTCTCCGCTGAGGTCCCCCAAGCCTCGCCCCCTGAGCCTCGCCGTGGCTTGGGCGAGGCTCGGGGGGACCTTGTTGGTGGCTAGCGAGACTCCCTTGAGGCTAGCGAGCTAGCCGGCTCTTGTTTGACCAATCGCCGATCGGCCATGGCCAAGCTCGACGACTAGCTAGAAGAAAGAGAAGAAAAAGAAAAAAAAAACTGCAATAAAATTATTAATAAATTAAAAGAAATTCTAAGTGACAAAAATATATGAAGTCATACCAAACATATTTCTCTTTCAAAAATAGAAATTTTGTTTTATTACCAAATGTCTTCAAATGCTCGTAAATTATTATCAATAAAAAAAAAGTATTTTTCAAAAAAATTGTTCTCGAAACATAAAATTACCATACGTATCCTAACTCTTCCTGCACCTACACCTGTAGGGACCCCAATCCCAAGAAAGACGAAGCACTACAATAGGTTTTAGGAATTTCCCTCCGCTTTTTTTATTAGATAGAAAATGCCATAATTATAATTATAATTAATGCAAAAAATGCACCTCACCTCAAATCCCAAGAAAGACGATACAATAGGTTTTAGGATTTTTTTTATTAGATAGAAAATGCCATAATTTTTAAAATTAATGCAAAAAAATAATTTTTTTTGATCACAAAAAACCCAAATCATAAATTGGTATAAACTTTTTTTCATCATAAATTTACCTTAAATTAATGTTTTGACAACCAAAAATCCCAAGCTGATAAATTTACTCTATATTAGTTTCCATCAAATTTTATCGTTAAATTTGCTAATCTAGATGACACATGGTGACGTGATATGGAGACGTGGCCAGTCGACGTGGAAATCCATATGGTAAATATCATAAAAAAACTCAAAATGGCACACTTGTAACAAATTTATTGGTACTCTTTTGATAAATTTAACTGTACACCTGTGATAATTTTGAGATTTTTGTGACATTAACCAGATGGATTTCCATGTGGATATGTCACTTCACCATAATCCATCACCATGTGTCATCCGCGTCAGCAAATTTAAAAGTAAAATTTGACGAAAATTAACAAAATGTAAATTTGTCACATGTATATTAATTTATAATTTTCAGTGGTCAAAAAATTAGTTTGAAATAAATTTATCACAAATATATTAGTTTATAGTTTTTAATGATCAAAAAATTAGTTTGGGGTTTTTTTTATTGTGTTAACCCTTCCAATTATTAACCCCATGATTATTCACATAAAAAGGCAAGTGCATTCACGATGAGGACGATGTCGATATTTTAATTGCAGTATAATCCTCAAACACAATAACATAAAAATTAAAATACATATGCTTCCTCCCATTCTTTGACACATTTAAATCATAGATAGTTTAATTTCACATATCTAAATATCATATGGAGTACCCAACACACTAGTTTTTTTTTATTTTTCACGAGATTATAGGATGAGTATTACCATAAACTCCGAAACGTATGGTTTCAAAGTTTTGAAATTTAAAACCTACTTTACAAACTCTAATACTTACCTGAGACCTAATCGATCATGCCAGTTTAACGAGTTTTCTTGCACACTATTGTATGCTATAACAATATGGCCTAAGTCATATTAAAAAAGGGGACAGTGTCATGGATAGTTCTTGAACATTTACTTGACATTAATATAGCTCTTATATATATTTTTATTTAATTTGGATCCTGAACTTCTCAAAATTATTATCTCTCGAGTTCAATCGTCTAATCAAATGATGACAGAATTTACAAAAAATACAAAATCGACTAGAAGGACGAAATCACTTCGATTCAAAGATCACGAGGGCTCAGAATGAAAATAATCCAAGTCCATCGATCAAATTGGGTGGGGGACAAGAGCACAAACACTACTTTCAACATTACCACTAGAAATAGAAAGCGATCAAAATCGCAATCATTGCATTGGCCCAATTTTTGTTTTGATTTTCACAATGGCCACTCAGCCAAATATATTGGAATATTAGAAAAAAGAAAAAAGAAAAATAGAAAATTAGACATCTAAGGAGAAAGATAATTTCCAGTTCACCACCGGTCTGCATCGTCGTCTTCTTCCTGCTTCCTTTTCCTTCTTCCTTCCTCCACTACGGCCACCACAACACCAGACAGAGACTCCAGATTTACCTCCTCCTTCTCCTCCCCTCATTCTCACTCCCATCAGGTAAGCACGTGGCAAAGAAAACAAAAACACCAAAAGGTGTTCAAATTTTTGGTTAAATTTGAAAATTACCATAAAGTCAATTTGAACCTAGGAAGTAGTTGGTCCCTAGCGTATAACTCTTCCTACACCCGTAGGCACCCCGATACCAAGATAGAGAGGTACTGCGATAGGTTTTAGGAATTCTCTTCACTTTGTTTCTTTTTTAAAAATTATCAAAAAAATCATAAATTTATTTTTTTAGTCAATTAAATCATAAACCTTTTATAATTATGTTAATTCAGCCAATCCAGCCAATTTTAGCTGGCTTGCGCTAATGTGGACGTTGGTGAGCAATTTTTTGATATTATTTTATTTTTTTGAATTTTTTTATTAGATTTTAATCTTTTATTTTATTTTTCCTCTCCTCCCTCCTTCTTTCGACAATCGGCCAAAGGGTGGACTAAGGGCAAGCTCACCCTATTGTCGCTAGGTGAGGGTCGTCCAACCACTAGCCAGAGCTTGCCTTGCCTAGATTTGACAAGGTAAGCCCTCATTGGGCATGGGTAGGGCGAGGGCTTGCCTCACTAAATGGCTGGGCAAGCACACCCACGCCAAGATACGATGAGGGCTCGACTCACCGTTGCTAGGTGAGGTCGAGCTCACCAATCCCTCACTAATGGATCTAGCAAGGGGCTCGCCCTTGCTCGATTTGGCAAGGGTTTGCCTTGCCGGTGATAGGGTGAGCTTGTCCTTAGCCCAACAGTTGGCCTTCCCTTCTAGCCAATCATGGGAAGAAGGGAGGGAGGAAAAAAAAGAAAAAAAGAAAATATTAAAAAATTAATGAAAATTATAAAAAAAAAAATATATTGAAAAATTGTCCATCGGGCATTCATGTTAGCGTCATTTTACCAAAAATTTGGTCGAATGGACTAAATTTGCATAATTACAAAAGATTTATAACTTAATTAGCCAAAAAATAAGCTTAAAATTAAATCGGTATAATTATAATATTTTTAGGTTTTTTTTAGTAAAATTTTCCCTTTTTTTTAGATAGAAAATCCTATAATTCCAATTAGTGTTAATATCATAAAAAATTCTAAATTGATACATATGTAATAAATTTACTCAAAATTAATTTTTTAACCATAAAAACCTAAACTAGTACACTTGTGTAAAATTATTTTAAAATTATCCCAAACTAATTTTTCAAATTATCTCAAATTAAAACTCCCTCCCATTAGTATATCTATGATAAATTTACCAAAAAGTAATTTTTTGACCATCAAAAATCCAAAACTTGTATATTTGTGAAAATTTACCCTCTGTTAACTTCTATCAAATTTTATCGTTAAATTTGCTGATCTAAATAACACATGGTGGCATAGTATGGTGACGTGGCAAGTCTATGTGGAGATCCATTGGGTAAATATGACGAAAAAACTCAAATCGGCACTTTTATAACAAATTTAATTGTAATTACGTGTCATAAATTTAATAGTACAACTTGTGACAATATTGATATTTTCATAACAGTATCCCATGGATTTTCATATGAACTTGTCACATCACATAACATTTTACCATGTGTCATCCACCTTAGCAAATTTAAATGTTACATTTAACGAAAGTTAATAGAGAGTAAATTTGTCATAGAATATACTAATTTTGAAGTTTTTTATAGTTAAAAAATTAGTTTGAGGTTTTTCATTATATTAATCCTTCCAATTATTAACATCATTACTCACATGAAAAGGCAAGTGCATTCATGATGAGGTAGATGTCGATGTTTAATTGTAGTATAATCCTCAGACATAATAGCATAAAAATTAAAATACAGACGCTTCCTTCCATTTTTTCACACATTTAAAATCATAAATAGTTTGATTTCACATATCCAAATATCATATAGAATACCATGCACACTAATTCACAGGATTAGAGTATAGGGTGAATATTACTATAAACTCCAAAACGTATCATGTTTTCATTGGTTTGGGAAAATGTCACAAATGGTCCCTGAATTTTCATCTAATGTTCAATTTTATCCCTAAGTTTTCGATTTGCTCAATTTAGTCCATAAACTTTCATTTAATATTCAATTTCATCCCTGAGCTTTCAATTTGTTCAATTTGGTCCCTGAACTTTCATATAATGTTCCATCTAATCCCTAACTATTTGAAAATTGACCAATTTCTTTTTTTTTTAATACCAAACTGTTTTTTTATAAATAAAAAAATACTAAACTGGTTTTTTTTTTGGTCGAAAAAATATCACATTTATGCAAAGTAATAAAGGTCAATATTTAATTCCTTTTTCCATAGTAAAAAAAATGGAAAAAGGGACAGTAATAATAAATAAAGGTGAATTTTGCATTTTGATTTTTTTTATATATGCAAATTACTTGAATAATGTACAAAAACCCATCAATCGATTTTTCCCTTTTCGGTGAAGTCCATAAAAAAAATCAATTCACTTTTGTTTATTATTATTGTCCATTTTTCCATTTGTTTTTAATATGGAGAAAGGAAAGAAATATTGATATTTTTTACTTTGCATAAATGTGGTATTTTTTCAACAAAAAAAAAAAAAAACCCAGTTTGATATTTTTTTTATTTATAAAAAAAGTTGATATTAAAAAAAATGGAAATTTGTCAATTTTCAAATAGTTAGGAATTAGATGGAACATTAGATGAAAGTTTAAGACCAAATTAAAAAGCAAATCGAAAACTCATGGATGAAATTAAACATTAAATAAATGTTAATTGACCATTTGTAACATTTTTCCTATTGATTTCAAACCCTTGGAATTTGGAACCTACTTTACAAACTCTGACACCTACCTTGGGACCTAATTGATCGTGTCAGTTTAATAGTTTTCTTGCACACCGTTGTATGCTACAATAATATGGCCAAAGTTATATTAGAAAAGAGTTTTTAAACTTTTACTCGGTATTCAATATAGCCTTACGATATTTTTTTTGTTTAATTCGGATCCCAAATTCTCAAATTTATTATCTCACGAGTTCGTCTGATCAAAGGATAACAGAATTTACAAAAAAACAAAATCGATTAGAAGGACAAAATCGCTTCGATTCGAAGGCCACAGGGGCTCGAAACGAAAGGAAATCAAAGTCCATCAATCAAAATTGGGTGCGGGACAAGAGCATAAGCACTACTTTCAACATTACCACAAGAAATAAAAAGCGATTGAAATCGCAATCATTGCATTGGCCCAATTTTTTATTTTCATTTTCACAATGGCCACTCAGCCAAAAATATTAAAAAATATAAGAAAAAATAAAAGAAAAAATAAAAAACTAGACATCAAAGGAGAAAGAGAATTTCCAGTTCACCACCGGTCTGCATCGTCTTCTTCCTTCTCTCCTCCACTCCCCCACCACCACCACCGCCACCACCACACCAGAGAGTCCAGATCCACCTCCTCCTCCTCCTCCCCTCATTCTCACTCCATCTCATGCTCCTCCTCCTTTAGCCTCTCTCTCTCTGCCCGCTCCGATGGATCCTCCGCCGCCGGGAAGGTCGCCGTCCTCCGACTTCTCCCGGGCCGCCTCCCTCTCCTCCTCCTCCAGATCCCTCTCCGACGCCGCCGCCGGGCCAGGCCCGCCGATCCGTCCTGGGTCGGGTGGTGGTCCTCCTCCACGTCCATCGCGGTCCCCGACTTCGCCCCCTCGCCTCCCGCCCCGCCTCCGATCTCTCCCGATCCGACTTCCTCCCTTACCTCTCCTCCATCTCCGAGCCCTACCACCGCTTCGAGGACGTCCGCGACCACTCCTCCCGGGAGCGCGATCTCCAGGGCGGGGCGGCGGCCGCGGCGGAGGCGGCCGGGGCCGGGGGCCAGGGGGACGCCCTCGTCGCGTGCCTCCGGGAGGTCCCCGCGCTCTACTTCAAGGAGGACTTCGCGCTCGAGGAGGGGGCCACGTTCCGCGCGGCCTGCCCCTTCTCGAGCATCGCCGAGAACGCGGCGCTGCAGGAGAAGCTGTCGCACTACTTGGACGTGGTGGAGCTGCATTTGGTGAAGGAGATTTCGCTGCGGTCCAACTCGTTCTTCGAGGCACAGGGGCAGCTGCAGGACTTGAACGTGAAGATCCTGCGCGGGTGCGGCAGGATCAGGGAGTTGAAGGAGACTATTAGGCTTCTGGATGGGGATTTGGTGGATTCGGCCCGGCAGATTCAGGAATTGAATGCCACCCGCGGGAACTTGTTGCGTCTCCAGCAGAAATTGAGGCTTATATTGTCGGTCAATCAAGCGGTCTCGGCTCTAAAGTTGGTGCGGTTTCCTTCATGTATTTGTGTTCTGTTCTTCGACTTTTGGTGATCTTATGGCACATTGTGGTACTTGGTACTTCCCTATAAAGAACAAAGTTCTGATTTTTATATTTCTGTTTTCGATCAGTTGGTTGCATCCTCAGATTGCGCTGGTGCTTTGGATGTCATTGATGATTTGCGGCACTTGCTGGTACGTATTAGTCTGCTCTATGACATTGTCTTTATCTAGGCTTGCTCGGTTGTTTCTGCAGAACCTAGCCTGACAATGCTGAGAGAATTGAAAAGAAAAATCTTGAGAAAAAATTACGAGGGTCAAGGACATGTATCTTTTTTCCAAGAATTCATAGGATTTGCTTTTATCTATAATATTAATGCTGCAGTATGGCATTAGGACCTTTTCTTAGTTGGAAGAGTTGGGCAATAATTAGATGATAAATCTTGCTAAGCTAGCTTACTTCTTGCACCTGAGTCTTGACTGTACTTGGCATTTTTGCTCGTTGAAATGGCGGTGCCCAGAGAATTGCTTTGACAGTTCGAGCAGTTAGTTGTATCTGAATATGTTTTAATGTGCCGTCTACATCGACTTTCGACTGAAGATGATGAAACTTGTTATGACGAGAACACTTGTAGAATGGAATGGAATGGAATGGAATTAGGTTATTTCACTGGTAATCCTTTAAATATCCTGAAGCTGTACACCGAATGAAAAGGTGTTTTGCACTCTCCGATTTGGTTTCTAGTGAGGCACTTGAACATCAGGTATTCTTTTGATAAGTAAAAGAGCTTTTAATACAAAATATCACCAAGGGGTTGCCGACCCACGTAACTAATCGGTAGTATAATTCAAGTTGACAATAAGGGTTAACAGAGACTGTACTCTGTCAAAAGCTAAGGGCAAAAACCACATCAATGATCTAACAAAGGGTTCAGGTTATACCTCTTTTTCTTAAGTGGTGCATTTAGAGAAAACGTTGCTAAATAATGCTCGAGGGATTTGATGTTGTGTTGCTACTGTCTTGCACTCTTTTATCAGACCTTGGTCACTTTGCTCTATTCAAGGCTGTAGTTAGTGTTGTTTATGCAGATGTGATGGTTTTTCAGACTTAACCAAATTGGCAAACCCTATACGAGCATATTTGTGGTTCAATTTTCATAATCAAATCATTATTGATCGATCTTTGCCTTGCCAACATTTATCTCCTGTCACTCAAGACCAAGCATGCTATTAGATTATTTATGTCAATCCAAACTTCTCGCCTCTCCTTTCTATTTGTGGCTGAGCAAGTAGATTCCCATTCTTACCTATGCAGAGAAACTGATTGTAAGCTTTTCTTATGTGGATGCCAGTTTCCCTTGCTTTCAGTGCCCGTCCATATCTTTGGATGTATGGCCTGTTAAATATTATGATTGTTCCCAGGAGAAAAAAAAGGACATTAGGCGCAGCTGATAGCCCACGAAACTATAAATTGGTTAAAACCAACTGTCTTGCTCCATATACTTATTCTGCAGCACAACATTCTCAATAATAACTACTGCAGTCACATTAGGTGCAGCTGATAGCCCACGAAACTATAAATTGGTTAAAACCAACTGTCTTGCTCCATATGCTTATTCTGCAGCACAACATTCTCGATAATAACTACTGCAGTCACACTGGCTTATGAATGGTTTATGCAGACTGCGAATATAGTAAAAAGAAAAATTGATAAATGGCCTCTCATTTTTGTGGACTTGAGTTTAGAGAATGGGAGCAATCACCAAGCTAAGATTTGAATCATGAATACGTAATTTTATCAATACTAAGTGCCTGTTTGGAGTGACTTCAATTTCAACTTTTGACTTTATGTATATTTTGTGAAAATCACCATGTAACATTTATCCTTAACTAAATTTTGCGAAAATCACTATTTAACTTTTATTAACCCATTCAGAATATTTGCAACCTTTCAGAATATTCAAATACTAACATGTAGATTCATATATAATTTTTTCATAATTTCTTGACATTTAGATAATATTTTTTATATTCAAAATTTGGAGGGAAAGTCATAAGTGGAAGTTGTAAGTAATTAAAAAGTGACAGGCAAACATGCATTTCTGCAATGATTTGTAGATTAGAATGATAGCCAAAGATAATATTACAGAGAGAATGGATTTAATGATATAAATCTTTTACAAGTATGAGCAATTATATGGATGGGGAGATTGGTATGACTACTGTTCTGGGGAAAGTTAATTCTTATATGTTGCAGGATATCGATATTCATTGTATTGGCTGCCTTAAGCATCAGTGACAGTGGATGCCAGTGAATTTTGATGCTTTCAGTCTCCTTGTTCATATTTTTATCCTATCCTTAGACAATTCCTTTTTCCTCCTAAAGAGTACTGTTGATATTTAGAGGTCTATAAATGAAGAACATGTGGCGACCCTGTTTTTTGATAGAATATGGTTCTGTTGTGCTCTTTTCTCAGTTTTCTTTTGGATAGATAAAAAAGGATTTTATCAATACCGAAAACTTTCAGTACATCAGAATTGTACAAGGAAAAAGACTGAGAAAACCAAGCAAGCAAGAGGGAAACATTACGAGACTATACAGAACCAGAACAAAAAGATCAGCACCTGGAGATTCTGAACCCTCAAACAGTGTTTTGGTGCATTCTTTCCTAGTGCTTCACATGAGAAAAAAGTGGTGTAATGCTCTGAGTCTTTTAGAAATCAAGTCTCGTACGTAAGCATTCCAACAGCTAAAAAGTTGGATCGCATGTCTTGGCTTGACCATTACCATCTTAGACTAGCTAAAGATATGGTCCCAAGCTTGAGGGCGAAGTCACAAGAAAGAAAGAGATGGTCAACAGATTTACCTGGATGCCTAACTATACAAAAGCAATCCATGAGAATTAAATTTCTTTTTTTGAGATTCTCAATAGTAAGAATCTTATTCCAAACTACTGTCCAGCAAAAGAAAGAAAAATCTATCAGATATAAAGGGCAGCCAGATTGCTTTTTTCAGTTTCTTAAACTGCATTCTGATGAAAAGCTCAAAGAGTGCTTATAATCGAAATACACCAGATTCTTAACTTTACTAATTGTTTGAAAGAAAAATCTATCAGATATAAAGGGCAGCCAGATTGCTTTTTTCAGTTTCTTAAACTGCATTCTGATGAAAAGCTCAAAGAGTGCTTATAATCGAAATACACCAAATTCTTAACTTTACTAATTGTTTTTGGATTCTATTTGGTATAAATGTTTACCAGGATGGGGATGAACTTACTGGTCTACATTGCTTCCGTCACCTTCGGGACCATGTAGCAGCTTCAATAGATTCAATAAACAGGTATAAATGATTAACTGGGGTCTTCTTCTCTTAAAGCTTTGCAGTTTGCACTCCATTCTGCAAGGCTGTCTTACCCATTGCTAACTAACTATTATTTTGGCTTGTGAAGTATGATTGCCATTTTTAGCTTCTACTTTGGATGCTTTAATTCGGGTCACGTGTAGACAAACAGATGCGCATGTTTATGCTCGGTAGCCTCATATGTACTCACATGTTTATCTGTGTGAATTTACATTTAATTATCTATGCATGAATGTGAACAAGTAACATGGTGCATTGCTTATCCACAATTGGCCTAAAATATATTTTAATGAGAAAAAATCTTGAGGGACGGCATGCAAGTAAAGTTGTCACAACATAGATCAGGGTATGGATCTAGCACTCTATCTGAAGTTAAGTACAGGTTTCCTCATCGAGTGATTTATCTTGCGTGCTGTAAAATATGTGAGCTGTCTAGTTCTTGCTAAGGTTGAACCAATTTATGTAAATATTTGCTAAAAGATTTCTTTGAACTTCCCAAATTGATTAATATTCCTCACTTTAGTTTTTGAGGTAATCATATAAACTGTGGGTTCTTATTGTCTGTCCACCAAAATAATTACTAGGATTATTAGTCCTGTGCCCTGTAGTTCATGGACAATCTTCTTGCATGCTTCACATAAGCCCCTCGATCTTTGTACAAATGAAAAGACACATATGTTCTGCTCTTCCCATACTACTGAGGATTCTGTTATTTTCCATAACTCTGTGATTATCTGTCACATATATTTCTTTTGTGTGGCTAGTGTCTTCTCTTTGCTTGAATCAGTTGAAAGATTCTCATGATCCAGAAGTAGATCTTTCTTATTGATCAGTTAATGTAGAAGTCTTTAATTGTTAATTTAGCTGCTAGAAAACCTCTTCACAAGCCAAAGTGACACCTAATTAATGTCTCTTTCTTCATACCTTTTAGCTAGAGACATTGACACACTTTTCATGTTAGTTTTGTTGGAAGTCTCTTTCATGTTTGGCTCAGTTCTACAATATCATTCCCTCTTTGAACTTTCTTGCTTCTGTTCATTGTGTTTTTTCAGAACTTTTTCTCAGAACTTATGCATAGTCAATGCATGGATAATCCTACTGTGAAAATCTGAGACTTTTTTCTGGTATTTAATGGTGCCCTTTTTTGCATCTCTGTAATTTTACTTCTGCCCCATCAGGTTTGAACGACTTCCTTTTCTTTTCTCATCATGGGTTGATCTATTTCATTTTCATGTGGTTGTTGGTCAACTTGAAAAGCTTATGCCTGAGTTTGAGATGTTGAGATTCGTGCATGTCTCTCAGCTTGGTCACTATTCTCGTTTTTTTTTTTTTTAGGATTATCCTTTAAATGTAACAATATTTAAAGAATTTCTTCAATGCCAATTTCCTTGTAAAGAAGGTGAATGCTATCTGTTTTTTGATAGTGTGACATTTTATGCGCACATGACATATATTCCAACTTCAACATTACCATGCTTTTCCAGTTCACTCACTCTAGCCAGCTTCATCATGTGCATAACATATATCTAAGTGCAGAAGTAACCATTATTTGCTGGGAATAAATGCAGCATTGTGCATCCTCAGTAACTTGTGGATTTTGCTCTTGTAGCATTCTTTCAGCAGAGTTTATGCGTGCTTCTGTCCATGACGTTGGAGACATGGATGTAATTATTTTATCAAAAGTGAAAGCAAGGGCTTCCATTTCCGCGAATGGGGCAGAAGATGAGGTAAGCTTCTCTCCGTGAGTCCTGCTAGCAACTACCACTAGCATAGTATCAGTCTTATTTGCTTTAGGTTTGTTTTCACAATGATCATGAGCCCTTTCATTTATTACATGCTGACAAAATTCCTTTCTTGTATTGAGTAACGATGGAGAAATATAGTGTGGAAGCTAGATCTTACCATTCTTGGTGTTGTGTAACTCTTGAGTCTAAACTCTCATAGGAATGGCTCCATTTCACTTGAAATCTTGCGAAATGAGGCTCAATTTGAAATGTTAAGATATTGGGCTGGGTTCTAAAACAAAGATTTGTCGCTTAAAACAATCAGGATGTCAGGACATCTGCTTAAAAACTTTGGGCCTAAATGAACAAATACCAGCTACCAGTTGACCAGTACTTTAAAAGTACTGAGAGTGTGCTTTGTTGAAACTCTGTTGTTGTGGGATTAAGGGTGTATAGTGTAGATAGAGTTATCGGATTACCTTGTCATTCTTGTACAGTGGCATAATTATCTAATTATTTGTGTACTATACCTATAAATAGAACAAGGGGACTTCAGAAATCAAAGCCTCTTTTTAAGGTAAACAGTGTAATAAGTATTGAGTGGCTACTCCAAATTTTATGCATGTTACTTTACTATAACATTGCATTAATACCTATGTATATGATGGTGTGCCTTCACACGTGTCTATTTTCTGGATCCTCTTTGGACGAGCACTTGGGTCTAAAGTTTTCTCAAAAGGCAAGTCAGACAATCAAATCGACACCTTCACTCAATATTTGCACCCAAGTCCGAGCAATAGAGATCAACATCTGTAATTGCTGGCCTAATTTGACTAGTGAAAAGTGGAGAGGAAGTCTGTATTTCTTGTCTTTGGTTTCAACTTGATGAGCAATGGTTTGTTCATTTTTTGTGGTCGTATTTTTTCATTTACTGCTTCCCACAACACAATTAGTTTGTACTTTTCATGCCTTTATTATTGGGAGGTATTGTTTGGCTTTAAAGTTTGTTAGTGGCTTCAATGTGAAAGTTCTCTTGACTCATTGCGGTTTACAGATTAAATTTGATGAGGAAGAGACTTCTAATTTGCGAGACCGTCTTCTCCCTATTGTAATTGGATTGCTCAGAACAGTAAGTCATGCATGCTTTTCTGTTTACCTTAATTTGATGCACCATCTTCTTTTTCAGTCAGGGAATATTTTACTCATAATATTTTCTTCACATGGGATATCTATAATATTGTGGGCCTCTATAGTAATTTCATTCACTCTGTTATCTTATAGATTAGTGAAATCTAGTTCATCTAAATTTTATTCCCGCTGTTGCGGTAAAGGAGGAATTGTTAAGTGTTCATTGATTTAAGTCATATTCTGTGTTAATAATCTTTTCTTCTTTGTTGTAATTGAAACTTTGAGCATTATTTGAGTTCATGCATTTGATATGGGGTCCTCCGATTTTTACCAATCCCTATAAGAAATATGGTCTAAATTATTTATATCGGGCAAGTGGTAATAAGAGTTACAAATGGTGGTAGGTGGTGATGATTGTCATATATCAGGGTAGAGAGGAGAGAAGATTATACAAGCTTTCCAAAATCCAGCTTGGGATATTTTTGTGGACTTTTATACTTAAAATTGGTTAAACTCAAAATAAGACTAATTATTCTGCTCCCTAGTTTCATAATGGGAATAAGACTCTAGTTAGTCCTATCAGCCGGTCATGCTACTTGATGAAGAAAATGCTATTAAATGCGAGAGGTGGTTTTGAATTCCAGGACTTCTTTATTAGTTGTCTACAGGTTGTGTCGTTTGTCTTAATTCCATTTATCTTGTCTAAAATGATGGTAAAATCCTTAAGTTACATGTGGAAAGATTTCTATAGGTATTTTATGGTAAGATGATCCCTTTCAGGCTAAGCTCCCTTCCATATTGAGGATATACCGCGATATGCTTACTGCTGACATGAAGACTGCAATTAAGACCACAGTCGCAGAGCTTCTTCCAGTTCTTGTTGCTAGATCTGCTGAGTTGGATTTCACGCCAGGAGAGCGGACGAATGATGGAGAAGGTCAGATCCTACCTAAGAAATGCTTAGATGCTCCTCAATAAGGGGAATATACTAATAACTTGTTTTTCCTTTCAGAATTTCAAAATTCTCACGTGCTATGAATTAATCGATTAATCTTCTTTCATACTACAAATAGCTTTGTGGTATGGCCAGTCAAAATAGATTTTTTTTTTTCTTTTTTATATATTTTGGTGCATATATGTCTACTCTTGGAAATCATTGTAGTATTTGGGTTTGTAAAGTTTGTCTCAATTATCCTTTCAACCTAGTAATCATTTACTTAGTGGAAATTTCTGGTCAAGCTGATGGTTGGAGTATTCCTTTCTTTGTCATGTGTGATTTCCTTGAATTATTATCTGATCTAAATTAAATAACTTAGGTGGAGGTTCATCTCTTGCAAGCAAGTTGAGGAGCCTGTCATCAGAATGCTTTGTGCAACTTTTAGGTGCAATTTTCGGCATAGTACAGGTAATGTGAACTAATTTTTATTTAAAAGGCAGTCCTACGATTGCTGTTTGCTTGATTATGGTGTATCATTCCAAGTTGATCCATAGCTAGATTTTACAAAGGATCCATTGAAGGCAAAGCAGTTCGCTACTTCACTTTGTTGGATTATTGCGTCTCGAGCTCAACATGTTGAGACTTTATGAAGTTTAACTGAACTTCTTGCTAATATTAAAGAAATTCAGTGGGAGTTCAAGTTCTTGTAGATAGGGAGAACATATGTGCTTCAATTAACTTACCAGCTTAACTTGTACAAGTAGGCAAATTTAGTGAACCTGCTTGACACTTGTGCAACTTGTCAAATTTAGTGATGGGACTCTCTCTCTCTCTCTCTCTCTCTCTCTCTCTCTCGCGCTCGCACGCGCACGCGCACGCGCTTGCGTGCCAGCACACACGAACAAGCATGTGCTTGTTTATGTTTTGGTGTTATTAATGTCAGATATGGCCTGATGGATTTTGTGCTTGAGATTACCCACTCTTTAGGTATTATGTAATGTGATTTTGCATCTTTTAGTGATTGCAG
This sequence comes from Eucalyptus microcorys, assembly GCA_014182515.1. Classification (NCBI taxonomy): domain Eukaryota; kingdom Viridiplantae; phylum Streptophyta; class Magnoliopsida; order Myrtales; family Myrtaceae; genus Eucalyptus; species Eucalyptus microcorys. Next base: position 21,192,008 of record CM024566.1, on the reverse strand, counting down.
GTACATTTAGTGCGAGCTGCTGAAGTTAAGAAGGCTATTGAATGGATTTTGTGCAATCTGGATGATCACTATGCTGCAAATTCTGTTGCTGTAGCAATAGCTCTTGGTGCAGCAGCTGCAGAAACTGCGGAGGATACTGATGGTCAGATTGGTTCCATTCTGCCATATGTAGCTGAGAGAAATGGCACTGCTAAGCTTCCTTCTTTTCAAGGAAAGGCTAACGAAAGTCTCACTACAGCTGCAGTGTCAAAAAACTTCAGGTAACTTTTAAATAGATTCTTTTTGGTTCACTTCACAAATTTTGCAACTGTAGAAGTAGCGGGAGATTATTGTTTTGTGATTGTTGTAGTTTATGAACTATTATTTCTTATTAACCTTTTTAAGATTGGATTAGTTTTGTTTATGTAAACAACGGGGGTGCAATTGGTTGTTGGATACTAGTTTTCTGTATTCATCTTCACAGAAAACAAAAGTTTGTTCAGGACAAATATTTGGCAGCCTCCCTCATTTGCCATTTTTTTTTGGAATATCTTAAAATGGATATGAAGAAATCTGAAGTTTTGTGAAAGACTTGTTTGTTGACTACAATTGTAACAGCAACACCAACTAAGCCTTATCCCACTAAACGTGGTTGGCTATATGAAATTCTTTGTGAAGTTGCTTATGCTATTGTGCTTGGTCCTTGTTAGAACCTCTGTGAGCTGTGGATGTTCCCTATCTTTCCTCATCGTCTCCTTCCATATCCTTCTTGGCCCTCCCCTACCCCTTTTAACCAATGTATCAAGTCCTTGTTCCCATTGCCTAAGCAGGGCATCTGAAGGCCTTCATTCAACGTGGCTAAACCAACTGAGACTGTCTTCTCATATTATCCTCAATTGAAGCAACAACTACTTTTGCCCTAATAGCTTCATTTTTAATCTTATCTCTTCTCATGTGCCTGCACATCAGACGAAATAGTCTCATCTTCGCTACACTCAGTTTGTGCACATGCTGTTGCTTAACTGCCTAGCACTCCGTGCATAAAGCAACTGCTGGCCTTAGTACCGTCCTATAGGACTTTCTCTTGAGCTTAAGTGGCATTTGACAGTCACCAAAACCAAAAAAAATATAAGAAAGCATATTTTCAATTTGAAAATGGTTTCAAACAAGCTTTGAAAAGATAAAAATTGAAAACGAGAATATTCATTAAAAGTGATAGTGAAGGGTTTTTAGGAACCAAGTGTTTTCTTAGTTTTCATTGTCTTCCACAATTGTGTCTTTCGGTTTTTTCCTGGAGGTAAGTTGCCATGGCCATGAGGATATGGTTAGTGTTAATTTTCAAGTTCCAGATAGATTCTGTTTCAGAATGTGAAATCTATCTGTGGCTTCATTTGATTTCTTTTTCCGGATTTCAAGTTTGTCTATGTTATAGTTTTGTGATTGTATGTTACATGTCCATAATTGTACTTAAGAGTAATTCTTGTTTTCCTTAGATTACCTGGACCATGAGTCTTATCAATTTTAGAAGAGAGACTACTGATTTTTGAAGGAAAGGAGTGGGGGATTTGAGGGTCCTATCCTGTCTTAATTTCTCTTTGCAGACGTTCTTTGTAAACTTGTATCATTTTCCTTTGGTATCTGGTATGATATAATACCTTCTCATGTTTGGAAGTGAACGTTTTTCAGGAATTAGAGTTTAGAAGGATCAAATAGATCTGTCAATCTTAGTTTTTGCCATCATCTTTATCCTATCTAATTCCAAGATAAAAGAAATGACGCATCGAGAGCGAGAGAAAAGAGGGACAGAGAGAGGAGAGGTTGGAAACTTATGACCTTCTATCTAGAAAGGAGCTGTGCTTTCTTTCTCTCTCCTGGGGCTTCTGTTGAGATAGGAGAAAGAACTTTATTTTCAAGTGACAATTTCATGGGGACATGAAGGAGTCATGACGCAATACATAATTTGTGGTATTCCTAGATAATAGGTACACATTGGTTCCCGGGCCCTGCTATAATCTGCTACATTCAACTGGGTTTGGATTATTCATAGAGAAAATACTTAAATTGAGATTTACGATTTGGATGGAATAATTTTGTGGTATTCAACCTTCCTTATCAAAATTCAAAAGAACACAAATCTTTGTTTGGTCTTCTCTTTCCTTTTTTGAATCTTACAGTGCTTATTTGTTGTTAGTAAATTGTAAGAAACCTAATGAAAGCTTTATAAAATTTCTTGCTTCTCTGTTGTTTAGAAAAATATTAATGGCTCATGTTTGTTGATGTTGACAGAGCTGATGTGTTGCGAGAAAATGCAGAAGCTATATTTGCTGCTTGTGATGCTGCTCATGGGAGATGGGCCAAGCTCCTTGGAGTTCGGGCAATTCTTCATCCAAGATTAAGATTGCAGGAATTTCTGAGCATATACAACATAACGCAGGAATTTATATCTGCTACAGAGAAGGTGCATAAACTCTTCCATGCATAAACTCTTCCCATAGTCTTTGGTGAACAGCTTGATTGTATTATTGTTGTTGTTGTTTTTATTGTTAATACTATTATTAGTATTAGTATTATTATTTGTTAGTGTTATAATTGTCGTCAGTGTTGGTTTTGCTAATTATGCTGTGTCCTGTGTATGCCTCTACAGATTGGTGGAAGATTGGGATATAGCATCAGGGGCACACTTCAATCGCAGGCTAAGTCCTTTGTGGATTTTCAGCATGAATCCCGTGTTAGTATTATTATGTTATCTCAATCTTTCTTAAACATTTGCACTTTATCCTCTGGATTAAATGTCTATGTATAAATGCTGTTGCAGATGGCAAAGATTAAAGCAGTGCTTGACCAAGAAACGTGGGTTGAAGTTGATGTACCTGAGGAATTCCAGGCAATAATAAATGCACTATTTCACACTGATTCATTATATACAGAGAGCGTAGATGCTTCTGAAGTCAGCATGGTTACTGGAAATGATGTTCCAAAAGAGGCAGCTACTGGACTACTGTTGACACAACAGGAAACTCAACCTGGGGGGGATATGGCAGGTGTATCTTCTGAAAATTCCGACCGAGGAATATCTTCATCCCTAACAAGTAATTCTGAAAGGAACAAAGCAGACGTTAATTCATCTTCTCAGGTTAATAACAGCACCGCTAAAGAGCGTGGAAAATCTAGTTCTCAATCTCTTATTTACAGAGGTGTTGGTTATCACATGGTGAACTGGTCAGTGACTTTCTTAGGTTTTTCCAATTGCTTTTTTAATTTTTCTACTGCAACATTTTTCTCCAGTGTGCAATATCTCAGATTTTGTTTGCTCATATATGTGACCTTTATGTCGAGTAATCTGGATTCATAACTGGTATTAGAAACTAAGAATTGTTTTCATTTTCCTTGTGAAAGATCCCAAACTTTTTTTTTGATTACGTTTTATGTGTTTAGAGCCAAGCATTGACAATACTTTTTCTATGCACAGTGGCTTAATATTGGTGAAGATGTTGTCGGAGTATATTGATATGAATACTTTTCTGCCAACACTTTCTTCAGAAGTGGTTCTTCGTGTTGTTGAGATACTAAAGCATTTCAACACGAGGACATGTCAGCTAGTTCTTGGGGCTCATGCCATGCAGGTATCAATATCTAACGTCATGCAGATATAAATTCTTAAATAGGTCTTACCTTTGGTCTGTTTGACCAATGTTTTGTTTGTATTGCGTTAGTGGTTTTGTGAGGATCCTTATGTAATAGAGAAAAAGCTATATTCTTACGTGACTGGTCTTATGATGATCGTCATTTGTAATGCTTTTAAACAAGAAACACATCTTTGGACAATTCTGGTCATGTTTGTCTCTTTGCACTCTCAAGGACTCTAGATTGCCTTACCTCTCAGTCTGCCTGTCTCACCACTCAGTCCAAGACATGATGAGAAGCATTTCAATCAGAGTCCTCTCTTCAATACCTCTTCATGATACTCATCCTTTCAGCAACGTCTATGCTACCAAGGCTATAATGAAGATCGAAAAAAGCATATGCTTCATTTAGGTCTCAGGCAAGACAAATGTCACAAGTCACAAAGCTGGATGTGCTGATTCTTTTTCATCTTACAAATTTGTAAATTCATTAATGTCTTCGAAAATTTACTTACTTCGTGTTATTAAGGTAAAAGGTAGCAACTATTCCAATTCTTACCTAGGCGCTTGAGGCTCCAGGAACACTCATTGGGGCAAGGAAAAAAAGCTGTCAGAACTAGTTTTAACTAGCAAGGGTAAATAGAGAGAATTAAAGAGGAAGAAGAAGAAGGGGAGTTCAAAAGCGAATCAAGAGTTAAAGAATTAGTGAAGAGATTTTTAGTTTCTCTTTATTACTCTAGTCTGCCCAACTATGAACAGAATTAGCATTTACATAGTCACCTAGCAAATGCAAGAAAGATAACATTGATGTAAGTAATAAAATCTAAGTTTAAGTTAGATAAGTTATCATTTTCTACTTTCCAAGGTTATGCCTAAAAGATTTCTTCCTTCTTTTTTTCATCATCTCCCATCGGCTGTTCCTTTCACATCAGATGTGCTTGCCTCTAATCTCCTATGAGCAGCACGAGTGGACCTGTTGCCTTATTGGACTTTCTTTTTGGGTCCTCATTTGTTCATCTTCATGTGATACGTACAGCTTTTTATTTTTTTATTTTTTGCAGTTTCCATGACCTACTAATTGTAATTTTCAAAGGGAAATGAACTTTGCAGTCTTATTATCTGTTAGCTTATCGTTTATGTGATCCTGTAGGTGTCGGGGTTGAAGTCTATAACTTCCAAGCACTTGGCATTGGCGAGTCAAGTCATCAGCTTCATACATGCCATTATTCCTGGTGAGGGATAACAAATCTACTGCCATTGCACAGTCAAGTTGTGTACTTAAAGTTATGTTGCAGCTCTGTCTTCCATGTCATTGCAAAATACTCTTATCTTGTTATCCTTCCCATTACCCTGCTTCTATGTTGTGTGCTATGCCTCTGTTATCTTTGTGGGAAAACAGTTGCTCTAAAAGGATCAGTTTTATTCTCATTAATGCTTAGATGAGGCATGGTCCTGCTTTCATGCGAAATATATAATTGGTGAAGCTTCTCATCTTACCTTCACTAACTTGATGTTGTTGTGATATTTATATGGATCCTCTTATTATTATTTTCATTATTGGTGATCTTCAAGAACTTAATTCAATGTTAATTTCATTAGCTATGATCATGGTGAATCTTGGGTAGGTTAAGTTTTTTAATGGAAAATTATACCAAATGCTTCCACATCAGTTAAAAAGAGGAAGCTTTCTCAGAACAGGCATGCTTATCTTATGATGGATATGTAATTTGATTGTGTAGGGAATATATGGAGGGAGAAACACTTTACACCATATAGTCAGTTTACAGTGATGATAGGCAGATTGATTTTTTAGGAATTATTTGAGGCTTCAAATTCTGTTGCTAAGAAGTGGGATTTGCCTGGTATTTTGCTCAGAATTATTAGTTAGATAAATGCAATTTCTTAAAGTTTAGTTGATTCATGAAACAGAAGAAAGACCAATGGTCTTAGCTCTTTTCCAACATTAGTATTTTAGCTAAGCTTCTCATGGACATCTCTGAACAACCAGGCTTTAGTAACTTCAAATATAAATCATTGAGAATCTGTGGGGGGATAACTTTTGTTGCATTTGTATTTATTCACATTGTGCTAGCTTACTGCGACTTATTATGTCCTTGCATGTGCATGATATGGTCTTTTATATTCTTCCATGTGCTTGAACCATGATCTTGATGGTGTGAGTGCCTAAGCATAGAAGCTAGCATCTGCCTATGTTACATGAAGACTTCTCTCGTGTCTCTCTCCCTCTAATTTCTTCAGAAGTATTCCTTTTTGACATAATATTTATTTTTCGTGGGCATGAGACAATGACCTATGTACTCATATACTCATATTGGTCTATGTAAACGAAGAAATCAGGCGAATTCTCTTCATGAAAGTACCTGAAACGCGGAAGTCATTGTTGTTGTTAGAGATGGATCGAGTGGCCCAGGTGAATGAATTCTTCTCCTTTTTTCATTGGTGTTGGTGACATATTTCACATCAGTCTTGTCTGTTTTTTGATGTATTGCCATCTATGCAAATCAATATGGAGGACTATATCAGTTTTAGAGGAGTTAAACTAAGTGAGATTTTTATGGACTCTTTTGCAATGATTTTTCTTTTATGGTTTTGAGTGCTTTCATATCAGATGAAAGAGATAAGGAGCATTCCTTCCTGTTATCAGTGTTTACAAGTTTTCAATATTTGATTCCTTTTTATTACCTAATATGGTTGAACCATGAAAAGAATTTTAAATGCCTATGCTGTACTGAGCAACAGGAGAATGTAAGATTGTGAATCAATCATTAAAATTATGGGAAGTAAACATTTGGTTGTTGAACTGAGAGTGTTTTTTTGTGGGTTTTTTTTTTTTTTTTTTTTTTGGGGGGGGTGGGGGGGAGGAGTGAGTGAGTGATGGAAACGCTTAGCATATCGGTTCAGGACCTCGAGTTTTCTAGGTAAGCACTTAAGTTTTCATTATGGGAGGATGCATGCTTTCTACTTATGTTCTGATGTCAGTTCCTGTTTTATTAGGCTTTTATTTCCAGAAATGGTGGATATTCTTAGTTGAGCTACTTGGTTTTCATTTATGGTGACTGGAGATTGTTCAAATGTGTGATAATCCTGTTTCCTTTTATCTTGGTTATAGCACCAGTGGGCTTTGAGCCTTTGATACGTTAGTTGACCATTTATATCGTTTCTTTCAGGATTATAAGGTTCATCAAGATGAAATTCATTCCAAGCTGGTTCAGATAATGCGAGAAAGGCTATTGGTCCATTTGCGTGGGTTGCAAAGTATGTTCCAAAGTTGGAATAAAGTTGATGATACCGATGCTCAGCCAAGTCAGTTTGCACGATCCCTTACGAAAGTGAGTTTCATTCCCGAAATATCGTGACAGTTCTTACATGAAATTTCCTTTGAAAATGCTCTGTGATTGGACTCATATACTGTTGGATTCTGTATGGTGCAAAATATAGCAATTTAATTTTGGAAAAAAGGATGTTGATGATGCTGAACCTCTTTCATGTATGATGATTATAAAACCAATCCTGATGCATTGGTTCGATGACACAATTATAAGGTTATTTATTTGCCAAGTGTCTCTTTGTTTAGTACTCCAGATGTCATGGACAAGACCTCTCTGTGATATAAAAGCAAGACTTCATACTCCTGACACTCCTCAGATCCCACACTGTGGGTGCCTTTTGCACTAGGCGCCCTTTTTCCTGTAACTCCTGATGTAAATTATTTTATCAAGCTGCATGTGTTCATGACCTTATTGAAGGAAAAGTTAATTTATATATCTGTCCTTTTGGTTTTTCCCCATTTTAATGTTCTACTTCAAGAAGCTCCAGAAGCTGGTTGGGTCTTTGCTTGGTCATGTGGTGTTAAACTAGTCAATTAGATCTATGAATGCATCTGTTTTGTTATTTCAAGAATAAAGCATAATATTTAAGAATTTAAAGTCTTTACCCTTGAACTTTTTTTTATTGCTGGAGATGATTGTTGTATCACCCCTGTGAATTTTTATTCTTACATATTCAATTTTTAATAAGTGTTTGCATGATGTCGGTTGTTGGATTTTAGTTTTGACAGGACAGAAAGATTTTGCTTTTGAGACAAAATGTGTAATGTTTTTGGTTATTCAAAGATTTTCATGTCTCTTGATCCTTGCGGTTATAATTATTTTTATCCAGGTTTCAATCAAGTTAATTATTCTTCATATGCCTTGGAAATGAGTAGTAACAAGAAAAAGTTCATTTTAATGTTCTAGACATAGCCATGTACATGTTTTCATGGCACCAGAAGTTATGAAGTACCGCCATCTATATTGGCAATAAATACAGTCATCTAAATCTTGTCGAAAGCTCTGGTATTCTTTTTACCTCATTGAATGTAGATAACGACTTTTGATAGAAATAATTTTTTTCTTGCTGAATTTTTTGCTATTAAGATATTACCATCACTTGCCTATTTTTCCTGTATCCTGCCTCTTTTTTTGATCATCTGGGTTAAGAATATTGCCTTCATTAAGTTTCTCAACAAAAGAACTTAGTGAGAAGCTTCCAGGATGAGTGGCTTCTGTCTTTCGCTTAGTTTTCTGGACCCAAAGCACCTCTAAGTGGTTGCATACCCCTTAATGTGCCCTTACTCTTGAGTTTAAGTTTTGTATCTTAGGTAGTATGATGGAATTGTGTCCTCTTAGATCCTAGGAAAAGCATGGAGTACAGTCTTGTTGGATGAAAATATTATGGTCTTATTATTTGATTTGTATTTTGTCATGTGAGTCCTTATTTGTCCAACTCATATGTCCTGTTGGATCCTTCTTTTAGATTACTATCCAGATTGGCCTCTCATTTTTCAAACTTTCCTAGCTAAATAATTTCGTTTGAGAAGTGTGCATTAGTTTTCTCTCTTTTTCCAAGCAGCAGTATTTATTTCATGATTTGTCACAATTAAATATACTGTTGGTCTAATTATATGATGATTCAATTAATTTCTAGGAAGTTGGCTTTCTTCAACGAGTCTTGACTCGGACTTTGCATGAACCTGATGTTCGGACAATTTTCAGGTAAAGTTTCGCATTTTAGAACTATTAGTATACTCTTGTTTATTCTAATGGTTTATTTTGGCAATTTTTTTGCAGTATGAAGGAATAGTTTATTAATAGAAAATGCTTGTTCTAGTACCAGAGCAGGGGCAAAAAATGAACAACCAGACAAACAGAAATTCAAAAAAAAGAAAAAAGGAAAAAAACCAGAACACCAAGTCCATGAACTCTTAAAATCAGGAAAAACCAGAATCAGTAGAAGATTCAGATCTTTCAAATGGTCTCTTATTTTGTTCCTTCCAAATGCCCCACAAGAGGCAAAGAGTCTACACAGTATTTTGTTTATCATTGATGTAAATGCAATTTCTTTCATCTTGTGCTTGATTATATCTTAGTCCTTTAAATGATGTTGAAGATTACCCCTTGAAATTCTTTTGTTACTTTATGTTGTTCCACCATTTCCTTTCCTCCTTTGTTTGCCCTATTGGCTCCTGATTGCGCTATGACTATCGCTACAGAGTGCATCAGTAGTTTTTCCTGTAAGTCCATTAGACTTATCCATTTTTGTGCCAATGGTTAAGAGATTGCTGTCACACCTATATGCTTTCTGTGGAAAATTTTCACAATTAGTTTTGAATGTTGGGGAGATATCTTCATAATGAAGTTGTTTCCTTCAACCTCACCATTTATTATCTTGAATGTAGCTAAAATCATGCACTGTGATATTCTTCCCCGCGAAAAATAGAGCAAGCATCCAAGCTCTAATCTCTTCCTCTATTCTCCTAACTAGAGTTTGATGGAAGACATTCGAATGATAGTTGACCAATGGGCTGTAACATGAAATTATCTGGCGTCATATTCTGTTGTCTCCTAATCGTTAGATTAATGATCTTGGAATCTTGGAGCGGCAGGCACATTGTTAACTTTCTAGAGCCGTATATAAGTAGCTGTTCTTTCATCATTAACCCATGCAATAATATAATGGAATTAGTTCTGTTACCCAATGTCTTCGTTTGCAGATTGCACCTCATTCTTTTGGGGTTCATTGTTTCCTTTCTGCAGTATAAGAGATCGTAGAGTGTTCATATCATGTGTTCAACTACTTGATTTGTTGCGTCTTGCTGTAGGCAAGTGGTCTCTATTTTCCATTCACAAATATCGGAAGTATTTTACAACGCATTAAAAAGTTCAGAAGTAAACTCTCCAGATGCAAAGAAGAGGTAATGGCTTCTTACTCAAATTTGATATGTTATTTATATCTAGTTCCTGTTTATTTCCTATGAATAGTTATCCTCACTGTCTCATGGACACACTGTTGCCCAATTTTTTCTCTATATTAAAACACCAGGCTTTGTCGGGATACACAACACATCTTAGGATGCATTCGGTCGTTGCCTGCTGGAGACTTGAGTGAATCTACCACTCCTAACTGGGGGAGACTTGATGAGTTCTTGGCTGAAAATTTTGGCACTGAAACTGGATCGGATGTACAGTGAAATTATTGTTTTCCTTTTTTTCCGGAATTTAAGGACAAACTATATTTGAGGAGCATTTTGGAGATGAGGCATTCTTTCTTTGCTTTGGTGATGAGGTAACAGGTGAGTTATCTCCGTCCCCTATTTTGATCTGTTGAATGCACATTCAAAATTATCTAGCAAATGCTTTTTCATTGGAGTTTTTGAGCATTTTCCAGTATTAGGCTTAGATACTATTTTTTAGTTGCTGCATATTTGCTGGCATAGAAGGACATCTAGTCATTGAGAGTTCACCTTGATAGGTTCAGACGTCTATAGGATGGCACCAATTACCCTTGGTTTTAGAGCTCACTAATCTTTCCCTTTAACTTTTGGTAGCATTGTGAAAAGCAAGGACCCTAGCATGGCAATGAGGTCTTAGTACTGTAATTGTTGGACCCCTTAAGATATACTTGAACCCATTTACTTACTATATAACATGGAAGTAAACAAATTTCAAACCCTTAATGATGGTGCAATCACAGTAAATGCCTATTTCAACTCATGCAACTTGTTCTTCTACTTTGTTGGGTGGATAATGGTGAACTTTTGTGACTTGTAGCTGTCCAAGCTAAACTTGTCGGATCAGATAATCTTCAACTGAACTGAAACTGTAGCCAAACCAAGTGAGGGATCAATAACTAAACTGATCCATTTAATGAATGTTTGGATCAGTTTACCTTATGTAATAGATTTGCAGATTTGCCCGTTGAGGGCGAATGTCTGAAGTGGTGCTATTACTCTTCAAATAGTTTTGTCTACCTTGCATAATTGATCTTGGCTTGTTCCATGAAAGATTCTAGCTAAACCTAACGTTGGATTGGGTCATAGATTTCATGTTCCCTTTTCCAGTAAAAAACATATGAATGTCAAGTAATTTGGGTCATGAAAGTAGGGTCTGACTGACTGCTGCTGTCAGTAATTGAGGTTTCTTCAAAGAAATAAATTTGAGTCCATATGAGCGAATTTCAAAGTGGGAAATTGTGACATTTTTATATTTTGTTCCAGCAAACAAACAATTCCCCTTACATAGAATGTTAATCTCCAATACAGCAGGGCCTGTTCATATGTCCCACGCATAAGAAGCACCAAAAGCATTCATCGCTTTCATCTTTATACAGCTTCACATAAAATAATCCTCTGGCAGTTACAAATATTGGGCTCTAGAGATTTTAAGCTATTATTTTTTATGACTTGCAGGTGTCTGATTGTTATATATTACTCCATCTGAATTATTAATGCATTGGAACGGTGGAGCTTTATTGGTACATTTTTTAGCAACCAGACTGAGAATATGATCCTTATGGCTACTAGGAAGTGATATCTTCCGTGAAATTGGAATTTGTAAACATATAGAGGTTTCTCTTTTAGACTATAGGGCGACAGAACTGGTAATATCAAGTAGATTTTTTTCCTTTCCAGGTGCATAGAAGGCATTTCTTGATATTGTATCACTATCTGTACTACTCATTTTTCGATATGATGAATGATAATTTTGTCACTCCTATGTTCCAGTATAAGTTAATGTATACCTTGTATCTTATAATAACTCCTTGTGGCATTATTGCTGTATAAAAGCCTGATGGGCAACTCGTTTGATACATACGAACCTAAAATGTAACTGGGGCTTCATTCTTTGAACCATTAAATGTTGCTGTCTTTCACCGGTGATGGCAATGTCAATGTGTGTTTCGAGTGGATGTCCAATTGCCTTGGCACTGAAGGCTTTCAATGACTTTACGATGCTATTTATCCATTTCGGCCTCACTAATTTTGAGGGAGTTCACTTTTTGATCCTTATACTTTAATTACAACTTCAGTCTTCCTACTATTCTTTGGTGACAATGTTGGTCCTTCCATCAAATTTCTGTTCAAAACTTATCGATGATTGTCTGTCCCGGCTGTTGACATGCGGCACTTACGTATACCAGCCTTTTTTAAGCAAATAAAATTTTTGGTCCTGTGCTCGGGGGCGAGCGCCAAGTTCGGTTCCACTCGAAACCTGAGTAAAACTGGCTTGAATTGACTTGTTCAAGGCCGGTTCTTAAGAGAACTGATTTGGTTCCCAGTTTCGAGAACCTATAACTGGCTAAGGACCGGTTTGGTTCTCGATTTTAAGACCTGAACCACCTATGCAACCCGAACCACCTATGCAACCCGGGAATGAGTTCAAACCAGTGTTTTACCCTACAACATAAGTATTGACACAAATGCATAGAGACAAAAATCCTCAACAGAATGCCCTAGATTTGTTAGCAGTCACAGCCGCGGCACTGAATCGCCATTGCAAACTCCGAGAGTGGCTACTCCAGAGAAGTGAATCGAGGAAATTTAGCACCCAGGAGCGAGTTCACTCGGCTGTGGACGAAACAGAGTTGTTCGAGTTCGAGTGCTCCAAGCTGGGCAAGTTGGTCAAGTGCCTCTTCTAGATACTCTGCTCTCTCGTCTGTTTCACCACCTTCGCTCAATTCCTAAACGAGCGCCACGAGCGCGCCGAGCACCATGTTGTCGCCAAGATCTCAATTTTGCTAGAAAAAGTAGATCCTCGATCCCTCGACCTTCAGGATGAGAAGGTAATTTCTTATATCAATCGCCTTCTCATTTTCTATGTTATCTTTTCCTGACGTCTGATTAGGAGGTAAGTAGGAGGATTTCTCAGAATTTTGAGCTTATCAGCAAAAGAGCACGATTGAAACCTAGTAAAGATCACTTATTTTGTGAAACGTACGATTTTTAAGCTTGTGAAGAAAGAGATCATAGAGGATATAGTGGAGGAGGAAAGTGAGAAAGGTGAAGAGGAAGTGCTGGGCTCAAGCTAGATCTGTGCTTTGGGTCGGTTCTTAATTCCAGGCTTAGAACCGATCACCTCCAATTGTATTGATAGAATTGAACAACTTTAGTTCTACTACTTTGTTTTAGTAAAAAACGAGTCTCAATCTTTTTTTCAACGAAAACTTATTTATTTTCCTCTCATTTCCATTGAAATCTTTTCGAAGTGCCAATTCGAAATCAACTATTAGTTGCTGATTCCTATACTTATGAATGTGCCTATTCAGATTGAGAGTCCTATTCAATTTAATTCTATTGTATGTAGTAATTAGGGGTGTATTGGTTCTAGGTACATAGGGTTGAAGCTGCCTTGTCTACGACCCTCAGCCCCAGCTTGTAGCCCTTGCGAGGACCGCGACCCTCATTGGCGGCCAGTGAGGGCTTCACGGCCCTCGCCTATTGGCCAATGAACCTCGCTAGAACATCGCCAGCCACATTGGGGAAAGAATAAGGAGGAAGAAGGAAAAAAAGAAAAAGGGAAAATAAAAATAATAAAAAATAAAATAAAATTGGAGAAAATAAAAAAAATTATTAAAAATTGCCATGTTAGCGATGGCACCAGGTGACGTTCACGTTAATGCCAACCAGCTAAAATTGACTCGAATCAACTGAATTGGTACCAATTTCTCCAAACGAGATTTACAAATAGAGAATGATGAAAGAAAAATTTTTTTTTTTTTTTTTTTTTTTTCGGGCGAGCAAAGAAATTTTTTAATGGATCACACTCGATGGCTTCAATGCTACGTTGGAATGATAGGATTTAACATATAAGTAGCAAAGTGACTAGAATGAAATTTTAAAACCATATCACGACACAGCTTTATTCTCGTTATTCTGTACTTTAATTTTAAAAAAACTTATCCCACTAATAGTAAATTAATATATAAGGTTAATACATAAATATTAAATGTGTATAAATCATTGACCTAGACATATTTTTCTGTAGCAGTAAATAAAACCACAATGATCCACTGATTTTTTTATTTTGTTTTTTTCAAAATTCTCGTTTTGTAGCCATACTTGATTTTAACCAAATAACATGAGGAAAACTTCAAGTGAAAAATCTATCACTATTGCTCTTGAATTTAGCTCTCTAGAGAAAAGCAACTTTTTATTTGCTCCTTCAGCATAAAACAAAGATATATTCAGTGCCATTTCCCTGTCCAAAGCATCAGATGCAATTGACGTCGACCTTGACCGGAAAAGCAAACCAACGACTTGCATAGCTGACTCATATCTCTCCACGATCCGAACGCCATGTCACACGACGTTGACCTAGACCTGAAAAGCCAAGCAGCCACGTGCATGGCCAGCTAATGTCTCCACGATTTGAAGGCCTGTGAGCTTTAATGATTTGGTCGATCCGGAATCCAAGGTTGATTTTATCAGGAACGCGATTCACGTTGTGATGTTACAATTAGTTCTAGGAATTTCCAAATTTATTTGAAACGTGAATAGAGACTTGTATTGAGGATTCAGGTTGTTCACGTTGTGATGTTACAATTAGTTCTAGGAATTTCCAAATTTATTTGAAACGTGAATAGAGACTTGTACTGAGGATTTAGGTTGCCTCTGTGTAACTTCTATTGCTCCATCCCTGCTGGGAGCATAGAACCCGTTGCTAAGTAGGATTAATGATAAAAAAGATTGTTTGATTAATGTAAATTTCTCAACTTCCTTAGTAGATATTGAAAAATAGTTAAAGTTTTCTTCGACAAATATATTAAAGTAAAAATGGTTCTGTCATCATAGAACTTTACCCTACAACTGTTATTGGAGAATTAAAGTAGGAATATATCGACAAGAGACTTTATAAAAGCTGTCTCCATGTCTGTTAAATTTCAAACAGCATCGTATGAAATTCCATAAAAAAAGGTGTCAATTTTGGTGTGCCTTTCAAAGTTGGACCCTGTAGAAAGTCTTTTGCCTAAAGACACTTTTCTGAGAATTTCACCGACCATGATGAACCTATATCTTTCGTTTATAATTTTTCTGTGATCTTAAATTGTAATTTCAAGATTTCATTCAATGTGATACCTCACACTCATGTTATTTTCAAGTTTTAGTTCATGTGGTCTGTGAAATTCTAAATAGATGCAAGAAATTAATTCATGTGAATTGTCCTAACTTAGTTCTATATCTTGATGTGTAAAACAGTTGCTGCCTCAAGCTAAAAATTTTTGGGGAAAATTTCAATGAAGACTGTTTTATTTTCGTCGTTATGACATGATAGAGCAGCTCATTTTGTGACAAGGGTATTCCAATCTTTGGTTCACAATGACCACAGTTACTTGAGGAATTATGATGCAATCATCTCATGCAAGTGGATTGGACCAGCTGCCGTCATCTCCCCCCCGGCGGGGGAAAAAACAATGAAGAAAGCCATCTTTATTCTCCTTATATTCCCCCGAACCCATCAAATTAATTCATGAAAACAAAAGAACATTTTAAGAGAGCCGAAGGAAGAAACATGGTCATTTATAAGCTTCTCCTGAGAGTTGTGGTTCTTGGGGCTTTACTGAGTCCATACCACAATTACATAACAGAAGCTGTTGATTCAATGACAAAGCCCGGATGTCGAAGTACTTGCGGAAACCTCTCTATTCCATACCCCTTCGGATCAGCCGATAGTGATCCCCATTGCCACATCGATCCTCCCTCATTCAAAGTCGTTTGTGATAACTCTTCCAATTCTCTCATACCTTACATGAGTAGAAGAGACGGAAAAATATTAGACTTGCAAATACTCGACATTTCGCTTGAGTCCCACGAGGTGCGAGTAAGCGTTGCGACCAGTCCAGTCTGCAATGACTCTTCCGGGGATGATTCGTCGAGCATTAACGTAACCCTAGGTCTAGGTGATTTCCCTATATCCAGTACCAAGAACAAGTTCACTGCCGTCGGTTGTGACATATCGGCCACCTACCAAGACCTCCAGGGCAAATTCTCTTCCGGGTGTTTTTCTTCGTGCGGCCATTTTTTAAACATCAGCAGCGGGTCTTGTTCGGGTATTGGTTGCTGTGAGACATCTATCCCTAGGGATACCTTCGGCTACAGCATCAACATTCGTAGATATTACAGTCGTCGGTGGTATCGCTCGGATATCATTCCTTGCAGCTTTGCCTTCATCGCAGAAATTGGCTCCTATAACTTCTCTGTTGGCGATCTTAAGCAGCTTAAATATATTGAGTCCACTCTAGTTCTCGACTGGGCAATAGGGAATCAAACATGCGTGGACGCCAAGAAGAACAGCACGAGTTACATGTGCAAAAACAACACCGTCTGCACTGACGCCGAAAACGGATCTGGATACAAGTGCACTTGTTTAGAAGGTTACCAAGGCAATCCTTACCTCACGAATGGTTGTCATGGTACGTTGATAACATAATATTTAGCATGTCTTTTTTATTGATATGATCTCAGAAGGTTAGATACATTTGATGCGCGTGTTTAATTTGTGTAGATATTGATGAATGTGCGTATCCAAAGAAATACCCATGTAAGGGAGAATGCCACAATGTTGATGGAAGTTATACATGTTCATGTCCAAAGGGTTATCATGGTAATGACAAGAATGACGGTGGAGATGGACGAATGTGTATTGCTAATCATTCAAATTTAATGGAGATTTTGGTTGGTAAGTTCTTTCATTTTACTTGAAGCACCTGACTCAAAAAATATATTGTTTTAGCTTATTTCAAAAATATATAATTTGATCTCGTTGTGGTGTAGGAGAAACTAGTTTTTTTTTTTGGTCGAAAGGTGTGGAGAAAATGAATTATTCACAGTTTCGCCCAAATTTTCTTCCTGTCCTTTCTTGGAAAATCAAAATGAAACCTTCTATATCCTTCTTACTGAAGTTTCCATGCAAACGATAAATGAGATTATTCGATATATTGAGTACATCACGTGTTGTGAAGTGCGTCACAATTGAGCTTTCTTAAAATTCAAAAATATATTAATTTCCCACATGTATACGTCTGTATACTTAGAGCTCTTTTGACGTGGTGACCTTGAGCTTTAGGTAAATGTAAAACATCTCTGAATAATTGAGATCATGACACGAATATTAAACGCACAGTTTTACGACATGTGCGACTTCAGAATAAAATCGGAGGGAGCTCGCCTGTCTCACGCAACCAGAGTTCTGTTGTGACATGATAGGTACACCCGACAACCTGATCGAAAGTGGGTTGCTCAACCTGACGACCTATCTTTAGTTCAGCAAGTTAATGTAGCCCAAAGTCGGCTACTCAAATAATAGGATCGGGAGAGTGACTTACACGTACGAAAATTTAATCACAAAATTGAGTAGACATTTCTGTTCTGCGTAAATTCAGGAAAATGGGCATAACTTTGTTAATTCAGATCAGAATGACCTGATTCCAAAGTCAAAAGAGTGGAAACTCAAAGATCTATAACATTTGCGTTTTGAGTTTTCTCAAATAAGTACTATAGGCTTGTTGAATTTTGATGGAAGTGGGTGAAACGTGGTTGGAAAGAATGAAGAAAGGATAGGAACTTCAATAGTTGTTCTTCTAGGCCTCCAAGGAAGTTGAAATGGCATCAATTCTTCAAGATTGATGGCTGCAACTCTTCAAGAATGTAGGCTTTAAAAGCCTTGACTCTTCAAGGATGGAGTGAAAACTCTTCTAGGTTTTCAAGGGGTTTGAACTCTTCAAGATTCAAAGGACTTGCACTAAGCAAATTTTCATTAATCAAATTTGGCCTCCATTTTACATAGGTTTGACGACCTTTAATGGAAATACAAAAGATGAGCAAGCGACTAAAGTCAAGTCTAGAAATTATAAGTTACATAGAAACTAGGAGCTATTAAATATACAGCATTTTCAATGCTTGTGGTCATCCCAAAGTATCTTGATGCAAGCTCGATACATGGGAAATGACAAAATATTTATGACAATGTCAAAGATGAGGATTAATTGATGAGGGACTTTCGATGAGAGTGTCATCAATCTTGAATGCACACTGATCTTCTTGGATGAATGAGTGGGTTTTGAATACGGGCTACATCACAAGTACTTGATGATGAACAACCCACGTGGTAGGAAAGAGAACTGGTCAAAGCATGTAGTAGTTTATTGATCTTTTTGCCCAACCTTCACTTGGTCCATTGCTCTAGAATTCAAAATAATGTTGCGGATTGAGTCGTTAAAGCCCAAACCCGCAACACTCTTCTTTTAAATTGGGTCCCATTACCCTCGCCCCATCTGTTGGACTTGTATGCTCTAAAGCATATCTGATGTATCCATTTAAAATTCCTTGTTGAAATGAAATGGTCTTTTACCGACTGAAAATAAATAAATAAATAAATAAAGGGGGGCAAAGTTGGTGGTCGCAGGAGCAGTTGTTGGCACATTGTTGAGGACTTGTGTTGGCGAAAACCGGTGGAGACGGACACTTACGGTTGGCAATTTTATGGTTCCAAGAGGAATCTTTGTTGAAATAGATTGTTATCATAAAAGAGGTGTCTCTTGGTTAAGAGAAGATATGACTTTTGATTAAAAGAAAATGTGACTCTTGGTTATGAAAAGAGATGACTCTTGATCCTAAAAAGAGGTTATCGGTGATTATGAAAGGAAGTTATTTTTGACATGAAGAGTGGTGATGGTTGGGATAAGGTGTTGATTGGTTGTCTATGAATAGAGAGCAATTTACATAGTATTTATAATTACCACAACTGTTCATAAATACTTCTTCAAAACTCTCTTTTCTTCTCATTTCCAAATGTAACTTTAACACATTCAAAGTGAAATTCCAAAAGAGTATTTGAGTAATCGTTGAACTCGTTAGTCTATAGCTTTAGTGCATACCTTGGTGGTATATTTGTCATAAACCCGGCAACGATAATGGTGGGGGCAAATAATACCTTAAGGTGATCATCATCATGCATCAAAGTATCATTGATTTATTACTACTTCTCTATCTTCATCAACAATCAAATTTCTCAAATAATCTTTGTCATGGAGATGGAGACATCAGTTGAATCAAGTGCTCACAATCTAAACAAATTGCAAATCGATTCTTATGATGGGACTAATTTCCATCCGTTGGAAGGACAATATGATTATTCTTTTATCTGAATTATGTATTTTCTACATCCTGACCCCAACTTGCCTACTATCCCTAAGCCAAAGAATGATGATTCTGATGAAATCAAAGCTGTAAGGAAAATGCATGAGGATGATGAAAGGAGGTGTTGTGGAAGAATTCTCAATGCTTTGTCAAATTGTCTATATGAAACTTTCCGATCTTACACAAATCATAGAGACATTTAGAGTGCCTTGCAGACCAAATACAATACCGACAAACAAGATATTGATAGATTAATTGCTTTGAAATATTTTGAATTTACCACGATTAATGGAATTTTTACTTGTAAGCAAGTGGAGGAACTTCAAATATATGTTGCCAAACTCAAAGATCTTATGATTGAAGTTTCTGAACCTCTTCAACTTGTTGCAATTATTTCAAAATTGCCTTCAACTTGGAATGATTATCGAAAGAAACTTCTCCATACAACTGAGAACGTGACTATAGATAATTTGATAGAACACATTTGAATTGAGGAAGGTTCTCAGAAACGGAGGCTAATTATGTGAAAGAAGTCGCAAATAAGGTGCATTTTCTTGAGAATGGCAACATGCATAGAGACAGAGAAAATAAGAGGGGAAACAAGAGAAAGTTCATTGACACCACCAACATCAACAAGCTTGCAACAACAGCACATTCAAGATTGACAAGTCTTGCTTTTACTGTGATGAAAAATGCCACTACAAGAAGGAGTGCCACTATTGAAAAAAGCAAAAATTGAAACAACAAAAAATATTGTGGAGCAAAACACCAATAGATTAGCTGCTATGGTCTTTGAATTGCAAATTTGGCTGGTGACTGAATTAAACATGCCAACTATGAATGATTCAAAGGATTAGTGGTTTGATTTTGGTGCAATTGGGCATGTCTGCAATGATAAGAAATAATTCAAATCTTATTCACCTGTGGAGAAGGAACAACATGTGTTGATGGGAAATCATAATATTGAAGTTGTTCTAGGGACATGCACAGTTGAACTGCAATTCACTTTTGTAAAGAAATTGACTTTGATCAATGTGCTATATATGTTTCTAATATTCGTAAGAATCTTGTATTAGCAAATTTGTTGTGCAACAATGGAATTAAGGCAGTGTTAGAAGTTGATAAGCTTATCTTGTCTAAGTATGGGATGTTTGTTGGGAAATGGTACTCTTGTAATGGAATGTTCAAATTAAGTATTAATGAGAATTTCATTTCTATTTTTATGTTTGAGTCATCTTCCTTGTGGCATAATAGATTATCACATATTGGATATAGTACTTTAAAATTTATGAATATAATCGGTATGATATCATGTGATAATTTGGATAAAAAGGATATTCATATGCTAGTTGTCCAACTAGCACAATTGATAACAAGTCAATATCTAAATGGGTTTTCAAGCTTGCAAATGGTGCAGTCTCTTGGAAATCAAAGAAGCAAACATTTAGCGGGTGCATGATAACCAAAATTTCTGTTCCAGAAATAATTTTTCTATTCCGCACTGCTTTTACGGAATAGAAACATGTTTGATAAACCTACTCAGTTTTTCTATTTCTGAATAGATTTCTATTCCGAAATTGATTTGGAAGAGAAATCGAAATAAAAATTTTCTACTTTTGATTTCGGAAGAGAAATCGAAATAATTTCTCCCATTAAACCCTAATTTCGGTGAGTCCTCCCTCATCTCCTCTATGTCTCTGCCTCCTCCTCCTCTTCCGCCTCTCCTCATTTTATTAAAAATAAAAATAAAAATATTCATTTTATTCATTTAAAAATAAAAATAAATTTGTTTTAATAAATTTATTAAAAATAAATAAATTATTTTTATTTATCATTTTATTTTTTGTTTATTAAAAATAAATTTATTAAATTTATTAAAAATAATTTATTTATGATAAATAAAAATAATTTATTTTATTAAAAATAAATTTAATAAATTTATTTTTATTTGCCTTAAGTGTTTTGCCAAATAAGTTTTTTTATTTTTTATTTTTATTCATTTTAAAGTAAATTTATTCGTAAAATAAAATAAAATAGAATAAATAAAATAAATTTATTTTTAAGGATATATTTATTTTAAAATAAAATGATATTTTTATTTTATTTTTTTATGATTTATTTTATTTTATTTTATTTTATTCTTTATTTTTTTGGTTACTAAATCATTTTTATTTTTATTTTTTATATTAAAGGTCGTCGCCGTTGCCGCCGCCGCCGTTCGAAAGGAAGAAATTTTGTGTCGTTATCAAACGGTTATTTTTGCTTAGAAACTCTTCTAGAAATAGAAATAGAAAAATCTATTTCTTCCGAAATTATTTCAAACAGAATGGTTGTCATGCGCGCCTTATAGTCCATTCAATGATGGAATGTGAATTTATATCACTATCGGTGACAAATAAAGAGGCTGGATGGCTGCAGAATTTGCAATTGGATATAGAGTTGTGGTCATTACCAATGGCAGACATATCTTTACATTGTTATAATTATGCAACTATGTCTAAAGCATACAATACAATATACAATGGAAAATTTAGAAATATTAGTTTGCGACATAAGAATGTTTGACAATCAATTACTGATGGAGTTCTTTTAATAATTTACATTTGGACGAATAATAACTTGGCTTATCCATTTACTAAGGGTCTCTCGAGAGGTTTAATAAGTAGCATTGAAAAGGGGAGAAGGATACTAGAAATATCAAAACTTGTGTATGACGCTCACTTTATTATCAAAAATTTCTTTTGGATCACTTAAGTGTCAAATTTTTTGAAAAACGATCTTTTCAGTGCCAACTTCAGTCTATTTAGCCAGGAATCCGATGTGGCTCGTCGGAGAGTCTAGTCAGCATCTAAACCCTAAAATGACATTGTCTAGTACCTTTCTATCAAATAAGAACCTTAAATCCTCAAATTGAAAGAGAACCCCCCTCAAAAAATAAATAAAAATTAAACCCTAATTAGCCATTGAACCCAAATTCACTCCCTATTTCAATTTGCCCCTAAAATTGAGTTTGAGACACCTAGAGTGCCAAAACTTAGCACAGGGGAAAACTTAAGTGCCAAAAGTTAGGAAAGTGACACTTAAGTGTCAAAATCGGAGCAAAATGGATTACTTAAGTGCAAATAATGAGAAAATCTAACCAAAACGATAATGTGACGATTTTCTGGCAAGCTAAGTGCAAAACAATATCGTTTTACATGTTGACGTGGCTAGACAAGTGCCAAAATGACATCATTTTACTACTAACATAGGTATATAATTAATATAAAAATTAATTAAATTAAATTTAAAACCAAATTAAAAAAAAGGGAAGCAGGAAGATGAACAACAGCCGGCGGTTGAGGGCTCGCTCTCGCCGCCGCGCTTCTTTCCTTTTTTAAATTTAATTTAATTAATTTTTATATTAAAATTCATTAAGTGCCAAAACAACGTTGTTTTTGTGTTTTTTTTTTGCTGAGTTAGCTTTCTAGTAAGTCACGTAAGAGAGCAAAATTAATAAAAAATTGCCACATAGAATTTCCGGTTAGGTTCGTTGGATGTGATACTCAAGTGTCCCATTTTTCAAAAAAAGTGACACTCAAGTGTTACTTTCCTAATTTTTGGCACTTAATTGTCTCATTGTGCCAAGTT
This sequence comes from Eucalyptus microcorys, assembly GCA_014182515.1. Lineage (NCBI taxonomy): Eukaryota > Viridiplantae > Streptophyta > Magnoliopsida > Myrtales > Myrtaceae > Eucalyptus > Eucalyptus microcorys. The sequence continues at coordinate 21,169,304 of CM024566.1, read as the reverse complement.
TTGGCACTTGGGGTGTTCTTTTACCCCCTAAAATTAATAGCTCAATCTTGGAAATAGAGAGCAAGAGCTTCAATAGTAGCTCATAATCGCAATTTTTCCCCTTGCGAGCCCTAATTTTCTCTTACGAACCTTAATTTTTCCCTTATGAACCCTAATTTTTCCCTCCAATTGAGCGACACGGAGAGAGAAATGCATCTTCACCATGGGTGATGAGCAAGTGACGGCGAGCAGATGGCGAGCGAGGACGGGCATGCGTCGACAAGCAAGTGACGACGAGCAAGTAACAGGGAAAGATGTGACAAGGCCAACCTTTTTACTAAAGTTCAAATGACATCACTTTTGCCCTTGATGGTGTGTGACGTCGTTTTGTTTATTACCCAACCACATTGAACTAAACGACATCGTTTCGTACGTCTATGTGGATTGGGTTCTTAAAAATATAAGATATGTCACTTATAATATAATTTTTATTTACAAATGCCACATAATCAATTTGATTGTAATTTCTTACTGTTCGCACTTAAGTGATTGTTTTTTCTCCAATTTGGCACTTAAAAGAACTGGGGAAAACTTTTGGCACTAAGTGAACGCTTACACAAGCTTTGGTACTTCCAATGTCTTTCTCCCTATTGCCAGGGGAATGGGTCTTAGACCAATTGGTAATAGTCAAGGATAGTGGAAACCAGACTTTATAATTTCTAATAAAATTATTAAAGTTAAATGCATAACAACAACATATTGTGACTTGACAGTGGCTAAGTACAGAGGCTCAAGATTAGTACTCATGAAAAGTTAGGAGAGTCGGTGTAAGAAAACACTCTTAATGAAATTTAAGGTTTTAGTAAAGCAATGCTAAGATAACAAATTTAGGAACTTTAACTATATGAACATAAGAAGTGGTACCACTTCTAACAAAAGTCGGATGAACTTTTGTAAATGTTCATGAATGCAAGAGGAGCACAAGGCCATAAAAGTGCTTAGGCATAGGAAATTTCTAATCGAACGTGTATAAATTCATATGTGTGATAAATTTGATTAAAAAGTGAAATCATGGTTCGAAATTTTATCTACCACTAATTTCGTCAAACTAAATGAAGGTTCAAATCTTATCATATACTTTCTGGTATGCATGAATTTACATAAATTTGTGTAGATAACAAATTAAGTGAGGATTGTTGAAATAGTTTGTTACCACAAAAGAGGTGTCTCTAGTTAAGAAAAGATGTGACTTTTGATTAAGAGAAGACATGACTCTTGGTTATGAACCTCGGTCGTAAAAAGAGGTTATGGATAGTTATGAAATAAAGTTATTCTTGACATGAAGAGTGGCGATAGTTGGGATAAGGTACCTATTCCCAAGAGATGTGTTGATCGGTTGTATGTGAATAGATAATTTACATATTATTTATAATAACCACAACTGTTCATAAATGCTTCTTTAGATCTCTCTCTTCTTCTCTTTTTCATACATGCAACTTTAGCACATTTAAGGTGAAATTATAAGAGAAATTGAGTAATTGTTGAACTCGTTTCTCTGTGACTTTGGTGTATATTCTGAAGGTATATTTGTTCTAAATCCGACAACAACAATAATGAGGACAAATAATACCTTAAGAACGGTGATCATCATCACACATCAAAATTACTATTTCTCTGTCTTCATCAACAATCAAATTTTCTCAACAATCCTTACTTCATAGTCCCAAATAAAATTAGTGAAAACACAAGACCAATGGATTTTTGGCAAAATATATGTGCTTTGCCCCACCTCATTGCATTCCCTAAGTGCGTGTGCAATTGCTTCTTTTTCTAGAGTCCCCTTTTCTCAAATGAAGCAAGCGGTAAAATTAAGAAGGTGATTGATTTGTTTTTTTGTCGAAGGAAGGTGATTGATTGAATTGTTGATTTGCATGTGTTTTTTTTTTTTTTTTTTTAAATTATCAAAAAATTCTTTAAATTATTCTACGGTAATCAATTCAGCTCTACACCTTTCAATTGTGCTAATTTATTCCAAAAACATTTTGATAACTTATCAATTTAGTCATAAACCTTTCAATTATGTTAATTAAATCTTAAAACTTTTGATGATTTGCCAATTTAATTCTTTTGGCCAATGACGTGGACAATTTTCGCAAATTTTTGAACTTTTTTTTTCTTCTCTTTTTCCTTGTCCCTTTTTCCCTCCATCGGCCAAAGTTCGCTGGCCTTGGGCGAGGGCAACCTAGGCCTAGGCTGGCGAGGGCCAACCTCGCCGATCGAGGTGCAAGTGTCCCTCACCTGAGGCTTGTGACTATGGCCTTTGCCTGAGGCCAATAGAGAGAAAAAGGGAAAAAAAATCATAAAATTAACAAAATTGCAAAAATAATCCACGTTAGCATCGGTTGTACCACGTAGAATGGTTAGTGATTTTTGGCCAAAATTGGCCGAAATGACTAAATTGACAGATTGTTAAAATGTTTAAGACTAAATCGTCAAATCATTAAAATGTTTATGATTAAATTGCCACAATCGAAATGTTTAGGACTAACTTGGCAAGTTATCAAAAGGTTTAAGACTAAATTGAAATAATTGAATGGTTTATGACTGAATTGACTGCCGTATACTGAGTTTAGGACTTTTTAGACAATCTTATTTGTAATTTCATAGTCTATGCTTTTAACAATTTGATTGCATCTTTGTTTCTCACCCATAAATGATGCATGATATTTTCGAATTATTTTGTTGAGCTAATCCTCCTTTTTGTCTCACTCTCTTCAAAGCTTAAACGCACTTTTTAAATTAGTGGAAGCTAATTTGTTGACGGTGAAGAGGAAATTGGTTACGTAGCAATTCCCGTTGACTTTTTTGGACACAGGAGTAGGCACGGGTACCGGAGCCATATTGTTGCTTTTGCTTTGTCGGTGGTTGAACAAATACATCAAAAGAAGGCGCAAGGCAAAACTCAAGCAAAAATTCTTTAAACGTAATGGCGGATTTCTATTGCAACAATGTCTATTTTCTATTGAAGACAATCATGTGGACAAAGGCAAGTTATTCGCCTCAAAGGAGTTAGACAAGGCTACAGATCATTTCAACGAGAATCGAATATTGGGTCAAGGTGGTCAAGGAACTGTTTACAAGGGAATGTTGATAGACGGAGCGATCATTGCAGTCAAGAAATCCAAAGTTATTGATGCAAGACAAGTCAAACAGTTTGTCAATGAAATCGTTATTCTCTCTGAAATCAATCACAGAAATGTGGTCAAGCTATTAGGATTCTGTTTGGAGAGTGAAGTCCCTCTTCTGGTATATGAATATGTCCCCAATGGAACTCTCTACTCCTATCTTCATGATCTAGATGAAGAATTTCCCATCTCGTGGGAAATGCGATTAAGAATTGCTAGTGAAGTTGCCGGGGCTCTTTCATATTTGCACTTTGATGCAACCATACCGATTTATCATCGTGATATCAAATCATCAAATATACTTTTGGATGAAAAATATCAAGCCAAAGTGGCGGATTTTGGAGCTTCCAAATTGATTCCCATTGACCAAACACACTTGACCACAATGGTGCGAGGAACCTTTGGATACTTGGACCCTGAGTACTACCAAACAAGTCAATTTACAGACAAGAGCGATGTCTATAGCTTTGGGGTTGTTCTGGTCGAGCTACTAACTGGAGAAAAGCCAATTTCTCAACTAAGGGTAGAAGAGGACAGAAATCTAGCCTCGTACTTCATCATTTCGATGGAGGAGAATCGCTTGTTCGATGTTCTTGATAAGGAGGTATTAGACCGTGGAGAGAACGAAGAAATTATTGCGGTTTCTAACTTGGCAAAAAGATGCTTAAGACTTCATGGAAGGTACAGGCCTACAATGAAGGAAGTGGCGTTGGAATTGGAGCGAGTACGATCACTACGAAATCCCACGGTTGTCTGGCAAAATAAAGAAGAGATTGATCACATTAGAACTGGATCTATCTATGTTTCGAGTGTGATTCCCATGTTGACGCAATTGGAAGCAAAAGTAGAGCTGACTTCAGTGGAGGAGGATCAATCACTCTTATCGCCGAGATGAAGATGCATTCGCTTGTCTCAGTCCAAATTTCTATGATATGAGACATCGCATTCTCTTTATTTGCCTTTATACGTGAGTTGCAGAATAATGTTGATGAAGTGCCCAGAAACAATGTACTAGAATCATGAACCCTTTCGATGTACTCTTTGTATGTCTAGTATCAGTGATGACTATATTATCTTTTCTTGTTTTCTTGTTAATTTGCTTTAGCTTTTCAATGGGGTTTACTATTATATCAAGAAAATAGCCCCTTACTAAAATAACCCAAATTAGTTGTTTTAGAAATAGAGTTAATACCATGAAAAACCTAAAACCGGTACACATGTAATAAATTTACCTTAAATGACCACAAAAAACCCTAAATTGATATACTTGTAACAAATTTACCTAAACTAATTTTTTGACCGTAAAAAAATCACAAACTAGTACAATTATGACAAATATACCATCCGTTAAATTGGATTGATACTATAAAAAACCATAAAAATTGTATAATTGTAATAAACAGAGAGAAAAATCCTAAACTAATACATCACACAGCTGTCACGTGTCATCCTACTCGGCAATTTGAAGATAAAATTTAACGGAAACTAATAAAAGATAAATTTATCAGAAGTATACCAGTTTAGGGTAAACTTATCAAAGGTGTACCGATTTGGAGTTTTTGGTGGTCAAAAAATTAGTTTGGGATAATTTTGTCATAGGCGTACCAATTTAGGATTCTTTATGGTATTTACCCTTAGAAATATTCTGTTGATGCTTTCTCAGCCATGTGCTTCAATCTTGAGATATTGGTCTCTTTCCAAGTATATGTGTTTCCCATTTCTTCGTATTGTAAAAATAATTACTTTCCATTGATTGATAATCCTTATATTTTGCAATAAGGCAATTTAAACAAAAAAAAATAAAAAAATTTTAATATCGATTTCTATATAAACGCGAGGCGTGTGCACTTTTACTGGTCTGTGTAAATCAATGAGCATAAGGAATATGTTTATATTGGTTTGACAAGGGAAAATGTTGATGTGATTATTTCAACAATTGTACTTCATACTACTTCAATTAATTTCTTTTGTCTACTTGCTGTATTTCGCTACTCCCCGATTCAATTCCATTGGTCTTGTAATATGTATTATGTTATGCTTATTAATAGCTAAGTTTATTTCTAATAGAAAAGAACTTATTGTACATTGAAAGCACTTTACAAGTGCTAATTACCTACTCCATCAACAAGCTCAAGCTCCCTAGTGCATGTCCACTGTTAAATTTATGAATAGATTCACTCATTTTAATGCATCCATGATGATTCGCTTAGATTATAGCTAATGCAAAACTCACGAGACATAGTGTAAGCTCAATAGATCATATACATAAATGTGAATCAAATTTAGAAGCGATGTCCTCATCATGTTTTATCCAAAATTTATATTAGGTTGGGAACTATATAGAAGTTCAAGAGACATGGTGTACCTGTGCCTTGCGTTCCAATATCCATATTGGACTCATTATGGACATGTTGAACTATTTAAGTTCAAGTGCAGATATAAGTTCATATTAGGTCAAGTGATTATAAGTTTTTCAAAAGTTTTGAACTATTTAAATTTCATATTAGGTCTCAACAATAGGCATGTGCAAATATCTGCGGATTGCATTACTACGGATCTATGGTTATCCATATTAAAAAAGTAAGAGCACTTAAAAAAGTTTCAAAGTATAGTTTCACATTAGGTCTCCGCGCATTTATTCATGAATTTTTTAGTGCAAAATATAATATGTATGAATTTTCTAAGTGCAAAATGTAGCAAGAACTAAAAGGTAGATTGCAAAAAATAAAAATAAAAAAAGGTACAACTTCCCTAGAAAGACATGTAGATTGGCATATGATGTTGAAAATAAAGATAAAAATTTGTCAAAAAAAATCTCATAGTTGAGGGCAACTGCCAGGTCAAGGGTTCGTCAAGTTTCAGCGCGACAAGGGCTTCATTGAAACCTCTACTTGACATACATCTATTTATCTATTTATGCTGTCGTATATGAATGCAAGATGCAAGTGCTTGGAATTTTCTTTCCTTAGCAAATTTTTCTAAGCTGGCTTGATTATGGCTAATGACAATAATTTTTCAAGTCCCCAGCATTAATCTATTGAGATACCAGTCCTCAAAAAATGATGGTCACAGATACTTCAATCGGGTCTCCGTCAATCTATGTCTTAACATCAAATTTTCCCTTAACTCTAAAGGAACAATTTTGTACCCTCAAGGAGTACTAAATCAACCAAAAAAGGCAAAAAAGAAAAGAAAAAAGAAGCAAATGCAAAATCACTTGTGACTAATGTTCTAGGAAAAATTGGTCAAAAAGTTCTAAATCTCTTATAGGGTAGTCAACTCAATCCTAAACTTTTTAATTGTACCATTTTAGTTCTAAAACTTTATACAATTTAATCTTAAACCATTTGGCAATAATCTTTTATAAATGGTACCTTATCCTCCTTGGCCAACACTCTACTTTGTTTGACTGACTAGTTGGCAATGTGCTTTCTTTCATCCCTAGAAAACGACCAATTATTTCAAATTGTTGAGGAAGTTATTGCAAACGAATGAATCAATGAGCATGCGAGAGAAGTTGCCAATCTTGCCAAGAGATGTTTGACAATAAAAGGAGAGGAGAGATCGACCATGAAAGAATTAGCAACTGAATTAGAGGGGCTCAAAGCAATCGGGGGAAAATTACCAAAATAGTCCTAAACTTATCGTAATTTTTTTTTAATTTAGCCTTAATTTTTTTTTTCTGTCAATTCAGTTCTAAACATTTTGCAATTGTGCCAATTTAGTTCATTCAACCAATTTTGGTCGGTCGGCACTGACGTTGACAATTTTTAATAACATTTTTTCAAATTTATTTATTTTTCTTTTTCTTTCTCTTTTCTTCCAGAACCTAATCTATAGGGTCATACAACTCTTCCTTGGAACAAGGAATTCTAGAATTCCACAGTTTTCATAATCTCACTTAAAAGAAAGAAAGTAAAAGTTCCCACAATTCTAATTATTAACACATCAATGTTCGATACAAAAAAACTAGTACATTATATTATAAAGTTCATGTTCATATGTAATTTCAACATAATTTTAAGACATCAAGAAAAGTTAATACAAATAATAAATCTTACTTCCACCATTTCTCAAACACACACTTTGTAGTTTGCACAAGCTAGAAAATATAGCATGCGAAGTGGAGATATCCAAAACCTTAGAATCTATGCTGTTCGCTTCAATTTTAGAATTTTAGAACTTGGAACATATCCTACTACCCCTATCGACCTAGAAACCTATCTAATCATGTCAGCTTTGCAAGGTTACACCTACTCTCTTGTACACTCTCTGGTACCAATTGCATTGACAATTTTAATTCAGATTCATGTAGACATAAGGATTACTTTTAGGGAAAAAAAACATGGATAACTTTAAATGTTTCTAACTATAGCATTAATTCACTAATTTAATCGGTAAAATGTTTTAAACAATTTATGAGAATTCTTCCAGTTTTAGTGATATGCACAAGGTAGCATCACATTGACTGTTAGGACACGTTTAGCAGTGTAAGCCTCAGCTTTTTAATATCAGGTGACTTAGGCTGCGCATGATAAAATTTATGTTTCTTGATTTCTTGATTTCTCTGTTCCCCGGAATAGGTTTGGAACAGAAATTCGTTTGGTAACGCAATTTGATTTCTCTATTTCTGAAACAGATTTCTATTCCAAAAATTGATTTGGAGGAGAAATCAGAAGCTAGAAATTGTAGCTTTTCTGTTTCTGAAATAGATATAGAAATTATTTCCTTTTCTCCATCCTTTTCTTCACAGATGTCGACTCCTCCTTCTCCTCACTTTACCCTCGCTTTTCTTCCTTCTCCTCACTTCAACCAAAAACCCTAGTGCCGTCGACTCTGAAGTTGTCCATCCTCGCCGTCGACTCCAACGCTATCGCCGTCCTTTTGCCGGTCAGATCGTCTCGCCGTCGCCGTCCTCAGACTGTCCAATTTGCTCCGGTCATCCCATCGGACCCGCCTCCTTTGTCCGCATCCCCTTTCCACTCTCGATTCCGCAACTCCAGTCGCCATTGCCCATCTCCGTCGTTATTCAATCCGCTCGCGTCGGCGTTCGTTCGTGGCCTTCTCTGGAACTTCCCCCCCACGATTCCTCACGAGGTTCGATCGATCCTTCCCTTCTCGCCTCTCTTTTCATGTTTCGGCTTTCGTCCGCGTCCGCTCTTTTCCTTTGGTTATCTGACTTCTGCAGTAGGACCCCGGTCCTGTGTCCTTTTGACCTGTGAATTTGTCCAAGGATATTGGGGCTTATGAGGAAGATAGAGTTATGCTTGACAGTGTCTCTGGTTTATTATAAATGGCTCTAATTGAATGTGGATGCTTACACTAGTTGATTTGTTTTGTTTCTGGAGAGCTCAATGGGACAATGAAATGGTGCCCTCATAGTCGACCTTCATGTCTCTTATGCCATTTGACTGTTTCTCATCTTGGCCAATGCAGGATGGCGGAAAAAATGCTTTCCCTGATTAAGTTTCTGCTTTACGATGTAGAGCAGTTGAAGGACAGAGATGAATGTTTGTGTCCTAGTTTCTGAAAGAGGCAATAATTGGAAGATTTTGGTATTGGATCCCAAAGACCAGGGAATGTTGCATTAATGAGTTTATTGTGACATGGATATAGGAAAGTATCTATCTTAAAGAAAGAAGTTCCGGCTGAGGATAACTGTAGTAATTTGTAATTTTTCTTGTAAATAGTGGAGTCTGCTAATGCACTCACCAAATAGTAGTGACTGCATTCAATTCTGCGCCTTGTATGTGGAACTTAAGCGTAGTTAATCTGCTTAAAAAAACTCTCTAACATACTATGTAGTTAAATTAGTGGTGACTTTACATTGACCTGCTACTGTATAAATTTCAGTGTTCGTTTGCATAACAAAAAATAGAATTTTGTTCGTTTGCTGGCATAGGGTGATCTGCACATTGATTATTTGGAAAACAGAGAAGGAAACCCTTTAGTTATGCGTCGCTTTGTATTTTAAAGATGTAGATAAGGAAAAGAACAAGTTTACTTAAGAGAACGTTAACTAAATTAGGTTCGACCTCTAGTTATAGTAAGATTTATGTGAAAATGTATTGGTGAGAGCATTTCTCTTTGAATCAGTAAGCTGTTCTGCAGAAGACAGCAAAACCTTAGATAGTTCTACGAATTTTCTGTAATTTACTAGATAGAATTGAACCTTAAACTCTTGATGAAAGTTGTAGGAAACCTCTTTGGGAACAACATATCAAAATTTGAGAACAAACGGTCAAGGTTCAGGTAGTGAATGATATTTCTTTGGTAGGTACTAAATCTGGAAGTTGCTGCAGAATTTTAAGAAAGAAGACAGCAAATTACTGCTCTTAATACATCGAGATATAGGCTTAGGTTTCTTCACGGAAAATGTTAAGTTATGTCTCTTCTATAACATACTAAAATTTCGTAACATTTTGATAAGAATAGATGTACTTTATGTGTCTAGGTTTGAGACTGCCCATAATTGCCCATAAATCTCTCTCCCGCGATATTTTCTTTTTCATGTGTTTTAAGTACTTGTGTTTTTAGTATTATTTCGACTATTATTTTGTATTTGAGGATTTCCTATGTTGTTATCTAATCAATTTTTATTCCTAAAAATAGAAATTTTATTCTGTTATCAAACGGATTTCTGTTTCGGAAATATAAATTTTGAGTTGTTATTAAATAGGTTTCTTTGCTCAGAAACTTGTATGGGGAATAGAAATTGAGAAATCAATTTCTAGCCAGAAATCAATTTCTGTTTTAGAAATTTTATCATGCGTAGCCTTAGAAAAGTTGTTTTGATTATTTTTAGCGAAGCGGCTAATATTAATTCCAAGGACTTGTACAAACATATATTACGTATTAAAGATAACCAAGGTCATTTAGGTCTTATCTCGAATGGCAATATGAAAAATTTTATTCTCATCAATGAATGGTGGAAGACTCGTAATATTACAAAGAAAACAAAGTGAGCCATGCGCCAGTGTAGACGATACCGACTCAAACAAAAAACTGATGGAAACACAAACTTATTGGAGACATGCTCTTGGAAACGCATAAAGTTATTGGAGACATGCTTTTGGAAACGCACAAACTTAAAGGAGACATGCTTTTGTTCTTTATTACACCCTGACCGGTGTCTTCTGATAATGTCCTGTCCTAGGATTGGCGCAATTTCACTTCCAACTCGAATGTCTTTCCCAATGGAAGTGACAATCCTGAGACTTCAACGACTACAAACTCTGCACCATCACTCGATTTTCCCATTGTTGTCACTGTTCTCTGTCCGGCCATTGCTTCTACATCATTGTATGTCTCATGCCCTCTTAGTCTCGCCATCCATGCTCCTCCTCTCAATCCTAAAACTGTCACCTTATCAATCACCCACTTCTCATTCAGAGCAAATTCCCCATTGACAACTTTTGATCTGACAACAACATCATTCCCAGTTTTCTCACTGTAAAACTGCACCAGCGTCCACTTATTTCCTTCCCCTCCCATTTCAACTTCCTCTCCGTCGTCCAAGAACACTTGTCCTGAGCTATTCCCATTCCCATCAACCACAACTAACAGCTCGAATGGCGTTCTCCGAGCTGCTTTCGTAGTCATGGCCTCTCCTTGCATGGCCAATATATTACCTTCCCTTACATGCAGATGAGGATGATCAGGCGGCGCATCGAGCATCACATTCATTCCGGAAGCTGTACTCACTAAATTTGAAGAATTGAAGAGATCATACCAATTTCCACTCGGAAAATAAGCATCCACGGTTTGGGCACCTGATTTTAGTACAGGGGTCACCAACAGACCCTTACCGATTAAAAACTGGGAATTGATATCATAAGTCATCGTATCCTCAGGGAATGAGAAAAATAGGGGCCGGGCAATGGGCATCCCCTTTCTATTTGCTTCATACATCAAGGTATACAAGTATGGGAGCAAGCGATAACGAAGCCCAAGCACCTTCCTGGAGGAGGCGGCGACTGATTCCCAGAGATAGAGCTCTTGACCAATGCTATACTTATAAGAGTGGTCTCTTGCAAAGGGATAAAAGGCCCCTAGCTGCATAAGTGAGAGCTCTAAAATAAGTGCCTAAATATGTACGATAGAAAAACATGATTTACACCTCTATCCATTCTCTACTTGATATTCTTCCCACCCGCAGAAGATTGAGATACATTCAACATAGCATCAATTCCTATCTCTGAACATATATTCGGAAAAAGCTTAAAGCTACTCGGTTGCAGAGCCCTTCTGTTAATATAAATTAAGATTAGGCACAAAAGATTTTACCTGAATCCATCGGTTGCAGAGCTCTTCGGTTGTGTTCTGAACGAAACCGCATATATCAGCTCCCACCATTGGAATTCCAAAGAGCCCAGAATTTAAAATTGCAGGAATTGAGTAAGCCAGGTCATCCCATGTGGCGGCATTGTCTCCAGTCCAGTGTGCAGTGTGCTTGCCAGAGCTCACAAAAGTTGATCTCGAGAGAATGAATGGCCTTTTACCAGTAACATTGACTAAGGCCTTGTTTGTTGCTCTGGCTTCCAAAAGTCCATAGAGGTTATGAGCATCATAATCTGAAATATTACCAAAATGACATGACGTTGCAGGAATAGTTCCGTTATTGATTGGTCGATTAACTCCTGAATTGTTGATTTTGTAGGGAGGATTGTCAAGAGTGGAAGGAAGAGGAGGAGAAGTTATGAAGTTGGACAACTCGTTCATGTCGAGCCATAGGCCATCAAAAGGAAGAACATCGTGAAACCTCTTTATCTCACCACCCCAATAACTCTCACTAGATGGGTGAAGGAAGTCAGGGAAGTACACTGGCCCCGGCCAAACAACACCTAAATATGGGACTCCCTCACGTTTGATGAAGATGTCGGCTTGCATCCCCCTGATGTAGGCCCCATATGTCTCGTTCACACTAATGCCTGTGAAAGATCACCCATTCAAAAGAAAAGGAAAGTAGTATTATGATGGCAATTTAGAAAGAAATTAAAAGATCAAGTTTCAAAGCACAAGCATTTCTGCACTAGTGTACCTGGATCAAGTACGAGGACATATTTTTGACCGTTCTTGTGAAGGCTGCTGACAAATTCTTTCATCTTTTCCACTGGAAAATTGATGGGGTCAAGAGTGAAGTCCTTGTATGCATCCATGTAATCAATGTCGGTCCACATAACTTCCAGTGGAATATGAGCTTTTGCATAACCAGCTACCACACCCTCTAAGTCTGAGACATTCTTGTAACCCCACTGGCATTGATGAAATCCTAGAACATAAATCAAAGATTCAAACAGTAGAACTACATTCTAAACTTGTCAAGTAAAATGTGCAGAAGAAGCCATCTACCGTAAATCAAACTTTACCATTGATCTACATCTAGCCATATACCAGGAAAGCGACTATGTTTCTTGAACATCAGAAAATCAGTGAGCATTGTGATAGGATCGGCTGGGTGTTGGGAAGCAGTTGATTTCAAAGGAAAATAACATGCTATATCTGTAAGATTTGTTCCCTATTGAGCATAACATGCACAGTCCGACTAGTGTTATCTCCATGACAGAATGAACTCAAAAAGCAAGTCAAGGGCAATAAACTCAGAATCTTCAATTCCATCCTCTCTATATTATATTCTACAAGTATGCTAAAAATCTCACATTTACTGCAGAATAAGCTACAGAAGCCGAAGCACAATAGTAAAATCAAATTCATCAATTGTCAGCATCAACAATCGAAACTGGCGTACCAAAGGACCAGTATGGCATTGGGGTCGGCCGGCCAATGAGCTCGGTGTACTGCTCCATGACTGCCTCCGGCGATGGCCCGGGGAAGAAATACAAGTCCAACACACCACCGATCACCTTGTAAGTGATCCTATCGCCAGTGTACACCACGTCCATGCCATTACTGTTCAATAACAGAACGCCGTGGCTCGTGCCCGCTCCAACTCCTCTGCCTCCGCCACCGCCACCCACGGACGACCTGACGTCCATGTAAAACGGATGCGACCCGTACAGGTTGACATCGGGGGTCAAGCTGAGGATGTCGGCGTTCCAGAGAGTAAGAGTTTGGTTGGGCTGGAGCCGGAGCGACGTTTTCGTGTGCTCTCCGATACCGTAGAGGGAGGAGCGGCCGGGAGGGAGGGAGGAGGAGAGCTGGAGGTACTGGTCCTTGAAGACGAGGAAGGCCGAGGGGTCCGAGGCAGAGGTGTCGAAGAGGACGTCGCCGGAGGAGCGGCGGGAGACGGAGAATGAGAAGGGGGTGGAGTTGCGGAGGACGAAGACGAGGTCGGAGGAGGCGGCGGCGGAGAGGCGGCATTGGGAGAGGCAGGCCGGCGGCGGCGGCGGAGTTAGGGTTTGCTCGGGGAGAGAGCGGTGGGGAGGGGAGGGAGATCGGCGAGGGATGAGGTCGGCGGGGACTTCCCATCGGCGGTGGTCGGCGTCTGTGATTCGGACTCGAAGACGACCGCCCGCTTGGAAGCTGGAAGGAGACCCGTGATGACGTAAGCAAAAGTTAGCTACTTTGCATGGTTAGCCAAAGAAAAAAGCACATTACAAATTAAAAAACTAAATATATATATCTAAATATATCTGTTGTATATATACACTATTAAAATTAGAATTATTACCACGAAAATCCTAAAAATATGTGCCCACAACGAATTTATAGAAAATTAATTTTTTGATCACTAAAAACCTTAAATTAGTGAGAAAATATTAGATATAGTCATGATAATCACGATTTGTTTCCCTCTTCTTTCATTGTTTTATTCATTTTCAACTTGCCTTTTGAGGCCATGGACAACGCTCAACCCATGGATTGCAGAGGCCAACCATAGATGACCCGCTCATGAGCATGCCGATGCTCATCATGGTCGTTGTTGGCGTCGTTCAAGCATTTGGCTACCTGGGATCAGCATCGTGCCCTCTGAGGTGGCCCCCCAACCCCTTAAAGGGGTTGTGTGTGGGGGTGACCAAGCAGGCCGGAATATTTATCGAGGCCTGGGTCCCGACTTCTATCCTGTCTTTCCAAGATGTCAAAACCTTTTAAGGTCTTGCTTAGGACCAAATTCTATTGATCCCTTGGGTATCCATCTTTCCCTTCTAACCATGGACAATGCTTGTAGCTAGCTATGGACGACTGGCTCATGAGCAATCTTAGAAAAAAAATGGACTAATACCAACGAAAACTCAAAATTGGTTACATTTAGGCTACGTTCATTTTACGGAAAATGTAGCGTTTTAAAAAAATACTTTCCAAGAAACCATTTTCTAGAAAAATGTAATTATTTTTTGGTATTTGGTCAAAAACCTAAAAGAAGTAGAAAATATTTTCTGCTATCCGGTTAGGAAAATTTTTTTCTTTCATGCACTCTTTTTCAATTTTTTATTATTTTATTTTTAAAATAAAAATTTTAATCATTTTTATATTTAAAAAAATCAAAATTTTAATTATTTTATATTTATATTTATATTTTCCTTTTTTCTTTTTCTTTTCTTTGTTTTTGTCTTCTTCTTCTTTGGCCGATCCCTGGCCATTGCAATGGCTGGCTATCGGCTAAAGGCAAGCTTGATCTCACTTGACACTAGCGAGTAAGCTCAAGCTCGCAAATTTCTAGAGGCTCGCACTCACCGATCTGGCGAGGCTTGAGCTCGCTACTTGCTTGGCTTGCCAAGGCCTCGAGCTCACCACTTGCCAAATCGGCAAGCCTAGAGCCCTAGCTCATCGTCGATCGGGCAAGCAATGAGCTAGGGCTTGAGCTTGCGTGAGGTTGGCAAGCTCAAGGCTTGCCTGTTGTCGGTCGCCAGCGGTGGTCGTGGTCGATGACCGACCAAGAAAAACTAAAAAAAGAAAAAGAAAAAGAAAAAGAAAAAGAAAGAAAAAACAATAAAAAGAGAAAAAAGGAAAAATAAAAAGAATTAAAACTTCGATTTTTTTTAAATGAAAAAGGAAAAAAAGAAAAAGAACGATAAAAAGGTTAAAATGGGTGTGAGATATGAGAAAGTGAGTGAAAAAAATGTTTTCTTCTTTCTCAAAAGAAGAAAACATTTTCCCCTATCTTACAAGACTATTCCCCTTCAAGAAAAATGTTTTCTCCAATTAATTCATTTTTTGTGAAATGAACATAAAAAATTTGAAATTATTTTTCTGAAAGTTATTTTCCGTGAAACAAGCGGGCCTTATTCATAATTGGTGGCTCACATTGTGCATAAAAAGAATTAAAACTTTGATTTTTTAAAATATAAAAATGATTAAAATTTTTATTATTTTATATTTATATTTTCCTTTTTCTTTTCTTTGTTTTTGTCTTCTTCTTCTTTGATCGATCCCTTGCCACTGCAATGGCTGGCTATTAGCTAAAGGCAAGCTCGATCTCACTTAACACCAGCGAGTAAGCTCGAGCTCGCAAATTGCTAGAGGCTTGCGCTCACCGATCTGGCGAGGCCTGAGCTCGCTACTTGGTTGGCTTGCCAAGGCCTCGAGCTCACTGCTTGCCAAATTAGCAAGCCTAGAGCCCTAGCTCATCGTCGATTGGGCGAGCAACGAGCTAGGGCTTGAGCTCGCTTGAGGTTGGCAAGCTCAAGGCTCGTCGTCCGTTGTCGGTCGCCGTGGTGGTTATGGTCGATGACCGACCAAGAAAAACTAAAAAAAGAAAGGAAAAAGAAAGAAAAAAATAAAAAGAGAAAAAAAGGAAAAAGAAAAAGAATTAAAAATTCGATTTTTTTAAAATGAAAAAGAAAAAAAGAAAAAGAAAGATAAAAAGGTTAACATGGGTGTAAGATACGAGAAAGTGAGTGAAAAAAATGTTTTCTTCTTTCTCAAAAGAAGATAACATTTTCCCCTATCTTACAAGACTTTTCCCCTTCAAGAAAAATGTTTTCTCCAATTAATTCATTTTTTGTGAATTGAACATAAAAAATTTGAAATTATTTTTTGAAAGTTATTTTCCGTGAAATGAATGGGGCCTTATTCATAATTGATGGCTCACAAGGTTTTGGGATTAGTGGAGGAGGTTGGAATCGAGGTGGTCCGTACGAAACCATGAATTGATATTTTTTTCCGTCTTCGACAAGAGGTCGGACAAGGTACCTTGTCACATCTACTCCAAAACTAATTTTGTGTCATTGAAAAATCTTAAACCGGTGCACTCGTGCCATGTTTATCCCGAATTGGTGCACCCGTGCCTCATTTAATCCCAAAAAAATCTTAGATTTACTACAAGTTAGGGTAAATGTGGAATAGACATATCACTTTAGAGTAAATGAGGCATGAGTTTACCGGTTTAAGATTTTTGTGACATAAAGATTAGTATAGTTGAGTGTGATACGGGTCTATCCATTGAAAGTTTTTGGTGACACAAAAACTAATTTGGGGTAAATGTAGTATGGATGTATCAATTTAGGGTTTATGGTTGTATTAGCTCAAGAAAAAAAAAATTCAAATTTCAAAATATTTCCCGTTTCACACATTTATATATTTGATCGGGCCAATTACAATTTCGGGAAAGGAAAAAGAGGAAAGACGGGCTTGTCTTAACAATAGCAAATCGATATTATATACACATATATTATGCTCTGACCTGGCGACAAGGCGGAGATTCTCTATGTCGGTACCGTAGACAGAGGTCCGGTTGATGAGGCGGAGCTGGGCAGTCAACGTCGTTCCTGACGGGTCGATGGCTGCCGACCGGACCGTGTATCCATATCCGACAACGACGTCAGGCGTTCCCCGGCCCTCCTTGCCCGACATGCTGGCCGCAAGCGGACGTGACAGCAGGCACAGGATCAATGGGAAGAGAGGGAGGAGACGGCAGCAGCGGCGGCCATGGCGGTCTCTGTTACTACCCATGTCTCTTTGGTACAGATCAGAAGAAGGGCACGGGTACATATAAGAGAGAGAGAGGGAGAGAGAGAGAGAGAGAGAGAGAGAGAGAGAGAGAGAGAGAATGTGGCGCAAAATCAACCGGCCACATTCCGACCGCCCGCCCACAACGGTGGACTCAACCTGCCTTTTCTTCCATTACCAAATATCCTTCCTCAGATTAAGGGGAAAAGCGAAGACGAAGACGACCGGAAATTTTATAGTTTTCGTAGGATCGCCTCCACTCACGGGCTTGTCACTTTCATTTCATATTTGCGCTTCGTGCGAATCCGGATATTTTTCTTTTGTCAAAATAAAGTTTCATTTATTTCCACGGACAGTCCGACTGTGAATTAAGACAAATCCTAAACAACTTCAAATCAAAACTTGCTCTAAATAACAAGAGGAATCATCAAAATAACGTTAGTAAACATGAGATTTCTCCAAACCAAAATCGGTGGCTAATCATGGAATCCGTCTTCAATAATGAGTATACACTGATATCTCCATCTATTGCTACCGCTTTGCTTTTTGGTGCTGCGCACCTAGGTTCAATATCCAAAACACAATCAATGTTAAGAAAAACAAGGTTGAACAAGTACATATATGACACTTACAAGAGCGAAAGCACAATAGAATTTTGGATCTAGCCATGAAAAGCTAATCATTTTTAATTTGATAAGCAAACTTGTTAGAATATTTAAATAACAAGTCATGTCTTTATTTAACAGCTTAAGTTTTTAGAACGATTGGCAATGATTTTACAAAATTTTACATGGTAACAGAACTGGAGGTCCTGAGTTCGAATCTTTTCGAGCGCCATTTGCCTCCCCAATTAAATTTTCACACTTAGTACTAGGCAAAAAGGCCAAACTAAGTGTGTAGGAGAGTGTAAAAATATTTAAATAAAAAACCACTCCTTAGACTAAGCGTGAGGGGGGAGTGTTAGAATATTTAAATAACAAACCATACTTTCATTTAACAGTTTAAACTTTTAGAACAGTTGATAATGGTGCTACAAAAATCTCACAAAACCAAAAACAATTGAAATCTGCCTTTTTGTTGCCTGGAAAATAAAGGTTGAGATTTCTCAGCCTGGAAGATCATAGCCGAATCATACCACTTAAATCATCTTATGTTTTTATAATCCTACTTACGTCTAAATGGAAAAACGCTAGAAAATAGCATCTTAATTGGGATCTTGTGATTCACAAGATTGTTGAATTGCATACTTTGGATTAAATACATATCTGTCATAAAAAAAGTATACAATGACAATTATTCCGAGAGCCTCTTCCCTCTCACGTCGTGCCTCCCAAATTTAGGAGCATGTACGAGAAGCCAAAATTTTTATGAAGTTAATCATCAATATCGATAAAACATTTTACGTATGTCTATTTTAATTTTATTATTAAACACACTTTAATTTAATATCTGAAGTTTTTAGATCAGTTGGCAATAATTCCTTAAAATTTTACATTTATGTCTACACAATTCCGTAACATTAGATCTCAAACTTAGTACCTACCTTGAAGATGACATCATAACATGTTCGGGACATGATACATGTGATGCACAATTGTTATTTTCTTGAGTATAAAATATATTTGGAAATGAAAATTAGGGTGCTAGATCAAAATCTTGAATTTATTTGATAAATTTAGACAGTTTCTCAATAGGATCCATGGGATTTCTTTCGTGAATCGAGAAGGACCAACAAAGATTTTGATGGTGCATTACATTTCAATATAAAACATATCACAAATATTAATTCTCTTTATGTCTGATAAAGGATCGATTGATCCTGTCACTTAGTGTGAATTTGGATTAAATATAGGAAGATATTCTTTGTTGGGCTTAGCAAAAGCAGAACGGAATTCTGGCTCTAGCTGACAAAAGCTAACCTGACTCTATTTGTTTCGCGAAAAGGAAATGATTTGGGAAATATATTCCTAAAAATGATTGCTTATATCGTTTATAAAAATGAATGAACGAAAAATATTTTCATTGTCCAAAAAAACATTTAAATATAAATTATTGTTAACAATGAAAACATTTTGCGTTAACTAATTATTTCTCGTAATACAAGTAATTAATTTAAAAATATAATTTTCAAATTATTCATTTTTTGCGAAATAAAAAGAGCTTTAATTTAATGAGCAAAATAAAAGCAATTGAAAAATTTGCTTTTTTTTTTTTTTTGTCCTAGCCTAGAAATCTAGAAAGAAATTTCTGACCAAAAACAAAACAAACTAGAAGGTCAAAGGGCATCCGTTGTGCTTATTCGGTCCACATTTAAAAGAAGTTAGAATGCTTTGTCTAGAAACGCAGGCGGAATTTGAGATGCTTTGAAAAATGAAAATTTTATAGTGGCATGAAAAGCAAAAGCGATGAACGTGGTTCCCGTACGTTTGACCGAAAAAAAAAGAGGAAAAAAAAGAACGTGGTTCCCGTTTTGAACCAAAAAAAAAGTGGTTACCAAGTACGTATCTCTTTTTCCGATTTCGGTCTCGATTAGTTCACAAGATTGAATGGCCAATTCTCCTCCGGACCCTCGATTCGATTGTTTTCCAAGAATGTTGAGCCGGGTATGTAAGCCATGTATCTGGGAGGAACTTAAAATAAGGGATTTCTTTCGGTTTTTTGCACCCTGTTTTGGTCTTGATTAGAATATTTTGAAACAAGAAATGGTACATAATATATCATACACATACATAAATCAGTCCCTGCATTTCCTATCTAATAATGTCATTAAGGGCTAAAGGGGAGTCTCTTGGGTACATTATTTAACTCAATATTGCACGATAAAATAGTCTTTACTTAGAATATATCTGGACTCCTTATTCTTGATCTACTCGTCGAAACAATTTAAAAAACGATATTTCATCATTCCAAAATATTTTATCTTCACCTTGAATCATTAGGTTTAGACATTACTACGGTGATTTTTAATTATTTCATAATGGCGGCAACATGTCCCTTTTTCTGATTTATTTCTATTAAAGAATCATAAACGTACATGCCGCGGAGCGGACCGTGTATCCTTAACCAACGACAGGCTTTCTCCCCCGCCTTCTCACGTACCGGTCGCTTCCTCGTGATGTGCAAGGATTGTCCGGTCTCCGCGTATTAGGTGTGAAAGATGAATGAAACCGATGTAAAAGTCATTTTTCATGTCGAGTCTTCCAAATGAAGATTTACGAATTTCTAATTTCCTTCTTAGCCCTCTTTTTTTTTTTCCTTCTCCAGTCCCGGTTCTATCTTTAAATGTTTTTTCATCATATAAATAATCATAACTTTTGGTTTAGTTTCAATTTTACCCTAATTTTTTTTGTCTCATAAAAAATTATCAGTTTTTACTTGAGCCTCATATCTGGCTCCGAAAACCTTCCGTCTAAAATCAGCCTTAGTGATATGGCATTTACATGTCATCATTCTAGTTTTTTCTGAAAGTTCATATCCAAGAAAATGTCATTTGGAGATGAATTCTTGGATATGAATTTCCATGTCGGCCTAAACTATGTCTTATCGGGTTTGAAATTCAGTAAAAATTAGAGTAATTAGAGTTGGCTATTTTCAATTGTTCGTACTCTCAAGAGGATTTTCCTACTGTCTCACTTGGGGGTCTTTGCGCTTAATCTTCAATCTCTTGTGTTGTAGAGTCTTCCATCTTCTGTGGTCGGAGAGCTCACGCTCGAGACACTTTGCTCAAGACTCTAGAACAGTCCATGCTTAGAAGTTTTCCATCTCTCTCGATTATCAAGAGATTTGGATGGAAGGTTAATTGGGGCAGATTTAGGATTCAAGTACAGGGCATAGGCCCATGTCGAGAGAGAAGGGGGAAGGGGAACGGGGGCTGAAAAATAAAATAAAGGATGAGGGGACAAAATTCAAGTTGTGGCCAGAATGGAGAAGAAACGACGAACGAGGGAAAAAATAGAAGAAGGGAAAGAGAAGTTGCCAAGAGCGAAGGGGAGAGAGGTCAAGAACAAGAAAAGGAGAGATAGAGAGAACATATCGTGAGAACGAGAAAGAAAAATCTTGAGAAAGCTTGAGGAATTGGCGACGCTCGTCGTCAATCCGGTTCGTTACTCCGACGCATTCCCCTTCCTCAAGTTTTGAAATGGTCCTCTTCGCTTTCGCACGCCGCCCACATCGGCCGTCCCGGGTAAAGGAGAGCAACTTGGGTTCAAAGTCTCGTGTTTCATGGGGTTTGTGATATGAGCGGATTACCCGTTTTTGGATCTTTCGTTGGTACGCTTACCATCAAGAAAGTTACGCGCTTTTTCGCGAGCGAGCCTTATACTCGATTAGGCATTTTTCCATCCGATTAAGATTTGTTATTTTCCGCCTAGGGTTACTAAAAAGAAAGATGAATAAATGTCGATTTTCGCCTACATTGCTTACTCGCCGGAGTTTAGACATTTAAGATGCATTTGGGCGTCTCTCGCATTTCATGATAAGATTAGTTTAGTTTTCTCACTAGTTTTGTTGTATCTCACTTAGAATATACTTCTCATCACATAAATCTAGAGAATTTCCATTTTTCAGACTAATGCAGGTTTACTCTTATGCATAAGTCACGGAAATTCCGTCCCAGGACGAAATAACAAGGTTTGTACTAATTTTGCCTGATACGGTTTGCATTATTTTCACATTGCTTCAGTTTTTATTGCATATGCCCTTATGCATGACCACATAAATTTGCATGTTTAGGAAATAAAATCAATTAAGATTGCATATCAAAGGTTTTCCTTAAAGGAGAAAAGGGTACAAATCCATAGACTTTTAATTTTATCTAGCGTAACCAAATTTCCATACTCAATTCTCTGATTCACAAAGGTAAAATGGTCTATCACACTTCATCATGCTCTAACCAGCCCAGTAGTCATGTTAATGGTGACTCTGAAATAATCATGAATGAATGAGATAAACAAAGTTGCAACTGGTATGGCTTGTGATAACTTGTGCTAACTGGAGGTGCCATCTTACGAGAGGATTATTTGCATCCACCTAGCATTATGTAAACCCCTCTTAAGGTTCATCTTGAGAAGGTCGTGTTAGTTTGGTAGTAGATGAGTCACATGTTGTAGGAGACATAATATAATGTTGCAGAAAATTGAAAGGACATGATCTTAAGAGACATAACTGTTGCATAAAATTGAAAGGACATTATACGAAGAGACATAACTGTTGTAGAAAACTAAATGGACATAGACATAACTTTAAAGACACTTTTATCAAGCCATTAACTCATAATTATAACAATCCCCCACATTAATGATCAACAAAATTTTTTTTGACTTGAAGAATTCTAAGTGTGCTTGTGGAAATGTATTGTATCAAAATAGTAGCTTTCTCTAAGAACCTTCTTTAGTGAAAGCTTATCGAACTTACTTTAACTAGTGGATGGACTAAGTCTTGAATGGCTAATTATTTGTGTAAGCCAAGACAAAAAAACCTCACATAGAGTCTCTTCGATTCAAGATTGGTTCTCAATTGTGTCTATTCTTTCAATCTTGAACCTCTCAGGATTCATGCATCCTTTAAGATTTTTCATAGAGTCGGTCGGCTCTACACATATATGTATGTTTTTATCGAAGATATCCTACCATACCTTACTAGGATATTGTAGTCCAAGCTATATGAATCATTAAACATATAAATGTACTCTTAAAACACTGTTGGAAACACTATTGCATTGTACGAATGTGAGACAATGCTCATACTAAAGTTTCCAAAATTTGCATTGCCCAATTGAATCTAGTCCATGGGATCTCTAATTGTTGGGTTAGATTTCCACATTGGAGTCTTTTTATTAAGTTTAGACTTTTAACCCTACTCCCCTTAATACGCAGTTTACTTGCTCTCTTAACAAACCTTTTTGTTAACAGATTTGCAATGAATTCTGTTGACTTTACAAAGTCTAAAGATATTATTCCATTTAAGAGCAACCCTTACAATATTATATCTTTGATGGATGTATCTAAACTTACCGTTATATATCACATTTTTAGCCATTGCAATTGTTGCTTAATTGTTACGGTTATTGCATAACACAAGCATAGGTTTTGGCCATAACCAAACATCCTCTAAAACATTTCGAAGCCACTTTGCATCTTTAGCACATTAACTAGTAAACTCAAATTTCATTGTGGAGTGCACTATTGAAGATTTCTCTGAGGATTTTAACATTACCGAGACACCTAACATATTCACTTGTTGATTTCGATTCATTAGAATCTGTGCAAATTGTATAGCAAAGTTATAACAATAGATATCCTAACTGTTGTTATTGTTATTAGAGGTATTAAAACATTTGAGGCTTCTAATGTCTATGTCAAAAATTTAGGTTTGAAACATTTTTCGATCTGCGGCCTTTTGCTCCTCCGAAGTTTGGCTCTTCGACCTCAACTTTGTCCTTCTCAAATTTTGATTTTCTAAGTCTCTTTTGAGAAGGTTCATCTTGATTTTTTTCCCAAGATATATATCCTCACAAAATTCAGAATCTCTTAATTCTAGGATATTGTTGGCATGGATTTTCACATTTTCAAATTTGTGAATTGAAAATTTGTATAAGTGCTATTTTGAGCATAACCGATGAACATGCAATCAATTGTTTTAGGTTCCAACTAAATTTTTTTAGGAGGAGGAATTACCAACTTGGTAAGGCACCTCCATTCTTTCAAAATTTGTGGGATGGTAACCTTATTGATTCGGTAGGACTTAGCCCATTGGCCATAGCAGGCCTAAGTAGCATTGACTTGTCCTTCAATTGCCTAGAGTAGGAGGTTTTTGCCCTTGAACCCCCCACTCTAGTGCACATTGTTGGAGAAAATTTCCCTACTTGTTTTGAAGTTGACAAAACGTTTCCATCAGTCTAGTCTGAAGATTAGAAGACTCTTTCGTCAAAGTTTGAAGACCGTCAATTCGTCAAACTCAAGACTTAAAGTCTGCCCTCACTGACTGTTTCTAAACCGTCGAAGCAAAGACTTATCCAGATTTGTATAAGGATTTGATTCTAGCGGTTAAAGAAGTTCTCACGGCTGGAGATAGCATCTCAAGATCTCTTATTCGTTTTTAAATTAAATCGAGTAAGTTTGATCCGTTGATTAGCAAATCATACATGGAAGGTTCTACTTATGGAAACCTAGATCCCGGTTGTATGGGCGAGTAGTATTGGTGGGCTATCCTCACATTCCTTTGGTAACTCGAGATCTTCCTAATTGATTCTATCCAACGAGAATATTGGAAGGAACTCCTTTGGAAGGTGCCAATGGCTATGGAGGCATGGAGGAGTATTTAAGGAAAATGTTCTAGTTACTTAAGTGTGCGTGCGATAGAAAAATTTCAAAGTTTGAATCTCATTGTTCTTTGCTGATTCAATTGTTGAGCAGAAAGTTTGTACTCAAAAGAGAGTCTAGACATTTGTGAAGCCTTGAGTAAGTGTGTTAGAGTCTCTACACTGTAGAATCAATGACGTAATATTGTAACGACTCTTTTGATTCATAGTGAAATCCAGCCGGTGGGCTGTCGGTGCTTGGAGAGTGGACGTAGGCTTGGATTAAGCCGAATCACTATAAAACTTCGTGTTCTTTTTCTCTTCCCGATCTATTTAATTCAGTTCGTAACTTTATTTGCATGAGTGTGATTTCCTTATAAAGTCTATTGTTTACCGGACTCAGGTCAAAAGTAAGATCTTATCTTATATTTCGCAAAATTTGGTTTAAGCACCTATTCAGCCCCCTCTAGGTGCACATACTAGCACTTTCAATTGGTATCAGAGTTGTGTATTCATTTCATTGAAGTGTTTTTACTGCAGAGTTAAAGATCCATGACTAGTATGTTGACTCCAGGTTTGGTTGAAGGGCAAAGCAACACCAGACTGCCTTATTTCGATGGAAAGGAATACAACATATGGAAAAACAAGATGAAAGCATTCCTAAGATCGAAAGATCCTCTGGAATGGGATGTGGTAGACAAATGAATCATTCCTAAAGCTCCAACAGTCTTAGAAAGAGGAAAAGAAGCTGCAGAGGCTAGCGACATGACTCAAGAAGAGATAACCAAGAGACAAGCTCTTGATGCAAAAACAATTTATTCTTTATATTGTGCATTATCTCCTACTGAGAATAACAGAATATTCTCTTGTGAAACAGCTAAAGAAGTCTGGGATAGGCTGTACATTACCTATGAAGGAACATATCGAGTGAAAGAAACCAAAATCAATATTTTGCTCGGTCAATATGAAGCCTTCAAGATGAAGCCAGGAGATTCTATCACTGACATGTTTAGTCGTTTTACAAAAATTGTGAATGGTCTTGAATATCAAGGTCAACCAATCTCAGGACCTATGAAGGTTAACAAATTGTTGCGTTGACTTTCCAAAGATTGGAATCACATAAAGACGTTAATAAGGGAAACTCAAAGAATCATGCCACTCTCCGTTGACGAATTGATTGGCACATTTCAATCCTATGAAGTGGAGCAAATTAATGAGGAAGAAGATCCCAAAGGTAAAAAAATCTATTACTTTAAAATCTAATGATGATTTTGATGTTACAGATTTTGAAGATGATATGGATGATGAAGAACTCACCCTCATGATAAGAAGATTCAGAAAGCTAAACAGAAAGGGAAAGAGATTCAATTGGAAGAAACAAAGTTCTCAAAAGTTTCAAAATAAATCTACTGAGGATGATGAATCCAATAAAGATGTGATCTGTTTTGAATGCAAGAAAAAGGGACATATCAAACCCAACTGTCCCTTTCAAGAGAAAGAAAGGAAAAGCTGAAAAATACGAAAGGCACTCAAAGCAGAAACTTGGAGTGATACCGAATGCGAAGAAAGTGAAGATGATTGTGCTAGTATTTGCTTAATGGAAAAATCAGACTCAGATTCAGACTTTGAGACAGATTCGGACTCGGACGGTGAAATCGAGGTAAGTAACTTAAAAATTCCTACTAAAGTCTCTAAATATATTGATGAACTGTGTCTTAGTCTCAAAACCTCTCTAAGAGGATTTCCAAACTAAAAAGGGAAAAGTCGATACTAAGGCAACGAGAGTTTGTTTGGAAAGAAAAGTTCGAAAATTTAAATAAAAACTTTATTACTTTGAAAGAAAATGCAGAATCTCTTTCAAAAGAAAAAACTTTTTTTTTTAAAATTGACATTTCAAATATCTCAAAAAGGTTTTCTCTAGGATCTGAGAAATTAGAAAATATTCTTTCAGCACAAAGACCTTACTTTAACAAATCAGGTTTGTGAATGACTTCTGAAACCACTCCTCTAATCGATTTTCCAAAAGTAAAAGAAAGAATCAAACAAAGACCTACAAAAGAATTTTATAAAAATCATTTTCAAAAATTCTTTGTAAAACCTGTTGGCCGTAGTGCTCTTAAATGTTCTAAGTACAATAGCTCAGAACACTTTGGGAAAGAATGTCCTATGGTTTGGAGGCATATTAAGAAAGATTGGGTAAAAACCGTATATTGCACTAACTCAATTGGACCCAAGAAAGTGGGGTACCAAAGAAAGCTTGAGTTCTTTTTTTGAATGCAGATCATTATCAAGAAAAATGTTAAATGGTACTTATAAAAAAGGGGGAGATTGTTGGAGAAAACTTCCCTACTTTTTTTGAAGCCGACAAAACATTTCCATCAGTCTAGTCTGAAGATTAGAAGACTCTTTCATCAAAGTCTAAAGACTGTTGGTCCGTCAGACTTAAGACTTAAAGTCTGCCATCACTGACTGTTTCTAGACCGTCGAAGCAAAGACTTATCCAGATTCGTATAAGGATTTGATTCTAGCGGTTAAAGAAGTTCTCACGGTTGGAGATAGCATCTCAAGATCTCTTATTCGTTTTTAAATTAAATTGAGTAAGTTTGATCCGTTGATTAGCAAATCATACATGGAAGGTTCTACTTATGGAAACCTAGATCCCGGTTATATGGGCGAGCATGATTGGTGGGCTGTCCTCACATTCCTTTGGTAACTCGAGATCTTCCTAATGAATTTTATCCAATGGGAATATTGGAAGGAACTCCTTTGGAAGGTGCCAATGGCTATGGAGGCATTGAGGAGTATTTAAGGAAGACGTTCTAGTTACTCGAGAGTGTGTGCGATAGAAAAATTTCAAAGTCTGAATCTCCTTGTTCTTTGCTAATTCAATTGTTGAGCAAAATTTTGTACTCAAAAGAGAGTCTAGACATTTATGAAGCTTTGAGGGAGTGTAGTAGAGTCTCTACATTGTGGAATCAAGGACGTAATATTGTAACGACTCTTTTGATTCATAGTGAAATGCAGCCGGTGGGCTGTCATTGCGAGAGAGTGGACGTAGGCTTGGATTAAGTCGAACCACTATAAAACTTCGTGTTCTTTTTCTCTTCCCTAATCTATTTAATTCAGTTCGTAACTTTATTTGCATGAGTGTGATTTTCTTACAAAGTCTATTGTCTACCAGACTCAGGTCAAAAGTAAGATCTTATCTTATATTTTGCAAAAATTGGTTTAAGCACCTATTCACCTTTTTCTAGGTGCACATACTAGCACTTTCACACACAAGGTCTAAGCCTTCACCTGAGCCACATGAGCCAACTCTTGGCTTGGGATGGGCGGGCCAGCAAAGAGCCATGGCAAGCTTGGCCCAACGGATCCGAGCCTATGTCCTATCACCTTAGTGACCCCACTTGGGTTATAAGCTCACGTTCTTGGGCTTGGCAGCAAAGTCTATTGAACCATCCCTCCAAAAATAACATCATATGTCATTTGACTTGTACTGTTATGAAAAATAGTCCTTGGGTAGATTAACCATGTGACTTGTACCCATATTATTTTAAATGGTCTTAGCGTGAAGGCCCGCAGCATTTGTTGCCACAAAACCAGACCCTAAGGTTTGAATCTCTCCAACAACAATGGTTGAGGCCCCGTTTGGTTCAGCATTTGGAATGGGCTTTGAGACTCTAAAGTCCCTTGACCAAATGCAAACGCGTTTGGTTCGATTTTTTGGGGGACTTTGGCAAGATGCAATTGCATTTCCAAATGGCTCTAAGGGCTTTTAGCCCAATATAACTCTAGAGGTGCTTTGGGAAGTTGCATCTTAGGAATGCAAGTCTCCGGTACTATTCATCTTCTTCAAAACCATCGCACGGAAGCCAATTGGAGGCCGACGATCGCCGGCCAAGGGGTCGCGCGCTCTGGCGACTGCCACTTGAGGGTCGCTCAACCCTGGCGCCTGTCGCCGGACCTCAGGCAACGCCTGGGTCGCGCGACCTAGGCGACTAATGGCCTGAATCGTGCGACCTCAGGCGACGATAGCTGGGGGCAATTGAGAACACGATCCTTATTGCTACTAGGAAGTGATATCTTCCATGACATTGGAATTTGTAAACATATAGAGGTTTCTCTTTTAGACTATGGGCGACAGAACTGGTAATATTGGGTAGATTTTTTCCTTTCCATGTGCATAAAAGGCATTTCTTGATATTGTATCACTATCTGTACTACTCGTTTTCGATATCATGAATGATAATTTTGTCACTCCTATGTCCCAGACTCCTAGTATAAGTTAATGTATACCTTGTATTTGCTAATAACTCCTTGTGGCATTATTACTGTATAAAAGCTTGATGGATGATTCGTTTGATACATGTGAACTTAAAATGTAACTCGGGCTTCATTTTTGAATCATTAATGCTGTCTTTCATTTGTTATGGCAATGTCAATGTGATTTTGTGTGGATATGCCCAACCGCTTGGGAACCGAAGGCTTTCAATGACTCGACACTCGTTTATCCCTTTCGGTCTATATAATTTTGAGGGAGTTCACTTTTGATCCTTATACTCTGATTACGACACGAGTTTAGTCGTTTCACTATTGTTTACTTATAATGCAATTTCCACAACTTCAATTACATTGTTGATCCTATACGTGGGTGAGCACCGAGTTTGATTCTGCTTAGAAACCTGACTAAAGCGGCTTGAATTGACTTGTTTAGGGCAAGTTCTAGAGAGAACTGGTTTGGTCCCCTGTTTCGAGAACCTAGAACCAGCTAAGGACAGGTTTGGTTCTTAATTCCAAGATCGGAAGAACTGGGGGAGAAGTACACTATCAGTGCCATAAATTGTGTACGATACTCACTTTGGTGCCAAAAGTTTCCGTCGGATCACTTAAGTGTCAAATTGGAGGAAAAATGATCACTTTAGTGCCACCGGCGAGAAATTCCGGCCAAAATGATTACGTGGCTTTTATATTTAAAAAAAAAAATCGACGTGACTTAAGATTGTCCACGGTGGATGGCATAAAATGACGCCGTTTTCCTTTCTTCGTAAGAAATGACGTCGTTTCTTGCCATTCACCGTGGATTCACATAAGAAACGATGCCGCATTGCTCTATAGCAAAAAACGATGTTGCTGAAGATGGAGTAAAGTAGGGTTCATAAACGGTTCTTGACACCGGCCGTAGCTCGCTCACCCACCGTTGTTCACCCACTGTTGTTCGCTCGCCCGCCGTCGCTCGACTACTGTTGTAGTTGCGCCCTCGTTCACGGTCATTCACTGGCTGCGTCCCTAACTCTTGCTCACTCAGGTTTGTCATGTTCTCTACGTGTGTCAATTTAGTGAAAAATTTAGGGTTCCGACGGGCAAGTTAGGGTGCGGAGGGCCAATTGAGGGCTCGGCTCAGGGGGAAAGTAGTGGGGAAAGTGGTGGAGATGTCACTTTTATGGGGACGTAATAGAAAAATTGAGGGTTCCATCGTTCGTTCGCTTTCTGTTGTGAGGACCGAATAGAAAAATAGGGCGTGGAGGGGCTTGACTCGGAGGGAAACAATGGTGGGACCGAATTTGTTTGTTTGATTCATTGGACTACTTCTGTGGGGGACCGAATGTGATTGAATTGAAAAATGGGTGGTGGGGACCTCACTTTATTTATTTAATTTGGTTTCTTTTGTTTCTGTAAATGCACCGAATTTGGGAGTTTTTAGTCGCATTTGTTTTTTGACAACAAAACGACAATGACCTGCATGTGAAGTTGCCGTTTCTGTCATGTGGTCCTAACAAAATGACAATGACTCTTTTTTTTTTTTTTTTTTTCAATTGGGTGCAAAGATCGACATGGACGCGAATCGTAGGCGTCATTGTTTGCTATGGTGGAGAGTTTGTTATTGGCATTGAAGATTGGGAATATAGTGGTGGAAATGAAGGTACTATCTATGTCAATGTTCAGAAGCCATCATATATTGATTTTCTGAGGGATTTGGTGTATTTTTTACGATGCAAAGTGCAAACTACATTACTGTGTTCCTGGGAAGGAATTAAAGGATGGGTTGAGATTTTTTAATGACGATAATGGTATTAAGGATATCGTTTATCATTATCTTCACGGTGAAGAAGCTAAGGTATGTGTTGAGTATTATAGTGAGGATGGGGATGAGGATGAGGATGGGGATGAGCAAACCACCATTGAAGGAGGAGAAGTGAAGGATTCTGTTCAAGCGAGTAATCAGGTTGGGGATGAGTTTAGGTTAGATGAAGGGAAAAATGAGAGGGAGAGAAGTCATATTGATAGAGATGAACAAAGAGGGAGATGTCCTGAAATCTTGGGTGAAGATTTGGGTGAAGATGTGGGCGATAAAGACTTCATTGGATTAGAATAGGAAATTGCTTTATCCAGTGAATCAGAAGATGAATGTTTGGCTTTAGTAAATTTCCCAAGTGACGAAGATGATGATGAACTCACACAGTCAAGACAAAAACAAAGGGAATTCCTGAGAAAAAAACTTGCGGCTTCAACAAAGAGGCCTGAGCTAGTAAATAGGGATGTAGATCCGGTTGAAGGTAATAGAATTGAAGATGAAGAAAGCTGCGGCGATGAAGTTGCTGGTTCGGAAAATGAGCTTGACAATGATGATGAAGAACCTGATTGTCGAAGAAAAAGTAAGTGCCCTTGCTATGATCTGACTGTTGATAAATTTGTTTTGTTGGTGGGCATGAGATTTGACGATACCAAACAGTTCAAGGAAGCTGTTGTGAAGAACTCCATTGGTGAACAGATGAGCGTTCAATTCATTAAAAACACGAAGGAATTTGTGAGAGTTAAGTGCTCACAACCCAATTGTTCGTAGAAGCTCTATGGCGTGCTGAGTAAGAATGAGTCATTCCAGTTTAGGTTCTTCTAAGAGGAGCATACTTGTCCAACTATCTTTAACAATAAAAGGGTAACAAGTGTGTGGTTATTAAAGCATTTTTTCAATACTATTAAAGCAATGCCCGAGATCAAGAGTCCTCAATTTCAATAGTTAGTGAAGGAGCAAGTGGGGGTTAATGTGTCGATGAATCAATGTAAGAGAGTTAAGATGGGGGTGATGAAGATATTGATGGGTGGGTATAAGGAAGAATATGCGCATGTATGAGATTATGCTGGTGAATGCATGTTTCAAAACCCATCTAGTAGGGTATATGTAGAGGTTGTGGAGAGGCCACTCCTTGATCTTGGGCCTAGATTTGATGGATTTTATGTCTATTTTGATGCATGCAAACGGGGCTTATTGGCTAGTTGTAGAAGAGTTATATGATTGGATGGATGCTTTCTAAAGGTTTATGCAAGGGAGAGTTGTTGGCTACTGTGGGGAGAGATGCCAATAATCAAATGTTCCTGATAGCTTGGGCGATTGTGAAGATAGAGAACAAGGATATTTGGTCCTGGTTCCTAAAAAATTTAATGGCTGACCTTGAGATAACTGAGGGGGGAGGATGGGTATTCATGAGCGACCAACGGAAGGTAATTTCATTGTCAATTAATTTACTCCATTTTAATATTAATCACTTGCATATTTTTCCTGACTTGTATTTATTGGTTTGAATTTTTGTAGGGACTTATTCCTGCATTGGCTGAGTTGATGCCACACGCTGAGCATAGAATGTGCACGAGGCACATATATGCAAACTTGCCAAGGAACTTCAAAGGAGATAGGCTGCATAAGTAGTTTTGGCAAATAGCAAAGAGTACGAACATTACTGATTTCAGATTAGCCAAACAAGGATTGTTGCAGCTGACAAATGAAGGTTTTGATGCACTCTTCCAGACATAAGCTAAGCATTGGTGTCGGGCTTTCTTCAATGAAGAGTTCAAATGCGATATCATTGATAACAACCTCGGTGAAGCTTTTAATGACAAAATTTTAGAGGCCAGTGCAAACCAATCATCGCATGCTTGATGATATTCGAGTTATGGTTATGGCTAGACTGCATAGGCAAAGAGATGATGCTACGAAATGGAGTAGAGACTGTGGCCCTAGGATTGTAAAGAGATTGGATGCAAACATTGCTGCTAGTAGGTTCTGCCATCCAGTTTGGAATGTAGATAATGGATATGAGATTATTCAAAATCAGGATAAGTATGTTGTCAACCTGGATAGAAGAAAGTGTTCATGCCAATTCTGGCAACTGAATGGAATTCCCTGTCCTCATGCCATTTGTGCTAGTCAGATGAAGCAAGAAAAACCCATATGATTACCTACATAATTGGTACAAAAAAAGCTCATACCTTGCTTCATACCAATTCATGATATAGCCTATCAGAAGCAGCAAATTTTGGGAGTCAACAAATCATGAAAGTCTTCTACCTTTACCACTGAAGAAGCAAATAGGAAGGCCAAAAAAGAGACGAAGAATGCAGCAGGAAGAGGCATCTAGTCAGAGGATGAGTAGGACTGGGTCAAAGATGAAATGCTCCTATTGTCGCAAGGAATGGCATAATAAGAAAGATTGTGAGCTGAAAAAGTAGCATCAACAACAAGATGTAATGGCTAATTCAGTGCCAGGGACAGGACCTACTGAAGAGCTTCTTGTTGGGCCTATTAAAGGGAGGATAGAAGGCTTTGCTGTAATGCCTATTGAAGGCAAATAGAAAGCCATGCTGTAAGGTAAGTATCATCTTTGCCTCGTTAATTTTACAGTTCTTATTTGATAGAGTTTGATGGTTAATCATGTGTATTGGCTTCTCTTGTGCTTTTCCTTTGTCATGCACTTGTAATTTGAGAAGTTTTCTCCATTTGTTTCCACCATGAAAATTAGTAGATGTCTAATTATTCGTTGTAGTTGGTCATAATCATAATACAATACATTGTTGTAAGGCCTACTGAAGGGCCAGAAAAAGGCCCTGTTGTAGGCTCAAGTGCAGGGACAAGGACTGGAATGGGCAGGATAGCAACAACAACAACTGAGTCCACTGTTGAGCAAACAAGAAAAAAATATCCTATAAATTGTACATCGTTGTGTTCGTCTTTTATGGGCTGGAATTTACATTTGTTATGTGTTTATCAGGTGAGAAGACGAGCAACTGCACAAGTTGCAGAGGTTGCTCTCTCATTTATTAATGCTGAAAATGATGTACCACAGCGAACAAGAGGGACTCTTGGAAAAAGATTAAGGCAATATGATTATGAGATTTACACGGATGAACGTACTGGAATGACTATTTTGAATGTAAGATTTGTAGGCTTCATGCATTTAATTTTTTGTACTTCAATTCATTTGGTTGACAATATTATTATGTTCTTGTAGTTTGGGAGAACTTCGGAGGTACTTCTCTCTCAAGGTGGGACAACTCAAGAATCAAGGGTGCAGCCAAAGAAGACTGCTCCAAAGAAGAAGACAACGGGTATAGCTGCAAAACAACCATAAAAAAGAACCTAGCACCAGTTCCATCTCAACCAACGATTGGGAGCAAAAGAGTGATGATATGGACCAACACATGACATGTGCTAGAACAAAAGTAGCCGTTGTCAAAAATAAGGAAAATGAAAAAGGAGGTGACAGAAAGCTCAGTTAAAGAACCTGCACATCCAGTTTGAAAGAGTGCTTGGATTATGAATCAATTCAAAACTCCAATAGGAAAAGGAGATCGGGGTGTTGTCAATATTGATTGATGAGAATGTGCTGGACATGGTCTCTTTTCATGTTTTCTTTTTTTAGGAGGCTGCTGCATATTATATCATCGATGGTAGTTGTTGCTTGCATATTGCCATTGTTTTTTTTTTTTTAAGAGGGTGCTGAACTTTCGGTGATTGGGGAGTGAAGTTAGACATGTTTTTTTTTTTTTTTTTTTTTTTTTTTTTTTTTTTTTTTTTTTTTTTGTAAACAATCAATCAATGTTAATGGAAAGTACTGTAATGATTATTTTCTCTAATGTTGGTTTCGGCTAGCAAGTCAGTTATGCTGTATATTTTATTTTTGCTGTTGCTGCAATGTTGCTGTTGCTGGTTGAAGTTGTGGATTATAATGAATTTGTGGGGTTTTAGTTATATGTGCTGCTGCAAGAACATTTTGGGTGCTGGTACATCTTATTGCATTAACACTTGTATGGGCTGGTGCATGAAGATGCATTAGCAACCCAACTGGTCCAAGAACAAAGTGCAAGAACAAGGTGCAAGTCAAGTGACGTTTGGCACTAACATGTTCTTTTTTAAAAAATTTGTGTAACACAAGTGATCACTTTGTAATCGCGACGGCACTTAAATGATCACTTTTATAAAAACTTAGTACTCAAGCGATCACTATTTATAACTTATGGCACTAAAATGGTCAATTGTGAATTTGCCACCATCCCTTAATTTCACCATGGTTTGCAGTTGTAGCAAACCAGCAAACCAGCAAAGAGATACCAAATTTATGTAGCAAACCATTATATGTGAAGCCAAAACTAACCAAAACAAACATTGACAAAACACAACTAAACAATAAAACTTTTAAGTGCTCACAACTAGTGCATTCCAATAGCACATTCCATTTCGCCATGGTTTGCAGTTGCAGCAAACCAGCAAACCATTACCAAATAAAAATGCAACAAACCATTACCAAATAAAAAAATGCAGCTAACCATTATATTTGAAGCGAAAACTAACAAAAAAAAAACATTGACAATACACAATTAAATAACAAAACTTTTAAGTACTCACAACTAATGCATTCTAAGTCCAACCTTGCATTTCTACCATAGATTACAACAACAAAACCTTCTGCCTCATACAAAAATTGCAGCAAACAAAAAATAGATTTTACTTATAAATAATCCAATACAAGTGTATATTTCACGTCTTTGTGACTATGGTAGACATACAAATTTCTTCTTATTACTCACTTCACATTTGAATAAACTATCCAAGAGAATAAGAATACAATCAACGCTCGATAAAAGTTTCTTTTAATTTTCAGTCTCGAAACCTCCCTCTTCAAATGGTCCACCGAGAGATGTTAAACCCTTCATTTGAGCTTACATTGAGTCGACATCCTCCATCTCATCCATTAACGTAAGTGGAGGTTGATTTCGGCCTTCAAGTAACTCCAATATCACCTCTGTTGCTCGATTAGAGAATTTCCTATCAACACATTTGAAATATTGGCACTTCGAGCCTTCTCTATATCTGCCGCACCCATGGAATCTTCTCTCGGAATTCAACCGAGTCCAAGATGTTCTTCTTGGACTCGGTAACCCACAATAGCAGTAACACACCATCTAATTCGCTTTTCTTATAGGAATGTGAGCCGCTGCTGAAGCTTCTGTCCTCCATTTGTAAGAGCGAGCTGATAACTTTGGGAGAAAATCGAAGTATGCACTCGAAATGGTCGAATTGGGGATTTAGGGTTTTCAACTTCCGGTTCTAGTCAAAATTGGGGATTTAGGGTTTCTTATTTGGGGGAAAACGGTAAATGGCGTCGTTTTGTTCTTTGTATGCTGATTGTATTCTTTGGCGATCCATGTTGGCGTAAAAAATTAATAAAAAACCGCCACGTCGGATTTCTGGCCAACCAAATTGGCGGTGGCACCAAAGTGATTTTTTTCAAAATTTTTGGCACTTAAGTGATCCGACAGGCACCAAAGTAAGCGCCGTATACAACTTATGGCACTGATAGTGTACTTCTCCCGAAGAACTGGTATTTTACCCCTAAACATAAGTACTAATAACACACTCATACATAGAGATGAATATCCTCAACAGAATGCCTTAGATTTGTTGTTAGTAGTCCCGGTCAAATCTACCGAATCGCTATTGCGAACTTTGAGAATATCTACTACTCCTAAGTGAATCCGGTGATGTCACACCTGCCGTGACAGTCTAGTGAAGGGCAAGAGGTCCTCTCTAGTCCCACATCACTTAGGGGGGGAGTCTTGGGACTAGTTTATAAAAAGCCTAGGCCTCTCTAATCTGTGTAACGCGTTTTAAAGCCGTGAGGACTTAGTGTCCAAAGCGGACAATATTACACAGTGGGGCCCGGGTCGTTACACCTGCTCCTGCTAGTTTAGCGAGTTTGCTTGGCAACGAACGAGGCAATGTTGTTCGAGTGCTCCGAGCTGAGCAAATAGGTTTAGGGATGAGCATATCGGACTAACTGAATCAAAGAAACGTCAGGATCTGCTGGTTCGGAGCAGTTCCTGGGGGTGTGAGACCGGTTACTAAATCCACGGGGGCGGGGGAAAGGGGATAGGAGTAGGACTGACTATTTTTTTCAAAACATTTTAAAATTATTAAAAAAGCAACAAACCCTAAAATAACAAGAAGTCCAATATTTTCTTTGGGGAAAAGATTTTTTGTTTTGGTCGGTTTGGGGAAAAGGTTTACCTGGTCCATTATGTGTTATTTTTAGGGGAAAGATTTACTTTCAGAATGCTGAAATTTGGAGGTGGAATTGCAAACTGACCGGTTCCATTAAACCAGACTGGAAACTAAAAACCAGTCCTCTCCGTTCGGTTCCCGGTTCTTGGGTGGGACCGGACTAGATCAAAAACTGATTACCTCTAAATAGGTTGACCGCCTCTCCTAGATATTCCGTTCTCTTGTCCGCTTCACCACCTTTGCTCAATTACTACGCAATATTGTCAAGATCTCAATTTTGCTGGAAAAAGTTGATCCTCATCCCTCGACCTTCAGGATGAGAACGTAATTTCTTATACCAATCGGCTTCTCATATTCTGTGTTATCTTTTGCCGGTGTCTGATTAGGGGGGTAAGTTGAAGGAGTTCTCAGAATTGAGAGCTTATCAGCAAAAGAGCACGAGTGAAATCTAGCAAAGATAGCTTATTATGTAGAAACATACGATTTTTATGCTTGTGAAGAAAGAGATCGTGGAGGATATGGTGGAGGAGGAAGGCGAGAATGGCAAAGAGGAAGTGCCGGGCTTAAGCCAAATCTGTGCTTTGGGCCGATTCTTGATTTTAGGCCTAGAGCCGACTACCCCTACCTATATAGATAAGAAAGAACAGCTTTTGTCCCCGTACTTTGTTTTAGTGAAAAACTAGTATCTATAATTTCAACGAAAACTTAATTGCTTTCCTCACATTTCCATTTGAAATCTTCTGAAAGTGCCAAAGTCAAACTCAACTGTTAGTTGGGTGGTTCCCATACTTATAAAGTTATAAATGTGCTTAATCAGATTGGCACACCCATCAAATTTAATTTTGTTGCATGTAGTAATTAAGCGTGACCCGATCCGAGACAAGTAGGGTATTTGCTCTTCAATGGAGCCCACCCTACATGAATCGAATCCCAGTTTTTGAAAGCTGGAGTGTAGTCTTAGGGTCACACAACTACCTTAAAACCCGGAATTGGTCAATTCCACGAATTTCATTGTCTATCATTTTTTTAAAAAGTTAAATAAAGAAAAGTTCCCACAATTCTAATTATTAACACATCAACATTTGATGCAAAAACACTGGTAGACTCCATAATAAAGGACATGTTCATATCTAATGTTAAAATAATTTTAAGACATTAAGAAAATTTATATACAAATAATTCCTTCCGCCATTTCTCATATCTGAACATGAAAAACTTCATAGAAAAAAGAAAATCACTACATACATAAATACATACATACATACATATCTTCCTTAGAACCTTAGAACCTATCTTGATTTCAGTCCTTTCTTTCCCACTTCGCACCTCGGAATGCACTCTTATTATAGAGAGAAAGGCGCTTTCACATCAAAACCTTCATACTTGATTCGCTCTAGCTTGAGATCCGCTACCCTACTCTGTCTACTGAACTGCCTTTACTACCCACGCCTTGTCTTGTCATGCCGGCTGTTTCCTACTACTGAGATGCTACTACCAATGTGACTTCACTCACAGCTGTGCACTGATTTGCTCTCTCTTGAGTTGGCTTAGCTCGTTCTATGGCTCGCTCCGTGCTTGCTCACTCCATTCGTCCTTATGCTTCACTCTGTGACTAATGTAAATTACGTTTGGTCATCAAGATTCGGATATGATAGGATAAAATGGTATTAGAAATCCTTCCAATATTCTAAGCATTGTAAAAAATCTCATTATAGGTTTGGAGTAACTTGAATTGAAAATCTTTAAAAATCCTCTGAATATCTTCTCTCTTAGATTGTCCTTGTACCTTCGGGTATATATGAGTTTATTCAGTTTAGAGGTTGTCGCCATGCATAGGACAAGATAATTCTATTCAGACTCAAATCTGGACTACCAAATGCAGCCTTGCCTATCTAGCC
The DNA here is from genome assembly GCA_014182515.1 of Eucalyptus microcorys. NCBI lineage: Eukaryota > Viridiplantae > Streptophyta > Magnoliopsida > Myrtales > Myrtaceae > Eucalyptus > Eucalyptus microcorys. Next base: position 21,130,766 of record CM024566.1, on the reverse strand, counting down.
ATGTCGGATCAATAGCTTGCACCTACTCCCTTGCACACCCCCTAGCACCAATCGCATGGACAGGTTCAATTCAGATTCACGTAGACGTAAGGATTACTTTTAGTAAAAACGTGGACAACTGTAAATTTTTCTGACTATAGCTTTGACTCACTAATGTAACTGGCAAAATGTTTTAGATAATTCATGGGAATTCTTCCTATTTTTGTAATATGCACAAGGCAGCATGACATTAATTGTTAGGACTCGTTTCTGTTGTGGGGAAATTTCGTATCGAATGTTGGTCTCTACTCTAAGAAAATCAGATGGCTTAGATTATTTTTAGCGAAGTAGTTCACATTAATTCCAATGATTCGTACAAACAGATATTATGTATTAAAGATAACCAAGGCCATTTAAGTCTTATTTGGATAGAAAATTATCAATTGATCTTCAACTTGTTTTATGGATACCAATTCATTTATAAAATTTTTAATCTTATCAATTTAGTCTTTGCGCGAAACTCCATTGTAATCCTTCCGATTAATTTTTGGAAGAAATTACTGACATGATGGTCTAGTCATCAGCAGCCCCACTACCACGTTGGCGAAAGTTGGCCTAATGGACCAGGGAAAAGTACAAAAAAAGTCATAAGTCTATTGTAATTCATAATTTAGTCCTAAATTTTTGCAAGTGTGTTAATTCAGTCCATCCTACAAATTTTAGATAACCAACGCTAATGTGGACAATTTGTGATAATACTTTATTGTATTTTTTTTCGATTTTTAATTAATTTTATAATCTTTATCTTAATCTGTATCTCTTTCTTCCTTCTTTTTCTATTTTTCCGCATAGTGCTGGCAAGGGTTGTGGCCCTCTCCGACCTTGCCTTGATTTAGGTGAGACCTAGGGGCTGTAGGTGAGGCGATTTCGCCCAAATCCGAGTGAGAGCGGTGACTCCCGTCCGTAGTTGACAAGGGCTTCCCGACCCTCCTCGAAGGCTCACTAGCCACCGTGGAGAAAAAAAGTAAAGAAGGAAGAAAAGAAAAAAGAAAGGAAAAAAAAAAAAAGAAAAAATTATTAAAAATTATCCACGTTAATGTCGGTCGGCCTACAAAAATCAACATCGACGTTAGCTAGCCAAAATATATCAAATGGATTAAATTAGCACAATTGTAAAAAAAAAAAAAAATTAGAACCGAATTGGCAAAAATAGAAAATTCTTGATAGAATTGACACACTTGTTATCGATTTAGGCCTTTTTTTGATAATTCTCCTGATGGACCACGCTAGAATTTCATGCAATAATTTAAAGATTAAATTGAAAAAAAGGAAAAAAAGTTACGATAAAATTAACATCTGTATAGTAAGTTTGGGACTAATTGAACAATTTGTCATGATTTTAGAGTCTCTTTACATGCTTTTCTAAGAATACCCAATTTCTTTCGTTTTTTTTCAAAATATTCTTTACTAAGAAAAAAAATGAGGAAATTTTATCTAGGGATCTTAAGCAGTTCACAATCCGCACACTCCCATTAGAATGGGGAAAAGAAAGAGCCAGTGATGGCAAGTAGTGGCTAGATACCAGGGGGTGGGGGCGGGCTTTATCCTTTTAGAAACACAAACTTATTGAAGACATGCTTTCGTTCTTCATTACACCCTGACCGGTTTCTTCTAATAATGTTTCGTCTTAGGATTGGCGCAATTTCACTTCCAACTTGAATGTCTTTCCTAAAAGAAGTGACAATCTCGAGACTTCAACAATCACAAACTCTCCACCACCACTCAATTTTCCCGCTATTGTCATTGTTCTCTGCTCGAACTTTGCTTCTACTTCATTGAACTCATGCCCTCTCAGTTTCGTCATCCTAGTTCCTTTTCTCAATCCTAGAATGGTCAGCTTGTCAATTACCCACTTCTCAATTAGAGCAAATTCCCCATTAACAACTTCTGATCTGACAACAACACCATTCCTTGTTTTCTCACAATAAAACTTCACCAAAGTCCAGTTATTTCCTTCCCCTCCCATTTCAACATCCTCTCCATCGTCCAAGAACACTTGTCCTGAGCTATTCCCATTCTCATCAACCACAACTAACAGCTCGAATGGCGTTCTCCGAGCTGCTTCCGTAGTCATGGCCTCTCCTTGCATGGCCAATATATTACCTTCCCTTACATGCACATGAGGATGATCAGGTGGTGCATTGAGCATCACATTCATTCCTAAAGCTGTACTCACTGAATTTGAGTAATTGAAGAGATCGAACCAGTTTCCACTCGGGATATAAGCATCCACTGTATTGGCACCGGATTGTAGTACGGAGTCACCATCACACCCTTGCCAATTAAGAACTGGGAATTGATATGGTAAGTCATCTTATCCTCAGGGAATGAGAAAAACAGGGGCCGGGCAATGGGTATCCCCTTTCTATATGCCTCATACATCAAGGTATACAAGTATGGGAGCAAGCGATAACGAAGCCCGAGCACCTTCCTGGCGGATGTAGCCACAGAATCCCAGAGATAGAGTTCTCGACGAATAGAGTTCTTTGCAGAGTGATCTCTTGCAAAGGGATAAAAGGCCCCTAGCTGCATCAATAAAAGCTCTAAAATAAGTGCTTAAAGGTGTATGACAAAAAAACATGATTGACACCTCTATTCATTCGCAACTTGACACATTCAACATAACATGAATTACTAGCATAAAAAGATACCCGAACTTCCCCTCACCCTAAAGAAAATTTATGTAGTTTATTTCTGCCTTCAAAAGGCAGTAAAATTCCCTGTCCCCCTAAGAAAAAAGAGAAAAGAAAATTGATCAACTCCTATGTCTAAATACAAATCAAGAAAGGCTTAAAGCTACTCGGTTGCAGAGCAGTTCAGTTAATATAAATTAAGAAAAGGCATGGAAGATATTTACCTGAATCCATCGGTTGCAGAGCTCTTCGGTTGTGTCCTCGAGGAAACCGCATATATCAGCTCCTACCATTGGAATTCCAAAGAGCCCAGAATTTAAAATTGCAGGAACTGAGTAAGCCAAGTCATCCCATGTGGCGGCATTGTCTCCAGTCCAGTGTGCAGTGTGCTTGCCAGAGCTTAGAAAAGTCGATCTCGAGAGAATGAATGGCCTTTTACCAGTAACATTGACTAAGGCCTTGTTTGTTGCTCTGGCTTCCAAGAGTCCATAGAGGTTATGAGCATTGTATTCTGAAATATTTCCAAAATGAAGTGACGTTGCAGGGATAGTTTTGTTGTTGATAGGCCGATGAACTCCTGCATTGTTCATTTTGTAGGGAGGATTGTCAAGAGTGGAAGGAAGAGGCGGAGAATCAATGAAGTTGGACAACTCGTTCATGTCGATCCATAGGCCATCAAATGGAAGAACATCGTGAAACCTCTTTATCTCACCACCCCAATAACTCTCACTAGATGGGTGAAGGAAGTCAGGGAAGTACACTGGCCCTGGCCAAACAACACCTAAATATGGCACTCCCTCACGCTTGATGAAGATGTCGGCTTGCATCCCCCTGATGTAGGTCCCGTATGTCTCGTTCACACTAATGCCTGTTAAAGATCACTCATTCAAAAGAAAAGGAAAGTATTATTAAGATGGCAATTTGCAAGAAATAAAAAGACCAAGTTTCGACCACAAGCATTTCGGCACCAGCATACCTGGATCAAGTATCAGGACATACTTTTGACCGTTCTCGTGAAGGCTGCTGACAAATTCTTTCATCTTTTCCACCGGAAAATTGATAGGGTCAAGAGTGAAGTCCTTGTTTGCATCCATATAATCAATGTCGGTCCACATAACTTCCAGTGGAATATTAGCTTTTGCATAACCAGCTACCACGCCCTCTAAGTCTGAGACATTCTTGTAACCCCACCGGCATTGATGAAATCCTTGAAAGTAAATCAATGATACTTTTATCAATAGAACTAACATTTCAAACTAGTCAAGTAACACGTGCAGAAGAAGCCATCTACCGTGAATCAAACTTTACAACTGATCTACGCCTAGCATTATATACAAGTAAAGCGACCACATTTCTTGAACATCAGTGAGCACTGTGGTAGGTTCAGCTGGGGGTCGGGAAACAGTGGTTTTCAATGGATAATAACACGCCTTTAGATTTGTTCCCTATTGAGCATAACATGCAAAGTCTGACTAGTGTCATCTCCGTGAGAGAATAAACTCATAATGCAATTCAAGGGGAATGAACTCAGAATCTTCAATTCTATCGTCTTTATATTATATACGACCACCGCATAGTTATGCTCAAAATCTCATATTTACTGCAGAATAAGCTACAGAAGCCGAAGCACAACATTGGAATCAAATTCATCGAAATGTCAGCATCAACGATTGAAAGCAATACATAAAAACCAGCATACCGAATTCAAAATCATTATGTTAGATACGACCACCACACGGTCAAGCTCAAAATCTCACAGAGATTGCAAAATAAGCTGGAAGCCGATGAACAATGGTGGAATCAAATTCATCAAAATGTACGCAACAACAATTGAAAGAAACTCATCAAAACCAAATACCGAAGGACCAGTATGGCATTGGGGTTGGCCGGCCAATGAGCTCGGTGTACTGCTCCATGACTGCCTCTGGCGACGGCCCCTGGAAGAAATACAAATCCAACACTCCACCAATCACCTTGTAAGTGATCCTGTCGCCAGTATACACCACATCCATGCCATTGCTGTTCAGCAACAGAACGCCATGGCTCGTGCCCCCCAACTCCTCCGCCGCCGCCGCGGCCCACGGATGACCTGACGTCCATGTAAAACGGATGCGACCCGTACAGGTTGAGATCGAGGTTGGCGCTGGCGATGTCGGCGTTCCAGAGAGTAAGGGTTTGGTTGGGCTGGAGCCGGAGCGACGGCTTCGTGTGCTCTCCGATCCCGTAGAGGGAGGAGCGGCCGGGAGGGAGGGAGGAGGAGAGCTGGAGGTACTGGTCCTTGAAGACGAGGAAGGCCGAGGGGTCGGAGGTGGAGGTGTCGAAGAGGACGTCGCCGGAGGAGCGGCGGGAGACAGCGAAGGAGAAGGGGGTGGTGTTGCGGAGGTCGAAGACCAGGTCGGAGGAGGCGGCGGAGTAGCGGCGGTGGGAGCCGGAGGGGGACGGCGGCGGAGTCGGGGTTCGGCGGGGATGGAAGGGAGGTCGGCGAGGGATGAGGTCGTCGGGGACTTCCCATCGGCGGCGGTCGGCGTCTGTGATCCGGACCCGAAGACGACCGCTCGCTTCGAAGCTGGAAGGAGAACCGTTATGACGTCAGCAAAAATTAAAATATACTTAATTATTTATCTTGCAAATAATACACACACACACACACACACACACACACACACACACACACATATATAAACTAACATTTTAATTTAATCTTGCAGGTGTTTTAATATCGAAATTTGAATTATTTCTTTCCAGCAACAACCTTCTTAGGATAATTTGAAAAATAAAAGAAAAATTCTCCTTTTTTTTACCTATATTTATACTATGAATTTTTATTGTGTGTTCTTACTAATATTTGTTTTATTCAATTATTAAAAAATTTTACGATAGAATGATTTCAAATTCATATACATATAACTAACAATTATTGTATTTTGCGCATATATGTTGATTGTAAGAATGAATCTAGCAAAAACCTTAAAACATATGCTAAAATAAGACCTGGCAACAAGGCGGAGGCTCTCGACGTCAGGCCCGTAGACGGAGGTCGCGTTGACGAGGCGGAGCCCGGCGGTCAACGCCGTTCCCGACGCGTCGACGGCCACGGACCCGACCGTGTATCCATACCCAACAACGCCAGGCGTCCCTTCGCCTTCTCCGACCGACGCGCGAACGGCCGACTGCGACGACAGCAGGCACAAGAAGATCAACAACGCAAAGAGAGGCGGAAGACGGCGATGATGGTCTCTGCTACTCCGCATGTTCTCGGCTAGAGAGAGAGAGAGAGAGAGAGAGAGAGAGAGAGAGTGAGAGAGAATGAGAGAGTGGGAGGAGCTTTGATTTTCATCCGCCGACCGCGGCGGACTTCCCACGTCTGGTCTTCTAATCCCGTCCCAGTCTGATTCCTCCTCAGAAAGACGAAGACGACGAGGAGGCAGCCTTCTTTTTCTTTTTGGGTGTGGAGTAAATTGGGGGGCCCGCGAGACTGGGGAAATTCCAATTTGGCGGGGCCGACTCATGCGCTTCTCACGTGCTCGTCCTGTCGTTTCTGCGCCTTTCTCGGAGAGAAACTCTTGCCCGCGCTCGTGTGCCGATCGAGCAAGGTTCGCCACGTGCGCGATGGTCGGGAGAGGCGCGAGTGTGATCGACGAGCGAAACCAACGGAAACGTCGCTTTTTTATGTCGTTTGCTGAATGATGATTTACGAAATTTTAGTTTTCTTTTTAGTGTTTATATATTTTTTATTTGGGTAATCGCAATTCATCGCTTGATATTTCGAGCTTCGTAATATCAAACACGATACATGCATGATTATACATTACTAGTTATTCCCGTGACCTTGATTATAGGAAAATTTCCACTAAAGGTATAAAGTAATTGTACTTTTTTCAATCGAGATCTAGTCAAAGAATGACTTGAGGAGAAATCATGTGGAAGCTTAATGCTCTTTTGTCTTAAGATTTAACATGATTCAGTATCCATCGCAATAATTTGATGAAAAATGCAGTTACTCACGGCACTAGTGACTTTTTTTTTTATCTCTAGTCGGGTTGTGTAGGAATGTGAAGGGATGATCCTTCGCTAGCCCTATGATTAGACACACGATCACCAAGGCGATTGGTCTGTGATTACACCTAAATTTTTTGCCTAGAAAACTCTCGTGCACTTCAAACTGGTATACCTGTGACAAATTTATCATAAACTAATTTTTTGACCTCCAAAAACTTCAAATTGGTATACTTTGGACAAATTTACCTCAAACTGATATACTTATGATAAATTTACCCTCAGTTAGTTTTTGCTAAATTTTACTGTCAAATTACTAAGTTAAATGACATATGACAGTTGACTGATGTACCGGTTTGAGATTTTACTCTCAATTTGTCACAGTTATACAATTTTTTGTAGTTTTTTGTGATATTGATCCAATTTAACGGTAGGTATATTCATCATAAATATACCAGTTTAGATTTTTTGGAGGTCAAATAAATTAGTTTGGAGCGAATTTATCATAAGCATATCAGTTTGTGATATTTTATTGTCAGTTAGGGTAAATTTATCACAGGTATACTAATTTGGGGTTTTTTATGATCAAAAAATTAGTTTAGGATAAATTTGTCACACGTGTACTAGTTTTGGGTTTTTCAAGATATTAACCCTAAAAGAAAAAAAAAAGAAAAAAGAAAAGGAAAGATAAAAATGTTAACATGGGTGTGAGATAAGAGAAAATGAGTGAAGAAAATGTCTTCCTCTTTCTCAAAAGTGGAGAATATTTTACCCCATCTTAGAAGACTTTTGCCCCCATGAAGAATGTTTTCCCCAACTAATTTATTTTTCGTGAAACGAACATAAAAAATTCGGGAAATGTTTTCCTGAAAGTTATTTTCCGTGAAATGAGCGGAGTCTTATTCATAATTGGTGGCTCACGAGGTTCTGGGATTAGTGGAGGAGGTTGTGATCGAGGTGGTCCATACGAAATCATGAATTGATATTTTTCTCCATCTTCACCAAGAGGTTCAATTGTGGGGTTTCCATTAAGGTACCTTGTCATGTCTACTCCAAAATTAATTTTTATATCATTGAAAAATCTTAAACTAGTACACTCATGCCATGTTTATCCTGAACTGGCGCACTTGTGCCTCATTTAATCCTAAAAAAATCCCGGATTTACTACAAGTTAGGGTAAATGTGGCATAGACATATCACCTTAGAGTAAATGGGGCATGAATTTACCAGTTTGAGATTTTTTATAACATAAAGATTAGTTTTGTTAAGTGTGATACAAGTCTACCAATCGAAGGTTTTTTGTGACACAAAAATTTATTTGGGATAAATGTGGTATGAATGTATCAATTTAGAATTTATGGTGGTAATAGCCTGAGAAAAAATTTCAAATTTCGAAATATTTCCCCTTTCACACACATTTATATATTTGATCAGGCCAATTACAACTTCGGGAAAGGAAAAAGAGGAAAGACGGGCTTGTCTTAACAATAGCAAATCGATATTAGGTTAATATGCTGAAAACTCCAAACTGGTATACTTATGATAAATTTACCAAAAACTAATTTTTTGAATTGCAGAAACCTTAAATTGTTATACCTTTGACAAATTTACCTCAAACTAGTATAGTTGTGACAAATTTACCCTTTATTAGTTTTCGTTTAATTTTACTATCAAATTACTAAGTTGAATGACACGTGACAATTGACTGATGTACCAGTTTGGAATTTTATTTTCCATTTGTTATAATTATACAATTTTTGTGATTTTTCGTGGTATTAATCTAATTTAACAGAGGGTATGTTTGTCGCAAATGTACCAATTTGAGATTTTTAGTGGTTGAATAAATTAGTTTAGGGTAAGTTTGTCATAAGTATACCGGTTTATGATTTTTTATGATCCGTTTGGATAAATTTGTCATGGGTATACCCGTTGGGATTTTTCATGATTAAAAAATTAATTTTGGATAAATTTGTCACAGGTATATCAATTTGGGATTTTTCAGGATATTAACTCATCGATATTATATACACATATTTTGCTTTGACTTGGCGATAAGGCAGCGATTCTCTATGTCAAGCCCGTAGACAGAGGTCCGGTTGATGAGGCGGAGCTAGGCAATCAACGTCGTTCCTAATGGGTCAATAGCCGCCAACCAGACCATGTATCCATAATTGGCGATGACGTCGGGCGTTCCCCGGCCTTCCTCGCCTAACATGCCGACCTTAGATGGATGCAACAGTAGGCACAAGATTAATGGGTAGAGAGGGAGGAGACGGCAGCAACGGCGGCCATGGCGGTCTCTATTACTACCCATGTCTCTTTGGTGCAGATAAGAAGAAGGGCACGAGTATATATCCGAGGGGGGAAGAGAGAGAGAGAGAGAGAGAGAATGTGGCGCAAAATCAACCGGCCACCTCCGACCGCCCGCCCACAACAGTGGACTCAACCTGCCTTTTCTTCCATTACCAAATATCCTTCCTCAGAATAAGGGGAAAAGCGAAGACAAAGACGACTAGAAATTTTACAGTTTTCGTAGGATCGCCTCTTCTCGTGGGCTCGTCACTTGCAGTTTAGGAGATATGAGATTTCTTCAAACCAAAATCGGCGATTGATCACAGAATCCTTGTTTAGTAATGAGTATACATTGAGATCTCCATCTATTGTTATGGCTTTGCCTTTTGGCTCTGCACACCTAAGTTCGGCACCCTAATACCATCGCCATTTAGAGAAATAAGGTTGAATGAGTACAAATGTGATAATTGCAAGAGCAAAAGCAGAACAGAATTCTGGCTCTAGCCGTGAAAGGCTAATCCTTTTTAATTTGATGAGCAAACTAAAAGCAATTGAAATCTACTTTTCTATAGCCTGGAAACAAAGGAAGAGATTTCTCAGACAAAAAGAAAATACCAATTAAATCTTCTTATGTTATTATAATCCTAAGTACGTCTAAATGAAAATGCGCCAGAAGAAGTGTCTCAATTGGGATCTTCTGATTCACACGATTGTTGAATTGCATACTTTGGACTAAATACAAATCCGCCTGTCAGAAAAAAAGTTAAGTACAATGACAATTAGTTCGAGAGCCTCTTCCCTCTCACGTCGGTCTCCCAAATTTAGGAGCATGTACGAGAAGCCAATTTTTCTATGAAATTAAGCATTAATATCGATAAAACATTTTAAGTATATCTATTTTAATTTTACTATTAAACATGCCTTTATTTAATATCTTAAACTTTTAGAACAATTGACAATAATCCCTTAAAATTTTACATTTATGTCTATACAATTCCATAGTGTGTTTGAGACATGATATGTGCATTGCACAATTGTTATTTTCTTGAGTATCAAATAAAATGGAAGTGAACGTCAGGGTACTAGATCAAAATCTGGAATTTATGTGATAAATTTAGACAAGTTAATCAATAGGATCCACGGAATTTCTTTTGTCAATCGAGAAGGACCAACAAAGGTTTTGATAGTGCATCACATTTCAATATAACACATGTCACAAATATTAATTCTCTTTATGTCTGATCAATGATCAATCGATCATGCTACTTAGTGCAAATCTGGATTAAATATAAGAAGATTTGCTTTGCTGGGCTTAGCAAAAGCATAATGGAATTTTGGCTCTAGCTAACAAAAGCTAATACTTATTACGCTTTGTTTGTTTTACGAAAAAATGAATGATTTTGAAAATATATTCCTAAAAACGATTGCTTGTATTACCTATAAAAATGAATTAATGAAAGATATTTTTGTAATCCGTGAACATGTGTTGATATAAATTATTGTAGATAATAAAAACATTTTGAGTTAACTAATTATCTCTATCGATACGAGTGATCATTTTTTAGAAAATATTTCTCAAATCATTCATTTCTTATGAAATAAACAAAGCTTTAAGGGTTAATGCTCTAAAAAATTCCAAACTGGTACATTTGTGATAAATTTACCAAAAACTAATTTTTTGACTATCAAAAACCAAAAACTGGTATACCTTTGACAAATTTACTCCAAATTGATATACTTGTGGCAAATTTATCCTATGTTAATTTCCGTTAAATTTTACTATCAAATGACTAAGTTAAATGACACAACACAATTGACTGGTGCATCAGTTTGGAATTTTACTCTTTTTTTGACACAATTATATAATTTTTGTAATTTTTCGTGATATTAATCCAATTTAACCGAATGTATATTTGTCACAAATGTACCAATTTAGGGTTTTTAGCAACCAAATATATTAGTTTGGGATAAATTTGTTACAAGCATACAAGTTTGGGATTTTTTATGATCAGTTGGGGTAAATTTATTACAGGTGTACCGATTTGGGATTTTTCAGAATATTAATCTTAAAATAAAAGTAATTAAAAAATCTGCTTCTTTTTTTCGATAGCCCGGAAATCAAGGGAGAAATTTCTGACTAAAAACAAAACGAACTAAAAGGTCAAAGGGGATCCATCATGTTTCTTGCAGATGCTTTATCTAGAAAAGCACATGGAGATTCTATTTGCTTTGGAAAATGAAATTATTATATTGGCATTTAAAACTAAAAGCGGTGAACACGGTTCCCGTATGTTTGACAAGAAAAAAAAGAAGTGGTTCTCAAGTTCGTATCTTTTTTTTTTTTTTTTTTTTAATTTCCGTATCGATTAGCTCACAAAATTGAGTGGCTAATTGTTCACCCTTAATTCAATTGTCTTTCAAGAATGTTGAGCTGAGTATGTAAGCCATGCATCCGCAAGGAACAATAAATAAGGGATTTCTTTCGATTTTTTGCACCCTTTCTTGGTCTTGGTTAGAATATATTGAAACGAAAATTGTACATAATATATCATACACATACATAAATCAGTCCCTGCATTTCCTATCTAATAATGTCATTAAGGGCTAAAGGGGAGTCTCTTGGGTACATAAATAACTCAACATCCCGCAATAAAAAATTTTTACTTAGAATATATTTGAACTCTTTATTCTCGATCTAGTTGTTGAACAATTATAAAAAGCTATATCATTGTTCCAAAATATTTTATCATTGCCTTGAATCGTTTGGATTTAGACATTACTTCAGTGATTTTTAATCGTTTCAAAATAGCAGCAACATATCCCTTTTTTCGATTTGTTTCTAACAAAAATCATAAACGGTTGAATTCCTATAGCAGGCCGAACCGCGCATCCTTAACCAACACCAGGCTTCTCTACGCAACCCCAACACACACACACACAAACACCAACACCCAACCCCACCCACCCCCCCGCGGAAAACCTCGTGATGTGCAAGGATTATCCGAGCTCCGCATATCAGGAGTGAACGATGAATGAAACCGATGTAAAAGTCAATTTTATATTTTCATGTCCGTCTTCGAAATAAAGATTAATGAGTTCCTAGTTTCCTTCTTAGCTCTCTTTTTTCCCTTTTCCAATCCTAGTCCTATCTTTAAACATTTTCCCGTCTCATAAAAAACCCTAACTTTTGGTTCAGTTTCAAATAATTATGTCTTTTTTGTCTCATAGAAAATCATCAATTTTTCCTTGAGCCTCATATCTGGCTCCATAAACCTTCCGTCTAAAATCATCCTCAGGGATGTGGCATTTACACGTCGTTGTTCTAGTTTTTTTTCCCAATTTTTTTCATATCCAAGAAAATGTCTTTTGAAGATGAATTCTTGGGTATAAAATTCCATGTTAGTCCAGACTAGGTCTTATCAAGTTTGAAATTTCAGTAAAAATTAGAGCAATTAGGGTTAATTTTTTTCAATTGTTCATATTCTCAAGAGGGTTTTCCTACTGTCTCATTCAAGGATCTTTGCGCTTAGTCTTCAATCTCTTGTGCTTTAGAGTCTTCCATCTTTTGCGGTCAAAGAGCTTGTGCTCAAGACACTCTGCTTGGGACGCTGGAATAGTTCGTACTCAGATGTTTTCCATCTCTCGATTATCAAGATATTTGGATGGAGGGTTAATTGGGATATATTTAGGACTCTAAGTATGGGGCATAGACACATGTCGAGAGAGGGAGGGGAAGGGGAACGGAGGCTGAAAAAAAATATAAAGGATGAGGCGACAAAACTCTGTTAAGTTGTGGCCAGAATGGAGAAGAAACGACAAACAAGGGGGAAAAAAAATAGAAGAAAGGAAAGCGAAGTTGCCGAGAGTGAAGGGGAGGGATTGAGAACAAAAAAAGAAGAGAGAAATAGAGAGCGAACAAATCGCGAGAAAGAAAAAGAAAAATCTTGAGAAAGCTTGAGGAATTGGCGACGCTCGTCGTCAATCCGGTTCGTTACTCCGACGCCTTCCCCTTCCTCAAGTTTTGAAATGGTCCTCTTCGCTTTCGCACGCCGCCCACATCGGCCGTCCCGGGTAAAGGAGAGCAACTTGGGTTCAAAGTCTCGTGTTTCATGGGGTTTGTGATATGAGCGGATTACCCGTTTTTGGATCTTTCGTTGGTACACTTACCATCAAGAAAGTTACGCGCTTTTTCGCGAGCGAGCCTTATACTCGATTAGGCATTTTTCCATCCGATTAATATTTTTTATTTTCCGCCTAGGGTTAGTAAAAAGAAAGATGAACAAATGTCGATTTTCTCCTACGTTGCCTACTCGCCGGAGTTTAGACATCTAAGATGCATTTGGGCGCCTCTCGCATTATATGAAAAGCTTAGTTTAGTTTTCTCACTAGTTTTGTTGTATCTCACTTAGAATATATTTCTCATCACATAAATTTGGAGAATTTCCATTTTTCAGACTAATGCAGGTTTACTCTTATGCATAAGTCACGGGAATTCCGTCCCAGGTCGAAATAACAAGGCTTGTACTAATTTTGCCTGATACGGCTTGCATTATTTTCACATTGCTTCAGTTTTTATTGCATGTGCCCTTATACATGACCACATAAATTTGCATGTTTAGGAAATAAAATCAACTAAGATTGCATATCAAAGGTTTTCCTTAAAGGAGAAAAGGGTACAAATCCATAGACTTTTAATTTAATCTAGCGCGACCAACCTTCCATACTCAATTCTCTGATTCACAAAGGTGAAATGGTCCATCACACTTCATCATGCTCCTAACCAGCCCAGTAAACATGTTAATGGTGACTCTGAAAAAATCATGAATGAATGAGAAAAACAAAGCTGCAACTGGTATAGCATGGGAGAACTTGTGCTAAGCGTAGGTGCCATCTTGCGAGAGGATTATTTGCATCCACCTAGCATTCTATAAATCCCTCTTACGGTTCATCTTGAGAAGGTCGTGATAGTTTGGTAGTAGATGAGTCTCATGTTGTAAGAGACATAATATAATGTTGCAGAAAATTGAAAGAAAATGATCTAAAGAGACATAACTATTGCAAAAAATTGAAAGGACATGATCCGAAGAGACATAACTACTGCAGAAAAATAAACGGATACGATCCGGAGACATAACTTTAAAAACACTTTTCTTAAGCCATTAACTCATAATTATAACAATCCCCCACATTAATGATCCACAAAACTTTTTTTGACTCAAAGAATTCTAAGTGTGCTTGTGGAAATGTATGGTATCAAGATAGGTAGCTTTCGCCAAGAAACTTCTTTAGCAAAAAGCCTATCGAACTTACTTAACTAGTGGATGGACTAAGTCTTGAATCGCTAATTATTTGTGTAAGCCCAGACAAAAAACCTCACATAGAGTCTCTTTGATTCAAGATTGATTCTCAACTGTGTTTATTCTTTCAGTCTTGAACCTCTCGAGATTCATGCATACTTTAGAAAATGTAGCCTTTATGATTTTTCATAGAGTCGGCCGGCTTTACACATATAGGTATATTTTTATCAAAGATATCCTTCCATACCTTACTAGGATATTGTAGTCCAAGCTATATGAATCATTAAACATATAAATGTACTCTTAAAACATTGTGGAAACACTATTGCATCATACATATGTGAGACAATGCTCATACTAAAGTTTCCAAAATTTACATTGCCCAATTGAACCTAGTCCATGGGATCTCCAATTGTTGGGTTAGATTTCCACATGGGAGTCTCTTTATTAAGTGTAGACTTTTAACCCTACTCCCCTCGATACACAGTTTACTTGCTCTCTCAACAAACATTTTGTTAACAGATTCACAATGATTTATGTTGACCTTACAAAGTTTAAAGAAATTATTCCATTTAAGAGCAATTGCCTTACAATTTTATATCTTTGACGAATGTGTCTAAATTTACCGTTATATATCACATTTTTAGCCATTGCACTTGTTGCTTGATTGTCACAGTGAATGCACATAGGTTTTGGCCACAACCGAACATCTTCTAAAACATTTCGAAGCCACTTTTCTTCTTTAGCACATTAACTAGTAAACTTAAATTCCATTGTGGAGTGCACTACTGAAGTTTTCTTTGAGGATTTTCACATTACCGAGACACCTCCTAACATGAACACATATTCACTAGTCGATTTCGGTTCATTAGAATATGTGCAAATTGTATAGCAAAGTTATAACAATAGATATCCTAACTGATGTTATTGTTATTATAGGTATTAAAACGTTTGAGGCTTCTAACGTCTATGTTGAAAAATTAGGGTTGAAACATTTTTCAATCTACGACCTTTTGCAACTTCGAAGTTTGGCTCTTCGGCCTCAACTTCCTCCTTCTCAAAATTTTGATTTTCTAAGTCTCTTTTGAGAAGGTTCATCTTGATTTTTTTTCCCAAGATATATATCCTCACAAAATTCTGAATCTCTTAATTCTAGGATATTGTTGGCATGGATTTTCACATTTACAAATTTGTGAATCGAAAATTTGTATGTGTGCTATTTTGAGCATAACCGATGAATATGCAATCAATTGTTTTAGGTTTCAACTAAATTTGTTTAGGGGGAGGAATTACCACCTTGGTAAGGCATCTCCATACTTTCAAAATTTGTGGGATGGTAACCTCATTGATTCGGTAGGACTTAGCCCATTGGCCATGGTGGGACTAAGTAGCATCGACCTGCTGTCCTTCAACTGCCTAGAGTGGGAGGTTTTTGCCCTTGAACCGTCCACTCTAGTACATACAAGGTCTGAGCCTTCACCTAAGCCACATGAGCCAACTCTCGGCTTGGAATGGGCAAGCTAGCAAAGAGCCATGGCAAGCTTGGCCCAACGGATCTGAGCCTATGTCCTATCACCTCAGTGAAGCAAATTCCATTGAACCATCCCTCCAAAAATAGAATCATATGTCATTTGACTTCTACTGTTATGAAAAATAGTCCTTGGGTAGATCAACCATGCGACTTGTACCCATATCATCATAGATGGTCTCGACGTGAAAGCCCGTAGCATGTATTGCCACAAAACCAGGCCCCAAGGTTTGAATCTCTCCAACAACAACAGTCGAATGGACCATAAGAATGTCTCTAAAATGTCTTGGACATTATTGGATACTTGATTGTTATCGGCCATCCCGATTTTTTATAAACCCCACAAACAATCAGTAAATAAATTGTCTTAAGATTGTTGAGACGTTGTACAATGCTATAGAAAACTAATAGACATGACCTGAAGAGACGCAGCCGTTGCAGAAAACGGAAAGTAGATGATCCGAAGAGACATAACTTATGTAGAAAATTGAACAGACATGAGCCAAAGAGACATAACTTTAAAGACACTTTGTCGAGCTATTAACTCATAATTACAACACCATGTATCACATTATATCATGCGTTTGATTCATGTGTTGAGCAATCTTTTGAACGGGTCTGTGTCTTGTTGCCTAATTACTACATATTGAGAGGCTTCTTGACTGCTAGAATCTTGGTAAAATTATCGTGACAGATTTGTCTATCTCGGATTTTTCAATAATTGGTGGTACAGAATAGTTATGACTTAAAACGAATATTTTGTAAGACCTTTGTGGTAACGCTCAAAGAAAATCGCTAGAGCTAATGCCCCTTCTCACCATTTTTGGCCAGGTTCACTCTACTAGAATTTTGTCGTTAAATGTGTACCGCCACCGCCAACCATGTGCAAATCGCGCCATTGCACCATATTGCATATACTATTTGTCTAATAGTGCGTCTTGGTCTAAGTCTCATATGAACCGGATGTAACTAAGATAATTTCCTTGCTTAAAAGAGGTTGGGATAGTTAAAAAAAAACAACGGGTGTACCTAATCATATTTTACGTGGCTGCTTAGGATTTTGTGATTGCTGACTAAGGTAACTTTTTAATGAAGGCCTTTAGATCCCCAGTGAGGTGACGTGAACAAGGATTGTGTGTACATTGGGTCAAAAGGGGAAGCAGGAAGGCATACAAAGAAAGAGGTGGAAAGAGACCGTTGATACTTAATTTTTTTCCTGCATTCTACGTTCCGAATCATCAGAATTCGATCCTGAACAAGAAATTCATATCGCATAATCTTTCATTCTCGCTCTTTATCGCACTTAAAAATTACGGATATTTTTGTTTGGGAACAACGTGTCCACCATGCCCATTCCGTCAATTAAGGTCCATCCTACGAGCTTGTTCTCTCTCTCTCTCTCTCCCCTTGTCTCAAAATTCAAGTCCTTACCTTACCTTCCCCTCCTACAACGTGTCCGCCATGCCCATTCCGTCAATTAAGGTCCATCCTACGAGCTTGTTTTCTCTCTCTCTCTCTCTCCTTGTCTCAAAATTCAAGTCCTTACCTTACCTTCCCCTCCTACTTGTTGACTGAAATTGCATGAGTGAATGACACAACCAGTCATTAAAGTATACCATGTGGTCCCTAAACTTTAAGACTTATCATGATGGTTTTATTTTTATTTTTTATGTGATGTGATGGGCCTAAGTTGGCCCGTCCGCCCATGTTGGGGCCTAAAAGCCCGGCCCACAAAGATTAGGGCCCATGGATGGAGGGATACGTGATGAAGGGGGAACGTTTTTTTTTGGAGGGACACATCCTTTGGACGTATATAAGGGAGAAAAAAGAGGGAGGAACGCACCTTTTGGCATAACGTACGTTCCTCCTCCCTCTCTCTCTCCACTCCAAAAGAAAAACAGTGAAGCAAAAAGGCGACACCATCTTCCCTTCAAGGCCAATTGACGTCATCGGATCAAACGGGATCGGTTTCTCTTCCTCATATCGGCGTTGGTGTTTAATCTGTGGCTAACAAGGTACATTTGATTATGTGATGTGCCTTAGGATCGGTGATGCATGTGTTTTTCCCGGGCTCGTCTTCCGCACAAGTTTAGGGGTTCGATTTAGTGTCGAATCCGATTTTGGGAATCCGACAATCCCAACATTGGTATCAGAGCCGTAGTTCTTGTTTCCCGATCCTTTTCCATGTTTTTCCCAACCCCTTTCATGTTTATGGATGATTTCTTATTGATTTTTCGTGAAATTAATCGGCCGACACCGATCGGGGCGGAAAAATCCCGACACCCGAGCACTGTTCATCCATTTTTTCGACTTTCTGTAAGTTGAAATCCATTTCTGATGGCGTTGGATGGAAGGTCTCGTCGAGACGAGCGCGACGAGTGGCGGAACGTCGCCAAAGGCCGCCGGACGCGCCCCCACGCGCAGCCGGAACGAAACGGCGTCTTCGGCGCGTGCGTTGCACGCGCACGGATCGCGCGGCGCGCTCACGCCCGTGCACGTGCGCATGTGCGCGTGTGCGCGCGTGCGGCACGCGCGGATGACATCATCATGACGTCATCCCCACGCGCGTGCCGCACGTGCCGGTCGGTTTGCCCGACCGGGCCGGCCCGACCCGGTCCCGGCCCGACCCGACCGGTTGACCGACCCGACAACCGTTGACCCGTTGACCGTTGACCCGTTGACCGTTGACCATTGAAAAAAAAAAAAAAAAAAGAGTGTGTTTCTTTTTCCAATTAAGTCTATGTGGATTATATGTAATCCCTTATTTGTTCTGCATTTGTTGCAGGAACAATGCCTCCCCTTAAGTTGCGCACACCTATTCGCGCAATCACCGATGAACAAAAGGAAAGGCTTTCTAAGTTGATAGCTGAGTTGACTGATCATCGATGGGAGAGTGGCGACTTAATTGATCACGTTCTTGAAGTCAACGGGAAAATTCAAAAGGTCATATGGAATGGTCGTCCCATGCCACAGTCTGAGATGGTGCGATTTTTCATGAACACTCTTCCACCTGAATGGCAAGGAGTGTTGAATCGCAAATGGGATGTCAACAAAGCCGCTTCATATAGGAAAATTGTGATGGATTTTATAGATGATTATTACTGGATTGTTACAAGGGAAAAGATCATGAAATTGAACAAAAGGAGCTTTCCCAGTTCATATATTGACTTGGGTTTAGATATTTCGAGTTGTCTTTATTTTACTATATTTTATGGATACCTTATGTAAACGTTTTAATACTTGGTTGTTGTTGATGTAGCAACTAATATGTAAGGTTGTATTATGTGAAAGCATTATTATTCTATTAGATGTCAAATATTATTTGCTTTCTGTTATTGTTGACTGCTGTGGGTAGTTCATAGAAGTTTTTGTAGCTTCATAGAATTTATTTTGCATGGACAATTATATTAATGATAGTTTTAAGTTAGGATTTTTGGAGGATGATTGGAAACATAGTGACCTTTTGATTCTGAAACCTTACTTGAAATTGTTCATTAATATGATGAGTCTGTGCAAAGTGGATGCATAAATGATAGGCATTAATTATTCGTGCATATATGTCGATGTGTTCGAGATCAATGGCTTCAACCACAAAGAGCATAGTTGCCGAGCTGAACAAAGGTGAAAAGCTCAATGGCGATAACTATGAAATCTGGCACATGAAAATCCAATATGTGCTGGAAGAGCAAGAGGCACTAGAAGCTCTTAACCTAACCATGGAAGAGCTTGAAGATGGGAACACTGCACAACACAAGAGAAATAAGGATGCATTTGCTGCCTGGAAAAGAAAGAACTCTCTTGCTCGCATTACGTTGCTGAGTAGCATGGAAAATGACGTCATGCAAGAGTTTAGGCGTTTTGAGAATGCCAAGGAAATGTGGGAAGCATTGGCAGCAAGATTTGGTCATACTTCGGTGACCAGACGAGGCAGCTCACTATTAGGTTTGACTCTTATAAGAAGCCTCATGGTCAAACCATGAAGCAACATCTTAGAAAGATGTCAAACATGATTAATGAGCTAAAAGATGCTGGCCATGTCCTGACTGATGAGCAGCAAGTGCAAGCAGTGATTCGTTCCTTGCCTCAGAGTTGGGAGCATATGAAGGTGCACCTGACCCATAATGAGAATATCAAAACCTTTGAGGATGCAGTGCGTCATCTTGAGCTGGAAGAGGACCGCCTCTTGGCGGCTAAGCCGGAAACTGAAATTTATTATGCTGGTTCCAGCTCACATGGAGCTTCGAGCTCCAAGCACAAACATCCTAACTGGTTTGATAAAATGAAAGGCAAGGGAGTAAGTGCTTAAGGAAGAAACCAAAGGTTGACTAACATGAAAGAGGAAAGCGTCCTCGAATGAAGAAGCTGACAAGGGTGAAGTGTTACAATTGTGACCAGAAGGGTCACTATGCCCGCGACTGTCGCGAGCCAAAGAAGGTACACACCCCTTGTACTTTTGAGAACTTTGCTTATGTGTCAAGTTCTGTATTCTTAACTGACTCTAATCCTTTGTGGACTGTTGATTCAGGAGCGACAAATCATGTAGCGAAGGATAGAGAATCCTTTATGGAATTCCGACGAGTACCAACTGGAATTAAGTGGATCTATGTGGGAAACAACTCCAGAGCTGAAGTAAAAGGAATTGGCACTTGCCAACTGAACATGCGTGGTGTATGCTTCGGAAATTCGTCGGAATTTAGTGTCTGTTTTAATGTTGGTCAAGCTAGGTTTTAATATGAACTTCCATAATAGAGGTGTGGATTTGTTTTTGGATACAAATTTCTATGGTTGTGGTTATTTTCTGGATGGTTTCATTGTATTAGATATTGACTATGTTAATGCAAATGTTTGTTATTCCCTTCTCACGTCTCCTAATTCATATGATAATGATGTGAATGTGTGGCATGCTAGACTTGGTCATATTGGCCAACAACGTATGAATAGACTAGCCAAAGAGGGCTTGTTGGGCAATATTGAAAAAGTCGATTTGCCCATATGTGAGCATTGCCTAGTGGGGAAAACGACAAGGAAACCATTTGGAAAAGGTAAAAGAGCTGAATTTCCTCTGCATTTAATCCATTCTGACGTCTGTGGTCCAATGAATGTGAGAAGGAAGGCATGGGGCTGTTTATTTCATCACTTTTATAGATGATTATACTCGATTCGGATATGTCTATTTGATTTCTCATAAATCTGAAGCATTGAGTTGTTTCAAAAGGTTTATGAACTTGGTAGAAAATCAATTAGACAAGAAAATAAAAGTATTGCGATCCGATCGAGGTCGAGAATATTTATTTGATGAGTTCAGAAAATTATGTGATGAAAAAGAATAGAAAGACAGTTGTCTATTCCATATACTCCTCAACAAAATGGTGTTGCAGAGAGAAAAAAACAGAACCCTACTGGAAATGGTTAGATCCATGATGGCTCATGCTAACTTACCTATCACTTTTTGGAGTGATGCGTTGTTAACTGCTGCCTATATACTTAACCGAGTGCCTTCCAAATCAGTTACTTCCACTCCATATGAGTTATGGACAGGTAGAAAACCCGACTTAAGTTTTCTTAAGCCATGGGGTTGTGCTGCCTATACTCATGAGCCCTCTCACAAGTTTGGGAAATTGGGTCCCAGAGGAAAGAAGAGTATTTTCATAAGATACTCCGAACACTCAAAAGGGTATGTGTTCATAGGTGAGCAGGAAAGTGGGAGTATAACTGAATTTGAATCACGGGATGTCACATTCTTAGAGGATGAATTTCCTAAGAAGGGCGAAATAGGTGAAGATTACTCCCTATTTGAAACCTTGGATCAAGATAATGATATTAGTGGAGTTCGTCCAAGTGGGAGTAATATGAGAAGTGATGAATTGAATTCAACTCATTCTCAATTACAACCACATGATGAGACGACATCATCATTATCTAATCCTAGTGGGAGCATAATGGGGAATGATGTGCAAAGTGTACAATCTCCCATACGGCGAACAAGTCGCAAAAGTATTCCCCATCGACGTTTTGACATTGAAGGGGAAACTTTTATGATTGTTCCGCAAGATGAGGATGAGCCAAGAAATATTAATGAGGCTCTAAATTGCCCTAGTAAGGAAAAATGGATTCATGCAATGGAAGAGGAGATTGAGTCAATGAAGTCAAACCAAGTTTGGGAACTGGTTGATCTTCCAAAAGGACGCAAAGCTATTGGGAACAAGTGGGTTCTCAAAATAAAGCGAAAAGCTGATGGCTCGATATAAAGGCATAAGGCTCGCCTTGTGGCGAAATGGTATAATCAACAAGAAGGAATTGATTATGAAGAAACATTTTCTCCTGTAGTGAGATTTACCTCGATTCGCATTATTCTGGCAATAGTGACTAGTATGGATCTTGAGTTACATCAAATGAATGTAAAGACTATTTTCCTCAATGGAGAATTAGAGAAAGAAATATATATGGAACAACCTGCTGGTTTCATTAAAAAAGGCCAAGAAGGAAAGGTATGTCGACTTTTGAGATCGATATACGGCCTTAAGCAGTCATCGAGACAATGGTATATACGTTTTCATAATGCTATAATGGCATATGATTTTACAATGATAGATGAGGATCATTGTGTATATATCAAAAGATCCAAAGATCAATTTGTGATCATATCATTATATGTTGATGACATACTAATTGCCGGAAGCAATATGGAGTTTGTAAATAATGTGAAGAGTTGGTTATCTTCCAACTTTGAGATGAAAGATATGGGTGAGGCTGCATACATTCTTGGAGTTAAGATTTCAAGAGATCGTTCGAAGAGATCGTTATCTCTTTCGCAAGAAACATATATAAATAAGGTTCTTGAACGATTTCGTATGCAAGATTGTAAACCCATAGACACTCCTATTGCAAAAGGTGAAGGATTGAGCCATAGACTGTGTCCAAGGACTCCACAAGAGAAGGAACAAATGAAACATGTTCCTTATGCTAGTGCTGTTGGGAGCTTGATGTACGCTATGATGTGTACAAGACCTGACATATGTTTTGCAGTTGGAATGGTGAGTAGATACCAATCCAATCCAGGTCAAGCACATTGGAAAGCCGTTAAGAGAATACTGAGGTATCTAAAGGAATTGCTGATTACAAGCTGAATTACCAAGGAAAGGATCTGCGACTTGAAGGCTATTCAGATGCTGATTGGGGAGGAGATTTAGATGAAAGGAAATCTACCTCTGGATTTGCTTTCTTACTGAACAATGGCGCCATATCATGGAGCAGTAAGAAGCAAACGTGTATAGCCTTGTCCACGATGGAAGCTGAGTTCGTGGCATTATCGGCAGCGGTACAAGAAGGAGTTTGGCTTAAGAGATTTTTGGATCATTTAGGTGTTATTGAGAAAGCTGCAAATCCATTATTGGTTAACTGTGATAGCCAAGCAGCTATAGCATACACCAAAGATCCAAAATATCATGGCAAGACCAAACATATAGATACCAAGTATAACTTTGTCAAAGACATGGTTGCACGAAAGGATGTGAACTTACAGTACATATCTACGCATAGAATGGTAGCAGATCCTATGACAAAGCCAATACCTAGAGATGTGTTTTGTGGTCATGTAAAATCTCTAGGATTGCGTAGAGTCTGATGTACTGGATATTGTAATTTCCCTGAGTTGTTCACATTTATGAACTTGTGTTTTTTCATTATTAATGCCTATGAATCTTTGTTTGATCTTTATGCATCTTAATGCTCAGTGCATTACTTTAAGTTGAGAAAGTATGTCGGACAGATATAAGATTAGCCCACTCACACGGGTAATCGCCTCTATTTACTATGTGATAAATAGAGATGAGACGGTTTTTAAGCTTATTATCTAGGTGATAATCGAGAGCTCAAGCTTAAAATATATATGTCGCCTTAACTAAGTGTTAAGATGAGGACATGATATGTACTATGTCCGAAAGTAAAATACCCCACATATTTTACTTTATCTATCTGAGTTCTGATGTGAGTTCTGATGAATTTTGTGAATGAGTAGATACGTGAACTCAAGTTAGACATTGGGTATGTCTGAACTATCATCTGTACGGTATTGAAGGTGTAGACATACGCTCCATGGGAAAGGAGTTAATACCGTAATACGTATTTCATACTACGTATGCATGAGACGACCAATAAGAGTGGCAAAAGTTTGATCTCAACTTTTATGCCGTGTGAGACTCTTGAGGAAAAGAGTTCCTCAATTTTAGTGCCCTCATGACTTTTACTTATTCTCAAGATTTCTATTTAGTGTTTGCTATCTTAGAATGTTGCCAATGGTCATGAGTTGATTTGATCTAATGGGACATTTCTAGAAAAGCAAGCTGAACTGAAATTGAGAGTTTGAAGGAAAGAGGAAGATCGAATTTGGAGAATCACATTGTAGTTTTGTATTCACTGGTCGACCAATTATGACTGTCTTTGGGATAATCATAATTGTGAATACAATATATATATATATATATATATATTATAATTATATATTTATTGTTTAAAAGAGATCAAGAGAGATATAAATGTGATTGATCGATTTAGGGTACTGCATACTAAATCTACTCAGAGTGTGATGCCCATTATGAGTTGCTATATATTCCTAACAGATGTATAGCAACGAGCTCTCAAAGTATGCTGGTCGCACGGATTATTCACCGGTATGAATGTTGAAGAGAGGTAAAGAGAATCCTGTTCGGCCCACCATGTGCGAGTGGGAGATGATGGTTTTATTTAATGTGATGGGCCTAAGTTGGCCCGTCCGCCCATGTTGGGCCTAAAAGCCCGGCCCACAAGATTAGGGCCCATGGATGAGGGATATGATGAAGGGGTACGTTTCTTTTTTTGAGGGGACGTATATAAGAAGACGAAAGGAGAGAAAAGAAAAAGGAACACACCTTTTGGCATAACGTACGTTCCTCCTTCTCTCCCTCCCTCCAAAAGAAAAACAGTGAGCAAAAAGGCGACGCCATCTTCCCTTCAAGGCCAATTGACGTCATCGGATCGAACGGGATCGGTTTCTCTTCCTCATATCGGCGTCGGTGTTTAATCTGTGGCTAACAAGGTACGCTCGATTCCGTGGTGTGCTTTAGGATCGGTGATGCATGTGTTTTTCCCGGGCTCATCTTCCGCACAAGTTTAGGGGTTCGATTTAGTGTCGAATCCGGTTTTTGGGAATCTGAAAAACCCAACATTATCGAATTTGAAATTTTGGTAAAAATTAGAGCAATTAGGGTTAGCTTTTTTCAATTGTTCATATTCTCAAGACGGTTTTCCTATTGTCTCCCTTAGGGATCTTTGCACTATGTCTTCAATCTCTTGTGCTCTGGAGTCTTCCATCTTTCGCGGTCAAAGAGCTTGCACTTGAGATACTCTGCTTGAGATGTTGGAATAGTTCGTACTCAGAAGTTTTCCATCTCTTAGTTATTAAGAGATTTGGATGGAGGGTTAATTGGGGTAGATTTAGGACTCAAGTATAGGGCATAGACCCATGTCGAGAGAGAAGGGAGGAAGGGGAACGGGGGCTGAAAAAAAAAATGAAGGATGAGGGGACAAAACTCTGTTAAGTTGTGGCCAGAATGGAGAAGAAACGACAAAAAAGGGAAAAAAAATTAGAAGAAAGGAAAGCGAAGTTGCCGAGAGTGAAGGGGAGGGATTGAGAACAAAAAAGAGGAGAGAAATAGAGAGAAAACAAATCGTGAGAAAGAAAAAGAAAAATCTTGAGAAAGCTTGAGGAATTGGCGACGCTCGTCGTCAATCTGGTTCGATACTCCAATGCCTTCCTCTTCCTCAAGTTTTGAAATGGTCCTCTTTGCTTTCGCACGCCGCCCATATCGGCCGTCCCGGGTAAAGGAGAGCAACTTGGGTTCAAAGTCTCGTGTTTCATGGGGTTTGTGATATGAGCGGATTACCCGTTTTTGGATCTTTCGTTGGTACACTTACCATCAAGAAAGTTACGCGCTTTTTCGCGAGCGAGCCTTATACTCGATTAGGCATTTTTCCATCCGATTAATATTTGTTATTTTCCGCCTAGGGCTACTAAAAAGAAAGATGAACAAATGTCGATTTTCTCCTACGTTGCCTACTCGCCGGAGTTTAGACATTTAAGATGCATTTGGGCGTCTCTCGCATTTCATGATAAGATTAGTTTAGTTTTCTCACTAGTTTTGTTGTATCTCACTTAGAATATACTTCTCATCACATAAATCTAGAGAATTTCCATTTTTCAGACTAATGCAGGTTTACTCTTATGCATAAGTCACGGAAATTCCGTCCCAGGACGAAATAACAAGGTTTGTTCTAATTTTGCCTGATACGGTTTGCGTTATTTTCACATTGCTTCAGTTTTTATTGCATATGCCCTTATGCATGACCACATAAATTTGCATGTTTAGGAAATAAAATCAATTAAGATTGCATATCAAAGGTTTTCCTTAAAGGAGAAAAGGGTACAAATCCATAGACTTTTAATTTTATCTAGCGTAACCAAATTTCCATACTCAATTCTCTGATTCACAAAGGTAAAATGGTCTATCACACTTCATCATGCTCTAACCAGCCCAGTAGTCATGTTAATGGTGACTCTGAAATAATCATGAATGAATGAGATAAACAAAGTTGCAACTGGTATGGCTTGTGATAACTTGTGCTAACTGGAGGTGCCATCTTACGAGAGGATTATTTGCATCCACCTAGCATTATGTAAACCCCTCTTAAGGTTCATCTTGAGAAGGTCGTGTTAGTTTGGTAGTAGATGAGTCACATGTTGTAGGAGACATAATATAATGTTGCAGAAAATTGAAAGGACATGATCTTAAGAGACATAACTGTTGCATAAAATTGAAAGGACATTATACGAAGAGACATAACTGTTGTAGAAAACTAAATGGACATAGACATAACTTTAAAGACACTTTTATCTAGCCATTAACTCATAATTATAACAATCCCCCACATTAATGATCAACAAAATTTTTTTTGACTTGAAGAATTCTAAGTGTGCTTGTGGAAATGTATTGTATCAAAATAGTAGCTTTCTCTAAGAACCTTCTTTAGTGAAAGCTTATCGAACTTACTTTAACTAGTGGATGGACTAAGTCTTGAATGGCTAATTATTTGTGTAAGCCAAGACAAAAAAACCTCACATAGAGTCTCTTCGATTCAAGATTGGTTCTCAATTGTGTTTATTCTTTCAATCTTGAACCTCTCAGGATTCATGCATCCTTTAAGATTTTTCATAGAGTCGGCCGGCTCTACACATATATGTATGTTTTTATCGAAGATATCCTACCATACCTTACTAGGATATTGTAGTCCAAGCTATATGAATCATTAAACATATAAATGTACTCTTAAAACACTGTTGGAAACACTATTGCATTGTACGAATGTGAGACAATGCTCATACTAAAGTTTCCAAAATTTGCATTGCCCAATTGAATCTAGTCCATGGGATCTCTAATTGTTGGGTTAGATTTCCACATTGGAGTCTTTTTATTAAGTTTAGACTTTTAACCCTACTCCCCTCAATACGCAGTTTACTTGCTCTCTTAACAAACCTTTTTGTTAACAGATTTGCAATGAATTCTGTTGACTTTACAAAGTCTAAAGATATTATTCCATTTAAGAGCAACCCTTACAATATTATATCTTTGATGGATGTATCTAAACTTACCGTTATATATCACATTTTTAGCCATTGCAATTGTTGCTTAATTGTTACGGTTATTGCATAACACAAGCATAGGTTTTGGCCATAACCAAACATCCTCTAAAACATTTCGAAGCCACTTTGCTTCTTTAGCACATTAACTAGTAAACTCAAATTTCATTGTGGAGTGCACTATTGAAGATTTCTCTGAGGATTTTAACATTACCGAGACACCTAACATATTCACTTGTTGATTTCGATTCATTAGAATCTGTGCAAATTGTATAGCAAAGTTATAACAATAGATATCCTAACTGTTGTTATTGTTATTAGAGGTATTAAAACATTTGAGGCTTCTAATGTCTATGTCAAAAATTTAGGTTTGAAACATTTTTCGATTTGCGGCCTTTTGCTCCTTCGAAGTTTGGCTCTTCGACCTCAACTTTGTCCTTCTCAAATTTTGATTTTCTAAGTCTCTTTTGAGAAGGTTCATCTTGATTTTTTTTCCCAAGATATATATCCTCACAAAATTCAGAATCTCTTAATTCTAGGATATTGTTGGCATGGATTTTCACATTTTCAAATTTGTGAATTGAAAATTTGTATAAGTGCTATTTTGAGCATAACCGATGAACATGCAATCAATTGTTTAGGTTCCAACTAAATTTTTTTAGGAGGAGGAATTACCAACTTGGTAAGGCACCTCCATTCTTTCAAAATTTGTGGGATGGTAACCTTATTGATTCGGTAGGACTTAGCCCATTGGCCATAGCAGGCCTAAGTAGCATCGACTTGTTGTCCTTCAATTGCCTAGAGCAGGAGGTTTTTGCCCTTGAACCTCCCACTCTAGTGCACATTGTTGGAGAAAATTTCCCTACTTGTTTTGAAGCTGACAAAACGTTTCCATCAGTCTAGTCTGAAGATTAGAAAACTCTTTCGTCAAAGTTTGAAGACCGTCAATCCGTCAAACTCAAGACTTAAAGTCTGCCCTCACTGACTGTTTCTAAACCGTCGAAGCAAAGACTTATCTAGATTCGTATAAGGATTTGATTCTAACGGTTAAAGAAGTTCTCACGGCTGGAGATAGCATCTCAAGATCTCTTATTCATTTTTAAATTAAATCGAGTAAGTTTGATCCGTTGATTAGCAAATCATACATGGAAGGTTCTACTTATGGAAACCTAGATGCCGGTTGTATGGGCGAGCAGGATTGGTGGGCTATCCTCACATTCCTTTAGTAACTCGAGATCTTCCTAATTGATTCTATCCAACGGGAATATTGGAAGGATCTCCTTTGGAAGGTGCCAATGGCTATGGAGGCATGGAGGAGTATTTAAGGAAAATGTTCTAGTTACTCGAGTGTGCGTGCGATAGAAAAATTTCAAAGTTTAAATCTCTTTGTTCTTTGCTGATTCAATTGTTGAGCGGAAAGTTTGTACTCAAAAGAGAGTCTAGACATTTGTGAAGCCTTGAGTAAGTGTATTAGAGTCTCTACACTGTAGAATCAATGACGTAATATTGTAACGACTCTTTTGATTCATAGTGAAATCCAGCCGGTGGGCTGTCAGTGCGGAATAGTGGATGTAGGCTTGGATTAAGCCGAACCACTATAAAACTTCGTGTTATTTTTCTCTTCCCTGATCTATTTAATTCAGTTCGTAACTTTATTTGCATGAGTGTGATTTCCTTATAAAGTCTATTGTTTACCGGACTCAGGTCAAAAGTAAGATCTTATCTTATATTTCGCAAAATTTGGTTTAAGCACCTATTCAGCCCCCTCTAGGTGCACATACTAGCACTTTCAATTGGTATCAGAGTTGTGTATTCATTTCATTAAAGTGTTTTTACTTCAGAGTTAAAGATCCATGGCTAGTATGTTGGCTCCAAGTTTGGTTGAAGGGCAAAGCAACACCAGACCACCTTATTTTGATGGAAAGGAATACAACATATGGAAAAACAAGATGAAAGCATTCCTAAGATCGAAAGATCCTCTGGAATGGGATGTGGTAGACAAAGGAATCATTCCTAAAGCTCCAACAGTCTTAGAAAGAGGAAAAGAAGCTGCAGAGGCTAGCGACATGACTCAAGAAGAGATAACCAAGAGACAAGCTCTTGATGCAAAAACAATTTATTCTTTATATTGTGCATTATCTCCTACTGAGTATAACAGAATATCCTCTTGTGAAATAGCTAAAGAAGTCTGGGATAGGCTGTACATTACCTATGAAGGAACATATCGAGTGAAAGAAACCAAAATCAATATTTTGCTCAGTCAATATGAAGCCTTCAAGATGAAGCCAGGAGATTCTATCACTGACATGTTTAGTCATTTTACAAAAATTGTGAATGGTCTTGAATATCAAGGTCAACCAATCTCAGGACCTATGAAGGTTAACAAATTGTTGCGTTGACTTTCCAAAGATTGGAATCACGTAAATACGTCAATAAGGGAAACTCAAAGAATCATGCTACTCTCTGTTGACGAATTGATTGGCACATTTCAATCCTATGAAGTGGAGCAAATTAATAAGGAAGAAGATCCCAAAGGTAAAAAATCTATTACTTTAAAATCTAATGATGATTTTGATGTTACAGATTCTGAAGACGATATGGATGATGAAGAACTCGCCCTCATGATAAGAAGATTCAGAAGCTAAACAGAAAGGGAAAGAGATTCAATTGGAAGAAACAAAGTTCTCAAAAGTTTCAAAATAAATCTACTGAGGATGATGAATCCAATAAAGATGTGATCTGTTTTGAATGCAAGAAAAATGGACATATCAAACCCAACTGTCCCTTGCTGAAGAGAAAGAAAGGAAAAGCTGAAAAATATAGAAAGGCACTCAAAGCAGAAACTTGGAGTGATACCGAATGCGAAGAAAGTGAAGATGATTGTGCTAATATTTGCTTAATGGAAAAATTAGAATCGATTCAGACTTTGAGACAGATTCGGACTCGAAAAGGAAATCGAGGTAAGTAACTTAAAAATTCCTACTAAAGTCTCTAAATATATTGATGAACTATGTCTTAGTCTCAAAACCTCTCTTAAGAGGATTTCAAACTAAAAAGGGAAAAGTCGATACTAAGGCAACGAGAGTTTGTTTGGAAAGAAAAGTTCGAAAATTTAAATAAAAACTTTATTACTTTGAAAGAAAATGCAGAATCTCTTTCAAAAAAAAATACTTTTTTAAAAATTGACATTTCAAATATCTCAAAAAGGTTTTCTATAGGATCTGAGAAATTAGAAAATATTCTTTCAGCACAAAGACCTTACTTTAACAAATCAGGTTTGTGAATGACTTCAAACCACTCTTCTAATCGATTTTCCAAAAGTAAAAGAAAGAATCAAACAAAGACCTACAAAAGAATTTTATAAAAATCATTTTAAAAAATTCTTTGTAAAACCTGTTGGCCGTAGTGCTCTTAAATGTTCTAAGTACAATAGCTCAGAACACTTTGGGAAAGAATGTCCTATGGTTTGGAGGCCTATTAAGAAAGATTGGGTAAAAACCGTATATTGCACTAACTCAATTGGACCCAAGAAAGTGGGGTACCAAAGAAAGCTTGAGTTCTTTTTTTGAATGCAGATCATTATCAAGAAAAATGTTAAATGGTACTTAGATAGTGGATGTTCAAGGCATATGATAGGAGATTCAAGATGTTTTATAAAGCTTAAGCAAATGAATGGTGGGAAATTATCTTTTGATGGAAACAACAAATGAAAAATTGTTGGTTGTGGAACAGTAAAAATTGAAAGTCTCATAATAAACAATGTTTTATTAGTAAAAGGACTCAATTACAACTTGCTGAGCATCAGTCAACTCTGCGACACATGCTTCAGAATTAACTTTCAAGAAGGAATATGTTCGGGGATCAGTAAAGACTTCACTCAAACTTTCACGGGACGAAGACATAGGAATATTTATCTTCTGGATATCAATTCAGAAAAATCTCAATGTCTAATCTCAATTCAAGATAAAGCAAATCTCTGGCATTGGAAACTTGGTCATATTAATATGAAGCAAATTGCTAAGATCTCCTCAAAGAAGCTTGTTCATGGACTACCCAACCTGACATATCAAAAGTCTGAATTATGCACACCATGTGTGTTAGGAAAATATGTTAGAAGTTCTTTTAAACCAATAAATCAAGTTTCCACTAATCGTGTTTTGCAGCTCCTACATATGGATCTCTTTGGGCCTACTAAAACTCAAAGCATTGGTGGAAAGAAATATTGTCTAGTAATTGTGGATGATTATTCACGATTCACTTGGGTATACTTTCTTTCAAGAAAGTCTGAAACTTTTTCTTATTTTGAAAAGTTTGCTAAGAAAGTATAGAATGAGAAATTGTATGTTATTTTAAGCATACGGACAGATTATGGATGTGAGTTTGAAAATCAAGACTTTGCTAAATTCTGTGATGAATCTGGTTTTCAGCATATGTTCTCCTCTCCATACACTCCCGAACAAAATGGAGTTGTGGAAATGAAGAATAGATCGTTGCAAGAAATGGCTAGAACTCTTTTAATTGAAAGCAACATTTCTTCTCGTTTTTGGGCTGAAGCTGTTTCTACAGCATTTTATGTTATTAATAGAGTTTTCCTAAGGCCAATTCTGGAGAAAACTCCCTATGAGTTGTTCAAAGGAAAGAAGCCAATCGTTTCCTATTTTCATGTGTTTGGTTGTAAATGTTTTATATTGAAAAATGCAAATGATCGAATTGGTAAGTTTGAAGAAAAATCAGACGAATGAATCTTCCTTGGATATTCAACTACCAGCAAAGCTTACGAGTATACAACAAGAAGACTCGATCAGGGAAGAATCAATGAATGTCAAATTTCAAGATCAATCAATTCGAGACTCAATCAAGAATCAACCTGCTCCCGGACCCTACAAAGTCTACTTCCCCCGAAGCAGCTCGGACTTGGAAGGACAACAACGAATGAATATTGAAGAATCAAATGAAGAAAAAGCTCAGCAATTTGTTAGATCAACCAGCAACTGGAAGCACAAGTCTAGTCATTCTAAAGAACTCATTATTGCTAACATTGATGAAGGGATTCGTACAAGATCCAAAAGGCATGAAGAGTCTAGTGCTGTGGCTCTTATTTCTGAAATAAAACCCAAAATCATAGAAGAAGCTTTAACTGATGAAAGCTGGATTGAAGCTATGCAAGAAGAACTCAGACAGTTCAGAATCAATGACGTTTGGGAATTAACTCCTAAACCAAAAGGTAAATCTGTTATAGGAGCTAAATGGGTTTTTAGGAATAAAATGGATGAGAAAGGAAAGGTTATAAGAAACAAAGTAAGACTCGTGGCCAAATGATATACGCAAGAAGAATGGATTGATTATGATGAGACTTACGCACCGGTAGCAATGTTAGAAGCAATTAGATTATTACTTACTTGTACTTGTTATAAGAATTTCAAGTTATTCCAAATGGACGTCAAAAGTGCATTTCTGAATGGATTTATCCAAGAGGAAGTCTATGTGGAACAACCTCCTGGTTTTGAAGACCCAAGGAAACCGACTGCTTTTCGGACCGAAAAGGCGCTGTAGATGGCTTAAAACAAGCTCCTTGAGCTTGGTATGACAGGTTAAGTAATTTTCTAATCCAAAATGGCTTTGTCAAAGGTAAAGTGGATACTACTCTGTTTATTAAAAAGGAAAATAAAAACTTTCTACTTGTTCAAATCTACGTTGATGATATCATTTTTGGATCACCTAACGAAAATCTGTGCAAGAAATTCTCTAAGTCTATGCATGATGAGTTCGAGATGAGCATGATGGGTGAAGTATCCTTGTTTCTTGGACTACAAGTAAAACAACTAAAGGAAGGAATTTTCATTCACCAAGAAAAATATGCAAAAGAACTTGTCAAAAAGTTCAGTTTGGAGAATTGCAAAAAGACTGATATTCCAATGTCAAGTTCTTCGAAACTGGATAAAGATGAGGAGGAAAGAAAGTCAACTAGAAGTTATACAGGAGCATAATTGGTTCACTTCTTTATCTTACTGCTTCAAGACCTGATATTCTGTTTAGTGTTTGCATTTGTGCCAGATTTCAAACCGATCCCAAAGAATCTCATCTAAGCGCTGCGAAACGCATCATCAAATACGTTGCCACAACATCTAAATTAGGTCTGTGGTAACCTAAAGAATGAGACTTTACTCTCCTTGGATACTCAAACGCAAATCTGGTGGGATGCAGAGTTGATAGAAAGAGTACTTCCGGTACTTGTCAATTACTTGGAAACAGGACAATATCTTGGTTTTCGAGGAAGCAAAGTATAGTAACTCTTTCAACGGCAGAAGCAGAATATGTGGCTCTTGAAAGTTGTTGTTCTCAAATCTTATGGATAAAACAACAACTAAGAGACTTTGGAATCGAAGACTCATGCATAGAGATCAAATGTGATAACACCAGCGCAATTAATCTCACTAAGAATTCAATTCTTCATTCAAGAGTAAAGCATATAGAGATTCGACATCACTTTATTAGAGACCACGTTCAAAATGGAGAAGTCTCAATTCAATTTATTGACTCGAAGAATCACCGCGAGATATTTTCACAAAGCCACTTTGGAGAAAAATCTATTTGAATCTATTCGATCCAGACTTAATATCCTAAAGTCTGAAGAAGCTCAGACTTAGGGATAAAAGTCTAAAGACGCTCAGATTCAGAAGTTCAAGGATCAAGACTGTAAGTCATTTCTGTTCTAACAATATATTTTCGGATAAAATCTCGAAAGGGTACGATTGTTTATTAATTAGTAACCGACTGATGTTATCTTCCCAAGTTCATTGAAATTATGGAAATTATTTTCGAAAAGGAAGTTATCTTTTTGAAATGACAGTTATCCATTTTTTCAAAAAGGCAGTTAATTTTAAAAAGGAATTTCTCTTCCAACGATTCGTATACCTCGTTTCACTTGCTTTATATACTGTTTGTCTTCTTCACAAACCCTAAAGGCAAAAGACTTCACTTTTTACTTTCTCTCTCGAGTTTAATCTTTAAAGTTTTCATCTTTCTCGTGAATCGAGTTTGGAAACTCTCTCAACAATGTCGTTCCAAAGAAAATTTTCAAGGATTGCAAGCAGGGGACCACGGCATGTGCGTGAGGGATCTACGCATTTTGACCTTATCGAGGAAGAAGATTTGTCAAGGCAACAGCAGAGTCCACAACATTCTCAACCGCGTCAAGATAGTCCTCGAATGTTCCGCAACTCCAAGAGGAGAAGGAAATTTTGGAGGATGTCGATCCCGTAAGAACTCTCAAACCTGCGTTTACTTTCAAGCTCTACTCGCCCTAAAGGAAGGAGGTTCTCCGATGACATTCATTGTCGAATTTATGAAAGAAAAAGGGGTATAGAAATGAAACCCATTTTTTACAAACAATGGAACGTTTAGGGATTGCTCCTGCCGGGTCGGCAGAAAAAGCTTTCGCAAATTTCCCTAGTGATCCACGTTTTGGGGGTCCTAATCAGTTTGATGGAACAAATGATGATGAAAAGATGTTTGCAAATTTCAAGCCTAGAATGGGTATTGCCGCAAATATTCGAGGAAGAAGGGTAGATTTGTTTCACTCTAAGGAACATACGCGACTGTACTCTAAATTGCTGAAGCGTTTTGGGTAATGAACCCAAGAAGTGTGGATTTTGATTTTCTCGATTCCCTAAATGTGAAGCTAAGGGAGAAATTTTCATTACTTCAACTAGAGAGATTTTGCTCTGAGACAACAATTGTCTATCCAGAACTTACTGCATATTTCTATTCCAACCTAAGCTTTTTGGACGCGAATAGATTCTCTTTCAGTGTTAGAGACCAAGACTATGTGGTGGACATGGACATTCTGGCCGATGTGATTGGAGTAGAAAGAGGGATGTTTCGATCAATAAGTGTGTCTATTGGTCGTGCGACTGTGGAGCTTGTTCGAGACAGAATGGCAGAAGGTCGAATTTCGTACTTGAGGATGAATGCCTCAAATATCTTGCTACATAAGATTGTTATCAACTGTCTTAGACCCAAGTCCACATCAAAGACTGATGTCTCCAACTCAGAAGCAAAGTTGATGTATGCTATCAACTCTGGTGAAAAGTTTTCTCTGCCGCACACTATCATGTTTCACATGTACAGATCGATGGTCAAGGACAAGGGACAGCTTCCTTATTCGGCTCTTATTACTCGTTTGTTTAGACATCTCAACATTCAGCCTCCTAAGACTCTGTGCACTCACACCTGTGATCAAATCGTGATAGGACTGAAGATGATTTCAAAAATGCATTTGAAAGAACTGAACAAGGCTTTAGAGCGTTTTAAGGAAAAGACCCCTGTCAAGACTCGACAAGATCCTGTGGCTGCAAAGAGAAAAGGCAAAGAGCCTATGTCAGTTCCTTCAAGGAAAAAGAGAGCACTCATCTTGCAAGATGAAGGAGATGAGGAAGATGTCACCATTTCTACTCTTGCTTTAAGTGGTATAGCCTATTACAGAGATAGAGGATAGAGAGAATCAAGAAAGAGAAGAAGCTGAGAAAAGAAGTGAAGAGAGGGAATCAATGAGGAAAGAAGCAGACGAAGCACGAACTGTAGAAGACGAACCAAGTGGAGAACACCGTAATCATGCCATTGAGGAGGAAACAGAGCATGAAGAGTACTTCTCTCCAGCTGAAGGCATTGATACAGGGGGAGCCGCTGAGAAAAGAGGTACCTCTTCACTTGCTTTCACTAGTGATGGTGTTAGTCGTTCTCCTGCAGACCCAGAAGAAGTATATATGTCTCAATTTCCTGAAGAAGATGTTGACTTCTCTTCTCCAAGTCTGGGTGCTCATGCTGAAATCCCATTATCTGTTAATACTCCACAAACTGATCATGCTGAAGCAAGCACTCAAACTGACAACTCAACAGATTTTAAAAGGTTGCTTGATGTTCTTATGGAGTTGAGAGGACAGATTTATGCCTGGGATTCGAATTTCAGACTATGCAGCAAGCTGCTCAGGTTTCTTCAGTTTCTTTGCTCGATCAAATTCAAGCCCTTTTTCTATTCAAGTTCAAGCAAATGTCAAGGGTGAGGAAGTAGCGCAACTGAAGGAGGATCTGAGAAAGCTGGAGGAAACTGTCAAGTCGATGGGAGATTTCTAGCTCATTCGCGTTCCTAAACAATCTTGAATTCATCTCTTTTTGTTTTCTTCTCTACCTTTTTAATGCTGACAAAAAGGGGGAGAAGTTGGTGCTGATTTGGCTTAGACTTTAATTTTTGGTTTGGACTGGACTGGTTTGTTTAGACTTTGGATGACTATGCACTTTGGTTTGGATTGTTTGAATTGTTTTTGTTTAATGGTTGCAGGCTTGCAGTATCTTAAGCATTGTGGTATTCTTGGCAAAGATAGTTGTTTTTGCGGGACTAACCCATTTTCGTGGATGCAGATTCAATTCTATCTCAAAACTAATCCATTTATTTTTATGAGATATTCCTATTTGCTTAAGTATTGTCTTGCAGGTCAAAGGTATCCATATCCAAATCCGCAGGAAAGTTTTGTTACCATAAAAAAAGGGGGAGATTGTTGGAGAAAACTTCCCTACTTGTTTTGAAGCTGACAAAACGTTTCCATCGATCTAGTATGAAGATTAGAAGACTCTTTCATCAAAGTCTGAAGACTGTTAGTCCGTCAGACTCAAGACTTAAAGTCTGCCCTCACTGACTGTTTCTAGACCGTCGAAGCAAAGACTTATCCAGATTCGTATAAGGATTTGATTCTAGCGGTTAAAGAAGTTCTCACGGCTGGAGATAACATCTCAAGATCTCTTATTCGTTTTTAAATTAAATCGAGTAAGTTTGATCCATTGATTAGCAAATCATACATGGAAGGTTCTACTTATGGAAACCTAGATCCCGGTTATATGGGCGAGCATGATTGGTGGGCTATCCTCACATTCCTTTGGTAACTCAAGATCTTCCTAATTGATTTTATCCAATGGGAATATTGGAAGGAACTCCTTTGGAAGGTGCCAACGGCTATGGAGGCATGGAGGAGTATTTAAGGAAGGCGTTCTAGTTACTCGAGTGTGCGTGCGATAGAAAAATTTCAAAGTCTGAATCTCCTTGTTCTTTGTTGATTCAATTGTTGAGCGAAAAGTTTGTACTCAAAAGAGAGTCTAGACATTTATGAAGCCTTGAGGAAGTGTAGTAGAGTCTCTACATTGTGGAATCAAGGACGTAATATTGTAACGACTCTTTTGATTCATAGTAAAATCCAGCCGGTGGGCTGTCAATGCGAGAGAGTGGACGTAGGCTTGGATTAAGCCGAACCACTATAAAACTTCGTGTTCTTTTTCTCTTCCCTGATCTATTTAATTCAGTTCGTAACTTTATTTGCATGAGTGTGATTTTCTTACAAAGTCTATTGTCTACCGACTCGAGTCAAAAGTAAGATCTTATTTTATATTTTGCAAAATTTGGTTTAAGCACCTATTCACCCCTTTTTAGGTGCACATACTAGCACTTTCACACATAAGGTCTGAGCCTTCACCTGAGCCACACGAGCCAACTCTTGGCTTGGGATGGGCGGGCCAGCAAAGAGCCATGGCAAGCTTGGCCCAATAGATCCGAGCCTATGTCCTATCACCTTAGTGACCCCACTTGGGTTATAAGCTCACGTTCTTGGGCTTGGCAGCAAAGTCTATTGAACCATCCCTCCAAAAATAACATCATATGTCATTTGACTTGTACTGTTATGAAAAATAGTCCTTGGGTAGATTAACCATGTGACTTGTACCCATATTATTGTAAATGGTCTTAGCGTGAAGGCCCGCAGCATTTGTTGCCACAAAACCAGACCCTAAGGTTTGAATCTCTCCAACAACAATGGTTGAGGCCCCGTTTGGTTCAGCATTTGGAATGGGCTTTGAGACTCTAAAGTCCCTTGGCCAAATGCAAACGCGTTTGGTTCGATTTTTTGAGGGACTTTGGTAAGATGCAATTGCATTTCCAAATGGCTCTAAGGGCTTTTAGCCCAATATAACTCTAGAGGTGCTTTGGGAAGTTGCATCTTAGGAATGCAAGTCTCCGGTACTATTCATCTTCTTCAAAACCACCGCACGGAAGCCAATTGGAGGTCGACGATTGCCGGTCAAGGGGTCGCGCGCTCTGGCAACTGCCACTTGAGGGTCGCTCAACCCTGGCGCCTATCGCCGGACCTCAGGCAATGCCTGGGTCGCGCGACCTAGGCGACTAATGGCCTGAATTGTGCGACCTCAAGCGACGATAGCTAGGGGCAATTGAGAACATGATCCTTATGGCTACTAGGAAGTGATACCTTCCATGACATTGGAATTTGTAAACATATAGAGGTTTCTCTTTTAGACTATGGGCTATAACTGGTAATATTGGGTAGATTTTTTCCTTTCCAGTGCATAAAAGGCATTTCTTGATATTGTATCACTATCTCGTACTACTCGTTTTCGATATCATGAATGATAATTTTGTCACTCCTATGTCCTGCAGACTCCCAAAGATAAGTTAATGTATACCTTGTATTTGCTAATAACTCCTTGTGGCACTATTAATGTATAAAAGCTTGATGGACAATTCGTTTGATACATGTGAACTTAAAATGTAACTCGGGCTTCATTTTTGAATCATTAATGCTGTCTTTCATTTGTTATGGCAATGTCAATGTGATTTTGTGTGGATATGCCAAACTGCTTGGGAACTGAAGGCTTTCAATGACTCTGACACTGTTTATCCCTTTCGGTCTATATAATTTTGAGGGAGTTCACTTTTGATCCTTATACTCTGATTACGACACGACTTTAGTCATTTCACTATTCTTTACTTATAATGCAATTTCCACAACTTCAATTACATTGTTGATCCTATACTTGGGCGAGCACCGAGTTTGATTCTGCTTAGAAACTTGACTAAAGCGGCTTGAATTGACTTGTTCAGGGCAAGTTCTAGAGAGAACTGGTTTGGTCCCCTGTTTCGAGAACCTAGAACCAGCTAAGGACAAGTTTGGTTCTTAATTCCAAGACCGGAAGAACCGAGGGAGAAGTACATTATCAGTGCCATAAATTGTGTACGGTACTCACTTTGATGCCAAAAGTTTCCGTCGGATCACTTAAGTGTCAAATTTGAGGAAAAATGATCACTTTAGTGCCACCGGCGAGAAATTCCGGCCAAAATGATTACATGGCTTTTATATTTAAAAAAAGAAATCAACGTGACTTAAGATTGCCCATGGTGGATGGCATAAAACGACGCCGTTTTCCTTTCTTCGTAAGAAATGACGTCGTTTCTTGCCATTCACCGTGGATTCACATAAGAAACGATGCCGCATTGCTCCATAGCAAAAAATGATGTTGCTGAAGAGGGAGTAAAGTAGGGTTCGTATACGGTTCTTGACGCCGGCCGTAGCTCGCTCACCCACCGTTGTTCACCCATTGTTGTTCGCTCGCCCGCCGTCGCTCGACTACCGCTGTAGTTGCGCCGTTGTTCACGGTCATTCGCTGGCTGCGTCCCTAACTTTTGCTCACTCAGGTTTGTCATGTTCTCTACATGTGTCAATTTAGTGAAAAATTTAGGGTTCCGACGGGCAAGTTAGGGTGCGGAGGGCCAATTGAGGGCTCGGCTCAGGGGGAAAGTAGTGGGGAAAGTGGTGGGGATGTCACTTTTATGGGGACGTAATAGAAAAATTGAGGGTTCCATCGTTCGTTCGCTTTCTGTTGTGAGGACCGAATAGAAAAATAGGGCGTGGAGGGGCTTGACTCGGAGGGAAACAATGGTGGGACCGAATTTGTTTGTTTGATTCATTGGACTACTTCTGTGGGGGACCGAATGTGATTAAATTGAAAAATGGGTGGTGGGGACCTCACTTTATTTATTTAATTTGGTTTCTTTTGTTTATGAAAATGCACTGAATTTGGGAGTTTTTAGTCGCATTTGTTTTTTGACAACAAAACGACAAGGACCTGCATGTGAAGTTGCCGTTTCTGTCATATGGTCCTAACAAAATGACAATGACTCTTTTTTTTTTTTTTTTTTTTCAATTGGGTGCAGCATCGACATGGACGCGAATCAGGTAGGCGTCATTGTTTGCTATGGTGGAGAGTTTGTTATTGGCATTGAAGATTGGGAATATAGTGGTGGAAATGAAGGTACTATCTATGTCAATGTTCAGAAGCCATCATATATTGATTTTCTGAGGGATTTGGTGTATTTTTTATGATGCAAAGTGCAAAACTACATTACTGTGTTCCTAGGAATGAATTAAAGGATGGGTTGAGATTTTTTAATGACGATAATGGTATTAAGGATATCGTTTACCATTATCTTCACGGTGAAGAAGCTAAGGTATATGTTGAGTATTATAGTGAGGATGAGGATGAGGATGGGGATGAGCAAACCACCATTGAAGGAGGAGAAGTGAGGGATTCTGTTCAAGCGAGTAATCAGGTTGGGGATGAGTTTAGGTTAGATGAAGGGCAAAATGAGAGGGAGAGAAGTCATATTGATAGAGATGAATAAACAAGGAGATGTCCTGAAATCTTAGGTGAAGATTTGGGTGAAGATGTGGGCGATAAAGACTTCATTGGATTAGAATAGGAAATTGCTTTATCCAGTGAATCGGAAGATGAATGTTTGGCTTTAGTAAATTTCCCAAGTGACGAAGATGATGATGAACTCGCACAGTCAAGACAAAAACAAAGGGAATTCCTGAGAAAAAAACTTGTGGCTTTAACAAAGAGGCCCGAGCCAATAAATAGGGATGTAGATCCGGCTGAAGGTAATAGAATTGAAGATGAAGAAAACTGCGGCGATGAAGTTGCTAGTTCGGAAAATGAGCTTGACAATGATGATAAAGAACCTGCTTGTCGAAGAAAAATTAAGTACCCTTGCTATGATCCGACTGTTGATAAACTTGTTTTGTTGGTGGGCATGAGATTTGACGATGCCAAACAGTTCAAGGAAGCTGTTGTGAAGAACTTCATTGGTGAACAGATGAGCGTTCAATTCATTAAAAACACGAAGGAATTTGTGAGAGTTAAGTGCTCACAACCCAATTGTTCGTAGAAGCTCTATGGCGCGCTGAGTAAGAATGAGTCATTCCAGTTTAGGTCCTTCTAAGAGGAGCATACTTATCCAACTATCTTTAACAATAAAAGGGTAACAAGCGTGTGGTTATTAAAGCATTTTTTCAATACTATTAAAGCAATGCCCGAGATCAAGAGTCCTCAATTTCAATAGTTAGTGAAGGAGCAAGTGGGGGTTAATGTGTCGAGGAATCAATGTAAGAAAGTTAAGATGAGGGTGATGAAGATATTGATGGGTGGGTATAAGGAAGAATATGCGCATGTATGAGATTATGCTGGTGAATGCATGTTTCAAAACCCATCTAGTAGGGTATATGTAGAGGTTGTAGAGAGGCCACTCCTTGATCTTGGGCCTAGATTTGATGGATTTTATGTCTATTTTGATGCATGCAAACGGGGCTTCTTGGCTAGTTGTAGAAGAGTTATATGATTGGATGGATGCTTTCTAAAGGTTTATGCAAGGGAGAGTTTGTTGGCTACTGTGGGGAGAGATGCCAATAATCAAATATTCCCGATAGCTTGGGCGATGGTGAAGATAGAGAACAAGGATATTTGGTCCTGGTTCCTACAAAATTTAATGGCTGACCTTGAGATAACCGAGGGGGGAGGATGGGTATTCATGAGCGACCAACAGAAGGTAATTTCATTGTCAATTAATTTACTCCATTTTAATATTAATCACTTGCATATTTTTCCTGACTTGTATTTATTGGTTTGAATTTTTGTAGGGACTTATTCCTGCATTGGCTGAGTTGATGCCACATGCTGAGCATAGAATGTGCATGAGGCACATATATGCAAACTTGCCAAGGAACTTCAAAGGAGATAGGCTGCATAAGCAGTTCTGGCAAATAGCAAAGAGTACGAACATTACTGATTTCAGATTAGCCAAACAAGGATTGTTGCAGCTGACAAAGAAAGGTTTTGACGCACTCTTCCAGACAGAAGCTAAGCACTGGTGTCAGGCTTTCTTCAACGAAGAGTTCAAATGCGATATCATTGATAACAACCTCAGTGAAGCTTTTAATGACAAAATTTTAGAGGCCAGGTGCAAACCAATCATCAGCATGCTTGATGATATTCGAGTTATGGTTATGGCTAGACTGCATAGGCAAAGAGATGAGGCTACGAAATGGAGTAGAGACTGTGGCCCTAGGATTGTAAAGAGATTGGATGCAAACATTGCTGCTAGTAGGTTCTCGCCATCCAGTTTGGAATGTAGATAATGGATATGAGATTATTCAAAATCAGGATAAGTATGTTGTCAACCTGGATAGAAGAAAGTGTTCATGCCAAGTCTGGCAACTGAATGGAATTCCTTGTCCTCATGCCATTTGTGCTAGTCAGATGAAGCAAGAAAAACCCATATGATTACCTACATAATTGGTACAAAAAAAACTCATACCTTGCTTCATACCAATTCATGATATAGCCTATCAGAAGCAGCAAATTTTGGGAGTCAACAAATCATGAAAGTCCTCTACCTTTACCACTGAAGAAGCAAATAGGAAGGCCAAAAAAGAGACAAAGAATGCAGCAGAAAGAGGCATCTAGTCAGAGGATGAGTAGGACTGGGTCAAAGATGAAATGCTCCTATTGTCACAAGGAATGGCATAATAAGAAAGGTTGTGAGCTGAAAAAGCAGCATCAACAACAAGATGTAATGGCTAATTCAGTGCCAGGGACAGGACCTACTGAAGAGCTTATTGTTGGGCCTATTAAAGGGAGGATAGAAGACCCTGCTGTAATGCCTATTGAAGGCAAATAGAAAGCCATGCTGTAAGGTAAGTATCATCTTTGCCTCGTTAATTTTACAGTTCTTATTTGATAGAGTTTGATGGTTAATCATGTGTATTGGCTTCTCTTGTGCTTTTCCTTTGTCATGCACTTGTAATTTGAGAAGTTTTCTCCATTTGTTTCCACCATAAAAATGAGTAGATGTCTAATTATTCGTTGTAGTTGGTCATAATCATAATACAATACATTGTTGTAAGGCCTACTAAAGGGCTAGAAAAAGGCCCTGTTGTAGGCTCAAGTGCAGGGACAAGGACTGGAATGGGCAGGACAGCAATAACAACAACTGAGTCCACTATTGAGCAAACAAGAAAAAAAATATCCTATAAATTGTACATCGCTGTGTTTGTCTTTTATGGGCTGGAATTTACATTCGTTATGTGTTTATCAGGTGA
This sequence comes from Eucalyptus microcorys, assembly GCA_014182515.1. Classification (NCBI taxonomy): domain Eukaryota; kingdom Viridiplantae; phylum Streptophyta; class Magnoliopsida; order Myrtales; family Myrtaceae; genus Eucalyptus; species Eucalyptus microcorys. The sequence goes on along the minus strand of CM024566.1, from coordinate 21,087,039 downwards.
GAAGACGAGCAACTGCACAAGTTGCAGAGGTTGCTCCCTCATTTATTAATGGTAAAAATGATGTACCACAGCGAACAAGAGGGACTCTTGGAAAAAGATTAAGGCAATATGATTATGGGATTTAATTTGTTGTACTTCAATTCATTTGGTTGACAATATTATTATGTTATTATAGTTTGGGAGAACTTCGGAGGTACTTCTCTCTCAAGGTGGGACAACTCAAGAATTAAGGGTGCAGCCAAAGAAGAGTGCTCCAAAGAAGAAGAAGACAACGGGTATAGCTGCGAAACAACCATAAAAAAAGAACCTAGCACCAGTTCCATCTCAACCAACGATTGGGAGCAGTAGTGATGATATGGACCAACACATGACATGTGCTAGAACAAATGTAGTCGTTGTCAAAAATAAGGAAAATGAAAAGGAGGTGACAGAAAGCTCAGTTAAAGAACCTGTACATCCAATTTGAAAGAGTGCTTGGATTATGAATCAATTCAAAACTCCAAGAGGAAAATGAGATCGGGGTGTTGTCAATATTGACTAATGAGAATGTGCTGGACATGGTCTCTTTTCATGTTTTCTTTTTTTAGGAGGCTGCTGCATATTATATCATTGATGGTAGTTGTTGCCTGCATATTGCCATTATTTTTTTTTAAGAGGGTGCTGAACTTTCGGTGATTGGGGAGTGAAGTTAGACATGTTTTTATTTTCTTTTGTAAACAATCAATCAATGTTAATGGAAAGTGCTGTAATGACTATTTTCTCTAATGTTGGTCTCAGCTAGCAAGTCAGTTATGCTGTATATTTTATTTTTGCTGTTGCTGCAATGTTACTGTTGCTAGTTGAAGTTGTGGATTATAATGAATTTGTGGGGTTTTAGTTATATGTGCTGCTACAAGAACATTTTGGGTGCTGGTACATCTTATTGCATCAACACTTGTATGGGCTGGTGCAAGAAGATGCACTAGCAACCCAACTGGTGCAAGAACAAGGTGCAAGTCAAGTGACGTTTGGCACTAACATGTTCTTTTTTAAAAAACTTGTGTAACACAAGTGATCACTTTGTAATCGCGACTGGCACTTAAATGATCACTTTTATAAAAACTTAGTACTCAAGCGATCACTATTTACAACTTATGGCACTAAATGATCAATCGTGAATTTGCCACCATTCCTTAATTTCACCATGGTTTGCAGTTGTAGCAAACCAGCAAACCAGCAAAGAGATACCAAATTTATGCAGCAAACCATTATATGTGAAGCAAAAACTAACCAAAACAAACATTGACAAAACACAACTAAACAATAAAACTTTTAAGTGCTCACAACTAATGCATTCCAATAGCATATTCCATTTCGCCATGGTTTGCAGTTGCAGCAAACCAGCAAACCATTACCAAATAAAAAATGCAACAAACCATTACCAAATAAAACAATGCAGCAAACCATTATATTTGAAGCAAAAACTAACAAAAAAAAACATTGACAATACACAATTAAATAACAAAACTTTTAAGTACTCACAACTAATGCATTCTAAGTCCAACGTTGCATTTCTACCATAGATTACAACAACAAAACCTTCTGCCTCATACAAAAATTGCAGCAAACCAAAAATACATTTTACTTATAAATAATCCAATACAAGTGTATATGTCACGTCTTTGTGACTATGGTAGACATACAAATTTCTTCTCATTACTCACTTCACATTTGAATAAACTACCCAAGAGAATAAGAATACAATCAACGCTCGATAAAAGTTTCTTTCAATTTTCAGTCTCGAAACCTCCCTCTTCAAATGGTCCACCAAAGATGTTAAACCCTTCATTTGAGCTTGCATTGAGTCGACATCCTCCATCTCGTCCATTAACGTAAGTGGAGGTTGATTTCGGCCTTCAAGTAACTCCAATATCACTTCGTTGCTTGATTAGAGAATTTCCTATCAACACATTTGAAATATTGGCACTTCGAGCCTTCTCTATATCTGCAGCACCCATTGAATCTTCTCTCGGAATTCAACCGAGTCCAAGATGTTCTTCTCGGACTCGGTAACCCACAATAGCAGTAACACACCATCTAATTCGCTTTTCTTATAGGAATGTGAGCCGTTGCTGAAGCTTCTGTCCTCCATTTGTAAGAGCGAGCTGATAACTTTGGGAGAAAATTGAAGTATGCACTCGAAATGGTCGAATTGGGGATTTAGGGTTTTCAACTTCCGGTTCTAATCAAAATTGGGGATTTAGGGTTTCTTATTTGGGGGAAAACGGTAAATGGCGTCGTTTTGTTCTTTGTATGCTGATTGTATTCTCCGGCGATCCATGTTGGCGTAAAAAATTAATAAAAAACTGCCACGTTGGATTTCTGACCAACCAAATTGGCGGTGGCACCAAAGTGATTTTTTTCAAAATTTTTGGCACTTAAGTGATCCGACGGGCACCAAAGTAAGCGCCGTATACAACTTATGGCACTGATAGTGTACTTCTCCCGAAGAACTGGTATTTTATCCCTAAACATAAGTACTAATAACACACTCATACATAGAGATGAATATCCTCAACAGAAATGCCTTAGATTTGTTGTTAGTAGTCCCAAATCAAATACTTGAATCGCTATTGCGAACTTTGAGAATAGCTACTACTCCGGAAGTGAATCCAGGTGATGTCACACCTGCTGTGACAGTCTAGTGAAGGGCAAGAGGTCCTCTCTAGTCCCACATCGCTTAGGGGGGGAGTCTTGGGGCTAGTTTATAAAAAGCCTAGGCCTCTCTAATCTGTGTAACGCGTTTTAAAGCCGTGAGGACTTAGTGTCCAAAGCGGACAATATTACACAGTGGGGCCCGGGTCGTTACACCTACTCCTGCTAGTTTAGCGAGTTTGCTTGGCAGCGAACGAGGCAATGTTGTCCGAGTGCTCCAAGCTGAGCAAATAGGTTTAGGGATGAGCATATCGGACTAACTGAATCAAAGAAACGTCAGGACCTGCTGGTTCGGAGTAGTTCCTGGGGGTGTGAGACCGGTTACTAAATCCACGGGGGCGGGGAAGGGGGATAGGAATAGGACTGACTATTTTTTTCAAAACATTTTAAAATTATTAAAAAAGCAACAAACCCTAAAATAACAAGAAGTCCAATATTTTCTTTGGGGAAAAGATTTTTTGTTTTGGTCGGTTTGGGGAAAAGATTTACCTGGTCCATTATGTGTTATTTTTAGGGGAAAGATTTACTTTTAGAATGCTGAAATTTGGAGGTGGAATTGCAAATTGACCGGTTCCATTAAAGAAAGACTGGAAACTAAAAACCGGTCCTCTCCGTTCGGTTCCCGGTTCTTGGGTGGGACCGGACTAGATCAAAAACTGATTACCTCTAAATAGGTTGACCGCCTCTCCTAGATATTCCGTTCTCTTGTCCGCTTCACCACCTTTGCTCAATTACTACGCAATATTGTCAAGATCTCAATTTTGCTGGAAAAAGTTGATCCTCATCCCTCGACCTTCAGGATGAGAACGTAATTTCTTATACCAATCGGCTTCTCATATTCTGTGTTATCTTTTGCCGGTGTCTGATTAGGGGGGGTAAGTTGAAGGAGTTCTCAGAATTGAGAGCTTATCAGCAAAAGAGCACAAGTGAAATCTAGCAAAGATAGCTTATTATGTAGAAACATACGATTTTTATGCTTGTGAAGAAAGAGATCGTGGAGGATATGGTGGAGGAGGAAGGCGAGAATGGCAAAGAGAAAGTGCCGGGCTTAAGCCAAATCTGTGCTTTGGGCCGATTCTTGATTTTAGGCCTAGAGCCGACTACCCCTACCTATATAGATAAGAAAGAACAGCTTTTGTCCCCGTACTTTGTTTTAGTGAAAAACTAGTATCTATAATTTCAACGAAAACTTAATTGCTTTCCTCACATTTCTATTTGAAATCTTCTGAAAGTGCCAAAGTCAAACTCAACTGTTAGTTGGGTGGTTCCCATACTTATAAAGTTATAAATGTGCTTAATCAGATTGGCACACCCATCAAATTTAATTTTGTTGCATGTAGTAATTAAGCATGACCCGATCCGAGACAAGTAGGGTATTTGCTCTTCAATGGAGCCCACCCTACATGAATCGAATCCCAGTTTTTGAAAGCTGGAGTGTAGTCTTAGGGTCACACAACTACCTTAAAACCCGGAATTGGTCAATTCCACGAATTTCATTGTCTATCATTTTTTTTTAAAAGTTAAATAAAGAAAAGTTCCCACAATTCTAATTATTAACACATCAACATTTGATGCAAAAACACTGGTAGACTCCATAATAAAGGACATGTTCATATCTAATGTTAAAATAATTTTAAGACATTAAGAAAAGTTATATACAAATAATTCCTTCCGCCATTTCTCATATCTGAACATGAAAAACTTCATAGAAAAAAGAAAATCACTACATACATAAATACATACATACATACATATCTTCCTTAGAACCTTAGAACCTATCTTGTGTTCAGTCCTTTCTTTCCTACTTCGCACCTCGGAATGCACTCTTATTATAGAGAGAAAGGCGCTTTCACATCAAAACCTTCATACTTGATTCGCTCTAGCTTGAGATCCGCTACCCTACTCTATCTACTAAATTGCCTTATCTATCCACGCCTTGTCTTGTCATGCTGGCTGTTTCCTACTACTGAGATGCTACTACCAATGTGACTTCACTCACAGCTGTGCACTAGTTTGCTCTCTCTTGAGTTGGCTTAGCTCGTTCTATGGCTCACTCCGTGCTTGCTCACTCCATTCATCCTTATGCTTCACTCTATGACTAATGTAAATTACGTTTGGTCATCAAGATTCGGATATGATAGGAGAAAATGGTATTAGAAATCCTTCCAATATTCTAAGCATTGTAAAAAATCTCATTATAGGTTTGGAGTAACTTGAATTGAAAATCTTTGAAAATCCTCTGAATATCTTCTCTCTTAGATTGTCCTCGTACCTTCGGGTATATATGAGTTTATTCAGTTTAGAGGTCGTCGCCATGCACAGGACAAGATAATTCTATTCAGACTCAAATCTGGACTACCAAATGCAGCCTTGCCTATCTAGCCATGTCGGATCAATAGCTTGCACCTACTCCCTTGCACACCCCCTAGCACCAATCGCATGGACAGTTTCAATTCAGATTCATGTAGACATAAGGATTACTTTTAGTAAAAACGTGGACAACTGTAAATTTTTCTGACTATAGCTTTGACTCACTAATGTAACTGGCAAAATGTTTTAGATAATTCATGGGAATTCTTCCTATTTTTGTAATATGCACAAGACAGCATGACATTAATTGTTAGGACTCGTTTCTGTTGTGGGGAAATTTCGTATCGAATGTTGGTCTCTACTCTAAGAAAATCAGATGGCTTAGATTATTTTTAGCGAAGTAATTCACATTAATTCCAATGATTCGTACAAACATATATTATGTATTAAAGATAACCAAGGCCATTTAAGTCTTATTTGGATAGAAAATTACTGAATTGATCTTCAACTTGTTTTATGGATACCAATTCATTTATAAAATTTTTAATCTTATCAATCTAGTCTTTGCGCGAAACTCCATTGTAATCCTTCCGATTAATTTTTGGAAGAAATTACTGACATGATGGTCTAGTCATCAACAGCCCCACTACCACGTTGGCGAAAGTTGGCCTAATGGACCAGGGAAAAGTACAAAAAAAGTCATAAGTCTATTGTAATTCATAATTTAGTCCTAAATTTTTGCAAGTGTGTTAATTCAGTCCATCCTACAAATTTTAGATAACCAACGCTAATGTGGACAATTTGTAATAATACTTTATTGTATTTTTTTCGATTTTTAATTAATTTTATAATCTTTATCTTAATCTGTATCTCTTTCTTCCTTCTTTTTTCTATTTTTCCGCATAGTGCTGGCAAGGGTTGTGGCCCTCTCCGACCTTGCCTTGATTTAGGTGAGACCTAGGGGCTGTAGGTGAGGCGATTTCGCCCAAATCTGAGTGAGAGCGGCGACTCCTGTCCGTAGTTGGCAAGGGCTTCCTGACCCTCCTCGAAGGCTCACTAGCCACCGTGGAGAAAAAAAGTAAAGAAGGAAGAAAAGAAAAAGAAAGGGAAAAAAAATATATATAAATAAAAATATATTATTAAAAATTATCCACGTTAATGTTGGTCGGCCTACATGTGTCAACATCGACGTCAGCTAGCCAAAATATATCAAATGGATTAAATTAGCACAATTGTAAAAAAAAAAAAAAAAAAATTAGAACCGAATTGGCAAAAATAGAAAATTCTTGATAGAATTGACACACTTGTTATCGATTTAGGCCTTTTTTTTGATAATTCTCCTGATGGACCACGCTAGAATTTCATGCAATAATTTAAAGATTAAATTGAAAAAAATGAAAAAAAGTTACGATAAAATTAACATATGTATAGTAAGTTTGGGACTAATTGAACAATTTGTCATGATTTTAGAGTCTCTTTAGATGCTTTTCTAAGAATACCCAATTTCTTTCTTTTTTTTTCAAAATATTCTTTACTAAGAAAAAAAATGAGGAAATTTTATCTAGGGATCTTAAGCAGTTCACAATCCGCACACTCCCATTAGAATGGGGAAAAGAAAGAGCCAGTGATGGCAAGTAGTGGTTAGATACTGGGGGTGGGGGCGGGCTTTATCCTTTTAGAAACACAAACTTATTGAAGACATGCTTTCGTTCTTCATTACACCCTGACCGGTTTCTTCTAATAATGTTTCGTCTTAGGATTGGCGCAATTTCACTTCCAACTTGAATGTCTTTCCTAAAAGAAGTGACAATCTCGAGACTTCAACAATCACAAACTCTCCACCACCACTCAATTTTCCCGCTATTGTCACTGTTCTCTGCTCGGACTTTGCTTCTACTTCATTGAACTCATGCCCTCTCAGTTTCGTCATCCTAGTTCCTTTTCTCAATCCTAGAATGGTCAGCTTGTCAATTACCCACTTCTCAATTAGAGCAAACTCCCCATTAACAACTTCTGATCTGACAACAACACCATTCCTTGTTTTCTCACAATAAAACTTCACCAAAGTCCAGTTATTTCCTTCCCCTCCCATTTCAACATCCTCTCCATCATCCAAGAACACTTGTCCTGAGCTATTCCCATTCTCATCAACCACAACTAACAGCTCGAATGGCGTTCTCCGAGCTGCTTCCGTAGTCATGGCCTCTCCTTGCATGGCCAATATATTACCTTCCCTTACATGCACATGAGGATGATCAGGTGGTGCATTGAGCATCACATTCATTCCTGAAGCTGTACTCACTGAATTTGAGTAATTGAAGAGATCGAACCAGTTTCCACTCGGGATATAAGCATCCATTGTATTGGCACCGGATTGTAGTACGGGAGTCACCATCACACCCTTGCCAATTAAGAACTGAGAATTGATATGGTAAGTCATCTTATCCTCAGGGAATGAGAAAAACAGGGGCCGGGCAATGGGTATCCCCTTTCTATATGCCTCATACATCAAGGTATACAAGTATGGGAGCAAGCGATAACGAAGCCCGAGCACCTTCCTGGCGGATGTAGCCACAGAATCCCAGAGATAGAGTTCTCGACGAATAGAGTTCTTTGCAGAGTGATCTCTTGCAAAGGGATAAAAGGCCCCTAGCTGCATCAATAAAAGCTCTAAAATAAGTGCTTAAAGGTGTATGACAAAAAAACATGATTGACACCTCTATTCATTCGCTACTTGACACATTCAACATAACATGAATTACTAGCATAAAAAGATACCCGAACTTCCCCTCACCCTAAAGAAAATTTATGTAGTTTATTTCTGCCTTCAAAAGGCAGTAAAATTCCCTGTCCCCCTAAGAAAAAAGAGAAAAGAAAATTGATCAACTCCTATGTCTAAACACAAATCAAGAAAGGCTTAAAGCTACTCGGTTGCAGAGCAGTTCAGTTAATATAAATTAAGAAAAGGCATGGAAGATATTTACCTGAATCCATCGGTTGCAGAGCTCTTCGGTTGTGTCCTCGAGGAAACCGCATATATCAGCTCCTACCATTGGAATTCCAAAGAGCCCAGAATTTAAAATTGCAGGAACTGAGTAAGCCAAGTCATCCCATGTGGCGGCATTGTCTCCAGTCCAGTGTGCAGTGTGCTTGCCAGAGCTTAGAAAAGTCGATCTCGAGAGAATGAATGGCCTTTTACCAGTAACATTGACTAAGGCCTTGTTTGTTGCTCTGGCTTCCAAGAGTCCATAGAGGTTATGAGCATTGTATTCTGAAATATTTCCAAAATGAAGTGACGTTGCAGGGATAGTTTTGTTGTTGATAGGCCGATGAACTCCTGCATTGTTCATTTTGTAGGGAGGATTGTCAAGAGTGGAAGGAAGAGGCGGAGAATCAATGAAGTTGGACAACTCGTTCATGTCGATCCATAGGCCATCAAATGGAAGAACATCGTGAAACCTCTTTATCTCACCACCCCAATAACTCTCACTAGATGGGTGAAGGAAGTCAGGGAAGTACACTGGCCCTGGCCAAACAACACCTAAATATGGCACTCCCTCACGCTTGATGAAGATGTCGGCTTGCATCCCCCTGATGTAGGTCCCGTATGTCTCGTTCACACTAATGCCTGTTAAAGATCACTCATTCAAAAGAAAAGGAAAGTATTATTAAGATGGCAATTTGCAAGAAATAAAAAGACCAAGTTTCGACCACAAGCATTTCGGCACCAGCATACCTGGATCAAGTATCAGGACATACTTTTGACCGTTCTCGTGAAGGCTGCTGACAAATTCTTTCATCTTTTCCACCGGAAAATTGATAGGGTCAAGAGTGAAGTCCTTGTTTGCATCCATATAATCAATGTCGGTCCACATAACTTCCAGTGGAATATTAGCTTTTGCATAACCAGCTACCACGCCCTCTAAGTCTGAGACATTCTTGTAACCCCACCGGCATTGATGAAATCCTTGAAAGTAAATCAATGATACTTTTATCAATAGAACTAACATTTCAAACTAGTCAAGTAACACGTGCAGAAGAAGCCATCTACCGTGAATCAAACTTTACAACTGATCTACGCCTAGCATTATATACAAGTAAAGCGACCACATTTCTTGAACATCAGTGAGCACTGTGGTAGGTTCAGCTGGGGGTCGGGAAACAGTGGTTTTCAATGGATAATAACACGCCTTTAGATTTGTTCCCTATTGAGCATAACATGCAAAGTCTGACTAGTGTCATCTCCGTGAGAGAATAAACTCATAATGCAATTCAAGGGGAATGAACTCAGAATCTTCAATTCTATCGTCTTTATATTATATACGACCACCGCATAGTTATGCTCAAAATCTCATATTTACTGCAGAATAAGCTACAGAAGCCGAAGCACAACATTGGAATCAAATTCATCGAAATGTCAGCATCAACGATTGAAAGCAATACATAAAAACCAGCATACCGAATTCAAAATCATTATGTTAGATACGACCACCACACGGTCAAGCTCAAAATCTCACAGAGATTGCAAAATAAGCTGGAAGCCGATGAACAATGGTGGAATCAAATTCATCAAAATGTACGCAACAACAATTGAAAGAAACTCATCAAAACCAAATACCGAAGGACCAGTATGGCATTGGGGTTGGCCGGCCAATGAGCTCGGTGTACTGCTCCATGACTGCCTCTGGCGACGGCCCCTGGAAGAAATACAAATCCAACACTCCACCAATCACCTTGTAAGTGATCCTGTCGCCAGTATACACCACGTCCATGCCATTGCTGTTCAGCAACAGAACGCCATGGCTCGTGCCCCCCCCAACTCCTCCGCCGCCGCCGCGGCCCACGGATGACCTGACGTCCATGTAAAACGGATGCGACCCGTACAGGTTGAGATCGAGGTTGGCGCTGGCGATGTCGGCGTTCCAGAGAGTAAGGGTTTGGTTGGGCTGGAGCCGGAGCGACGGCTTCGTGTGCTCTCCGATCCCGTAGAGGGAGGAGCGGCCGGGAGGGAGGGAGGAGGAGAGCTGGAGGTACTGGTCCTTGAAGACGAGGAAGGCCGAGGGGTCGGAGGTGGAGGTGTTGAAGAGGACGTCGCCGGAGGAGCGGCGGGAGACGGCGAAGGAGAAGGGGGAGGTGTTGCGGAGGTCGAAGACCAGGTCGGAGGAGGCGGCGGAGAAGCGGCGGTGGGAGCCGGAGGGGGACGGCGGCGGAGTCGGGGTTCGGCGGGGATGGAAGGGAGGTCGGCGAGGGATGAGGTCGTCGGGGACTTCCCATCGGCGGCGGTCGGCGTCTGTGATCCGGACCCGAAGACGACCGCTCGCTTCGAAGCTGGAAGGAGAACCGTTATGACGTCAGCAAAAATTAAAATATACTTAATTATTTATCTTGCAAATAATACACACACACACACATATATATATATATAAACTAACATTTTAATTTAATCTTGCAGGTGTTTTAATATCGAAATTTGAATTATTTCTTTCCAGCAACAACCTTCTTAGGATAATTTGAAAAATAAAAGAAAAATTCTCCTTTTTTTTTTTTTTTACCTATATTTATACTATGAATTTTTATTGTGTGTTCTTACTAATATTTGTTTTATTCAATTATTAAAAAATTTTACGATAGAATGATTTCAAATTCATATACATATAACTAACAATTATTGTTTTTTGCGCATATATGTTGATTGTAAAATGAATCTAGCAAGAACCTTAAAACATATGCTAAAATAAGACCTGGCAACAAGGCGGAGGCTCTCGACGTCAGGCCCGTAGACGGAGGTCGCGTTGACGAGGCGGAGCCCGGCGGTCAACGCCGTTCCCGACGCGTCGACGGCCACGGACCCGACCGTGTATCCATACCCAACCACGCCAGGCGTCCCTTCGCCTTCTCCGACCGACGCGCGAACGGCCGACTGCGACGACAGCAGGCACAAGAAGATCAACAACGCAAAGAGAGGCGGAAGACGGCGATGATGGTCTCTGCTACTCCGCATGTTCTCGGCTAGAGAGAGAGAGAGAGAGAGAGAGAGAGAGAGAGAATGAGAGAGTGGGAGGAGCATTGATTTTCATCCGCCGACCGCGGCGGACTTCCCACGTCTGGTCTTCCAATCCCGTCCCAGTCTGATTCCTCAGAAAGACGAAGACGAGGAGGAGGCAGCCTTCTTTTTCTTTTTGGGTGTGGAGTAAATTGGGGGGCCCGCGAGACTGGGGAAATTCCAATTTGGCTGGGCCGACTCACGCGCTTATCACGTGCTCGTCCTTTCGTTTCTGCGCCTTTCTCGGAGATAAACTCTTGCCCGCGCTCGTGTGCCGATCGAGCAAGATTCGCCACGTGCGCGAGGGTCGGGAGAGGCGCGAGTCGATGTCGCTTTTTATGTTGTTTGTTGAACCATTGATTTACGAAATTTTAGTTTTCTTTTTAATATTTTTTTTTTATTTGGTAATCGCAATGTATTTCTTTTTGATGCAATCAAGATTATTTAAATTTTCTTGAAAAGGAAAATTTTCACCGAAGATATAAGGTAATTGTACTTTTTTCAATCAAGATTTACTTAAAGAATGACTTGAGGAGAAATCATGTGGAAGCTTAATGCTCTTTTGTCCTACATGAAATTTACGTAATGTAATTCATTATCCATCACGATAATTTGATGAAAAATGCAATTACTCACGCCACTAGTTACCTTTTTATCTTTAGTCAGGTTGTGTAGGAATGTGAAGGGATGATCCTTCGCTAGCCCTATGATTAGGCACAGGATCACCAAAGTGACTGATCTGTATTAATACCTAAATTTTTTGTCTAGAAAAATTTCGAGTGCTTCATGAAAATTAAAGATCAAATCCATTGACAATGACATAATTTGACACCTAATCATGAAAGGTCTTGCATTCTTATGTTAGGCTGCATTTTCCGCATTTAATCTTTAAGGACCCTTTTAATAACATCGTTTATTATTTATTTATTTTTTTGTGAACCGACTTGATGTCACTCGTTTTGGATCTTTCGTGGAAGATGAATAATTTGAAAAATATTTTTCCTAAAACTAACTACTTGTATCGACTACAAAAATGAATCAATGATATATAGGTATACATGACTCGTACATAGGTATACATCATAGGTCATGCGTTATGAAACTTGTTGTGACCATAATTTCAGCAAAAAAATTCACATGTTGAGAGTAATTATACTAATTCAATCAAGATTCAATTAGAAAAATGACTAGAGGGTTGAAAAATGACTGGAGGAGAATCACGTGGAAGCTTAATGCTCTTTTTGTCTTAACATCTAACAAGATAAGTCTCACGTGAGATTCATGTAATGTCGGTTGTGATCCGGACTTCACATCGTCGGTTGTCGGGGACTTCACATCGGCGTTTGTGAATTTCCACGCAAGGGATGAGGTTGTCGGGGACTTCCTATCGTCGGTTGTCGGCGTTTGTGATTCAGACTTGCAAACGTGCGCTCGCCTCAAAGCGGGAAGGAGAACCATGATGACGTAAGCCAAAATTAGCTATTAAAATATCCATAATATATAAACTTACATTTTTATTAATCTTGCAGATGTCTCAATATTAAAAGGGTTAATACTACGAAATACTTCAAACTGGTATATCTGTGATAAATTTATCATAAATTAATTTTTCGACAATGAAAAACACTAAATTAATATACTTGTGACGAATTTAGCACAAACAACCATAAAAAATCATACACTAATACATTTGTGACAAACTTATATTCTATTAATTTCTGTGATTAATATCACAAAAAACCACGAACTGGTCTATTTGTAACAAACAAAGGGTAAAAATCCAAATTAGTATATCCATTAACTGTTATATATCATTTAACTCAATAATTTGATAGTAAAATTTAATAAAAATTAACGGAGGGTTAGTTTATCAAAGATATATCAGTTGTGATTAATTTAGAATAAATTTGTCATGGATGTATTAAGATATTTTCTAATATTAACCATATTAAAATTTAATTATTTTCTTTCCAGCAGCCTAAGTAGCACCGACACTGACATGCGACACGTGACACGACACGATACATCGACACGTCGTTTATAAAAAAAAACAGAGAATTCCGACACGTTGGGACACACATATTTTTATATATACATAATAAATTATCATTTTTATGATTATTTCAATCAAATTAATTTGAATCAAATTCATAAATAAATAAATAATTAAAAAAACCTAGAATGAATATACACTAAAAACATTAATCCGCCATTTATTAATAAATTCATTGTTTCAATTTGACAAATTCAACTCTCTTTCAATAATTCATAAAACTTGGAGAAAAAACAAGCAATCTATATTCTGGACTTGCATGTTAGATATGTTGGAAGAAGAGAAAAAAAACTTAAGGGGTGAATTGTGTATCACGGGAAGTGGGAGTCAGAAGAGAATAGAATACTAGGTTTTTCTTCTTTCTCCATTTATTATTTTTATTATTATGTTTTATTTTTTCACATATATATATATTATATATTTTTGACATCTCATTTATTGAATTTTTAGAATTGACCTCGATATCGGAATCACGTGTCGGAAACTCGTTTATTAGAATTTCGACTCGAGTGTCGGAGAGTGTCAAGAAAGTTGACCAAGTGTCGGATTTTTTGATACGTGTTGACCAAGTGTCGGAGACTGTCCGAAAGTGTTGAAGAGTATCGGACACGTGTTGAAGTATCCGACACGACACGAAAGATCTTGAAGAGTGTCGGTACTCCATAGCAAGCAGCAACCTTCTTAGGAAAATTTGAAGGAATATTTTTCTGCCTTTTTTTTACTGTATATTTATATTATGAATTTTTACCATGTATTATCACTAATAATTGTTTTCGTTGTTTAATTATTAAAATTTTTGCAATATTCGATTTCATGTGTTAATTTTATTTTATTATTATTATTATTATTATTTTTTTTTTTTTTTTTTTGCATATATGTCGATTGTAAAAATGAATCTAGCAAAAATATCAAAACAAGAGCGAGGTTCTACTCTGACCAAGCAACAAGGCCGAGATTCTCGACTTCAGGGTCGTAGATGAAGGTCGTGTTGATAAGGCGGAGCTTGGTGGTGAACGCCATTCCCGACGGGTCGACAGCCACTGACCCGACGGTGAATTTATACCTGACGACGCCGGGCGTCCCCTCGGCTTCTCCAATGGACGCGCGAATGGCCGATGGAGACGATAGCAGGTACAAGAAGATCAACAACGCAAAGAGAGTCAGAAGATGGCGATGGTCTCTGCTTCTCCTCATGTTTTTTTGTTTTTTTTTTTTTTTTTTTTTTGGGGGGGGGCGGCGGAGGAGCTTCGATTTTCATCCGCCGTCCGTGACAGGATGTGTATAATCAATTTAAGATCAAATTGATGTGAAACCAAGCTTATTTCGACCAGATCTAACACACATTTACAGCATATTCCCTCTCACATCAAGCAACACCGGCATGTGTATTATCCCGTCCGACAAACTTAGGATGAACTCATGTATATCCGGCACTCCTACACTTCGCCTCACGACTCATCAAGTTCACATCAATTCAGAGCATATGTTGACACATCCCATTCCAGCATATATAAGTGTGTATCATAAAATATAGGTAGCTAAAATGTTCGAGAAGTCACAGCAGAGGATTAAGCTAAGTTCTAACGGCATATCTTCTGACGATGAAATCGCAGTCACGGAGCAACAGCAAGATGGATGCGCAACCGGAAGATGACGGATCTAAAAAGACCTGGTGGGTGTGGCTCTTGGTTGACGGATTTCCATCGTCCTCGAGCTAGTTCCGTTTAGTCGCCGTTGTTGACCGCCATTGATTAGTTCTTCAGGCCCTACAACTTCTCCATCTGTTCTTCGATGAGTGATCTTTAGTAAACCAAACCGTTGTGAAAAAGTGCTCTCTTGACATTGCTTGAGGAAGTTAATAGATCATGAACTTCAAATGCATACAGGTATACTTAGTAGATTACCAATGTCCCATCAAATTTATATGATTTGTCTTAGAAAATTACTTTTTATATTCTTGCCTAAGGCTATTTGGAAAGAGACTTTTGAAGTCTAATAGCCGGATCGACTTTATCACTAAGAAAACTTAGGTGGGCCGAGACCAATCCCGACCAAAAAATAGGTCCGAACTAGCTAGGTCAATCTGGATTTTCTCCCTTTAGAAAAATCAAAATTGGTTAGCCGATGTCCAACATTTATTCATAGATTGTCACATTAAAAAGAAAAGCATTGCACTAGTAAAATATAGAATTAAGATTTTTTCAATATCCCGCTTGTTGTTCAAATGAGAAAAGTCCAACTCAACCTGACCCTTTCACACAACCCGGCCCGGTCCAATTCGGCCCCTTTCACGCAACTCATCTCCCAGGTAGTGGTTTGCTCAACAAAGTGAACCCCTAAAATTAAAGTCCATTTATTTTACAAAAAATAAATAATTTAGAAAATATATTTTTTAAAATAATAACTTACATTGCTTAAAAAAAGAAATGAATGAATAATATTTTCATCATTTCCAAAAATGTGTATTAACTAAATATTTCAAATGATATAAACGATCATTTTTTAAAAATTATTTTTAAAAATTATTTTTTTCGAAACAAATGAAGTATACATTGACCCTTTCAATCTTTCAAATGGCTCTCCACAAGGCGTGGGTTGTCCACTAATTATTTGAATAATATTAGAATATACATGTCAATAATCGTATCTAAATCAAATTAGTCAACTTTTGTAATTTTAGAATCTCTCTACAAATTAAATCAGTCCTGTTGCCACAAAAAATATCAGCACATGGTTTTCTAAGAATACACAATTTCTCTCTCTCCCTCTCTCTCTTCAAAATATTCTTTCTTAAAGATGGATAATTAAACAAATAGTCTTTGAACTTTGGCCTAATTTTACAATATCGTCCCAGAACTTTTAATTTGTTCAATGTAATCCATAAAATTTTAGTAAATATTCAATTTACTCTCTAAAGTATATGAAAATATTCAATGTTTTTTGATAACTTGAATTAATAAAAGGATAATATTGAATATTTTCATATAATCAAAAAACCAAATTGAACATTTATCAAAGTTCATAAATCACATTAAACAAATTAAAAGTTCATGGACGGTCATAGGCTACATTGAATAAATTAAAAGTTCATGAGCGATATTGTGCATTTGGTCAAAACTTAAGACCATTTGTTTCATTTTCTCTCTTGACAAAACATAAAAAGAAATTTTATTCAGGGATCTTAACCAGTTCAGAACTTGCACCCTCCCATAAAAGTGGGGAAAAAAAAGAGAGCTAGTGATGGAAAGGACATGGCTTGATACCTGTGTGCCTTTTCATTTTGGAAACACACAAACTTATTGAAGAAATGCTTTCGTTTTTATTACACCCTGACCAATTTCTTCCGATAACGCTCTTAGGATTGGCGCACTTTCACTTCCAACTTGAATGTCTTCCCCAATGGAAGTGACAATCCTGAGACTTCAGCAATCACAAACTCTCCACCATCACTCAATTTTCCCATTGTTTTCATTGTTCTCTGTCTGGACGTTGCTTCTACATCATTGGATAATTCATGCCCTCTCAGTCTCGTCATTCTAGTTCCTTTTCTCAATCCTAGAATTGTCACCTTATCAATTACCCAATTCTCAATCAAAGCAAATTCCCCATTAACAACTTCTGATCTGACAACAACACCATTCCCTGTTTTCTCACAATAAAACTTCACCAGAGTCCAGTTATTTCCTTCCCCTCCCATTTCAACTCCCTCCCCATCGTCCAAGAACACTTGTCCTGTGCTATTCCCATTCCCATCAGCCACAACTAACAACTCAAATGGTGTTCTCCGAGCGGCTTCCGTAGTCATGGCCTCTCCTTGCATGGCCAATATATTACCTTCCCTTGCATGCACATGAGGATGATCAGGCGGCACATGGAGCATTACATTCATTCCTGAAGCTGTACTCACTGAATTCGAGTAATTGAACAGATCAAACCAATTTCCACTTGGAAAATAAGCATCCATAGTTTGGGCACCTGATTTTAGTACAGGAGTCACCATCACACCCTTCCCAATTAAAAACTGGGAATTGATATTGTAAGTCATTGTATCCTCGGAGAATGAGAAAAATAGGGGCCGGGCAATGGGTATTCCCTTTCTATTTGCCTCATACATCAAGGTATACAAGTATGGGAGCAAGCGATAACGAAGCCCGAGCACCTTTCTGGCGGATGCAGCGACCGATTCCCAGAGATAGAGCTCTTGACGAATAGTACCCTTGTCAGAGTGGTCTCTTGCAAAGGGATAAAAGGCTCCAAGCTGCATCAGTAAAAGCTCTTAAAAAAATGCTTAAATATGTATGACAGAAAAACATGATTTACACCACTATTCAGTCCCTACTATATATTCTTCCCTTCCGTAGAAGATTGAGATATCTTCAACATAGCATGAAGTATAAGCACACAAGATACCCAACTTCCCCTCATCGTTAAGAATATTTATATAGTTTATTTCTGTCTTCAAAAGGAGGTAAAATTTAACCTAAAAAAGGTAATAGAAAATTCATAAACTCCTAATTCTGAATATTAATTCGGAAAAATCTTAAAGCTCAGTTGCAGAGCTCTTCAGTTAATATAAATTAAGATCAGGCTCAAAATTTTTTACCTGAATCCATCGGTTGCAGAGCTCTTCAGATGTGTCTTGAGTGAAACCACATATATCAGCTCCTACCATTGGAATTCCAAAGAGCCCAAAATTTAAAATTGCAGGAATTGAGTAAGCCAAATCATCCCATGTTGCGGCATTGTCCCCAGTCCAGTGTGCAGTGTGCTTGCCAGAGCTCACAAAAGTTGATCTCGAGAGAATGAATGGCCTTTTACCAGTAACATTGACTAAGGCCTTGTTTGTTGCTCTGGCCTCCAGGAGTCCATAGAGGTTATGAGCATTGTAATCTGAAATATTGCCAAAATGATATGACGTTGCAGGAGTATTATTGTTGTTAATTGGTCGATGAACTCCTGAATTGTCTATTTTGTAGGGAGGATTGTCAAGAGTGGAAGGAAGAGGCGGAGAAGTTATGACGTTGGACAGCTCATTCATATCGAGCCATAGGCCATCAAAAGGAAGAACATCATGAAAGCTCTTTATCTCACCACCCCAGTAACTCTCACTGGATGGGTGAAGGAAGTCAGGGAAGTACACTGGCCCCGGCCAAACAACACCTAAATATGGCACTCCCTCACGTTTGATGAAGATGTCAGCTTGCATCCCCCTGATGTAGGTCCCATATGTCTCGTTCACGCTAATGCCTGTGAAAGATCACCCATTCAAAAGAAAAGGAAAGTAGTAATATGATGGCAATTTAGAGAGAAATTAAAAGATCGAGTTTCAAGCACAAGCATTTCTGCACTAGTGTACCTGGATCAAGTATCAGGACATATTTTTTACTGTTCTTGTGAAGGCTGCTGACGAATTCTTTCATCTTTTCCACTGGAAAATTGATAGGGTCAAGAGTGAAGTCTTTATATGCATCCATGTAATCGATGTCGGTCCACATAACTTCCAATGGTATATTAGCTTTTGCATAACCAGCTACCACGCCCTCTAAGTCTGCGACATTCTTGTAACCATACCGGCATTGATGAAATCCTAGAAAGTAAATCACAGATACTTTATCAGTAGAACCGCATTCCAAACTTGTCAAGCAAAAAGTGCAGAAGAAGCCATCTACCATGAATCAAACTTTGTAACTGATCTACATCTAGCCATATACCAGGAAAACAGACAACGTTTCTTGAACATCAGTGTGTACTTGTGGTAGGATCAGCTGGGGGTTGGGAAGCAGTGGTTTTCAAAGGAAAATAACATGCAATGTCTCTAAGATTTGTTCCCTATTGAGCATAGTATACACAATTTGTTGAGTAATAGACTAGTGTCATTTTCACGAGAGAATAAACTCATAATGCAAGTCAAGGGCAAAAAACTCAGAATCTTTAATTCCATCCTTTTCAACACATAATTATGCTCAAAATCTCACATTTACTGCAGAATAAGCTACAGAAGCCGAAAGACAATAGTGGAATCAAATTCATCAAATGTCAGCATCAACAATCGAAGGGAACTCATGAAACCGGCGTACCGAAGGACCAGTATGGCATTGGGGTTGACCGGCCAATGAGCTCGGTGTACTGCTTCATGACCGCCTCCGGCGATGGCCCGGGGAAGAAATACAAGTCCAACACACCACCGATCACCTTGTAAGTGATCCTATCGCCAGTGTACACGACGTCCATGCCATTGCTGTTCAGCAACAGAACGCCGTGGCTCGTGCCCGCCCCAACTCCTCCGCCACGGCGGCCGCGGCCGCCGACAGACGACCTGACGTCCATGTAAAAGGGATGTGACCCGTACAGGTTGACATCGAGGTTCAAGCTACCGATGTCGGCGTTCCACAGAGTAAGGGTTTGGTTGGGCTGGAGCCGGAGCGACGGCTTCGTGTGCTCTCCGATCCCATAGAGGGAGGAGCGGCCGGGAGGGAGGGAGGAGGAAAGCTGGAGGTACTGGTCCTTGAAGACGAGGAAGGCGGAGGGGTCGGAGGTGGAGGTGTCGAAGAGGACGTCGCCGGAGGAGCGGCGGGAGACGGCGAAGGAGAAGGGGGTGGTGTCGCGGAGGACGAAGACGAGGTCGGAGGAGGCGGCGGAGAGACGGTGGTAGGAGCCGGAGGGGGACGGCGGGGCGGCGGCGGCGGAGTCGGGGTTCGGCGGGGCGGGGAGGGAGATCGGCGAGGGATGACGTCGTCGGGGACTTCCCATCGGCGGCGGTCGGCGTCTGTGATTCGGACCCGAAGACGTCCGCTCGCTTCGAAGCTGGAAGGAGAACCGTGATGACGTCAGCAAAAATTACCCATTAAAATATACTTAATTATTTGTCTTCCAAATATTATATATATATATATATATATATACACAAACTAACATTTTATTTTAATCTTGCAGGTGTTTCATTATCGAAATTTGATTATTTTCTTTCCAGCAACAACCTTCTTAGGATAATTTGAAAAATCGAAATATTTTTCTCCTTTTTTTAAAGATATTTATACTATGAATTCTTATCGTGTATTATTACTAATATCTATTTTCATTGTTTAATTAAATTTTCTACAATAGAATGATTTCTTTTTGCGCATATATGTCGATTGTCAAAATGAATCTAGCAAAAATACTAAAATAAGAGTGAAGTTTTGCTCTGGACCTGGCAACGAGGCGGACGTTCTCGACGTCAGGCCCGTATACGGAGGTCGCGTTGACGAGGCGGAGCCCGGCGGTCAACGCCGTTCCCGACGCGTCGACGGCCACGGACCCGACCGTGTATCCATACCCAACAACGCCGGGCGTCCCCTCCCCTTCTCCGACCGACGCGCGAACGGCCGACTGCGACGACAGCAGGTACAAGAAGATCAACAACGCAAAGAGAGGCGGAAGACGGCGATGATGGTCTCTGCTACTCCGCATGTTTTCGGCTAGAGAGAGAGAGAGAGAGAGAGAGAGAGTGAGAGAGAATGAGAGAGTGGGAGGAGCTTTGGTTTTCATCCGCCGACCGCGGCGGACTTCCCACGTCTGGTCTTCCAATCCCGTCCCAGTCTGATTCCTCCTCAGAAAGACGAAGACGAGGAGGAGGCAGCCTTCTTTTTCTTTTTGGGTGTGGAGTAAATTGGGGGGCCCGCGAGACTGGGGAAATTCCAATTTGGCGGGGCCTGCTCACGCGCTTCTCACGTGCTCGTCCTTTCGTTTCTGCGCCTTTCTCGGAGAGAAACTCTTGCCCGCGCTCGTGTGCCGTTCGAGCAAGATTTAGTTAAAGAATGACTTGAGGAGAAATCATGTGGAAGCTTAATGCTTTTTTGTCTTAAGATTTAACATGATGAGTCCTACATGAAATTTACGTAACGTAATTTATTATCCATCACAATAATTTGATGAAAAATGCAGTTATTCACGCCACTAGTTACCTTTTTATCTCTAGTTGGGTTGTGTAGGAATGTGAAGGGATGATCCTTCGCTAGCCCTATGATTAGACACAGGATCACCAAGGCGACTGATCTACGTTTACACCTAAAATTTTTGTCTAGAAAAATTTCGAGCGCTTCATGAAAGTTAAAGATCGAATCTGTTGACAATGACATAATTTGGCACCTAATCATGAATATTTTCATTGCAAGGTCTTGCATTCTTATGCTAGGCTGCATTTGTCCACATTTAATCTTTAAGGACCCTTTTAATAACATTGTATATTATTTATTTATTTTTTGTGAATCGACTTGATGTCATTCGTTTTGGATCTTTCGTGGAAGATGAATAATTTGAAAAATATTTTTCCTAAAACTAACTGCTTATTTCGCCTACAAAAATGAAACGACGATACATATTTTTATCATTTACGAAAATAATGAAAAATAAATTGCTATCAATAATGAAAACATTTTTCATTGACTAATTATTTCAAGCGATATAAATGATTATTTTTTATAAAATACTTTCCAAACCATTCGTTTTCTGTGAAATAAATGAAGCTTTAATCTTTGGAAAAATTCTAAATAAGGGTTTGAATTGCCATCACTTTCTCAAATAAGAGTTTAAAGTAGATCTTATATCAAATAAGGGCCTAAAGTAGTCATGACTGTTTTAAATAAGGGCTTGACCTTAGCTAAATATTCCGGCCGATCAAGGGCATTTTTCCTCTAGAGACAATTTTAATTTTAAATTACTTTTTCCTTTTTCTTTTCTTTTATTCCTTTCTGTCGAGGGCTTGACGATTCTCACCAACCACTAAGCAAGGGCCGTGACCTTCACCAGTCATGGGCGAGGGTTGCCTCGCTTAGATCTGGCAAGGCTATCCCTTACCCAGCCCTCTCCAAGCACCGCTAGTAAGCAGCCATCACTTGAGATCGATCACTAGTGAAGAAGAAAGAAAACAATCGGAAAAAGGGAAAAAGAAGAAGAGGAATTTAAAAAAGAAAAAAAGAAAAAGAAAAGGTAAATGACAAAAATGCATTTGATCAATATGGAAAACTCATTCTTTTATTGCCGAGCAATTTATTAAGCTGATAGGATTAAGTCCTGAGTTGCTGGAGTCAGTGGTTAGCATATCTACACCGTTAAAGGATAATGTGTTGTCTACATTGGGTTGTTCTGGTTGCAAGTTAGCGATTAATGAGTGAGAGGGGAAAATAGACTTGTTAGTCCTAGCCATGTATGACTTTGATTTGATAATTGGCATGGATTGGCTCACCAAGCAATGAGCTAAGATGGATTGTTATCATAAAGCGATTCAGTTTGACCTATTAGAGGATGGAAGTTTCGAGTTTGTTGGAAGTCGAGGAAGACCCTTGATTACATTGATCTCGTCGCTTGAAGCAACCCGTTTGTTAGACGAGGGTTGTCAGAGTTACTTGGCCACAGTCGTGGATACGACAGTTGAGGAGCTGAAGATTGAAGATATCGCGGTGGTACAAGAATTTCCATATGTTTTTTCGAAGGAGTTGCCAGGATTGCCGCCAGAGAGAGAGATCAAGTTTGTGATTGAGTTAGCACGCGGGACAGAGCCAATTTCTAAGACTCCTTACCAAATGGCGTTGTCGGAGTTGAAAGAACTGAAGGTGCAGATGTAGGAGTTGTTAGATAAGAGATTCATACGTCCTAGTGCATCACCTTGGGGAGCACCGGTTCTATTTGTGAAGAAGAAGGGTGGTTCGTTGCGCATGTGCATCGACTATCGCCAACTCAATCAGGTGATGATCAAGAACAAGTATCCACTCCCGAGGATCGACGACTTGTTTGATCAGTTACAAGAAGCGTTGATATTTTCAAAAATCGACATGAGGATGAGATATCATTAGCTGAGGATCAGGAAGGAGGACATACATAAGTCAACATTTCGTACTCGATATGGTCATTATGAGTTCACTGTAATACCGTTTGGGTTGACAAATGCTCCAGCTGCCTTTATGGATTTGATGAACCGAGTGTTCAAGGAATATCTAGATCAGTTCATGATCGTGTTCATCGATGATATTTTGGTGTATTTGAGGAGTGATAAAGAGCATGAACGTCATCTAAGGATGGTACTGCAGACTCTGAGAGTTCATCAGCTGTATGCCAAGTTCAGCAAGTGCGGGTTTTGGTTCACTCGTGTTGCTTTCTTAGGTCACGTGATTTCAGGCAAAGGAATCTCCGTGGACCCATCCAAGATTGAAGCAGTGATCAATTGGCCAAGACCGACTACCATGACAGAGATCAGAAGTTTTCTGGGTTTGACAGGTTATTACAGACGATTTGTGGAAGGGTTTTTAGCTTTAGTGTCGTCGTTGACAAGACTCCTGAAGAAAGAAAAGAAGTTTGTATGGATAGACAAGTGCAAGCATAGTTTCCAAGAGCTTAAGCAGAAGCTGACTACCGCACCTGTGCTGACCATCCCATCTGGTCCCGGAGGATACGTGATCTATAGTGATGCGTCGTTCAGAGGACTGGGTTGCATATTGATGCAACATGGTAGGGTCGTTGCATACGCTTCCCGTCAGTTGTGGCCTCATGAACAGAATTATCCGACGCATGACTTGGAACTCGCAGCAATTATTTTTGCTTTGAAGATTTGGAGACATTATTTGTTCGGAGAAAGATTCCAGATCTTCACTTATCATCAAAGTCTCAAGTAGCTATTCTCTCAGAAGGAGTTGAATATGAGACAGTGACAATGGATGGAACTCCTGAAGGATTATGACTGTGAAATCTTATATCACCCCGGGAAGGCGAATAAGGTCACTGACGCTTTGAGCCGGAAGTCTTCAGTCGCTCATATGCTAGTTAAAGAGTGGAACCTAATTGAGGGAGCTTGAGATTCGGTGTTCAAGTTTGAGGTGGGCCACCTTTTGAATCTTATGGCCACCCTCAGATTTGAACCGGATGTCTAGATTAGAATCAAATTACTCCAACCGACAGACTCTAATGTACAGAAGATTTTCTAGGAGGATACCGAAAAGAGAAAAGCCGATTTTTGGATTTCTAATGATGGAACGCTAAGGTTCCGAGGAAGATTAGTTGTACCTGATGATGTAGAGCTTAGAGAGGATATCTTGTCAGAAGCACATCGTAGCAATTACAGCATTCATCATGGCAGTACAAAAATGTATCAGAATCTGCGTCAACACTATTGGTGATCTGGTATAAAGGCGGACATCGCCAAGCATGTCACCAAGTGTTTGACGTGTCAACAAGTCAAAGCTTAGCATTGTAAGTCGGGAGGACTTCTGTAACTTCTCGAGATACCAGAGTGGAAGTGGGAGCACGTCACGATGGATTTCGTGACCGGATTACCAAGGAGTCAGAGAGGAAATGATTCCATTTGAGTAGTGGTTGATCGACTGACAAAATCGGCTCACTTCATTGCAATGCGAAAGGACCTTAGTTTGGATAGGCACGCTGAGTTGTATGTGCGTCAGATAGTTCGATTGCATGGAGTGCCAGTGTTGGTAACTTCAGATCGAGACCCGAGATTTACAGCTGCATTTTGGAAAAGCTTGTAGGCTGCTTTAGGTATGAAGCTGCAATACAGTACGTCATATCATTCTCAGACGGATGGCCAGTTTTAGAGGACAATTCAAACCCTCGAGGACATGTTGCAAGCTTGTGTGATAGATTTCAAGGGAAGTTAGGAAGAACAACTTCATCTAGTGGAATTCGCCTATAATAACAATTATCAGTAGAGCGTTCATATGGCTCCTTTCGAAGTGTTGTATGGCAAAGTATGTAGAACACCTGTGTGTTGGGATGAAGTCGGGGAGAGAAAGATTATAGGCCCAGAGTTGGTTCAGCAGTCAGTGGATGTAGTCGTAGTGATCATGAACATATTAAAGACCGTTCAGAACCAGTAGAAAAGTTACGTTGATAAGCGCCGAAGACCATTGGAATTCCAAGTTGGTGATCACGTTTTTCTAAAGGTGTCACCAATGAGGGGAACTTCGCGCTTTGGCAAGAAGGGAAAACTGAGTCCGAGGTACGTAGGTCAATTTGAGATTCTAGAGAGAATTGGGACCTCGGCGTATCATCTTGCGTTGCCGTTGAGACCGGCGCAAGTGCATGACGTCTTTCATGTGTCAATATTAATAAAGTACGAGCCTGACCTAACCCACATGCTTAATTTTGAGGAATTGGACGTGGATGACCGAGTGTCGTACGTTGAAAGCCCAGTTCAGATCGTGGACAGAAAAGAGCAAGTTTTGCATACAAAGACCATCCCATTGGTCAAAATGGTTTGGTAGCACCACGGTACTAAAGGAGCAACCTAGGAAATTGAAGAGACAATGAGACGTTTGTACCCCCACCTTTTTGTTTAAAGTATTGTAATGATTTAAATTTTGAGGATGAAATTTTTATAAGAGGGGAAGAGTTGCGACATCTTAAATTTTCAGTTCTGCTTTCAATTAAATTAATCAGGCTTTTCATCGATGTGCCTATAGGACTGTTCTCAAAACTGATCACTCTCGAGATTATTAGAGTATCTAGAAAAACCATTAAGGAATTGTAACGCAATAGACTTGAGAATTTAACCAGGAATCGGCTACTCGACCGTGCTCATCTATCGATGGCATTACGACATAGTTAAAAATCGATCAGGGATCAGAGATAGGTCAGTTCGACTGAGATGTGTGGTTAAACGTGGGTGATTCCACTAAATTGCAAAATTCTTATCGATCGGCACTAGTATGATTTTTCTATCTTTTTGGTACCTTGTGTCTGCATTTGAAACCTCAAGATTTCCAAGACCACCGAGAGTCGCTAATGTGTCGAATGGATTCATGGTGGTTCGAAGAAAATTGACCAAGGGTTATTTGCACAAAAAAATTCTGAAAGCTACCCAGTAGACTAGGTCACGCTAAAATCGCGCCAGATTGAAATTAACCGCAAATTTGAATCCGATTTTAGAAATTGAAAGTTCCGCCATGTCACAAGTCATTTTAGGAACGTCGATTCAGTCTCCGAAGATTTTTTTGCAAACCGAGTTTTTGATGGAAAAAGTCGTCATATGGTCGTTTTTGTCTAGAAAATTCAGAGGACCGTTTTTTATTGTGAAATTGGGAAGCAAGTAGGATCAATTGGTAAGGAAAAATACCAATTTGATTGAAGAATTGATAATAGAATTTTTAAAAGCCAAATTGAATTGATTCAAGAAGGATTGAAGTCCAATTTGAGCCAACTCTTTTGCAAATTCGTATGCCCCCTTTAGACCTAATATTTGGACTACTTCAAGCTTCTAGAATCGGGTATTTTGGCCTGAAAAACTTGTGTGGACACCAGCTGGTGGTGGGAACTAATTGGGAGACCAAAAGATGAGGAGAGATCGATCAAGGGGACCAAACCGGTCCCACCAGTTGAACCGGTTTCCCTCTCCCTCCTCAAGCCGTCGAAGACCCTTTCTCCCCCATTTCCAGTTGCTTGAACATCCCAGCAAACCAGAATCGTCGACCCCGTAAACCCCTCGCCGTCGTAGCAACCTATTGGAGCCGTATCGCCACCGTCACGCCCCACTCGTGAACCGCACCAGCTCTGCGCGCGTCTTCGCCATTCCAGGCCATCGTCCCATCTTCGCCATGTGCCCAGAAAGTCCCCTGAGCCGTTCGCAACAGCCTCGCCGTCGCTGGAGTCGCCGAACTGCCCACTCGCCACCGTGAAGCCCCGCTGCAGCCCTACCGCCTCGCCTGGGCTGCTTCCAACTCGATCAGCCAACCAATCCATCTCCTTTTGGCTCAAATCAGAACCGGAAATCAGTGGGCCTCCAAGTTACTGTTTGGCCAGTTTTTGGTGCCTTCTCGACCTCGAAAGATGGTCCTGCTTTCAAGTTTCTTGTCCCTCGCCGCTCCTTATCGTTTTGATCCGAGTGAATCATTAAACAAGTGAGTTTAACTCACTAATTCTTGCTTAGTAAGTTAATGACGTTTAAGGATTGATTAGTTTAGACTAAGCTAGGATTAAGTGGATAGTTAAATTAGATTAGCAATTTAATTAATTATTATTGCATGTTAGGTGGTTAGAGTAGTGTAATTAGAGCCTAGACAAGCTCTAGTATTTACCTAGAGTGGTTCGGTAATTTTCTGGGCCCGTCTTGGCCTTTAATTAGGCTTTACGAGCCTAAGTTCTATTTATTGGCATTTAATAATTATTTCCGTAATTACTTAATTAATTAATTATTTTCCGAAAATGAGACCGGGATAGTCGGTGACCGGAATTTTGTGCTGATTGGAATGATGTGATCTGTTTATTTAATTGAGTTCTTATTTGTGCTGATTGTATATGATTGTGATTTTAGGAATTTATTCCTTTTTTTTTTTTTTTTAATTTCAGTAATTAATTGGAAAATTACTAAGCGTTGATTTACAATGCCAAAAATATATTTTGGGTCTGCTGAAACTAGGGGGATGTTCAAAAGTGAGAAAATATTATATTTTGACTAAAGCCGACCGTGTACCTACACACGATTATTTTTATCGGGTATGATGAAAATGGCGAAATTGTTAGATGATCAAGGTGGTACATCATATTGGCTTGCGGGCGATATGGCAGCTTCTGGCAAGCATAAATAGTATACTATTAGTATATCTAGCAGCTTTTGGTGAGCATATATAGTATACTATCAGTATATCTAACAACTTCTGGTGAGCATGTATAGTATACTATCAGTATATTTGGTAGCTTTTGGTGAGTATATATAGTATACTATCAGTATATCTGGCAGCTTCTGGTGAGTTATACTATCTATTTTCAGCTTAGAGTAAGCTGTCCGCAAGGTGGTTGGACTTTATAAATAGTATAGATTGAGATGACCGGGGAATGATCTTGTTGGCATGGAATTGACTGAATCGATTGATCGATAGTTCGATCTGTTTGGTTGAAATGATTGAATGATTATTAGAATTGTACTGACTTACAGGAAGGGACTGAGGCAAAGGTAAGTCCTTCGACCTATGTTTGTGCTTAGGCAGCCCTCAGGGCATATTTTCTTCCTAGTCAAGTCTTAGGTGATAGAATTCACTAAGACGTTGTCTCACCCCGTTGTGGGATAACATTTTAGGTCCTTAGATGGCAACTCCTAAGTTTTTTGGCCGACCGAAGAAAGTTACAAAACAGATGTCTTACATTCCGTTACATGGGAGCCCTAGGGGTTGGACCTATGAGCTGGTAAGGTCCATAGTCTGGGTCGATGCGGGTCTCACCCATAAGGTGCCCCACCGATACCGATCATGGTACCGCCAGGCTTAGGATAGCCAGAGAGAAAGTCTCATCCCGGAGTCTGAGATACCTCTTTATGTACTGGAGGTGGCATTCGGGAAGAGTACTGTAGATCCTCCTCAAGGCTCGGTCGTAAACGCGGTAGACCCGAATCTTGAAGAACCAGAGTCCTTGGTGTATTTTGTCGAAGGCTCCAGTTGGAGTGTGGATGATGATGGAGAGAAGGACGATAGAAATACTAAATACTTTCATGCCACAACAATACAATATCAACAAAGAAATAGAATATCCATGCTTTAGTTGCTAGATGGGGAGTGGTGTAGAGACACTAAAAAATTTAAAGAGGCGATGGCTCAATTCTTTTCTCTAACTTGTATAGCTTGGCTGGTCCTTGTAACTTCCACCCAGTGATAGACCAATGTACTAGCCTAGTTCGGGAGGAGATGAATAAATCATTAAGAGCAAAAAGTTACATTACAAAAGGTAAAAGATACTGTTTTTCAATTAAGAGCAATCAAGGCTCCAAGGTCAGATGGTTTGAATGGTCAATTCTTCCGTAACCATTAAATGGATATCCAGGAGGACTTATTGAGGTTGGTAGAGGATTTTATGGAGATAACTCATTCAAATCCATATTTCAACAAAACCCAAATTGCCCTTATTTCCAAAGTCCCAAACTCCAAAACACTCTATCAGTAGAGACCTATTATCTTGTGTAACTTTACTCATAAAATCATTTCTAAGGTATTGGCTAATTGTTTAAAGCCTTTACTACCTGAGTTGATAGAAATGAAGCAAAGTGCGTATGTTAAAGGGCGACAAATACAGGACAATATTCTAATTGTTCAGGAGGTACTCCACCAGCTAAGTGTCAGGAAAAGGAAGAAAAAGTTTCGGGTGGTACTAAACTTGATATGAATAAGGCATATGATAGAATTGAACGGGACTTTTTGGAGGTTTGTTTGTTGAAAATGGGGTTTTGCGGGAAGTGGGTCTCATGGATTATGCAATGTGTGACTTCCATCTCTTTTCGGGTGAAGTTTAATGGAGAATCATTGTCTTATTTTCAGCCTTCAAGAGGAATTCATCAAGGTGATCCTCTTTTTCCTCATCTTTACATACTAGTTGCCAATGTTTTATCTCTTATTATGAAAAAAAAGCAATTAAGGAAGGGAGATTCAAAGGCATAAAACTGAATATAAATTGCCCAACTCTATCTCACTTGTTATTCGCAGATGATTCAATATTCCTTTTGGATGGAAAGGTAAGAGAATGCTAACAGTTGGCTGATATTCGTAATCAATATTGTATGATTATTGGTCAAGCAATCAACTTAAACAAATCAGTGATATTCTTTAGTTCAAATGCCCTCAGAATTTGAGAAGAAACATGGCATGGGAAATGAGAATCCCATAAATTAATAAAACCGGGAAATATCTAGGTATTCCATTGGATTGGGGAACATCTAAAAAACAAATGTTTGCTTGGATATTGGTCAGGGTGAATATGAAGCTAGAATGATGGAAGGGAGATTTGATGTCCAAAGCTGGGAAAGAAATCCTCTTGAAAGCAATAGTTCAAGCATTATCTCAATATGCGATGTCCATTTTTAAAATTCCAATTTCCATTTGTAAAGTTGTTGAGAAAAAAATTGCTTCGTTTTGGTGGAAGAACATAGATTCGAAGGTTGGAATTCACTGGAAAAGCTGGAATGTGTTGAAAATGAGAAAGGACAGCAGAGGAATCCTTTAAAGACCTAATCACATTTAACAAAGCCATGTTGGACAAACAAGCTTGAAGAATGATAGAAAATCCCTCATCCTTATGGAGTAAACTATTCAAGGGACTCTATTTCCCCTCTACAAACTTTTGTCTTGCCAAGACAAGCCACTGACCATCGTGGGGATGGAAAAGCTTACTAAGTGGCAGAATTGTTATTTTAGATTCAACATTATGGTCAGTAGGTAATGGAGAATCAATAAGAATACGCGAAGATAGATGGTTAAACGGAGGCACGATCCCAAGCTTAGCTAATTGAGATGATCCCCAGATGGTAGCCGAGCTAATAGATAGGAACAATGCAGCATGGAAGGAAGAAAGCCTTTAAAACTTGTTTGAAGACAGAATCGTAAGCGAAATTATGGTAATCCCCTTACTATCCGACAGAAAGAAAGATAGATACGTATGGATGGCAACCAAATCAGGCAATTATTCAGTAAAGAGTGGTCATAATCAACTTAGAAACATGGACAACTCAGCCTAGTCATTAGCCTCATTCTCATAACAAAAACCCAAAGCATTATGGAGCAATATCTGGAATTTACAAACCCTCACCAAAATTAGGGTGTTTATGTGAAACTTATGTCAAAATGCCCATTCCCACTAAAGAGAATCTAGCCAAAAGAAGAGTTTTACCTGATTCATTGTGCCCCCTATGTAAAGCGACCCTTGAAACAGCATAACACTTGTTCTCGCTTTGCCCCTGGACAAATGGAATATGGTCAAATCATCATCTACAGATTCAAATACAAGGCACAAGACTAATGAGCATGGACTGCTGGTTTATGGAGTATACAAGTTACCTCCCTTAAGCTCCCAAACCCGAAACAGTAGCCAAAGCTCTATGGCTCATCTGGAAATAGAGAAATGCTGCTGTTTTTCATGCGAGAATGCCAGATCTACAAGGAGTGGTGGCTAATCTGTTCAAGTCGAAGGAAAATTTACAAGAGCGATCACCACCACAGAAGTAAAACACCAGCAAAGCAAAAGATGTACCTCAGAGATGGAGACTGTCATATTTGTCAATGGAGCCTTCAAACCTAGAACAAATGATGCATTTGTAGTAGGGGTATGCGAGGACGCTCGAGGTGTGTTGCTTGGTGGTTTTGCTCGAGTAGTGAAAGCCCAATCTCCCTTGCACGTGGAAACCTTAGCTATCTGTGAAGGTTTGGAGTTTGCTGCGAAATAGGGAAAATATGAAGGGTCATGTGTGTGTACTGTCGAGTCTGACTGCTACACGACAGTTCAGTTGATTTTGGGGTTAGATTCACCCCCTTGGGAAGTCAACAAAATTGTTCAGAAGGGTCGGGCCACTCTAGCTTCAATTCCCTTCTTAAACTTGACCCATGGACCGAGAGAACTAAATAAAACTGTGGATTGGGTTGCTAAAGCCCAACTACGCTAGTCTCTACCTCGGAATTGGGCATCAAGTCCCTCACAATCTCTTTCAGATATTCTTTCTTTTGAAGCCCATTTAGGTTGTTCCTCTCTATTATCTACTTGAAATGAAATGAGGACTTTTTTGATCAAAAAGAAAAGTTAAATATATGAAGATATCTCAAACCTTAGAACCTCTCCGGTATTCTAAATTGTATGTGGTTGTCTGAATTCGAATTGGGACATGATAGGATAAAGTGAGATTAGAAATTATCTGAATATCGTCTTGCAAGAAACTCATTATATATTTGGTGTAACCTGGATTGATAATTTATGAAAATCCTCCGAATGTCCTCTCTCTCAAATTGTCCTCGTACTTCCACTTTTTTCACGTTCACGATTTTTGTGACAGCGGTGAGCCACCGAAGGAATCTCCTCTCTCCCGTAGCCCCTTCGGTGAACCAAACCGCCTTATGTTGAGGACAAATGTCTGAAGTGTTGCTATTACTCTTCTAATAGTTTTGTCTACCTTGCTTGATTGATCCTAGCATGTTCCATGAAAGATTCTAACTAAACCTAACATTGATTGAGTCATAGATTTCATGTTCCCTTCTCCAGTGAAAACCATTTGAATGTCAAGAAATTTGGGTCATGAAAGTGGGGTCTGACTGACTGCTGTGTCAATAATTTAGTTTTCTTCAAAGAAATAAACTCTAGTGCATACAAGCTAATTACAAATTGAGAAATTGTGACATTATTATATTTTGTTATGGCAAAGGAACAATTCCCCTTACATAGAATAATTATACATAAGAATGTTAACTCTCCAATACGGCACGACCTGTTCTTTTGTCCCACGCATATGAAGCACCAAGAGCATTCATCGCTTTCATCTGTATACAGCTTATCGTAAAATAATCCTCTGGCAGTGACAAATATTGGGCTCTACAGATTTATACTACTATTTTTTATGACTTGCTTGTTGTATGTTACTCCATCTGAATTATTAATGCATTGCGACGGTGGAGCTTTATTGTGACATTTTTTAGCAACCAGACTGAGAACATGATCCTTATGGCCACTAGGAAGTGATGTCTTCCATGACATTGGAATTTGTAAACATATAGAGGTTTCTCTTTTAGACTATAGGGCGACAGAACTGGTAATATTGGGTCTATTTTTTCCTTTCCAGGTGCATAGAAGGCATTTCTTGATATTGTATCACTATCTGTACTACTCGTTTTCGATATCATGAATGATAATTTTGTCACTCCTATGTCCCAGACTCCCAGTATAAGTTGATGTATACCTTGTATCTACTAATAGCTCCTTGTGGCATTATTGCTGTATAAAAGCTTGATGGACGATTCGTTTGATACATGTGAACTTAAAATGTAACTCGGGCTTCATTTTCGAACCATTAAATGCTGTCCTTCCCTTGTTATGGCAATGTCAATGTGATTTTGTGTGGATATGCCCAACTGCTTGGGAACTGAAGGCTTTCAATGACTATATGACACTGTTTATCCCTTTCGGTGTATATAATTTTGAGGGAGTTCACTTTTGATCCTTATACTCTGGTTACGACTTTAGTCGTTTTGCTATTCTCTGGTTGTAATGCAAGTGCCACAACTTCGATTACATTGTTGATCCTGCACTTGGGTGAGCACCGAGTTCAATTCTGCTCGGAAACCTGACTAAAGCGGCTTGAACTGACTTGTTCAGGGCGAGTTCTAGAGAGAACTGGTTTGGTCCCTGGTTTCGAGAATCTAGAACCAGCTAAGGACAGGTTTTGTTCTCGGTTCCAAGACCGAAAGAACTGGTATTTTTCCCCAAAACAAAAGTATTAATAACACACTCATGCATAGAGATGAATATCCTCAACAGAATGCCTTAGATTTGTTGTTAGTCCCAGTCGAAGTACTGAATCGCTATTGCGGACTCTGAGAATTGCTACTCCGGAAGTGAATCAAGGTAATGTCACACCTGTTCCTGCTGGTTTAGCGAGTTTGCTTGGCAGTGAACGAGGCAGAGTTGTCCGAGTGCTCCGAGCTGAGCAAATAGGTTTAAGGATGAGTATATCGGACTGACTGAATCAAGAAAAGTCGGGACCTGCTGGTTCGGGGCAGTTCCCAGGGCATGAGCCTGGTTACTAAATCCGTGGGGGTGGGGGCTGGAGGATAGGACCGACTATTTTTTTCGAAAAATTTTAAAATTATTAAAAAAGCAACAAACCCTAAAATAACAAGAAGTCCAATATTATTTTGGGAAAAGATTTACCTGGTCCATTATGTGTCATTTTTTGGGGAAAGATTTACTTTCAGAATGCTGAAATTTGGAGGTGGAATTGCAAAGTGAGCAGTTCCATTAGACCCCACCAGAAACTAGGAATTGGTCCTCCCCGTTCGGTTCCCGGTTCTTGGGTGAGACTAGACTGGATCGAAAATTGATTACCTTTAAATAGGTTGACTGCCTCTCCTAGATACTCTGTTCTCTTGTCCACTTCACCACTCTTGCTCAATTCCTACGCAATATTG
This sequence comes from Eucalyptus microcorys, assembly GCA_014182515.1. Lineage (NCBI taxonomy): Eukaryota > Viridiplantae > Streptophyta > Magnoliopsida > Myrtales > Myrtaceae > Eucalyptus > Eucalyptus microcorys. Next base: position 21,053,033 of record CM024566.1, on the reverse strand, counting down.
TCAAGATCTCAATTTTGCTGGAAAAAGTTGATCCTCATCCCTCGACCTTCAGGATGAGAACGTAATTTCTTATACCAATCGGCTTCTTATATTCTGTGTTATCTTTTGCTGGTGTCTGATTAGGGGGGGTAAGTCGAAGGAATTCTCAGAATTGAGAGCTTATCAGCAAAAGAACGAGTGAAATCTAGCAAAGATAGCTTATTATGTAGAAACATACGATTTTTGTGCTTGTGAAGAAAGAGATCGTGGAGGACATGATGGAGGAGGAAGGCGAGAATGGCAAAGCAGAAGTGCTGGGCTTAAGCCAAATCTGTGCTTTGGGCCGATTCTTGATTTTAGGCCTAGAGCCGACTACCCCTACCTATATAAATAAGAAAGAACAGCTTTTGTCCCCGTACTTTGTTTTAGTGAAAAACTAGTATCTATATTTCAACGAAAACTTAATTGCTTTCCTCACATTTCCATTTGAAATCTTCTGAAAGTGCCAAAGTCAAACTCAACTGTTAGTTGGGTGGTTCCCATACTTATAAATGTGCTTAATCAGAGTGGCACGCCCATCAAATTTAATTTTGTTAAATGTAGTAATTAGGCGTGTACCGATCCCAGACAAGTAGGGTATTTGCTCTTCCATGGAGCCCACCCTACATGAATCGAATCCCAGTTTTTGAAAGCTGGGGTGTAGTCTTAGGGTCACACAACTACCTTAAAACCCGGAATTGGTCAACTCCACGAATTTCATTGTCTATTATTTTTTAAAAGTTAAATCAATAAAAGTTCCTACAATTCTAATTATTAACACATCAACATGTGATGCAAAAACACTGGTAGACTCCATAATAAAGGACATGTTCATATCTAATGTTAAAATAATTTTAAGACATTAAGAAAATTTATATACAAATAATAAATATTCCTTCTGCCATTTCTCATATCTGAACATGAAAAACTTCATAGAGAAAAGAAAATCACTACATACATACATACATACATACATACATACATACATATCTTCCTTAGAACTTTAGAACCTATCTTGTGTTCTGTCCCTTCTCTCCCACTTCGCACCTCAGAATGCACCCTTATTATAGAGAGAAATGCGCTTTCACATCGAAACCTCCATACTTGATTCTCTCTAGCTTGAGATCCGCTACCTTACTCTGTCTACTGAATTGCCTTATCTATCCACGCCTTGTCTTGTCATGCTGGCTGTTTCCTACTATTGAGATGCTACTACCAACGTAACTTCACTCACAGCTGTGCACTAGTTTGCTCTCTCTTGAGTTGGCCCACTCCGTGCTTGCTCACTCCATTCATCCTTATGCTTCACTCTGTGACTAATGTAAATTACGTTTGGTCATCCAAATTCGTATATGATAGGATAAAAAGGTATTAGAAATCTTTCGAATATTCTAAGCATTGTAAAAAATCTCATTATATGTTTGGAGTAACCTGAATTGAAAATCTTTGAAAATCCTCTGAATATCTTCTCTTTTAGATTGTCCTCGTACCTCTGGGTATATATGAGTTTATTCAGTCTAGAGGTCGTCACCATGCACGGGACAAGATAATTCTATTCAAACTCAAATCTGGACTACCAAATGCAGCCCTGCCTATCTAGCCATGTCGGATCCATAGCTTGCACCTACTCTCTTGCTCACTCCCTAGCACCAATCGCATAGACAGTTTCAATTCAGATTCATATAGACATAAGGATTACTTTTAGTAAAAACGTGGATAACTGTAAATTTTTCTGACTATAGCTTTGACTCACTAATGTAACCGGCAAAATGTTTTAGATAATTCATGGGAATTCGTCCTATTTTAGTAATATGCACAAGGCAGCATGACATTAATTGTTAGTACTCGTTTCTGTTGTGGGGAAACTTCGTATCGAATGTTGGTCTCTGATCTAAGAAAATTAGATGGCTTAGAAAAGTTATTTCGATTATTTTTAGTGAAGTAGTTCACATTAATTCCAAAGATTTGTACAAACAGATATTATGTATTAAAGATAAACAACGCCATTTAAGTCTTATCTGGAAAGAAAATTACTCAATTGATCCTAAACTTGTTTTACGGGTACCAATTCATTTATAAAATTTTTAATTTTATCAATTTAGTCTTAAACCTTTGCGTGAAACTCCACTGTAATCCTTCCAATTAATTTTCGGAAGAAATTATTGGCGTGATGGTCTAGTCATCGGCAGCCCCACTACCATGTTGGCGAAAGATGGACAAATGGACCAGGGAAAATTAAAAAAAAAAAAAAAAAAAGTCCTAAGCCTATTATAATTTGTAATTCAATCCTAAATTTTTGCAAGTATGCTAATTTAGTCCATCCTGCAAATTTTAGATAACCAACACTAACGTGGACAATTTGTAATAATAATTTATTGTTTTTTTTTTCGATTTTTAATTAATTTTATAATCTTTAACTTTACTTTATCTTTATCTCTTTCTTCCTTCTTTTTTCTATTTTTCCACATAGTACTGGTGAGGGTTGTGGCCCTCTCTAACCTTGCCTAGATTTAGGTGAGGCCTAAGGGCTGTAGGCAAGGTGATTTTGCCCAAATCTAGGTGAGAGCGGCGACTCCCGTCGGTAGTTGGCTAGGGCTTCCGAACCCTCATCAGAGGCTCACTAGTCAACGTGGAGAAAAATGTAAATAAGGGAGAAAAGAAAAAATAAAGGGAAAAGAAATAGAAAAAAAATTAATTTTTAAATATTATTAAAATTATCCATGTTAATGTCATTCAGCTTGCGGGTGTCCACACCGACGTCAGCTAGTCAAAATATATCATATGGATTAAATTAGCATAATTGTAAAAAAAAAATTAAGATTGAATTGGCAAAAATAGAAAATTCTTGATAGAATTGACACACTTGCTATTGATTTAGGTCTTTTTTTATCATTCTCCTGATGGACCACGCTAGAATTTCATGCAATGATTTTAAGATTAAATTGAAAAAATTGAAAAAGTTACGATAAAATTAACATCCGTGTTGAGAAGTATTGTGAGTAATAAGGGTAAAATAGTAACTTAGTTATGTGTGTATATATATATATTTGTAACCCTATTTTATTTTGATAATTAGAAACCAATTATCTCTTCACATGGTATCAGAGCCACACTTAAAAAAATAAAAACCCTAGTAGCCAGATTACCGGAGACCACTGTTCCGTTATCGGAAAAGGTTGTGCCTCCGGTCGACGACACTGATCCGTCATCGGAAAAGGCCGCGTCTCCAGCTGGCAACCCATGAAATTGATCGGCAACCCCAGCTATCATTGTTCAAATCCTGCGTGCAGCCACCCACGACGTTGATCGGCGACCCCAGTTGTCATCGTTCGAATCCTGTGTGCAGCGACCCACGACGTTGATCGGTGACCCCAGTTGTCATCGTTCAAATCCTGCATGCAGTTGAGGACCCTTTGGCATTTAATCAGTAGTGTATCGGCAAATTTGCCGGTTCGGCCCAGCCACATCTCTTTTCTTGGTGGTTTTTTACTATGGATTATGAAAGAGCAGTTTATCAGCCCACGAGTCGTGACAGAGGCAAACGCATCGGCTAAGGCATTAGGACCGATCGTGTTTGAATTCGTTCTTTCCTCTGACCCGGGTGTAATATCGCAGGTTGAATGTAATATCGTTAGCTGCTCCTTTGGATTGTGTTCCAATTTGCTCGTGAACTCTTTTTTTATTTGCTCTTGCGTTGGGACGCTTGTCTGATGACTTTGGTGTGGCTGCTGGGATTGACACGAGTTGCTGATTTTGGTGTCTTGCATTGTAATGAGGCCAGTGGTGCTCTTACTGGATTGACACGAGTTGCTGACTTTGGTGCTGGCTGTGGGGTGCTGGAAAGGCTTCTAGCAACGGCGAATGATGGGATACTTTCTGGTGGTGGACGGTAACCTACTTTATTATTTGTATTGCACAAAATTTTAGAAGTGGTTATTACGGAAGATAGAGTTGTTGTTTCGCACTTGAAAGTGATGTTGCATTGAATCAATGGAGATATTGAGAATACGTATACTGGTGCTTTGGTGATTCATATGGTGATTCGATTAAGGCCTTTTTGTTCGGAATTATTGTGTATTTGATTGAATTATTGGAATTAACTATTGACAACTATGAAGTTTATTTCTTGGGCTCAATCATTCTTTATTCACTAATGGCGACCAATGGATCAACTTCCGGATCTCCTTTTGGTCATTTTCAATTAACAACTGTCAAGTTAGATGGAACTAATTATCCATCTTGGTCTAAAGTGGCCAAGGTCTATTTTACCGCCACCAGACAACTGGACTATCTTACGTCTACAATATCGTCTGACAAGAGTAAAGCTGCCGATTGGATTGCAGGAGATGGGATGATTTGGACCCTATTGTGGAATAGCATGGACCCTAAGGTCAATCCTCACTTTATTCAATGTGACTCCGCTAAAGCAGTTTGGGATAAGTGCGCATTACTCTATTTGGGGCAAAATAATATGATGCGAGTATGTGACACGTAGGAAAAGTTATTTGATATTTAACGTGGAGATCAATCTTTGTCTGATCATTATGCTCGGTTCACCACTCTCTGCCAACGATTGGATACTTATCTTCCTGCTTTGAACGATCCAGATGTTTTGGCTAAACGCCAAGAGGATTTGAGGGTAATATTATATCTCAAGTCATTGGGGCCTGAGTATTCATCTCTTCGTCAGCACATTACATCTCAGAGTTCTCTTCCCACAGTAGATGAAATCTTCTCCCAGGCTCTCTTTCTACAATTCTTGAGAAGAGTTCTTCCACGCTGGCGGTGGAGATTAGTGCTATTCTTTCCCATGGTTCTAGTGGACGTGGAGGTCGAGGTCATGGACGCGGTGTTGTTCATGATGGAAGTCGTGGAGGCCGTGAAAGGGGAATTGGGACTTGTGGTACCATTAATTCTTGGAATAGTCGTGGTTCCTGCTATTGTCATCATTGTCAATGAGTTGGACATATAGAAGTGTATTGCTGTACACTTCACCCAGAGCTCAAACCACCTCTTGTTGCATATGCAGAGATTGAGGATTCTCTTGGTCCTCCCTCAATGGCTCTACCAAGTTCAACTCAAGTTCTGAAGACAGGGGATTTAGTTACATTAACACATGCTGAGTATGATACATTAGTTCGCTCCCAACAAGTGACAGGATCTTCAGCTCCTACTGTAACTCTGGCACAAACCTCTAAAGGTAGTTCATCATGTTTGTTGTTTGAATCGTCTGATTATTGGGTTATAGACTCTAAAGCTACCAATCACATGACTGGTAACTCTAACCTACTGTCTTCTTTTCACTCTACATCTCCTTCATTATCAAATTCAGTTACATTAGCAAATGGTTCACATTCAGGTTACTGGTATGGGAGTTGCTTATTTGAGTCCCTCTCTTTCTTTGTCATATGTCCTTCACCTATCAAAATCTCCTTATAATTTGATTTATGTTAGCTCGTTGACCAAAGAACTAAATTGTTCTATGACCTTTTCCTCTTCTCGTTGTGTTTTTCAGGATCTAAGGATTGGACAGATGATTGGTGGGGGACATGAATCAAATGGCCTGTACTATCTTGATAAGAAGGTGTTAGCTACTGCAGTTGTGAAATAGACATCCACCACCAAACCTACTTCGACGTCTATTTCCTGAGTCTAAGTCCATGAGTTCCTTTCAGTGTAAAGCTTGTCAGTTTGGTAAACATCATAGAGCTTCTTTTCCTTCCCGCATTCAGAGTCGTGTGTCTAGTCCATTTGAATTGGTTCACTCAGATGTATGGGGTCCATGTCGAGTGTCTGATGTCCCTGGATTTAGATATTTTGTTACATTCGTGGATGATTTTTCCTGAATGACTTGGTTATTCTTAATAAAAGATCATACAGAGATTTTTCGTTGCTTTCAATTGTTCTATTTCAAAGTGTTGAATCAATATAATATCTTTGTCAAACATTTACGGTCAGATAATGCTAGAGAATACTTTGCTACAACTTCTGGTTTCCAGCCATTTTTGGAATCTCATGGTATTATTCATCAAACGTCCTACACATACACTTCACAACAAAATGGCGTAGCTAAACATAAAAATCGCCATCTTCTTGATGTTGCCTGTTGCCTCATGTTTCATATGCATCTACCTAAGCATTTTTGGGGCCATGCTATTCTTACAGCGTGTTATTTAATTAATAGGCTTCCAACTTCTGTTCTTCAAGGGAAAAACACCATTCTCAATTTTACATCCAAATCGTCCTCTCTTTTCCTCACCTCTTCGGGTCTTTGGGTGTGTTTGTTTTGAACATAGTCTTACTCCAGGTCTTGATAAATTGGATCCTTGTGCTGAAAAATGTGTCTTTGTGGGATACTCTCTAACTCAAAAGAGATACAAATGTTACAGTACTACTTGTCGTCGTATGTTCGTGTCTATAGATGTGATGTTCTTTGAAGATCAATCATATTTTTCTTCTCAGAATGTTCCACAGACACATGGTGATAGTGATGATTGTGTCCTACCAATGCTTCCACTACCTTCCATCTCTCCAGCTACCTCCAGAAAATTTTAGCTTGCTGACCGCACCTATCATCAACGAAGTACAGTTCCAACTATGATAGTACAGTCTTCATCAGCACCTGATTCATCTGTTCCCCCATCAGTTGCAGTGCCAGCCTCTGATCCTGATCCACCCATTGCTTCTCAAAAAGGTACACGTTCTTGTGTTGGTCGTCCTGTTGATCGTTATTCTGGTCTTTCTAATTGTGTTAGTACGCGTCATCCTATTTCAAATTTTGTCCTATGATCGTTTATCTCCTACCTTCTCTGCCTTTGTCTCGTCATTGTCTTCTATCTCTGTGCCTAGCAGTGTTGCTGAAGCTCTTGCTCATCTGGGTTGGCGTCGTGCCATGGAAGATGAAATGCAGGCACTAATTCTGAACAAAACTTGGCAGCTTACTTCCTTACTTACTGATAAGCAACCTATTGGTTGTCATTGGGTTTTCACCGTTAAAGTTCACCCGGATGGTACTCTTGATCGATTGAAGGCATGGTTAGTTGCGAAGGTATATACTCAAACTTATGGTGTCGACTATAACGACACATTCTCTCCCATGGCCAAAATTCCCTCTGTCAGTGTCTTTATTTCATTGGCTGTGCAATTTGGCTGGATCCTTCATCAATTGGATGTGAAAAATGCCTTTTTACATGGTGATTTGGTTGAGGAGGTCTACATGGAGCAACCACCTGGGTTTATTGCTTAGGGAGAGAATGTGGTATGTCGTTTACACAAAGCTTTGTATGGACTTAAACAATCACCTCGTGCTTGGTTTGGTAGATTTAGTGATGCAGTTATCAAATTTGGATTAAAGCGGTGTCAAGTAGATCATTTAGTTTTCAGCTCTATGTCGTCAACTGGTTGTATCCTTTTAGTTGTATATGTGGATGATATCATCATTACTGGCAGTGATTTAGGAGGTATTCAAAAACTTAAGCAATTTCTGCATAAAGAATTCAGTACTAAAGATCTGGGATGTCTTCGATACTTTCTTGGTATTGAAGTATCATATTCACATGCTGGTATCAATTTATTGCAACAAAAGTATGTACTGGACATCCTTGTCGAGGTTGGATTTCTTGAAGTAAAGCCAGTCGATACCCCTATGGATCCCAATATGAAACTTGATGCAGAACATGGAGAATTACTACATGATTCAGCAAAGTATCGAAGATTAGTTGGTAAGTTAAACTATCTTATTATCACAAGACCTGATATATCCTTCGCAGTTAGTGCAATAAGTTAGTTCATGAGTTCTCCTCATACCACTCATTGGGATGCTGTACTTCGAATAGTCAAATATTTGAAGGGAGCGCCAGGTAAAGGACTATAGTTCAAGAATTATGGCTATCTAAACATTGCAGGCTTTTCTGATGCCGACTGGGTTGGATGTCCTGTGGATAGGAGATTTACTTCATGCTATTGTGTGTTTCTTGGGGGTAATTTAGTTGCATGGAAAAACAAGAAACAACATGTAGTTTCCCAATCAAGCGCTGAAGCTTAATATTGTGCTATGGCACATGTGACAAGTGAATTACTATGGTTGAGAATGTTACTATTAGAGATTGGAATGTCACCATCAAATCCATCAGTGTTGTATTGTGATAATCAATCCGCTATTCATATTGCATCTAATCCAGTCTTCCATGAGAGAACTAAGCACATTGAGGTTGATTGTCATTTTGTGCGAGAAAAAGTTCAGAAATGTGAGGTTATTCTTCAACTTACAAAGTCGGAGGATCAACTCGCAGACATTTTTACGAAATCTCTATGGGGGAATAGAGTGAGCATCTTTTGTAACAAGTTGGGATTATTTGATATCTATATCCCAACTTGAGGGGGAGTGCTGAGAAATATTGTAAGTAATAAGGATAAAATAGTAACTTAGTTATGAGTAGGGTTATGCACATATGAGCATATATATATATTTGTGACCCTATTTTATTTTGATAATTAGAAACCAATCATCTCATCACAATCTGCATAGTAAGTTTGGGACTAATTGAACAATTTGTCATGATTTTAGAGTCTCTTTACATGCTTTTCTAAGAATACCCAATTTCTTTTTCTTTTTTATCAAAATATTCTTTACTAAGAAAAAAAATGAGGAAATTTTATCTAGGGATCTTAAGCAGTTCACAATCCACACACTCCCATCAGAATGGGGAAAAGAAAGAGCCAGTGATGGCAAGTAGTCGCTAGATACTGGGGGGCTTTATCTTTTTAGAAATACAAACTTATTGAAGACATGCTTTCGTTCTTCATTACACCCTGACCGGTTTCTTTTAATAATGTTTGGTCCTAGGATTGGGGCACTTTCACTTCCAACTTGAATCTCTTTCCTAAAAGAAGTGACAATCCTGAGACTTCAGCAATCACAAACTCTCCACCACCACTCGATTTTCCTGCTATTGTCACTGTTCTTTGCCCGGACTTTGCTTCTACTTCATTGTATAACTCATGCCCTCTCAGTTTCGTCATCCTAGTGCCTTTTCTCAATCCTAGAATGGTCACCTTGTCAATTACCCACTTCTCAATGAGAGCAAATTCCCCATTAACAACTTCTGATCTGACAACAACACCATTCCCTGTTTTCCCACAATAAAACTTCACCAAAGTCCACTTATTTCCTTCCCCTCCCATTTCAACATCCTCTCCATCGTCCAAGAACACTTGTCCTGAGCTATTCCCATTCTTATCAACCGCAACTAACAGCTCGAATGGCGTTCTCCGAGCTGCTTCTGTAGTCATGGCCTCTCCTTGCATGGCCAATATATTAGCTTCCCTTACATGCACATGAGGATGATCAGGCGGTGCATTGAGCATCACATTCATTCCTGAAGTAGTACTCACTGAATTTGAGTAATTGAAGAGATCGAACCAGTTTCCACTCGGGATATAAGCATCCACTGTATTGACACCAGATTGTAGTACAGGAGTCACCATCACACCCTTACCAATTAAGAACTGGGAATTGATAAGGTAAGTAATCTTATCCTCAGGGAATGAGAAAAACAGGGGCCGGGCAATGGGTATCCCCTTTCGATATGCCTCATACATCAAGGTATACAAGTATGGGAGCAAGCGATAACGAAGCCCGAGCACCTTCCTGGCGGATGCAGCGACAGAATCCCAAAGATAGAGCTCTTGACGAATAGAGTTAATGTCAGAGTGATCTCTTGCAAAGGGATAAAAGGCCCCTAGCTGCATCAATAAAAGCTCTAAAATAAGTGCTTAAAGGTGTACGACAAAAAAACATGATTTACACCTCTATTCATTTGCCACTTGACATATTCAACATAACATGAATTACTAGCAAAAAGATAACCGAACTTCCCCTCACCCTAAAGAAAATTTATGTAGTTTATTTCTTTCTTTAAAAGGAAGTAAAATTCCCTGCCCCCCTAAGAAAAAAGGAAAAGAAAATTGATCAACTCCTATGTCTAAATACATATCAAGAAAGGCTTAAAGCTACTCGGTTGCAGAGCAGCTCAGTTAATATAAATTAAGAAAAGGCATGGAAGATATTTACCTGAATCCATCTGTTGCAGAGCTCTTCGGTTGTGTCCCAGAAGAAACCGCATATATCAGCTCCTACCATTGGAATTCCGAAGAGCCCAAAATTTAAAATTGCAGGAACTGAGTAAGCCAAGTCATCCCATGTGGCGGCATTGTCTCCAGTCCAGTGTGCAGTGTGTTTGCCAGAGCTTAGAAAAGTCGATCTCGAGAGAATGAATGGCCTTTTACCAGTAACATTGACTAAGGCCTTGTTTGTTGCTCTGGCTTCCAAGAGTCCATAGAGGTTATGAGCATTGTATTCTGAAATATTTCCAAAATGAAGTGACGTTGCAGGGATAGTTTTGTTGTTGATAGGCCGATGAACTCCTGCATTGTTCACTTTGTAGGGAGGATTGTCAAGAGTGGAAGGAAGAGGCGGAGGATCATTGAAGTTGGACAACTCATTCATGTCGATCCATAGGCCATCAAATGGAAGAACATCGTGAAACCTCTTTATCTCACGACCCCAATAACTCTCACTAGATGGGTGAAGGAAGTCAGGGAAGTACACTGGCCCTGGCCAAACACGACCTAAATATGGCACTCCCTCACGCTTGATGAAGATGTCGGCTTGCATCCCCCTGATGTAGGTCCCATATGTCTCGTTCACACTAATGCCTGTTAAAGATCACCCATTCAAAAGAAAAGGAAAGTATTATTAAGATGGCAATTTGCAAGAAATAAAAAGACCAAGTTTCGACCACAAGCATTTCGGCACCAGCATACCTGGATCAAGTATCAGGACATACTTTTGACCGTTCTCGTGAAGGCTGCTGACAAATTCTTTCATCTTTTCCACCGGAAAATTGATAGGGTCAAGAGTGAAGTCCTTGTTTGCATCCATATGATCAATGTCGGTCCACATAACTTCCAGTGGAATATTAGCTTTTGCATAACCAGCTACCACGCCCTCTAAGTCTGGGACATTCTTGTAACCCCACCGGCATTGATGAAATCCTTGAAAGTAAATTAATGATACTTCATCAATAGAACTAACATTTCAAACTAGTCAAGTAACACATGCAGAAGAAGCCATCTACCGTGAATCAAACTTTACAACTGATCTACGCCTAGCAATATATACAAGTAAAGCGACCACATTTCTTGAACATCAGTGAGCACTGTGGTAGGATCAGCTGGGGGTCGGGAAACAGTGGTTTTCAATGGATAATAACACACATTCAGATTTGTTCCCTATAAAGCAAAGTCTGACTAGTGTCATCTCCGTGGGAAAATTTAAAAAAAAACTTATAAAGCAAGTCAATGGCAATAAACTCTTCAATTCCATCTTCATTATGCTAGATACTACCAAAATAAGCTACAGAAGTCAATGAGCAATAGTGGAATCAAATTCATCAAAATGTAAGCAGCAACAATTGAAAGAAACTCATCAAAACCAGATACCGAAGGACCAGTATGGCATCGGGGTCGGCCGGCCAATGAGCTCGGTGTACTGCTCCATGACCGCCTCCGGTGATGGCCCGGGGAAGAAATACAAATCCAACACCCCACCGATCACCTTGTAAGTGATCCTATCGCCAGTGTACACCACGTCCATGCCATTGCTGTTCAGCAACAGAACGCCATGGCTCGTGCCCGCCCCAACTCCTCCACTGCCGCCCCCGCCGCCGCCAACGGACGACCTGACGTCCATGTAAAACGGATGCGACCCGTACAGGTTGACATCGAGGTACGCACTACGGATGTCAGCGTTCCAGAGAGTAAGGGTTTGGTTGGGCAGGAGCCGGAGCGACGGCTTCGTGTGCTCTCCGATCCCGTACAGGGAGGAGCGGCCGGGAGGGAGGGAGGAGGAGAGCTGGAGGTACTGGCCCTTGAAGACGAGGAAGACGGAGGGGTCGGAGGTGGAGGTGTCGAAGAGGACGTCGCCGGAGGAGCGGCGGGAGACGGCGAAGGAGAAGGGGGTGGTGTTGCGGAGGTCGAAGACGAGGTCGGAGGAGGCGGCGGAGAGGCGGCGGTGGGAGCCGGAGGGGGACGGCGGCGGCGGCGGCGGAGTCGGGGTTCGGCGGGGAGGGGAGGGAGATCGGCGAGGGATGAGGTCGTCGGGGACTTCCCATCGGCGGCGGTCGGCGTCTGTGATTCGGACCCGAAGACGACCGCTCGCTTCGAAGCTGGAAGGAGAACCGTGATGACGTCAGCAAATATTACCCATTAAAATATACTTTATTATTTATCTTGCAAATATAATATATATAAACTAACATTTTAATTTAATCTTGCAGGTGTTTCAATATCGAAGTTTGATTATTTTCTTTCCAGCAACAACCTTCTTAGGATAATTTGAAAAATCGAAATATTTTTCTCCTATTTTTACGTATATTTATACTATGAATTTTTATTGTGTAACAATAGAATGATTTCAAATTCATATATATGTATATATAACTAACAATTTTTTTTTTTTTTTTGCTCATATATGTCGATTGTATAAATGAATCTAGCAAAAATACTTAAAACGTTGCTAAAATAAGACCTGGCAACAAGGCGGAGGCTCTCGACGTCAGGCCCGTAGACGGTGGTCGCCTTGATGAGGCGGAGCTCGACGGTCAACGCCGTTCCCGACGCGTCGACGGCCACGGACCCAACCGTGTATCCATACCCGATGACACTGGGCGTCCCCTCGCCTTCTCCGACCGACGCGCGGACGTCCGACGTAGACGACAGCAGGTACAAGAAGATCAACAACGCAAAGAGAGGCGGAAGACGGCGATGATGGTCTCTGCTACTCCGCATGTTTTCAGCTAGAGAGAGAGAGAGAGAGAGAGAGTGGGAGGAGCTTCGATTTTCATCTGCCGCCCGCGGTGGACTTCCCACGGTTTGTCTGCCATTGCCGTCCACATCAGGGTAACTTTCTTTACGGGGGTGGACTGCGGGGCCCGCGAGATTGGGGAAATTCCAATTTGGCGGGGCCGGCTCACGCGCTTCTCACGTGCTCGTCGGAGGGAAGCTCTTGCCCGCGCTCGTGTACCGGTCGAGCAAGACTCGTGACGTGCGCGCAGCCCCGGCCGTCCCTCCTCCGCGTATCGCGTGGAGTCGGGAGAGGCGCGAGTGTGATTGATGAGCGAAACTGACGGAAATGTCGCTTTTTCATGTTGTCTGTTAAATGATGATTTATGAAATTTTAGTTTTCTTTTCAATATTATCTTCTTTCCTCATTTGGGTAGTCACAATTCATCCCTTGATATTTCGAGTTTCGTAATGTCAAATATGATGCATGCATGATTGTACATTACGGATTATAAATTATGAAACTTCTTGTGATCTTGATTACATGAACAAATCTTTGCAAAAAGTACAAAGTAATTTTACTTTTTTCAATCAAGATTTAGTTAAAGAATGACTTGAGAAGAAATCATGTGGAAACTTAATGCTCATTTGTCTTAAGATTTAACATGATGAGTCCTATATGAAATTTACGCAACGTGATTCATTATCCATCACGATAATTTGATGAAAAATGCGGTTACTCATGCCACTAGTGACCTTTTTATCTCAAGTTGGGTTGTATAGGAATATGAAGGGATGATCCTTCAGTAGCCCTATGATTAGACACACGATCACCAAGGCGATTGGTCTCTGTTTACACCTAAATTTTTGCCCAAAAAACTCGTGCGTTTCATGAAAATTAAAGATCAAATCTGTTGACAATGACATAATTTGACACCTAATCATGAATACTTTTATTGCACGGTCTTGCATTCTTATGCTAGGCTGCATTTTTCCGCCTTTAATCTTAATAACATCGTTTATTGTTTCATTTTTTTTGTGAACCGACTTGATGTGACCTGTTCCAGATCTTTCATGGAAGATGAATAATTTGACAAATATTTTTCCTAAAACTGATTGCTTGTACCAACTACAAAAATAAATCAACGATATATATATTTTTATTGTTTACGAAAATACTTAGATATAATTTTTTATTTATAATGAAAACATTTTTCATTAACTAATTATTTCAAGCGATATAAGAGATTATTTTTTAAAAAATATTTTCCTAACCATTCGTTTGCCGTGAAATAAATGAAGCTTTAATCTTTGGTAAAATTATAAATAAAGGTCTAAAGTGCTATCACTTTCTTACAAAGAGTTTGAAGTAAATCTTATGTCAAATAAGAACCCAAAGTGGTCATGATTGTTTTAAATAAAGGCTTGAGTATAGCTAAATGTTTCGGCCGATCAAGGGCATTTTTCCTCTAAAGACAATGTTAATTTTAAATTATTTTTTCTTTTTTCTTTTTTCATTTTTTTACTTTCCGACAAGGGCCTGATGACTCTCACCAGCCACTAAGCAAGGGCTACAACCCTCATTAGGTCTAGCGAGGCTATCCCTTGCCCAGCCCTCTCCAAGCATTGCTAGTAGTCGGCCATCGCTTGAGATCGATCACCAGTGAAGAAAAAATAAAACAATCCAAAAAAGGGAAAAAGAAGAAAAAGAATTTTTTTTTTAAAAGGTAAAGAACGAAAAGAAGGCTCTTCTTTGAAACAAACATAGCCACTTCGGGCACGTTTGGGAACGATTTTGTTCTCGGGAACAAATTCGATAAGAAATTATTCTTTTTTATTCATTCCCTGAACAATTTCTAAGTATTTTAAGCCATTTGGTAACTGTCCAAAATTTTTGATTTTGGAATAGAATTGCGTTTGGTATCATGCTCATTGATTATGTTTCAAATCAATTTCTTTTAATTTTTAAATATTCTTTTCTCTTTTTCCTTTTTTCCTTCTTTTTCTTTTCTTTTTTTCCTTTTTTTTTTTCTTTTCTTTTTTTTTCCTTTCTCTCTCTTGTTCTTCTTCTTCCGGTGGTCGGTCGCTGGTTCGGTGGCCGGTGACCGGGACGAGGGCCGGCGACCTCACCGGAGCATCGCCGGCCCTCGTCGACCGAGCCTCGCCGGTGGCTAGGCCGGCCTCGCCGGGGTTGGGTGAACCTTGCCGGTGGCTGGGCTTGCCTCTGGCGAGCTCGCGGACTGGTTGCCAGCAACCGGCGGACGGCGGACGACAACAGAGGAGGGGAGAGAACGTATGGGAGAGAAGTCTGAGGAGAGGAAGAAGAGTTCCACTTGATTCTTTTTTTTGTTCTCGGAACAAAAATCATATATATATTTTTTTTATTCTTGATTCTACTCCAAATCTGTTTCCGGGAACAAAAATTTTACCAAACGCGATTCTGTTCCTAAACTGTTCCTGGAAACAAAAAATCAGAATCAGACACTGTTTGGATGGTTACCAAACAATGCATTCAAGCTCTTATTTGAAACATGATCCACTTCATATTTTTATTTGAAAAAATAAGTGCATTTTGAACTATTATTTGAAACAAGGTCCACTTCAAGCTCTTATTTAAAATTTTCCTTAATCTTTTGTCAATAGACGTATAATTAAGAAAGTCTTGTGATTTTTCACGCGAGAAATTTATACTCACTTAGGCATTTTTTCCATAAGGTTAAGACTTTATTTTTCACCTTAATTTAGAAAAAACAAAGAATAAATAAATGTCAGTTTTCTATGACATTGCTCCCTCGTGTAGAGTTTACTAATTCATGACGCATTAAGGTGCCTCTCGCACTTCATGATATGGTTAGTTTAGTTTTCTTACTAGTTCTTTTTTTTTTTTTTATCTCATTTAGAATTTGTAACGACTGATACGAAAATTACAACGAAATTAAAGCTGAGAAGAAGTAAAGAACAAGCAAATTTACATGGAAATCCTTGCGGGAAAAACTACGGAAAGTGGAAAAGCAAAATCCATTATAAAATTTCAAGAATTACAAAAAATGGCTCAAAAACCTAAGAATTTTTCTGTCTCAATATCTTAATCTAATAATTCGAGGAAAAAAATATTTACATTGCTCTCAAGCCCTAACATTAGCTCAAGCCTACACATAATTCAAGACATATTCAATAAATTCCACCTTGGCTAAAATTCTACATAAGCAATGAACGATCTTCTCCTTTCTCTAGAGTAAAACTCAGGTACAACGAACTTTAAAAAAATCCAAGTAATAATTGAATTTGGCAATAGGCAAGGGCTTAGTCAACATATCAAGTGGATTGTTTTTTGTACCAATCTTCAATACCTTGATATAGCTGTCAATAAGAATGTCTTGAATAAAGTGATACCACACATTAATGTGCTATGTCTTCTCATGATATCATTGATCTTTAGCAAGATGTCTGACCATCACTATGGAAACAGTCACGCCAAGATTCACATTGTGCTCTCCAAATAAGCCACTTAGCCATATGTCATCTTTAACGGCCTCTATAATAGCCATATACTTTGCCTTTGTAGTAGACAAAGCAATCATATGCTATAAAGTAAATTTCCAACAGACTACACAACCTCCAATAATAAAGATGTACCCAATCAAAGATCTCTTGTCAATGCCACCGGTATAATCGAAATCAACATATCTTGTAAGAGTGTCATTAGTTTTCTCAAACTCTAAACTAAAATCAAAATTACCCTTAAACTACGTCAAAATCCACTTCATAGCTTGCCCATAAATTTTGCCTCTGCATGTTTAATATCTAATTAATTCACTGATAACATGTGAAATGTCAAGTCGAGTACAAACCATATCATATATAAAATTACCAACTACATTAGAGTATGGAATATGTGACATATTTTATATCCTCATTTATTTGTGGACATACATTAGCCGATAATCTAAAATGAGGAGCAAGTGGAGTACTTACTAGTTTGAATAATGTAGAAGATTGCAAATTGAACCTCCATTGATCAAATTGAATGCTAGTCTAGAATAGGTCAAGCGTAATTGGGTCAATTAGGGAATTTCGTCTTTGAATTTGATACTGTATGCTCACTAATTTGGTCAAATTAAACTAAATGATTGTGGTTTTGTTAAAATTTATATTGGAGTTGGATAGTGTTAAATCAACTGTATCCGGTTTTGGCTAATATGCACTAGCGTGCATTGGCCTCCCTCAACTTGCGACACTCATCTTCATCTTTTCCTCGACGTCTCGGTAGCCGAAGTTCATCGATTCAGCCATCGGATTCTCTTTAATCAATTGATTTTATTTAATTGCTCAATGTTGGAAGATATGATTTAGTAAATCGTATCAAATTGTAAATTGCTAGAGAATCATGTCTATTTTAGGTTTAGAAAGATAGGGGAATACTTATTTTCCTTTATTAATTCTTTCTTTGTAATTAAATACACTGTACAGTACAGAGATTACATTCAATAGAGAGAATACAATTTTTTCTCCTATTTTTTCTTCCTTCCCTATGCTTCTCTTCGGTCTTCTGACATGGTATTAGAGTGCCTTGCGATTCTGGCATAGCTTCCGCCTCTATTCCGATTGCCTTAAGGAACTCCAATCTGCAAAAAAGTTACCGAAAGGAATCAATTCTTTTGAAAGGGAAGGAATATTTTTCTTCACAATGAACAAATCAGAAGCTCTCACCTCAAACCCAGACGACTAGCCAGCAAGAAATGCGACACCACAGAATTCGCACAATCCAGATTCATCCGTCGTGACTACTATGGCTAAACAACAACTCAGTCAGGGCTAGACCCAGGCTTAACACATGCAATGGCAAACTTTTCCGGCTCAGTTTAATCTGGGGCAGCCTCTCTCGAGCCATTCTTACCAGTGGATGCCATATCCATGGATCCATGCGCCAATTACATCACAACCGGGCTACCAAAGCAGCGTGTGGACCGATGGAGGCCCACCAACCAATAGTGGGGCAGGCTCTACCTTCGGCTTGGAGCAGATGGACGGATTAGGCGAATCGGGAGGAACAAATCCCTACTCGGATTTCTTCAATAAGGGTCGAGGAAACGAGTCGAATAGTTCGGGTGTAGGGGCGAATACCTACTCGACTCTTTCGCCTGGTTTTTTTCCATACCAGATCCTTGCTGCCGGCAGTCGGCCGGAGCTCGGCGACCTTCTTTACACGACGAACACCAATGGACCAAAACTGAAGCTCATCAGTCAACAATTAACCGACTTAGAAAACTATTCGACTTGGTCGCGAGAGCTCCGGCGTGCCCTGGTAACAAAGGACAAGGAAGGTTTTCTCGACGGAACGGTTCCGGTTTCGTTCAACGAGCGAATGGCTCGACTTTGGAAGAAATGTAACCAACTTGTCAGAACTTGGATCGGGAATTGCATCGCACCCGAAGTTGCAGCCGGACTTCCCCCGATGGAGGATACGAAAAAGATGTGGGATAACATTAAGGAAATGTATGGAAAATTAGATCAAATCAAGATTTTTTCCATAATACAGCAAATTTCGGATCTGAAGTAGGGTAACATGATTGTCGCGATAGTCTACAACAAACTCTCGGCTCTGTGGAATGAGATGGAAGCAGCCGAAGAAAAGTTCGACCGGCTTGAACCCATTCTACAGCAATACAAGAATATGCGCGAGAGAGAAAAGGCAATTAGGTTTCTCTTGATCTTAAAAGAAACATACCTTTCGTTTTGGTCTCAGATCCTAACAATGGATCCCATGTTGAACCTTGGCCGCATCTATCAACTCGCCGTCCAAGAGAAGTCTCAACAGAGAACAGCAGTTTACGGAAAAGGAGGCGAGGTGATGGCTCTGGCAACGGCCATTTTTGTCCTCCACAAAGGAACTCAGGAGACGGAGGACGAAAAGGGGCGAGTCTGGGGTTGTCTTCAAGAAACCCTAACTTCATTGAGCAATTGGACGGTCCAAAGTCATTATTTCTAGGGCCCATCTTAGGTGGCCCATGAAGCAGCATCGCTAGATCCGACAGGCCGAAGGGAATTAATGCGTATGGACCAGACGGCGCACGCAGAATTCAGCTCGGTGGATCAGACGGGCTATACGGGCCCATTTTAGCCCAAACTTTCCAGCCCGCAAACAGGTTCCCTTCAATTGCAAAAAACAATATTGTGACTATTCTAAACGTTTGCATCATACGATTGAAAATTGTTGGAAATTACATGGCAAACCTGGAGAAAAAGAAAAAAGGGAAATCTTCACAAGTTTTTCAGGTATCGGGTCAGCCAACAGATAGATCGATTACCTATGAGTAGTATCAGGAATTGATGGAAGCTTTGAAAAAATTGGATGCCTCTAATAAGGCTGGGAGCTTCACAGGTACATCTTACTGTTTGATGAATTCAATTTCGAATGATGCATGGATGATAGATTCAGGTGCTAGTGACCACATAGTCTGTGATAATGGTTTCTTTTCCAACATCAAGAAATTATCTTTCCCTATATCAGTACAACTTCCAAATGAAAACTCTACACAAGTTGCTATGACTGGCATTGTGAATCTTAGTCCCCTGATTACACTTCGAAATGTGCTTTATGTGCCTAACTTCCAATTCAATCTCATATCAGTTAATCGATAATTGTTTCTTTCAAGCCATTTTGACTAGCAAACTGATGGGCTTGGGTAAGGCTTATTAAGGGCTCTATCTTTGGATGGATTTTCCAAGCAGTTTTAAATTGTCTTCTATTGAATTCAATAAATCATTGTGTAACCATGTTATCAATGACAAGAATTTTCTTTATCATAAAAAATTGGGACATAGTGCTTCATTCCCTTGTCCCCAATGTCCTATCTGTCCTTTGGCGAAACAGACATGTGCTCCTTTCCCAAATAGTAATTCCCGAGAAGATGGTATTTTTTCATTAATCCATGCTGATGTTTGGGGACCCTATCATACTCTGCACCATGATGGGTCATGTTTTTTCCTCACAATTATTGATGATTTTTCTCGTGCGATATGGATATTTCTCATGCAGTCCAAAAATCAAGTCCTTTCTCACCTAAGGACTTTTCTTTCCCTATCCAAAACTCAGTTTGGAAAAACAATCCGTTGGATTAGAATTGATAATGGAAGAGAGTTCTTTAATAGTGAATGTGCTTCTTTATTTTCCTGAATGGAATATTGCATGAGAGTTCTTGTACTTATACACCGCAGCAAAATGGTGTTGTTGAGAGAAAACATCGTCACCTCTTAGAGGTAGCACGTGCCCTTAAGTTTCAAGCATCTATCCCTGAGAATTTTTGGGGAGATTGCGTGGTCACAGCAGCATTCCTGATTAATTGCATGCCATCACGTATTCTGAAAGGGAAGACACCATTTGAGATGTTGTATGGAAGGACACCGAATCTGAGTCATCTCAGAGTTTTTGGGTGCCTCTGTTATGTAACTACAGTGGGACACAGGGATAAAATGGCTCCACATGCCAGTGAATGTATATTCATGGGATATCCCACCTTAAAAAAGGGGTATCGGATTTACGCACCATCCACAAGAGAATTTTTTGTGAGCAGGAATGTTGTCTTTCATGAAAATATTTTTCCCTTCCAAACTCTTGTTTCTTTACCTGAAGATGAGAAGACAACTAATCCACAATTCTTATTGGAAGAGGATTTACTTTCGGGAGGAACATTTATTGCTACTTCTCCTCCAAGACCAACTAGTGTATTGCCTTTAATGCCTGTTGAGACATCTACAAGTCATTCCACTGAAGAATCTCATATAGAAGAGTCAGCACAGTTGACAGACCTTCCAGAAGGAAGTCCTACTGAAGAGTCCTCCTCAATGCAACATGAGCCGCCACGGCGTTCTAATTGAGTTGCTCGTCCACCAGCTTGGACCAAGGATTATATATGTAGTTCTTCAAGATCGCCAGGTACTCGTTATCCTATCTCGTCTTACATTTCATTTGATAGGCTATCACCAGAACATTTATGTTGCATAAGCCGTATTTATGAAGAACGAGAGCCTTCTAGTTATAATGAGGCCAAAGATGATCCTTGTTGGCAAAAGGCCATGGAGGCCTAGTTACATGCTTTGATAGAAAATCATACTGGGGATGTCGTACCATTGCCTGCTCATCGCAAACCAATTAGATGTAAGTGGGTATACAAGATTAAGTACAGAGCAAATGGTTCTGTAGAAAGATATAAGGCCTGATTGGTGGCCAAAGGCTTCACACAATGAGAGGGTTTTGACTACCATGAAACTTTTTCGCCTGTTGCATAGGATGTCACGGTTCTTTCTTTCCTATTGGTTGCTGCTTTTCGTGATTGGCCGTTGCATCAAATGGATGTGCATAATGCCTTTTTGCATGGTGATTTGGATGAAGAAATCTACATGGATCTTCCACTAGGATTACAGAGACAGAGGGAGTCTAAGGCATGTCGTCTCCGTAAATCTCTTTATGGACTAAAGCAAGCCTCTCGACAATAGTACTCCAAGTTTACTAATGCACTTATGGCTGCTGGATTCAAACAATCCAAATATGACTATGCTTTATTCACTTGGACAAAATGTATGTCATCTATTTACTTGATGATTTATGTTGATGACATACTTATCATGGGAAATGATGATTCTGCTGTGAAGAGACTTAAAGAGTATCTACACTCCACCTTCCATATCAAAGATTTAGGGCCGCCTAAATATTTTCTTGGAATTGAGATAGCTCGTTCATATCAAGGAATCTCTCTCAGCCAGCAGAAATTCATAATGGAAATTATATTAGAAGCAGGACTGTTAGGCTGTAGACCAGCCATTACCCCTATCGAGCAAAATGCCAAGCTAACTTCTGTCGACTATGATACTGGCATATCTTCTTCTTCTAATGATCCGTTATTAAAAGATCCATTGGGATATCAGAGACTCGTAGGGAAACTTATATATCTCACTATGACTAGGCCAGACATCTGCTATGAAGTGCAGACTCTTAGCCAATTTATGCATAATAAAAAACAATCTCACATGAATGTAGCCTTGAAGATTGTGAGATACTTGAAGACATGTCCAGGCTTAGGGATACTTCTTTCTCGGAAGTGCGACATGGAAATGACAGCTTATTGCGATGCGAATTATGCAACATGCCCTATGAGTAGGAGATCTATTACTGGCTTCTATATCAAATTTGTGGAATCATTACTTTCATGGAAGACAAAGAAGCAGTATACTGTATCTTTATCTTCAGCTGAAGCCGAATATCGATCTATGGCCAAGACTGTCTGTGACATAATTTGGTTAAGGGGTTTACTTCAGGATCTCGGGGCAAGAGTTAAAGGACCGACTACACTCTTTTGTGACAATGATTCAGCACTCAAACTTGTAGCAAATCTTGTATTGCATGAGAGGAAAAAACATATAGAAGTCAATTGTCACTTTACTCGAGAAAAGATTCAAGAAGGAGTTATCGAGACAAGAGGGATCAGAACCTCGGAGCAACCAGCGGACATATTCACTAAACCTCTTTGCCAAAGACAACATGCATATCTTCTAAACAAGCTTGGCGTCTTGGACATCTACAAGCCACCAGCTTGAGGGGGAGTGTTGGAAGATATGATTTAGCAAATCGTATCAAATTGTAAATTGCTAGAGAATCATGTCTATTTTAGGTTTAGAAAAATAGGGGAATACTTATTTTCCTTTATTAATTCTTTCTTTGTAATTAAATACACTGTATAGTACAGAGATTACATTCAATAGAGAGAATACAATTTTTTCTCCTATTTTTTCTTCCTTCCCTACGCTTCTCTTCGGTCTTCTGACACTCAGTTAATTTCATTGAGTTTATTTCTCATACTATCCTTTACTTCATTGATTCATAGAGTGGCCGGACTATTATTGGGTAATTCGTGAAATTTATTGAGGAGATACGACGGCCAATCAGCTCGATCAAGCATTGCAAAGTCTGCTGAACTTAGTTTTATGATGATGGAGGATGGATGTTTATGGCCAATTGCATATGTTGAGTTAATGATGGCTAATGATGTTGCTGAGATGTTGAATATAGACTTAGAATGATGCATGTTCTGCAAATCATGTGTAGAAATTGGTAAGTGATTGTTTGATGATAGGTTGTTACATGGTATTGTGTTCTAAAAATTCGAAGTTTAGTGAGTCAATGGGCTTAATTGACTAAATTGACCAGGTAGACTTCAATACATGGAAAAATGACTAACTAGACAAATGATCCTGACTTTCTAAGCTTTGATTTGATAGTTCGTATTTCAAAATTGAAGATTTTTTTTTTTGAAAGAAAGATGTCATTCATATATTGGAATAACACTTGAGAAGTGCATATGAGGTTTGCAAGCCTAGTAGATCTCAAATAATTGTAGAATAAAGTAAAAGCCAGAAAACAAATAACAAGGCACAGTCTGCATTGGAAGCAAACTCTCATCCCTCAAGAATATATCTGCTATTGTAAATGTTTGGCGACTAATCACCAGGTTCAATGATGAGCATATATCGAGATCTCCCACTCCATTTGCAACGGCTTGCGGTGTGTGTCTAGGTTCAACGTCCTTATCACCATCGTCGTGAAGAGACACCGGCATCAAAATGTTAAAAGAACACAAATCAAATATGTAAGTGACTCTTAGATCTATATCCAGATCTAGTTCGAAAGAGTAAAACCCTCAAAACTTGACCTAAATCTAAATCGGGAGAGAAGAGTGGCCTAGTCTTAGAGAGTTTATAGATGGGGTGTCAATGGTTCGATTTTGTTTGAATATTCTGGAAAACTAAACCAAACTGTTTGCATGTGCATAAAATTTGAACCGAACTGCATCCCGAACCAAAAGTAACTTGAATTGAAGACTTGGTTCGGTTAGGATCTGATCAGTTTTCAGTTTTCTCTTTGGAAATATTAGAAAGAGATTTAGTGGAAAAGGAGAGAAATAGTGTGAATTGCACTATTAGATAGAACAGCGATTTTCAATTTGCTTTAGTTAACCAAACCGAAATTACCCAAACTAAAATTAAAAATGGTTATTTTTATTATCCGAATCAAAACCCGAACCAACCAAAAATGCATGGAAATTTGGTTCGGTTTGGATTGGTTTCAATTTTGTTTCAGTTTTTGATTCGGTTTTGACACTCTAGTTATAGAGCCACATTATGAATATCCTCACGATGGCTGTCGATTGAATGAATGGCGGAACTAGTCTCTACGTTCGTACAAGATCAGCTGCAGAAATTTATTTACACATACAAACCTTTCCATGCTAATGAGAAGGACCTAGATTGAGGCGTATCACAACAGGCACCCCTCGGTGCCAAAACCTCGTATGATCGGGAGGTCGAATGCATCATGGCCAACCAAGTCATTCGAAAGAGGTATTGTGCCCCAAGAAGGGAATACTCGGTTCGATGGAAGGGTCTTTTGGAGAGTGAAATGAGCTAGGAACCCTCCGAGGCTTTGTGGGAGTTCAAGAAACACATTGATGCATTCCATGCCACAGACTTGACGAGGGCATCACCCATATAGGTGGGAGAGATTGACATGGCCCAAGGACAAGGATGATCCAAAACCGTCTAGAGTGATAGGGCTGTGTCCCACATAAGGGCCAACCCGCGAGCTGCCTATGAACGACCCATGATCAATATATGAGTCGACCCATGAGTAATACGAGCCGGCCCATGCACAACACAGGACAAGCCCGTTAGCCATTCAGTTGCGTGTGTCAAAAATTGTGTTAGGCGACCCCTTGAGTTCCCTATGGACTAACCCTACTGAACCATGGTAGATGCCCCTTAGGCTTCCCCACGTCTTAGGGCCTTTTGAGCTGCACGTAGCCTTGTAATAATTGTACATATTTGAATACGATCGTTGAATCAGGAGGGGATCAACGGCTGAGATCAAACCCGCTCATGCATAAATAGGAGACCCTCCCCCTTCAGATGTACACTCTTGTTCACGAGCAATACATTCGTGCTTCACTCCATACTTTGTTCTTATGAGCTAAGTGCGTGCAAGGCTAACTTATACTAATTCAATCAAGATTCAATTAGGAAAATGACTGGAGGATTAAAACAAATGACTGGAAAAGAAATTACAAGGAAGCTTAATTCTCTTTTGTCTTAACATCTAACACGATGAGTCTTACGTGAGATTCACGTAACGTGATTCGTTGTTCATTACAATAATTTGATGAAAAATGCTAGAGACCTTTTTACCTCTAGTCGGGTTTTGTAAAAATGCGAAGGGACGAACCTTCTCTAGCCCCATGATTAGACAAACGATCACCAAGCCGGCTGGTCTGTATTTACACTAAAATTTTTTGCCCAAAGATCTCTCGTGCGCTTCATGAAAGTTAAAGATCGAATCTGTCAACAATGACATAATCCGACACTAATCATAAATATTTTTATATTGCACGGTTTTGCATTCTTATGCTAGGCTGCACTTTTCCGCATTTAAAATTTAAGGACCCTTTCAATAAGATAGCATTTTTTTTTTTGTGAACCGACTCCATGTCACCTGTTCGGGATTTTTCACAAAAGATGAATGATTTGAAAAATATTTTTCCTAAAAATAATTGCTCGTATCATCTACAAAAAGAATCAACGAAATATATTTTTATCATCTACGAAAACACTTAAATATAAATTGTTACTGATAATGAAAATATTTTTCATTGATTAATTATATCAAGTAATATAAACGATTATTTTTTTAAAAATATTTTCCAAATCATTCGTTTTCCGTGAAATGAATGAAACTTTAATCTTTGGGAAAATTCTTATTTTGAATTTTCAAAATTTAGGGCTTGTAATAAATCTCGTGTCAAATAAGAGCCTGAAGTCGTCATGACAATTTCAAATAAGAGCTTGACCTCCAAACTAATATTCTGACCGATCAATGGCATTTTTTGTCTAAAGACAATTTTATTTTTAAATTGTTATTTATTTTTTTATTTAGTTTCTTTCCTTTCTAGTAGGGCCTAACGACCCTCACCAACTATTAAGTGAGGGTTGCTACCCTCGCTGGCCACGGACGAGGGTCACCTCACCTAGGGCCGGCAAGGGTAGCCCTCGCTAGACTAGGTGAGGGCAACCATTGCTCAGCCCCTCCGGGCACCATCGGTGGCCACTTTACATGGATGTCATGTCGTCCGTCGGCGGTGTCAGAGTCAGGAGTTGGGATTCAGCGGGAGGGGAGGGAGATAGGCAAGGGATGAGATTGTCGATGACTTCCCAACGTCGGTTGTCGGCGTATGTGATTTGGACTTGCAAACGTCCGCTCGCTTCGAAGCTAGAAGGAGAACCATGATGACGTAAGCCAAAATTAGCTATTAAAATATCCATAATTATTATTTATCTTGCAAACATAATATATAAACTTACATTTTTATTAATCTTGCAGATGTCTCAATATTGAAAGGGTTAATGCTATGAAATACTCTAAATTGATATATATGCGACAAATTACGAAAAATGTCAAACTAATACACTTGTGATGAATTTACAGCAAATTAATTTTTTGACCATAAAAAATTATACACTAATACATTTGTGACAAACGTATATTCTATTAATTTCTGTTAAATTGGATTAATCATCTATGACAAACAAAGGTTAAAAATCCAAACTGCTACACTCATTAATTGTCACGTGTCATTCAATTTAGTAATTTGACAGTAAAATTTAACAAAATTAATGGAGGGTTACTTTGTCAAAAATATATCAGTTTATGATTTATTAAAAATTAATTTATGATAAATTTGTCATAGATGTATTAATTTATGGTCTTTTCTGATATTAACCATATTGAAATTTAATTATTTTCTTTCTAGTAGCAACCTTCTTAGGAAAATTCGAAGGAATATTTTTCTGCTTTTTTTTTACTGTATTTATATTATGAATTTTTACCATGTATTATCACTAATAATTGTTTTCATTTTTTAATTATTAAAATTTTTGCAATATTCGATTTTATGTGTTAATTTTTTTTTTTTTTTTTTTTGCATATATGTCGATTGTAAAAATGAATCTAGCAAAAATATCAAAACAAGAGTGAGGTTCTACTCTGACCTAGCAACAAGGCGCATATTCTCGACGTCAGGGTCGCAGACGGAGGTCGTGTTGATAAGGTGGAGCTTGGTGGTCAACGCCGTTCCTGACGGGTCCATAGCCATGGACCCGACCGAGTATCCATACCCAACGACGCCGGGCGTCCCCTCGGCTTCTCCGATGGACGCGCAAACGGCCGATGGAGACGATAGCAGGTACAAGAAGATCAACAACGCCAAGAGAGTCAGAAGATGGCGATGGTCTCTGCTTCTCCACATGTTTTCTTTTTTGTTTTTGTGGGGAGGAGAGAGAGAGAGAGAAGAGCTTCGATTTTCATCCGCCAGCCGCGGCGGATGTGTATAATCAATTTAAGATCAAATTGATGTGAAATCAAGCTTATTTCGACTAGATCTAACACACATTGACATCATATTCCCTCTCACATCAAGCAACACCGGCATGTGTATAATCCCGTCCAACAAACTTAGGATGAACTCATGTATATCCGGCACTCCTACATTTCGCCTCCCGACTCATCAAGTTCACATCAATTCAGAGCATATGTTGACACATTCCAGCATACATAAGTGTATATCATAAAATATAGGTAGCCAAAATGTTCGAGAAGTCACAACCGAGGATTAAGCTAAGTTCTAACGGCATATATTCTGATGATGAAATCGCGATCACGGAGCAACAGCAAAACAGATGCGCGACTGGAAGATGACGGATCTAAAAAGAGCTGGTGGGTGTGGCTCTTGGTGGATGGATATCCATCGTCATCGAGCTAGTTCCGTTTTGTTGCTGTTGCCGACCGCCATTGATTAGTTCTTCAGGCCCTACAACTACTCCATCTGTTCTTCGAGCTTCAATCGATCCCGAGAGCTGTTGGATTGAAATTGCCGATCGCTGCCCCTCGAGGTCGCCGACGGCAAATCGTAAGCTGACGTATTGGGCTTGCGCTTGCGAATTGGATTGAGCTGAGTAGCGAGCCTCAACCTATTTTAATGGGTTGTCCTTGTGGTCAAATGGGCTGCAGCCTTTTCATTGTTTTATTGGTTATTTAAGAATTCATGTTTGACTCATCGACAAAAATTTAGGTTTCGAGAAGGGGCACACATTTAAAGTACTAAAGCTCGTATAGAAAATTAATGTTGTACATATGAATAGACATGATCAACAAAGTGTTGAGTTAGATGACAAGGGAGTTTACCCCTCTCCTTTCGGTCTCAAGTTCAAGTATTGTTGAGAGCACTTTATTGGTGATCTTAAGTAAACCAAGCCGATGTGAAAAAGTGCTTTCTTGACATTGCTTGAGGAAGTCAATAGATTATGAACTTCAAATGTATACAAGTATACTTAGTATATTACCAATGTCCCGTCGAATTTATATGATTTCCCTTCTTAAGTCTCAGAAAATTATATTTATCTTTTATATTCTCGCCACTGTAAGACTATTTGGAATGAGACTTTTGAAGTCTAATAGCCAGATCGACTTGATCATTAACAAAACTTTGGTGGGCCTGGACCAATCCCAACCCAAAAATAAGTCGGAACTAGCTAGGCCAATCCGGATTTTCTCCCTTTAGAAAAGATTTATTCATAGGTTGTCAAATTAGAAAGAAAAGCATTGCACTAGTAAAATATAGAATTAAGATTTTTACAATATCCGGCTTCTTGTGCGTTTATGAAAAAAACATCATTTTATCTCACTTCTTATTCTTTCTAAAATTTAGATATATGTAACAAATAATTTTCCCACTTTCTTTCTTGAGCTAACTCCAAACTTAATTCCTTTTTTATCTTTATACATGTCTATTCAACTTTATTTATTTATTTATTTAGTAATTAGATAGTGTTTGGGCCAGCTTTTGTACATCTCAACTAGTCCACCACCCCGAGCGATCTAAAGAGAGGACTCCTTCACATCGGCCTGGTACATTCAGGATTTTATACTTGGAGTACTCTAATCAAGGCTTGAAGCAAGACTATAAAAAGAGGAGCAAATTCCTTTGCCATCGAAACTGACATTTTGTTGGTCATGTTTACTTAACTTTGTACACACATGGAGAGCGGATAGTAGAAGTGTACATTATGGAAAAAAATGACTCTTCTTACAATCATAGATTAATCAACCTTCAAAAGAGAATTTTCGCAATGCCATATGTTATTGTAAATATAACTATATCTTATAAAACATAGTTATTGCAACTAATTCTTTTGTAGAATGCATAATTCATGAATAACCAGAATACATATTTAAAAACTGTTCATTTTAGTGTTTGTAAGTGATTAACCTCACTAGTGCAGTTTCAAATAAATTGGTTACGTAAGTTGGTACATTCAAGACACTTGTAAGAAGTTGCACCGGTGACGAAATTCAGCAAATAAAAATTTACATGCTGAAAACGGTTCATCAATTACCTATTAAACATTAGTAAATTCATCATAATGTTTTTTCAATTACCAACCACACTTGTAAAGTTGTACCATACTAGTTATTTTGTACGTTGTTAAATTCTTCATGGTAAAACAGTAACCATCATTGTCAAATTTCAAATAAATTATCAACCTTATTAACGATTTTGAATAATTTCTTCTAGGGATGATATTTACTAATTAAGCTTGTAAAATTTAACCGAATTTAGTAGCATTATTAATTTATTAGAATGTTGGTAAATTCCTTATAGTTTTGGTAGTTTACTAATAATACATGAATGTGAAACAAATTGGTAACTTACTAATTTATTGGCATGTTGGTTATTCATTATAGGGTTGGGATATGACTAACCACACTTGTAAAATTTGAAACAAGTTGATAACTTAGTAATTTGATCAAAATGATGGTGAATTATCCCATTATTGGTATTTTACTAAGTTGTAAAATTCCAAAGAAGTTAATAACTTACTAATTTAATGGAATTTTGGTAAGTTCCTAATACATAGGTGTATTAATAAAATTGCAAAGAAATTGGTAATTTAGCAATTTATTACGATGTTCGTAAACTCCTTATAATTTAAAAGGAGTTGGTAACTTACAAATTTATTAGGGTGTCAGCAATTTTTTTATTTGTTTGATGTTTTACTAAATACACTTGTAACAATCCAAAGAAGTTGGTAAGTTATGGACTTATTACAATGCTACTAAATCTATTATAGTATTTGCAATTTGCTTGTCACGTTGTAAACTTTTAGAGGACTTAATTAAATGTCATTGGAAAATTTGTAAATTTCCGATGGTGTGGGGCATACTTTCTTTTATCAACGGCATTAGAAATTTACCACTAACTTTAAAAATCCATCAAATGTACGAATATTTCTAGATTTTCTAGGAAAATTTTCCTTTGAATTACCCTGCATTAGGGGTGACCAGTTTCAAGTCCCATCTAAATTCCACCTCAAATCTAGAACATACTCATTGAAATAGGTTTTTTAATTTTTGGAACTTGGAATGTACCCTACACGCCAAGAAACCTAGAACTT
This sequence comes from Eucalyptus microcorys, assembly GCA_014182515.1. Classification (NCBI taxonomy): domain Eukaryota; kingdom Viridiplantae; phylum Streptophyta; class Magnoliopsida; order Myrtales; family Myrtaceae; genus Eucalyptus; species Eucalyptus microcorys. The sequence goes on along the minus strand of CM024566.1, from coordinate 21,022,619 downwards.
ATCCTATTACAGGATATAAGATTGGTATCGGGATCTATCCAAGTTCCGCATGTATTCTTAGTTAACAATTGTAGTAAATCATCACCTCTAATGACTATCATTGCTACAATCAATTGATCATAACTCATATTTAGATGCACAAAGATTACGAAGTATTAACAAAATATAAGTCTCAATTATGGATATCGCAGGAAATGAAAGTTTAGACTAGTGCTTTAGATTATATACTCATCATTAAATGTCATGAAATGTCGTAGGGTCATGCGAAGACATAGAACAGGAGAAATACAAAGACTTGTTCTAGGTTTCAGGCATCAGGTCCTCGGTTTGTAGTTCCACCTAGAATCCAATGTGACATTCAGATTTTTTCGCTCGACAAAATAGCGAGCCCTAGATACCTTGTGGCCCACACCACATTAACAAGCTTGTCCTTGGACTACGCCATTCACATCCTTACCATGTCATCACTGAATGACATCATTTTCACCTCATCCAAGGACGCATCTACATCACTGAACCGCCGCCACTCCTCATCATTAACAACTCCGACCTCCGGTTCCATCATGTCACAGCGCTCTCTGATTGACATTACCTGCGGCAACCGCGAGGACCGCTTGACAACTAGCTCAAGCGGTTAGCAAACTCACCGAATCCTTGGTCATGGCATGAATCAAAAGCAGCATAAGAGAGAAAGCCGCCCGTCGTTATTGGCCTCTCTCTCCCCTCCCCCCCAGAGGACACTCCTCATCACCGTCACTTCCACCGCACAAAATCAACAGCTTGGCCAGCTGTCTGCTCCCTCTAAAGACTCTTGAAATTCCGATAAAGACTTTAGAATTTTCCTCGTGGCTACTGCTTCCAGCTGGCACGAAATGAGGCAGCAAAGTCAACAAAAGCTGCCCAAATTGAAGACTAGAGTGGCGGTGGAGGAATGAAAGCTGCCGGTGGAGGAATGAAAGCTGCCCAAATTGAAGAGGAATGAAATGAGGCAGCAAAGTCAACAAAAGCTGCCCAAATTGAAGACTAGAGTGGCGGTGGAGGAATGAAAGCTGCCCAAATTGGAGAGGAATGAAATGAGGCAGCAAAGTCAACAAAAGCTGCCCAAATTGAAGACTAGAGTGGCGGTGGAGGAGAGAGAGAGAGAGAGAGGGGGGGGATGCTGTTACTCATTTTCTGTCTTCACCGCCCAAAGAATTCCGTCCCATTCCTCCACAATCACTCAGCTGCACCACCACCAAGAACTTAAGGCCAGCAGCTCGTCGTTCCGACTCCAAACGCAGAAGACCGAAGAAATTGCAGCTGTCCTAACCAACCATCGGGTGCACCTTAGCTGAATTGTGACCACTGTCGGCCTCGTCTTCGTTCCACCAAGCCATCATCACAATGAACTAGGACCCAAAGCAAGTAGATATCCTCCATTCTATTCTATACCGATCGTTTGTTGTGTGATGAGGAGAGTTTCCTCAAAAATTGTTGGGAAAATATAGTTTCGAATTTGGTAGAATAATGAAGTAGGATCTTTAGAGTACTCAAGTCGGACTTTGAGGTGTGATATCACTTTCTTTAAGGATTTATTTGCCCCACAAAGTTGCTAATGGTTACCGGCAAATTTTCTCTATGATACAATAAAGTCTCAAATGAGAATACTAGATAGCAATCCTAGTATTTCTCCAAGGTCTCTCTAGGAAACAATTGAAAAGATAGCTGCAGTTTTTTCAAAAAGAAGGCTCGAAATAATAAAATGATCACACACTTGTTCTTCTGAAAACTAACATGTGTATATATATATATAGTCTTAAAATATAGGCAACTCTTCATGAAAGGTTGCAAAGCGAACAAATGTATCCTTTCGAAAATTGCCCAAATTAACAAAGGCGTCTATTAAGAAGAAGTTGAAAAAACGAACAATTGCAACCCTTCGGGAAAAGTTGCAAACTGAACGAGTATATTTTCCAAAGGTTATCTTGAAAAGACACAAATAAAAATTCGGAATAATAAAAAAAATAGTATAATTATTTTTTTAATAAATAAAATTACGATTTTTTTTTAATTTCCAAAAATTCTCAATAAACAAAAATAACCTTTGAATTGATTAAAGTTAATAAGATAACCATATGAAAGAAAAAATAAAATAACAAATGGGTTAGTACTAATTAAACCGCGGGTGCGCAAGAGAGCAAAGTGCGCCAAAATCACGCAATTATTCGCACACCCAATCATTCATTTAGGTACATAAATGAAACCCTACACTTATTAATTGGTTCATGCACTTAGTTTGTTTTTACAAACAAACTTCCAACAATCCCCCACTTTATTTGTAAAACAAAGATTTCAAAATTAAAATTTTAAAACGGTACATCCAAAATTTCAGTAAGATTAATATACATACAAGAAGGTCTCTTTCGAGTTAAACATTTACTTAGTGCAAGTATATCAAAGCTCTATCAAAGTGACAAGTAGCTCGGCTTTAAACTTGTACTTTTATGTAATGGAACCGGATATACCGCACATACACTAACCTCTTATTTCAGTGAGAAGTTTTATATTACTCCGCACTATTATGGCCTTGTGCTTGATTTTGTTTCATGAGCTCTCTAGAAAGCAACCCTCACTTTTGTAAGAAACGGCACCACTTCTAAGCTCATATAGGTGAAGTATCTACCATATGTTTCTGTTACTATTAACACATTACAAGTTTGTACTATACTTCATTAAGAAATCAATTCAACCTACAAAATGTAACAGACAATACTAACTTCTCATATTAGGGCTATGTCAGTATCAAACAATCATATTCAATAACTTGTTGTTACCCATTAAATCTTGTAACTAGTGATATTCTAGTAAAAGGTCGGGTTACCATTATTGGTGATTTCCATTCAAGGGTTTCAGCCCTATTTCTTGTGAGATCATTATTACCATGTGTTTTGGTAAAGTCTTCGTCAAAGGATCAGCAAGATTATTACTTGATCTCACGTAGACAATTGGTATGGTACCATCTTTAATCAATTGTCTCGCATATTCATGTCTTAGACTAATATGTCTAGACTTACCATTATAGGTGCTATTATAGGCTCTTGCCAAAGTAGCCTGACTATCACAGTGGATAGAAATAGGAGGCATAGGATTAGGTCATAATTTGATATCCAATAATAAATTCCTAATCCATTCAACCTCTTTCCCAGTTGCCGCTAAAGCAATAAATTCAGATTCCATTATTGAGTGAGTTATACATGTCTGTTCCTTACTTGCCCAAGATACAGCACCTCCAGCTAGTGTGAAAATTCATCCATAAGTGGAATGCTCATCTCCCACACTTGTAATCCAACTAGCATCGGTGTATTCTTCTAATACAGTCGGATAATTATTATAGAATAATCATAAATTTTTAGTTCTCTTAAAATAACCAAAAATTCTGGTAATGGCTCTCCAATGTTCTGTACTTGGATTACTAGTATACCTACTTAACTTGCATATAAAATAAACAATATCGGGTCTAGTACAATGCATCGCTTACATTAAAGACTCTATAGCACTCGCATATTCTAGTTGTGCCATCGCTTTATCAGTATTATAATTTAATTTAATACTGGAATCAAATGGAGTACTTATTTCCTTGAAACCAAGATGTTGGAATTTATTTAATAACTTTTCAATATAACTACATTGGCTTAAAGAATAACCCCAACTATGCTTCTTAACTTTAATACCTAAGATAGTATCTACTTCACCCAAATCTTTCATTTTAAACATGGAAGTTAGATACTTCTTAGTCTCAATAATTCCAGTCATATTCGTTCCAAAGATAAGCATATCATCAACATACAAGTACACTAAGACACCATAGTCTTTAGTGAATTTAGAGTATATACACTTATTGGCACTACCATGGATGAAACCATTTGACAATATAACCGAATTAAATTTTTTATGCCATTGCTTAGGAGCTTACTTAAGCCTATAAAGAGTCTTAATCAATTTACATACTTTCCTTTCATTTCCAAAAAAAACGAAACCCTCCGGTTGTTCCATGTAAATCTCCTCATTTAAGACTCTATTTAAGAAAGCGGTCTTAACATTCATTTGATAAACACAAAGATCATAAATGGAAGCTAGAGCAAAAAGAACTCGAATAGAAATTATACGTGCAACAAGAACATACGTATCAAAATAATCTATTCATTCTTTTTGTCTATATCCTTTGCCCACAAGTCTAGCCTTAAAAGTTTGAATAGAACCGTCATAATGATATTTTCTTTTAAAAACCTATTTGCACCCAATAGGTTTTGATCCTTTCGGTAAATCTACTAATACCCAAGTATTATTGGACTTAATTGAGTCCATTTAATCATTCACAGCTTCTTTCCAAAAAGAAGCATCTCTAGAAGACAGAGCATCATCAAAGCTTCTAGGATCATCTTCTAAATTTAGTACTAAATGATATTTATTTATTATGTTAGTATCTCAATCTTCTTCAATAAGAAAAACATGAGTAATAAAATCAGGACTTAAGTCTTTTAGTTTCCTAGCTCTAGTATTTCTCTTTGGTTCAATCATGTCTTATAATCATTCGTTTCTTTCTCTTGAGAACCTTTTTGAGTTTCCATAGATTTTGAATTATTTTCAATAATTTCAAAACTTGTAAAACATTTATTCTCAAATAATTTAACGTCTCGATTCTACAATGACATTGGACTCTAAATCAAGAAACCTATAAGCTTTATTGTTTTCAGCATACTCAACAAAAACACTTTTGATAGCTCTAGGACCGAGCTTTGTTCTCTTAGCATTTGGTACTCGGTAGTATGCCAAACACCCCCATACTTTAAGGTATGACAAATTTGGCTTTCTACGTTTCCATACTTCATAAGGGGTTATGTCATTTTTCTTGGAAGGTATTCTATAGCGATAAGTAATGCTTCTCCCCAAAGATTAATTGATAGCTTTGAATTTGAAAGCATACAATTAACCATTTCTCCAAGAGATCGATTTTTCCTTTCAGCCAAACCATTTTATTGTGGAGTATATGGTGCCGAAACTTGATGAATAATACCATGTTCTTCACAAAATGAAGAAAATTCATTTAAGAAATATTCTCCACATCTACCTAATCGTAGAACTTTGATTTTCTTTTTTAATTGATTTTCTACTTCAACCTTATATTTCTTAAACATGATAAATGCTTCATTCTTCAATCTCGGGAGATAAACATATAGAAACCTACTGCAATCATCCACAAAGGTAATAAAATACATTTTACCTCCACGTGTTGGCATACCATTGAATTCACATATATCACTATAAACCAAATCCAATAAATTCAAATTTCTTTTAACACTAGGAAATGGTTTCTTAGTAAGTTTGGACTTAGCACATATTTCACATTTATCAAATTCGCCATTGAAATTTATCAAGTCTAATTTCTTCATATTCTTCAAATAACGAATATTTATATGTGCCAACCTACTATGCCATAAAAATGAAAACTCGACAATATAAGCAGAACTAGTAATATTATTATTGACACTCAGTTGATACATGCCATCATTGGCATAACCCTTTCCAACAAACAACCCATTCTTCGACAAGATAACCTTGTCAGGTTCAAATAAAACCCGAAACCCCCTCTTACAAAGTAAATCAATTGAAACTAGGTTCTTCCTAATTTCGGGTACAAATAACACATTAAGAAGAGTAATCTTCTTTTCAGAAGTAAAGTCTATCTCCATCGTGCCTTTTCCAGCAACATTTGCAAGAACATTATTCGCCATCAGGACCTCTTGAACATTTGAGTCAACAATCTCCTCAAATTGTTTGAACAGATATTTGTCCTTGCACACATGGACTGTTGCTCCAAAATCTAACCACCAACCGGATTGGACAGTGGTAGAATTAATTTAAGAAATCATAGCCATCGTATCATTAACTTCAAAAATTTTCATGTTCGAAAACATGGTTGAAATCATGGCCATATAATTTTCTTCAACCAGATTTGCATCTGCCTTCACCGTCGTAATGTTCTTGTCCTTTGAAATGCTCTTGCAGTGAATGCATTCATTGGCGTAGTGTCTCTGTTTGCCACAAACAAAACAACAACCATTTTTCTTCTTCTGTGTTCTCTTAAATTTATGTCCGCTTTTTACTTTGAAGTTCTGGCCAATTTTCTGTTTTCTTTCCACAGCATTCACCTTGGAATTGTACAAAACAGAATTATCACGTAAACATGACTCTTCCTTAATGTGAAGATGTTTCTATATTTGCTCCAAAGTAAAGTCCTCTGACTTGTAAATCAACCTTTTTCCATAGTTTTTCCAACTTGGAGGCAATTTTGCAATAATTGCTCCAACTTGAAAAGCTTCTAGAATATCAATCTTGAGGGCACGAATTTAATTCACAAGCACTTGCAATTCATGGACTTGTTCCAGCAAGGGTTTAGTATCAATAAACTTGAAATCAAAATACTTTGCGATTAGATATTTGTTGGTACCTTGTTCTTCCGCTTTGTACTTGAATTCCAGTGCATTCCAAATTTCTCTAGCTAACTTCATTTCAGTGAATAAGTCGTACGAGTGATTGGACAGAGTATTCAGAATGTGTCATCGACAAAGTAATTCGTCCTCCGCACATTTCTTCTTCTCTTTATTAACCCTCTCAATGGCTTCCGCACTTAGCTGTCCTCCTTTGCTAGTAGGCTTCGGATCTTCTATAGGCACCGAATTAGGATCCGGTATGTAGGAAATCTTCAGAGCAGTGAGTAAGAATATCATCTTGTCCCTTCAGCGAGCAAAGTTGTTCCCATTGAACCGGTCCAGTTTGATCATGTCTTGATTCATGACTTTGATTGTCTCTGACTCCATTGTTGAATAAAATAAATCCTTAAAATTGTTGGGAAAATATGGCTTTGAATTGGGTAGAACAATGAATTCGGATTTTTAAAGTACTCAAGTCGGACTTTGAGACGTGATATCACTTTCTTTAAGAATTTATTTGCACCACAAAGTTGCTAATGGTCACCGGAAAATTTCCTCCAAGATACAACAAAGTCTTAAACGAGAATACTAGATAGCAATTCTCGTATTTCTCTAGGGTCTTTCTAGGAAACAATTGAAAAGATGGCTGCAGTTTTTTCAGAAAGAAGGCTCGAAATGATAAAATGATCACACTGCATGTCGAAATGATAAAATGATCACACTGCATGTTTATATATATATAACAATCTTAAAACATAGGCAACTCTTCGTGAAAGGTTGCAAAGCGAACAAATGTATCATTTCGAAAATTGCCCAGATGAACAAAGGCGTCAATTCAGAAGATGTTGAAAAAACAAACAATTGCAACCCTTCAGGAAAAGTTGCAAACTGAATGAGTATATTTTCCAAAGATTGTCTTGAAAAGACACAAACAAAAATTCGGAATAATAAAAAAAATATATTATAATTATTTTTTTAAATAAATAAAATTTCGATTTTTTTTTAATTTCCGAAAATTCTCAATAAACAAAAATAACCTTTGAATTGATTAAAGTTAATAAGATAACCATATGAAAGAAAAAATAAAATAACAAAGGAGTTAATGCTAATTAAACCACGGGCATGTAATCGTGCAAAGTGCGCCAAATAATCACGCACCCGCATGCAGGTATGGTGGGGTCTAGCCCACACCCAATCATTCTTTTATGTACACAAAAGAAACCCTTACACTTATTAATTGATCCATTTCCTCCCACTTTTCCTATGCGGGATAAGGAAAAATGCACTTAGTTTGTTTTTACAAACAAACTTCCAACAAAAATTAGTTGAATCTAGCGTTTTTGAAGATGTTTTCACCTAGTCGCAGGTTTGGATAAAGATATATAGTTAGAAAGTTCGAACTTTAGCCGCAGATGTTTTATGTGTTATGGGAAGGGGGGTTATGTGAAATTAGCGCACATACTTGGGCTGAAGGACCAAAGGGTTAAGTCGAAATAGGAAGCAATTGTTCATGACAGGTTTGGTTTTAGTCCGACCTCTGATTTTGTTCATTTCGTATTGACTTATCTTATATAAATTTCACGGGGTGCTCTTCACAAAATTCATCCCTTTTTGGCTATTCTATGACATACTTTAATTTCAGAATTTTTGGACTATGTTCGACAAAAAAAATTTTGAAAAACTTCTTTACCAAAAAAAAAATTTGAAAAACTTTGGAATTCAAAATATATTTTTGGACTCACTACACCGACCTCTCCTCATTTTCCATTTTCCATAGATATTTTGGTCTAGTGTTCAAAAATGAAACCTTCATGAAAGTTGTAGAATACATCGTAGGCTACCACATATTAAATTTTCATAATTTTTCGGTCTATTTGGATAGTGAAATATTTGTTTTCCATCTCAACTGCATTCTGTAAAATGTTACAGTTTTGGACCCGGCTTACAAAAATTATTTTGAACTATAGAAGATGAATTGGACTTTGAGTCCTCATGAAAAATGTCCTTCTAGGTCCTGACTACCTCATATTAAAGTTTCATAATTTTTTAAACCCGTTGACCTAGACAATAACTTCCATATCTAAAGGTGCGCAGAACGACTTATAGGGCTAGTTTAAGTCCTAGGATGCTGAAATATTTTGACAGCTCATCTAATATCGGCAAGAGCAAGTTTATATTAGTCTAGTGGATAAAAATGATTGATGGTTCATTAGATACATGCTTGAGTCCCTCAATAGTAGTGATGTCAACATGCTTTTTAAATTGAATTGTAAAATTACTACATCATGATATGGAGGTGTGACTAAGAATGTTGTCGGTCCCTGGGACGATGATGCCTGGGTTGTAGTAGGGATGTCTGAGGGGCATAACACGGTTCCTCTAGATGCTTGGGGGTGTAACACAGTTCCCCAGATGTCCTCGCGGTGCCATGGGTGTGAGATGCCTGGAGGTCTAACTAGGTTCCTCCGGATGCTTGGGGGATGTAACACGATTTCCCTAGATGTTCTTGCGATGCCAAATAAGTGCGAGAAGCCTAGAGGGTGACGGGGTTCCCTGGATGATGATAGCAGTAGAAAATTCCTATTGAATATAACCTTGGTATGTAAATTGAGTAATGCTTTTGCTAATCTATTATATTATTTTGAAAAAAGGTTCTCAAGTAAGTTGATGATTGCTATAATTTATATTGAAGCTTTCTTTGCCAGTATGGTGATCGATTCGTGTAGTATAGACTAGTAGCTCTTTTGCTTGCTGGGTTTAAACTCACTGATTGTTGAGTTCATCTTTTCAGATCAATAGAATGTTGATCCTACTTGCCTCCCCTATGGTACGTTGCGGGGTGCCAATTCACTTCATGTAGGAGGAAAGCATGATTTTTGGAGCTAGGGATATTTTGACAAAGTCAAGGGCCTAGGTTAGACAACCACATGTACGGTTAGGTTGGGATAGGGCGACCGACTTGTAGGACGGTGTAGTCAGTAGTACTGACCTTTTATTCCCTAGCATCCCCAACTGGTCATCTAACATATATACATAAATAAGAAATGAAGTTGTTCCATCTACCCTAGGATTTCTTTAGTTCTTTATGTTTTTGCATGCTTAAGAAAAAGCTTAACAAAAAGATAACTTTGCTAGTAGTTCCACATTAGTTATTACGTGCTAGGGTCATCACATTTAGAACCTACATGTTGGAACAGGTTCCCTAATTTTTGGAAGATGAATTTGTCCATTTTTCGAGGTCTCAAAGGCGTGTAGAACCGGTCTGGTTCTTAAGTTCTCAGTTCTACTCTAAAACCATGCTCACCCTCACCCTGCACTTGTTTAGAGAGCTGAACAATCTTGCTATTTTCCTAGTTTGCGTTATGTCGGACATTAGTTAGCCAAATCTTCAGTGTATGTCTTTCTCATCGACCAATAGGATTTGATTTTATGGTCTTCGTCGCCAAAAATTTATGATATCTGTTACGACCATATTATGTTCACATATCAGAAATGTTATCTGAAAACCCACCCGTTCCATGACCAATATTTAATATACCCCGCTTGTTATTTGACGGGTTCGTTTTCTGAATGCCACTGACCTTTCCATCATTTGTTGCAGGTATTGTAAACGTTTTTTAAAGTGAAAATAACAATCAGTGAGGAAGGACAGTCTTGCAAGAAATTGAGCTGTTCTTGTGCGTGGAATCCGCGTTCCCCAAAAATCTATTCCCCCAACTAACATTTTTATAATCGCATCTACTAATACCATAACAACATACCCCTCAAATAATTGACAACTCGGTTTTATCTTCTGTACAAGTCTCAATAATCTCATTCATCGGATATTGGCTAAGCTGAGAGAGAGAGATCGATTTAGATCCGCCAAGCTAACAAACAGCTGCTATGGCGAGCTCAAATGCAGGAATGTTGTCCGGAAGCGAGTATCAAGTATTCCTGAGCTTTAGAGGACCCGACACTCGCATTGGATTCACCGATTGCCTCTACCGTAGCTTGATCAATGTTGGAATCCAAGTCTTCCGAGACAATGAAGAGGTTCATGTTGGTGAAAGGATCGATGGATCGCTTCAGCGTGCAATCAACAAGTCTAGGATCTACATACCCATTTTCTCTCATACCTACGCTTTGAGCCAATGGTGCCTCCATGAGCTTGCACAGATTGTGACAAACACCAACAAATCGGAAAGTAATAAAGAGATCCTACCTATTTTCTTCGATGTGGAACCTGACGATGTTAAGCTGAAAACTCCATTGTATCGAGATGCCATATTCAATTTGAAGCATGAGAAGAAATTGAGCAATGGGCAAGTACTTGTGTGGAGAGAGGCTCTCGTGGAGGTTGCTGCGATCAAAGGATGGGAAGTGAAGAATTATGAAGGGTAAGCTAACTCTTTTCAAGTCGCTTGTTCCCAATTTAACATTTAATCATAGATGTGACAATTCCAGTATAATTTTTATTGGTGAAAAAATTCCAGTACAATTGTGGTGGAACTGCTAGTACAGCATTACGAAATGATGAACCTATACTACGTTCGTCAAAAAAATGTGAAACTGCTTAACAAGGTTGTCTTATATAATGGGTGAATACTGATATTAATAGCTAACGTAGCTAAATTAAGATTTGATTGTGGGCAGTGGGAGGAAAAAGAACGGCTTAATGAAATTCCATGCACATTTTTATCTAAACATTTAATCTTTCAATTTTCTAAAATTTCCCCTCTCTAAACACGATGCTCAACTTCTACGGTCGTTGCTCCAACATAATTCACAAAATATTAATGTCAAATATATAAATATTTTTACAACTGTTTTGCGCGAAAGTTATCAACATCATCCCAAGATTCCTCACCTCATATTGGAATGAAGTCAACTGTGCATACATTACCAAGTGCATTCTACGGTCGTTGCTCGAACATAATTCACAAAATTTCTGTGTGGAATGACGTCTATGCCCAATATTGACTCTTAGAAGATCATTTCTAGATTGTTAAGTCTCAGAATTTATCCTATCATCACTTCTAGCTAGGTAATTGTGATTTCGCGTTTTACCCCTGCTAAAATGGTTTTTCATTGTGACAGCCAGGGTGAACTGATCAATTTGATAGTTGAGGAGGTTGTGAAAAAGCTGAAGACGAAACAAAGATCGATTACTGAACATTTAGTAGGAATTGATGATTGAGTAGAAGCAGTAAACAAATTATTAGACATCAGTTCCGGTGGTGTGCGACTCATTAAAATTTATGGTATGGGGGGTATCGGCAAAACAACTCTTGCCAAGGCTGTCTTTAATCAACTCTCTTCTCATTTTGGAAATAATTGTTGTTTCCTTGAGGATGTTCAAGATAAGTCATAAAGAAGTGATGGTTTAGTTGGGTTGCAAAAAATTTACTATATGAAATCGGCGTTCATGGAGGAACGAGGACCATTGACAATATCGAATACGGAATGTAGAGGATTGGAGAAGCACTTTCCAATAAGAAAGTCCTTATTGTACTTGATAATGTTGATGACAGTGAACAAGTGAAGTACTTAGTTGGAAATGGTACTTTGTATTCAGGATCCAGAATAATGATTACAACTCGAAATAAAGATGATCTACGGACAAAGTATCAAATTTTAGATTATGAAATGGAGGTGATGAGTGATGATCATGCGCTTGAGCTTTTTAGTAGGCATGCATTTAACAGAGACTCTCCTTCATACTATAAGGATTTTTCAAGATCAATTGTATCTGCTACTGGGAGACTTCCTTTGGCTCTTGAAGTAATTGGTTCGTTCCTCTCCCGCCACAAGACGAAAGAAGTATGGGAAGAGACATGGAACAAATTAAAGAAAGCACCTCACGAAAATGTTTTTCGAGTGTTGAAGATTAGCTATGATGCCTTAACTAATGCCCAAAAACAAATTTTCCTTGATATTGCATGCTTTTTTATTGGTGAGGATATGACGAGTGCAATTTATGCGTGGAAAGATTGTGAGATTTTCCCGCATACTGCACTTAGTGTCCTCATTAGCAGGTCTTTAGTAATTTTGGAGAATCATAAGTTTCGGATGCATGATCAGCTCAGAGATCTTGGAAGGGAGATTGTTAATCAAGAAAATCGAACAAATCCTGGAGAGCAAAGTTGGATGTGGATTTGCAAGGAGATCCTTCATGCAATAGAAACAAATGAGGTAAAGCAATTCTTGAGAGAACTAATAGTTTCTCTAGTAGAAGATCCTCTATGTTGCACTTGGATGCTCTTTTTTCTTTTGCCCATTTTAATACTTTCCTCTGAAATAGGTTACTAAATACCACTCATTTCTTGCTTTCATTTGTAGATGAAGAAGAATGTTGAAGCACTGGATCTTGATCTACCCAAAAATCATCCTAGGTCATTATTAGAAGCAAAATGATTGGAAAGTTTAAACATCTAAAGTACCTCAAGCTAAATGGGGGAACCCTTGTTGGTAACCTAGGGAACCATCTTACCCAGCTAAGATGGATTTTTTGGAGTCATCCTTCCCCAAACTCTAATCCAACCAATATGCACTTAAAGAATGTGGTCGTCCTTCAATTTTCAGACAATGACTTCATAGTTGATTCGAAACTACAGAGCTTCATCAAGGTGTGTGATATACTTTTTCCTATTCTATTTTTGATAGTAATAATTGATTGTTCATCCATTGACTATTGCATTAATTGTGACAGACGGCAAAAAAATTGAAAGTTCTTTCTCTTAAAAGTTGTAAAAGAATAACTGGAACACTAGACTTCTCCAGATGCCTGAATTTAGAGAGGCTTGCTTTTGAAGATTGTTCCAATTTGGAGAAAATTGACGTCTCTGTTGGGAAGTTGAAGCATCTGATTGGCTTGAAGATTTTTCTTTGCCATTGTCTTCAAAATTTGCCTGAAGAAATTGGGGACCTAATGAATTTGGAGCACTTCATTGTACAACAATGTCATAAAGTGAAGAAACTCCCAGATTCCATATGGAAGTTGAAGTCATTATGTGAGTTGCACTTTTCAACCGATCCTACTCTTGATTCAGAAAAACTATGGGAGTTACCTAGTGCTATTGAAAAGCTTCAAAATTTGGAAACACTTCAAGTCAATAGTCCCTATTTAAAAGGTCAACTTCTTCCCGAAATCGGAAGATTGCACTGCCTAAAAATTCTAAATCTATCACGTACTAGGGTTAGTGAAGTTCCAGAGACCATTAGCATGCTTCCTTGCTTGCAAAGATTGGAATTGCTGGCTTGTCATCAAATTCAAAAGTTGCCGACGCTCCCAATTAGTTTAACCCACCTACAATTTGAATCCACATTGTTGCGAGTAATCCCAGATCTCTCAAACTTGACTAATTTGGTTGAGCTGTATCTAGATGATGGAGGACAAAGAGGTAAACATTGTACTGGTGGGTTTTTGTGGATTGAGAGGTTATCCAAGCTGAGTAAATTGAGCTTGAGACTTGACCATGTTAGATCTGCCATTCATATGGAAACTTTTCCGCAACTTCCCTCATCTCTACAAAATCTAGGCCTTAGTGATATTCGTCTAATCGAGTCACTATGTCCGAACATGAGAAATCTGTTACATCTAGATCTCTCTAGAATTCACAGGCAAGTATTTGAATTTGATGGGCTTCAACTTCCACATTTTTGAGGGAGTTGTCAGTGGAAGAGTGTTTCACCCTCAAGAGACTTAGGCTATCAAGCATGAGGAAGTTAAAAGACGTCCGGGTGAGCCTTTGCTCTTCGCTAGATCGGATCCAATTTCCTTGGGTGTTCGATTCACTGAGGCATTGTCTATTGGAGGTTGCAAGTCCTTGAAATGGATAGTTTATGTGAAGGAAACTGGACAGGATAATAATGAATATGCTAATGAGTTGATTACTTCCGAAGCGAGAGTAATCCTTCCATCAAGAGCCTTGAATAACTTGCAAAGTTTCATGCTGTCGAATTGCCGGCAAATACACAAGATTCAAGTTGTTGGTACATTTGAAGTGTTGGAATGCTTCGAGGTTCGTGATTGTCCTTCACTGGAAAGTCTTGGTGGTTTGTCAAACTCAAAGAACCTTCGGCATTTATGCATCAGTGAAAACAATGCGCTCCGGGATATCGAAGGCCTCAAGTGCAGATCCTCGGAAAGTTTGATTGATGTATTGAGCACCAAATTGCCAATTCATTGCCACATAAAAATCTTTGGCGGCACGAAGATCTTCGAGGGCACCCTCGAGTCCTGCAAGCACCAGGTGAGTCTGATTGAACCTTCTCTCTCTCGCATAGTTAAAATTTCATTAAGTAATAAGAGAGATTGGGTATTTCAGTTTGCGTAATGTTATCGGACCAATAAAGACGTCATCGACAAACAAAGATGCATTCGAATTGATCTCACTTGTTCTAACACCGATCTAAATTTTGGCACACTTGCAAGTTTTATCTTCCCGATTGTGTTTTCTCTATTTCCTTTTCTCGCTTTTTCTTTCCGTTTCGTCCATGAGAAAGCCAGAAAATTTTACATATGCTAGGGGAAAAGGTCAATTGGTATCAAAATAAGTGGAAGAAGCTCATTAATCTAAAAAAATGTCATCGCTCAGTTTCTTCTTATTAAGAAAGTGCATTTTAAAGTTTCATGTCTAACGAGTGAATTTGTTTAGATAACTTCGGTTTTGACTCGAACTAATATTGATTTCTTATTTATTCTATTTTTATGAAGACACGATTGGTACTTTGTGATTTTCATAGTTAAGATAGGAAGCTAAAAGAAGACAATTTGGTGATTTTCTCAGAGCATAACTCACGTGGTCCACCAACTTAACTCAGGTGGAGTAAAGTTATTTTCTTATATTTATTTTATTTTTTGTTATGGAGGATGATTCCTTGTTTTCTACTCCTACAACACTTTTACTCAATCATGTATGATGTACATAAAAACTTGCTAATTGAATCGATAAGTATCATCAAAGCAGGTTTTTAAGGCTGTGATCTATAGAAACTTGACTAGATAAAACGTATGCATGCACGGAGAAGAAAAATGCAAATGCCATAAATTTTGCATTGCGTTCACTTGAGTTTCCACAATTTTTTTTCTTCACTTAGATGCTATATCAAAGTAAAATCGATCATTCAAGTGTCATTTCCGAAAAATCATGACTTTTTATTTTTTTAATTTTTTTATTTTGTTCTTGTTTTTGTTTTCCTTTTTTTTTTCCTTTTCTTAGGGCTGGCAAGAATAAAAAATAATTAAAGAAAATATTAAAAAATTACTCCATGTTAGTGCCAGTGAAGCCACATAAGACAACTGGTGTCTAGGTCAGATTTTTCGGCAAAGCAAATCACCTAGCATAGTTGACGTTGAATCTAAAGGATTTACTACTTGATAGATACATTTAGCAACTAATCCTCTATATAGTACGATGTCATTTAAGTAATCGATTTTTTAAATTGGTAATACTCAAATAATCGATTTTTCAAATTTATGGCACTTAAGTGAATAAAAAAAATGTTATACCCTTCAAGTGAGCGTTATACGAAAATTATGACACTTGCATTATTCTTTCCCAACGTATGCATGTACAATTTCAAATAGTGGAGAAACTGCAGGTCAATAAACAACAAAGAAAGAGGGAAGAGGAGGAAGGCAGGCTTTGTCTACTTGATTTCACTAAGAGAATTGCCAAATGGATGATTTGTGGTTAATATGACGAGGCTTTCTGAACCATTCTCTCTCTTTCTTGTAGGTCTTCTTGATGCAATCATCCACAAACTTGAATTCAAGTTTTTAGGCAGATTAGTAACAACTGTGGGAAATCGAAAACAATCAAACAACCTAGTATTAAAATTTTCAATTATTCTCCTTTCGTGTTTCCTCAATTTCTTTCCCTTTTTTTTTTTTTTTTTGGTTTTTTCTTTTTGGTTCTTGTTTCCTTTTTCGTATATGAGAAAGTCCCATATTTGTAGCAAGTCTGTGAAACAAAGTAAGTTTTTATCAGAAATCATTGAAAAACTTCAATGTCCAGAAGAAACATACTGAATAGCTCGAAGTCTCATTAGAATATTCCTGTCATTTGATATGGAGCGAATTGTTTAGTTGAGCGTATTTTTTATTTAATTTACTCCACCTATATGTCGATGTCTTACTAATTACTTTTTTCTGTGTGGGGATGAGTTTGGTGATTTACGATTTCAACAGTGAAGATAGAGCATTAAAAGAATCGGATGCTTATTGCACAACTTGAAAACAATTTTGCCTACGGGGGTGTTGCAAGAACACGGCTTACACGGTCCACCTATTCCACTAATCAAGGAACTAATGTCCTTGATGGAATTCAGTTTAAATTGGATTTGTATGTGGAGTGGGTTGTGCGTTCCAAAATCACATAAATACTCATTTAATATTTTAGAGTTTGATTAAAAGCCACTTTAAACAGGTACAGAAGCAGAGGAGGAGGCTGAGCTTCAACAGTTTTCTCCACTGCATCCTCCCCTGTTTTTTCCGGCTCGATTAAGAAGCCGCCTCAAACTGGAATTAGAGCAGAGGAGAAGGCTTGGGAGAGTGTTGTTCCGATGCGAGAAGTTCAGCAGATTGTGATGTCGATTGCCGGTAAAGATGGCAAGCTGGCCAGAACCAGAGAGGTCCCTCTCTGAAAGAAGCTAAAGAGGACGCTCGCCATCAAGTCAGAACGAAGTTGGCTGAAAGCAGAGAACACTCGAAATGCAATGGAGGGTATACTTGTCCATTTTAGTGATTAATGCCAATGGCGTCTAACAAAGCAAATCCAGAAGATGTCACCGTTGGCTGATAACAGAGGTCACCTTTTCTGTACTGTATTTGTGGCCTATTTTCTCTTTGCCTAGATGGCATTTGTTTCTATAATTAGCGTTTGCTTTTAGGGCTGGGGCTTTGGCTCCTAACCAATTCGCAATTAAGCAAATGTGGTCGTTCTTCAATTTTTGGCCAATGACTTCATAGATGATTCAAAACTGCGGAGCTTAATCAAGGTGTTCATGCTTCTTCTTTTTTTCTTATTCTATATAACTAATATGCAATCCTTCATCTTATGAACAGTGGTGTTCAGTCATTATAGATGGCTGTGAAATCGAAAGTTCTTTCTCTTTTATATTTTGATCAAATAATCACAGCACAGGACTTCCCAAGAAGCTTGTTTTAGAGAGCCTTGCTTTCCATCAATGTCCCGATTTGAGGAAAATTGACAGCTTTATTGAGAAGTTGATGTATTTGATTGATTTGAACATCAAGAAATGTCTACTTGGAAATGTACCCAACTCTTTGATTAGTGAGAATCATGAAACATATATAGCTGTGTAATCTTCCAATGCCTTCTTGATGACACCATCCCCTGGGATTTGTGGAGAAAAAAAAGGGAAAATCCGGTTCCATTAGGAATGTAACCATCATCGCACTCGTCAAAGCCTGTCGGCAACGAAGGAATATACTAAATGTATGTGGGTAAAGAGACTTCAAAAACATAAGAATCATGCGCAACTTTCATTGTCTCTATTAAATTTAAGTCTTGATAACTTCTATTCAACTATGTCAATCTCTTTGCTATTTGCGACTTTTAAGTGAAGACAAACTAAAAGAATGGATGACTTGGTATGAATGCCCTGAACATTTTGCTAAGAGAGGCATTTTGCCCTAAATGAATTGTAATCTGTTGCCAGAATTTATTTTGTTGCTAACTTTGGCTCAAGTGAAGGTATGAAACGCATGACTTATGCGAAGAAACATCAAATAATATTCTTCGGTTTTGGGAGATGTATACAATAAAATTTGATATGACTCCATAAGAAACTTCCTGAATTGAAGCTTATTTTCTGGAAATCAATCCCTTCGAACTACATTTTGGCCACAGCCATCGTCATCATTCTTGGGAAAGATTGGCACTTTGATTTTGTGTTTGCCTGCAAAAAGTGTGTCTGAAAGGGGTCAGATATCGATCTTCGATGTTCTTTATTTCAAAAGAGAAAGGATCCGATGGGTGCTAAACTATTTTAATACATGTTGCATTGCCTTCCATTTGTCTGTGTCCCCATCAGCTTGCCCATTTTCATTGCCTTCCTTTTCAGGCTCTTCCCAGACAGTGTTAAGACGGGTGGGGTAGTTATTTAGTTAAGCATTTCCTAGGCCTGGCCATTTTGTGGTGTCG
This sequence comes from Eucalyptus microcorys, assembly GCA_014182515.1. Taxonomy (NCBI): domain Eukaryota; kingdom Viridiplantae; phylum Streptophyta; class Magnoliopsida; order Myrtales; family Myrtaceae; genus Eucalyptus; species Eucalyptus microcorys. Next base: position 21,003,997 of record CM024566.1, on the reverse strand, counting down.
ATGCCTTATTTTTGTTAAATAAATAAAAATAACAAAAAATAAAATGAAAAAAAATAAACTTAGCAAAAATAGAAATATAAGCAAGCATGAATAAATGGGGCCACAAAAATAAAGAAAGGAATTTACAATAAATAAATAAATAAATAAACATAATAAAAAATAATAAAAAGGAAAAGAAAAGGTGCCTGTTCAAATGAGAAAAGTCCAACTCAACCTGGACCTTTCACACAACCCGGCCCGGTCCAATTCAGCCCCTTTCACGCGACTCATCTCCCAGGTAGTGGTTTGCTCAACAAAGTGAACCCCTAAAAATTTTTTTTTTTGGTGAAACCCCTAAAATTAAGGTCCATTTATTTCACAAAAAATAAATAATTTAATTTTTTTTAAAAATAATAACTTACATTACTCAGAAAAATAAATGAATGAATTTTTTCTAAATAATAACTTACATCATTTTTTAAAATAATTTTTTCGAAACCAACAAAAATGAAATGAATAATATTAGAATAATATTTTCATCATTTCCACAAATTAAATCAGTCCTGTTGCCACAAAAATATCAGCACATGGTTTTCTAAGAATACGCAATCTCTCTCTCTCTCTCTCTCTCTCAAAATATTCTTTCTTAAAGATGGATAATTAGACAAATGGGCTAATATTACAATATCATCCTTTTTGATTTGTTCAATGTAATCCATAAAATTTTGGTAAATATTCAATTACTCCCTAAAGTATATGAAAATATTCAATTTTTTTTATAACTTGAATTAATAAAAGGAATTGAGTATTTTCATATAATAAAAAAAACCAAATTAAACATTTATCAAGTTCATAAATCACATTAAACAAATTAAAATTTTATGGACAAATATTGAATAAATTAAAAGTTTATGAGTGATATTGGTCAAAAACTTAAGACCATTTGTTTCATTTTCTCTCTTTGTGAAGAAACTTTATTCAGGGATCTTAACTAGTTGAGAAGCTGCACCCTCCCATAAAAATGGGGAAGAAAGAAAGAGCCAATGATGGAAAGGACATGGCTTGATACCTGTGTGCCTTTTCATTTTGGGAACACACAAACTTATTGGAGAAATGCTTTCATTCTTTATTACACCCTGACCAGTTTCTTCTGTTAATGCTCTTAGGATTGGCGCACTTTCACTTCCAACTTGAATGTCTTCCCCAGTGGAAGTGACAATCCTGAGACTTCAGCAATCGCAAACTCTCCACCATCACTCATTTTCCCATTGTTTTCACTGTTCTTTGTCCGGACGTTGCTTCTACATCATTGGATAATTCATGCCCTCTCAATCTCATCATTCTAGTTCCTTTTCTCAATCCTAGAATTGTCACCTTATCAATTACCCACTTCTCAATCAGAGCAAATTCCTCATTAACAACTTCTGATCTAACAACAACACCATTCCCTATTTTCTCACAATAAAACTTCACCAGAGTCCACTTATTTCCTTCCCCTCCCATTTCGACATCATCTCCATCGTCCAAGAACACTTGTCCTGTGCTATTCCCATGGCCATCAACCACAACTAACAGCTTGAATGGTGTTCTCCGAGCTGCTTCCGTAGTCATGGCCTCTCCTTGCATGGCCAATATATTACCTTCCCTTACATGAAGATGAGGATGATCAGGTGGCGCATTGAGCATCACATTCATTCCTGAAGCTGTACTCACTGAATTTGAGTAATTGAAGAGATCAAACCAATTTCCATTCGGAAAATAAGCATCCACGATTTGGGCACCTGATTTTAGTACAGGAATCACCATCAGACCCTTACCAATTAAGAATTGGGAATTGATATTGTAAGTCATTGTATCCTCAGGGAATGAGAAAAATAGGGGCCGGGCAATGGGCAGCCCCTTCCTATTTGCCTCATACATCAAGGTATACAAGTATGGAAGCAAGCGATAACGAAGCCCAAGCACCTTCTTGGCGGAAGTGGCAACTGATTTCCAGAGAAAGAGCTCTTGACGAATAGAGTTCTTTTCAGAGTGGTCTCTTGCAAAGGGATAAAAGGCTCCAAGCTGCATCAGTAAAAGCTCTAAAATAAATGCTTAAATATGTATGACAGAAAAAGATGATTTACACCTCTATTCAGTCTCTACTATATATTCTTCCCTTCTGTAGAAGATTGAGATATCTTCAACATAGCATGAAGTATAAGCACAAAAGATACCCAAACTTCCCCTCACCGCAAAGAATATTTATATAGTTTATTTCTGTCTTCAAAAGGAGATAAAGAAGGTAAAATTTCCCCTAAAAAAAGAAAAAGAAAATTCATAAACTCCTAACTGAATATTAATTCGGAAAAATCTTAAAGCTCAGTTGCAGAGCTCTTCAGTTAATATAAATTAAGAATAGGCTCAAAAGATTTTACCTGAATCCATCGTTTGCAGAGCTCTTCAGTTGTGTCTCGAGAGAAACCACATATATCAGCTCCTACCATTGGAATTCCAAAAAGCCCAGAATTTAAAATTGCAGGAATTGAGTAAGCCAAGTCATCCCATGTCGCGGCATTGTCCCCAGTCCAGTGTGCAGTGTGCTTGCCAGAGCTCACAAAAGTTGATCTCGAGAGAATGAATGGCCTTTTACCAGTAACAGTGACTAAGGCCTTGTTTGTTGCTCTGGCTTCCAGGAGTCCATAAAGGTTATGAGCATCATAATCTGAAATATTGCCAAAATGATATGATGTCGCAGGAGTAGTATTGTTGTTGATTGGCCGATGAACTCCTAAATTGTTGATTTTGTAGGGGGGATTGTCAAGAATGGAAGGAAGAGGCGGAGAAGTTATGAAGTTGGACAGCTCATTCATGTCGAGCCATAGGCCATCAAAAGGAAGAACATCATGAAACCTCTTTATCTCACCACCCCAGTAACTCTCACTGGATGGGTGAAGGAAGTCAGGGAAGTACACCGGCCCTGGCCAAACATCACCTAAGTATGGGACTCCTCGCGTTTAATGAAGATGTCTGCTTGCATCCCCCTGATGTAGGTGCCATATGTCTTGTTCACGCTAATGCCTAGATCACCCATTCAAAAGAAAAGGAAAGTAATATTATGATGACAATTTAGAAAGAAATTAAAAGATTAAGTTTCAACCACAAGCATTTCTGCACTAGTGTACCTGGATCAAGTATCAAGACATATTTTTTACGGTCCTTGTGAAGGCTGCTGACAAATTCTTTCATCTTTTCCACTGGAAAATTGATAGGGTCAAGAGTGAAGTCTTTATATGCATCCATGTAATCGATGTCAGTCCACATAACTTCCAATGGTATATTAGCTTTTGCATAACCAGCTACCACGCCCTCTAAGTCTGCTACATTCTTGTAACCATACCGGCATTGATGAAATCCTAGAAAGTAAATCACAGATACTTTATCAGTAGAACCACATTCCAAACTTGTCGAGCAAAAAGTGCAGAAGAAGCCATCTACCATGAATCAAACTTCGTAAGTGATCTACATCTAGCCATATACCAGGAAAACAGACAATGTTTCTTGAACATCAGTGAGTACTTGTGGGAGGATCAGCTGGGGGTTGGGAAGCTGTGGTTTTCAAAGGAAAATAACATGCAATGTCTCTAAGATTTGTTCCCTGTTGAGCATAACAGACACAATTTGTTGAGTGATAGACTGTCATCTTCATGAGAGAATAAACTCATAAAGCAAGTCAAGGGCAACAAACTCAGAACCTTCGATTCAATCCTCTTCAACGCATAATTATGCTCAAAATCTCACATTTACTGCAGAATAAGCTACAGAAGCCGAAGCACAATAGTAAAAATCAAATTCATCAAATGTCAGCATCAACAATCGAAACTGGCGTACCAAAGGACCAGTATGGCATTGGGGTCGGCCGGCCAATGAGCTCGGTGTACTGCTCCATGACTGCCTCCGGCGACGGCCCCGGGAAGAAATACAAATCCAACACCCCACCGATCACCTTGTAAGTGATCCTATCGCCAGTGTACACCACGTCCATGCCATTACTGTTCAGCAACAGAACGCCGTGGCTCGTGCCCGCCCCAACTCCTCCGCCACGGCGGCCGCGGCCGCCCACGGACGACCTGACGTCCATGTAAAACGGATGCGACCCGTACAGGTTGACATCGAGGTTCACGCTGGCAATGTCGGCGTTCCAGAGAGTAAGGGTTTGGTTGTGCTGGAGCCGGAGCGACGGCTTCGTGTGCTCTCCGATACCGTAGAGGGAGGAGCGGCCGGGAGGTAGGGAGGAGGACAGCTGGAGGTACTGGTCCTTGAAGACGAGGAAGGCCGAGGGGTCGGAGGTGGAGGTGTCGAAGAGGACGTCGCCGGAGGAGCGGCGGGAGACGGCGAAGGAGAAGGGGGTGGTGTTGCGGAGGTCGAAGACGAGGTCGGAGGATGCGGCGGCGGAGAGGCGGCATTGGGTTTGGCAGAGCGGCGGCGGCGGCGGCGACGGAGTTAGGGTTTGTTCGGGGAGAGCGCGGCGGGGAGGGGACGGAGGTCGGCGAGGGATGAGGTCGTCGGGGACTTCCCATCGGCGGTGGTCGGCGTCTGTGATTCGGACTCGAAGACGACCGCCCGCTTCGAAGCTGGAAGGAGACCGTAATGACGTAAGCCAAAGTTAGATGTTTTGCCTGGACAGCCCCAAAAAAAGCATATTATAAATTAATCTACTAGATTTATATATCTACATATATACTGTTTTAATTGTTAAAATTACTCTCGATTGTTTCTTTTTTTCTTTTACCAATTTCGTTAACTATTAAAAATATAGTGTCCACGGATAATGTGTAAATATAGTTCAATTTAATCTCGCCTATGAACTAGTATTAAAATTTGCTTATTTTGTATTTTTGCAATAGCCTTCTTAGAAAAAAATTCAAAATTCAAAATATTTCTCCTTTCACACTTATATATACATATGTATACATTATATATTGTCATTGTGTATTTGATAATTTCTTTTTATTTCTTTGGTCAATAATTAGAAATTTCACAATGTAGTAATTTGAAATTTAAATTTTAAGGATAAGAGCAGCAATGCCATAATTTTTGTACAGCACTAACTTAAGTTTTACATTGAAGTAAAATCGATTCTTTAAGTATTACTTTTGACAAATCCTATATGATTTTTTTGCATATAAAAAAATTATTTTTTTATTTAATATTTTTTAAGTTTTTATTTTTTATTTTCTACTTTTCTATGCGCCAACTGCAAAGGCCTTGCCCTTGGTCGGTGGGGCCGCAAAGGCCCTGGGTGAGGCCATCACCAATTGCAAGAGAGGACCTTTGTGGTAGGTCACTTCATGCACAGTACAGGGCATCCCAACCTCATTGGCCTCGAGCAAGGTTGCAAAGGCCCTTGCTAGATAGGGGCGAGATTGATAGGGGATTTTTTGGCAAGATAAATTGTCGATGAAAATTAAGTGATTGAAATTTCACATTTGTGATATTTAAGTGAACGAAAAATTACAAAAATTATCCATGTAAGACGACCGATGCCCGCATCAAATTTTCTAATGAGGCAACTTTTCAATGGCACTTAAGTGATCAATTTTTCAAATTTGTGATACTTAAGTAAACAAAAAAAAATTATTATAAGTGCCATACAAAAATTATAGCACTCCTACTATTGATATCCCTAAATTTTCTTGCAAATATGTTGACCATAAAGATTGCTAACACAAGATTCTAATATAGAGATTGACTCCAAACCCGTTGCACTTATCAATTATGCTTGCTCACCTTCCATCCTTATTGGCTTGGGCAACACAATCACATGAGAAAGCCCGCTTCCAACTTTAGGGTGCATTTAGCTCAACATTGTCAAACGCCCTCTGGGGCTCCAAAATCTCTTGGGCAAATACAAATGGCGTTTGGAAAATTCTTTACAAAGCTTTGGGGAAATACAATTGTATTTCCAAAACCTGTAAAGGCCTTTGGTCCAAAGTAGGGTTAGAAGTACTTTGAAATGCCGTAGTTCTTGAATGCAAATACAGTTTTTTTTTTCTTCTAAATTTGCTCTTGCTCAACTTTCATGATTTCGAAAATGTCCCCACCTCATGCAACCCCACCGATAAGGGATTAGGCCGTCGGCGAGGGGCTAGGAAGGCTAGATCTAGTTGTCGGCCAGTGATGCTTTGGTCGCACGACCTTAGGCAAGGTTGCCCAACAACTACATGAAGCCACTAGCGATTGGTCAAGATTTGGTAGATTTGAGATCTTTTTTAAAAGCAAATAATTTGAGAGTTGTTTTTACTAAATGATATTTAAGTGAATATTGCTTCCCAACATGTTTTCATAATACACTCTGCCAAATATTATTTGCAATTTAGAAAACCCTTAAATCCAAAAGTCTTTACATTTTCCCAAGAATATTACTCCAAAACTGAACTAAACACACCCAATCTAGGTTTAGCACAAATATTCTATGTAATCTATGTTATAGGTAGATTTATTAAACTGATGGATCGGATCGAAAATGGTTCAATCTCATATAATACAAATTTTGTCATCCATATTCAAATTCCAACTCATATTAATAAAACACTTTCATATTCAACCCAATATAGGAAAAACTCATATCCTAACTAATGTAAGAGAAGAAAAAGTAAAGAGAGATTCATAAAATAAAGTTGAGTTGGATCTAAGTAAGTTATGGACTCATTAACCTCATATTATTTTGGGTTTTTATCATTTTAGACTAATTTATAATTCATTTACCGAATATAACTTTTCCATGCAACAACCCAGCCCATCGATTACAGGTTAAGAAATGGGTCTATAACATATTTTGACAGGTCTCGTTATGAATGGGCTTATGTAATGCCTCAGGCCCGATCTCCAGGCCCGGCATTTCCCCACTCGTATCACTTTCTACCCCGTTATGAGCACGGTTTTTCTGGACTTTAGTTTCCACTCTTTTTTGCAATTCCTCCGTGGTCGGATAATGCTTTTCCACAGAGAAAAACCACTCTCACCAGACGGTCAACTTGCAGAGCTACTACTACTACTGGCTCTGCATTTTCGGGAAAAGGGAAAAAAAACAAGAGAAAAGGGCTTTATCTTAGCAATAGCAGATCGACGAATTCCGACTCTGACCTGGCAACAAGGCGGAGATGCTCGACGTCGGGCCCATAGACGGCGGTCCTGTTGATGAGGCGGAGCTCGGCGGTCAACGTCGTTCCCGACGGGTCAACGGCCGCGGACCCGACGGTGTATCCGTACCCGATGACAACGGGCGTCCCCCCGCCTTCTCCGCCCGGCGCGCCGGCCTCAGACGGACGCGACAGTAGGCACAAGATCAGCGGGAAGAGGGAGAGGAGACGACGGCGGCGGCGGCGGCCATGGCGGTCTCTGTTTCCACCCATATCTTTTTGGTGGGGATCAGAAGGAGACCACGAAGAAGCTCATCACACATTTAGAGAGAGAAAGAGAGAGAGAGAGAGAGAGAGAGAGAGAGAGAGAATGTGGGGTGAGCGTGAGCTTCAGCTTCATTCGCCGGCCCACCACTGGCAAAATGCGAAGACGATAAGAAATGTAGTTTTCTTTGGGGCAAATTGGGGCACGGAAGACTGAAAATTTGCTCGTTTTGTCGGCCGCTGCTCACGTGCTTCTCACGTGCTTGTCAATTTCATTTCGATCACGTGCCTTTTTTTTTTTAATAAAAAAAATGTTCTATTTTTCCAACGTGCAGGAAAACTCGCGCCCGTGCTCGCTTACCGATGGAGGAGGACCTCGCGATATGGGGAGATCGTCTGGTCTCCGCGTATCGGTTGGTGCGATCAATGAGCGAAACCGACGAAAATGCCATTTTTATACATGGTCTTCAAAATGAGAGTTTTCGAATTTCGAATTTTGTTCTTAGTTAAAAAAGAAAATCGTTCTTAGTTTTTCTCTCTTTTTTTGGGGGTTAATTGCAATTGGCAGTTGGAATTTCGAGTTTTGTAATGTCTCGCATGACAAGCATATGATCATACGTTATGGTCATAGGTTATGAAATTTCTCGTGATGATGATTTCTACGAGATTCTTATTAGGAGTACAAATTACATGTTAAATGTGTTGTATTTTAAAAAAAAATGATTAAGTGACGGTTTGTAATATACTATAAGAATACTAATTTGTTTTAGATCACAACAAATCAAATAATAAATAATTATAAATTTTTGTGAAGTTCACATTTTTCAAGAAATTGTGACTTACAACAAGATGTTATTATAATAATAACTCAAAAATTGTTGTGCTAGCAAAACATTTTTTTAATATCTAGATTTAATTAAATAAATTGACTCCCAAATGGTCAACCACTAATTTCGTTTTTATTCTTCTTTGCAAATAAACTCTAGAGTTTTGAGAAAATTTATGAATTTCATCGCAAACACTATCATTTTAAAATGATGAAAAGATCAACCACTTCTTCTTCTTCTTCTTCTTCTTCTTCTTTTGTGAATAGCTTACGAAAAATCATGTGATGTATTCTACATAGTAAGTACGTAACATAGCATAGAAGAAGAAATCATTGAAAGCTATATATTTTTGGGGTAATAACACGAAAAACTCCAAATTAATATATCTATAACAAATTTATCATGAACTAATTTTTTTACTACAAAAATTCCCAAATTGGTAATATATGACAAATTTATCGCAAACTAATCTTTTTACTATCAAAAACCTCAAATTAGTATATTTGTAATAAATTTACCCTTTATTAGTTTATCTTAAATCAAATTGCTACCACAAAAAAAACTATAAAATTGTACACATGTGACGAATGAAGGATAATATCTCAAAGAGGTATATCCATCAATTATTATATGTCACCAACTTAACAATTTGACAGTAAAGTTTCACGAAAATTAACGGGAGGATAAATTTGTCACAAGTATATCAATTTGAGATTTTTGATGATTCAAAAATTAATTCGAGATAAATTTATCACAAGTATACTAATTCAAGATTCTTTGTGGTATTAACCATATACTTTCTTCCTTAAGATATAATAAGATGGGTCCCCACAATATTTGTGATTGTGATTCGTCCATTAAAATCATTTGATGGGTCGCTAGCAATCTTCATCAAATTTTTTTATTTTGTCTAACTTTATCTCAAGTTGAGTTGTGTAAAAAGCGAAGGGACGAATATTTTCTTAAAAAATGAATGATTCGAAAAATATTTTTTTTTAAATGACCACCTGTATAATAAATATTTTTATTATCAACAGTAATTTACGTCCAAATATTTTCATAAATGCCAAATATATTTTTCGTTCATTCATTTTTGTAAATCATGCAAACCGATCATATTTATTTCCAAATTATTTTGTCTTCACGAAATAAATGCACCCTAAAGATCGAATCTACCAACAAAGACAAGATTTCAACAATGAACCAAAAAACATCAACAATGGATAATCTTGCATTCTCATTCTTTACTGTATGTTTTTTTCCTCCTTTAAAAATTATGGTGACCTTTTTAATTTTCTTGCACCCGATTTATGCAAGCCCGGAGCTCGACTTTAGAGAACAAAGCTCGACCTAACTTTGATCTCTCTCATCCCCCACTTTCTTGCTCATTACAAGAATTACAGAGCACCCAATGGAGACGATTGAATCCTCTTGTCGGCCACTTGCCCCATCTTTGAAAAAAGATGAATTACAAGCATAAATGATACCCCAACTTCCCCTCACCCTAAAGAAAATTTAGTTTATTTCTTTCTTTAAAAGGAAGTAAAATTCCCTGCCCGCCTAAGAAAAAAGAGAAAAGAAAATTGATCAACTTCTATGTCTAAATACAAATCAAGAAAGGCTTAAAGCTACTCGGTTGCAGAGCAGTTCAGTTAATATAAATTAAGAAAAGGCATGGAAGATATTTACCTGAATCCATCGGTTGCAGAGCTCTTCGGTTGTGTCACCAGAGAAACCGCATATATCAGCTCCTACCATTGGAATTCCAAAGAGCCCAAAATTTAAAATTGCAGGAACTGAGTAAGCCAAGTCATCCCATGTGGCGGCATTGTCTCCAGTCCAGTGTGCAATGTGCTTGCCAGAGCTTAGAAAAGTCGATCTCGAGAGAATGAATGGCCTTTTACCAGTAACATTGACTAAGGCCTCGTCTGTTGCTCTGGCTTCCAAAAGTCCATAGAGGTTATGAGCATGTCGTAATAAGTATGTCGTCAACATATATCATCAAGTAAATAAATGACAAACCTTTTGTCCAAGTGAATAATGCATCACCATACGTGGATTGTCTAAAGCCAACTACTATGAGTGCAATGGTGAACTTTGCATGCCACTAGTGATAAGCCTATTTAAGAACATAGAGGAATTTGCGAAGGTGACATATCTTAGATTCCTCCTGGCTCCGTAAACCTAACGGAAGGTCCATATAGATTTCTTCATCCAAGTGACCATGAAGAAATGCATTACGTATATCCATTTGATGTAGTTGTCGGTCGTGGCATGCAGCAGTAGATAGAAAGGAATGAACTATGACTTCCTTTGCTACTGGGGAGAAGGTTGCATGGTAATCAAAGCCTTCTCATTTTTAGTGTGAAACTTTTGGCCACAAGATACACCTTATCGGGCCCCCATGCCTCCTCCACCTCCTTTGGTCCCATGATCAACTGAGTTGGCAATCTTCCTATGATCGATTTAGTTTGCAATCATAAACGGCCCCCTATGCCTCCATCGCCTCCTTTGGTCATTTTCATGGCATGCCTCCTTGACCTCCTCCGGTCGTTCTCGTGGTGATTCGAAACCCTATGTTCCCCAATCACACATGGAGGTATTCTTGAATCTATGCTTTATCTTACTTATCAAATTTGTAATGAAACTAGGCATACTATGCTACAATATCAACTATGATTTAACCATGCCTTCACTGCCATTGATATGTCAAACACCTTCTTAGCTCTCTCGATTGGTGAGACCTTTGATTCAACTTAATATCTTGACTGCGGAGTGTTGGCAAACCTGACCAATGATATTGGTAAAATCCTAAACCCTAGACCTTTTTAAAATTTGACAAAAGTCTCAATTGGTGATGGTTGTTTATTGCCTATTAAGCAAGTTGGTAAAGCTTTTTACAAACGGGCCATTGATCTTTATTTTTATCTCTCATTTATCATGTTCCTAATCTTACTTGCAATCTCCTCTCAATTACTCAACTTTATCGTAAAAATTATTGTGCCATTGATTTTATGTCTATGAATGAAATTGAATATTTACCAAAAATTTATTGATCACATTTAATAGATTAGAAGGTCAAAGATGATGATGGATTGCATTGAATAAATTAAAAGTTTAGGGATGCACATTAGGTCAAAATTCAAGAATCATTTGTATTATTTTCTCTCTTAATGAAACATAAGAAGAAATTCTATCCAGGGATTTTAAACAGTTCAAAAACTACACACTTGAACTAAAATGGGGAAAAAAAGGAGCCAGAGATGGAAAGGAAGTGGCTTGATACTTGCATGCTTTTACATATTGGAAACACACAAATTTATTGGAGAAATGTTTTTCTTTTTCTTTATTACATCGAGACGGTTTCTTCTGACAATGTTCTGTCATAAGATTGGTGAAGTTTCACTTCCAACTTGAATGGCTTCCCCAATGGAAGTGACAATCTTGAGACTTCGGTAATCCCAAACTCTCCACCATCACTCGATTTTCCCACTGTTTCACTGTTCTCTGTCCGGACGTTGCTGCTACATCATTGGATAACTCATGCCCTCTCAATCTCATCATTCTAGTTTCTTCTCTCAATCCTAGAATGGTCACCTTATCAATTACCCACTTCTCAATCATAGCAAAGATATAAAATCAAAGTGAATCACTAATTGATTCAGCTACAATCTAAATTTTAGATTGATTCAATCTTTGATGCACAAATCATATCTCTAACGCTCCCCCTCAAGCTAGTGGCTTATGTATGTCTAAAATGCCAAGCTTGCTCAGTAGATATGTGTGTTATCTTTGACACAAGGGTTTGATGAAAATATCTACAAGCTATTCTTAAATTCCAGTCCCCTTGTTGTAATTATCTTTTCTTGGATCTTGTCTCGAGTAAAGTGACAATTGACCTTTATATACTTCGTTCTTTCATGAACTATGGGATTAGCTACAAGCTTGAGCACTGCATTGTTATCACAAAATAGTATAGTTGGTCCTTTGACTTGCACCCCAATATCAAGGAGTAAGCCTTGCATCCATACTATCTCATAGATAGTTTTAGCCATATCTTGATACTCAGCCTTAGCTAATGACAATAACGCGGTTGTTTGCTTCTTCGTTTTGCACAAAAGTAAGGATTTCCCAAGCTTAATACATAAACCAATAATGGATCTACAAGTCATGGGACAAGTGGCATAGTCTATATCGCAATAGGCTGTCATTTCCATGTTACACTCTTGAGAAGGAAGTATTCCAAGCCCTCGACTTCTCTTTAGATATTTTACAACCTTTAGAGTTGCATTCATATGAGATTGCTTCGAGTTATGCATAAACTGACTCAGCATTTGTATTGCATAGCATATGTCTGGTCTTATCATGGTGAGATAAATGAGTTTTCCTGCAAGCCTCTGATAACTCAATGGATCTTTGAGCAGTGGATCATCTTTATTGGGTGACATTCCCATATCATAATCAAGCGTACTTAGCTTGATATTATGCTCGATAGGAATAATAGATGTCTTGTACCCTGATAGACCCGCTTCTAATATAATTTCTAAGATAAATTTCCATTGACTAAGTGATATTCTAGGTTTGATCTGGCAATCTCAATACTAATGAAATATTTAGAAGAACCTAAATCATTAATGTGAAAAGTAGCGTGAAGATATCTCTTGAATTTCTCAACAGCAAATTCATTGTGTCCCGTAATAAGTATGACGCACCTTTTGTCCAAGTGAATAATGCATAATCATGCTTGGACTGTCTGAAGCCAGCTGTTGTGAGTGCAATAGTGAACTTCACGTGCCACTAGCAAGAAGCCTATTTAAGACCATAGAAGAATTTGCAGAGGCGATATATCTTAGACTCCTCCTGGCTTCGTAAACCCGACGAAAGGTCCATATAGATTTCTTCATCCAAATGATCATGAAGAAATGTATTATGTATATCCATTTGATGTAGTTGCTAGTCATGGCATGCAGCAATAGACAAAAAGGAATGAACTATGACTTCCTTTGCTATTGGGTAGTAGGTTGCATGGTAATCAAAGCTTTCTCATTGTGTGAAACTTTTGGCCACGAGATGCACATTATCGGGCCCCCATGCCTCCTTCACCTCCTTTGGTCGCATGATCAACTGAGTTGGCAATCTTCCTATGATCAATTCAGTTTGCAATCATTATCGGCCCCCCATGCCTCCTTCACCTCCTTTGGTCATTTTTATGGCATGCCTCCTCGACCTCCTTTGGTCGTTCTCATGGTGATTCGAAGCCCTATGTTCCCCAATCACACATGGAGGTATTCTTGAATTTATGCTTCATCTTCCTTGTCAAATTTGTAATGAAACTAGGCACACTATGCTACAATGTCAACAACGATTTAACCATGCCTTCACTACCATTGATATGTCAAGCACCTTCTCAACCCTCTCGATTGGTGAGACCTTTGACTCAACTTAGGGACCGTTTGGTAACGCTTCTATTTTAGGAAACAATTTCTTTTCAGAAATAGTCTTTTTCTATTTCTATTTCCCGAAACAATTTCTCAATAAAAGAACATCTTTGGTAACTACATAAAATTTCTATCCTCAAAATGAAAAAAGAATAGGAATGTGTTTGATACAATTCACAAAATTTTTTGTAATGTAGAATTTTTTTTAAATTTTTTTCTTATTCTCCCTTACTGTCGCCAACCGCCGCTAATGTCGACCGTTGACCTTCGACTATCACCGACCGTTGCCACCCACCGCCCGCCACCACCGATCATCGCAGTTGACATTGCTGACGTTGGTTGCGGCGGTCTGTGGTGACAGGCAGCGTCGTTGGCGGTCAACAACTGTGGGGGTTGGTCGGTCAGCAGATGGCAACGGCATCGATTGTAGCGGTCAATGGCGGTGAGTGGCAGGCAACGTCGTTTGTGGTCATCTACAGTGGGTGTTGGTAGTGGGCAGTGACTACTAACGGTAGTTAGAGGTCGACAACAGTCAGTGTCAGCGGTGACGGTGGCAACGGCGATTGGTCGGCCAATCGATAGGCGGCGACATTGGCAGTCATCAACGATGGGCAACGGTGATGGCAATTGACAATGAGGGTGATCGGCTGGCGACGACGGCAATCAGTCAGTGGTAGGTGGCAGAAAGGGGTGGCAATCGGCAAATAAGAAGAAAAGTAAAAAAGAAAAGAGAAAATAACTTATTTCTAGAAATTATTCTTAAGAACAAGAGGCTACTTTTTTTTTCTACTTTTTATTTCTGTTCCAAATCTATTTCCTAGTCACTTTTCTATTATGGGAAATAAAAAAATTAATTGATATTACCAAACGGAAATCTATTCTTTTTTTATTCCGAGAAACAAAAGAACAAAAATTGGGAGAAATAAAAACGTTACCAAACAGGGCGTTAGTATCTTGACAACGGAGTGTTGGCACACATGACCAATGATATTGGTAAAAGCCTAAACCCTAGACCTTTTTAAAATTTGACAAAAGTCTCGATTGATGATGGTTGTTTATTGCCTATTAAGCAAGTTGGTAAAGTTTTTTACGAACGGGCCATCACTCTTTATTTTTATCTCTCATCTATCATGTTCCTAATCTTGCTTGCAATCTCCTCTCAATTACTCAACTTTATCGTAAAAATTCTTGTGCCATTAATTTTAATGGTTAGCCTATGAACGAAATTAAACAGTTACGACAAGTTTATTGATCAAATTTAACATATTAAAAGGTCAAAGACAATCATGGATTGCATTGAATAAATTAAATGTTTAGGAATGCACGTTAAGTCAAAATTCAAGAATCATTTATCTTATTTTCTCTCTTAGCGAAACATAAGAAGAAATTCCATCCAGGGAATTTTTAAACAATTCAAAAACTACACACTCGATCTAAAATGGGGAAAAAAGGAGCCAGAGATGGAAAGTAAGCGGCTTGACACTTGTGTGCTTTTACATTTGGGCAACACACAAACTTATTGGAGAAATGTTTTTGTTCTTTATTACATCGAGACGGTTTTTTCTAATAATATTCTGTCGTAAGATTGGCGCAGTTTCACTTCCAACTTGAATGGCTTCCCCAACGGAAGTGACAATCCTGGGACTTCGACAATCCCAAACTCTCCACCATCACTCGATTTTCCCATTGTTTTCACTGTTCTTTGTCCGGACGTTGCTTCTACATCATTGGATAACTCATGCCCTCTCAGTCTCGTCATTCTAGTTCCTTCTCTCAATCCTAAAATGGTCACCTTATCAATTACCCACTTCTCAATCAAAGCAAATTCCCCATTAACAACTTCTGATCTGACAACAACACCATTCCCTGTTTTCTCACAATAAAACTTCACCAAAGTCCACTTATTTCCTTCCCCTCCCATTTCAACATCCTCTCCATCGTCCAAGAACACTTGTCCTGAGCTATTCCCATTCTCATCAACCACAACTAACAGCTCGAATGGCGTTCTCCGAGCTGCTTCCGTAGTCATGGCCTCTCCTTGCATGGCCAATATATTACCTTCCCTTACATGCACATGAGGATGATCAGGCGGTGCATTGAGCATCACATTCATTCCTGAAGCTGTACTCACTGAATTTGAGTAATTGAAGAGATCGAACCAATTTCCACTAGGGATATAAGCATCCACTGTATTGGCACCAGATTGTAGTACGGGAGTCACCATCACACCCTTACCAATTAAGAACTGGGAATTGACATGGTAAGTCATCTTATCCTCAGGGAATGAGAAAAACAGGGGCCGGGCAATGGGTATCCCCTTTCTATATGCCTCATACATCAAGGTATACAAGTATGGGAGCAAGCGATAACGAAGCCCTAGCACCTTCCTGGCGGATGCAGCGACAGAATCCCAGAGATAGAGCTCTTGACGAATAGAGTTAATTTCAGAGTGATCTCTTGCAAAGGGATAAAAGGCCCCTAGCTGCATCGGTAAAGCTCTAAAATAAGTACTTAAAGGTGTATGACAAAAAAAACATGATTTACACCTCTATTCAGTCGCTACTTGACATATTCAACATAACATGAATTACAAGCATAAATGATACCCCAACTTCCCCTCACGTCACCCTAAAGAAAATTTATGTAGTTTATTTCTTTCTTTAAAAGGAAGTAAAATTCCCTGCCCGGCTAAGAAAAAAGAGAAAAGAAAATCGATCAACTTCTATGTCTAAATACAAATCAAGAAAGGCTTAAAGCTACCCGGTTGCAAAGCAGTTCAGTTAGTATAAATTAAGAAAAAGGCATGGAAGATATTTACCTGAATCCATCGGTTGCATAGCTCTTCGGTTGTGTTACCAGAGAAACCGCATATATCAGCTCCTACCATTGGAATTCCAAAGAGCCCAAAATTTAAAATTGCAGGAACTGAGTAAGCCAAGTCATCCCATGTGGCGGCATTGTCTCCAGTCCAGTGTGCAGTGTGCTTGCCAGAGCTTAGAAAAGTCGATCTCGAGAGAATGAATGGCCTTTTACCAGTAACATTGACTAAGGCCTTGTTTGTTGCTCTGGCTTCCAAAAGTCCATAGAGGTTATGAGCATCATAATCTGAAATATTACCAAAATGAAGTGACGTCGCAGGAATAGTTCTGTTATTGATTGGCCGATTAACTCCTGAATTGTTGATTTTGTAGGGAGGATTGTCAAGAGTGGAAGGAAGAGGAGGAGAAGTTATGAAGTTGGACAACTCGTTCATGTCGAGCCATAGGCCATCAAAAGGAAGAACATCGTGAAACCTCTTTATCTCACCACTCCAATAACTCTCACTAGATGGGTGAAGGAAGTCAGGGAAGTACACTGGCCCTGGCCAAACAACACCTAAATATGGCACTCCCTCACGCTTGATGAAGATGTCGGCTTGCATCCCCCTGATGTAGGTCCCATATGTCTCGTTCTCACTAATGCCTGTTAAAGATCACCCATTCAAAAGAAAAGGAAAGTATTATTAAGATGGCAATTTGCAAGAAATAAAAAGACCAAGTTTCGACCACAAGCATTTTGGCACCAGCATACCTGGATCAAGTATCAGGACATACTTTTGACCGTTCTCGTGAAGGCTGCTGACAAATTCTTTCGTCTTTTCCACCGGAAAATTGATAGGGTCAAGAGTGAAGTCCTTGTTTGCATCCATATAATTAATGTCGGTCCACATAACTTCCAGTGGAATATTAGCTTTTGCATAACCAGCTACCACGCCCTCTAAGTCTGAGACATTCTTGTAACCCCACCGGCATTGATGAAATCCTTGAAAGTAAATCAATAGAACTAACATTTCAAACTAGTCAAGTAACACATGCAGAAGAAGCCATCTACCGTGAATCAAACTTTACAACTGATCTACGCCTAGCAATATATACAGGTAAAGCGACCACATTTCTTGAACATCAGTGAGCACTGTGGTAGGATCAGCTGGGGGTCGGGAAACAGTGGTTTTCAATGGATAATAACACGCCTTTAAGATTTGTTCCCTATTGAGCATAACATGCAAAGTCTGACTAGTGTTATCCCCGTGAGAAAAAAAAAAACTCATGAAGCAAGTCAATGGCAATAAACTCTTCAATTCCATCTTCATTATGCTAGATACTACCAATATATAATCATGCTTGAAATCTCACAGTGATTGCAGAATAAGCTACAGAAGTCAATGAGCAATAGTGGAATCAAATTCATCAAAATGCAAGCAGCAACAATTGAAAGAAACTCATCAAAACTCATGAAACCGGCGTACCGAAGGACCAGTATGGCATTGGGGTCGGCCGGCCAATGAGCTCGGTGTACTGCTCCATGACCGCCTCCGGTGATGGCCCGGGGAAGAAATACAAATCCAACACCCCACCGATCACCTTGTAAGTGATCCTGTCGCCAGTGTACACCACGTCCATGCCATTACTGTTCAGCAACAGAACGCCGTGGCTCGTGCCCGCCCCAACTCCTCCGCCACGGCGGCCGCGGCCGCCCACGGACGACCTGACGTCCATGTAAAACGGATGCGACCCGTACAGGTTGAGATCGAGGTTCGCACTGCCGATGTCGGCGTTCCAGAGAGTAAGGGTTTGGTTGGGCTGGAGCCGGAGCGACGGCTTCGTGTGCTCTCCGATCCCGTAGAGGGAGGAGCGGCCGGGAGGGAGGGAGGAGGAGAGCTGGAGGTACTGGTCCTTGAAGACGAGGAAGGCCGAGGGGTCGGAGGTGGAGGTGTCGAAGAGGACGTCGCCGGAGGAGCGGCGGGAGACGGCGAAGGAGAAGGGGGTGGTGTTGCGGAGGACGAAGACGAGGTCGGAGGATGCGGCGGCGGAGAGGCGGCATTGGGAGCGGCAGAGCGGCGGCAGCGGCGGCGGCGGAGTTAGGGTTTGTTCGGGGAGAGCGCGGCGGGGAGGTGACGGAGGTCGGCGAGGGATGAGGTCGTCGGGGACTTCCCATCGGCGGTGGTCGGCGTCTGTGATTTGGACTCGAAGACGACCGCCCGCTTCGTAGCTGGAAGGAGACCGTGATGACGTAAGCCAAGGATAGATATCTTGCATGGACAGCCCAAAAAAGGCATATAATAATAAATTAATTTACAAGATTTACATATCTACATATATATATTGTTTTAATTGTTAAAATTACTCTCGATTGTTTCTTTTTTCTTTTATCAATATTGTTAACTATTATAAATATAGTGTCCATGGATAATGTGTAAATATGGTTCAATTTGATCTCGTCTAAGAACTAGTATTAAAATTAGCTTATTTTTTTTATTTTTGCAAAAACCTTCTTAGAAAAAAAAAATCAAATTTCAAAATATTTCTCCTTTCACACTTATATATGCATATACATGCTAGATATTGTCATTGTGTATTTAATAATTTCTTTTTGTTTTTTATGCTGACAATTAGAAATTTTGCAATGCAGTGATTTCATTAAATTTTTAAGATAAGAACAGCAAGAGTGCCATAATCATCGCTCGCGGTGGCCACGATGGTTTCGCGCTTTCTCCCCCACTAAGGGGGGAGGGGTTCGAAACCCCACGTCCCCACTGTGCGACTCACCCGCGGCTAGATATGTGGTGGTGGCCCAGTTTGCCCCGAGTTTACCCCCATTGGCTGTCGGCTGTTTGGGGGTTCTTGGGTCACCAAAAAAAAAAAAAAAAAAAAAGAGTGCCATAACTTTTGTACGGCACTCATCTAAGTACATAATTTTTTTTTTCTTTTTTAACTCATATAAGTGTCATAGTGGAGTAGAATCAGTCATTTAAGTGTGAATGCTATGCATTTAAAAAAATAAGTTTTTACTTTTTTCCTTTTTTTTTCCTATGTGCTGACCAAGAGGCCTTGCCTTTGGATGGTGAGGCCACAAGGGCCCTGGTGAGGCCATCGTCGGCTACAAGTGAGGGCCTTCATGGCAAGGTCTCTGCTCGCAATCGGCTGGGTTGTGAAGGCTCCCACCCAAATTTGGCTTGCTATCGGCAAGGTCTTGATGGCCTTGCCCAAGGCCATCCTAGCCTCATCAGCCTCAGGCGAGGTCACGAAGGCCCTCACTAGATTGGGGTGAGGCCAACAGTGGATTTTCTAGCGAGGTAAAATTACAAAAATTATCCACATCGATATCAACGATGCCATGAAGACAATTGATGCTCACATTAGATTTTTCGGCAAAGCAAATCTTTAATAGCACTTAAGTAATTGAAAAAAAAAAAGGTTAGTATGAATGCCATACGAAAATTATGGTACTTTTACTATTCTTATCCCCAAATTTTCTTGCAAATATGTTGACCATGAACATTGCTAACATAAGATTAAAGTTCTAATTTAGTGATTGACTCCAAACCGTTGAACTTATCAATTACGCCAGCCTACCTTCCATCCTTATCGGCTTGGGCCCTACAATCCCAAGAGAAAACCTGCTTCCAGCTTTAGAGTGTGTTTAGTTTGGCACTATCAATGCCCTTTTGGGGCTCCAAAGTCTATCAGGGTAAATGCAAATGCCATTTGAAAAACTTTTTGAAGAGCTTCGAGAGGAAATACTTTGGCTTAAAGTATGTTTGAAAGTACTTCGAAGTATCATATTTCTAGATTGCAAATACAATCTTTTTCTTCTAAATTTTCTCTCGCTCAACCTTCATGATTTTGAAAATGTCCTCACTTAATGCAACCTCATCGATAAGGGATCAGGCCATCAATGAGGGGCTAGCTATCGAACAATGATGCTTGGGTCACCAGCCGCTAGTGGTTGGCCAGCTGGAAATTTGGCTTGCTGAAAAATAATTTGAGAGTTTTTTTTTTTTTAATTTAAAAGGCAAAAGTCCTTTGTAATTTTTTATTAGATGATATTAAAATTGAAGTTGTTTCCCAATATGTTTTTAGAATACACTCCACCAAACACTATTTGCATTTCAGAAAACCCTTTAATCCAAAAGCTTTTACATTTTCCCAAAAACATCACTCCAAAATTGAACTGAATGCACCCAATCTAGGTCTAGCACGAATATATAATGTAGTTTATGTTATGGGTAGATTTATCAAATTGGTGGATTGGGTTAGGTATGAGTTGAGTCGACAATGATTCTACCACATGTAATGCAAATTTAATGATCTATATTTAAACCCGATTCATATTAGTAAAATACTTTTGTATTTAATCAAATATAGGAAACTCCTACCCAAACTAATGTAAGAGAAACGAGCGTAAGATTAAGTAAACGTGAGAGAAAGTAAAGAGAGATTCATAAGTAAGTTGTGGACTCGTTATCATATTATTTTGGACTTTACGATTTTAAACTCATTGAATCATAAGTAAGTTTAGAAATGAGTTAAGAAATGATCTATTACCCATTTTGACAGGTCTTAGTTATGAATGGGCTTATGTAATGCCCGGCATTTCCCCACTCCCGTCACTTCTACCCCGTTATAAGCACGGTTTTCCTCGACGTAAGTTTCTACTCTTTTTGCAAATCCTCCATGATCGCATGATGTTTTTCCAGAGCTGGCTCAGCAATTCGGGAAAAGGAAGGACCAAAAAAAAAAGAGAGAGAAAAGGACTTAATCTTAGCAATAGCAGATCGACAAATTCCGATGTTATATACACATGTATATTGCTCTGACCTGGCAACAAGGCGGAGATTCTCGACGTCCGGGCCGTAGACTGAGGTCCCGTTGATGAGGCGGAGCTCGGCAGTCAACGTGGTTCCCGACGGGTCAACGGCAGCGGACCCGACCGTGTACCCGTACCCAACGATGCCGGTCGTCCCCTCGCCTTCTCCATCCGACGGAGACGGCAGCAGGCACAAGATGATCAACGGGAAGGGCGAGAGGAGACGGCGGCGGCGGCGGCGGCGGCCATGGCGGTCTCCGTTGCTCCCCATATTCTTGGTGGGGATCAGAAGAAGAGCGCGAAGAAGCTCATGACATATTTAGAGAGAGAGAGAGAGAGAATGTGGGGTGAGCTTCAGCTTCATTCGCTGGCCCGCCACGGGGGGGAAAGCGAAGACGACAAGAAATATGGTTTTCTTTGGGGCAAACTGGGGAACGGAAGGCCAAGAATTCGCTTGTCTTGTCGACCGCTGCTCACGTGCTTCTCACGTGCTTGTCAATTTCATTTCTATCTTGTGCTTTTTTCTTTTCTTTAAATCGTTCTATTTTGTTGAACTTTATCTCAAGTTGAGTTGTGTAAAAAGCAAAGGGACGAATGAATGATTCGAAAAATCTTTTTTAAAAAATGACCATATGTATAAAAAAAATATTTTTATTATCAACATTTATGTCCAAATATTTTCATAAATGCTGAAGATATTTTTTGTTCATTCATTTTTGTAAATCATACAAACCGATCATATTTATTTTCAAATTATTTTGTCTTCACTAAATAAATGCACCCTAAAGATTCAATCTATTGATTAAGACAGGATTTCAACAATGAACGAAGAAAACATCAACAATGGATAATCTTGCATTCTCATTCTTTACTGTATTTTTTTCTTCCTCTTTTAAAAATTATGGTGACCCTTTTAATTTTCTTGCACCCGATTTAAGCAAGCCCGTAGCTCGACTTTAGAGAACAAAGCTCGACCTAACTTTGATGTCTCTCATCCCCCACTTTCTTGCTCATTACGAGAATTACAGAGCACTCAATCGAGAAATTGAATCCTCTTGTCGGCCACTTGCCCCATCTTTTAGTGCTCCTTCCACGCACGGAGTCAGAGTACGATCGTTGTGTCACCATGGTCACAAATAACCTTACCATTTCATTTGGGGATCAATAGTCACGCCTTCGCATTCAAGAAGAATGATTATGATAAGGACATTAGAACTGACAAAAGTTTCATACAATACGACACTTACTTAATGCAAAAAAATTTTGCCGGCTTACTTAAATGTGACACAAAGTGAAAAGAAGAATTTGGGAGTTTTCTTTGTATTCACCGATTGATTTTGTGTGTTGTCTTTACATGTATTTATGTTACAATGTGTAAACAATAAAAGGAAATAATACAAAGATATAAAATCAGAATAAATCACTAATTGATTCAGCTTATCAATCTAACTTTTAGATTGATTCAATGCATTTTTTATGCACAAATCATATATCCAACATTCCTCCTCAAGCTAGTGGCTTATATATGTCTAAGATGCCAAGCTAGCTTAGTAGATATATGTATTATCTTTGACACAAGGTTTTGACGAAAATATTTGCACATTGTTCTGAAGTTACAATCCGCCTTGTTGTAATTATCTTTTCTTGGATCTTGTCTCAAGTAAAGTAACAATCAACGTAACAATCAACTTCTATATACTTTGTTCTTTCATGAAGTATGGGATAAGCTACAAGCTTGAGTGTTGCATCATTATCACAAAACAGTATAGTTGGTTCTTTGACTTGCACCCCAACATTGAGAAGTAAGCCTCGCATCCATACTATCTCTTAGATAGTTTTAGCCATATCTCGATACTCAACCTTAGCTAATGACAATGACGTCGTTGTTTGCTTCTTCATTTTGCAAAAAAAGTAGGGATTTCCCAAGCTTAATACAAAACTCGGTAATGAATCTACGAGTCATGGGACAAGGAGCATAGTATGTATTGCAATAGGCTATCATTTTCATGTTACACTCTTGAGAAAGAAGTATTCCAAGTCTCGGACTTTTCTTCAAATATTTCACAACCTTTGGAGTTGCATCCATATGAGATTGCTTCGAGCTATGAATAAATTGACTCAGTGTTTGTACCGCATAAGATATGTTTGGTATTGTCATGGTGAGATAAATGAGTTTTCCTACGAGCCCCTAATAACTCGATGGATCTTTGAGCGGTGGATCATATTTATTGGGTGACATTCCCATATCATAATCAAGCGTAGTTAGCTTGATATTTTGCTCAATAGGAATAATAGCTGGCTTGTACTCTGATAGACCTACTTCTAATATAATTTCTAAGATAAATTTCCATGGACTAAGTGATATTATGGTTTGATTTGGCAATCTCAATACTAAGGAAATATTTAGGACAAACCAAATCCTTAATGTGAGAAGTAGCGCGAAGATATCTCTTAAATTTCTAAACAGCAGATTCATCTGATCCCGTAATAAGTATGTTG
The DNA here is from genome assembly GCA_014182515.1 of Eucalyptus microcorys. Classification (NCBI taxonomy): domain Eukaryota; kingdom Viridiplantae; phylum Streptophyta; class Magnoliopsida; order Myrtales; family Myrtaceae; genus Eucalyptus; species Eucalyptus microcorys. Next base: position 20,980,243 of record CM024566.1, on the reverse strand, counting down.
TCAACATATATCATCAAGTAGATAGATGATGTGCCTTTTGTCCAAGTGAATAATGCAAATCATGCTTGGACTATCTAAAGCCAGCTACTTTGAGTGCAATAGTGAACATTGCGTGCCACTAGTGAGAAGCCTATTTAAGACCATAGAGGAATTTGCAAAGACGACATATCTTAGACTCCTCTTGGCTCTGTAAACCCGACGGAAGGTCCATATAGATTTCTTCATCCAAGTGACCATGAAAAAATGCATTATGTATATCCATTTGATGTAGTTGCCAGTCGCAACATGCATCAATAGACAAAAAGGAATGAACTATGCTTTGCTAGTGGGGAGAAGGTTGCATGGTAATCAAACCTTCTCATCATGTGAAACTTTTGGCCATGAGATTGAATACTTATCAAAAAGTTATTGATCACATTTAACAGATTAAAAGGTCAAAGACGATTATGGATTGCATTGAATAAATTAAAAGTTCATGGACACATATTAGATCAAAATTCAAGAATCACTTGTATTATTTTTTTTTTCTCTTAGCGAAACATGAGAAGAAATTTTATCCAGGGATTTTAAATAGTTCAGAAACTACACCCTCGAACTAAAATGGGGGAAAAAGGAGCTAGAGATGGAAAGGAAGTGGCTTGATACTTGCGTGCTTTTACATAATGGAAACACACAAATTTATTGGGGATATATATATATATATTTTATTACATCGAGACGGTTTCTTTTGATAATGTTCTGTCATAAGATTGGCGCAGTTTCACTTCCAACTTGAATGGCTTCCCCAACGGCAGTGACAATCCTGAGACTTCGACAATCCCAAACTCTCCACCGTCACTCGATTTTCCCATTGTTTTCACTGTTCTCTGTCCGGACGTTGCTTCTACATCATTGGATAACTCATGCCCTCTCCGTCTTGTCATTCTAGTTCCTTCTCTCAATCCTAAAATGGTCACCTTATCAATTACCCACTTCTCAATCAGAGCAAATTCCCCATTAACAACTTTTGACCTGACAACAACACCATTCCCTGTTCTCTCACAATAAAACTTCACCAGAGTCCACTTATTTCCTTCCCCTCCCATTTCAACGTCCTCTCCGTCGTCCAAGAACACTTGTCCCGAGCTATCCCCATTTCCATCAACCACAACTAACAGCTCAAATGGCGTTCTCCGAGCTGCTTTTGTAGTCATGGCCTCTCCTTGCATCGCCAGTATATTACCTTCCCTTACATGCACATGAGGATGATCAGGCGGCGCATGGAGCATTACATTCATTCCTGAAGCTGTACTCACCGAATTTGAGTAATTGAACAGATCAAACCAATTTCCACTCGGAAAATAAGCATCCATAGTTTGGGCACCTGATTTTAGTACAGGAGTCACCATCACACCCTTCCCAATTAAAAACTGGGAATTGATATTGTAAGTCATTGTATCCTCGGGGAATGAGAAAAATAGGGGCCGGGCAATGGGTATCCCCTTTCTATTTGCCTCATACATCAAGGTATACAAGTACGGGAGCAAGCGATAACGAAGCCCGAGCACCTTTCTAGCGGATGCAGCAACCGATTCCCAGAGATAGAGCTCTTGACGAATAGTATTATTATCAGAGTGGTCTCTTGCAAAGGGATAAAAGGCCCCAAGCTGCATCAGTAAAAGCTCTAAGATAAGTGGCGCTTAAATGTGTATTATAGGAAAACATGCTTTACACCCTTATTCAGTCGCTACTTGATATGCTACCTGCAGAAGATTGAGATATATCCAACGTAACATGGATTATAAATGCAAAAGATCCTAAGGAACATTTATATAGCTTATTTCTGTCTTCAAGAGGAGGTAGAATCCCCGCCCACCCCCCAAAAAAAAAAAAAAAAAAAATTTTAAAAAAAAAAAACAAAGAAAAGATCAACTCCTATATGGGAATATTAAACTCAGAAAAAGCTTATAGTGACTCGGTTGCAGAGCTCCAGTTAATATAGACTAAGAGAAGGCACAAAAGACATATACCTGAATCCATCTGTTGCAGAGCTCTTCGGTTGTGTTCTGAGAGAAACCGCATATATCAGCTCCTACCATTGGAATTCCAAAGAGCCCAAAATTTAAAATTGCAGGAATTGAGTAAGCCAGGTCATCCCATGTGGCGGCATTGTCTCCAGTCCAGTGTGCAGTGTGCTTGCCAGAGCTCACAAAAGTTGATCTTGCGAGAATGAATGGCCTTTTTCCAGTTGCATTGACTAAGGCCGTGTTTGTTGCTCTGGCTTCCAGGAGTCCGTAGAGGTTATGAGCATTGTAATCTGAAATATTACCAAAATGATATGACGTTGCAGGAGTAGTTTTGTTGTTGATGGGCCGATGAACTCCTGAATTGTTGATTTTGTAGGGAGGATTGTCAAGAGTGGAAGGAAGAGGCGGAGAAGTTATGAAGTTGGACACCTCATTCATGTCGATCCATAGGCCATCAAATGGAAGGACATCGTGAAACCTCTTTATCTCACCACCCCAATAACTCTCGCTAGATGGGTGAAGGAAGTCAGGGAAGTACACTGGCCCTGGCCAAACAACACCTAAATATGGCACTCCCTCACGTTTGATGAAGATGTCAGCTTGCATCCCCCTGATATAGGCTCCATATGTCTCATTCACACTAATGCCTGTCAAAGATCACCCAATCAAAGGGAAAGAAGTATTATGATGGCAACTTCAAAGATCACCCAATCAACCCAATCAAAGCGACCAAGTTTCAACCACAAGCATTTCCCTGCTGCCATACCTGGATCAAGTATCAGGACATATTTTTGACCATTCTTGTGAATGCTGCTGACGAATTCTTTCATCTTTTCTACTGGAAAATTGATAGGGTCAAGAGTGAAGTCCTTGTAAGCATCCATGTAATCAATGTCATTCCACATAACTTCCAGCGGAATATGAGCTTTTGCATAACCAGCTACCACGCGCTCTAGGTCTGCAACATTCTTGTAACCATACCGGCATTGATGAAATCCTAGAAAGTAAATCACAGATACGTTATCAGTAGAGCTACATTCCAAACCTGTTAAGTAAAAAGTGCAGAAGAAGTTATCTACCGCGAATCAAAGTCTATAACTGTTCTACATCTAGCCATATACCAGGAAAGCGAGGATGTTTCTTGAACATCAGTGAGTAATAGTGGTAGGATCAGCTGTGGGCTGGGAAGCAGTGGTTTTCAAAGGAAAATAACATGCAATGTCTCTGAGTATTGTTCCCTATTGAGCATAACATACACAATTTGTTGATTAATCAGTCAAATAGTGTCGACTAGTGCACCAGGAAAGCAACTACGTTTCTTGGACATCAGTGAGCATTGTGGTAGGATCAACTGGGGGTTGGGAAACATGCCTTTAAGATTTGTTCCCTATTGAGCATAACATGCACAATCTGACTAGTGTCATCGCCATGAGAGGAGGGCAATAAACTCAGAATCTTCAATTCCATTCTCTCTACATTATATGCTACCACCACGTAATTCTGCTCAAAATCTCGCATTTACTGCATAATAAGCTACAGAAGCTGAAGCACAATAGTGGAATAAAATTCATCAAATTGTCAGCATCAACGATCGAAAGCAACTCATGAAAACTAGCATACCAAAGGACCAGTATGGCATCGGGGTCGGCCGGCCAATGAGCTCGGTGTACTGCTCCATGACCGCCTCCGGCGATGGCCCGGGGAAGAAAAACAAATCCAACACCCCACCGATCACCTTGTAAGTGACCCTATCGCCAGTGTACACCACGTCCATGCCATTACTGTTCAGCAACAGAACGCCGTGGCTCGTGCCCGCCCCAACTCCTCCGCCGCCGCCGCCGCCGCCGCCAACGGACGACCTGACGTCCATGTAAAACGGATGAGACCCGTACAGGTTGAGATCGAGGTCCGCGCTGGCGATGTCGGCGTTCCAGAGAGTAAGGGTCTGGTTGGGCTGGAGCCGGAGCGACGGCTTCGTGTGCTCTCCGATCCCGTAGAGGGAGGAGCGGCCGGGAGGGAGGGAGGAGGAGAGCTGGAGGTACTGGTCCTTGAAGACAAGGAAGGCCGAGGGGTCGGAGGCGGAGGTGTCGAAGAGGACGTCGCCGGAGGAGCGGCGGGAGACGGCGAAGGAGAAGGGGGTGGTGTTGCGGAGGACGAAGACGAGGTCGGAGGATGCGGCGGCGGAGAGGCGGCATTGGGAGCGGCAGAGAGGCGGCGGCGGCGGAGCTAGGGTTTGTTCGGGGAGAGCGCGGTGGGGAGGGGAGGGAGATCGGCGAGGGATGAGGTCGCCGGGGACTTCCCATCGGCGGTGGTCGGCGTCTGTGATTCGGACTCGAAGACGACCGCCCGCTTCGAAGCTGGAAGGAGACCCATGATGACGTAAGCCAAAATTAGCTATTTTGCGTGTACAGCCCAAAAAAAAGCATATTGTAAATTAATCTACTAAATATAAATATCTACATATACACTGTCATATATATATATATATATATATTATTAAAATTACTATCGTTTGCTTCTTTTTTCTTCTACTAATATCCTTATACTTTAATAGGTAGATTAACGGTTCAATTTGATCTCACACATGAATCGATATCAAAATTTGGATATTTTCTTTTTTGCAACAACCTTCTTAAAAAAATTCGAATTTCATTCAATAATTTCTTTAAATCATTTGATTCATTAAAAAAAATTGCGATAAAGACATTTCGAGTGCTAATTTTTTATTTTTTTTATATGTCAGCCATAAAATTGAATCTATTGAAAGTACTTAACATTACTAAAATAAGAGTAAGATTTTCCTTGGGCAATTGAGTCCAAACCCGACTTGTTTATTTAAATCCTACACGTCTACAACCATTGTACTTGCTCAGCTTCCATACTTATTGGCTCGGGCAACATGCTTCCATGAAAAGGTCCGCCCCCACCCGTAACACTTCTATGTTATTTTATGTTCTGGATGGGCGTAAGTAACGCAATAGGCATGACCTTTGGGCCTGGCTTAGTCCCGACTTGCCCAATGGTCACTTCCTCTTTTTTCAATTTTGGTAAGAAATGAGGGCAAAGCCCTAAGTTTCATCATTACTCTATCAATAAAATTTGATCCTGTTTGAGCTCCCATCAATGGAGGAATTAAACTTGTTGGTAGCCTATTTAATGCTAGAGTTATATCATCACTCTCCTAATTATAAGCACACTTTCCTCCATGTTACATTTTTTTTTTTTAAATAAAAACAAACCCACCATGTGAGTTAAATTTCTCATGACTTAGATAATATATATTAAGATTTGGCACATAATCACTAAAAAATAGAGAATAAAAAAGAAAAAAAAAAAGAAATCGAGACATAGGTTTTTATCCTAATTCATCCATAAATTAAAAAGTTACGTTCAATAGAGGATTCAACCATAATTAGCACATCGCACATTTTGTTAAATTACTCATTTATAAGAGAAAAATATTATATATACTCGGTAGTTATTCATAGGCCAAAGCTGAAAAGCCCAAACCACCATATGAGTTAAATTTCTCATGACTTAGATAATATTTGTTAGGATTTGACACACAATCACAAGGAAATAGAGAAGAAAGAAGTCGAGACATCGGTTTTTTTATCCCAGTTCACCCTTAAATTTGAGTTACGTCCAATAGAAGATTCCGCTATAATTAGTACATCGTATCTTTATGTTACAATAGTCAATTATAAGATAAATAGATTATATATACCCAGTTGTTATTCATGGGTCCAAACCCAAATTACTGATAAAATATGGGTTCAAGCTATAAAAACCCCATTGGATAAATATATATATATATATATAAGAACCCTTTGGTGGCTTGAGACTCTAACAACCCTCCCCCCTCCTTTGACTAAGCAACTCCAAGAACCCAACCCCCATATCACCTTGTCGATGGAGAGTATAATCTAAACCCGAACGATATCATCTATAATACGTATAAATTTTCATATTGATTGATTTTATTTTTCAATCAACGATTTAATAAGGTCAATACCATGCAAAATATTAAATGGTAACAAATTTATCATTCATTAGCTCATATTAAATAACTTCTATTAAATTATATAAATACCACAAAAAATCATAAATTGATAAACTTGCAAAAAATAGAGAATAAAACTCCAAACTAGTACCCATCAATTATGATGTGTCATCCAACTCAAAAATTTGACTGAAAAATTTAATGAAAATTATCGAGAGATTAATTTATTACATGTGTGCCAATTTGGGATTTAATTCGAAATAAAATTGTTACAGGTTACCAATTTGGAATTTTTCGTAGTATCAATTCTAAAAATAAATCCACCATGTGAGCTAAATTTCCCACGACTTAGGTAATATCATCTGACACGTATAAATTTTCATATTGACTGATTTTATTTTCACTTGACGATCTAATCATAAGGCTCAGAAAAACTATGATTAATTATTTTCACCAACTGGAAATTGATAATGCTTACAGACGTAACCCCCCCTTAAAAAAAAGAGAAGAAAGAAAAGGATAATGCTTCTAAACAAAAGCGCCATTCACCAAACGGTCAACTATTCTCTGACCTGGCAACGAGGCGGAGATTCTCGATGTCCGGCCCGTAGACGGAGGTCCTGTTGATGAGGTGGAGCTCGGCGGTCAACGTCGCTCCCGACGGGTCAATGGCTGCTGACCGGACCGTGTATCCGTACCCGACGACGCCGGGCATCCCCCCGCCTCCTCCGTCCGACGCGCCGACCTCAGGCAGACGCGACAGCAGGTACAAGATGATCAACGGGAAGAGAAGGAGGAGGAGACGGCGGCGGCGGCCATGGCGGTCTCCGTTCCCACCCATGTTTTTGGTGGGTATCAGAGGAAGAGCGCGAAGAAGCTCATGACATATCTAGAGAGAGAGAGAGAGAGAGAGAGATGAACTTAAGCTTCTTTCGCCCATCCCAGCGGAGTCAACAAGGACTTATCCTCCATTCGCAACCAGCAAACAGATCTCGGGAAGGTGATAAGCGAAGACGACGAGAGAAAATATTAGTTTTCTCCTCTAAAGTGGGGCCCCTCAATATTTCGAGAAGAAAAAGACAAAAATTCATTTTCGGGCGTGCTCCTCACGTGCTCCTCACGTGCCGCTCGTTTTCGTTTCCTTGCGTGTCCTTGGTTTTGGTTACCCTGCTGAGGGATTTTCTACGTAGCATGGACACTCTTCGAAAGCTTTTGTATTGTGTCCGACACGTTTCGACATGTTCCGACATGCGGTCAACGAGTGTCGAAAAATTCGACACGTGGTCAACTCTCTCCGACACACTCCGACACGCAAGTCCAGAATTTCGACACGAGATTCCGACACGCACGGGATCAATTTTAAAAATTTATAATACTTGATGGGTCAAAATATAAATATACACAAAAGAAGTAATAAAAGAAGTAATAAAATTGTTATAAATATACACGCACGGGGTCAAATTTTTTTTTTTTTTTCAGTTTTGTTTTTTTAGAATAGTTTTAGTTTTTTTAAAAGTCTTTTACTATGAAAGAAGTAATAAAAAAATGCTATATATGATAAATAAATAAATTTAAAAATATCATTTCAAAGTTTTCCTTTAAACAATGTTTTTTTCCTCTAAGTTTTATGTATTATTGTAACAAATTAAAATAATAAATGATATTATTTAATATTTTTCGTGTAAATTAATTTTAGGCTATTATTATTATTATTATTATTATTATTATTATTATTTAATGTATATATATATATATATATAAAATATATCTAATATATAACGTATTGGAACGTGTCGAAATTATCTATTTTTAAGAAATGACGTGTCGGCGTGTCGTATCGTGTTGTGTCGTGTGTCGCCTGTCCGTGTCGGTGCTACATAGGGGATTTCTTGCGGCGCGTGGGCAGGCCTCCACATATCGCGTCAGGCTTGAGCGAAGTAATGAGTGAATCGAGTTGGATCGATCCAAATAGACTTATTTAACTCATTTAGATTCATTTTTATGCAATATGACCCAATCCATGTTGATAAAATGCTTCTATATTTAGCTTAATCTATAAAAAATTATAGATGAAAGTGCGAAGCGAATGATCATGAGATCTAATAAATGTGATAAAGAATACAAAGAGAGTCCTAGAAGTGGGTTGGGTTTAAATAAGTTTGTAAACTTATTTGTAATCCATTTCAATAGTCATATTATATTTAGATCAATTTATAATTCATTTATTTAATATAACTAGCCCATTTTATGGCTCATTTAACACGGGTTGATAACCCATCTTGATGGTTATAGAGCGAAATTGATGTCATCCTCGTTTAATTATGATTTACGAATTCTTGATTCGCATGGAATCATACATGATCATTCGTACATTACGAAGTTTCCTATAAAGACTAATTTCAGCAAAATTCTTACCAAGGGTATGGGTTCACCTGTCGAAACTATAAAATATGGGAGCCTCGTCGGCCGACCGATCATTGTCGATCAACCGTGTCGACTACCAAATAATGAAAATCGGAGAGGGCGATGAAACGATGGTCAGCCCTAGATTGAAGGTTAGGTTCGGCGTGCTGCGTACTTACCTCCTCTTCCATTCGCATTTGAAAAATGTGAAAGTGTCCATCAGCATTCACTGGGAAGAAGCTTGTCTCTATTCTTCACGTAATCAAGTGCATCATCAATCCACTCGATATTGAGTTTATCGCCAATTTTGATTTATTTAGATTTTTATCCGTTTGGTTCGCTGAAAATGATTAGTTAACCGAAAACACTTTTTTAGGTCAATGAAAATATTCATGCATGAAATTAGAAAAATGAATTCCTAAATCTTAAGAGGTGAAAACATTTTCCAAAATTGAGCAATTACTTTTTTTTTCCCCTCCAAAAACATTTGGAAAATGTTAGCATAAGAAAATTGAAAATTATAAACTCTCTAAAATTTCGAGATATATATGTTTTGGATTTCAGGGCAAGTACTATAATTCTTTCTCGGACGATGAAAGGTTGATGACGCATTATTTTTTAATAGCTTATGGAACGTCGCGGGATGTATTCCACGTAGAAAGTACATAGTAGCGTTAGAAGAAGAAATCATGTGGAAGTCTGTAATACTCTTTTCTCTCTTGAGATCTAACGTGATGAGTCTCGAAAGCAAAAAAACAACACACACTCTCAATGCCCAAGGATTGAATTCGGCAATGAAGAAATCATGAATATTGGATAGTCTTGCATTCTCATTGATTTTTACTGCATTTGTTCCTCGTTTGAAGAATTAGGGAGATCCTGGATTTTATTGCGCCAAATTTAAATGTGCGAACAAAGATGGACCACATACAATATCTTTCAACTAGGGGTACTAAGTGCGAACAAAACTGTGTTGTTCTGAGGCCAGAATGGAGAAGAAACGGCAAACAGGGGGAAAAAAGAGAGAAGAAAGGAAAGAGAAGTTGCCGAGAGTGATGGGGGAGAGAATGGGAACAAACAAGGAAGAGAGAAATAGAGACGAAGCAAATCGTGAGAAAGAGAAATATCTCGTGGAATTGGCGACGCTCCTAACTAAGTCATTGGATTCGATTCTTTTTTTCACAGAGGTAAAATGGTCTCTATTAGAATATTTAAATAATAAACCACGCCTTTATCTATCAACTTAAGCTTTTAGAATAGTTAGCAGTGGTCTCACAAAATCTCACACAGAGCTAAGAGGTCCTGAGTTCGAATCTTCCAGGCCCCTATTTGTCTCCCCAATTAAATTTCCACGCTTAGCACTAGGCAAAAGGACCACCTGACTAAGCATGAGGGGGAGTGTTAGAATATTTAAATAATAAACCACGCATTCATCTATCAACTTAAGTTTTTAAGTTTTAGATGGTTGACAAATGGTCCCCACAAAATCTCACAGTCTCCCAGTATTTCATCGAGCTCCTAGTAAACGTGTTAACAGCGACTCTAAAGTGATTAGGAAGGAATGAATTGGAAAAAAAAAAAAATTCGAATTACGATCATAATGGTTTGGGAGAGTCTTTTCTACGTGTACGTGCCATCTTATCAAAGAATACTTTGCACCCACCTAGCATTCTAGTTTACCCTTCGAGATTCATTTCAAGAGAGTTGGGATAGGATAGTTGTAGATGAGTCACCCATGTTCCATGAGATCACAAGTTTGATTCACATGGTGAGTAAAATTCTAATGACTTATGCCTTGTTGCCTAATTACAACATACTGAGTGACTTCTTGATTGCTAGAATCTTGGTAAAACTATCGTGCTGAATTCACTAATCTCGGACTTTTGGGTTGCAAGTGATGTAGGATAATGATGACTTAAACCGAACGTTTACTAATGCGTGCAAGACCTTTGTGGTAACGTCCAAAAGAAATCAGTAGAGCTGACCTTCTCTTCTCACCTTTTTGGCCGGGTCCACTCTACTAGAATTTTGTGCTCGAGCGTGTACCGCCGACAATGTGCCAATCGTGTCATCGCACCATATGGCATATCCTATTTGTCTAACTATTTGTTGTTTTTTCGTATGAATACAATACCATATGGTCTTTTTAATTTGTTTACCCAATTTAAATGGAAAGGCAAGCAGCAATTGCTGACAAATGGGCGTCATTCTCTTTTCGTTATCTCTCTCTTTATTCATTTTGGTCACTCTTCTTGCCCATGTCTAAGGAGCAAATATCGAGTGCACTCGAATAACGCAAGTCCATCTAACATTTACCATCAGATTGACGTATTTCATAGGGGGATCACCTCACCTAACATCGCGTATGGGTCAAACTCTCACGAACCGGATGTAATTAAGATTATTTCCTGATTTAAGATAGGTTGGGATAGTTAAATTTATAATGGGCGTGCCTCATCATTTTGGATGGGATTGTTGACTAAAGTAAGCTCTTCATAAAGGCCTTGAGATACCCAATGAGGCCACGAAGGCCTGGACAGAAAGTGGTGGAAAGAGACCGTTGGCACTTAAGTTCCGTTGATTTTGCGAAAAATAAATAATTTAAAAAATATTTTTTTAAAATGATCATTTGTGTTGTTTGAAATAATTATTTAATGAAAATTATTTTCATTATCAATAATAATTTATGTCTAAATATTTTCATGAAAAATAAATATATTTTTCTTGGATTCATCTTGTAAGTTATACAAATCTTCATTTAAAAAAATATATATATTTTCCGAGTCATTAATTTTTCGTGAACCTTAAATTTTTGTCATCCCAAATTCTTTTCTCACATTCTATATTCCATATCATTGGAATTCGATCCCTAGGGAGGAATTCATATGCAATAATCTTTCATTGCTATGTCTTGTTGACCGAAATTGCATTAAACCATGATTTTCCGGCCACTTTAGGCCATTTTCAGTGAGTCTCGATCAGAAACTAGAGGGAAAATGACGGTGAAGATCAGCAGATATTGAGGAAGTGATGGAACGCGAGCGTGAGAATACTCAAGAGAGCAGAGAGAACAGAGCTTTTTTGGAAAGAATTCGGACACAGAGAGAGAGAGAGAGAGAGGAAAAGAAATTGTAACAAAAGAGAGACGAAAATCTCAAGAAAGTTCGACGAATTGGCAGGGGCGCTCGTCGTCGATTTGGCGATATGCAAACGTCTTCCCGGTCTCGACGTGGTCCTCTTCGGGTTTCGCAAGTCACCCGCATCCGCCATCCCCGTTAGAGAGGCAGATTAATCTTCACGTAGTTGAAGCTCTGAAGCTGCAGAAAATGGCGGACATCCCAGATGACATAGCCGACGGACATTCGACTGCGAGTGCCGGCGAAATTGCTGGTTCGGTTACGGTGCGTGCCGAAGAAATTCTGGAACACCTGGCTTACCGGGCCCTCTCCTTCGTCATGTCCTACTGAAACCAACGGAACATGCTGTGTTAAGAGCAGTCGTCTGTTCTTGTCCGTTCAGTTTTACTTAAAGTGGTGCAAAAGAACTGAAAACTGCCCGGATCACTTGAAACCGGACCGGAACCTGCAGTTCCCATGGGGGCTGATCCGATTCTCGGTTCTAGTCGTAGAACTGCCCACCTGCCTACCCACCCAGACCGGACTGGTATATATATTTAAAAAACAGAAATTTTATCTTAATTACTTAATTATTTAATAATTTTTCCACCAAATATATATGTACATATATGTATATTTGTAATTATTGGAAATTATTGACTAATGTAATGGGATTAACCCCTACATTTTTTTCATTCTAATAATCAATTTACTTGTTTTTTCAACCAAAATAAAATAAATAAATGTAGAGGAAGGAGAGAATTGATTAGAGATGTTCAAAGGAGCCAATAGCTCCTTTTAAGAGTATAATTAGATCTCTCCTTAACCATTCCCATTATTAAATTAGGTTGACAATGAAAAAAGATGAATTAAGTGATCAATGTTTTAACTTTTATGGAGGTAAGGACTTTTAACGTGGAGTCCAATTTATTCGCATGTTTTCAGTGTCGAGAAACTTTAGGAAGACCATACCTTGACCTTCAAAGAAATTAAGTTTTTAGCTAATGGGTATTATCTATTCATTCTGCTTTATTGTTTTTAATCCTTAATCAAATTCAATGGCTCGTAATTTAACCCAAATATAAGGCCGAAAAAATTTTGTAGAAATTGGGGACTAGTTCCATGGACCCACCAGGAACCAAATTGAACCGGTGGTTCGGTTCCTAGGTGGAACCATAGAATCAAAGGGCAGATCTTGGTTCCAATTTTTCAAAATCGGTTCTTAGTGGACAGTTCCCGGTTCCAAGGCAGGAACCGCCCACTCGGACCATGCTCACCCCCTAGTTTACTGTATTTCCTTCATGAAGTGCTTGTAGATCCCCTTTTGCCTCATCGTTTAAGCTGTACGAGAGGTGCACAGGACACAGCCAATGAGACTTACTTGGTAAAACCAGCGGCACAAGTTCCTGTCATGAGATCGAACCATGGGCGGGGAGCATTCGCTGCAGTCGAGGTTGATTTCTTCATCGCAGCGAAGCTCCGAGCTTGGAACTTCCGTTTCTTACGACATTCCTAGCTATAGGAATTCATCCGTTTTAGCATCCCGCAGAGCCACATAGTCACTCATATGGATTGCAGGAGATTTTAGCGTTGAAATAACATGAAACCTGGACGATCTATCACCACCTCTGACGGAAAGAATGAAGATGGTCATAAAAGAGAAGATCTCCGAAACTAAATGTTAGACATATGCAAATACAAAGATTGAAAATGAAAATTCGAATCATGACTCGATGTTCGGGTTCAGGTAGGATTGTACCTCGGTGGGCTTTGCATCTTCATTTGTTTCATGCTTATATATATTCATTCGTATGTGCTCGGATATAACATGGAGAGATTGAATAGACATTGGTTTTAAAATGCTATTTTCCCGTGAGGAATTTAGACTTTTTCATTTCCTCATTACATATATATATCAGCATTTAGTTTTAGGCTTTTTATGTTTAGGTAATGTCATTTTATAAAATAAAAAAAAAAAAAAAATGCCATTCATTTACATCGAAACCTTTCTTGCATTTCATAGTAGTTTAGTCTAGCTTTTTTGTTTCTCCAGTTTTTCTTAACTAGAAATGAGGTGAGATGTGAATTGTGAAGTGATGTTCAAACATCTATTGTTTTCACTAATACATGATCTTAATATATTTTACTACGTTTTGATTGAATATTTCCTCTTTTGCAGATATTCATTTTTTGTTTTTGTTTTTGCATTGTCATTCAATTCTGTAGATTGGCACATATTTAAAATATCACGGGGCTTATTTCACGAACACGAAAAACTTGAGGGGCAAAATATAATTTGCTTGGAATAGGATGAACGCATATAATCATAAATAACACGCTGTAAATCACGGCAAAATTCTTACTAAAGGTACACGTTCACCAGTTTAACATATTGTATTTTTTCTAAACCAAAATTTAATTAGAAAATGATTACAGAATGATCAATGACTAATTTACTTTTTCATTTCGTTACGAATAAAATCTGGACTTTCGAGATTTTATTTCATGGCAAGCACAATTTTTTGTCAAACGATGACTCCCACGCTAGGAGGAAATTTGATTCGTCTATTGCAATCATTAGGTGAAAAAATGCGATTGGCCATGTCACTAAAATGTAATCTTACTGTCACGCTAGGAGGAAATTTGACAGTAATCTTACTGTCACGCTAGGTGAAAAAATGCGATTGGCCACGCTAGGAGGAAATTTGACAGTAATCTTACTGTCAAGTAGGCTTGTATAAAATGTAAAGGGAGGAACCTTCTCGAGAAATATATACTAGTACTTTTACATACATCCCTTGATTAAACAACTGCCGAGCCAGTTTGTCGGGCGATATATGGGTCTCCTATATTTCATGAGATCACGAGTTCAATTCACTTTGTGAGTAAATGTTTGGACATTTTAGAATATTTAAATAATAAATTACGCATTCATTTAACAGCTTAAGCTTTTTAAACAGTTGATTGTGGTTCCATCAAATTCTTACATGGTATTAGAGCTGGAGATCTTGAGTTTAAATCTTTCTAGGCCCTATTTGTCTCCAAAATTAAATTTTGATGCTTAGTTTTAGGCAAAAGACTAGACTAAACATGAGGATGAATATTAAAATATTTTAAAAAATAAACCACACATTCATATAACAATTTATGCTTTTAGAACAATTGATTGTGATCCCATCAAATTCTCACAGGTGACTCGTATCATGTTGTCTAGTTGCAACATATTGAAATATATCTTAATTGTTGGCATTTCGATTCGATTATCGTGATGGATTTCCCATCATCGGACTTTCAAGTTTGTGGTGGTACAGAGTAGTTGTGATTTAAATTGAATATTTTGTAGGATGTGTAAGACCTTTATAGTAACTTTAGATGGGAACATTAGATCTAGTCATCCATTTTACCTTTTTTAGTGTATTAAACAAACCGACCTTGAATTATGTGGGCCATGTACGAGAATATTGCGCCATTGCACCATATGGCATGTCCAATTTGTCTAATTATTTGTTGTTTGTTGCATGAATAAAAAACCATATGATGCTTGATTTGTTTACCCAATTTAAATGGAACGACAAGCAGCAATTGCTGACAAATGCGCGTCACTCTCTTGGAGTTATCTTTGTCTTTATTCATTTTTGTCACATTCTGACCCTGAACAAGAAGTATTAAGTGCATTCGAATGATATAAGTCCAGCTCACATCCATCATTAGATTTGATGTAAGGCCCACCTCATTTACCAGTCTCAGCGGACGATGACAATATGGAGGGAGGTAACGGTCACCAATCAGATGGGGAACCAGTCACAAGTGCTCCTCAATCATCATCAAGTTTAGAAAATTAAACCAAGGGGAGAGTCCTTGGGCGAAATACGCAATGCCCTACTGGTCGTCGCTACGCTCATTGTGAGCGTGACATACCAATCCGTGCTTCAGCCTCCAAAAATCGTAGAAGTTGTCAATGACAAAAATTCCAAGGAAGTTGAGCGGAACAACTATAACTATAACGTGACCAAAATTACTCTAAGTTATGGCACTCCTCCAAGTAATGTCGAGCTCGTGGTGTACAGCCTCTTCCTGTGTAGCAACACATTTGGGTTCTTTCTGTCAGTCTAGATGATCATTTGCCACACCAAAGATCTCCCCGTCAAGCTACCGCTTATGCTATCCCTCATCGCAATGGTTGTAACTTACTTTACCTTCACGACCTCCCTGCTATTAACTTCAAACTCGCCTGCGGGGTCCCTGACGTTGCTTGTATCAAAGGACAAGGACTTAGAGAAGAAGGACAAAAGTCGTGGTTGTAAATGATGATGGCATCTCTATTTTCTTGAGCTCTTTCTAAGACATGCAAGCCTTTAGCAGTATAGTATTGGAGCTTTCGACAAGGTCAGATGTTAGATTGATGTCCTTGATTCTCTGCAATTGATTGTGTGATGTCTACAAGTGATCCACTGTATCGGATCTCCTTAATAAATTGTGTTGTGAGTTTATATCATGTTTTGTAACTTCATGGATAGTGGTTGAGATTTTGAGATGTGGTTGATACGGTCTCCCCCGGCGCATGCGACGCACGTGCCGTTTCGGTGCCAGCCAAGTGCGATGCACGTGCCGTTTTGATGCCAGGCGCGTGCGACGCACGCGCGTGGCATGCGCCAACTGACGTCATCAACGCATGCGCGTGGCCCGTGCTAGATCACGTCATTGTGACGTTAGCACGCACGAGGCACGTGCTCGGTTGGTCCGTACGACCTGACCCAACCCAGTTGAGTTCGACCTATTTGATCATTGACAACCACACGAGAGGAGACCGAGCCTCACCTCGCCGTGTAGAACAACCGGTTTAAAGTGCTGGTTTGTTGGTGAAGCATCTGAAGTGGCACAAGAAGGAGCAATTGGTCAATTGGAATGACCACAAAGGCGACACTGTCTTGTATCTTGCTACCGCCAGCAAAAATTTCAAGGCAAGACTTGTGGTTCCCTTATTTTATCGCACTTTTCTTTGTGCATTATTTCAATGAGGGTGTTATTTTGGGTCCCTATCATATGCAAAAATCTTCTAAGCAAAGGAACTTATTTGATCATCATGGAAATATAGGATGTCTCGTCTATGTCAAAAACATTTATGCAGTATCTAAATGCCTGAAAATCAATGAGAGTAAAACAAAGATGGGAAAGAGTTGCAGGTGGCCGACTTCATGCTTCCTGGACATGCTTTGGAGTCTGAGGTCGTGGAGGTGAACGCCTCGAACGAGAGCGGCTTGACACCTCTAGATGTCTCAACTCCCTTGCCAAGGGGGAGCACGAGATAAAGAGATCAGAGAAATTCTCACACAAGCCGGAGCTGTGTGCAGAGGAGGACGATCAAACTCACCCGCTCGAACACCAGTTTCAGCGGACGATGACGATATGGAGGGAGGTAACGGTCACCAATCAGATGGGGAACCAGTCACAAATGCTCCTCAATCCTCATCAAGTTCAACATCTAGAAAATTAAACCAAGGGGAAGAGTCCTTGGGCAAAATACGCAACGCCCTGTTGGTCGTCGCTGCGCTCATTGTGAGCGCGACGTACCTATCCGTGCTTCAGCCTCCAAAAATCATAGAAGTTGTCAATGACAATAATTCCAAGGAAGTTGAGCAGAACAACTATAACTATAATGTGACTAGAATTACTCTAAGTTATGGCACTCCTCCAAGTAATGTCGAGCTCATGGTGTACAGCCTCTTCCCCGTGCGGCAACACATTCGGGTTCTTTCGTCGAGTCCGGATGATCATTTGCCTCACCAAAGATCTCCCCGTCAGGCTACCGCTTATGCTATCCCTCATCGCAATGGTTGTAACTTACTTTACCTTCACGACATCCCTGCTATTAACTTCTTACTCGCCTGCGGGGCCCCTGACTCTGCTTGTATCAGCTATTCTTCCACTGATACAGAGGCCATTGGCGGTAGTTATGAATTTTTTCTTGGTACGCCTTTTTCGATTGCACCTCCTAGGTGATATGTACAAGCTAGAGAAGAAGGACTTAGAGAATGAGGACTCAGAGGACGAGGACTCAGAGAAGAAGGACAAAAGTCGTGGTTGTAAATGATGATGGTATCTCTCTTTTCTTGAGCTCTTTCTAAGACATGCAAGCCTTTAGCAATTTAGTATTGGAGCTTTCAACAAGGTTCGATGTTAGATTGATGTCCTTGATTCTCTGCAGTTGATTGTGTGATGTCTCCAAGTGATCCGCTTTATCGGATCTCCTTACTAAATTGTGTTGTGAGTTTATATCACGTTTTGTAACTTCATGGATAGCGGTTGAGATTTTGAGTTGGGTTGATACGGTCTCCCCTGGGCGCGTGTGACACACGTGCCGTTTCAGTGCCTGCTGCACGCGACACGCGCACAGCACACGCTATCTAACCTCATCATGACGTCATCAATGCATGCGCGTGGCCCGTGCCAGATGACGTCATCATGATGTCAGCTGAGCACGCGCGCAGCACGTGTCGGGTCAGTCTGTCTGACCCGGTTGACTCTGACCCGTTTGATCGTTGACTTTTACCATTGACTTAGGCTGTTGACCGTTGACCTGTGTTGATCACCGTTGACCGGCGTTGACCGGCCCTAAAAAAAAAAAGGAAAATTTTGTATTTTCCAATTTGTTTGTTGTGGATTATAAGTTATCCCTTTTTGTTTTGCATTTGTTGCAGGAATTATGGAAAATTATGTATTTTCCGTTTTGTTCATTGTGGATTATAAGTAATCCTTTCTTGTTCTGCATTTGTTACTGGAACTATGATGCATTATGCACGCATGCCTGCATTTTCAAGAACAGACGAAGAAAATGCAAAACTTAAAGGGCTAATCATAGAGTTAGCTAATTATCGGTGGAATGACAGTGATGTAGTATCACACGTGGTTATGGTCAATCAGATGATACAAAAAATCATCTAGAATGGTTATTTTATGCCGGATTTTGATAAGGTGCCGGCCTAAATGAACACTCTTCCACCTGAATGGCAAGCTGTGTTAGATTGCCTATGGAAAGTCAACGTGGTCTATTATAGGAGGCTTGCAGTAGCTTTTGTAAGAGGGTACTATAGGATCGAATTAATCAAAACTTCAACCATTGGGTTGAGTGTCATATAGCACAGAGTGAATGTGCCTTGGAGGTGGCATGAGAGCTCTCCAAAGGTTTTTCCGTGGTAGACCAATGTGCCTTCGAGAATTCTTAGAGAATTTTACTAAGAGATTAGAAGAGACTTTCCCTATTTGTTTTTTAGATTAGTTTGAGATGTTTTAGCTATAAATATCTCTTTCTATGTTAATATTTTTCTTTTGAATATATTACTTAGTGTAATATATATGTTTAATTATTGAAAGTTCAATGTTATTTATTGTTGTAAATTAGTATGTTAATTTACAATTCGTTGTGGGAAGTTCAAGAAAGTTTTAGTGACTTTGCTGAACTTATTTTGCATAGAATATTCTATTAATAATAGTTTTGAGGTAACCAATTTTGATGCGGCTCTATAGGATTTTGTGATTAGTACCATTTTCACAAAGGCCTTCAATCGCCCCATGAGGTGATGATGTGAAAAAGTATTTGTGCATCTTGTTTTGGCGGTGAAGGTTTCTTCTTCCTAAGACAATAACGTTGAATTCAACGCGAGGATCGGGTCTGAGAGCGGGTAATTAGGGTCATGAAGCGGGTACTTTTCCCCAACATATTTGGGACTAATCTCGAAATTCGGCCTCCAACACCACAATGTTTTTAGCCAATTTAATGGTGGTTTACTATGTGAAAATACCTAAATCTTAGCATTTTCAGTCGACCCAACTTCTTTTTTTTTTTTAATCACTTTTTACAAATAAGATAATAATTTTATTTTAACGGGAAATTCAACTGCAGTTATTTGTGAGGTTAAATCTGAATTAAATAGGCCTCAGTGAGTGAATTTGTCTTGTTTTTATTCTCCACACTGACTAATTAATAGAAAAAAAAAATGGACATATCATTGTCAAAATGGATGAGGAAATTATATATATATAATGTTTGAAATCTATTGCAATTATGCCAATTCAGTCCTAAATATTTTAATTTGGTCAATTTGGTATTACATCTTTTGACAATTTATTAATTCAATCAATTTGGCCAAATTTAGCTAGAAATCGCTGAAGTGGACACTAATAATTCTACGTGATGCTACTGGTTTTAACGTCGACAATTTTTTATTTTATTTTATCTTTTTTTCCTTTTTATTTTTTGTTTCTTCATTGTGGCCAACAAGGCTTGCCCTTGCTGTTGCTAGGCAAGGTTGAGTCTCGTTGACCTTGTCTAACGACGGCGAGGGTTGCCGACGACAATGAAAGAACAAAATTAGAAAAGGAAAATTAAAAAAAAAATCATAAAATAATTAATATTTAATATATTATAAAAATTATCAATGTCAGCATTAGCGACGCCATATAGGACGACCGGCATCCGCGTCGACAATTTTTGGCCAAAATTGACTTGATAGACTAAAGTGGCAAAAGATATATGACTAATTTGATCAAATTAAAATGTTTAGGATTAAATTGATACAATTACGGTATGTTTCAAACTTTTTAGGTAATTTCCCTTGAAGTGGATTTAGGAGATCATTGATGTACAGAAATCGTTGGAATACAATGCCCATGCAACCTGCATTTTCCACGGCCTGAGCATAAAGGTGAGGATGATACACAGACACTATTTCTTAAGGAGCATTCAAATTGGATGGTCATAAATTGTTGTATATATTATCAATTATATGTCGCTATGAATTGCTTTCGTAGAATATTAAACCAATTATAGTTAAAAGATATAAGAAAGGAGATCAACACTCACGAATATTAAGGTTTAATGAACGAAGAACATACACGACATTCGATTCCGATAACACGACTGCTTCTTTTAAATATGTACAGATCTTCTTAGGATAACAGTACTTCCATCGATGCGGCCTTGGCCGTTACTTTAACGCGAAAATAACTCACGCACGTTACAAACCCTACGCCACTCTCCCTTCATAAGCAAAGATGAAGAAGAAAGAAGAAGAACAGCAACAGACATAGAAGCTCAAGCTGGAGGAGGAGGATAAACAAAGGGGAAGGGGGGCATTTGGAGAGGAGGGAATGGAAACTGGGGCCACGAAGGAACTTCAGGAATTGGTGGGATTTGAAAGGGAGGCGCAAACGGCAGTTGAGGGATCGGTGGGGGGAGTAAGTATGCCGGAATCGGGGGTGCGAACGGCCAATTCGGAAACGGAAGCAAATCCTTCCTCTCTCCCAGGCGCGAGCGATCGCCATGCACCTCATTGTTGTGATCATTCTTCACCATGTTCACTCGATCATCATCTCCGGCATTTCGAGCCGTGCCTTTTGTTGCGCCTAGCGGGCTCAGCTGCGGTGTCTGCAGCATGCGGCGGCTGGTGATGATGCTGCGAGTTGGGGCGATCAGAATCAGGAGGACCAGAAGACGACCGATTGGCGATGTCGCGGGAGCTAGACGAGCCATGAATAATGAGATTTGAGGAGAAGAGGGGTTTCGGGCTTTGCTTGTAATTTTGCAAGACAACTTTGGTGTGTTGTACATGGGATTTATAGAGGAATTGCTTGTGTTGAAGTTCGGACTGCTCTTGATGGTTGTGCCCGACATTGAATTCGCCTGATAAGGACCGATCATGTTCAGCAGCAGCCTTGACACATCGTTTTCGAATTCAAAGGGATTTTAAAGCAGTAACGAATGTAAAAATAGTTCATGATGAAAAAGTTCTCGGTGAGGAACTTAGTAAAGTCAAGTACACATGTTGGCTAGACAAAGTATAGTGATTGAAATGAGCATCTACGTGCTCTAGACGTATGATTGGCCTGGTCTCCTAGAAAGAGTCTAGACAATACTACTTGTTCTATTGTCCAAAAAGTCTTAAATTTATCATATAATGATGAGAAAATTATCAGAAAAGTCATAAACATTTTAATTATATCAATTGAGTTCTTAACATTTTTATTTTTTGCTAATTGAGTTTATCCGGTCAATTTTGGTTAGAAATATGAATAAATTTTTAATATTTTTGAAGTATTTTTATTAGTTTGTTATTTTTTAAATTCTTTTTTCTTCTTTTCTTTTCTTCCTTTTCTTTCCCCAACTATGGGCTGGCTGACCATTGCCAGTCAATAGGCAAGGGCGTCAACCCTCGCCTAGCCCAGCCGAGGTCCCCCAGCCCTCGCCAACTGGAGTTGAAAAATGTCTAGTGGGACTAGAGGTGGCCACCGGGAAGCTAGGCTAGGCACGGCCAGCCAGGCCCACGTGCCATGTCCAGGACTGGTTGGCCCGAGCCGGATTCTTCTTAGTATCGAAATATTAAGAACAATACAAAAAATTACAGAGGACAATTAATGAGCAGAACTCATTCAATTAAACATGCATTGAGTAAAAGTACATCTCCAAATAATTTGTAGAAAATATTACACGTATTAGTGCCGTAACAATGCTTAAACACAAATTACACCCATAAAAATGTCAAATAATATAATGTCATCAAATATCATGTCTCTCACCATGATTTGGATGATGAAGTGTTGTGGTTGTCATCTTGTTCATGTCAGGCACCATCGGCTGGAATCATTTCTTTGCATTAATCAATCATGCCCATAAATGGTCATTTCTTCATTTTTCACAGTCAAGTTCCACCTAGTGTTTTCCATGATCCATTGGCTAGCAATGAACATAGACTTGGATGGGATTGTAAATGCCAGTGAAATTAGTAAGTCACGATCCATGTTGAAAAGAATTGACAAAAGCTAAATTCTGCTTTTCCACCTTTTCGAAACGTCAGCGTTGTCTTTGACATCTCTTTCTATGCATCTGGAGTAGTTTACTCTTAAGTACATCTCCAACTGTTTGATAGATGAAGAAAAAGCTAGCAGAAGATTTCTGGGGGTCCTTATGAAGCAAAGAACATACAGAGTTCTGAGCCTGCTTGCGTTTTTGGAATTTATTGAACCGACTAGCATATGTGGTATATATATTATGAAGCCAATTCCTTACCGTCTCCAATATTTGCTCCAATTGGACCTCCTTCTCCGGCCCCAAATTTTCGTTATACGGAACAAGGAGGATTTTGAGCCCTCCAACTTGAACCTCAGATCCAAGACAACGGATTAAAACAAACAAAGAAACAGGCAAAGTGTCCTTGTAATATTTGAGGAATTTGGCTTTGATGGAAAATATTGCTTCATTGAAGAAGGAATTACCCTCTTTGTTCATCTATTCAACCAACATCACCTATAGAAATGATATGGCACATTGCTAACTAAATAATGGTTGAATGACAAATCATCTGTCGCATCATTAAAAGCCTGCAAGAATTCTTTAAAAATTTCATCAACCCTCCAATTTTATCGTGTCAACGGCGAGTAACCAACACTTTTGCTAGCAATGGTGGAATAGAGGGGTCAGCGCACTCATCTCCTTGCATTCCTTCTTCAGCAATTTTTATACATTGGATTCCACCTCATTTTTATGTCCGGAGGAATTTCTCAACTCGCCTTCTCTATATTATGCTTGGGACCTCCAACTCTTGATGCTTAAATAGGGTGGATCTAATGTATTGAAACCACAACGGTCAACCGTTGGGTGTTCAGTGATCATTGATAAGTGACTGTTTGAGACCCCAGCACAAATAGGAGTGATGGAGGACCACTCATGGCTAATGGGAAGATAAGAGAGAGTGAGAACTTGGTAGTAGTGTTAAATCAGTATTGCTTTGCATCGGGTCAAGCTATCAACTTGAATAAATCAGGGATCTTTTCTAGTAAGGGATGCCCGAAAAACTTGAGCAAGAACATGGCTTCAGTTTTGAGAGTAACGGTGATTGACAAAACAGGAAAGTACCTAGGAATCCCATTTGACTAGGGACAAACCAAAAAGCAAATGCTCGTGTGGATCTTAGTAAGAGTGAACATGAAGTTGGAGGGTTGGAAGGATAAACCGAGCTGGAAAGGAAACTTTGATTAAAACTATTGTGCAAGCGGCAAGCTCTACCTCAATATGCTATGTTAATCTTCAAAATTCCAATCTCCATATGTCAAATGATATAGCAAAGGATTGCATCCTTTTGGTGGAAGCAAAATAAGGTGAAATCAGGATTACATTAGAAGAAATGGGAAATTCTTAAGTCCAGAAAATATAGTGGGGGTATGGGCTTCTATGATCTTATATCTTTCAACAAAACAATGTTGGGCAAGCAGGCTTGGAGATTGGCACAAACACCTTTAGCTCTTTGGTGTCAATTATTTAAAGGAATTTATTTCCCTGACGGAAACTTTTGGAATGCAAGAAAGTGGTCACGCCCCTCTTGGGGATGGCTAAGCATGATTGTAGGCCGGGATGCTTTTAGCGAAGATATAAGATGGGCAGATGGAAATGGAAGAACGATTAAAATTCGAGGAAACAAGTGGCTAAATATGGGGATCATTGGAGGTCCCGCAAACATTGAAGACCCTCATAGAGTAGAGGACCTGATCATTGAAGAAACCAGAACATGGCAAGAGCAGAAGGTGCGATTTCTCTTTGAAAAAGGGTGGCCAGAGAGATCATGGCTATTCCTCTTAAAAGAAATCCAGAAGACGATCGACTAGTGTGGACAAGGAACAAAACAGGGGAATATACAGGGAAAAGTGCTTACAATAGGCTACGTCCACCAAGTCCACAAAAGAAAACAGAATCAGCCTCATCTTCTTTCCAACTACCCAGGTCATTTTGGACCGAGTTGCGGAACTTAAACATTCCACCCAAAATCAGAGTCTTTCGATGGAGTGCCTGTCAAAATGCAATTCCTATCGGAGACAATCTTTACAAAATAAGAATCTTACCTACTCCCATGTGTCATTTGTGCAACCAAGCACCAGAAACGCTGGAGCACGTCTATCTAATTTGCAAATGGACACCTGATATATGGGAGGATTCGTGGCTAAAGCTACAATTTTTAAGCCAACCCATTACTCGTTTAGCCAGATGGATTTTACAGTGCTTTGAATCAGATATGAACTTGGTGTGTAACGAGGAAATCGCTACAATGTTGTGGCTGATTTGGAAGGAGCGAAATGCCTTCATCTTCAAGGCCCGACGACCTATCCCGAGCAGAATTATTGACCTCGCTGTGACAGGGCATGCGAACTTCGTAAGATGGAACCCTAGGATGAAAGGAAAAAAGAAAAGGGAACTACGGACACCTGAGGCGTGGTGGGCACCGGCGAAGGGCACCCTCAAAATCAACGTAGATTGCCCAAAATTGAAGGATTCACCGGAATGCTCGATTGCTGCAGTAGTTCGTGATTGGAGGGGGCCCTGATCCATGGGTTTGCAAGATCAGTCTTTGCTGAGACAGTGCAAGCCACGGAAACCCTGGGTGTTCTTCAATGTCTTTAGTATGTGGATACAGAGCTTGACCGAACAGTACTTGGTGTTGGAAGTGTAGAAGTGGAAAGTGATTGTACTCCTCTAGTTGAATGTCTTCTTAACAAGGAGCAAGGCTCATGGGACATAAGGGCTTGGACTGAAGAATGCAAGACAATTTTGGCTCGACTCGGTTTTGTTCAAATTACCCTTTGTCCATGGGAGGCAAACAAGCTAGCGGATTGGGTGGCAAGGCATAACGGGAAAAAGAACTCCCCACCGATTGGCTGTCTCTCCACAATTTATGTTGGATGTTTTAATTTCTGATGTTAACGAACTTGTTTCAAGTTAATGAAGTTTCCATTTTTCGACCAAATTTTTTTTTTCTACAGACCTTTTTTTTTTTTTTTTTTTTTTGGCCACATTGGAGATAGGTAGTTCGATAATCCGAAGCCGTCTTGACAAGACGATGGGACCACTCATGGCTGACGAGCGTGTAGGTCTAGTACGATGGCAAGCAACGACGAGGGCAAGCAACGAGCTCCAATTTACAAAAAGAGCTTGTTGATCAAACTGATTCGACTCTAACCTCGGCACAAATTGTAATCGGTATTCAATGATTTCTGAATTTCTGAATCCATGGATATGCATTTGGTATATCCTGGAAGTGATTTTTTTTTTTTTTTTCCAATCTTAGCAGTTGATATTCTCCGAAATGTCTCATTCTTGTGTCTCGTCTGTAACCATGAGCTTGACCTCCTCGTTATGTCTTGCCAAAACAGAGTTCTAAACCAGCAGATAATGGAGCTCGTGCTGTGGGCGTGCGTAGTTTGGCTGAAGCCATTTTGCTGGCATATGAGAAGCCTAAGGCAGAGGGAAGATATATGTTCATCTTATACAATATATATAGTCAAGGTCTGGTGCATATGCTGAAGAGAATTATCAGATTACAACTAACCTAAAAGGTGAAGGACTTACCTGTGTTGACTTACAAAAATATGAAAGGAAATTGAAGCCAAATTACTTCTCTATTAGTTGGAGCCCTCCAACAATTATGTTAGAATGAAGCCAGTTACGATGCCACAACCTGCATCACGCATGTCCTGTGCAGATGATTTGGAGGTCACCCTACCCTTTCATCATCAAACCAACATCGAATTAGATTAGGCACCAATTTTCAAATACAGTTTCGTCATGGAGTCCTCCGAATCTGATGATTTATATTAATGAGATGCACACAAGATTCAATTTTGCATAAGTACACCTCTCTCTCTCTTCTTCTGATGCTTATAAAATACTAGTTTGAACACAAATGTTCTGGTGAATTAGTTAGCTTTATAGCACAAAATTGCAAATGTGCAACACAAACCCAAAATTAGCAACTAAGTTGAAATATTACAAAACTAACAGATCAAGATACCAGTAAAAGAATGATTCAACATAATATTACAAATATTTAATTCCCCGAGCTGCAGAGATGGTTTTAATGGAAGGATCCAAGCTCGAGCTTTTGCCTTGAATCAACATGGACATCTCAACCGGACAGCAAAGAGAATGTTATCCAACACCTATCAACTTGAGGAGAAACATTTTCATGAGGAGTTGCATTCCTCTCTCTCCCTCTCTCTCTCCAACTACACCATTCAAGCCAATTTCAATTACTTTTTAGCAAAGGACTTGCCTTTCAAATACATCACTTCCCAGTCGAACTCTGAATTCCAATCTCCGACAACAAGGTGATCTTGATCCAAGAGCTAAAGCTATAAGGCTAAAACTTGGCACATTTGGATAAAACCGCATCAAATTATGCCAAGTAAATCACTAGAAGAGAAATCACCATTAGAAGATCCTGTAAACACCACAAAATCCTCAGCTTCAGAGCAACGCCTAGTAGCATTGCATAAGCCAACCCTGGGTATCAACAGGCGCATCAAATCAAGTGGGTGGCCGATGCCACTCATTCCCCCTTACAACTGAACACACTCTTACATCTATGCCCAAACCAGAGAAATCACCAACTGAACACAGTCTTGACCCTATGACACACCCAAAGGATACCAATTGTCATGCCACAAGGAAATACAGTTGCCATTACCAATCAAATACTTTGTGTGAACTACCCATGGCTGTCGAGGTACGCATACTGAACCGACATGCTCGTCAGCCATAGGTCATCCCATTGGCTCATCATGACCACTTCGGATTCTCGATCTACCTCCCAAAGACCTGCTGCCAACATCTTCTGCCTAGCACCCTCAGCTCCTTGTGGCTAGGGCCTTCAGGTCCACCACATTGGCAATGTTAAGGCTCTAGTCATAGAGAAGCTTCTCTACGTCTTCGAGGATGCCAACCTAACGAAGATGTGGCGGATGTCTCAGAGGAAGTTTGCCAGGGACTTGGCTGTCATCAGCCAATGTGTAAAACGAAGAAGAAAACGAGAGAATAGAAGAAAGAAAAAGAAAAGAAAACAAGGAAAAGATGCCTTTGACAAAGAAGCCCATGCCATTGTTGCTAGTTGGTGAGTTAAGTCCTTATTTGAAAATGACTTTGCCACTTCAAACCTTTATTTGATACAATGTCCTCATTGAGCTTATCATCATCATCATCATCATCATCATCATCATTATTATATTTATAAAATAACCCCATTTTAAACTCTTATTAGAAAATTTCCCTCAAGTTTACAGTATGGCACATGCATCCTGAGAGAAGGAGACATTGATCAACTCACTTTATAGATTCCCGCACTTTAAAAAATGATTATTTCATTACACTTAATGCAAAAATGTTAAAATTAAGGGAAAAAACCACAAAAAATCTTAAACTATACCAACTGTGACACATTTACCTTAAAATTTTTTTTTTTGACGTGAAAATCTCCGAACTTATACTCATATGACACATTTACCCTAATTTTTTATAACACCAAAAGCCCCAAACTGATCTTTGTATGACTCATTTACCCCAAAAAAAAAAAAATGTGACATCAAATTTTTGGGATAAACGTGTCATACGAATGCGAATTTGTGGTTTTTTGCATCATAAAAAGAAGTTTGAGGCAAATCACATTATAGAAGTTTGGGATAAATATGTCATATATGTATAAGTTTAGGGTTTTTGGTATCAGGAAAAAAGTTTGAAGTAAATATGTCATAAGGACATAGTTTAGGGTTTTTGGTGGTTTTTTCTCTAAAATGAATAACTTCGGCAAATTGTAGCATCTTCTTCAACGAAAAGGAATTTTGCCAGTAGCTGAAAGTGGATATCATGATTTTTCTGTCTATCAATTGCTTCTTGCGTTGCACGAAAGATGTGAAGTAGTACACCAGTATCCCGCCAATAATAAGCCAAGCTAGTATATGCAGTGACCAAAAAATTATATATATTCAAATAAAGGAGTAATTGGCTATGACAGGTCGACTAAATAAAAGTCCTCTTGTAGCTGACGTACCTTCGAGCTTTCATGGTATGGTACTGGCGGAGGTTTGCTGTTATAGCTGGCCCTGATCCTGCCAACCAAGTCCAAATCAAAAAGAAAGAAAGAAAGGAGAATTATTTAAATATTTTACGGATCAACGGGAACAATATTCATTCCTTTTCTGTCTGTGACAATCCATACGAAGTTTCAATTTGAAGAACTGAACAAGGCAAGTCAGCCTCTTAATTCTTTTAATTTAGCAAAGTTTTAGCAAACTCAAAAGCACATGCAAATTGGGTGCAAAAAGAAGCTATCTAACAGGCTCAATGTTATGGACTTACTTTCAACGACTGTCTTTGCCAAACAAATGATAAATACTTTATCAGCCTCCGTAGGACCTGTATGGGCCTTCAAAATGACATAACCTCGGGCAGCCTCTTATTCTGAGATGACAAGATGGTTTGGCGTATGGCACATTGGGCACACTCTCCAGCGATTGACATTCAGCGAAATCCAAACTATCCAGATTATGTAGATTACACAGGGCAGCTTCAGGTAACCTTTTCATGGAATTGCACCACCAGAAGGACAAACGCTGCAATGATTTTAATTCTTCCAATCCCTGAATCTCAGTTAGCTGAGGTAATTTCGTTAGGTACAAACACCGAATGTCCTTAAAAAATGGCAGAACGGGCAGCGCCTTAAGTAATGGACACTCCCACATCATCAAAGTATCGAGTTTCGTTAGGTTTCCAAGCACATTAAATCGAATCTCTTCTACTCGATAATTAAGGAGTCTCAGCTCTGATAAATTGTTCAAGTTGGAAAAGAGCGACCAATCCATCGGTGACTGGACATTTAATAAAGTCAAACGCTGAAGATTGGATGGGAGCCCGGTAAGAGATCGGCAGTCAACGCAAGTTATTTTGAGTTCTTGTAGCTGAGAGAGGGAACTCAAATCAGTTGGAGGCAAGTTCATATCTCCAACAAACAGGGCCAACATCCTCAGAGCACGTAGCCTCACAAGCCACTCTATGTTGGGTTCTTGCATTGGTGTTTCACACATTTCAAGCTCAACTAAATTGGTAAGGTTTGAAAGGTCAGGCATTGTAGTCAATGACTTCAATGAAAAGTCTAAAACCGTTAGACTATGAGGAAGCTCTGGCAACTGTTGAATTCGATTGCAACAGAATAAATGAAGTTTTTGGAGATTTGTAAGCTGATTGATGGTTGTTGGCAATCTACTAAAGTTGCCATATGATAAGTTTAAAATTCGCAATGAGGATAGTACCCCAATTTCATTCGGAATTTCTCCCTCCATGTGATTAGCGACTGCAACATTCAACTGTTCTAGATTTTCCATCATTCCTATGGTTTGGGGAAGCTCACTTATGCAAGTTCCATTCAAATTTATTTCCTTCAACTTTTTGAGATTTCCAATACAATCAGGTAAACTCTTGATGCATGATGAAGACACATCCAACCGAAGCAATGATTGGAGCCTCCCAATCGAGTCTGGAAGCTTTTCTAATTTGCACTTCGTGATATATAAAACTTTTAACCGTTTAAGGTTTCCAATGGAATGCGGTAATTTTCTAATGCTTGAACGATTAATGAGTAGCTCAAGTAGTGACTCCAATTGTCCAATAGAGTCAGGAAGCTTTTCAAGATACCGACAATTCTGGATTGATAGCTTTGACAAAGATTTTAGACCGCCCATGGACTTTGGTAGTGACTCAATAATTGCATCTTTTATTTCTAGGTGATCAAGATGTTGTAAATTGCCGATGGACTCATCGATCATACTTAGTTTAGTGCATCTTTTAAGAATCAATCTCTCTAGTCCCAAGATTGTGGAGAACTCAGGCGTCTTTCTAAGGGATGGACAATCCGTGAGTTTTAGGACTTTCAACTGTTTTGCTACCTATAATGCAATTGAGTTGAAACTTAGAAAAGATGCAAAGTAGATATAATGCAAAAGTATATCGTGAGATCGTACCATGATTTGATGCCATCCTCCCCAGTCTTTAGTAATGTTAACCCCAGAAAGCTCGAGAACTACTAAGCTTTTCAACCCAAAGTTAGTCGCTTGGAGTTCTGAAGAGCAATTGCTCCAAGAGAGCCATCTTAACTCAGAGAAAAGATCCTTAAAGTCTCCTTTGAAGTTTCCATGGTCCAATTGAAGGAACCTAAGGTTGACCAAGCCCACAAATTGTTTGCTCTCAAATTTGTACCTTTTATTTGGGTTAGGTGTACCAAGATTGAGTGCCACTACGTCTTTGGTTCCCTGGAAAATAAAACTAGCAACCAGTGAGTACGTATGTCAATTTGATTGAAGTTGGATTAAAAAAGTGATGACAATAATAAATGGACCAGAAAACATTTAGAGGTAAAGATTACCGTTTCTCTCTGCACTACATGGAAGGCATCCTTGGGAGACCACAATCTACTACCCCTTAGATGGATTTCATGACTTTCTGGGTGGACGATATTTCTTCCGAGATCTCTAAGTTGGTCATGCATCCATAGTTTATCATCACCAGATATCTTTATCAGAGACATACGTTTGAGGATATTGATCTCGATTTCGGTTGGATACCCAAAAACTGCATCCCAATATTTAACTGTAGTTGTTTTCTCTTTGTTGATGAAGAAACATGCGATATCAAGATAGATTTGTTGTTGATTAGGCTCCAATGCTTCGTAGCTTATCATCAGCTTCTTCTTGACATCCTCATTCATTACCTTCTTTAACTTACATAGGGTGTCTTCCCATGTACTTCGGCATTTTCCACGAAGTGTGGAACCTACGACATCGAGAGCCAATGGAAGTCCTCCTAGAGCATTGATTAGATTTTCCGTGACATCCATGTAATCAGGTGGAGGCTTGGCATGTCCCAAGGCCCGCTCACAAAAAAGTTGAAGGGCATCATCCCGATTCATCTCTGGCATAGGGTAGAATGTAAAATGTCCATTATTTGAGGTTGGAAGGTTGTCATCTTCACCTTCCTTTACTAGGAATTCAATATTTCTTGTCGTTATAATGATTCTACTACCCCCACCAAACCAGTTGAGCTCGCCTGCAAGTCTCATGATCTGGTCGCGATTGTCGATGTCATCAAGAACAATGAGGACTTTCTTACCATGGAACCTCGTCTTGATAATGTCAGCCCCTTCATCAATGAAGGATAGGTTTGTGCAACTGAGATTGAGAATGTCAGACAACAATTTCTTTTGTAAGCTTATTATATCATGAGTTCGGACATCTTTAAGAAAGCAGCAATGACCCTCAAATTGAGGGGAGATTTGCCTAAAGACAGCCTCGGCCAGTGTTGTCTTTCCAATGCCACCCATACCATGAATCACGATAAACCGTACATCTAGAGCTCCTAGATCTAACAGCTTCATAATGTGATCCATTCGATCCTTAATTCCCACCAAATAATCAAGCATGTCCGTCCGTCTTGTCCATAACAAACTAGAAGCCTCTTCCACCAGGAGATTTATTAGTTTATGTAGGCTGCCACATACATAACATGCAATCATCTCAGATTGAAAAACCACAAATGGAATATGTGCCCACACAACATGGCACGGGAAGATAATCATCAAATTCAACGTAATTGGCTTTGAAAGCAACCAGCATAAAAAAGAGTGATCTTTCAAGCTATGAGCCGTTAGCAAAAATAAAATAAAATAGAAGTTATTCACAAATGAAAGCTACTGCTCTCAAGGTTCTTTGGTCCGGTCAATGGCGGGAAATGATTATTTCATGACAAAGGTCTAATTGAGGTTTGACTAGAATTCCGCCGGTCTGGCAAATTGTAAGCCTGGTCTATTTAATCTTTTCAAGCACTTAGGGTGAGTTTAAAGGTCGAAGTAAAAGAAAAAGAATGTCACCAGGCAGTTACCTTGGATATAGGAAACCAGAATAAACGATGAAAGGCATTTTTCTTAGTGTGCCGCAAGTAATAGGGGTAGTAACCGAAATTAAGGAACACTTCCTGGAATATCTATCTGCCTCTAAATGAGGTGCCAACAAACATTTCTCTGAATAAGCTACCAACTAATTTAAGTTACCAATTCTTATAGATACATTAAATTTGTTGGTAATATAATCGATCTAAGTTGGTTGGTAACTCAGATAATGCTTGGTAATTTGATAATAGGGTTCCTAACCTAAGATTGTTCGTGAACTATGCTAATAAAAGTAGGTCAGTTATTAACAAAAGTTGGCAATTCCAAATCAAAAAATAAATTTAGATAAGTGGCTCCAGAATGGATTATTTAAATTAGTTCACAAATTAGTTGGATATAGTGCGACACTTATATTAGGGCTAGTAATTTGACACAAGAATTGGTAATTTGAAAATGTGAAGTAAACAATTCAAATAAGAGATGGTAGGTTTTACAAAAGTAGTGAAGGGGCAAAGGATCAAATAAACAAAGTAAATGACTCAAATAAACACCGGTAACCAAAAAATAGTTTGTAAAATAATTGAAAAAAAGTTGGCAAGACACAATCAAGATTGTTAAATTTCGTATAAAAGTTGACAACTGTGAAACTAGGATGGTCCTAAGACAAAAGGAAATCCGCCCCACGCGGTGCCATAAATGAGATCTGGGGCCATGAATAGGCCCATCGGTAAAGCGTGAGCAATAACCAAAGGTTTTTTAAAGCTTTATGCTAGCCGAAAGTGAGCTGTGAAGTTAAGAGATTTTATTTTATTTTTTTCATTTTTCACACGTGTAGTCCTACTATTTAATCTCATCTTAGATTTTCTTGAATATCTTGTTTTTTCTTATTTGCATCAATGATTAATAAATTAAGTTGATTTGCCTTAGACTATTGTTACAAAAAAATTGGGATTAAAAGTGAAGAGTCAATTTCTGCAAGAGACCTCGCTCCCTCAGCAAAATTTCAGGCTCCCTCGCTCTGTCGAATCCAACCATACATCACATGAGATTGGACAGCGACAAATTGAAAGTTATTATTTTGGAAACAGTATTATAGAGTAAAATCTCGAAACTGGCAAAAAGAAAATAAAGTTCATAGAAGCGAATAATACCCGTGATCTTTTAGATTCCATCCCTTAATTCTGGCAACTCCTCTTAAAGCCTCCTTCCACTGCTTTGCTAAATCCTTCCCAGAGTCCCTCTCATGTTTTTGGAGGGCTTTCCAATATAACTTGGAATTAAGCTTGACATCATCCGCATCCACATCGTAGAATATTGGGAGGATCACTTTTTCAGCATTGTCTCTTGATAACTTCACTATGTGCGCAAGCTCACGGAGGCACCACTTACTTGAAGCATAGTTTTTGGAGAAAATCAAGATGTAAATTCTGGATTCGTTGATCGCTTGCAATAGACTACCTCCGATCTCTTCGCCGACTCGGAGCCCTTCGTCGTCTTTGAAAATGGATATCGCTGCATGTTTAATGGCTTCGTAGAGAGAATCAGCGATAGTTAAGCGGGTGTCGGGCCCTCTGAAGTTCAGGAATACCTCGTAGCCCCTCCTTGATCTGTCATCATGGCTACTGCTTGCTTGAGCTGCCATCGCCGCTGCCATTGGTCCACCATCATGGCTACTACTTGCTGGAGCTGCTGTCACTGCCATCTTCGCCATTGCCGCAACCGTCGCTGTCTCTTTTGCCTGACTATACATGTTCATTCCGGAAGGATGATGGAGTGATTGATCTCCAAATTGAGTCTGATGGGTGACTCGGGAAGTCTGAGCCTGATCCTTGAAGCAACTTGACGAAGCTGTGGAAGTCTTGATCAAATTTTAGAAAATTGTGACTTCTCTAAGATTCAAGTCTCTATTTGGTAGTTGAAATTGGTTGTCTCTAGCGTTATTTGTGATAATTAAAAATAGGGGATAATGAAATGAACAGAAAGCAAATTGAAGAACAAGCAGAGTAATGTTCAGATAAATTTACTGAAGAATGGCGGTGGAAACGAGCTTGTAAATAGGCAAGTCTGTTTGGTCTTGGAAACAACAGACCAACTAAAACATGAAGCTCTTTCCCCTATCCTTTGTAATACACAAACATCTAACGATACTTTCCTTACCTTGTCCCATTTGCTCCTTTGCCTAAAAGCCCCCACGCAAACAGAGTTGAGATCGCTCAGTTGATGAATCCTTTGCCGGGAAGTCACTTGCAGCCTTCCTTCATAAGCTTAACAAAAGGACCATACAGGTTGCACTAAATAGGAGGCTAAGTTGATGAAAGAATTTATGAAAGTCGTCGTCGTCGTCGCCAGAGGTGGTCTTGGAAATATATTTTATTAGTACATTGTTATTAAGCTCCATTTGCCAGGAACTTACCTGGGGCCTTCCTTTATGTATATAAACAAAAGGAAAAAAAAAAACATTCAGACAGAAATTTCTACCATAAACCGTGTCATTAAAGTTGCATTAGGACAAATTGCTTCAATTCCAATTGGGACTAGATGGCGGCTAGTCTAAGAGGTTTAATGATCTAAACAAATATGAGGACCAATGGCTGAATGCTGATTAGAGAGACGAAGCAATGGGAAAGAAAGAAAGAGAAGGGTTGAGTATAATATGAATCCGAGGGATTCGCAAGCCCCAATAGACTCGTCGATATAATTCTTGACATTAGGTCCAAGATCCTAAAATCGTAATGCATCTAATTGCTAAATGCGAAGAAATGCAATTAAAAATTGTGAATGCGAGACTATGCAAGATCGACTTCTTTTGTTAGAAGTCAAATTTTATGGTCATCGGCGAATTCGATCTTTAATTTTTTATAAAACGCATGAATGATCCATGGAGAAAAATTTATGAGTTTTAGCCCGTCTTGTATGTCAAGCCTTCTACTGAGCTCATTGAAATTCATAGCCAAGTCCTGTTTTCTTTGATGCGAAGTCACCTGCTGTCTTCCTCCATTAACAAAAGAAATAAAAACCTTTTGAGACTCACACCAAATAGGTCTCGGAAATATTTTGTTATTATGTCGATGAACATTTACATGTTCCCCTTGCCATTACTTTGTTATGACGTCAAGAACACTAATTCAAGCTCTTCACATAAAATAAGTAGTTTATCAAATTTAATTCTTATACAGCTAGTTATAGTTGTGCAAGGCTTCCCTTAATTAGACTTCGAAAATCCCTTATAAGATCTTATGAACATACTCTCTGTCTTGAAAATTGTTGGCTGCTATGAAATCATACGCTGACTGGAAATTGCATGTTAACTTCGAAATTATTCGCTACTGCAAAGAAGTTACATGAAACTGAAGAGAGACTAAGATTGCATGCTATGATTGCACATCGAAAGATTGATCAATGACAGAATGAAATTGTTTGCCCATTGAAATTGCATACTGAATAAAATTGCACGCTATCATTAATTGCACGCTGATTGAAATCAAATTTTTTATTTTGTTGGGAATTTGATTCATCTCTGTTGTTTGTTTATTGGTTGATTTGGCATTGGATTCATATCCGCTTAATTGGACCTTGATTTTTTTTATGGAAATTCCGAAAAAGAATGTTCTTCCTCCTTCCCCGTGATTTTAACATAGTTGAGATTTTATAAATTTTATTCTCCAAGGGGTGACTTTTATGATTTTATTGATTATATTAACCTAAGTTTGTTGGTATCTATTAGGGGTTGAAATTTCACAACTCGCTTTGCTGTTCTTACGAGTGGGTTGTCATTCTCTAAATGAAATTTGTAAGACTCATTTGTTTTGGGAAAAACATTTTTTGAGAAAATAATTTTTTAATTTTCCGATATTTGGATTGTTGAGGAAAACGAGTCAACAGACACACGAGTCAATTTGACTGGTAATTGGCTGTATGTAGACCAGTGCATACTAAGCAAATTGACTAGATAAACAAAGACTTGCCGATGCACTTGTGTATATCCTGAGCAAAGACGAAAGGCCACAGATTTTTTTTTATTCACTATGCAATTCAATGAGAATCACAAGATCCCAATTGAGACGATTTTCCTAGTACTTTCCCATTTAGACATACATGGGATATGATAATATAAAATGATATATGTGGTGTGATTCAAAAGAAGAAATGATTTCAATTATCACGTTAGGTCCACTCAAATATGGTGCGATCATGAAGGCAGCATATTGAATCCCCTTTAATCGTTTTGTCTGTTTTGTTTTGGTATGACGAATCTCTTTCCTTATTTTTAGGCTAGAGAAAGCAGCTTTCAGTTGCTTTTGTGTTGCAAAAGATCAGCTTTTCTCGGTGGAGCCAGATTTCCATTTTCCTATTGCTAAGCCAAGCAAAAGCAGATCTTATTTTCAATCTAGATTTGCACTAATCGGCATGATCAATTGATTCTTGCCTTTATTCCACTTATTACGCATGATTTACCACTAAAAAGCCAATTTTTTGTGCTTGATATTTGCACAATCTTAAATCTTTCAATGAGAATTTCATTCACAACCAAAAAAAAAAAGAGAGAGATCAAACTCATTAATACTCTATTTGAGAGACTTGCCATATTAATTATGTTTTTGTTCAGTTAAATATTTGATAGTTACCAAAAATAAAGGGCAAGATTTTTAAAATTTTGTAGTATACATATATAATTACATTAATGCAAAGGATAATATTTGAACTTATAGAGCTCCAGCTTGAACTCATTTTATAATAGTGATTATATCGAGTTGACTTGAGCTTGAAATCTCGACTTTTTTCTCGTCAAGCTCAAGCTGGAAATTGAATACTCCATAGCTCAAGTAAAGTTTCGAGCATCTACTATCTAATAGGAGTTGAGCTCGAGCTTCGCACTACCATAATTTTATACATTTGAACATTGACAGATTACTATTTCAGTAGAATGGAAAGAAATGCTACAGAAAAAAGTGTCAGTAGTCGCTAAAACCATAGAAAGCAATCGTGTCTCTCTAGAACTATCCCATGGAAAGGGAACATGAACATGCCAGCGTCTCTTGAATATTTGTACTTAATTAAATCTTCGAGAAAAAAACATCACAGGAAAAAAAAATATAAATATATATATATTTATATTCAACTCAGAATCTACAAGAAGTATAATTATTGCGTGCAAACTCATTACAAAAAGAGAGCATAGTCCAACGCCAGTTCCAAGATGCCATTTTCGTCTGAACTGAACCACTTAACTGTCTTAGAACATCGACTTTCAACTTAATCCAACTTTGTCCTTCCAATCTTCACGAGCTCTTCAAAGGGAAAGGCATGCTGCCTAATACCTGCAATAGCAATTGAAAGTAAAAGTGGCTTTTCATCGAGAAGAGCAGACCTGTCTTGATAGAGTAACATAAACCGCATCATATTAGTTGCATTAGGACAAAAGACTTTGATTCCAGCTCAAGCCTTGTTTGGTTTCTAGTTCAACTGGGACTAGATGATGGCCGGTCTAAGAGGTTTAATGATCTAAACAAATGTGAGGACAAATGGGCGATTAGAAAGATGAAGAAATGGGAAAGAAAGCATGAGAAAAGGGTTGAGTTTAACATGAATTCAAGGGATTCGCAACTAAAGCCACGGCTTTTTCTCTTCCTTCCACTCACGTTACGGTTTTCTCTCATCTCCAACTCACGCTCGGTCCCTCACGGTCGGCTGATGGTCCTCATGTCTTTCTCCGTTTTCCCTCTCCACTAACTCAAGTAGTTTTTTTCAGAGAAACCTTCGACAGAATTGCTCCAAGTCACCCGAATTCATGGTTGTATTTGCGGTGTCTCTCTCTTAGAAATCCATCTTTATATCATCCCATCTCAATCGAGCTGAAAATGCCGATATCTTTCCTTCAATTAAACTTCCACATATTTTTAGATATTGTGATCATCTTGTATAAGGACCAAAGAGTTCTCAGTTTCTTCCTTAATATATTTTCTTACTTTCGGTAGCATAATATTCTTTCTTATTAATGCCAAGCCCAAACCTTGAGTAAATTATGGTTAAATCGACTAATTTCGCCAATATTAGGAAGTTAATCCAAGTAATGACAATTCTAACGGATTGATGGCTTTGAGACTGTGAGAGTATATACTAAAGCTATATTTGGTTGTCTAGATCATTTGACCAAATAAAATAAGATAGGTAATGAAAAATGACGAGGTATTGAGATTATCTATATTTAGGGAGGTAAGTTTACATCTTAAATTTTCTCCCTCTAGAAGTTGACACATCTCTACCTCCATTGGGTGGGGTCTAGATTTATTATCCATTTGTCCAAGATTGTTCACACGCACAAATTTATAACATCATCGTGTCCTGAACTAGGTGGGCACCAAGTTTGAAATCAAACGTTATGGGATTGTATGGATATAAAGCAGACATAAGTAAAGTATTCATCGTTATTGACCGATTAACTTCACATGAAAAAGTGGCTTCTCATACACGCACCTTCATTTGGGAAACAAGAAGTGAGAGGGAAGAGGCTCACGAATCATTTGAGATTTCACTCAATTCTCTTGAGTATTTAGTTCAAACTATGCTACTCAATCATTATGTGAATCACGGGGTCCCAATCGAGACACTCTTCCTAATGCTTTTCCCCTTAGACCTATAAAGAATTATAAAAATACATGAGGAATTAAGTGGTATGATTCAAAAAAGAGATAATTTTTCAGGGTGGCAAGGTCTTTTTGCAACTCTCGTTTTTCAAATGAAATTGATTGACTCACTTAAACGGTTCCATTTTCTATTTGTTTATTTGTTCTTTGCCATGGTTGCTTCTGATCACACTAAAGCACTGGTATATGTACAAAATATTCATTGAACTTCCCTACAAAATGACATGATAATATAGTTAGACTTATGTAATATAAAAGTCTATAGACTTAGAAGACATGACAATATAGTTAGACTAATGGAATATACCAACCAGAAATATGTCTTTGAAAGAATTCTTTTCATACGTCGAACATCTTTCTCATATGATAGGATACAAGTTTCCTATTCTTCTATAACCGTTTACAATTTATTTCTTCTAAAACACTCTTAATTAGGGGCAGTAAAGAAAAGATACAACCTATGTAGGCAATTATGTAAAAATAGAAATACAAGTATCCAAATAGCATTGTTAACATGGATAATCATAATCTTCTCTATGATTGCTTTCTTCTCTCTTCATCATGAAAAAATCCACTTAATCAAATCCAAAACTGATCAAATACCTCAAAATCCATAAATTAAGGATCAGATAAGATGCGAGCCAGCATCAATATGGATGACCCAAGTACATGATCATGCCGGTGCTATACTTGGA
This sequence comes from Eucalyptus microcorys, assembly GCA_014182515.1. Lineage (NCBI taxonomy): Eukaryota > Viridiplantae > Streptophyta > Magnoliopsida > Myrtales > Myrtaceae > Eucalyptus > Eucalyptus microcorys. Next base: position 20,940,629 of record CM024566.1, on the reverse strand, counting down.
CTAAACCACGTATAAGGAAAAAAAAAAAAATCCGTATCATATGCTTAATCTCCATGCAGACCTGTGTTAACCGTTATTCTTTCAACAAATTATTTCTATACACGATTTCACTGTTTCTTATGCGTTTGTTTTGTTTAAAAAGAAAAAGAAAGGTGATTAACTCGATTCAGTTAAATGATTTCATTACAAATAGTAACATTTTGGGTAACTAAAGATTCAAAAAGGCAAAATGCCATATAAAGCACCTTTCACTTCTGCTTTTTGGCTCTTTGCTATCGTATCATCTTGCAAATTTCTTTGCTTAGCTTCCACGAAAGTCCCCTAAAAAAAGGGATGGCTTCAATCAAAATTCTGAAAGAACGCCGAATGGCAAGAAAGTAAACATGTCTTTAAGAAAAAGTTGAAATGCCATGTCACGTCTTTATTTATTTCTGTCTCCATCATTGAACTCCATTCGGTGAAAGCTAAGAAACTTTCCATGAACATGCACCGCACGACTTGTCTTCAAGAAAAGCAAAGGTCATCTCACTATCAATAAAGCTTAACAGGAGTCACTACCTACCACTAACAAATTAACAATCTATGATGTATCAGGTTCAAGGTTTCTTTTCTCCGAGCATTTTGGATCCTTCTGTTCATCTACCACCAGAATTTCCTCGCAAAAGATGCATCGTACGAATATGTATGTTTCATGTTGCCCTTCCCCCATTTGCTCCTCAATCTAAAATTAGTCAAACTTCGCTTCCTTGGATCAATTCGAACCTGTCCAGGAAATTCACACTCCGAGAAGAATGTAATACACTAAGTTAATTGTACAGTTTCACATCTAATAGTTGATGTGTTAGTATAGCTAGTTTATTTGGGACTAAATCACTTTATTCAGTAGGCTCATTGTCACGCCCCGACACTCCGAGCATGTGCCCATCCCTGCTTGGTCAATTAATAGCGATGTCCCAGAACGCATCGCCGACCCTTTCAATTTAATATACGCATGCGAAAGCAGATATAAATAATCCTCAGACAATAAAATAATGGGATATGAAAGTAGGGCCATAAATTTTTCAAACCAAAATCAACCTCTTATAAACACACCGGTTTATTTACAACATCAGGTCGTTTACAAAATTATCGGCTAAATCAAAAAGGTATTGTCCTATGACTAGTGAGTCCGACAGGTTTGTTTCCTTCACTTCCCCAAACTCCAAGACTTCAAGTCCTTTATGAACACCATCTAAGGACCTGAAAATGGTTATACAATAACCAGTGAGACAACGTCTCAGTGAGTTCTACCCCCTAAGATCCGATTAGGAAGAAAATATGCCCTAGGGCTGCCTAAGCACAACCAGGCGTCAGAAGACTTACATTAGTCTCAGTTCCCTCCTGCAAGTCAGTTCAAATAATAGATACTGACAATCACATCAACCTATCAGTTTAATCAACAGGATTGACTCAGCGATCAATCGACTCAGTCATTACATATCATCGAGGCCATCACATAGTCATCCCAACCATTCATTCTCGACTCTGAATCACGGCCCTACAGGCATAATTTATACTTAGTGGAATCACGGCCCCATTCGGCAAATTTAGACTTTAGTGGCATCACGGCCCCACTTGGCAATTTTAGACTTAGTGGCATCATGGCCCCACCTGGCAATTTTAGACTTAGTGGCATCACGGCCCTACCTAACAATTTTAAATCCAACTCATAACCTCACACAGTTATTTTCCCTTCAATTACCGACATTTTCCAATTTTGAAATAAATTCCCATAATCACCAATTTCACTCAAATTTCACAATCTAGTACTCAGATAAATAAACAGAAAGTACCACTAAAATCAGCACAAAATTTTGGTTGTCGGCTATCCCAACCTAATTTTCGAAAAATAAATAATTAATAAAATAATTACAAAAATTAATAAATAAATGCAATAAATCCAATGTAGGCCCATAATGCCTAATTAGAAGCCGAGATGAGCCCGGAAAATTACTGGGACTCGTTCAATAAATACTAGGACCTATTTCCTTGCTAACTACACTAACCATTTGCCTAACATGCATTGATGAGTCTCTAATTTAATTACTCTAATCTAATCTATTCACTTAATTGTACTTAATTAAATCTAACCAACCCCTAAGCATAATTAACCGACTAATAAGGGATTAGTGAGCAAAACTCACTTGATTAAAAATGGAGACCGGATCACCGCGACGACGGCGAGAGGGCGGCCGAAACTTGGATTTTCGGCGACATCAACGAGCACACGAACCGGGCCCAAAGGCCTTGCAGGCCCACAAAAATTACCGGGCTTGGATTTGGCTGCGGTTGGGCCTTCTTCGCAGGCCGGACTGCTGAAATTTCTTGGGCTTCAAAACTGGGCCGATTTTGCGGGCTTGCTTTGGACTGAATCTTGGCCGAATTGTGGGCTGAATGGGCTTTAAATTTTCATGAGCTTCTGCTGGTGAAGCCCACGACTTCAAATGGCTGAAGCTTGTTGCGATTTGGGCCGAGCTTCCCAGGAGCGAAGATGGGCTGAGCGTCGAGCAGCAGCTTCCTCGGTCGAGTGAGACGTTTCTTGGGTCAACAAACCAGCTGCTGTTTGACTTGATTCATGCAGTGAAGGGTGAAGGAGATGGGGATGCGCGGTAGGTGGCTTCGTGGATGGCAGAGTGGATCGATAGGCTTCGTTCGGTGGCTTTGTTGGGTCAACAAGCCGGTGGAGTGACTCCACTGGTTGACCGAACCTGGCAGCAAACGGCAGAAGTTGAAGACGCATGGAGCTATAGTAGGGTCGCACGGGGTCTTCGGTTGCTGATGGTTGACCGGTGGAAGTTGGTTCACGGAGAAGTGGCCGTGAATGAAGGGGAGGAGAAGCAGTTCGGTGGGATGGTACGCAGCTGAGGGGAAATTTTGGTGGAGTTGCAGACTTCAATTAAAAATTGAAGGAAAGGCAAGAGCAGAAGCTGCTTCGGACGTGGGGTGCTGTGGACGGAGGAGGCGGTCTTGACTTGCCGAAGAAGCTGCCGAAGGAGGGAGCCCACAAATTCTATCCCTTCCATTGATTGTTTGGTCCCCCTTAAACCCCTCAAACTTATCCAAGTTATCCAATAATACTTTCTTGTATTATTTTCACAATTAAACTCATTTTAATGCCCAAAAATGCTGCCATTTTTCTAATTCCGAATTTCACCAATATTAACTTCAATTCCTCACTCAAATTTCCAAATCAAGGTTTAATTGCGAAGAAGGAAAATCCCGAACAATTTTCTGTAAATCCCTGACACTCAAAGGCTCGGCTTGGGAGTCCAAATTTCCTTCAATTGAGCCCATCCGAACTTTCGCTATTTTTCCGCGACGTCTGAAAAGATTTTCCGGAAAAATCTCGGAATCTCTAAAAATTCTTCGGAGAATGAGTTGATGTTCCTAAAATAAATCGTAACACGACAGAACTTTCAATTTCTGAAATCGGGTTCAAATTCGCTGTTAATTTCAATTCGGCGCGCTTTTAGTGTAACCTAGTCTACCGGGTAACTTTTATGAATTTTTGGTGCAATTGACCCGTGATCGATTTATCTCGAGTCACATAGTGTATCTTCGACATATTGGCAACTCTCGGTTATCGTGAAAATCTCGAGATTTCAAATACGAGCACTAGGTACCAAAACAATAGAAAAATCAGTCTAGTGTCGATCAATGAGTATTTTGCAATCATGTGAAATCACCTACACTCGATCACATATCTCAGTCAAATTGACCTATCTCCAGTCTCTGATCTATTTCGACAACGCCGTAATGACCCTTGCAGATCAACACAGTCGAGCAATCAATTCCTGATCGAATTCTCAAGTCCATTACATTTAGATTCCTTAATTGCTTCCCCAGATAGTCCAGTTATCTCGTGAGTGATCAGTTCAGAGAATAGCACTATAGGCACGTCGATGAAAGGCCCGATTTATTTAATCGAAAACGAAATCTGAAAATTCAGGTTGTCACACTCATTACCATGTTATTTCCATTCTTTACATTAGTAAATCCACCTTATTTTCAAAATTACAGAGTTCCTCTCGACTTGCAGAGTTCCTTCCTCTCAACATGCAGAGTTCTTTACCCATGGCTACTCATGACACTTGAATCCCTAACCCCAAATTACATCCTGAACTTTCTCCGCACCCTAAAATTTCCCTCTAAACTTCATCCATGGAGGTCTCACTCTATTTCTCTTCCGAATTAAGGTGTTTGTGCTAGCTGTGATTGTATCCATAGTTTCTTTCTCTCAACATGCCGAGCTCTGTTACCTATGGATAATCATGCTGCGATTGTATCCCGAAGTGACGGCGGACTGCTTTTGACGAAGATGTTCCACCTCGTGCTTCCGCCCTCCTTCTCATTTGGTTTGTTTCACTATACGGTTCTCTTCCCCTGTTTTCTGGTCATATCCTAAAAATTTCAACAGATATTGATATTGCATGTGGGGTCTTCGCATCTCGGATAATTTACCTGACTGTACAGCACAGGGCGCTTCTACTTCATTTGCCCCTTCTTTCTTAATATGCTAGTGTCTCTGCGTCATGGACTCCGAAGAACATCATGACTCGAATTGCCTCGCGGCTCTCTGTTCAAGATTAGGGAGACTTACAACAGAGAAGAATATAGATTGCTGGAATGAACAACCATCACCTGACAAATTGGAGGAATGTAGCTTAATCTTGGTGTGCAGAATTTTGTCCGACCCCATTGTAAACTTCCCTGCATTCCAAAGTACACTTAAGAAGGCTTGGAGGACTGACCGTGTTGATCTTACTTAACGGGACGAGGGCCTATATGTAGCTAAATTCTACTCTCTTGCAGACAAACAGCGAGTTCTTGCTGGTGGTCCTTGGCTCTTTTCGGGTCATCTAGTACTTGTAAAAGCATGGCAGGCTACTACTCCCTTGCATTGCTATGATTTTTCTAATTGTGCTTTCTGGATACAAATATTTGGTTTGCCTTTGGAATGGATTACTGAACAAACTATTATTAAGGCTGTGCAAGATCTTGGGCGGGTAATTGAAGTGCGAGTTGACACCAAAGAGGCATGATGTCTCGGACTGCTAGGGCAAGAGTTGTCCTGAAACTACAGGATCCCTTAAGGACAGGTAAACTAATCCGTATAGAGGGCAAAGTCTTCTGGCTTGACTTTCGATATGAGAGACTTTCTCATTTCTGTTACTCCTGTTAAAGATTGGGCCATTATGCTACCTCTTGCAAAGGCATCCCCTATGACGAGTCAAAATTTGAAAGAAGGGATACTATGGTCTACGGTCCATGGCTTAAAGCTGAAGTTAAACAAGTTAGTCCTTACTGGCAGACATTTTATAACCCTCCACACCCCTCGGCTTAGTCAGAAGATAGCATACCTGAGACACCTCCTTCCCAAATCCCGCTCTTACCCCCACCACTCGTTACTGATGCGGCAACAACGACTATCTCAGCACTCCCTGCAGACCAGCGAGCTCCAGCACCTGCACATCAGGATAATCCAGAGATTATGAAGGGGACACATCGTCACACAGCACTTATTCCAGCAGCAGCAAAATTGAAGGGCATTTCTACCCTGCTTGGTGCATTAACTAGCTGTCCTCTCCCGTCTGATTTCAAACAAGACAAAGCAACAACAATAGGTCTTCAGGTTCAGAAATCCCTATCTTTTAAGGTTAAGAAGTCCAAGGATCCTTCTCCTGCTCTACAGATAGGACCTGCAAAGAAGCAAAAGCGTTATAACCCTTATGATTTAAAGGGTGCCGTTCCTCCTGATTTTGATGAATCTATGCTTTTAGATACTCCTATTTTGGAAGCATCGCAAGCTGATCTATGGGTGAAGGTGGCTGGCCCTCAACAGCCACCACCTCATCGATGAAAATTCTGAGTTGGAACTGTCAGGGGTTGGGCAATCCCTTGACAGTTCAAGCGCTTAAAGCCCTGGTGGCTAAAGAAAAGCCTAACCTACTGTTTTTGATGGAGACAAAACATAATGAGGTCTGTCTCCGAAGGCTTAACCGCAGCCTTCATTTTGCAAATCTTCGGGTGGTCAGTTCTATGGGTTCAGCTGGGGGATTGGCTCTTTTTTGGGATGACAGCCTCTGTTTGAATTCCATCAAGTCGACCCCTTCTTTTTTTGACTTGTTCTGTCATGACACGGAGGATGATAGCACCTGTCGTATTACTTGTCTTCATGCTCCCGCGGTATATCCCCTTCGGAGGCTATTATGGCAGGAGCTGCGCCTTATCAGTTGTGAAAAGCATGCTCCATGGGTCTGCCTAGGTGACTTTAATGATATCCTTTACCCATGGGAGAAGGTGGGCAAGAGACCAGCAGATTTCTCCCGTATGGCTTCATTTCGTGAAGTCTTAACTGACTGTGCTCTCATAGACATTGAATCCAAAGGATGCGTCTTCACTTGGCAGAACAATCGAGATGGGGATGAACTTGTTCGAGAACGTTTGGACAGGGTTCTTTGTACTTTGGATTGGCGGTTAAAGTTTCCTTCGGCAGAAGCTTATGCTCTCCCTGCTGTTGCCTCCGATCATAGTCCCCTTCTTTTATCTACTATAGCTCCTAAAAAGAAAGGTCAGCGGTTTTTTAGATATGAAGCCTTCTGGAACGAGGACAGGGATTGTAGACAGATCATTGACTCTTCATGGCATTTAGGTTCGTTGGTGAATTCAAGTCTATATGCTAAATTAAGACATGTTGCCCATGCTTTGCTTCGGTGGAGTCATCTCAAATTTGGGAATAACCATACTCGTATAGCTGAAATTCAACAGCAGCTTCTACAAATCACAAATCAGCCTATGACTACTTATGACAGATCCCAGATTAAGGCTTTGAAAATGGAATTACACAATGCATGGCAGCGTGAAGAATAGTTTTGGGCCATGAGATCTCGAATACAGTGGCTGCAATGGGGGGATCGCAACACTTGTTTCTTTCACGCAACTACAATCCAAAGGCGATAGAGGAACAAGATTACTATGCTCAAAGATGAAACAGGGGAGTGGGTTAGGGATCCTAGCAGGCTTCAGGAGATGACCTTTTCTTTCTTCTCGTCATTATATACCACAGAGGGAGCTCGCAACTTTGGACCTATTTTAGATCAGTGTCCTACGGTGGTGACGCCAGACATGAACAATGCTTTAATGTCATTATTGACCTTGGAAGAATTGAGGCTAGCTACTTTTCAACTAGGAGCAACCAAAGCTCCTGGTCCTGATGGCCTCATAGGGCTCTTTTATAGGACTCATTGGGATATTATCAAGGATGATCTCTTCAAAGAGGTTCAGAATTTCTTTCTCTCAGCCCATCTCCCTTTAGCCTTAAATAAAACAGTCATTGCTTTGATTCCAAAACTCCCTCACCCTGAGAGTCTTGATCAATTTCGCCCTATTAGTTTATGCAACTATGCCTATAAGATTATCTCTAAAGTACTTGCTAATAGACTAAAACCTCTGCTACCAACTTTAATTTCTGAGGAACAATATGCTTTTGTGGGTGGGCGTCGGATACAAGATAACATCTTATTAGTTCAGGAGGTTCTACATCAACTTAGATCTAAAAGGAGGAAGCGCAATTTTCATGCTATTATCAAGTTGGATATGCGGAAGGCCTACGATAGAGTCGAATGGGATTTTTTACATGCTTATCTACTTAAGTTAGGCTTTCATCCGATATGGAGCAATCTGGTTATGTAGTGTATCACCACTACCTCTTTCTGTATAAACATGAATGGTGATCAGCTTAGGCCTTTCCATCCTACCAGGGGCCTTCGCCAAGGAGATCCTCTATCCCCATACATTTTTATCATCCTATCCAACCTATTATCCGTTCTTATTCACAATGCACTCGATATGGATGCACTAAAAGGTATTAAACTCAATGGATGGTGCCCAACTCTCTCACATCTTCTATTCGCAGACGATGTTATTTTCTTTGTAGAAGGATCAGTTCAGGAATGTCAGAATTTATCAAATCTATTGAATCAGTATTGCTTTGCCACGGGTCAAGAGGTGAACCACAACAAATCTGGTATATTTTTTAGTAAATCTTGCCCTACTTCTCTACAGGAAAATATGGCTAATGCAATTAGAGTACCTATTCTGCAACGATGTGGGAAATATCTTGGTATACCATCTGATTGGGGTAGGTCCAAAAGGGACATGTTTTCATGGATACTAGCTCGAGTGAATACCAGATTGGAAGGCTGGAAGGAAAAACTCTTCTCGAAGGCGGGGAAAGAGATTATGTTGAAGGCTATAGTACAATCCATACCACAGTACGCTATGTCCATCTTTCGATTACCTGTTTCTCTCTGCAAAGCTATTGAAAAACGAATCGCAAGATTTTGGTGGCAGAATGATGGACAACGAACAGGTATCCATTGGTGAAACTGGGAGGTACTCAAACGAGAAAAGGCAGCTGGTGGTTTAGAGTTTCGGGACCTACTCAGCTTTAACTTAGCCATGCTTGGTAAGCAAGCATGGCGCCTACTTCTTCAGCCATCCACCTTGTGGGGTAAAGTATTTAAGGGATTATATTTTCCAACTTCACGATTTGATGAGGCGAAAAAGGACTCTCGCTCGTCGTGGGGCTGGCAAAGCCTTTTGAGTGGACGTGATGCTATTATTCCATATGTTGGCTGGTTAGTACGAAATGGGAGTTCTATCCGAATCAGGGAAGATAGGTGGTTACCCATCGGCAGATTATATGGACCTCCTCAACGAGAAGAGCCCACTTTAGTGGCTGATCTTATTGATCGCACAACCAGCTCATGGAAGTATTCTCTACTCCACGTTTTTGACTCCCGGGTGGTTCACCCCAGACATGGCTATTCCGGTACGACCCAGATTTACCATGGATAAACTTATTTGGACTGCTACAACTCATGGTGAATATACAGTAAAATCAGCATATCATAACATCAAACATTCAGCAGAGAATAACAGTGACAGCGCACCCTCAACCTCACATCAACAATCTCCTTTGTTATGGCAAAAATTGTGGAAAATGCACACTACTCCTAAGGTACGACACTTTTTGTGGTTACTGTGTCAAAATAGCTTAGCAACAAGAGAGAACCTGCATCATAGACATATCATTGACAATCCATACTGTCCTATTTGTGCACAAGACACCCTCGAAACTTTAGAACATTTGTTCCTATTCTGTCCATGGGTTTTGCGTGTTTGGAATCATCCCCAAATCAACCTCCCCATTCAAACTCAGCATATACAGCACATAACAGACTGGATCGTTAATCATGCTTGAGAATAGAACCCCTCACCTGGTCTGCCAGTGATTGCCACTACCCTCTGGCACATCTGGAAGGCTCGAAATGCGTTTATTTTTGGACGAAAAATTCCCGATCCGCATCATGTGGCTGAAGAAGCACTGATTCAATCTCAAGTGGCCGCTACTCTTGCTCGTTCTTCTACCTACAAAGCAACTCTATTTCAGAACAATGGAGCTTTATGGAGACCCCCAGATCCGGGGGTTTTAAAGGTCAATATCGATGGATCTTATCAACTGGGAAGCAGGGAAGGGACTATGGGTTGTGTGTGTCGTGATTCGTAGGGAAACCTTACCAGTGGCTTCTCAGATAGCTTTGTTGCGTTCTCGGCTATACAGGCAGAGATCCACGCTTGCTCGCTTGCTCTCCGGCATTTGCTCAATCAAGGTCTCTCTCGTGCTGCACTTATTCTAGAATCGGATTGTCAGATCCTCATCGAGACACTGAAGGGTCAACGCCCGCCGCCATGGGCAGAGCGAAGCCTCTTCTCGAAGCTGCCTTCCTGCTTTCGTTTTTTCCCAACATTTCCCTTGCCTTCTGTCATCGTGAGGCCAATACTGCTACTGATTGGGCTACGAAGGCCCATAGGGTAAACTCCAAGCGAAGTAATTGGGATGTCTTTCCCCCTGCTCCTTTGTTAGACCTTGTTTACGCTGATGCGATTGCTGCTGGTTGTAATCAGTTTGGTCCCTCTTTATAAAATTGTTGTTTGACAAAAAAAAAAATCCACCTTATTTTCACTAAAATGACAAATTTTAATCATATAGAAGTGGAAATAGCTTAGAATCTTGGCTTGTGCATATATCATCTGGTACTATTCAACCAATATCAGTAGCCTTTGATTGTCTTTGTCATTTTCAAAATAACATAGGGATTTTCCCAGCACTAGTTTAAATGTGGATTTCAGTTTCATAAAGCAAACTATTGGGTTGTGCATTTGACACGCACCCAAATTCATAAGATTTATCGCACGAAACAAATTTAGATAGCATCTTTTTGCACCCAATTTGAGTGCACTTGAATTTGCTAATACTTTGCTTAATCACAAGATTTAAGTGACTGACCTGCCTTGTTTAGCTCCTGCTTTGTCAATAACGAAACTTCTTATGGGTTAATCATGGAGAGAAAAAGGAATGACTACAATTATCCCCTTTGATTTTAAAAAAATGTTCATATAACATTAGGTATACTAAGAAGGTATACAAAATTAGGTTTGACAAGAGGTATTTTCAACAATCAACTTACTCAATTTTCCTTTACATCATTTCTCTTTAATGTTCATTCTCAAAAGAGAGTGAAATTACATTTTTCTTCTCTAGTTGTTTGCTCTTTGTTCATTTCGTCCAATCTTAAATTACCAAACACAGTTGGGGAAGATGTACACTCGATAAGGCATTTACATTCTTGAATTCTTATTTGTTGTGGTAATGACATCTCTTTCTCTTTTTCTTTTGCTATTTTGAGTTGCGTCTATGAATTTGATGACTCTAACTCATCAATGAATTAAATAAGGCAAATGCAATAACCTGGATTGCTCCATTTTGTATCATCTTTGTTTCCTACAGTTTTGAAGATTGAGTAGGGATTATCTAATGCTGCACAATCAAAGATCACTGTCGGCTTTACTCCACATCTAATGCCATTCTTAAAGTTGAAGTTCTGCTTCTCCAGCAATAATTATTAGCTTTCTTCATCTATTTATGCATAATCCTGGAATGTAATCGACTATTCACGCTAAAATATCTTTAGGTGTAACATTGGGGATCTATACTAGCAACTTAAAGTTGTTTGCCAAGCAAAAATTTTTTGGCTAACAGTCCTATTCTGCTTAGGCATTCAATCACTTATAATACTAGGTACTAACCTTAGGTTTTGTTTGCTGAAGTACTCATTTTCAGTCCTCATAATTAGCTTAATCAAAATACATAACTTATTTCATAGATCTAGGTAAGTCAATCAAGTAGTAGACATGCTGGGGGACTAAAACTTAAAAGATCCGCGACTTCCTTTCATATTCTCGAGTGAGCTTCCCACATATTTCATGTTGTTTGATTGCTTAATTCACTTTATCTTGCTAGATGAGGAATTTGTTGATGTTAATAAAAGGAGTTGGTCCTCATACTCAACATGTGTGAGGATCCTATTATTGTTTTATGAGTGTCTTTCTTGATCGAGTATCTAGATGAGCAATACTAATCTATGTAGTAGGTTACCAGGTGTCTATTTTTCATTGAGTGCTTTACTTTTTGTTTAACATAAAAGTCATCTTTTGATGGTAAACTGTCTAAACATCTTTTTGCAGATTGACAATCTACTGAAGGAAGCTTATGGTCTAGCTTTGCAGAATCTCAATGAGATGACAGGATCACCTGAGATTATGGGGCTTAGCCAATTACCATTGTTTCTAGGATGCACTCTCGTGAGCGAATGAGATTATGCATGGATTTTGTTCAAGAAAGCTTATTTAACTACATTGGTTGTGTCTAAGCTGTAGCTTTTGTTTATTCTTTCCGCAAACTCATTACACCTTTCCTCATCTCTCTCTCTTTCTCTCTCTCTCTCTCTCTCTCTCTCTCTATATATATATATATATATATATATGCACTAATAATGTGGTTATTGTTAACTCTTTAAATAAACCTATTTGATCTTTGTGTCTATCATTCTTACATTCACTAATAAAATGTTTTTTGTGCATGCTCCTCTAAAGCCATGGTGAAATGTTCTTTTACATAAATGTCCATGCTTTGGCAAGACACACATTGTTAGTGCAGTAGCATTAGCTTGTTTTCTTCAATCCATATCAGTGAAAGTGTGAGTTGTGGATAAGTACATCAATACTTCTGAGCATTTTAATTTGGCCTCTCATTGTTGCTACTGGTTATCCTAATTCGACTGTTGCAATAGACAAAGGGGCCTCTATTAAATGTATACAAAAGCAGCAAAAGAAAGCACAAAATTGTGAAATGTTTGGAAACAAACAAAATTCAATACAAGATTGAAATACCACTACAGTCAAGGGGTTCTAATTATATTATTTTCAACAACAACAATGAGGATCCTCCCATAACCACTAAAGAGGCCAAATTAAAATGCTTCATATGTGACATCCTGAATTTCGATCCCGTCTTGAATATATGAAATGGACATTTCGTCGACGGGCCTATGGTCCTTTTTCTCTGAGTTGCCCACTCACGAGTTAACTAACCTATTAGGTGAAGCCGTTAAGGGATATAAACACGGCAGACTTGAGAATTCGATCGAAAATTGACTCCTTGACCATAATAATCGACAAGGGTCAATACGACCCCATTATAATCGATTAGTGATCGGATATAGGTCGATTCGACAGAAACACGTAATTGAATTATGGGTGATTCCACCTTATTGGGAAATTCGCGTTGAACGGCACTAACTCGGTTTTCTATCGATTTTGTACTCGATACACGTAATTGAAACCTTGTGATTTTTACGACAACCGAGAGTCGTCTACGAGTCGGAGATGCACAAATGTGGATAGAAAATTATCAACCATAGGTCAAACGTGCTAAAATCCCTAAAAGCTACCTAGTAGGTTAGGTTGTATTAAAATCGCGTTCGGTCGATTTTAACTACGAAATTGAATTCGATTTTGGAAATCGGATATTCAAGCGTGTCACAATTTATTTTTAAGATCTCATCTCACCTTTCGGAGAAATTCCGTCGAGCGCAGAAAATTGCGGAAAAATCAATTTCAGCAAAAAGAAATAGAAGAAATTTGGATGGGCAGCTTCAAGGCTTAATTGGCCACCAAATTGAGTTTGTTTGTGAAGATTTGGAAGGAAAATTGCCATTAGAGGATGCTTTGACAAAGATGGGCTGAAGACTTTATGGCCTTTGCACTTGAGTACTTAGGATATTTCCCTTGGCTCCCAATCGGCTAAAGCCTTAACTTCCTTATCCCTCTCTTTCCTCTCCCTTTCCCTTTCCCCTTGAGCATGCGCATCCTCCCTTGGCCAAACCCTTGCTACAGCTTCTTCTTCTTCCTCACTTCTTCTTCTCCATTTCATTCCTTATTGCAGCACACTCCAGCCCACCACCTCAGCCAACATCATTCCTTCGTCGACCAGCACACAGCTGCTTGCCAACCCCCGACCAGCCACGCACCACCCGCCAGCCCTTTGTCTCCATCCAGCCCCCTTAGCCTATTCTAGCAGCTCCACTCCTCAGCCAGCTTGCCCACCGTCCGCCCATCCGCCAGCCTCCAGCTCGCCAAGCAGCCGCCTACAGCGCCCCCATTTCTCCAGTCGCATCCGCCTGGCTATCCAGCACCACCAATCAAGCCCAACCAACCCGCCTCAGCCCCGCAGAACCGGATCCCCCCTTCAATCGTGAGCCTTGTAGGCTGTTTTCAGCCTCATCCGAGCCTCCGTTGGTGACGTCGTACTTGCAGGATCTCACCGCCTCTATGCCGCCGTCGTCGTGAACCCGTTGCCACCTTAATCCGGTGAGTTAACTCCCTAATCCCAGATTAGGTAGTTAATTGCACTTAGGAGTTAGTTTAGTGATTAATTAGGATTAGTGTTAATTTAGTTAGTGTAACTAAGTTAGTTAGGTTAGTTAGTTACCTAGAATAGTTTAGTTAGGTGGTTAGTTTGGTTAGGTTATCTACCCTAAGTTAGTTTATTTAACTAGGGTTAGTTAGTTAACCGTGATTAGTTTAGTTAACCATGGTTAGTTTAATTAAATTATATTTATTTAATTTAATCGCAATTTATTTAATTAATTTTAATTAGCACAAATTGTGACGGGATAGCTGTTTATCATAATTTTACGCTGATCATCATGGTTGAATTTATATGTGAATTCGATTGCTTATTTGTACAATTGAGTGCTTGGTGATGATTATTATTACAAAAATCCGATTTTATGGTATTTAATTAGAAAAATACCGGGTGTCGATTTTTGACGCCAAAAATGTTTATTTACTATATAAAATCGTGGGTAAAAGTATGCTTCAAGTGCCAAAAGTTAGCACAAAGGGACACTTAAATGCCAAAAGTTACGAAAGTGACATTTAAGTACCAAAATCGAAGAGAAATTGATCACTTAAGTGCCAATCTGAACAAAATGCTGATGTGCGCAATTTCCGGTGAAGTAGTGCAAAATGGCGTCGTTTTATACGCTGACATGGCCGGACAATGCAAAAACGACGTCGTTTTGGTGCTGACGTGGTAAAAAATTAATATAAAAATTAATTAAATTTAATTTAAAACTAAATTTATTTAAAACATTTAAAAATACAAAAGCAATGAATGGATCCCTCTCTTGTCCCACATCACATAGGGAGGGAGTTCTAGGCTACCTTATAAGGTAATGGGCTATCTAACTGTACATACACATTTTCTTAGGGTAGTATGGGCTATCTTGAAAAGAAAAAAACCGTAAGGACTTAGTGTCCAAAGCGGACAATATGTGTACAGTGGAGACCCAAGGCGTTACAAGTGGTATCAGAGTTGACTCCCGACCGCGTGTTAGGCCACAGTGAGGACGTTGTGCTTCTAAGGGGTGGAGAGTGTGACAGCCCAAGCGGCGGTGCGCAGGGAGGAGGGATGGCGGTGCGTCCGCGCCTTGGTCCTCGAATGTGCGCAAGGAATAGGTCCCTCTCTTGTCCCATTGCTTAGGAAGGGATATCTGGGCTACCTTATAAGGCAATGAGCCATCTAACTGTACATACGCGTTTTCTTAGGGTAGTATGAGCTGTCATGAGAAGAACAAAACCGTGAGGACTTAGTATCCAAAGCGGACAATATGTGTACAGTGGAGACTTAGGGCGTTATAGTTTGTCACAGTCCGTGATTCTCCTGTACCTGTAAACCCCTAAGAGTGAAGCTTGGGGTTATCAAGTGAAGAGTAAGGATGTAGAGAGGATGAGTACAACTGATCCGTGAGAATGGCGTCAAGACGGTTAGTGCTAGGAGTTAGAATAGGAGGATTATATTACTTAGGAGTTTTGAAGGTGGGATTCGTCTCCCCTGCGGACAATATGTGTACAGTGGAGACTTAGGGCGTTACAGTTTGTCACAGTCCGTGATTCTCCCGTACCTGTAAACCCTTGAGAGTGAAACTTGGGGTTATCAAGTGAAGAGTAAGGATGTAGAGAGGATGAATACAACTGGTCCGTGAGAGTGGCGTCAAGACAGTTAGTGCTAGGAGTTTTAGAATAGGAGGATTATATTACTTAGGAGTTCTGAAGGTGGGATTCATCTCCCCTGCACAAACTGATCGAGAGCTGATGCCGCTCTTCCGATGAGGCTATAGCAAGCCGAAACCGATTATTGAACTTAAAGAGATATGCTATCTTGCCCGATAAACTAGACGCCCGAGCCAAGCTGGGTATGATACGATCTCGTATGAGGGCTAATTTGGTAAATTCCGCTCAACACACCAAGCGCCACATGGGTTATTCTGGGGCCAAGGAACTGCTGACCCGTACACATGCTTAAAACTTCAATGAGAAGTGACGGAAATGGATTCCTAATAAAAACGGATACTCGAACTATTGAGTAATACTAAAAGCAAACATAGAAATGGGCTTGATGATACATGTAATACCGATTGAAAGGCACGTCACCAAAATAGACGTACCTTATTTTCTAAGGATTAAATACCGTTGCAATCTCGAGAGGGGTCGATTGAAGCCTTTGAATTCCTTTCTTGAGAGAGAATTCATCAATAGCGAAAACTTGAAAAACATACATTTTGTTTTCTCTTTTAACATTCTTTTTGATACAACAATTCTCTTATGGGTCGGGTTTAGCCTAGCATGGGTGGACGGGCCGGGTTTGGCCCGACATGTTTTATAGAAACCCATCAAGAGGAGACAAATAGAGGCCAATCCAGAGAGGGTGAGTAGTCCAGCACATCCAGATCTCGGCGTCCATGCACGAATCCAGAAATTGACTGCAATGAAAAGCTAAATCCCCATGAATGACGGCTTCGGCAGAGTCAATGGCAAGCTTTTCCGGTCGATCTAATAGAAAAAGGGGCTGCCGATGGAGGTCCGGTGGATGGTGGCGGAGAGAGCGACGGAGGCGGACCTGCTGGTGAATGTTGAGGGGATGGCGTTAGAAGGGGTCAGGGAGGAGATAGAGGTGCTGAGGTAGGAAGAGAACCGTTTAGCGTTTCAGGGTCCGTTTTCTATTTATATTTTATGTGTTTTGGGCCGGACGGAACCGACCCGTCAAGATACCCACTACGTTTTACTTGTTACGCAAACTGAATAAGGCCTGAACCAAAAAGATCTGAAATTGTCAATTTGGGTACTTTCGACACCAATTGTAATATTTTTAATTTTATTGGGTCAAGAACCAATTGTAATATGGAGAATCCACTTTTCTACTGGTTTATGAATAAATTGAAAAATCACTAGAGATTCTGATATGAAGAGTGCTTTGCCACTGTTTGAAGTGCCCTGCCAATGTTTGAGGTGAGCAAGATATTAAGCGATGAAGATGTCTACAAGTTGGAAAGATCTTCAGAAAAGGTGAACATATGGAAGGACCTTGATCAAGGGTAAACAAGTCGAGAAGAACGGGACATTCGTGATTGCTTGGAGGTACAAAGATCAAGTGAACAATTAGATGG
Source organism: Eucalyptus microcorys (assembly GCA_014182515.1). Lineage (NCBI taxonomy): Eukaryota > Viridiplantae > Streptophyta > Magnoliopsida > Myrtales > Myrtaceae > Eucalyptus > Eucalyptus microcorys. Next base: position 20,923,677 of record CM024566.1, on the reverse strand, counting down.
ACCTGATGAAGTGGGCATGCCTAGAACGGGGATGTTCGGTAAAGTTTGGAAGAACCATGAAGATAAATAGCTTGGTAAAGTCAAAATTGCCAATATGCTTTGAAGGACCAAAAAGATCAGCATTGTTTTCGGGTGCAGTAGATTGTTGGCATAGGAGCAGCTGCCTTATATAGATAAGGTGAAAGACTCTGACAATACCGGTGATCCTTACGATTTTAGTGAAGATAAGGAACCAGTGTACGTGGTATCATTGGAGATCTTTTGAAGCCGACTCAGTCAAATCAGTAAAGATGAGGAATTGGCAAGGATGCCGACATCCTCGGAAGACATATATATTGATAAGCACCGATAAGTCGTCAAAGATTGACAATATTGGCAAAGCAAATCGTTCACTATTCAGCAATATAATGAGTTTCCTCCAGTCATGCGCGAAGTATAGGGGAACGATGGACACTTGCTTCTTGGAGCAATGACCTTTTTCCTGTACACAGTCAACAGATACAGAAGTTCTTAGCATGTAAGCAGACATATCATTTGTATGAACGTCATCCACTTAACCTCATATCTACATCTCTTGTAGCAAAAGCCACAAGCGACATTAACCTCAGATCTGCATCTTTCGCGCACCCCACAGGCAAGTACTGCAGGGTCCAGTCCACTTAACCCATGATCTTCAATTGCAATGTTAGAAGACTTCCACACTTATGTATTGGTCTCACATACTCACATCCTTTTGAGGTCAGATAAGGCACACCTTTATTTGTTTTACAAACAAGCTATCAACTGAATATCCCCCCCCAAAAAAAAAAAAAAAAAAAGAAAAGTGAAGCGAAAGAAGGAAAATCCTATTATCAAGAGTAATCATTTAAATCTACATTAATCAGGTTTAATTTAAAGCAAGAGAATTGAGTTCATACACTTCTGCATGCACTCTACCCACCTTCCATTCCAGCCACTGTATCATACAGAGGCCGGCCTCCCGGAGGTTAAACGCTATTCCTCCCAGAATTGCAGAAACCGCAAAGACCGCAAACGGGAGACCGCTTCGTAAGACCACCGCGAAAGGCACCGAAATCGCACCCATTTGTGCCGCCTGACCTGCACAGCGAAGAGCTGCATTTCTCGCGTACTGAAAGCAAAGCTTTCGAGATGCTTTGGAGACATCAAACAAAATGAAATGGAAGAACACAGAACATATTTGCTAAACACTGCAATTGAATTACATCGGTTGGCCTATTCCTACCCACATTTTGTCTAAGACACTCCTTTCTTTAGTTAAGTGCCTGAAATAGCACTCTCTCTTTGTTTTATCGTTTTTTTATTATCATGCTGACCAAGAAAGGTAACATTATTTTTGCCGCTTCGATTATCAATTTCACAATACTAATACCACAATTACTCCCAACAAGATATCGCCTTATCCTTCGTTGCTTGTCTTTTCGCCTGGAAAGATTGTTAATTTTCATTAATGGTCTCATCTTTTGAATCACAAAAGCTATATGTAAGAGTAGAAATTTTATTTATCACAGCTTATCAATACACAGTTAAAGATCGCTTATTTGTTCATTCATTTGAGATTTTCATTTTTTTTTTTTTTTTTTTTTCTGAATTGCGAAAGCGGGGTGAACTTGAAACTCTAATAGCACCTTCTTTAATTTCAAATTCACACCACATTATTCTAGAGGATAACTTTTGAGCACTTCATAAAAATTTGGTCCACTTGCTATAAGATTAAATCTTTGACGGATATTAATTATTTTCTTCATGGTGATGTTAAACAGCAAAAAGTTCCCGTATAATTTTTTTCCTGTTGTGTTTATCTTTCGTTAATATTTAAAATGATCCGAAGAAAAGCATGTTTAATTTTTTACCATTCTTCCAGTAAAATAATCCCTTTTTTTTTTTCCATATTTGATCAATTTTCTTCCACCTTAGAGGAACAAGATAAGTTTACTTCTTTCCATACGAAAAATAAAGAAAGAAGGAAACATTATAAAATAGATTTCAATAGAAAAAATGGTTGAGACATAAGCCGAGATACGTTGGTACAAAAGATTACCTTTCGACTAGAGGAGAAAGAACATAACAGAAGCCTCCCATGTGACTGAGAGACACATGAGTACGAAGGTATTAAGCAAACCTTATACATCAAACAATTGACGCGGTGCGAATGAATTAATACGCTTAGGTGATATATAACTCAATGGCTCAGAATAAGTTTAGCTGAATAAGTTAACAGATCGGAGTAGAGTTTTCTTTAAAGATAATATAAAATCTCGAATTTATTCTAAACTAATTTTTTTTATCAATCTCAAATTGATATACTTGTGACAAATTTAACAAACCAAAAATCTCTAACTGATATATTTATAATTATGCCCTCCATTAATTTCCGTTAAATTAGATTAATACGGCGAAAAGTCACAAAACCAAGACACCTGTGATAAACAAAGGGTAAAACTTCGAACTTATATACCTATTAACTATCACGTATTACCTAACTCAACAAGCTGGTGATAAAATTTAACAAAATATAAATTTATCACAAATATACCAATTTAAATTTTTTTATGGTCAAAAAATTAATTTAGACTAATTTTATCACAGATGTACTGATTTAGAAAAAAAAATTTTATATTATCCCTTTCTTTAATAATCTCTCCAGCCGAGGTGACGCATCCCAAGACACTGAGATTCACGTGGGTCACGACGCGCCCCTTTTCCTGCCAATGTAGGCAATGGACAAGAAAGAGAAGCATTGAAGTGAAGCAGCGTATGTGAACACTGTTACATGATCTGCTAAGCATTTACACGACTATGAACAAACATTCGACTTACACTTACAGATCTTGCCACAAATCGGAGGAGCAAAAAAATCAAAACCTGGAAGCACAAAAGGTTACAGACAAGATAGAGATGAAAGGAAAAAATAGAAAATCTCTACACTCAGCTGTTAGTAGAGTTATAAAAGATCTTTACGATGACCGCCAATGGTATGTTTGCAGCGTGGCCTTGAGTTCCAAACAGCCCGATTCTCCCAAAGGTGGCCGAGGAACTATTGATAGTCGCGTTAAAGGAGACACTCAGTACCTGCGTCTGGCCGTTGGCGATGGTGAAGCGAGACGGAGCTACCTTCATGGAGACCCCGTAAGGGGCGCTCCAACCAACATTGTAAGTTTCATTTCTGGCAATATTGGTGACTGTACGTTGAACTGTCCTAGAACTGTTGAGCGTCACGATTGTGATAGAGGGCAAGTTCAGGTCGGCACCACTAATAGTGTTGTTGTAAGCCCAACAACTTTGACCGGTGTAGTTCCAAACAATGGGAGCCGAACCGTTAATGCCACAGAGAAATGACATGTAATCATCATAACCTACAAGAACAGCATCAGGCAGACTCATCTTAGCCCCCTACGTAAGCAGGCATCGAACAGAACAAAGAACACGCAAAAGAGAGATGATGTAACGGTGCATACTCTGCTACTGTTAATTAGAGAGAACCAGGATACCTATCACATGCACAGCTTGAAAATTCTGGTGAGGGCTCTTCATTAATTGAAAGCATAAGTTGATGTTATGTTGTTTCAGAGGAATTGACAGAACTTAAAAATCAAGAAAAGAAAGAAAACTCTATGGTCTTGGGTCAATACTGGGTCACCAAATTGATGAGTTGGATGTATAAAAATCGATTTATCTAGAGATTTTACATAGACAATGTGGACATTTTCGTGATGTCAATCTTTCGGTAGAACAGACAAAGCAGATTTTATTCTAGAGGTAAAAGTAACTCAAGAAAATATGTCATAACACGAAGCACATTGGTTCCTTACCAGACAAAGAAAAGATACTCAAATCAGGCACATTGTTTCTGTATTCTGAGTATAATATCAGTTGCTTATTCAAGAAAGCCATCCTTTTATTGTTGAAAGAAATCTGTTCACAACAGAAACTTATAAAAACGTACTTTATTCTTTAAGGACTTTTTCTTGTACATTAACTGTTGACTATAATTAAACATTTGATTACTGTCCTTGAGGATATCCTTCCGTTGAATAAATTTCTCAAAATGACAAACTAATTAATAGTCATCGATTTTCACTTCATTATGTATATTTGCAATTGATAAAAATTTTGGAATTGGTACTTTAGCACTTGCACCAGTCAAGTCCAAACTCAATCCTTATCGGATAAGTAAATCTGACCATATACCGGTTATGCTGACCCATGAGCCATTTGGCTTGATTGGCATGACAAAATTAAAGTATAGTTGGAGTTGGACTTAGCTGCACCCATTATGCAATAAAGGCAAATAACACACTTATCACAAAAATTATGATTGGACTACAAGAAATATTCTTCATTTTGGGCCAACGAAAAGGACATATCCATGATTTGGAATTCTACCATTGTAAAAAGCAGATGATTCAGGACACTCCCAATTTTATCAATTTAATTGATTTTCACATCTCAATGGGTAGAGGATGTTTCCAGACAAAAGAGTATAACTGGCATAGGCAGAATAACTTACTGGAGTCAAGAATAAGTCCCGGATTCAAAGCAGCGGTTGCATTCACAAAACCGCTGCCCATGTCGAAAGGTGTTGCTGGGGACTGATTTTGATCTGGGTTGGCATAAGCACGCTGAGCCATTATAGGTCCCCCATACTTGTCATATAAAGAAGCTGTTGTAGAAAGTGCAGATGCAATGGCAGAAGGACTAAAACTTGGAAAATTTTGCTTAATTAGCGCTGCCAGCCCAGCAATATGAGGAGCAGCCATGCTTGTCCCAGACATCATCGCAAAGTTTTCACCTGAATCGTTGAATCTACTTTAGGAGGCAGCATATAAGAAGAAGAGAACCAGGATAAACAGACTCTGCAATTCCATTGCATTTGGCACTGGAGAGAAGAAATCTTGCCTCGACCACTGGGTATGCAGTCAATACATGCACAAGCAAAAGAATATCAAGCTACCTATATGAATAATTAAATGTCTTGCAGATACCGATGCTTTATGGGAATATCTTTCATGCAGTAATGGATTAAAACAGAAACCCATTGCACTGGTCAAATGAATCAACAAATTGCTGTATATATTATGACGGTCATACCTTCGAATTCCATAGAATCAGTGCCAACAGAGCTCCAAGCAGCCCATATGAAATTACCAGGGGCAACCAAGTTTGGCTTCAATATATCTGCATCAGTGAAAGAACTGTCTTCTGGATCAGGTCCTCTGGCTGAGTAGTACATGACTTTCGGAGCAGAAAAGCTGTAGTTGGCTTTCAGCCCGCCCAAGATGCTAGCAGTGGCTCCAAATGTAACAACCTGTTTTGTCTGTCCGTCCCTCTCCACAGAAGAATTGTAGTATTGAAGCAGTATCTGTCAAATAAATGAGAAAGATCACTATGTAGCAAATACAGTTCTTTGGCACTCATTCTTGAATCAGCAGCCAACTAACAGCAACGAGACTCGTGTTAATGGCATTGGCTGTACCTTGGAATCATCTGTTGATGGAATAATGATGCCAGGCATCTTCATTGGAGTTGGATTAAGCTGAAACCCAATCACAAAAGGATCCATGTAAAACACGATACCAGCTGCGCTAAGGTTATTTGCTGTTTCTAAGGCCTGTTGGATGGTGGAGAGTCCAAGCACAAACCGGATTGAGTAGCTGCATATCAAAAGGTTCCCTTGCACATGATCTGGATCAAAGTTTGTAGAGTCCTGACATTCACCGACATACATGTCTTTGGAAATTGAAGTGTCATTGTTCAGAACATCGAGTGCTGAGACTAGCTTGTACATTGTATCGTTATCGGTTCCCGCTGAAAAAGAATGATGAAATGTTTATTTGCATCTTGACAGGTGTAAAGAGTAAATCTGTGTAAGTAAATTTTTGCAGGGATTAAGGGGTAAAATGTACTTCTCCACAACCACCCAACACCAAGCATGTGCATCCACATAAATTAGCTCACTACCAGAACCAAGTATACTGCGATAATGGAGATGAGTCATAATCAACAAATCCGATTCCTGCAAGACTAGTGAGAAGTGTGATCCCAAATTCCTTTCTTGACTTTTTATTGGTTATTACCATAGAATAAGCTCCTTGTTTTATGAATCAGCAAGTACAAAGTTAGTGATCTGTGTATTGTATATCTGATGATCCAATTTTTTTTCCCTTTTTAGTTTGGACAGAGAACGACCCCCATCAGTGAGAATCAACATATTTTCAAAAGGTCATCAGATTCAGCAAATTAATTTTGATAGTGAAAGAAATCCACAGACTATCACTCTTCAAACCAAACAATCTCAGTTTCCATCAATCTTGATCTAGGTTTTAAATAAGAGGCAAGTGATCTGAACATAGAACCTTTTTAAAATCCTGAGGCAATACAAATTTGAGTCCAGTTCGGGAACCAAAAGTAAAGGCTAAACTAGACAACTTGATCTTTTAGGGTTATTTGAGAAAAGTCAGTTGCAAAACATAAGTGAACCAAAATTAGCACTAAAACAAAAAAAGAGAGAGAAAATAAGCATCAGCTAACAGATGGCTTACGCGCAAGGCCAACTCCAGCAATTGATCGGTTGTTTCCAAGAACTATGGAGTTTTGGTACACTCGATCATGAGCAGCAGCACCAACAGTGAAGATCCATGGACTGAAGGAAGATATGCTTTTTGGTGCAGGCCCAGTATTTCCAGCAGCTTGCACAACAAAAATGCCAGCTTTTACTGCTGACAATAAAGCCATGTCAATGGGGTTGAAGAACGTTGCAATTCCAGGAGGACGCCTATTAGGAGTGATTGATAAGCTTATTATGTCAATGCCATCCTGAGCAGCCTGTAAATGCATCCATCACAAAGAAAGAAGAAAATCAGTTACGAATGGTAACACCGAGACATATATGTTTCATGATCCCCAAAAAGCACTTTTTTTTTTTCCATTTTCTTTTGCAGTATTGATTAAAGAACATGAGCCAAGGGTAATTAATTATACATCTCTACAAATGGAACTGGTGCTACACAGATTCATAGAAATTCAAAACCGAAACAGCTCTCCGTGTAGAATCTTTCAAATATAATTCCTCAAACAACCAGAGAATACCAAGAAGTGCACTGAATCATTATTGTTTGTATCATATAGTCTGGTACAACACCCGTTCACAACCAGTATAAACTATTATTGAGGAATGCCTATTTCAATTGTAGAGTAAATAGAGAGCCTGAATAATTTTGACGTTTTGACTAAGGTTACGCTCCCTCTGAAAAGCTCATTTATATTTCTCTTAGGGAAAATTGCCACTTATTATGAGTACCTATCTTGCATTGGATATTTTCCACATAGAAAAGGAAAGACAAGGGTACCAAGGGGAAACAGAATAGCAATCATAACAGTTGCAAGCACAATGCCTTTTAGGGTTATAAATACTCTCTTTTGGTATGACTACAAAGAAGTAAAAAACACAAGTATTTTTAGATAAAACAGCCAATGAATAGCCACTGCAAAAGAACAGAACAAGAAACTTTGGTTTTGCAGAGTAGGAATATTTTGACATCGAAGTGTAATCTGAAAGCGATCCGTCCAATAGCAAGACAGAGAAATACAGTCAACTAGCAGCACATCAAAGTGTTGAGGGTCTCTAAAGTCTTAAACTGTCTACAAATAGATTAGCTAAGCAAGAGAAGCTGGTCAGTCAAATCATGTAGACACAAACCTGGTCAATTGCAGCAACAACATCCGCAGCAAAGCCTCCAAAGCTCTTATATAATGACTTGTAAACAGCGATGCTGAAAATTGAAATTGAGTATCCATGTTATCTTAACATAAAAAAGTACCCAATCATATTTTGCTCGAGGTGTAAGTCCATCTTTGAGCAAAGCAGGTAAACAGAAGCAGTTATCATTTATTAGTACTTAATAATCACTGTCAATAATGAATAGAGATAAATAATAAGAGTATAGAGAGACTTGGTCCAGATAAATTACTGTGAACGAGGAGCCATTCCACTTGCATTCCCAAAGTGATGACCAGAAACAATAACTGGAATCCCATGGTTTCCTGCTGCAACTGAAGCCGTGTGCCTGTAATTCCACTATTCGATCCATCAATTGCCTATTAAGTCTTCCATCTAATTGACAATGTGGAAGCTAGTAACCAGACAACGGTTGCTGTAACTTTGATGCCAACAATATGAAAACAAATTATACATGGCCATGAAGTAAGATTCTTTTAGCTTTCCCATATCACTAAATCTATCTTGCCAGCTTACAAAGCTTTACATGTTTTTACTCTGAAAAGTTAACCATGACAAAAATGGGAAAATAATGGCTCTTTGTTTTTGATAGAAGATGAAAACAAGGTTTTTACTTTATGCAGTTAACAATAATTTTATGTTGAAAAGAAGAAGAAGAAAGAGATATATGTCAACGACAAGTGAATTTCAGTTGGTAGTGATAAGGACAGATACTGAAGCAGAAACCAGTTTTCTCCTCTCATCACTTCAAGTCCTCAGCTCAGGTCATGAAGAAGGAATGGCTAACAGCAACATATCACCACTATTATCCACATCAAGACATAGAGAAAATAAAATAGAGGAAATCCTAGCGATCAAAGGAGCTCAAAGGGAAAACTGATCACAAATTCTCGTTTCCCTCCCACACTCGCATTTTTCACTCCCTCATCCCCAGCTTGTAGAACCACAAAGCTACAGTTATTCCAGTCGCAGATTGAGCAAAAGAGATGCTGACAAAAAAATGACATGGAGACACAAGCATACAAGATGAGAGAAGTCACATGAAACACTCACGTCCCGTGACCATCTCCATCAAATGGCGACGCGTAGTCCTGAGATGCATTGAAAATTCCTCTGGTTATGGCAGATGCAGCAAAATGCCGGGCCCCAACAAGCTTCCTATTGCATGATCCAGATGGAAAATCTGGAGTGACCTCACAAATCCCTGAGTAATGGGCAGGGACTGGATATGGACGGTCAGACACATCATCGGCAAAGCTGGGGTGTGTCGGATCAATGCCAGTATCAATAAAACCAATCACAACTCCTTCTCCAGCTGAGTCGTATCCGCCACGTTGTGCCCATGCTCCATTCGGTAGACCAAGAAATTGTGGAGTATGAGTTGTTGCCGTTCTAACTGTATAATCCAAAACTACGTTTGCCACCTCTGTCCTCCGTGAAAGTTTGTCGGCCTTCAAATAATATTACCAGGCTAAAGTGAGGTTCTAGATACCATTTTTATATCACTCAGCAACAAAACTTCAATCACAAGCAATGCAAGACATGCGTAAATTTTTGCAAAATTATGCGTAACACATTCAGGACAGCCAAAATATTTTCCTCCGTACATCCAGTATGCAGTTATAATTGCCAAGCAGACAAGGATGAGAACTATCATAAGGAAAAAGACGGTGTTGGGTACTGATATACCTGTTGGGGAGTGACAAGTACTGCAAATCCATTTATTAAGTAGTGATAGCTGTACAGTTTCAGATATTTCTCTCCCTTCAGTGCCTTCCTCAATAACGAATCATGAACTCGAGCAACATAAGAACCAGAGCTCCTACCAGAACGAGAAGTGTTCCTGTGCCTGAATTTAGAGTAGGAAGCTCAGAAAACCAATCAAACGCTAAAAAATGAAGCTTAATCAAGATAAGTTCCTGCCATCGCGCCCTCATTAAACTAAAAGTCTCCACTAAATTACACATGAACAATTCTTTATACTGCCAATCAAGAAAGGAACGTCCGACGATATCAGCCATAGTAACGTAAAAGACAGTTATAGACACTGCAGAAACAGAAATGAATGGGGACCCCCACGAGGTAGTTGCCGAACTTGAGAGGCTACAAAACTCTCAAAAGGTAAAAATTTACCTCACGAAGCAAAAATCAACTTTCGAAAATTGCAATTGAACCCTTTCAGTAGCTATTGCCAAAGGAAGTAAGTAAATAAACCAATTCCCAGTTTGGTCTCCCGATTCTACAAACGAATAAACAGAATCCAACCACAGCCGGCATTTACAAGAGAAGCAAGAAAGTACCTTGCTTTGTCCATTCTGTTGGATTTCCCCGAACCTCCATGCCTGAACACATTCGTCTCCTTCTTCAGCACACCATAGTCATGGACGACAGGGGCTTGTTTAAGGGTCACAATGTAAACAGCCGTGATTGCTTCCGAGCTACTATTCTGGCACCAAGTGCACACGACCATCCCCATGGAGACCAACACCAGCAAAAGCCAAGAAACACTCTCCATCCGTGTATACACACAGTGGGGGCAGAGCAAGAAGAAAGAAGAGAAACCCAAGTTCTAGTTTTATCAGAACACCAACCCCCGGAAGGAAAAGACCTCACGTCGCCTCCATTTTGACTTCCCCAAGATCTCTCCACAACAACACCCACGAGAAGAAGAGACAGGGGGTGGGTTGAAAAGTGAAGAGAACCCAGAAAAGCTGACAAACCTATCCTAGAATGTGAAGACAGCTGGTGTGAGAGAAAGTGCAGCAAGCTTCACATTGAGGCCTCCATTTGATGTGAAGTGATAAAGCAGAACAAGAAGAAGAAGAAGAAGAAGAAGAAGAAGAAGAAGGGCTTTCTTTATCTGGGGCGAGAAAGAAAAAGGCCCTTCTTTCTTTTTTAGCTTTTCCGGGAAGGAAAGAGCGGAGGAGTGCGCAGGTAGAGTATTAATAGCTGGAGGGGAGAGCATGGAGAATCTGCAGAAGCTTTTCCTCGATTGAACAAATTGATAATATAAAAATCGCTTTCTTTACGGGAAGAAATGCAGATGAGAATCGAACGTTGTCATTTGTTTTTATTCCCTCCCCCTTCTTGTTTGACTGTTGTCGTTGTCTTTGGCCCTTGCTTGTTTAGGGACCCAACGCCGCTTTGTCATCTTCTATTCCATGTATTGACTAAGGAAAAATCAGTGTCAGAACACTGAAACATGTCTCAAGACTCTTAACGTTTGCTCTTTCATTCCATTCCATGTCTTAATTAAGAAAATTCATAGTCACAACGCTAAGACCAAGAAATTATCCTTAATTTCTTAATTTATCAAGATAAAGAATCTCCTATTATTGTACCAAACCAATTTAGAAAATCAAAACAAGTGCATTGTTAGCTTTAAAATTTGTATTAAAAAAGATTGAAATATAAAGTTTAAATTTTTCAAAAAGTGTAATCAAATTCAGAAAACTAGTCTAGAAATTTGCATCAAGTATCGTCCATTTTAAGGGATGGAAATAGACATTTCAATGCTGATGGGGCGTCCAAAAACAGCATTAAAGAAAGTAAATTTCCTCACTTCTGTATGTTTCTTCTCTCTCCTCATTGGGAAATAATTTTTTGTAGGGCATTAGGTACAATAATTTCCCTTCACTTTCCCTTCCCTCTTCTTCTGAGCAACGCAACTCTCATAGTTTCTTACACCGTTTCTTTCTAACATCTTTCCCTCTTATTCGAGCATTCTATTTTGTCCATATACTAGTCGAGTACTTAGCTGCGCAATACTAATACTATGTTAAGACGTTTTTTAATTACATAATAACAAAGTACTAGTGAGTTGATTTAAGGTTAATTTGAACCATCATTGGCAGTTATTATGTTTAACAGGGACTTCAGTCCTCGTGTAAGAAAGGAAATGGCGGTTACAACTAACTGAGATTAAGAGAAACTTGTAATTTACGATAGAAGGAACATTAACAAGCACTAACAAGTCCCATCTTGAAAATGATCTTTTCACAGCATCACTCGAAGGGAAAAAGTTCCCAAAAGTTCCATCAAGAAGCATGGCCATTTAGAAAATGAGTAATCACGGGGACAATAAAGCCAGTATACTAGATGACAATTTTTTTCCCCTCCAATAATGTCTTAGATTGTTGGGTAATAAATCACCGACATCATCCACATGTAAACTTAACCGAAATTAATAACAGATGATGTCCATATTCTTAACCTATCAATCAGGAATATGATTAGGGAAGATCCCTCCAATTAAAGTTAGAAGAAAACATGGATCTATGATTAATTAGTTTAATTGATGGGACAAGTTGTGATTATAAGTGTTTATTAAAGTTAGAAAACCCAACTATGAGAGTGCACCTTTTCCCATACTTTGTGCCCATCATTGTCACCATCTTTGAACTATTTGATTTGTGCAGCATGTCTATCCTTCACCTAAGAAAACAAAAAAAAAACACCCTAGCTCACTTGTACTCCTCTTTCCCTTCTTGTGTCTCTAGTCGGAATTGTCCACTCTTCTCCGTCGTCACCACGATCATCATCTCCGATGATTTAATCAATATTAGGCTCTCCAATAACCACCCCCCCTTCCCTACTTGCTCGGGACGACGACGGCGACACATAGTCACCTAGCTCACGTGCATAGTGCTTGTAGTCTTTGAACTCAATGTCGTAAGCTCTGTGCAAGAGATCCGCCACGAGCTCATGTGCCCTCGATAGATCTCGTGCAAAGAGCTCCATTTAGAATCGAGCTCCGTTGATTTCAGGGAATGGTGCCACTTTCGAGCTTCATTTGGTAACACGCATAAGCTTGCGCATGGAGAAATCAAAGAAAACGAGGCAATGGGTCGGCACCAGGGTCGGAGATGGGTGGAGATGGCTCGGTAGTAGTCATCGACTCGAGCATAAGATTGCGGCGGCTGAAAGAGAGACAAGCGGAGAGCTAGCGGAAATAGAGACAGAGGTGTGTTTTAGGGTTTAATGACTTTATTACAAACATTGACTCAGAGTGGATCCGCAGCCTGCACACAATGGTGTACCTGAAGGGTGAACGAATATGGATTAGGATCTGGAAACGGTGTCCCCCCTCCCCATTTAAACATCCAATAAATACCTATCCTATCATTTTGTAAACTCATTTAGTATATCAATCTTAAACTATTCCACATTATTCTTTTTCAGGAAATTCTGAGCAGGAGGGTTCCTCTCCAAAAAAAAAATGACCGAAAATTAATTAAAAAAAAAGAGAAATTAGGTTATCATGAACAGTGCGGATTGGGTGAGAAAGAATGATTGGGGGTTGGCTTAATTGCGGTGAAAATGATGGGTGCATGCATGCCTAGCCTACCCCTCCGCCCCCTTGATTTCTGGCCTTTTCCTCTCCTGCTTTTTTTGTCCATTTGTCTCCAACGTTCCAAATCCACCTCCTTTCCTTTCTCGACAGACAAGACGTCCGCTGCAATTGACAAGGGGGTCATCTTTGCGGTTGTGTGTGGTTTTGGACAACGATTATTTCAGTCTTTTGTCCGTGAGCGCCACCGGGCAGGGCGGGTGGTGGTGGGACGGTGGTGCATCCGTTACTCTCTCTGTCTCTTCCTCTATAGGGCGGTCGGTGCTCAGTCAGTGCACACATGTGATGGACTTAATGGCGGGACAAAGACAAATGGCTTTAGAAAGTGATGCGTGGAATGGAATTGGATTTTATTCCCCCACTTGAGAGGCCCTCCTACTTTTACAAAAGCTGGATTTGTGCCATTTGGAGTTCCACTGTTTATTTTTTAATTGAATGGTTATAATACACTGCGGATAAGTTCAACACCACCCACAGATCTACCTAGAGTCGGTTGCCGTTAGTCATCTTAAAATTAAAATAATGCAGTGAGAGCCACGAATCAGAAGCTGGGCAACCTAGCTTTTGGGTGCAAAATGCAAAAAACTTTGGGTGGAAGGGTCTTTCTAAAATGCAATAGTGTTTAGTAAGGTGTGATTTAAAAATACATTGAAAAACAATTTAAACCTAAATGCCGTTTAGAAAAAAAAAAAAGCATTTTGTAAAGAACTTTTGCTATTTAAAAAAAAAAAAAAATCTCAAACCTTTGCTAGTGGAAATCCAAGCCAAATTGCTGCCAACCTCACTTAATCTCAGGTAAGGCTAGCCAACAGCTAGATCTAGCCTCATTGGCCCCTAGCCATTTACATCGCATGAGGTGGACATTTTCGATATTGTTCAAGGTTAGAGATGTTAAAGTTGAAAGGAAAATAAATGTATTTTCATTTTAGAAATGCTCAAAATTCAAAACTAAAAGCACATCCGAACTGACTTTAGGCTAAAAGCCTATAGAGGATTCTAGAAATGTAAATATATCTTCCCAAAACTTCCAAAAAAAAAATTATCAAATAGTACTTGCAATTGTCAAAAGGACTTTAGAAAAGGTTTTCAAAGGCACACTCGGACCCTTTTGACTCCCGGCTTTTACTCCAAAAGCGACATGATGGTAGAGATGCAAAGTCGCCGCACTATTTTTAGTGGCTTTTCTTATCAAGAAGTTGTTCACTTTCTTAAAATAAATGCCATTGATGAATAACAACCAATTCAACTTTTTGCCATCGGCAAAATCATTTTGATTGGAAAAATGTCAAGATATTTCCAACAACTAAAGAAAACATTCCACTTTGAAATCATTGACGACAAAACCTAATCAATTGTAGAATAAATTTCACGTTTCAAACGGTCATAAACTATAAACACAAAGCTAAAAGTCAAAGTGAATCCACCAATCAAGCATGTAGGTAGTGGATTTTCATTTGACATTCCTTTCAACTACAATTTTATCTCGATGATACATATTTGGCAAAATTCGAGTAAGTAGTATCAAATTCCATAATAGAAAACCAATCGCACTCACATGATGATCTAAATGCTGCTCGTAATACCGTTGGCATACATACATTAAAACCCTTTTACCTAAACAAAAAGTGAAGTATGGATTAGGGCACCACTATGGTCTCGGAATCACCTTTTCTTGGCTCAAATTCTAATTGCCCGTCAAAAGTGGGGTGGGACCTTGTCATTATGTAATCATCCACTATGCAAGAGCCCCTCTTTTTTCTCCTTTTATAATATAGTCGTTGGGCTTCTTCACATGTTGTCTCAAAAGCAGCTGATTCTACAATCATCAACCTCACTTTCCCTTGGATTTCAATCGATGACACACCGTCTAGTCCTCGATAAAAAAGTTTAGTGTGTGGGCGAAAAAGTGAAAAAGACAGGTCTTCCAGGGCTTCCTTTGGCTATTTTTAAAGAGGTGGCTGCTTACAAATTGCAACATTCAATTTGAAAATAACGGGTTCATGGTTCAACTTTCTGGCCATTAATATATATATATATATATATATATATATATATATTACTAATATAATATCTTAAGTTGATTTTCTTTTGTTCAAGACAAATATATATTTCTATGTACAACCAAGCTTATATATGTAACCCATAAAGCATGTGTCACTTAACCACAGCATATTCGTTTAGTTAGCATATGAGACATTATTTGTTCAAAAACATAGGAAATAATGACTAATTTTTTACCGTTGTGAAACAGAAGTATGGAGTTTTGATTCCTTGCAGTGCTCTTTCAACAGTATATAAGTTTTGTTTCATATGCATGTATCGGGTAAATATGCTTAAGGCCTAGGTCATACTTTCAATTTTCACATTATGGAAATGTTAAGATATGAAATATATTTCTATGTTATATTCTAAACCTTTTCACACCTAGGCTCCGTTTATTTTGCGGAAAGTAAATGCTTTAAAAAATATTTTCCTAAAAATAATCACCTATATTGCTTACAACAATGGATGGACAAAAAATATTTTAGTCGTTTATGAAAATATTCAGACATAAATTATTGTGGATAACAAAAATATTTTTTTATTAAATAATTAGTTCAAGTTATACAAATGATCATTTTAATAAAAATAATTTCCAAATTGTTTGCTTTTTGCGAAACAAATGTCACAGAAAACTTAAGATTTGGAAAATATTTTCCAAAACATGATTGGTTATATTACTTAAGAAAAATTAGTCAACAGAAAATATTTTTATTATCGACAATAATTTTAGACACAACTATTTATGAGGGTGATGAATATATTTTTATTCATTTATTTTTGTAAGAGACAAAAGCAATTATTTTACAAAAACATTTTTTAAAAATTAAGTTTCCGTGAAACAAACACACCCTTAATTCTAATTGGCTTGCTATGTACCATCCTTTAGCATTAAAAGTGCCATCATCTTTACTGATTGGTAGTTAAGACGGTCTCTATGTTTCACCTAAAAAAGGACATTCTCCATGAAGTATATCATATCATATATATCAAAGACCAATAAGTAAAAACTTTTGCAAAACCAGATAGTCATGATGATTATACATTTGATACTGGTATGAAATCTCACATGTAATTGAAGCAAGCCTATGATGGTGAGTAGTACTCGAGGAAATTATTATCTTCACTAGATCTCTAATGAGAAGACTACTTAGGTAGGAAGGTGAACTTAATCCATGTTGTACTCTCCCGCTCTACATTCATTCATTCATTCATTCTGTCTTTCTTTTTTAAATAAAGGGCACGAGACTGTATACTCAACTATTTGGAGGTTTTTGCATGAAAAAGCCCGCAAACCCTAAGAACATGTCAAGTCCAGACCTTTGGCATGGGCAAGTAATCTTAATCTTGAATAGTTGGCATGTAATTTGTGACTTTTGAACAAAGTAACCTCCAATTTCTAAGCTAGAATTCCTCTTATGCCAGGATCAATTCACTAGCCCAAGGAGTTTACTACTCTACATTCTCATCATCTTGATTATAAGGTGCCACTTGAGTGTTGTACAGCTAAGATAGTTGGATTTACGAAAGATAGACTGTAATCTATTGCCGCTTTCACGTAGATTTTCCTCATCCTCACATAGAAGATGGTTGCATTAGCGTCTGAAGTACATCAAAATACGATGTGAGTTTTATCAGGTCTTGTTCATTTTCTGGCACTTATATGACACTATCAAGTTAATTTATTTTATCGGGTCTAATTCATTTTCTGGCATTGATATGACACTATCAAGTTAATTAATTTCAAAATATTTGTGAGAGAAAGAAGTAGGCAATGATGAATTATATACGTTTCATTTGTTTCATAAAAATAAATGATTTAAAAAAATTTTCTTTAAAAAAATTGCTTGTATCTCTTACTAAAAATATTGAACGAAAATTTTTATGATCATCCATGAAAATATTTATATATAACTTGTTATTATTAATGAAAATATTTTTTATCGATTGATTATTTCAAGCATTACAAACGATTATTTTTAGGAAGATATATTCCAAACTTTTTATTTTCCACAAAACAAACGGCGCATTAATAAAATAAATTTTGAAACATTTCATGGTTTTAGAAAACTAAATATGCTATGAAACTTTTACCCACCTAATTATTATATGAGGTTACTATACTCATCATAGTCTTGCTTTGGTCGTCCGCGAACTTTTCGCTACACATGATGCTTGTATTAATCTTGCAAAGCTAGTATGGCGATGGCATGTATAAAGTACGGATGTCGAGGGGGAAAAACATAATATGACGATTTAGATGTTCCCATAAGTGTGTCGACTTTCATTTTGATGATGATTTTAGCCGTAGTACTTTGTGAATAGGAGGGAGAATACTATCCATCTTCCCTGATTTAGGAAGGACGTGCAATGTCTACTTTAGTCTCATTCATTATCTCCACCGTAGAATTGTGACACGTATTTGTCTGTTCAATTCTATGCCCTCACCATTCCTAGTCTATGGAGGCGCCTCGACTCGTGGCGTGCGCGCCTCATTAATGGAAAGTTTGCATCTTCCGAGTCTCGTGACTTTGCGTTTGGTGTTCGATTCACATGATCTTTATATTATTGGAAAGGTAAAGATGGAAGCTTTCCGAAGAACCCATTATTGATTGGGAAATTGCAAATTCAGGGATCTGAAATATTAGCTCAAAACGTGATTAAAAACACGGGTCTACGGATTGAACATCAAATAGGCGACCTTAAGCCATAAAAAGTTGTTAAACACCGAACTAAGAGATCTGGAAAGTGTCATTCAATTCGGATGTATATAAATATGGTTTTTGGGCCCTAAGACCTAGTTCGGGTATTAAGAAACTTCGATCAATGTTTAACCCGCTGAAATTTCCTCATTCGTCGTCCGATAGACCCAATTTTCATTGCGCTGGAATTCTTGCAACTTTTAATTTCTTAGCTGGAGTCCGAAATCCGGATATTACAAACCTCCCGATACGGTGAAAAATGCGCCCGATCAGTCTTGAAGGATTGAAAATTGACTATTGAATTTGAATGGCAATATGAGTGTTGAAAGGCTCATTTCGATGAACATAAACCCATTTTTAAAGTTGAAAAGTCATTATCAACCTTGTAACTCGTCGCTCAAACATTGATCAACTCTAATCGACTGTGTAATATTTCCGAAATCTTTGGGAAAAATTTAAGTGTCAATGATGGAAATGTTATACACTATGCATGTTTGGAGGGAGTGGGAGGGATGAGAGAGGGTTCTAAAATCATGCCTTGTGTTTGGACAATAACTTGAAGCCTTTGGGTGTGTTTGATTCAGTATTTTGAAAGCTCAATAGGCAAATGTAAAGCAATTTAACATAAAAGAGCTTTTGGTAAATGTAAAGGCTATTTAATAAACTACACTTTAAGAAACAATTTTGAGAGAAATGTTATTTGATAGAAAACACATTTGAAAAACCCTTTGATGATTAATATTAGTTTTTATTTATTTTTTGTTTGTTTAAAATTGAAAAAATCAAATATATATAATTAAAAAAAAAAAGACCAAATCTTTTACTAGCACGGCGAAGGGCTATGGCCTAGCAAGCCAAATCGGCACATCGGTTGTTGATCGAGGTTGCTTGACGTTGAGTGGCCTCTAGCAAGGGTCATGCAACCCTAGCGAGGGCCGCCGGAGGTTGCCTGACCTCAAGCGACCCTTGGCAAGGGTCGCACCACCCTTGTCGTGCGACCTAGGCGGCTGTCGGTTGTGCAACCCTTGTGAGACCCAAGTGAGGGCCACCTAAGGCCATGAGATCTAGGCAATGGTTGCCTAGGTCACACGTTGCTTGGGTTGCCCAAGGTCATGTGACCTCCGACAGTCCTCGTTGGGGTCGCACGACCCTCACTAGAGTCATCCATAGCCCTTTGCTGGATTGACGAAGGGTTTGGTCCTTTTTTAATTAAAAAAATTATGAAGGATAAAATTGGGAATTTGAAGAATTAGTGAGGATAGTTTTTGAAGGAAAAAACAAGTTTCAGTATTTGGCTAAATATTGAAAGCTCAAAGCTAATCCTTACTAACATTGATCTTTCAACCTTCTCAATGCTGACTTTCAAGTGAAAACTCATTCAAAATAATTATCAAATGGTACAACATTTTCTTAAAGAATCCCCTTAGGAATGTTAAACAAAACGTAAAAGGACAAGTAAGTAAGAAGGGTCAATACAAGATACCTAATGGGCTCCACAAGGCCAACTCAAATCAGCATCGCAGCCCAGTCAACAATCCGGCCCTCTGCGATGTAACTCGTGCATGAGGCATGAGAGAGAGAGAGAGAGAGAGAGAGAGAGAGAGAGTTTGATAGGAAATATATCGAGAGATCCAAAGAGGTCTTGCCCCATGAACTCAAGCACCTGCTAGCCCATTTTCGCGACTCTTGAAGCGGGTCCGAAGAGGTCGACGGGGACGAGGCAGCACTTGTCCCTAACAGAGAAGCGAGGCACATACCTCGTTCAGATTCTCCCATGTCCGGTGGAGCAGGTCGCCCCTTAGGAATTCGTGATATATATTTGCTTAGGACTTGCGACTAACCTATTTTGAGGTCTGTTAGGAACCCTACAGAGATCTAGTTATGATGCAGGTGAAACGTCTCGAACCTAGATCTAAGCCACTAGTTTGCGCAAGACTAGAAACTCTAAGTTCAGTGCTCGGAATTTGATACCGTGTTTTCAACGAGAGTTCTCTAGATGTGATTCTGAAGTCTCTGTGAAGGCACTACTGCCTATTGATTTTACATTTAGTCTTGAACTTTAATTAGCAAACGAGGAGCATGCCCCTATCTCACAAACGGGAAACGAATAAACAAGCACATGCATTGGCTGTTACAAAATCCACAGACTCAAGCCTGTTTCTAGCAAGGAGAAAATAATGACCTCTTACATTTCCAATTAAAGGCTACACAAAAAAGAGGAAGATCAGGTAAATATATTACATGACCTTGTTTTATTCCCTTCAACATCATGACCCCCGAGGATGTTTGGCATACATCTACTCGATTCCGAAACTAACAATTCAACACTAAGATCAATCGTTCCACCATTCAATCAATTAAGCTATGTAGTTTAACTCAATGCATTTATATAGGTAACATTTGTGTGAAATTTTGTAAGATTATTGAAAATTTAAACTATTAGATAAATGTATAATTTATTATTTATTTTTTAATACTTCTTTACGTTTAGTTATAGTGTTAAAATATATATCGAGTTTGAGCCTGATAAATGAAATCTGGCTCGATGTTAATTAAATTATGTATAAGTCGGTGCATGATTTGATATTTCCATGCTGGAGGCTGTTGGATCTTAGACTGTGAAGAGACCATCCAGAAAAGGAAAGGCTATTGTCTCCTTTGTTGCCGAGCGGAAAGGAGAAATAAAATAAAATAAAATAAAGGAGGAAGGCGTAGAATTTGTTTCCTGATCCCAATCGGCATGGAATCCTTTGACTCGGTCAACAAACAACAATGGGTTAGAGATGGAAAGAAAAGATCCCCCTACAGATGTCGGTTTGGGTTATCGAGGCAGAGTGCACATATATTTAATCATGAACTCGTGGCCTGGTATTTGCAGAGTTCATTACGAAGAAATATTGAGGCACCGTTTCCAAGTAAGTGCTCAGACGGCAGTTATTTTCGTGGTTTTATTCGTAAATTATATCTCCTAAGAGTTAATGTTCAAGCTAATTAAATTCTTATGAAAAGAATTTGTGTTTGATTAATTCGTGAGATGAAGAGATTATTTAGCGAGTATAATTGAGACTTGAAAAACATTAAAAGTGTTTGAGTGAATTGAGTATGATTGTAATCTCCATTATATCATTTAATCTACAGTAAAATTAGTTACTGCTCTCCCGTGGAAATAAGTTATTACACCGAGCCATGTAAAAGTGTTCGATCTATTTTCTTATTCCATTGATTTTACTATTTGATTGCTTACATTTGCAAAACTAAGCGTGGACATACTTAATTGAGAGGCCAAATGGAGCTTGGAATAATTTGAACTCAAAACCTTGTACTTTAACACTTTGTAAGATTTTTTGGAACCACTACTAACTATTTTAAAAACTTAATATGTTAGATGAAGACATGCTTTATTAAATTCTAACAACTTGAAACAACTAAATTGCTCTCTAATCCTACAAAGTGTGTGCATAATTAAATGAGGTTACAAGATCGTTCATCCACGTTGACAATCGAAGTCGCCAAGCATCATGCAACGGCATATTAATAAGACTTTCCTCCAAGATGCACCTAATTCATCATTGAGCACCATCCTAATTTGCAATCGATATTGTTATTGTTAACATGCGATAAAATGGAATATGTTTGAGGCAAGCTCTAAAGGCCTAAGTCATCGAAATCGCTTGAATTACATATGGATCCACCAAATGTCTTCTTTTTAGGTTTCCTAAAGCATCCATTACTTTGATAATGTATTTGATGTGGTGACATGCGTTGTGATTTGACAAACCAATCAAAAGTGAGAGCTGAGCACATGCGACACCAAGTAGGATAAGATTCTTAACATGTGGGCAAATGTTTATCATTTGTTATGCAACATCATTTTGCGATGTGATGTAACCGTTATATAAAATGCCTTTTTCCAAACCATGAAGTTTTATCATTGGCACTCCCTAGATTTCTCTGAATCCAGATTTGCTGAGAAAGGAGTTGATCATTCGGACTTGAAAGGAAGCGTTGGACATTGGGTCACAGATCAACAAGATTTGTTTACTTTTTCTTAAGAAAATTATTTTCCTTGAAAGAATATAACTTAAATAAGACAATTGGCAAGCACTATGCTCAATCCTCTTGCACCGAAAATCTTAGGTTTGAGGGAGGGAGGGAGGAGCGGAAGGCAATCAACTCAGTTCTTTCTTAAAGGACAATGTCATCGTTGATCCCATTCACGACTACCAATTAAGTGGCTATGGCCGCAAGCGCTCATTGAGCAGCCATGGCTGCCGCGAGCTCGAAAATATATTTGACCATGGCCACTGCTGGCTGCACTGAGCTTTTGCAACTTGAAAAGATCTCGTAGCCATGGTCGCTGGAGCTCAAAGTTCAAGTGGCCATGGCTAATATGAGCTCAAGTTGAGCAACCGTGATCAGGAGCTTCAGTGGACATAGCATCGGCAAAACTTGAGGTTGAACGGCCACGATCACCGCGAGCTTAGAGCTTGAGATCGTGGCTATATTGGCCACGATGGATCATCTTCTCTCCCACAATTTTGCTTTTCTATTGTTGTTTAATGGTGCGCCTTTTTGGCTCCACATAATGATGCTGGTTGAATCATAATGCGAGGGTCAAATTAATTAGTCGGCAAAAAGAAATTCAATCAATGACAAAAACTTCCAACATCTTTAATTTATTTTCAATGAGTAAGCAGTGCACATTTTCACTTGTCATGTATGTGAAAATTAATTTTCGGCTAGCGGATACAATATAAAAAATTTGACGAATCGTTCGCTCTTTTGATAGAAAAGGAACGGCCCCCTTATAATGAGCGATGTGGTCTATTCTAAGTAATGGACATTTAGTCTACTTTATTTGCAGAACTTGATGTAGTTTTGATTTTATCATCATCTAACTCATAATTAGTGAATCTGTCTACTGCAAAATAAATCTGAAATTTTCTAGAAACTTATAATCTTACTTAAAGGAATATATAGAACTATATTTGACAATTTGAATGATGTGAGTCCATGAAATGTAATTCTCTAGCCACTGGATCCTCCAGAGTCTGAAAAAAAGAAAAAGAAAATTTTTCTTAAAAGGAAAATTTTGATTAAGCGGATATTGAAAAAGATGTTTTCATGCGGTCCAAGCAATTCCATTTCGATTGCTTTATTTTTCTTGATGTTTTTACATTCTTTTAGATTGATCTGATATTGAATAAAATAACTAATGTCGAATCTACAAGGAAAAAAAAAAAGTGTGCTTCTTAATTTGTTCATCATTTATATATTGAACATGATGTTTCCACTTATTATTTTACCCGTCATATCCTGTGCATTGCACAGGCTCAACTCTAGTTTTTTTATAAAAACACCAATGCAATATACCAAGAAAGAAAGGGCCAAGCTTCCGGAAGTGCCTAGCAAGATCTATGCCTTAACTTTTTTAGTTGGTCGCCTATCTACGGCCTCTTGATGTCCCTATGATTAGATTGCCACTTGGTATAGTCTCTTACCATGTTGGCCATATCCTTATAAATACCACACTTTTTATTCATTTTACGAAGGTACTTTCGGACTTCTTAACTTTTCTATTTTATCCCCCACCTTTGGTTATTCCCTGCATGATCAACTGATAACTACTTGACATCTTGTATTTGAAGTAAGCACCATATAAAGAAAATGGTACTTACGAGTAGACCGGGTCGGATTGGACAGGGTCGAATATGGTCAAATACAATAGACCAGATTGAGCTATACTAGATAGTGCAAAGAAAAAAAAAGTAATTGTTCACAAAAAATTCATCTCTTACGGTACTCAAAATCAGGAAATATAATGACATGAAAACCAGTTCTTTGGGACAAAAACGTTCAGTGAAGGCCTATTTTGATTGAAAAAAAAAAAAACAATAACTCACCATGAGAGAGTTCCAAGACATGGTAGGAAGGAGCATTTCGAACAAATCGGCGAAGCCCAACTTGTCGACGACCCAATCGTTGCTGACGCGCAATTGATGATCTCTCGTCAAAGCTGAAGACCATCATGATGCCAGCCATTTTTCACAAAGTTTGTGAAACAATAGCAATAATGCAAGAGAAAATTTGAAGAGGTTGAAGCCCTCAATTTAGATGGGGTCGCCCGTGGAGGAGAGGTTTGATGGCACAAAGCTCGCCTCTGCTCTGGTTGTTGTCAGAGTGCTGTGACGGCCGATCAGTCGCCATCTTCTAGTGGGGACCGTAGGATCAGGGCTTCAAGCCGGGCGGATCCATTTCTAGGGTTTTGTACTGAAAGTGGGTAGAGTAGTAAGACTTTTCATAGCATTGGAGAGCAAAAAGTGGAAGAAGGTCACTCTCATGCCGAAATCAGTTTGAAAATGAGTCTTGTACAAACTTATTTAGACCCACACTGATTGGACCATAATATTTTGGACCCACTTCTATTTAGCCCTTCAATTGCTTTTTATTTTTATTTTTAGCCCTTCAGTTGTTTAGCAACCCATTTTCGACCCATTTAGTGAGTAAAAAATTGGGCCAACGGCCATATTGATGGCTCTACTTATAATAGCAAACCATCTATGTTGGAGAGCGTATTCGCCAATTCTTTTTCGAAGCTTTTTTTCAATTCATGAAGAACCGGAAGAATATAAGATGACCATAATAATAATCTCAGATTACTAAAAACAACACGAAATCCGGTTACCACTTTTTAAATCATACTGACATTCTGTGAGATCATTTTGTGCAGCCGAGGACAATGCGTGGGAGGCCCACTATGGGGAGGTATTTTATTATGGCATGCGTGAGGCTTTACGCTCTCTTGGGCTTGTGAAATACTTGTAGCCTTTTCTCCAATTTATTTCCATTTGCCTAATTTACGTCATGATTGATTTTTAATTTACGTCATAATTGGTCACCCATTTCCTCTTAAACTCAATGTGCGCATCTCGTTTATGCAAATCTATTGCCTACTTTCAGATAGTAAAAATCAAGTGATAGTCTTTCTGAGGCAAACATAACAAAGAGGTTGGTCATTCGAATGGAAACAAATCAAGCTACTCATGAGATACCAAGGATTAATTCATAAATTCTTGCCGAGTTCAAGTAAGATGTTCTTAATGGGCTGAAAGCTCTAAAAATGCCTAACTTGAGTATTTTGAATTGCAGAAAGCTAATAGAGCTGCTGAATTACATTTGAGCGCATAAAATCAAACTATAAATACAATAAATGAAAGGAAATATATTTTTGATTGATATTTTCTTGCAGTATTTTCATAATTCTTACTAAAATTTGACTTGAGCTCAAAATAAATTTTTGCTAATTGCAGAGTCAAGTAATCAGGCTTGAATTTATTGAAAACTAAATGAAGTTCAAGCTAAATATCGAGCTTTGCACAAATTTAGTTTACTTGAGGTCGATAACAGAAGTGTGTCTTGATTTATGCCGCTAAAATCTAGGTAAAAAAATGGATCTTATAATAGTAGTCATATGTTCTCGGTTTCATTCATTGGAATTGAAGAATTGAACAAGTTATAATACCCAACGGGCATTTGTATCGTTAATGCTCTAATCAAGCTATCATGTCATTGACTTACATTTTAGTCTTAGTGTGTGTTTGGTTCACTTTGGGGAGAGTCTTTTGGAAAATGCAAATGTTTTTATCTTAAAGGGATTTTTCAAAATACAAGTAGTGTTTGATAAATTGTAATTCAAAAGTACATTGGGAAACAATTTTGGTTTAAATGGTGTTTGGAAAAATCACATTTGGTAAAGTACTTTTGCTCTCATTTTGTATATATATTAAGAAAAAACCTCAAAACCGGTGAAGGGCTTAATAGCTAGCAAGACCAAATCTTGCTATCGGCAACCTCGCCTCGATCGTGTGGCCTCAAGTCGTGGCTTAAGGTCTTATGACCTTGGGCAATTGTAGCTAGGGTTGCTCAAACCCAAGTGGCCATTGCCTGGATCGCACGATCCCAGGTGATAAGTGGTTCAATGCGAACCAAGGCTTATGTCACCAGGGTTAACACAACCGTAGGCTACAATTGCCTAAGGTGGTGCGACTTCAAGCGAGGCTGGCCGACATCGAAATGGCTTGCCAATAGCTAGATTTGGCCTCGTTGGTGAGCTTCACACAAGTCTCAACAAAACTATCTACGTAGTGGTGAATAGTTCTTACGAGGGTAAAATGGAAAAACGAAAAAATTAATGAGAGTAGTTTTGGAAGAAAAAGATTATTCAACTTAGAAAATGGCCTTTTTGAAAATTCCATGGGCTTTTGGCTTTGCCAGGGCCAGTATTTGGCCAAAAGAAACCCAAAAATTTGTCGTTTCCCTTAAAAGACTTTAGAGGGTCAAAGCTCTTGTGAAAGCTGAAGAGAATGCAGCATTATTAGCCTACTCGGATGAAGTCAACGTGAATTTAATTTCAGTGCAAGTCCCCAGTTTGATCATGACGTGAGGTTAGCCTTCGAGATCGTAAGCAGATCCATACATTGATTTGATTAGATTTTGAGGGTGCTGTCAACTATACATATTCTAAATTCTCATACAGTTTTAACTTCTATAATTTAGCCTCATCTTAATCTCATTTTATTAAAACCTTTTCATTCTTTTTCCAAACAACCTTCTTTATGATTTGAATTTTTATGGGAAAATAAACCAAAAAATCTTAAACTTATTGTATAGTGACCAATTTGGTCCAAAACATTTCATTTGTGCTAATTTAGTCTTAAATCTATTGTATGACGATCATTTTAGTCATAAAATTTTCAATTGTACCAATTTAATTCTCAACTTTTTGATGATTTGTTGATTTAATTATAAAATTTTTAACGAATTACCAATATAATCCTTCGGGCTAATTTTGGCTTAAAATGTTGACGTGGCGACCTAGTTAATATTAGCTATCCTATGTGGTGTGTCGGTGCTGACATGAAATTTTTTATTGATATATTTTTCTTATGTTTTTATGTTTTATTTTCTTTTCTTCTTTGTTGTGCTGGCAAGGCCGCTAGCGACACCCACTAGCCCCTAGCAAGGGCCAACACCCCCACCAGCCCTTAGGCGAGGGTTGTGAAGCCCTCGCTAGTATTAGGCGAGGGTTATGGCTCTCGATATAGCCTCCAAGGTCCTAGGCCAAGGCTGCGATGCCCTCACCTAGATTTGACAACGGCAACACAAGCCCTTACCCAGGCCCTTGTTGTGGCCCCCAAAGGCTCGTGACACCCTTGCTCGAGGCCTACGAGGTCTTTGTGGCCTTCATCCTAGGGTCAACGAAGGTCATTGGGCCTTGGCTAGTGACTAGTATGGAAGAGAAAAAGAAAAGAAAATAATTGAATAATCAATCAAAAGTTTTGGATTGTTTTCGATGCCATGTAGGATGCTTGATATTGACTAGACTATTATGATTGTGATTTCTAATCAAAATTAGTTGGAAGGATTATATTGACAAATTATTAGGTTTAGAATTGAATTGTTATCAGAAAACTACCGATTTGGCAGTTCACAAGTTTTTTCCATCAACATGCCATGTAAGACGATTAGCTATGACAAAATGCTTTTCTTATTTTATTTTATTTTATTTTTATGGAAAATGGCCAGAAGGATTACATTGAAATTTTACACAAATAATTAGGATAATATTGACAAATTTGAAAAATTTAGAATTGAATTGATATCCATCTAATAGATTTTTGTCTATTTGATAATTATTTGAGTAATCTAAAACATGAAGTATGTTTCAACAAAGCGACGTGCTTCAAATAGAAAGGATTACATTTTTGAAGCACAATTAATGACCCAAAACAAATACTCCGGGACATTTCTTAGCATTTTTCATATTATACGTCTCAACAACTTCTGATTATTATACATAAATGATAAGGTGTGTTGATAGTTATGGGCATCATCCTAATTTATATCTAGTCAAGTTTTGTATAGATGAAGTTTATAAATTTTAACTCATCAATCAAAGACATGATTGTATTTCTTCAAAGATGGAAGAAAATTTCTCTTGTTTTGCAGAGCTTCCTTCTACCAGTATGGTAGCTAAACCCTAACCCTCTTTCTTCTTAAATCTCGTATCTTCACCATGGAGTCGCCAATTCCACTGCTGTTCATTCCGTTGCTATCCAACTACACTTCGTTCTTCACTAGCTTCAATTCGTACATCTGATTCTTCTTGTCTCGCTGCTCTGTTTCATCACCGATTTCCCATTTCGCTGTTTGCATGTTCAATTTTACTCATGATTCATCTGTCCCAAGCACTTGCATCCCTCAATTTCGCTTAGCCGAGCTTCCCCAGGTTCGATCTGCCCTAGATTTCTCTCATTTTCTTCTCCGTTCTGTCCAATGCTCTTATGGCCCAAGAAGACGAGGATAATTCCACCCACCTTGCTGCTCTCTGTCAACGCCTGGGACGTTTATGCTCACCTCATGAAATTGAGGTCTGGAATGATGCGCCATCCCCTGCAAAATTGGATGAATGCCGATTAACTCTTATCGGTAAAGTTTTCTCTACTTCCTCTATCAATTTCCAAGCTCTCCAGAGTACGTTAAAAAGGGTATGGAGAACAGAATAGGTTGACACATCACAACGAGAGAATGGGGTCTATGTGGCAAAATTTAAATTGGAGACAGATAAGCAAAGGTTTTTAGAAGGCGGAACTTGGTTATTTTCTTGGCAACTTGTAGTTTTTAAAGCTTGGATTCCCAATACTCCATTACATTGCTATGACTTCTCCACTTGTGCCTTTTGGGTACAAGTTTTTGGCCTGCCACTAGAATGGTGTATTGAACAGACAATTTCAAGAGCAGTCCAACCTGTTGGCAAAATGCTAGAAGTAAAGGCAGATACTATAGACAATTTTACCATGCGATCTAGTCGCGCAAGAGTCGAACTCAACCTTTAGGAACCTCTGCAGACAGGTCGTCTTATTAGAATTAATCATAAAACACTATGGCTAGACTTTAGGTATGAGCGGCTTTCACATTTCTGTTATTCCTGTGGAAAGTTGGGCTATTATGCCATGTCTTGTAAAGATATTCAATTTGATGAAAAGAAAATAGATGGAAAGGAAAAGCCGCCTTATGGACAATGGCTCCGTGTTGAAGTTAGGGAGCATAGTCCTTATTGGAAAATATATTATGAATTGACAGACATGGAGGACACATTGGAAGAAATTGTACCTGAAACACCTCCTACAAATGCGCAACCTCTTCATTTATTGCCGCTGATAACTACTACAGCAAAAGACACCTCTGTTTCAACAGTCCCGCTGGCTCATCAAGGCACTCTTACTTCAACAGTTCCACTGGCTCATCAAGGACTTGTGAGTTCTATGCAAGGTAGCATTATTCACATTGCGATGATACCTGCAACAGAAAAGCTAAAAGGTGTTCAGGTGCAAACCAGCAGCTTACAACTTGGAAAAAAAATCAAGAACTGTCGCCATACGCCAAAAATTAGCCCTGCCAAGAAGCTAAAACGTTACAACCCCTATGATATGCGAAGTTCAGCCCCAGCAGACTTAGATGAATCGTTACTTTTGGACACTCCGATCATGGAAGTACCTGCAGACGGGACTTGGGCAAAGGTGGCTAGCCCTCAATAGCCACCTTGTCACAAATGAAAATCTTAAGTTGGAACTGTCAAGGTTTGGGCAATCCCTTAACAGTTCAAGCACTTAAAGCCCTTGTAACTAAGGAAAAGCCCAATCTCCTATTTTTGATGGAAACTAAAAATAAAGAAGATGTTCTCCAACGTATGAAACGTCGTTTGCGTTTTTTGCATCTGCATGTTTACAACCCGGTTGGCTTAGCATGAGGCTTAGCAGTGTTATGAAATGAAACCATTTCCTTAACTTTTATCAGCTCTAATTCGGACTATTTTGATATGACATGTAAGGAAGGAGTGGACTGCCATACTTGGCGCCTTACTTGTCTCCACACCCCTGCTGTTCATAACTTACGCCATCAGGTATGGCACGATCTCTTCCAAATCAGTATTGCCAATATTCTTCCTTAGGTCTGTATAGGATATTTCAATGAGATTCTCTACCACTGGGAAAAGTAAGGGGGACGACTAGCAAATTTTAATCTCTTAGCATCTTTTCGAGCTGTTGTGAATGACTGTGGTTTAATGCATATTGAAGCAAAGGGGTGTGCGTTTACTTGGATGAATAATCGTTAGGGGGATGAGTTTATTAAGGAGTGTCTCGATCGAGTCTTGTGCTCTATGGAATGGCGCTTGCTTTTTCCTGGGGCTGAAGTTCAAGCACTCCCTGCTGTAGGTTCTGACCATAGCCCGCTTCTCTTAAATACTATGCCAGCTATTGGGACTAAACAACGCTACTTTATGTATGAAGCATATTGGAACCAAGATGTAGATTGTCGAGATATTATTAATACCTCTTGGAATTCTGATCAACTGAAGAATGCAGTGATTATCCATAAGATTCGTGTAGTTTATGGTGCTCTAGCAAAGTGGAGTTGCACCAAATTCTCACATACTCGACTCCATGTGAATGATTTGCATCAACAACTACAGCAGCTCATCAACCAACCGCATATTTTGTATGACAACTTGGCGGCAAAAGCTTTAAAAGAGGAGTTACAAAGGGCATGGAGTCGTGAAGAACAGTATTGGACTATGAGATCTAGGATAAATTGGCTGAAATGGAGAGATAAAAATACCAAATTTTTTCACGCCACTACTATCCAAAGATGACAACGGAATAGAATTTCTATGTTACAGGATGATAACCAACTTTGGGTGCGGGACTCTACAATATTACAGGATATGGCGACAACTTTCTTTTCGCGACTATATACCACCGTTGGCAGTCGCAACTATGAACCTATCTTAGCTCAATGTCCTTCTATGGTTACGCATGAGATGAATGATGGTTTAACTACCATGGTCACCCTTGAAGAGGTCCATCAGGCTATTTTTCAATTAGGGGCCACCAAAGCTCCGCGTCCAGATGGTCTCAATGGTTTATTCTATCAAACGCATTGGGACATCATTAAAAATGATCTTTTCCAAGCGGTAAGCAATTTTTTTACATCCGGAATTATGCCCCCATCTCTTATTCGGACCCTGATTTCATTGATTCCTAAAGTTCCTCACCCCGAATGTCTAGACCAATATCGTCCTATCAGCCTGTGTAATTATGCTTACAAAGTTATCTCTAAAGTCATAGCCAATCATTTGAAACCTCTACTACCAGCTCTAATCTCAGAAGAACAGTTTGCTTTGGGGGGGGAGGGGGTAGGCGATACGAGATAATATTTTATTGGTCTAGAAAGTTCTTCACCAGCTCAGGATAAAAAAAAAAAAGGGAAGCGTACTTTTCGAGTTGTTATTAAAATGGATATGATGAAGGAGTATGACAGGGTGGAATGAGATTTTCTACAAGCCTATCTTCTTAAATTAGGATTTCACCCTATGTGGGTCCAGTGGGCTATGCAGTGTATCATGACCCAATTTTCCTGCGTCAAATTTAATGGGCAGCGTCTACAGTATTTCCATCCTACCAGAGGTCTTCGACAGGGTGATCCCCTTTCCCCATATCTTTTTATCCTGATGGCTAATCTTTTGTCCATTCTTATTAACAATGCCATCAGCATGGAAACCCTTAAAGGCATTAAACTCAACAGGTGGTGTCCTTCTTTATCCCATTTGTTTTTCACAGACGATGCTATTTTCTTCCTTGATGGTACTGTTCGTGAATGTCAGAATTTATCAAATATATTACATCAGTACTGTGTAGCTACAGGGCAAGATATTAATCGCAATAAATCGGGCATCTTTTGTGGTAAAGCCTGCCCTGTTAATTTGTAGTAGAATATGGCCAAGGAGTTGAGAGTACCTATTTTGCAGAAGTCTAGGAAATACTTGGGGATACCTTCTGATTGGGGACGTTCGAAAAAAGACATGTTTTCATGGATAATGGGGAGAGTGAATACCAAGTTGGAAGGTTGGAAAGAAACTTTGATCTTGAAAGGTGGGAATGAGATCCTCCTTAAAACTGTCGTATAGGCTGTTCCTCAGTATGCCATGTCTATTTTTAAGCTACCTATATCTATTTACAGATCTATTGAGAAAAGAATTGCCAAGTTTTGGTGGCAGACTGATAGGAGTAAATTAGGCATCCATTGGCGGAGTTGGGAAGTCTTGAAAAAAAGAAAGGAAGATGGTGGTTTGGGATTTAGAGATCTGTTGAATTTTAATAAAGCCATGTTGGGCAGGCAAGCTTGGCGGTTGTTTACTCAACCTTCCTTGCTATGGAGTAAGGTCTTTAAAAGAATTTATTTCCACTCAAAGACATTCTGTAATGCCGAACGAGGATCTTGCCTATCTTGGGGTTGGCAAAGCCTTCTAACTGGACGAGACGCCATCCTACCCAACATCCGTTGGTCTGTAGGCGATGGGAGATCAATCAGAATTCGGGGTGATAGGTGGCTCCCTATTGGCATATTAGGCGGACCTACGGTCCACGAGGAACCTCAACTAGTGGCTGACCTTATTGACCAAACCAACTGCACCTGGAATGTCTCTTTGCTAAACAAACTATTCGACAGACAAGTAATAAACCAGATCACCACTATCCCTATACGACCCCATTTTATTAAAGACCAACTCATATGGACTGCTACCAAAGATGGCTCTTTCACTGTCAAAACTGCCTATCATACCATTACAACATCGGCAATAACTCAAACATCAAATTCGACTTCAACATCTTATCAGAATCCAAGCTGGCTATGGAAGAAAATCTAGAAGATGCAGTCCCCCCCAAAAGTTTGAACATTCCTATGGTCACTTTGTCAAAATGCTTTAGCAACAAGAGCCAATTTATACCAGCGACATATAATTGCTAATCCGAGTTGTCTGCTATGTAATCAGAATGCACCAGAAACTCTCGAACACTTATTTTTATTGTGTCCCTGGACTAAACGGGTTTGGTCTCATCCCCAATTGAATATGCACATCTCACTTCTAGACGTACACAGGATCGACAAATGGGTTGTAGAGAAAGTTCACAAACGGCATTCCTTACCTGGTTTGGAGACTCTTGCATCTATGTTGTGGCAGATTTGGCGAGCTCAGAATGGTTTTATTTTTCGAAATCAAGAACTTCAACCTTCTCGAGTGGCTGAGGCAGCGCTTGCTGGAACTCATGTTGCTCGAATGGCCGCTCATTCCTTGACCAGTAAAGGCAGATCGCTCTAGAACAGGGGAGCCCTTTGGAAGCCGCCAGATCCGGGTACCTTGAAGGTAAATATCGACGGATCCCATCAACTTGGCTCTATAGAAGGTAGTATGGCTTGTGTTTGTTGGGATCACAACGGAAGACTTACCGATGGTTTCTCCGCACACTTTGTAGCAACCTCAGCTTTACAGGCGGAGATCCAGGCATTTACTTTGACCGTTCAGTTTCTGCAACGCCAAGGTTTAAACCACGTTCTTCTCCTTCTTGAATCGGACAACTTGATTCTAGTCGAGACACTGAATCGAAGAAGGCAGCCGCCATGGGAGGATCGGTCTTTGTTCATCGAAGCCGCCGCTTTGTCGTCTCGCTTCCCTAATCTACCAATCACACACTGCAGAAGAGAGGCTAATGTGGCTATCGACTGGGCTTCAAAGGCCCATGACCGTGCTTTGACCTTTCAGAATTGGGCCGTGTTTCCTCCTTTTTACTTGATGGACATTATTTGTGCCGATGCCTTAGCTGCCGATTGTAATGGGCTCTTATCTTCAATATAGTTTCCCTTTTTTGACCAAAAAAAAAAAAAAATCAAAGACATGATTAGAAGAATGGATGGAGGAAAATATAAGTAATTGTGGATTAGCTAACAAGCATGTAATTGTCATTCTTGCTAGGGATAATGACATCAAGCCTTCCAACTTGTTTTTAATTTGCAATGCTATCCCACACTTCACATGTATGTTCAATGTCGAATTTCTCAAAGCGCAATAAGTTCCTTGCTCTCCATTTTCACAATTCATTAAATCGTTCGATTAGCTTCCAGAGTCATTGTCATCCTTGCTATTCTCCAGTCCATGTAAGTTTTATTGAATCAGTGTCCCATGTTAGTTATGAAATAGTATAGGAATCAAACATGATCAATCGAAAGTTCAGAAGTTACATTACACCTTGTACATGAAATTGGGGGACTTAATTAAAAGACTAAAAGTTTGAGAATCTTATTGCACACTGAAAGACCAGAAGTGTCATTCTCCCTTTCGAAATGGAAAACTACTTCGGACAATGTCAGTCCAATGTATTTTGCAAATTCTTTCTTGATGGCATTGCGACAAGCTAAAAACTGTGAAAAGAGGCCACCGCAAAAGACTCCCCATCATAATTTCTGGCGCCATGGCTGCAAACTACGATTGCCGAGCGCCGTAATGTTGCTGTAATGTTCATAGGTAAGCAGGCTTTGTAGTGAAAATAATTCAGATGGTGGGATTGGTAAGAACTAGGAAGATAATCAAAATTGTTGAATAAGATTGGCTATTATGATCCTGGTTAGGCCGTCCAAGAGGAGCAACTTTTCTTAGCTTGTTGCTAGCGACTTAAAGACCAAATAGACAAACAATGCACATGAAAAGCTAATTTCTAAACTTACAATCTCCTTCTGATGCTCGAAACTTTTTGCCATTGAGATAACGAAGTTGCCCCAAGCTGATTGCTGAAAATGGCATCTCTAGGGGTACATGAAGGTGGAGCTCCCGCGAAACTTGTCTCATGGTCGGTTGAAGCCGCGGATCGGCTTGTAAACACGCAAAAGTGATCCATGCGAGGGAGACCATGTCTTCGGCATCTCAAAGTCAAACTTTGGAAGGTGAGAGACGTTCATCTAGCACATCCTTCAACAGTACTGGTGACTTGGTCAGGGCGTATGATGTACATTCTCAAGAGATAAGATCTCCTGGATACTTTCCCATGATTGTCTCTAATGCAACAACTCCAAAGCTATACACATTGCATTTTTCAATTGGAATTGTAGAATGAGCCAGCTTTACAAATGAAGAATTCAAAACTTGTTAATTACCTCAGCAGCTACTCCTAAGTTTATGACATTAATTCTTCTTCATGTGATGGGGTGTAGGCAAAAAATTACAAGCATATCATTTCAATTACACATATTCAGTATTCTTGAACTAGCCATATCAATTATAATGCCTTTCTTATTCCTAATTGTCATTGAACGGGAAAAAAAAAATCTGAAGTGCATAAATATCCTGGAGCGATATAACCAATAGTGCCGGCTACTGCAATCCAATTTGATGAATCTGGCCTCAACAGGCTTGCAATGCCAAAATTGAAAACCTCAGCCTCAAAATCAGCATCCAACAGAACATTGTTACTAGTCAAGTCTTGATGAATCCATGGAGGAAAACAATCGTAATGCATATAGGAGAGTGCGTCCGCTAATCCCCGAACCATGTTTACCCTTTTGTCCTAGCCAAACGCTAATGCTTTCTCATCATCATTCAGAATTCTTCTCTAGTTTCCTCTTTCGATGTAGTCATACACCAAAAAAGAGTGTTGCGCATGAGAGCAAAACTCATAAAGTTTG
This sequence comes from Eucalyptus microcorys, assembly GCA_014182515.1. Taxonomy (NCBI): domain Eukaryota; kingdom Viridiplantae; phylum Streptophyta; class Magnoliopsida; order Myrtales; family Myrtaceae; genus Eucalyptus; species Eucalyptus microcorys. The sequence goes on along the minus strand of CM024566.1, from coordinate 20,888,255 downwards.
ACAGTATGGCGATGGTGGATATTTGAAAAGGCTTGAATCTCTCTCTCGAAAGATACGAAGTTGAGGGACTCCTCCTTAGGGGACGGAGAAATTTTCTTGACAACAACAATTTATCCTGCTGGTAGTTCAACTTTATAAACAATGCCATATGCTCCTTCTCCCACATAGAACTTGGAGTCAAATCCTTCTGTGGCCTCCAGGATTCGCTCGTAGAAAGCTTTGGCATGATAACTCAAAATGTGAAAAAAAATCAAAATCATTCAATTGTCCAATGTTCTCTCTCTTGGTACTCTTTCTTTGACGATGCACAAAGATCAAGAGAATGATTAAAATGGAAGCAAGAAGGAGAAATCCTGAGAACAAAACAACGAGGAAAGCAATAAGTCGTCGTCCACCATCTCCATTACCTTTCTTGCTCAAGGGAGAGTCGCATTCTTGTAAACCAACAACATTCCCACAGAGTCTCTTGTTGTGCTGAACTACATCAAATGGAGCCTCATTAAAAGCTTTGACATTTGGGAGAGGTCCTTCAAGTTTATTGTAGGAGACATCAACAACAGTTAATGCTAACATATTATCACCAAATGAGTATGGAATATAACCAAACAAGCTATTGTGAGATACATTTATGGTTTCGAGGACTCTCAGCTTTCCTAGCCCTTGTGGTAGTCTCCCCGTCAATAGATTATGACTCAGATCAAGAGTTCAGGAATCTCACATTGCCTTTCTTAGGAGGAATGCTTCCTTTGAGATTATTTTTGCTCAAGTTCAAGTTCAACAAGTTCGTGCATTGAAAGAGTTGCGCTGGGATTGATCCACTCAAATTGTTCATTGCTAGGTTGATATGTTCCATTTTGGATAAAAATCCTATTTCACTCGAAATATCACTTGTAATCCGATTATTGCTCAAGATGAGATTTAGCAAAAACCGCAAGCTTGCCAATTCCCTTGGAATCACTCCACTCAAATTACTTGAAGACAAGTCTAGTTCTTTTAACTGAGACATCCTTCCAAATATTGAGGGTATCTTGCCAAAAATGATGTTGTTTGACATTCTTAAATTCATCAAATTACAACAATGAACTCATTTCCACAAAAGCACCCCATACAAATAATTGTGCCTCAAGTATATATGGTTTAGATGTGGATGTATTCCAAAAGCTTCCGCTATATTTCCCGTTGATGTAGCTAGATCTAACACCTAGAGGGGGGAACAGGGAAGGGAGGGGGAGTGAATAGGTATTTAAAGAAATTTTACCAAAGTATTGCTGAATAAAATTAAATTTCTAGATAAGTCTGAAAGAGGAACAGAAATAGTTTTGAGAGACACTTGACTTTTAACAGTAAGTAAGCAACATACTTGAAATAAACCAAGTTAAGGGAAGAAAAAATTACACACTAATTTTATAGTGATTCGGCTTAAATTAAGTCTACGTCCATTCTATCACGCTGACAATTTACTAGCTTGGATTTTACTATAAGATTAACAGAAGATTACAATTTATAAGTGTAAACACTCCAGTGGTAGATCTCTCTCTAACTCACTAAGACACTATTTTTGTGTTTTCTCTCTTAATGGCACTTTGTAATGTTCACAGATGAAGACAAGTAAATGAGAGTAGCTTTAGACTTTGGAATTTTGAATTCACGTTCCCCCTTTCTTCTTGATCGAATGATCTCCTTTAAATACTCATACACGCCATACTAGCCATTGACATTCTCCGGAGGAATTTCTTCTAATCAAATTGTTAGACCAATCTTTCAAAGGGATCTTTGTGGCCATTGAAGATAGGAATGAGATTTCCACTTGATTCCGGTCGCTCATATAATTAGAATTTTGGTTTCCATAGGTGATGTCAGGAACTTATCTTTTAAATTGATTTCATCAAGTTGTGATTGATTCAATCAATATTTGTATAAATGGAAAGTAAAATCATTTGCTTGGAAACTAGACGTTGTATAATAATTTGCAAAAAAGTTCAATGAATTGAGAAAGGCACCTCAATTGGCCTAAACACGAGAGAGTGAGAGAGAGAGAGAGAGAGAGAGAGAGATCTCAGCCAGCCTTGGTTGAGACCTATCGTGTTGCCCCTTGAGACCACCACCGTGTTGTTGCCACCCTATCTTGCTTTGCCATGGTACTCGATGATGCTCGCTTGTTGTTTGTCGTCACTATTGACACCTAGTCGGTGCTGCCCGACCTAAATCGCAACGACAAGTTGTGAAGCCCCATCGTGTCAAGCCTAGTGTTGATTGTTGTCATTACTACCAACGACCCAACTGCTTCCTGATTCACCACGCCCCACCTATTGCTTCATCGCTGCACCATCATGATCAAGCCACTATCGAGACGCATCTTGCTGACGTCCCTACTATTGCTCATACCAACAAGCTGCTACCCAGTTGAGCCACAACACTGTCAAGCGTTAAAGTCCACCTTGTTGTTCGCGCTACTCCCGCATGAGACCCTTCACCACGCAAGTCCATTAGCGGAGTTGCTGTCCCATCTCAGCGACCCGACTATCCCTTGTTGATGTATTAAGGCTGCACTATCTATTTTTTTGTTAAGTTAGTTTGCTGATGTCCTATTTTCTAGGAGTTAATTAGTTGTTTTTTTTTAATTGGTCAGTCCTATCTTGTAGGAGTGTTTAGCTACATGTTTTTTTTTTGGCTATTCTATTAGTTTGTTGCTGGTTTCGTGGATCAAGCAAGTTGTTAGTTAGTGGGCAACGTGTGTTTATGGTGAAGTTTTAGTATTTATTTAAGCAATTTCAGTTTTCTGAATAAAAAAAAATACCCTTCCAATAAAAAGAAAAATACAACTTTTGCTGTCAATTCTTCTTTTGTTCTTTAAGAAACAACACTGGTATCAGAGCCTTCCTGATCTTAAGGGGCTATGAGTGACTTGTGAGGTTGATTGAGAGGTGTATTTGCATCCATAGAAGCTAAAGGCAAGATGGAGGCGATGGAGGCAAGATCGAGTGGTTTTTCAGCAATGGTTCCACCAGTGTTTGATGGAGAAAATCATCATGTTTGGGCCGTGAGAATGCGAGCCTATCTAGAGGGTTGTGATTTTTGGGAAGCTGTGGAACAAGATTATGAAGTTGCTCCCCTTCCTGACAATCCAACCATCAATCAGATCAAGAATCACAAGGAGAGGACAACAAGGAAAGCAAAGGCAAAGTCTTGTTTATATGCTACTGTCTCACCTGCCATTTTTAGCAGAATTATGACTTGTGAATCAGCCAAAGCTATCTAGGACTTTCTCAAAGCTGAGTATCAAGGAGATGAGAGGATCAGACGTATGAAGGGGCTAAATCTGATCACGAAATTCGAGAGACTATAGATGAAGGAGTCTGAGACAATTAAGGAGTATTATGATAAGTTAATAAGCATTGCAAATCAAGCAAGAGTTCTAGGCACTAACCTCTCTGATAATAGGCTAGTGCAGAAGATTCTCGTCTCATTGCCCGAAAGGTTTGAGGCAACCATTGCCTCTTTGGAAAATACCAAGGATTTGTCTCAGATCAAGTTGGCAGAATTGCTAAGTACTCTGCAAGCACAAGAGCGGAGGAGGTTAATGAGGCTTTACAAGCCAAAGAACAACAAAATGTAAGAGGGAAAGGCAAGAAGTGGAAATGGAAGAAAGAAAATGGTAGTAGTAGTTCAGAAGTTGTTGCAAAAGAGAACAGTGTAGGCAACTCCAAGAACAATTGGGGAAGGTATTTGTCATGTCAGCACTGTGGAAAACAGAATCATCCACACTTTAGGTATTGGAAGAGGCCAGAAGTAAGGTGCAGAAAATGTCATAAGCTTGGAAACATTGAGAAGTTCTACAAAGAGAAAGGAGATCAACAGCAAGGTGAGGCATATGCTACAGTCCAGCAAGAGGTAGATCAACTGTTTATTATCTCTTGTTTCTTCTCTAGTATTCTATGTGATAGTTGGCTTGTTGATAGTGGTTGCACAAACCACATGACAAGTGATGAAAAGCTATTTATAGACCTTGACAAGTCATTGAAGTCAAAAATGAGGATTGGGAATGGGGAGTACTTAAAAGTGAAAGTTAAAGGGACTATAGCAATAGAGAGTTGTGTTGGAACTAAGCTGGTTTTCGATGTCATGTATGTGCTTGAGATTGATTAGAATTTGCTAAGTGTGGGGCAATTGGAAGAAGAAGGGAGGTGATATTTGAAGAGGGGAAGTGTTTGATCTTTGACTCTAGTGGTTAGGAGTTGTTCAAGATAAAGATGCAACAAAAGAGTTTTCCTCTAAATCCTCTTGAGAAGGAGCAGGTGGCATTTAAGTGTCATGCTAGTGATTCAGAAATATGGCACAAGAGGTTGGTGCACTGTCATCACAAAGGCTTGCTGTTCATGTAGAGGAATGAAACGGCAATTGGATTACCAAGCATGGAGGAGCAAATCACAAGGTGCAAAGCTTGTTTGCTGGGCAAGCAGACAATACTTCCCTTCAAGGAATCTACTTGGAGAGCTACAGAGAAGCTGATTCATACAGATCTATGTGGTCCACAAGTGACTCGTTCACTAAATGACAATAGGTATTTCATTATTTTCTTTGATGATTATACCAGAATGTGCTGGATTTACTTTATGAAGTAAAAGTCAGAAGTTGCTGAGGCATTTCTGAAGTTTAAGAGATGGGTTGAGAACCAAAGTGGCTGCAAGATTCAGGTCATTAGATCTGATAATGGAACAGAATACACTTCATAGATGTTTAACTCTTTCTGTGAAGAGATTGGAATTGAGCATTAGCTTACTACTCCTTACTCTCCACAACAAAATGGAGTTAATGAGAGGAAGAATAGAAATGATTAGGTGTCTACTGCATGAGAAAAATCTACCAAAAGAGTTTTGGACAGAATTAGCAAACACATTAGTTTTTCTACTGAATAGACTACCTACAAGGGTATTGGAGAAGAAGACATCCTTTGAAGCTTGGTTTGGTGTCAAGCCAATTCTAAGAAATTTGAAGGTGTTTGGCTGTCTATGTTTTTCTCATATTCCATAGGTCAAGAGAGACAAGCTGGAAGAGAAATCTAAACCTGGGATCTTTGTTGGCTATAGTTTAGTGTCAAAAGCTTACATGATCTATCAACCATAGATAGGGAAGGTGATCACTAGCAGGGATGTTCAGTTCCTGGAAGATGAGAAATAGGACTAGACAAATGAGCCACAAGGCAAGCATAAGGAGGTCTCATTGAAACCTGAGGAGCTGGTCAATGATGTTCCAGTTAGAGGTACCAGATCTCTGACTTATATATATCAAAGGTGCAGTGTGGCTATTTTAGAACCTACAGGTTATAAGGAAGCTAAAAGTGATCAGAGGTGGATGAATGCAATGAAGGAAGAGTTGGCTATGATAGAAAAGAACCAGACATGGGAGCTAGTGGAGAGGCTTGAAGATAGGAAGGTGATTGGAGTAAATTGGGTTTTCAGGACCAAACTCAATCCCGATGGCTCAGTGAATAAGCATAAGGACAAGTTGGTGGTGAAGGGATATGCACAGGTTTAGGGAGTTGATTTATCAGAAACCTTTGCTTCTGTGACAAGACTAGATACAATTAGAATGACTCTTGCTTTGGTAGCTCAACAAGGATGGAGTGTTTATCAGTTAGATGTAAAATCTACATTTTTGAATGGAGTGTTGCGGGAGGAGATTTATGTTGAGCAGCCATAAGGCTTTGTCACACTAGACAAGGAGGAGAAAGAAAGGCTATCTATGGCAAGCTCCTATAGCATGGAATAGTAAGATGGATGAGCACTTATTGGGCTTGGGTTTCAAGAAAAGCCTCAATGAAATCCACTCTATATGTCAAGAAATTAGTATATGATTTAGTGGTGGTGTCTCTTTATGTGGATGATATGCTGGTGACATGAAGTAATAGCGCTCAGATTACTATATTTAAGCAAGAGATGATGAAGATGTTTGAAATGACTGATCTTGGTGAAATGTCATATTTTCTGGGGATGGAGGTTAAGCAGACTCACAATGAAGTTTTTATTTGTTAGAAGAAGTACTTGAAGGAGATCTTGAAGAGATTCAACATGAAGGAGTGCAAGAGTGTGAGTACTCCAATGGGTCAGAACGAAAAGCTTCAAAAGAATGATGAATCAGAACTTGCAGATGAAAGAGTTTATAAAAGTTTGATTGGTTGTCTTATGTATCTCACTGCAACGAGGCCAGGTATCATGTTTCCTATAAGTGTCTTGTCTAGATTTTTCAATTGTGCAAGTGAGTTGCATATGGTAGCTGCAAAAAGGGTGTTGAGGTAGTTGAAAGGTACTCTTTCCTATGGGATTAAGTTTTGCAGAGTTCAGGAGTTTAAGTTGCAAGGGTATTCTAACACTGACTGGGCAGGATCGGTGGATGATATGAGGAGCACTTCAGGTTATTGCTTTATATTTGGGTCGGCATGTTTTTCCTGGTGTTCAAAGAAGCATGAAATAGTGGCTCAATCAATTGTAGAAGCTAAGTTCATTGTAGCTACTGCACCTGTGAATTAAGCATTATGGTTAAAGAAGCTAATGGATGATCTGCATTTGCAACAAGAAGAAGACATAGAAGTATTTGTGGATAATCAAGCTACTCTGGCCATTTCACAGAATCTAGTATTTCAAGGAAGAACAAAGCATTTTAAGGTTAGGTATTTACTTCTTGAGAGAAGTGCAGAAGGCTAGAGAGGTAAAACTGGTGTATTGCAATTCAGAAAACCAAATTGCATATATTCACTAAGTCATTTTATGTTGGTTGATTTGAACTTCTCAGGGAAAAGCTAGGAGTGTGCAGTACTTGATCCAAGAGGGGAGTGTTGATGTATCAAGGCTGCACTATCTTTTTTTTTTTTTTTTTTTTTTTTTGTTAAGTCAATTTGCTGATGCCCCATTTTCTAGGAGTTAATTAGTCGTTTTTACTTGGTCAGTCCTATCTTGTAGGAGTGTTTAGCTGCATGTTTTTTTTTTTTGACTATTCTGTTAGTTTGTTGCTGGTTTTGTGGAACAAGCAAGCTGTTAGTTAGTGGGCAATGTGTGTTTATGGTGAAGTTTCAATCTGTCTTTAAGCAATTTCAGTTTTCTAAATAAAATAAAAAAATCCCCTTCCAATTAAAAACAAATACAGCTTTTGTTGACAATTTTTCTTCTATTCTTCAAGAAACAACATCCCTCCATTGTCAATCCATTGTTCGAGCCGCTGCTCTAGTTGTCACTATCCCGAGCCCAACTGTGACAATCCTAGTGAACTCGCTACTCAAGCCACGAGGCTAGTGCATTTCTCTAGAGAAAGTTGTGTTGCACTACACCCACCGCAGTCATTGAGCTCGTCCTTGAACCGAGACGATCCATTGAAGTTTCTGTTTTTGCAGGTTCATGGGCTACTGTCGACGCTTGCATCGCTGCTCGCCACCATAAACACTGCCATCATCCGCCATCGTTGGGCCTTGTGATCACAATTCCAGCCCAATTGTGTTGCTTTCAAATTTGGAAAGTAATCCTCAAAATTAGGTAAATATCTTATCAACAATCAATTTGATATACTTTACTCCCTATTTTGAGTGATTTGCTCTCTTGTGTCAAATATTTAGTTAAACATTGTATATCCACAAAATCCTAAGAAATCACCCTAAGTTAGGCCTAACTTAACAACATGCTTGAACGGCTGTCCGATATCTAACTAAGATATACGATGTTCAATGGCATGAAAAGTCTTCCATTTTATCAATATCCATTTGGATACGATTGTTGATTTACCCATTTTTAGATTTTAACAGATAACCTTCTATCAATATCCATAACCATTTGGATATGATTACCGATTTATTCCGTTCACTAATTTAAATAGATAATATAAGTTTATGGATTGCATTATTTGATTGAATAATTATTCATTACTTAATTGCTTTTCATAAAATAAAATAAAAAATAGATAGAATTTGATTTGATTTTTGTTAATAATACTATCTGTTTTAGATTATATTGCTTGTTTAAATTAGGTAATTTCTTTATTCCAAATTTTTAAAATAAAAAACACAAAAACATTGTTTGAATATATTAGATTTTTTTGACCAAATTGCATGTTTAAATATTAGGTACTTTTAATTACCAATTTTAATTAAAAAGAAAATATATAAAATATCATGTGCATATCATGTACAATCAACTCATATATTGCACATCATTTAGTAATTGCATGCCTAGGGTCATTAAATTAAAATGTGTGACATGTTAGAATAGTTGCATTAATATTTGCCCATCAATAGAATTATGTCACTTAATAAAGATTGTGTGACATATAGTTTGCATGTTAAGATTTATGCCGCATGCCATTTTAATATAGATATTTTGCACATCGTTGCATTTAGAATAATTGCATTGCATTGCACATATATTAAGGGACTGCATGCTAATTAAAAATCATATCTAAAATTATTAAAAATCATATCTAAAATTGTTAATGTGATTTTTAAGCTAACATTTTAGATCCTTTCATTTTTATAGGTAAGTCATGCAATTTATTTATTGCTTATTAGGTGTTACATTGATGGTTTGTGCACCTACATGATTACTTCACATATTAAGAAGTAATAAAATGAATCCAAGCCGTCTACTAATTGTTTTCTTTGTAAAAAGAATGGTACCAAAATGACAATGGATAAATATAATGTAATCAAGTCCCTCTTCCCAAAATCTTCAGTCTGCAAGAGTAAAAAATTTCTTCATGTACTTTATTTAGGTTTCTAATTGACCCATCGTAAAAAGATTTGTGCGACTTTTTATTGAAAATCAATTCCATGTTGAGAACTTGAATCTTAAGTTGCAAATTGATATGGGTTTGAGAGAGTCTGAGTTAAGTTTAGGCTTAATAATCTATTAGTCGAATGCACAGCGAGTGTTAGGTCATGACAATCAACAAGAGCCTTTACTAGTTAACTACTGTCACCATCTACCCTCGAGGTGCATTGCCTATGGATTTGGCTAATAGATTATTAAGCTTAAGCCTAACTTAGGCTATCCTAAACCCATACAATTTATCACTTATGGTTTAAGTTATTAAAATGCGAATGATTTTTAATGGGAGTCATCACAAATCGGTTTACGATGAATCGATTAGAATCCCAAGTATTGGGCAATTTGCTTTACTTATGTGAATCAATGTTTTTGGGTACAAGGATTTGATTATGCTAAATTTTTCTAATACTTTTTGATACCGTTCCTTTTATGAAAAAAATATTTAGCAAACAACTTGAATTCATTTTGTTACTCCCTAACATGAGGTGATCTGCGAGTGCGCCCAATTTAATATCCAATAAAGAGATAAATAAATTGCAAGGCTTATCTCATAGCTATGAAATTATATGCAATGTTAGCTCAAAATTCACATAAACAACCATATATATGATTTTTAATTAACAAGCTATCACTCAATTTTTTTGGGGATTTTTACTTATTTAAATTTAATCTGGAAACTATATAAAAATGCTTAACTAAAATAACATGCAACATGCAACTTATCATGTGAACTCTATGTCACACAATATTAATTATAATCTAGTGATAGACAAATATTAATGCAATTATCCTAACATGTCACTCATTTAAATTTAAATAGCCCTAAACATGCAACTATTGAATGATGTGCAATGGATGAACTAATTCTATGTGACACATCGCATGATGTTTTTGTGTTTTCTTTTAATTTAAATTCAGAATAAAAAATGCCTGATATTTAAACAAGAATATAATTTAAGAAAAGGAAACCTTAAAATTCTGAATAAACAAATTACCTAAATTAAATATGCAATCTAATTTATACGGGCAGTATTTTTAGCAAGAATCAAATCTAATTCCAATATTCTTTGGAATTTCTTTTTATGGAAACAATTAATCAATGGATAGATATTCGAATATAATATGCAATCCATAAAGATTATCTTATTTAAATTTAGAAACAAAATAAATCATCCATCATATTCAAGTGGCTATGAATATTGATGGAAGGTTATCCGCTAAGTTTGGAAACTGGTAAATCAATGATCATATCCAAATCGTTATGGATAGGATGGAAGATTTTCCATGCAGCTGGACATCGTATCGAACAACTGTTCACCCGTATTGTTAAGTTAAGAAAGTTCCCTAACCTAATATCTTAGGATTTTTTCAGATATACATTTTTTAACTAAATATTTAAGGAAAGATAGCAAATCACTCCATATAGGCAGTAAAATATATCAAATCGGCTAAGGATAAGAATCTTAGCTAATTTGAGGATTTACTTTCCAAATTTGAATGCAATGCTATCAGACCTGATTGCAACCGACTCCACAGAGGTGATGGCAATGGAGGGTGGTGCCATGGCCAAGGAACCTGCGAAAAATAGAAGTCTCACGGGATGGCCCAGCTCGTGGACGGACGATGGGGTCAGCAAGATCAACACAGCGGGGCTTGCGTTAGTCATGGACGACACGACAAAGGGCGAGGGAGCGGCTCACGGTGAGGTGGCTCGATGGTGACTCGGAACTAGGAGCTCGTCGCAATAGTTGAACGTCGGTCAAGGAGCAGTTTGGCGCAGCGACAAGTACGCGCGAGGATACCGACCTTGCTGATCTGGGCGTGACTGGAGCATATGGCAAGGTGTCACCGCAAGGCTTGCTGGAGATTCTGATTTTACTGCGAGAACTAGGCAGACCAAGCCAAAAATCTCCGCTTTCCTTCCTCTCTTTGGGTATCAAGCTCCTTTGTGCATGTCCTTTGTTGACCTGCAGAGAAAGAAGACAAAAACTCTCTCCATGTTTTCTTTTACCGAAAGATTGTGTGCCCTTCTCTTGCCCTGGATTTTTCCTTCAAACAAAACAAGCAATATTAGACAATATATGTGAGAAATCTGCGCTCGCCAATGTTGCTCCATGCGTTGTGTTTAGCCAAAGATGGCTCGTCGATGAAGGGTAAGCAGCTCGCCCGATCATCGTCAAGGAAGAGCAACGGTGTGAAGCCAAGATAGTGAGGCAAAACGGTAATCGGGGGACTGCAGCCGCTCGACGAGGAACGAAAAGAGAACGGTAGATAGGAAGGAGTGGCGTCGTCAAGGGCGCGATGGCTAAGCGACAAAAATCACGATCGCGACAGCACGCTTGACAGGCCACGTGGCAAGGAGCCGATCTCCTATAAATTGACTGCGTCACCGAGTGCAAGGAACCACAACGAGCTGGCCTCTATGTTGAATATGTAAAGTGTGCACTAGTGCAACGAGTGAACACGTCCAAGTGTGGGTTGACTCTTTGCCCTCACGCCTGAAGTTGGACTTCCAACCTCACCATCTTGGCTTTGACATCTTTTTGCAAGTCAAAGTGAATATTTTGTTCTTCGTGCGGTCAGTGAAAGCATCCCACTTTATCAATGGACTTCTGTGCGAGTGCTCTGCCGATTGAGAACCCTCTGAATCGTGCCGTGAATCCTTCTTCAGCTTCTCAATTCTCAACTATATACACAGCCTTGAGAAAGAATTTGCGGACTTCTAATTTGTGAGACATAATGTCGTATATATAGTGCAAACTTAGGCCTAACCTAATTACAGAAGCTTAGTCTAGGCCTTTTTCAATGTGATGGGCTGGATTAAGCTAAGGCCAATCCCTAGTTAGACTTTTAGTGGGCTGAATTAAGCTCAATTTAGGCCAATTAAAGCCTTTCTACCCCATTAATTTCGGCCATTACTAACCCTAAGCTCAGCCGAATTTTGGTCCCCCTTCATGGGCTTGATTCGCTCAACTTTAAGCTCAAAAATGTCTACTGTTGGTCAAATGCTAATGCAATTAATGAAAAATTTAAACTAAAAAATAAATGTACGTAAAAATATATGTTATGAAATTTAATTATAATATGTTTGTTTAGGGGTTAAAATTTGTCCCTAATTTTATAACTAATTAGGCCACCAAAATTTAGGTGTCAACAACTACTTGAAGGAATTCAATTGACATTAATGAATAGAGATTTGGCAACACATCACATCAATCAAAGACAATGGATCGACTTGAGCACATTTTTTAGGATGATTAGTAATTACGCCTTCAATTTAGGCAATTGTAACTTCTTATGAATAATCATGTATAGAACCTCAGCAAGCATACCCTGTTGACATTGCAATTTTTTGCCTAAAGAGCTCTCATGGAGTTCATAAGAAAACTATCGAATTTGTCGATAATGACAAACTTTGACCCCTAGAGAAAGATATCCATATTACAGAGTCTTGCATTCTCATTCTTTACAGCATTCTTCTGCATTTATAAATTAGGGCAATTCTTGTTTAGAAATAGCATATCCGCATTCAAATATAAACATATATGAGATTATAAATTCTATTTGAATTGGCCCAATATGTGATCAGGCTTTGAATTTAGGCCCTAAATTTAATTTATCGTTCAACATCAAGCCCAAACAAGCTCAGCCCATTTAAGGAATTCGGCCACACTCGCTTACCTTGGTTTGACCCAAGTTCACATGTACAATTCTTGTGTCGCTCTAATTTAGCATAGAACACAACACAAGACAAGAAAAGAGCAAGAGATATTCGGCTAGTACAAGATAGAAAATGCGAATATGGCCAAAATGGGAAAGAAAAGGGAAAGGAATTCAACTGGAAATTGAAAGAGGAAGTGTGAGAAAATCAAGAGGATTACTTCTTTCTTCTTGAAGTCTCAGAATGGGCCATACAGGCATATATTACTCTCGGCCAAGTACAACAAGATACTAGGCTAGGACAAGCATATACTCGAGCTGAATACAAGAGTCTTGGCTGAAAATCCTAGAGAAAAAATTGAAAGAGAACTGCTCAGTTGAGGAAAAAAATCGTGCGGGGGGAACTAAGAGAAAACAGAGGGGCTCAAAAAGGAAAATGAGGAAAAGAGTGAACAGCCGAGAGATGATTCGACGAGTAGTGCTCGGAACAAGTGGGATACTCGGCTAAAATGGCTGCACAAATAGAGAAAAACAAAAGAAAGCGCAAGGAAGCCGAGAGAAGCAAGTGGGGAAGGTCGGTCCAATACTGAAGGCATTTCGGAAAATACAGAAGAAAAAGCTGTAGAGATTTCAGCCAAAGAAAGGGCGAGCTTTCGACGTTGCGTCACTAACCAAAGTTTGCCAATGCAGTTGACCGAAACCAGCTGACATAAGCCCACCAGTTTGTAGAGTTGATTCAAATGCTTGTCTCCCAAGTGTGCTTGCAATCCCAAACTGAGAACACGACATGATTTGTCATTGTGGACATTTTAATTCGAGTTACAATTCTCCATGTTTGATTTCAATTTGATGTTTCCTCGTTTGTATGCTTCAGGTCGTTATCATAACTTGTTGACCAAGTTTGTCAACCGGAAACAAGTAATATCATTGTTGGAGCTAGAAAAAAAAAATATGATAGGTCCACAATAATAATAACTTACCAATTTTTACACGTCAGATGCACAACAAATCTACGATGATTTGCATTTGAGCATCCTCACCTTATTTCTTATCCCCCAAAAAAAAAAAAAAAAATAGCATCCTCAAACCAGGCTTGGGATAATATAAATTCACTATAAATTGATGTATTGTTATCTTTTAATTACTCATTAATTAAGTATTTGTTTGATAGTTGCATCATGCACTTGATTCCTTTAATCTGTTTATTTTACTATCAAAACATTTCTTGCTATCTTCCACAAAAGTTTTTCAAAGCTTTAAACCAACCTATTCACCCCTCTCTAGGTTGTATTATTAGCCCCAACACTTACTCTTCTATGATTTTATAAACTTATGTTTGGAAAATGATAGTGATTAGTTATATTATAAGTTACATGCTTTGATATTCCTCTAAAAGAAAAGATGATGTTTAGAGCATAATTGTTGCATATAGCCAAATTAGGTGTTTACAACCCTTTTGGTCATTTGAAATGGCAAAGTATCTTATCAAATAGTTTGAGTTGATTGTTTTTGAATGGTTTGAGAAATGCTACTGTTCTTGTTCTCAAGTATTGCTATATTATATATTGAATTCGAATGAATGAGTTTTTAATATTACAAGGTGAAATTGTTTCAATTGCATAAGCCCACTCATCGTTTGTAGAGTTGATTCAAATGCTTGTCTCCCAAGTGTGCTTGCAATCCCAAACTGAGAACACGACATGATTTGTCATTGTGGACATTTTAATTCGAGTTACAATTCTACATATTTTAATAGGTAAGTTCTAGACCAGTGGCACTTGGAACCTATAATAAGCTTTTGTGTTTTTCTTGATCGATATCTTTGTACAATCCCACGATATTCCATTGCGTCCAATGATTAATATATAATCTGGAACCACTAGTCTAAGCTTTCATTTTATGACTAAAACTTTTACTTTGTTAATATTTCATTTTATTCATGTTTCTAAATATAAATTGTGGTCAGTGAATTGTAACAGTAATCATTCAATTAATAATACAAGTGAAACCTAGGTAGAGCTTGGAACCGACCCTAGAACCTGTAATAGGGCATGTTTTGAATTCCAAGATATGCAAGGTAAGTTTTGGATTCCAAAAAATAAGAAATTTGTTCTAGTAGGTAGGTTCCAGATTCAAGATGAAACCTGCATTAGAACCTGAAACCACTCATCCCTACTATCCATGCTTGAAACATGATTAGAATTAAGGAGGAATAGAGAGAAGTAAAGAAGGAGGAAAATGAGACCACAAGAAAAGACGAAGAAGAAAACAAATGGAAACTAGAACCAAACAAAAAGGATGCTTAAAAAAGGTGACCACTATGGTTAATATTGTCAAAACAATGTAATGAGGAGTGTTTTAGCCATGGTGGGAGTGGGAAGAATGTGACCCTAAGAGTAAAGTTAGTTTTGTAGATTAACCTAATAGAAAAGAAACAATAACTTGAAGAGAGAGAGAGAGGGGGGGGTATTTTGATAAGTGGCAAAAAGGAATATCTTAATCAAAATAGAGGTGGAAATAATGCCAACCCAAAAATATATTTCAAAAATAGCCTTCGAATATATATATAAAGATCATTTATACAATAATTATCAAAATATGCATAACTTTATCCTTTTGGGTACATTTATTAGAGATTTATTACCAAAAATAAAAATTAGAGATGCAGAATTAGAGATTTGCTGGATTAAAGATTTGACTATAAATATTTTTTTTTATTTATTTCTCTAGTTGAATGCGAAAGACTTCCATTGGTTGAACAATTCAATGTTTTGTCTTTTTCTATATCTCTATGTTTTTGTCGTGCTATGTCTAATAATCTAAAAGGTCCATCGAAATGTTAAAATAAACCAAGTCTGTTACCTAACAAATTCTAATTTTTTTATTAAATAATTCATGGTCGTTGAATGCGAAAGACTTCCATTGGTTGAACAATTCAATGTTTTTGTCTTTTTCTATATCTCTATGTTTTTGTTGTGCTATGTCTAATAATCTAAAAGGTCCATCGAAATGTTAAAATAAACCAAGTCTTTTACGTAACAATTCTAAATTTTTTATTAAATAATTCATGGTCGAGCTCAAAAGAAAAAGAAAAGAGCGATTATACCTTTCTGAATTAAAATTCAAATTAAATCAATAATTAATCAAAGGATTACATAATTTTCAAAAAGTCATATTAGTAATTTCTTCTTTTTAAAGTCTATTTCTTTTCCTTGGTATTGAAAAAAAGTTTTTGATACTCTAATGTTTTGGGCAAATTATCCAAAAAGTTATAAACTTATTACACTTTTACCAATTCAGTTCCAAACCTTTCAATTATGTCAATTGAGCTCTAAGTCTTTTCACTTTTTACCAATTGAGTCTATCCAGTCATTTTTTGTCAGAATTCACTGACGTGAAATTGGTCATCGTATATGGTACGGTCAGCACTAATGTGGATAAAAATTATTATTTTTAATATATTTTTCTAATTTTTAAATTTTTAAATTTTTTTCATCTTTTTTTCCCCATCCTCTCTCTTCTTCCTCTCTACAGATCACCCAACCTCCGGCGACTGGTCAGAGGCTATGACCAACGAGGGTCGGCCTCGCCCACCTTAGACGAGGTTGCCCTTGCTACAAGCCAACGAGGGTCAACGTTGCCGACCTCATGCGAGGTTGACCTCACCGGGATCTAGTGAGGGATGGTCTCAAAGGCCATGTGCCCTCACTAGAGGGTCGGCCTCACCAGTCGCAAGCTGGGCTAGCCATCGCTAGATCCAGCAAGGCCAACCCTCTGGCGAGGGTGAGCCTCACTCATGGTCCGCGAGAGCAACCTCACATGAGGACGGCGAGGCCACCTCCCGCTAGTTCCCGGCAAAGGTGACCTTGCTTGAGGATGGTGAGGGCGACCCTCACCGGTTGTAGCCCCTAGCAGGTCACCGAAGGCTGGTCGATTGGTAGAAAGGAAGAAGAGAGAGAGGGAAAAGAAAAGAAAAGAAATGAAATGAAAATTTTAAAAATAATAAATTTTGTTCATTTTAGTGTCGACCATGTTACGTAGGATTGTTGTCATCCACGTTACTGAATTTCTGTTAAAATTGATTAAATGGACTAAATTCGTAAAAAGTGAAAAGATTTAGGACTCAATTGGTAAAATTAAAAAATTTATAACTGAATTGATAAAAGTGCAATAAATTCAGGACTTTTTGAATAATTTTCCCCCAATGTTTTCTACAAAGATAAATGCCTTTTATTGGAATGGAAGATAACTTGAACGTGGTTCAAAATATTAAATGACCTCACTTTCGTCCATTTTTTACCTTCTTTCAAAGGAAAAAGTTGACTATATATCTGCTTGGCTTTGGAATATTCTTCCTTTCAATATTACGTTTGTTTATGGGCTTTTATTTTGTAAACAAACAACGGACAAAATTACAAGAAGTCTCCTAACACTGTAGCTTCAACTACGGCAATTGACAGCTTGTTAAAAAAAAAGTTTTATACCAACTATATATTCTTGGCATCAAGACTAGATTAGAACGTCACCGATGTTTTCATCTTCTCAATACGTTTAGCTTTCCGTCCAATGGAAAAAGCTTTCGGCTCTCTTTGGTGTTTTCCACATGCAATGAACCTCCGGTAATGATGGGATGAGGATTAACCTTTTATAATTAGAATTTGACCAAACCTTGTGCGGTGACATGAGATGGAGTCATCTTTCATGTGCATGATTCTTAGTTGTGTTTAAGATAATAATTAAAGGAGAAAAGAAAGAACGAGATGATGTGAAGCATCAAACCCCTCAAAAGGGCAAAGTAGTGATGAAGCTTTATCTTTTCCATCGATCAACTCATCCTTTCTTATCAGAATCATTTACAACAGTCACACCCATAAGCCCAAAGATTGTGTGCGCCATGGTTTTTCCTCCATATGAATAATGACCCTTACCCATCAATCACAATGAGGAAAAACACCCCATTTGAATAGAACTTTAGACTGTTCTATTTCCTCCACTTGAAGTGACTTGATTTTGGAATGGCATGGAAAAAGAATCCATTTTGATGTTGATGGATTTGACAGAACCTAAGGGCACTATTTCCCCATGTATTCATAAAGTAGGTGGCGAACCATTACGGAGGGTGGAAAAAGAAATATACAAAAAGGCCCGTGGAAAAAGGTCAGATGACCATATTGTTCTTAGACAGACAAGTTCATTTGTCTTGACCATTCCTCCTGGTCATAGTCTTGACCAGGTTTAACCTACCTTGTCCAGCACAAGACCACTGACCTAAAGGCCGGCCACGAATATACTTCGGTGCAGCCGTGATGCTAGGCAGCGAGGCCACTCACGGCTGTGAGCTCCGAGATCGGGGCTGATCACCATTACTTAATATGCAAACTCCATGATTATTTTGATGTCACTGTTGGGTCGCAAGCTATGTGTAAGGACCCCAGGGGTTGCATCTTTTAAGGCAAACCCATATTAGTCTTTCCACCTAGTCGTGTTTACAGGATTAATTGGAGGCATGGACTATTTTTTGTGATATACAATTTCAATGAACATGCTATAGTCAGAAATGCACAATATACTAGTGTGTTAATAATTTAAACACTTTTTTTTTTTTTTTTTACGTAAGCACCTTTACAATGACTCATGTAAAAGTACACTGTTAAATATAATCTTGAAAAGTCTTTTTCAATTATGTTTAGTCATATGCTTGCTTCTCGTCCGATTATGTCTTTTGCGGCAGCCCGAGAATCAACATCCAAGTGGAATCAACGCGAAGAGAAGCAAGTACGTACAAAGGATGTTCATTAGGCTTCCAACAATACAAGCTTAGAAATTACCAAAAAAAATTTTAAACTTATTGCATTTGCAAAAATTTAATCCTAACCTTTTAAATTTGGCCAACATAGTTCATCCAGCTGATTTTGGTCAGAAATTGATGATGTAAATGCACGGCCATCATGCATAACACAATCGATGATAACATGGAAATTTATAATATTTATTATTATTATTATTATTTTTTTTTTTTGTTAACAGATAGCAAGAGGTCGCCAGCCATTGACTGAGGCCACTAGGTGAGGGCCTATGAACCATTGCAAGCTGCGGGCTAAGGCTAGAAGCTCTCACTAGCTACTTTAGAGGGTCGCAACCTCGGCTAGATTTGAGGGAGGGTCATTAGACATTGCCCATTGCTACAAGAGTCACAACCCTCACCCACTTGTCGATGGGGGTCGCCAAGCCTCGGTGAGTGGCTCCATACTAGCTCTTAATAGTAAAAAAGAGAAAACAAAAGAAAAAAAATTGAAAAGTTCAAAGAATAATTAATTTTTTTAAAAAATTCACATTAGCATCCATCATGTTACATAAGCATCCGTAGTGTCACATAAGATAATCAACATCTATGTCATCAACTTCTAGACAAAATTAGTCGGATGGATTATATTGACAAATCATCAAAAAATTTAGGACTAAATTGATTACATTGAAAGGTTTGTGGACTACCACAAATGCAATAAGTTTGAAATTTTTTGGGTAATTTTTATGGCTTCCACTGAAACAAGCTTGGACATGTTGATAAATATATGGCATATACTGATTAGTTTTTTTGTGTCTTTTTAAGATAAATGATTTTTTTTCCTTCAACCACCATATGAAATATTATATGAGTACTTGATGCGGTAGAATTTATGACAGTCTTGGAACTTTATTACCTAATTCAAATATGTGAACCATTTAAAACAAAAAGTAATTTCCCATGAAATTGCCATGAGGTGATGATAAGTTCTGTGACCTAAAGGCCGAGGGCTACTTGATTTTGTCGTCTTTGGCCATCAGAGGTGGAGAAAGCAGGTATCATTACCTTTCGCTACCGAAAAGAGACGAAACTCAGCTTCGTCGCCTTTGATCACCAAAACTCGATGAAAGCGGGTTACGCCATTGCCTAATGCGACAAATAAACTCTCGTTGCGGTAGGCTAAAGCGACCAAAAATTTAGGTTGCCTTTGGCCAAATTTTTTGCCCTAAATTGGTGCTCATACTTTATCTTGAGAAAATATTAGTTTTTAAACTTGATCTCTGGTCATGATTTTGAGACTACAAGAAATGGGGCCAAAGATTGATGACGACTATTTTTTCGTTGGTAAAGATTTCACATTGTAGATGGAGAACGAGATATTGGACATGGATTGTGTTGATGACTGAAAGGACCTCGCAAAGGTGAACAATTTACTCGATGCGGATTATATCAAGATGTCTGGAAGAACGTTGGGGATGGTGAATGAACTAGAGGACGGCATGATCACTAAAGAGTTTGGATGGAGCAATAGGAGGTGAACAGATTAGAGGATTAGAGTTATCAAAAGAACTCTAATAAAGGAAATTATCTTAGAGAAATTCCTAATTATCTTTGACATCTCCCTTCAACTGAGTCACATTGAGTTTGAAATCAAGGGGGAGTAATAGACTTATTAAAATATCTTTAACAAAGGAAATTATCTTAGAAGAATTCCTATTTATCTCTAGCAGAAGACATGAAGATGTCAATATGCTTAAATGGATTTGGCGGATGGCAAACAAACTAAAGGACGCTTGGCCGTCAGAGAGTTTGGATGGACTAAGTGGATGGTGAACAATCTACAAAAGATAAGGATCTCAATATGCGTGGAGATACCCTAGTGTAGAGGGAGGACAGCTACGAAACGAGAAAGTCTAGATGGATTGCTCGTGGAGGAAGTTATGGAAACAGAAGTGGATAGTCGGACAAAATCCTAGAAACGAAAACCCAAATCTTTATCCATTAGATTAAAATTCAAATTGGTAAATTGTAGCCAGTTTCAAGTCGTGGAATTTACCACTAGAGAAGATCAGAAGCGGCTTGCCATTTTTGGCTAGCAGAGGAAGCGTCAAGCAGACAACAGTAGCAGTCTTGTCTATCTCCAGATATGCTGTTCATTAATTAGTTGCGGATAAACGTTCCGAGCTATGGACAGACCAAGCAACGGCTACGGTTGACCTAGAACTAGGAGGAGTCTCCGACGTGAAAATCAGTTTTGGTTATTCTTTGTTGAAGACAGAGTCATCCTTATTGCAATTCTTTGTGAGGGCGAGTTCTAATCATTGTAAGTGCGCATGGGAGTATAGCGAAGGATTTGTATTTGTCAAGGAAGTATAGAGCTTCATGGAGAAAGTGTAAGCTGTAAAAATGACACCCCAATATC
Organism: Eucalyptus microcorys; assembly: GCA_014182515.1. Classification (NCBI taxonomy): domain Eukaryota; kingdom Viridiplantae; phylum Streptophyta; class Magnoliopsida; order Myrtales; family Myrtaceae; genus Eucalyptus; species Eucalyptus microcorys. The sequence continues at coordinate 20,867,581 of CM024566.1, read as the reverse complement.
TCCATAGTTAGAATCAATATTACATATATAATTAAGTAAAGAGATTTGCACACCTCATATGGAATCCATCATTCTTGATGTGGAATAGCGATGACTTAAAGTTCAAGCGCTTTTCCTCTATTATCCTCTGTATCACTAGCAAAATGAGACTGTCCCTCACTATAAGCATTTAGTAAATGCTCATTATGTGAGTATATTTGTGCATCGGGGTTAGATGGTGACTTAAACACTATTTATAGAATTTTAAGTCACATGTCCTCTCATCACAGGCCGGACTTTACTCAGCCCATACTAGCCTACCACATATTAGACCAATTAAAAAACCTCATATCTCATCTTATTAGACCAATCATGTAAAATGGTAAATTACAATATCAACTAATGTTGCCCACATAAAAAAAAAAAAAAAAAAAACTCTTATAGAAAGAATTTTAGTGGATTCAAGCTGTGTTCTTGTGCTATTAGATTCTGGAGAGTGAAGCGGGTCAAGTGAAAAGGCCAAACCACTATAAATGGACTTTGCAATATGTTGTAATCCTTATAATTATGTTGGTAGAACATATTTATTCTTTGCAATTTTTTGGGAGAATTATCCAATTAGTCGTGAAGTTATTGTACAAACATCAGTTCAATATTAAAATTTTCAATTTTATCAATTTACTTCCAAACTTTCACGTAAAATTCAAATGTAGTCATTTTAGCTACTTTTTGCTAGAATTTATTGACATAGCGGTTTAAAACTTGATTAGGAAAATTGAAAAATTTAAGATTAAATTGACATATGTATAATAAGTTTGAAATTGATTGAATAATTTCCGCAAATTTTGTGTATGAACATAGTGTCACCTCTTAGACATTTGTTTTGAATTTAAACTTGAATTTTTTTAAAATTTATTGTACTAATCAATTTAACCCCCTCTTGATTATTGTGTCTAATCATCACATAAGTTTCGTGATGTGGTGGAAAATTCCATCATGGAAGCCACATTTTCTCATAGTATTATGATAAACTTCGTAGATTTATCCAATTGTTGATAAAAATGTTGACTAAGTGTTGAATATGAACACATGGCCATGTGCAAAATTACAACATATCGCTTCTACATGGAAAGAGTGTGAGAAATTCACAAAAAGAATAATGGGAAATTGATGATGTAAGCATAAAGCTATAACAATTCAGTTCAATTTACATTGGCCAAATATTTTGGAAAAACTATTAAAGAGGTGATCAATAAGTTGTATTAAAAAAATGTTTTATATTGGATAGTTGGTGTGATGTGGAGCATTTAATAAATTATAAGCCCATAACTCATTAGTTTAAACTTTTGAATGAAGATGAATTCAATTAGATATGTTGATGGTTTGAAATTGGCCCCCCTCTTGACAATCTCTTTGGTTGAAGGTATCGAACTTCTTTTATGCACTCCCAACAAATGGTATTGGAGTCGATTGTTGATTGGTACTTCACCCCCAATATATTCCACTATTTGGTCAATATCTAATTAGATATGTTGATGGTTTGAAATTGGCCCCCACTTAGTAATCTCTTTGGTTGAAGATATTGGACTTTTTTTATGCGCTCCTAACAAATGGTATTGGAGCCAATTGTTGATTGGTGCTTCAGCCCCAATATATTCCAATGTTTGGTCAATATTTCAAGGAAAGAATCTAGTGGCCATTGCAGTGTGGCAACACGGTCCTAATAGCAACCTTCATAGTTCGATATGGAGAAAGAGATCAAGAATGCATGTGTGAAAGAATACTTGAATTAAGGGGGAGCATACTTAAAACTAAGCTCACACATGATGGGAAGATTATTGAGATACACGTGTGACTTGTGTTAGAAAAAGTCTAGTATCCGATAATTAATGTGGTCAGCTCATTAATTTAAGCTTTTAAATGAATGTGGTTCAACTGAACATGTTGATGAGTTCGAATTTGGCTTCCCTCTTGGCAATTTTCTTGATTGAAGGTATTGGGTTTTTGCCGCATGCTCTTAATAGACTATGTACGAAAAACGTGGCTAAGTCATCAAGTTTTGCACTAATTATAACACCTCGACATCAAATGTTAATCAGTAGCATAAATAATTTTTTTTTTATTACATTGGATGGACACAAGATCAAAGATTAATTTTGGGACCAAATCTATTACAAATGAAGTACATGCACCAAACAACATCGCAATTATTATATGGATTGTTTTTACGGGGATAAATTATACGATTAGTTTTTACTTTATTGTGCATATGCCAATTTGATCTTAAACTTTTCAATTTTGTCAATCCTAAATTTTTGCACAAAATCCCAATTTAATCATCTTACTTAATTTTTACCGGAATTATTGACGTGATGGTTCCTACGTCAGACCATTACATAAGTGATTTTTAATGAAAATTGATCGGAAGGATTATAATAAAATTTCATGCAAAGGTTTATAACTTTAGGATTGATTTGATAATTTTCACATATTTTCATAAACTTCTTATTTGTTTATACTTCACCAACATGTATTCATCGTGGACGCTTATTAGCATTTTCCCCAATAAATATCGATGGAAATACATAATTTGTCCTGAAATTGTACAAAATAAAATATGAGGACCAAAATTAAAAAGCGGCAATAGTTAGGGGACCATTTTTGTTACTTTCCCCCTAAATACTGATCTTAGTCATTCTTTAAAGTCAAAATAATATTAACCCCTGAAAGGAGTTCCATAAATGTATTGCTCGTTTTTCCTTTGGTGTGCTCTGTCACATCATCTGGAAGAATATGAATGATATCCTTTTCAGGGGTGAGCCCGTTTCTACCTTGACCATGAAGAAGCACCTTCTCAAAGTCATTCAAGATAAAGCTCTCACCTTCAAGAATGTGGATGATTCCACTAGAAATAGAAGATTACAACGATTCTGGGAATTTAATCCTGCCATCTTCTCCTCTGTTGTTTGCACATCGGCTAGGTAGGCCCTTGGTGTTTCTTTGGGTGTGTTTGCATTTCTTGTGTTGGCTTTGGTCCTTTTGCTAGCCGCTTGGCTTTTTCTCGGTTTCCTTCCACTCTTATGAGCATGTTCAATGTGATTGTAAGTTTTTGAAGCTGAGGGTTGTATGATTTTTACCTTCCCCATTATATTTATTACCTTCACCAAAAAAAAAAAAAAAAAATATTAACCCCGGCAATAGAACAATCACAAATGATTACTTCGTAAATGTTCTTTCAGGATTCAATGCATGCATAAGTTACATCACACCAAAAAGTGTAAGCCATAATAATAGTGTGAAACTCCAATTACACTTCTAGCCTAGAAAGGTCACGATGTACGGAACCGGAAATATCATATCTCCCCTATCAAATTGGCTTGTAGAGCAACAATAATATGACTTTCTACGGTATTTCAATAAGGGAAAAGATTGGGTAACGGTGCCGTTAGATTCCAAATTCTAAAGGTGGGTTCTCCACCATTTTTTTTTTAAGGAAACCTGTTAACCTGTTTAACTGGTTTCTTCAAAAAAAAAAAAAAAAAAATTGGAAAATCTCACTTTAAATTCTTTTGAGCGTCCCAAGGGTTACGTGACCAGTTTTTTTTTTTTACATTTGTTCTGTTTTATATTTGTTGAAAAAGCAACGTAAGACTTCACAATAACATCGCACCACTATTTAACAGTGACTAGTCAACAAAATTAGTATTTTTATTTATTTTTTTAACGTAATAAATAATTTGAAAAAAAATATTACGGTGCCGTAGTCCTTTTTTTTTTCTTTCGCTTTTTTTTTGTCATATTTTCTTTAGCTTCCACTGTAGAAGTAATTAAAGGTGTGTGTATCTTACAAAATTATATTAAAATTTTTCCACAAGATCAACCGGTTGACATGAACTTGCAAAACAAATATATGGACAGAATTGCACCGTCATTAATTACAAATAACTGTACCGTCTTCTTAGCACAGTTCTTTCAATAAATAATTAATGGGATTATCTCATTATATGATGACAATTTATTATATTTATGTCGTTTCAGTTTTAAATATTTCAAGTTTGTCAATTTAATCATAAATCTTTTGACAATTTATCAATATAGTCATTTCCATCGATTTTGGCTTAAAATTGATGGCGTGGATTTCGACTATCCTACGTGGCATAACTGGCATTGACGTGGCTAATTTTTACATTATGAACTTTTAATTTTTTACTTCTTTTTTCTTTCTTCTTTTTTTTTTTAATTAAGTCTAGTGAGAGTCGCCCTGCCTATGGCTGACAAGGGTTGGCCAGCAACACTTGCCGGACTTAGTAGAGAAAAAAGAAAACAAAACAAAGAAATAATAAAACATTTGAAAGAAAGGAAAAAAAATAATAATTACACAAAAAAATCATTTACTTAGCATTGGTCGTGCTAGATAAGCCGACCGACGTCCACATTATCATTTTTTTACTAAAATCAGTTGGAATGATTATATTAACAAATTGTCAAAAGGTTTAGGACTCTATTGGAAAAATTAAAAGATGTAGAATTGAATTTTAGCATAAGCGCAATGAGTTTAAGACATTCATTTGATAATTTTCCCCATCCGGATAAACACCAAGATCGAAATAAACAGCTTATAGACCAACTTGATTCTGAAATCGGACGATACGTTGTTCTTGCCCAATTTGAGCCGTAGCCAATCACCCAAAAATTGGTCTTTTTTCTGAAGTAACGTGGGTGCTCAATTTAAGCAAGTAGTCTAAATGAAAATTTCGTTATTTCCCTTGGAAAAATCAAGGTATATAGACACAAACCAACACGAACTTTTATACTCTATTTTCTGAGAGACATTAAACACAAATGAGCGAGTGTGCGCTAAAATGATGGCGTAAAAAAGTGGGTCTTTCTCGCAGTAAATTCTAGAAGAGAATGGTTTGGCTGCCCATGTGGAACATTTTTCTAAAAATAACTATTTGTATTGCTTATAAAAATGAATGGAAAAAATTATTTTCATCATTTATAAAAAAAAAAAAAAAATAGATATAAATTGTTGTTAACTAATTATTTCAAGGGATATAAACAATCATTTTTTTTAGAAAATGTTATCCAAATGGTTCATTTTTTGCGAAACAAATGGAGTCTCTTCGAAAATGAATGATTTGGAATATACTTTCTTGTTATTGATTGCTTACATCATTTACAAAAATGAATAAATGGAAAAAAATTGTATCGTTTTTTGAAAATGTTTAGATGTAAATTGTCATCATTAATTAAAACATTTTTTATTGACTAATTATTTCAAGTGATACAAATGATTATTTTTTTAAAAAGTATTTTTCAAATTATACAATTTTTTTTATTGTGGAGCCTTAATTAGTGTTACGTGTGAGATTAATCAGAAATATTCACGCAATTTTCAAATAACTTGAACCTAATCAAACTCAGCTCTCTCTCTCTCTCTCTCTCAACCCTCAACCTCACCAACTCTGTTGTCGACCTCCATTGCACCACCAATGTGACCACCTAATGCCACGGCACCACCTCTCTCTCTCTCTCTCTCTCTCTCTCTCTCTCTCTCTCTACGGAGACAGTTGGCTTAGTCCGGCAAATTAATTAGGATTAGCTTAAGAATTTCTCTGTAGATGAGCAACCACTGGTGGTAAAACATGATGTAAATGAGTCATATGTCCCATCTGTAACCTTTAATGCTACAAATTCACAGGAACAAAGAAAATAACCTCTCTTCCAATGGACTTTCTTATCTATGTGGCATTAATTATTCATGTGGCAAATTTAAGCAAATAATAACTGTGTGCATTCTATATTCGAATAATGAATGAGTATCTGATGCGAAGGTTAATTTTTTGTTTTCTCAAGCAAAACAAAACCAGAATGTTAGTGCTTTTAAGGTACGTTTGTTTCGTGAAAAATGAACGATTTAAAAAATATTTTCCAAAAAATGATTACTTACATCGTCTAGAAAAATTAGTCAACGGAAATTTTTTTATTATCAATAAAAATTTATGACTAATTATTTTGTGGGAGATGATTTTTTTCATTCATTAATTTTTGGGAATGATACAAGTGACTATTTTTTTAGAAAATATTTTTCAAATCACTTATTTTTCGTAAAATGAACACACCATTAATATTATGGTTAATACCTTGAAAAACCCCCAAACTTGTACACATGTGAAAAATTTACCCAAAACTATTTTTTTGACCACCAAAAACTCCAAACCGGTATACCTTTGACAAATTTATCTTCTGTCAGTTTTTGTTAAATTTTATAGTCAAATTACTAAGTTAAATGACACGTGAAAATTTATTAGTATACCAATTTGAGATTTTACACTCCGTTTGTCACAATTTACAATTTTTGTAATGTTTTTGTGATATTAATCCAATTCAGCGGAGGGTATATTTGTCACAAATTTACTCATTTTGGGTTTTTTGCAGTCGAATAAATTAGTTTGAGGTAAATTTATCATAAATATATCAGTTTAAGGTTTTTTTTATGGTTAATTGGGGTAAATTTGTCACAAGTATACCGGTTTGAGATTTTTTATTATTAAAAAAATAGTTTATGGTAAATTTATTGCATGTGTATCAGTTTAAGGTTTTTTAGGATATTAACTCTTAACATTATAATATTATTAATAAGATACACTGTCGATGATCTCTGGTCTTTTGCAAGTGGATGTTGTCACCTACATGCATGCAAATAAGACAACTGGACCTGCAAATAAACTGGTGAAATCCTTCACCATGTGCAATTAAGGTGGGCGGGGGAAAAAAGAATGGTGAAATAGACATTTGCGCGAGAAATGCTAGATCAAACAGCAATTTTTCTCATTTTAAAAATAAATCACTCATATTTTAAGTTACATAAACCCTAAAAAAGATAAAACAAAACAAAACTAGTTGGGCGGATAAATTAAAGAAATCAGGAAGCCGAGGAACCCGAAGCACGTCTATTTTTTTCTTTTCCAAGCTACACATCCCCAGAGAAGACTTGAAGGGAAGGAAACAGTCAAGTCATTGTAGAAAAATATTATAATATGTTTCAATCGACTAACTGTATGCAATTTTGTCATCAATACCAAAAGCTCATTAAAGTGCGGAGTCTTCCTTTTCTTTTCATTTTTTTCCTCATTTCATAGATTACCCACATGATGGAAGAGAAGAAGAGGAGTGGAGGTCCTTGAATTATTTTTCCCACTTTGAAAGATTGAATTGAAAGAAAGAAAAGGGTGAGTGACTGATCTCTCTCTCTTTCTCTCTATTTCCCTCTCTCAAATCACTATCTCCAGTCATGTCTGTGGATGGATGTACTTGTTTTCACTGTTCAAACCTTCTGTTCCCCAGCTTTCTGTCCCATCCACACACACACCCGCAATATTCCAAAATAGAATGTGGGGTCTCCTCTTCGGGCTCTTCATCTGCTTCCAATTACCCAGCATTCTCTCTTTTTAACTCTTTTCCCCTAATCTCGAGCTGACATCCCAAGATCTGGTAAATAACTAGAACTAGAAGGAAGCAAAAGGTAAATAATACCCCCCCAAAAAAAAAAAAATTAAAAGAAATAGTAAAAAAATGCCATCCACATGAAATTTCACTGTAATTTGACACAAAAAGGGTTTAGAACAAGACCAAAACCCAAGAATTGAGAGATATGTTACACCCACAAGTGCTATAAAGCTCCCTTTTTTGAAGTCATGGCCTTGTTATAAACCCCTCTTCACACCGTTGAATGAAGTGTTGTTGTTGCTGTTGCTGTTATCCGACCAATCAAGAAGACTGAAAGGGTCCAAGGCCTTGTCCCCTTTCTCATGCCCATGATCTCCTGGGAACCCTTGGTTGAACAAGAGATCCAAAGGGTCTGCCTCTAGCTCCCCTAGGTCCGCGAAGAAGTCATCGGTTTGGTTTGCATCGAGCATTGACGGCCTGTACCCGTGGCCTAGGCCATCGCCAAATTCCTCATCATCGAATTCCATTTGCCTGTCCATCTTGTCTTCATTCTCCTCTTTGATAGATGCGCCAGCAGTGGCCCCTGCCGCCATCCCACCAGAGGGTTCCATTGGGATAGTGCTGTCGTTAATGTTCTCCTTCTGCTCTTCCTTTGGGCTGATGTGCTTATGGGTTTGGGAGTTGGGAGAGTTCTTGGAAGTCACATTGCTGTTCTTCGATGGTTGAGTTGACCTTGTCGAGCCAGCAAGAGCATTTCTTTGAGTCGGCCACGGGTGGTTGTGTTCGGATGTGTAGGTGATAACCAACATGTTGGGATCGGTCCGGCTTCGCTCGACTTGTTTTCGTGCCGAGCACCCCTTGGAGCTGCTGCATCTATAATAGCCCCTGGATACACACGAATTGCCAAAAATAATGATATAGTTACAAGGCAAAATTTTCCAATTAATCTAGCGGTAGTTCAACTTCGCTCAATGATTCAATTTGGATGTGTCATTTGAAAGAAAATTGATTTGCTGATGATCTCCATTTAATTAATCCTATGATTACAAAACAAATCGCATTCGAACATAAGGGAGTCCCAATCTACCAAATAAAATTCATTCGATAGATCTATTTCGTAATATGTACACCGATAAAAGGTGCTTCAATCCAATAACCTTCGTGAAAAGGTGGAGAAAAGCGGAAAGAAAAAAGAGGATGATCTTGAACTCGACGATTGCAATCATGGCCGGGACATCTTCGTCAGCAAAAATGATGCGAATTAACAAACTTGCCTCGGATAAGGAGAACCTTTGATAGGTTTTTGACCGTACTTCCTCCATGCCCACAGATCTGAGGGAACCACTTCGCCACCCGCCCTGCTATTCGCTGCCGCTGGGGCTGGTATACACACCACCTTCTTTGCTTGGCTCTTCCTGGACAGTCAGCAGACATGAATAGATTGATATTTACAATTCAAAGGTCGAAAAGAATTCTGTTAATCGATAGAGAAGAGAAACTTATGCGTCAACATAACAGAAACTATCATCTTTTGAATATTCGTTAGTCATATGTTGGACATCACTCATAAAAACTGAAGGCAGAATATATAATGATTAGTATGGTCACTTTGCTTTAATCTTTGTGTTTAACCCTAATTCCGAGAAAAATATAGTATTTGGATGCTGAGTTTATAGTTAACCTACATAAACACCTTCTTAGTAAATTCAAACCCTTCATCATAATCCTTTTAAACATTTGATCTGCCGAGTGTCTCATATTCGATCTATTACTGAAGATATATGTAGACACAAAAGACGCCGAGAGCTTCATTTAAGATCTGGACATTAACTTTCATAGAAAGTTCAAGTTCCTAAGCATCAGCAAGTTTTGCTCATCACACAGATGGTTGTATCATCATGTGTAAAACCGCCAAAAAAATGATGCTAAAACAAAACTTAAAAGAAGTATCTATACCACTGCAAATTAACAAAACACAGATTTCGAAGTCTTCATTTTAATTATCGGTTTAGTTTATCGGAGCCATACGGACTGCCCAAGATTGTATATAATAATCTCATCTCACCTTCTCTTGATACCCGGGTTTCGTGGCGACGAGATCTGCATCGCTGAGTTATCAACCAAGCAACCTTTGGAGCCGTTCAGGCTAATCATGTCACTAGGAATGATGCTCGGGTTTTGGATTCCGGGGGGTGAAGCAGCCATAACTGGAGAGTCGCACGGCGAAATCGGGAGCTTGTTCGGAGTGATTTGAAGCATCCGTGTGAAAATATTGCAAGGCCTTTTCAAGTCATCTTCAATTGGTGGCGCTGCATACATGACACTGCTGTTGCCGCTAAAGTCGCCTGCGCTATCAAAGCTTGGGCTGACCATCTCTGCCGGCTTCAAGAAGCCCGAATTCGGCATATTTATGTCATGGAGGAGTGGATCTCGCATGCTGGAGAAGGGATCGCCAAAGCTAAGTGGGTTGCTGTTCTCGTCCATCGCAGACGAGAAGCTCTCGGGGTTATCCATGGAGGGGAACTGCCAGGTGTTGGTCGCCACAGCAGGCTCGCCTACCATGCCTCCGCCGCCGGCTCGGATGATGTCCGTAAGATCGCCTTGGTGGTAGTTGTCCATGATTTGATCTTGCTTGGACAAGCTGCACATAATTCTTAATGCAAGAGACACAGGTAAGAGGGGAATAATTTCATTTGACCCCAACTAGTTCGGCCAAACCAGAAAAAGGGAAAAAACAACCTTTGTATACCAAACCCAAGTAAAAGAGACACACGCAGTTAGGTTGGTTATTTGGATGCTTGATCAAGCTATTGCGATGTTTTTGATAAAAGAAAATAAACAAACCAAAAAGAGGGACTGGAGACTGAGACGCTGTGGAGAGAGATGGGGGGGTTTTTGGTCATCAGGAAGCAAAAGAGCAAACAGTTTTTGAAGGTTGAACCTGATGGTATTCTCAAGAAGAAACAAAGAAAGAATGGTTTATGAGAGAGAGAGAGAGAGAGAGAGGGAGAGAGGGTCGCTGACTTTTCCCAGCGGCTGGCCTTCATACGCAAAATGGAAAGAATAATTAAATACCTAAAGTACATAGAAGTATAAGAGCACTGCCAACAATCTCATATCTATAATTAAATGGTTAAATAAGTGCCAAATGTGTACTGCACGAATTAAATCCTAGCAGGTCGCTTTATAAACTTGTAGATCTATGAAGCGATGATGTTATATGTACCAATCTTCTGAAATTGAGAACAAGACATACAAATCTTCTGAAATTGAGAACAAGACGATGGTTTATTCTATTTGAATCATATCATGCATGCTGCTCATGGTCATGATTGCCGCTCAAGCCAATGGTTTTGAGCGGCTTAAGAGACTCAAGGAGTGTTTCATAAATTTTCAGATAAGTAGACCTCTATCCTCATACCCAAAAGATGATCTTTATGAGTTGGAGCCCAAGAGACTCACACAACTACATAAGCATTTACTGTTTCTGGTTATTTTTATTTTATCATTGGCGCATCTCGACTGTTATTTTAGATTTTTTTTTTTTTTAAAACTGTTGTTGATTAATTTGATTTCAAGAGCCATTCCATTGCACACTCAAACAGGAATGGATTTTAGCTAAATAGGCCCTCCGAAAGAGAAAGTGAAAGTCCATAACTCGAAATGAAGTGATAAGAAAGTAAAGAGGCGGCAAGTAGCCGCATTTCTCGGAGACGTTTCGTTTCTACTCGGCACGTTCCTTTCCTGTGAAGTGATTTGGAGTTTTGAGACTGTTGAACCAAAAAAAAAAAAACCAAGAAAAAAGCACTCCTAGTTACTAGCCTGCCTAGGGTTATCGAGAGCCTTCCTTTGAATTTTTTTCTTTTTTTTTTTGAGAAGGTCCTTCCGTTGAAATTAACTTATTAAGAAATGATACAGTAAAATTTAGTTAACGTTCTACACCAGCGGATAATATCATTACTACGGTTTTAATCTAGTTTAAACAGTACTTGCTGACGATTGATCATATGTTGATGAGAGCTCTGCCCTGGGATTAAGGATTGCGGCTTGACGTGGAATTACTTCTTTGCTATGGTTTTACTTTACTTTGTGTTAAGGAAGAGAATCTTTAGTGACTTGGTTGACACAAGAATCTCACACACCTAATAAGCAAGTTCAATTAAAGTAACTTTTATAAGTGCGCAATCGATGATATGACTTGTGAGAGTTAATCGTTCAGTAGTTTCTCAATCCATTGGATCAAGAAAACTTATACTATACATAGAGCAGTTAGATACATGTTCACAACCAAAGATAAATACAGTTTTCTTTCTTGCACAAACTATCCTTTGTGTTAGATAAATCATTTGTCTTGAAATTTTAAACTATTCAGAGGAGGAAAATTACACACACACACACACATATATATACATATATATAAGTTACTTCCTCGCATGCAAATTGAGGAAGACTTGCAAGGCTCGGCTTGGTTATCATGAAAATGGCATAGCGCCAATTTTGTGTGAGCCAGTTATTGTGAAACCACCACAAATAATGAGCTTGAGAGGAGAGTATCAAGATCTGAACTCTTAACTTCTGCTCTGATACAATATTAAACAAATTATTTCTTTTTTCAAAAGTTTAAGTTATTAGAAAATGGACCAGTAATGTTTTTATAACAGATTAATTAAGTAACACTACCCCTAGTGTGTGAGTTGGTCCTTACATGTGCAAGTCGGGTTTTGAACGAAACTACATTAACAAGATTACGATGGAACAAGAAAATAAATAGAGTACTGTGAATATAAACATGAGAAAATTGAGGAGTCTTAGGGTTTGAACTCTTAATCAGTGTTTTGATATCATGTTACATAAATCATTTTTCTTGAAAACTTAAATTGTCAGGAAATTGGCCAACATGTATTCATAGAAGATTATTTAAAATGGTTGAGACGTATGGTTTAGTAAGTGCATTGGAAGCTTATAATGTACGCTCAAAATCCTCAAGATGAAATTGAAGTGAAACGTTCAGATATTGATTGGATGGGTATTTTGTCACTCCAAACTAATATACTTACTCTTTCACTATTTAATTAGTAATATTTGTTAGAATTTGGCGAAACCCAATTGTATGGCATAAACACAAAGCCCCGACAAGTTAGGGCGTTGACTTATTTTAGTGTGTCCGTTGGCCACAAATTAAACAAAGAAAAATATGAAGAATGACATAGAAATTATTTGAGAAAGCATATTGTATCCCACTCGTCCAGTAAGTGGTAATTCTCATCCCTTCTAAATGGAAAAAAATAAAAGAAAAATAGAAGAGAAGCTCTATTCATGGTAATATGGGGTTGACTTCTTTGGCCAATGAATCATTGATATTTTATGGAATGAAATGTCTGGAACAAATTAATTGGGTGACGCTATTGCCACACTCTTTTGACTAAAAAGGACTTTTCCATGTTAATTGACTAAATTAAGCTTCAAATTTATTAATTATGTATTAATTTTTAGTAATATATTTTTTAGGCAGGTTAATAAACTATGAGTTCCTACTTTCCTATGTGATTTTATTCGAAATTTTCCTTTTATTTTTATTTTTTCTTGAACCTAGCTTGAAAATAAAATTTTAGTTTTTCTTCCAAAATAGCGAAAACAAAACCTCAATATATCTTCAGCTAGAAACTCAATTCAGGCTTTCAATTCGCTTGTTCCTTCCAATCTTTAAACATAAATACTAGAAAAAGACTAAAAGAAAAAGGAAAGAGAAAGATCAAGACCAATTTATTTTTTTATTGTTCAATTATGAAGAAGATTATTAATATGACTCATGAATCATGTCCTTGAATTAATTTTCCATCAATAAGTATAAATTTGAAGTTGTAATTAGAAATGGACTTCCATCAAAATCACTTAAAACTTAAACAAGAAAACAGATGAATGATCTTGTAACAACTCAAATTAACATTTTCATTGATTCAAAAGGATATGCAGATAAGTCAACTAGTTTAATATGGAGACTTAGCACGAATATGGTATATGGAGAGAGATTATGCAATTAATATTATTGTGAGAGTGGAGGCTAATATTAGTTATAAATATATAACCAAAATTTATAATTGAAAGGTAATTTGATCAGTTAATATAAAGATGGTGTATTTTTACAAAAAAAATGGTACGAGAACGGCGCCACCCTTAATTAATAGTTAACATTAGTTAAACTCATTTTATATTGAAGTGTCTGATAAATTTAATGATGTAGCGAAAAGTCTGCTCTTTTCATAAGGAATCCGATGCAAATAGTCGTTCTGGTGTTTTTCACATATGATCCGGTGGAACAAAGTGAAGACCATGCCAATCAATTGTTCGGAAAGAGTCCACTTTTTTTCTCCCACTAATTGCAAGGGCACTCACTTTTGACGATTGTCACAAAATTTGTGGAGGTGCAAATTTTAATAAAAACAGTATCTAAACCCTTGAGGTGTTAGACGTCATGATGATTGCAAAAGCAACAACTGATAAAGCCTCTAACGTCCTGTGCTAGAGAATTCCCCAGCGGCATTTTGTGGCATTAGAGGATGCACACGGTAACTATTTTATTTATATATATATTTTTATTCTTGAAAATAAGTTTGAAATAAATATAAATTCCTTTAGTAACGTGGTTTCATTTTTCTATTTTTGGAATAAATTCTTACTCTAAAAATATGTTTGGAACAAAAATTAGAAGTAATTTTTTTTTGAATAAAAATAAGAAATAAAAACTATTTTCATCACTTGCTTTTGTCACTGTCCACTGCCCATCGCATGCCATTGGTCACCAATTGTTCGCTGCTCATTGCCGACCTCTTGCCACCACTCAAGATGGAGATATCTTGTGTTGTTATCAACCGAATTCTATTTCGGGTACAAAAATTTTGTATTATGATCAAACACCTATTTTACCTTAGAGATTTGTCCGGGGAATAGAAATAGAAAAATCAATTTCTAGTTGAAAATTGATTTTCAAAACAAAATGGTTTTCATTCGCACCCTAACTTTGAAATTTAGGGAAAAGCAAAGTTTTATGTGCCTATAAGAATTATAATGCTCTTGGGAATTGTCCCAAGTGGTACATTTTCACTCTATTTCAACGCAACTTTAGTTTATCTAATGCAGTTCGATATTGTATGATGAGGTGCTATTATTGAGTGTATCAGGTATATGTCAGCTTAGTGCATTACAAGCAATAGATCATTTGTATCTCACATGATATCCATCAATTCTAGGGGTATATTGCTCTGGACTCGAATGCCGGTGGACATGAGAATTTTTCTACAATGAGTGCATTCGTTGACTAAATGATGGTATGAAATATATTGTGTGACGACCTGAGCGACGGTCCTCGATCGTGCGCAAGGAAGGAGTCTCTCTCTTGTCTTACATCGCCTAGGGAGGGAGGTCTTGGTTAGCTTATAAGGCTTGGGTCCCTCTAATCTATGTAACGCGTTTTAAAGCCGTGAGGGAAAAGACTGTGGCTGGGATGGCGGTTCGTCCGCGCCAGGGCGGGTGACCCAAAGCGGACAATATTACATAGTGGGGCCTGTGATATTACAAGTGGTATCAGAGCTGACTCCCGACCGCGTGTGGGGCCAAAGCAAGAATGATGTTCTGACTCCCGACCTCGTGTTGGGCCACAGCGAGGACGCTCTTCTGTTAAGAGGTGGAGAGTGTGACGGCCCGAGCGACGGTCCTTGGATGTGCGCAAGGAATGAGTCCCTCTCTTGTCCCACATCGCCTAGGGAGGGAGGTCTTGGTTAGCTTATAAGGCTTGGGTCCCTCTAATCTATGTAATGCGTTTTAAAGCCGTGAGGGAAAAGATCGTGGCTGGGATGGCAGTTCGTCCGCGCCAGGGCGGGTGACCCTAAGCGGACAATATTACATAGTGGGGCCTGAGATGTTACATATTGTATTTCAAGTTCATTAACATTGATATTAAAAAAAAAGATATTAGAAATTTGGCCCATTTCAAGACTAATTTGCAGCCAATTAGGATTTGTATCAGTCTAGGATCATACGTAATGTAAGTACATAGTTAAGGCAATTGTGGGAAATTATTCCTTTCTGTCACAAATCCAGGAGAGGTATATAACCCTGCATTATTCTCTCCTTCTTTGGCTTACACGGAATTTATGATTAGGTGTTCGTGGTATGTGAGAGTAGTTCTAATAATTACTTCCCACTGTATGAGCTACAAAAAGATAACCATACCAGTATAATGCATATTGAATCCGAACCATTGAAGATGGTGGGTTTCATATGGATCCCGCCAAATCTGATAGTTCATGGAAGACTTGCTTGTGAGCTTGGAGATTGCAATTTCCATGAATACATCATACTATCTTAAACATCTAATCCTCATAGAACAAGTGAATGCGCGATCCTCTTGAAAGAGATCCACACGTTCTTGCTAGATATGTCACATAACATCTTGGAAGAAGAATTGACGGACGTCCCATTGACCCTTTTTAAATGAAGAAAAGTTTCCCATGTGTCAACATAGTGGTTTCGTACCCCGCCTAAAAATGGTTGGCTTGTGAATACGTCAAGTCAGACGCTGCATCTTCCCCATTAGAGGTCACACATTAACCTTCATAATTTATCCACATGAAATGGGGCAGCCATCATCATGACCCCACAGAGGATCCTCTTTTAGTGTAGCTTGGCTCGAAGCACAAATTACGAATTACAAGATTTGAATGCGAACCTTTGATCACTTGAAGATAATTACTTTGGTGTAAGTCTTCATCCAGTTGACTATTGATGTTTAAAGTTAGAGAAAAATTTACGACAAAGTGTTTATGATAACTCAATCCCAATTAGGGTTGTATCATATATATTTATAGAAGTGACTAATTATTATAAGGGTAC
Organism: Eucalyptus microcorys; assembly: GCA_014182515.1. Classification (NCBI taxonomy): domain Eukaryota; kingdom Viridiplantae; phylum Streptophyta; class Magnoliopsida; order Myrtales; family Myrtaceae; genus Eucalyptus; species Eucalyptus microcorys. The sequence continues at coordinate 20,851,261 of CM024566.1, read as the reverse complement.
AGATAAAAACATAATTACATAAAGATCCCATAAATTATATAAATTACACATTAATACTCATCCTCAATCTGACGTAGGTGTAATAATTGAGAGATTGGATCTTAAAAGCACATGATGAGGACTAGGTAGTCCATTGATGAAGATGTATGCCAACTGATCCACTGTAGATATGTTGTGAATATGTAGATCGTTAGAAGCAACCTGCTTTCGAATGAAGTGAAAATCCAACTCAATGTGTTTGGTGCGATAATGAAACACGGGGTTGAGAGCAAGATGTGTGGCAGAGAAGTTGTCACAATAAACAATAAGAGGATTAAAAAGGGTGATTTCAAGCTCACGAAGTAAATGACAAATCTAAATAGTCTTAGCAACATAGTGAGTGACAACGCGATACTCAACCTCTGTACTAGAATGGGCTAAAGTGAGTTGCTTCTTCGTACTCCATGAAACAAGATTAGTGCCTAGAAAAACACAAAAAACCACAGGTGGAACATTGACTATCGAAATACCCAGTCCAGTCTACATCAGCATAAGTAGTCAATGAATTGGGAGAACATCGCTTAATGAGCAATTCGTAGGTGGATGTGCTAGGTAAATACCGGTATATACTTTTGACGGCTTGGAGATGAGGTAATATGAGTTTATGCATGAGCTGGCTAACCAAATTCACTATATCAGGTGTAGTCATGGACATATTGTATAGTACCAACCATCCGTTGATACAACGTCGGAGAAACAAGAAGCTAACCATCATTAGCACATGACAGAGTTTTCGAGGCCATTGAATAGATGCAAGCTTGACTTAACAAGGTCAAACATTTGCAAAAGGCCATCGACATACTTAGCTCGAGATAAAAGTGTACTGTCAGAGCAGTGATGATCCTCAATGCCTAGGAAATCTTGAAGTGGTTCAAGATCCTTCATAGCAATTTCCTATGAGGGTCGATTAATAAATAACCGTAATAAAAGAGAGTATCACCAATGACGAGGATTTTAGATGAACAACGATAGATCGGCCTTACTCGCTAAGAAACCCAAAAGATAATAAAAACTACTAAAGCGAAGAAATCATGCATGTGGAGCTTGCTCTAAACCATAAATGGCTTTTCAAAGATGGCACACATGATTCAGGAACTCGGTGGATATAAACTTCCTCTCAAAGGATGTCATGCAAAAAGAAAATCTTAACATCAAGTTTTTTTTTGGTTAGATCCTAACATCAAGTTGACATTTAGCCCATCTTGATGAAGTCACAATAGAAAAAACAACGCGTTATACTAAATTTGATAACCGGGTGAAAAGTCTTGTCATAGTCCACTCCGGCTTATTGCTCAAATTCTTGTACAATGAAGCAAGCTTTGAAGTGTTCGATATTTGAATAGGGTTTTTTCTTGAATCCTTGTGCAACGAGAGCTTACTTGTCATAGTCCTTTCATAACATCAAGTACCACCTAGTGGTACTTCTTCAATGCACTTATATAGATTAATTGATAGGTGTCCTAATCACATCCTTTACAAGATTCATTTATCAAACTGACTCTCTCTCTCGGCCAAGATATACTACTTTGGCTTTAAGGATTACAATTAATTAAGCAGTAAAAGGAGATCATCTTCATTCTTGTCCATGTAGAGAAGAAACTGTTAGAGCCATCATGTCGGGATGATTAAGGACAAAATATTAGATTCAGAGGTCTAAAAGGAGTTCGTTCCTTTCTCTTTCTCTCTCTCTCTCTCTCTTTTTTAAAGGTTTTTGGGCTCGTCTTTTGTGAGCTTGAAAGGTTGAAAGAACAGCTATTGGTCAAATGCTTAACTTTTACAGTTGGTCCAAGGTTAAGATGTTTATATGAGCTCCTGTTGACCTTTTCAACGTAATGAGCTCATTTCATGTTGAATATCACCGAAATCTCTCTCTCTCTCTCTCTCTCTCTCTCTCTCTGTGCAGTTTGGGTGAACGTATGCGTATCCGTAGATATGGTGTCTTAGTGCTTTTTGTCCTTCTTGATTTTGTAATTATGCATTTTATGGACTTGGACTTTGTTTAGTGTCCGCAGAATTGCAATGATTAAAGAAAGGATCGAGGTTTTCAATGGTCCCATGATCGTCCAGAGAATCACGATCTGTTGTTTGTCTTTGATGAGACGTTTTAAGAATCTCTCTCTCTCTCTCTCTCTCTCTCATTTGCTTTTTTAAAACATGGATGGTTTTGTCCTCTCTAGGCCACAAACCTCCACTGCACATGAAAACAAGAACTCAATGTATTAATCATAACTATCAATTTGGATAATCTATACTTTAGCTGACAAAACCCTAAAATAAGGGTAGTATTAATTAACATGTAAGATGGCATTTAGTGGATCCGTCCAAACGTTTACTTTCGATTTTGGTCAATCTTTATCTAGAAATTAAAAACTCCATATTACACCCTTTTATCTTTCCTAATCTGATAAGTAAAATTGAAAAAAAAATAAAATTAGGTGTGAGTAGGCTTATAGTTGAAAAGCCTACTCAAGCAAGACAAGAGGAAAAAGTATAAAAAAAAGTCTTAAATCTAATGTATTGATGCTAATTTAGTCCTACACCATTTAATTGTGCCAATTTAGTTATAAATATTTTGACTTTGTGCTAATTCAGTCCTAAACATTTTAATGGTGTCAATTTAGTTATAAACCTTTTGAAGTAGTGCCAATTTAGTCCTATATGTTTTAACTTGGTGCCAATTCAATTTTTTTGACTAATTTTGGTTGGATATTGCTAACGTAAATGCTAGCCGGCTTACATGGTACTGTCGTTTTAAAGTGGACAATTTTAATAATATTTTGATAATTTTACAATTTTATATTTTTTTTCTATTTTTTATTTATTTCTTTTTTTTTCTTCCTTTCTTTTTTTCTTCTTTATTCTGCCATTGGCCGGTCACAGGCAATGGCCTCGTCTAGTCATGGCAAGGCCATGCCTTGGCGAGGGTTGGTCTCGTCAAATCTAGCCTAAGAGAGGGTAGGCCCAATGAGGCGAGTCCTTGCCCAGGCCAAGGTGGCCTCGTTGGGCATCGCTTGAGCGAAGGTGATGCTTGGCGAGGTTACCCAAGCCAAATCTGGCGAGGACAAATCTCATCGGGGCTCGGCCTCAACATGGCTAGGCAAGGCCAATCTGCTCAATCATGGTCGGCGGCCGATCATCAGCAAAAGAAAAAAGAAGAAAGAAGAGAAAAAAATATAAAGAAAAATAATCAGAAAAAATAATAAAAATTCGAAAAATTATTAAAAATTGTTTATATTAGTGTTGGTAGTGCTACATAAGTAGGCCAACATCTACGTTAGCAATATCTAGGCAAAATTAGCTAAGATGACTGAATTTGCACCAATTCATAAGGTTTAAGGCTAAATTGGCACTTACTCAAAAGGTTTATGACTAAATTAGCATTATTACAACGTTTAGGATTGAATTGATACCAACTCAAAATGTTTATGATTAAATTGGCACCATAAAAGTTTATAACTAAATTAGCACTAATTAAATTAATATCAATACGATAGGTTATGACTTTTTTTGACACTTTTCCCCAAGACAAAACGACCCAAAATCTTATAGAGCTCAGCACTGCAATTCTGAATTAGTCAATGTTAGGAACTGCCGACCTCGGCTATAAGCAAGTTAACCCTATCTTTTTATGCTCAATGTGGGACTTCCAATTCACCCCATGCACTTTTCTAGGCTATGATAGGGAAAGTCCTTTGCATTCCCTCAGCACCAAATTGCATCTTTGGAGGACTCCCGCTCATTATGGTTGGCCCAGCACCCAAAAGCGGAAATATAAAAGGACAAAGAGGTTGTATCTCGGGAAGTTTCTTTTGGGGTCGAGTCTAACCGCAGTAAATTTGATGAAGCTAACTCCATAAGACATTCAATCCCGACAATGAGGGACTGTAGTGACTAGACAGATTCGGACAGACAACACCATTGATAAATGAAGATATAATGTTACAAAATACTTTTAGGACACCGACACAGTTGCACTACATTATCGAACTTTTAAACGCCCACAGTGTGCCCGATGCACGTTTACTTGTTGTCGACATACTTTCTCCTAAAAAAGGATAGTTAGATGATCTCAGAATTACACAAATTTTCATGGCTCCTTATTCGCTTATTGAACTCTCTTTTCTTTATTTGTAACTAATTACAACAATAACCAAAACGAGAATCCTTTTCCAGCAACATTGTCCACTTTTTTCATCTCATATAACATTCTTCTTCATCTGCAAGCTAGTAAGATTACGAAAAGACTGTAGAATGTAAATCCAATATTTGTTGCTAAAAGTAATTTCTTTTTACTTCTAGATGTATAAAAGAAGGAAGACTCACAGTATTTTCAGGAAACTTAGGTTGTGAGATAATTAACAAGGTGCAATATTATGGTTTAGCTTTTACCATTCCCCCTCACACGTAAACTTATCATATGATGAAAGTTCAAAGTATGTAGCTCGACATTTATATGCCGACTACTTGATAAATAATTAAAGAAATTTGTTAGGTCAAGCCAAAGCTGATGCATCTCAAAATCAGCCATGCAAAAAAAGCTAATGCGAACAACCTAAATCAAGTCACGCCCCCAAAATTCCTTTTATAGAAAAGGGTCGGAAAGAAGCCGCTTTAAAAGTTAGCTCCCCCATTTCGATAAGTTAAAAAGTTGTGAAAGATGACTGTTAACACAATTCCACACCAACATAGGATTATTAGGTTGAGACATAATTACTGCTCATTTTGAGTGAGCCTATCACCATCGCACCATTGGATGCTAATTGTAGTAATAAGAGCAATCCCTACCCTTGCTACACAACTCAAACCTACGCCACAGACCATTTAGTATTTTTTGAGATTGAGGAGTGACTGGAGGATCGAACAGGTGATCAAGAGGGACTCCAAACGACTTGGAAGCAAGCTTTAACCAAGTCACTTAACCATCTTGACGGAAGCTTCTCCCTTGTATACATTTAGCAAAACAAGTTCAATCTCGAGTACCGGACACTCCAAGTGTTAAAACTTGGCATATGTGGACATTTGAGAGCCAAAACTTCCAAAAGATATATTTAAGTGTCAAAATCGAAGAAGAAAAGAATACTTAGGTGCCAATGGCGAGAATTTCCAACAAAACTATTGATATGGCTTTTTCTAGTGAATTTTTTTTTGTAACGTGGAAATTCTTTTTAAAAAGAAATTATTCACGTGGTGCTGATGTGGCTAGATAAGCCTAAAACGACATTGTTTTGACTACAAATTTGATTTTTTAATATGAATATTAATTACATTAAATTAAAAAACTAAATTAAAAAAAGAAGGGAGGCAACAATCAGCAAGGACTCTATAGCCATCGTCGTCGTCGCCGCCCTACCATCGCCGAAATGGGTAGATGACAATGGGGTGAGGGTCAGCTGGGGTCGCTAGGCCTCGGCCAGTGACCAGCAACCCTGGTCGATTGTTGACGAGGCCTGAATGCTACCTCCCCTACCTCCCCCCTCCCCCCAAAAAAACCCTTTTCAAATTTATTTTTTAATTTAATTTAATCAATGTTTCTATTGAAAATCAAATTTGAGGGCAAAACGACATTATTTTGCACATTGATTGCGAAGTAGACAACTCCAATAAGTCAAGTAGACCATATTTATTTTTAAAATAATGTCACGTTGGATTTTTGGCTACTTTCGCTGAAGTTGGCACTTTAGTATCCAATTTTCAAAAAGTAATATTTTTGTATACCTTTTGAAAGTTTTGGCTTTTAAGTGTCTATCTGTGTGAAGTTTTGGCACTCATGATATACTTTTACTATTAAATCTCTCTCTTTTTTGTTGTACTTTAGCTGTTGAATCTCTCTCTTTTTGGTTACAAGGGGAGCTCAATTTAAATAACACACCATATTGGTCCCCTACATAGTCTTGATTGTTTGTCTTTCTTTCCCTTCTTTTTTGTGGCTTTTTAATGTGCGCCTTCTGTAATGACCGATTTCTATGCACCCGATTTTTTTTATGGGTTCTCTTTTTTTAATTCAAATCACTGAGATTTGGGATGGCCCGTCCAAATATCTTTTTTATAAAAAAGAAAAAACGAAACCACCCAAAAGTTAAGTCCTGAGACGATTGATTGGCCTCCCTCTAGACAACACTTGCCCCACGTTCCTGCATGACGAGCCAACACACCTTATCAAAATGCCCCCAAAAAAATAATAAAAATAAAAGAACAAAAAGAAATAATAAAGAAGAAGAAGGAGAAGAAGAAGATGGAGCCAACACACATACACACAAACTCATCACAAGAGAACAAAACGAACTGGGATTCTCTCACGGAAAAAAATATACTATACAGGCATAATTTTGTCCTATCTTGAGAAGAATCCGTCCCATGTGAAGCAGACCCATTCTTTAGAATACTTCAAAATCAATGACATATTCATCAAATCATCCCCAATTTAATAACCCCCACAGAGAATTAAAAAATCTACAAAATAGCTCAGAACCATGACTTAAGAGGGTCTCACGAACATGCCTGCTGACGAATGCCCGGAAATTTTAAAAAATCAATTCGGATTAAACCCAAATAAAATACCTTCAGAAAAATAATAATTGCGATAGTATACAATTAAATCGATGAAATGATAAGCCTCCCAGTCTGTCCAGATGACACAAGAGTGTCGATTCACACGCGGGACACTTGGCCAGGCATCCCACGGCTCTCGACGTGAGCCGCCCACCGGCATCGCCACCGGTCACGCCCCATCGTGGCCGTCGCACTCGATCTCGCATGGACGGCGGAGATCCGCTTGCCACCTGCTCGTGTCCTTTTTGTCTTTGAACACATCATGGTCCTGCTTAGTTTAATCCGTGTTCCGTCTGCTTTACATTAAGCTGCAAGTCAAAGTAAAGGTCCAAGGCTTTCCGGGCGATTACATCCGTGCCTCCTCAATTCTAAATTCTTACGTTTGCGTTTAGTTGAATGCGCCCGATCTAAGGCATAAAGTATGACATTATCTTTTTGTTTCGGTAAAACGTCATCGAAAAGGCAGCGCGGTAGAAGCGGATAGACATGAGCCGCAGCTTGCGAAGGTACGCAAAAGAGGCTAAACTTTGCTGTGTGAAAGGAAGCGCAGCCCGCCTAAATATGATCATCATCCGTAGAGAGACTAATGTATTTATTAAAGGAAAAATTACCTAAAAAGTTCTAAATTTATTACAATTATACCAATTCAGTTCTAAACTTATCAATCCGATAATGGCAAGCCTCACTAGGGGCGGGCAAGGCTCGCTGGCCCTTGCCTCTAGTTGGTCACCAAGGTCCAATGATCGGCTAGAGAAAGAAAAATAATGGAAGGAAAAAAAGAGAAAGAGAAAAAAATTCAAAAAAAAAAAAAAACTCAAATATTATCAACAATTATCTACATAAGCACTAATAGTTCCATGTAAGATGACTAGTGTCCACGTTTATGTCAGTCGGCCAAAATTTATTAGATAGACTAAATTAGTATAAATATAAAAGGTTTATGACTTAATTGGGAAAAAATGTTTAAGATTAAATTGGCACATTTACAATAAATTTAGGGTTTTTTTTTTTGTGGTAATTCTCCTTATTTCTTAATTATGGGTAGATATGGGCAAGGATTCAAGGCGCAATAATATGGCTCCCCCGTTGGTCATGTCTAGTTCAAAGTGTGCCCCAAATGCGTAACGCGATGTATGTGATCCTATGTCACCTTATATTTGAGCTATCCCCCTAGAGTTATGACATTGGTTATAATCCCCTAGAGTTAGGACCATTACATCATAATGGCGTGGTGATACGAAATTATCAAATAATTCAAATATTGACGTTTTCAAGGCACACAGCTATATAATACCTCAATTTATGTTTAATTTGCAATGGAGAGATACGCAAAAAAGGATTCTGATCCCGTAAAATACAATTAATTTCCTCTGACTTAGGTCCTCTAATTGGGCAAAAGGCATTGTCTAAAGCCCAACCATATGATGGCCGTGCGCATTGGATCGCCCTGGCCGGTCGCCTTCATTAAAGATAACTAAAAACACTAAAGACGGATTCTTAAGACATTTGAAAGATGAACATTTCAAGATTATTATTTATAACAATAGGGTGCAGCCGAAGCATTTTAATATTATGAGATAGAGCAACTTTGATTATCTAATTTTAAAAGTACATTTAGTTACTCGTGGAAGGCGTACCGATTGCTAAGGCACATATTAAGCATATTCGAGCCACTGACGTCCGTCATCGGGCAAATCTTCATCTCTCCCCTCAATCTATCTAAGTAACGAATGGGCAGAGATCTTTGAGTTCCGAACCTTGCTCCCTTCGCCGTCATATAAATTATTATTAATTAACATATTTAAATGAAAGATAAAAGGTACATTGTATCCCTATAATTTTTTCCCCTCCAACATGGAAAGAACAGCTAGACTCAATGAAGGGGCATTAATGGAGAGCACAGAAAAATCAAACAATTTGCACGAGCTTGCTTGATTGGCCATGGGGGTGAAATAGCACATGAATCTACCGCAACTTCTGCCGAACCTTTGGATGGAGCCCCCTTATTCTTGAGAGGAATTAAAGAGAGAATAACTAGCGGGGTTCTTTATGAATTTTTTATATGATTAAAAGGGTTTTTCTAATAATTAATTTCATTCCCACCAACCCGCAAATTGCCCCTACTTGTCCTAGACACAGGGCCATAAAATGGGGTGCTCATGACCTGCAAACTAATGTTGTATCGACTAAGAAAGATCCTTCCTAGGGACCCCCATCCTATTTAAGGATTATGGAAATTAGACCATATGAAATTGGTTTTCATTGAGAAGATGAAAGACACATAGGGAACTGCCATGACCATGAGGATAGATTAACATGATTTGAGATTTGGGTCCGGATAAAAATTAGGCATTGGACTCTGTGCAAAAAGCATGGTGGTCCTCCAATTTGCTTCAAATGAGAACTTATAATTACTTTATAGAATGCAAAAATATTTAAAAAAAAAGAAGAAAACTTTTGGCCTTTATTTGGGGGATCGTTTTGGAGATCCCATGGCGCTTTGAGTAGATTCCAAGTTGAGAAAGAAACTAATGTTATCCATGGCCTGCTTTTGATCTAGCATATTCATTTGTCGTAAGCATTACATAAGAAAGAATATCAATAGAGATACCAGACATATATGTAATATAATAATATGTGAGGGGATTTTCTTGATTAAGTGCATCGAGACACTTGTTAAGCAATCAAATAAGAAAATATTATTATTTTCAAGACTGAATGTTCTTGTAATATATATAATTGGTATTTTGAAAATAAAAAGCTTCTTTAATAAGTATATTTAACAAGTGCACGAAGGACACCGATTCATAAAATTCTACGTAGAAACAATCCTTGTTATGTCATCTTCTTCTAGTTGATGATTTTTTATTTTATACCATTAGTTGAAGTTGTTCAAGTTCTGACTAATATGATGAAATTTTCAATTTTCCATTCGTGTCAATTTCAAATTAATAGCGTTTACTATCATGATTCTCTTGATAACTTTTATTGATACAAGTGTTGAATCAATCCTTAGTGTTTCTACCTTAACCATTGACATTTTATTTTGATCAATATAGTTTTAAGCTACTGATAAAGAAAATTTAGCTTTTGCGAAAAGAAAAATTAAAAGAAAAGTCCTCAACTTGTCGTCCATTGGTTTCCAACCGCAGAAACCGTAACATGTCTTATACTTGACCCTTTTCAAATGCCAAGTGGCCACACACTTGAGAGCCACATAGGGTTTCCGACGCCAACAATTCATAAACGGTGATTTGAGGACCTGATTGTAGATAATTTATTTTTATTTTTTTTGAAAAAGGATTCAATTGATCTAAATAAAAAGTAAGAACTCAATTAACCTTCAGTCAAAACATTAAAAGGATTGATTCTAAATTTATCGCAGAACTCTTTTATCATGTGCATATTTCGTCAATATTTTGTCAATGCATCTTGTAACAATTTTGTAGACTGGATTATTAGGATGAACCGAGTGGTCTTAAAGTTCCCAATATAGATGGAAGACTCTCCCAAGGAAAAAATCTCTTAGAATAGTCTTGAGGAAAATGTCACATCCACGAAAGTTAGGCATTATTCATCTATCAAGGACGAGTTCAGCAGCCCCCGGAAGTACCACGAACAAGTCAACATTGGCATTCTCTTCACACCCCACGTTTCCCTCCATCATTTTCTCCGATGGATTCCTCAACGTTAATTTCAGAAAACCAATTGCATGTTCACTCCTCGCCACAATTATTGTATATTTATTGTCCTGGGTCCCCTAAATCAGAAGAAAGAAAAAGCAATTAGTGACGTGATGCTAGCCCAACATCTATTAGAGAGGACGCATAAGATAGAGATGGCGGCACTACGATTAGGATTGACAATGTTGCACCAATCCTTTTGCACCACACGAGATAAAACTTGAATTACAAAAAGAAAATGCAAATACGACACAATACAACGAACCCAACTTTGCATATTAGCATGAACATGTGTTTTTATCTTGAATTAATTATTAGGTGTGAACAATCAAAATTGAGATATTTTAAGCCGACATGAACTACACACATGATTATGACATGCCAACATTGTTTGCTAACTCTAATTACAAGTGGGCATCTTGGTCTTTGATTTGGGTGAATTCCTTATAAAACCCGGTCTTTTAAATGTTCAAACACTTATTACTAATTTACTGGATGTAATCAGTATGATGCACCTGGTAATTTAGAACACCTCGGTCTTTAGATGAAATGAGTTTCGTGTGACATTCCAAGAGTCGAGATGCATGGCGAGCAAAGGTTGCTGGCCCCGAAAGAATGAACCTAGCCGTAGACCCATATCCTATTTCCACATAATGCAATGTAAAATTCGCGTCACTTGTAAAGTAAATACCTAGGAAGAACCCAATTCTCACCTCAATAGGTAGGCTTGGGTGGGCCGTAGCATGTTAAGGTGGACAAGTTGTGCCCAAGACATTAATAGCTCACCCAAGCCCATCCAATTTGCCCTTTATGCCAACCTAGCTTGTTTGGGCCTCGGCCAATGTAATGGGCTGTCGATGAAATGATCAGATCTAACCCTTACCCTCTTCTGTATTTTGCAATTCTACCACGATGAAGAGCCGTTGGGTGTTGAGCAAAAACAACCTCAAATTGACCTTGATAACGTTGGCTAGGGGTTTCTCTTAATAAACCTCGACTTTGATCAAAGGTAGAGAAAGAAGGTGTACTTGTTGGGTTGCTTGACTGTCGTTTAGAGGCATGGTGGCTTAGGCTAAGGTATGCCCCAAAGAGAGAGGATGGGCAACTGTGAATGGAAGCCATAGATGTGGCGATCGACATTGATAAGGATAGTGATGGGAATAGACAACGATGACTTGTTGACATAGTAGAGAGAGAGAGAGAGAGAGAGAGAGAGAGATCATGATGGGAATAGACAACGATGACTCGTTGGTATAGTAGAGAGAGAGAGAGAGAGAGAGAGAAGATTGTGATGGTAATAGACAACGATGACTTGTTGGTATAGCAGAGAGAGAGAGAGAGAGAGAGGGCAGCTTATATTGATGACAACAACGATGTATTGTGATATGGTAATACACGCACACAATTTCAATAAAATGTCCGTCAATTTCATAACATACAGCTAAAATTACCTCACAAACTAGATTTTTTATTTTTTGAGAAAGGCTTGTGCCAATGTGTTTTAGATTATGAGATAGACAAGCTCTACGCAACAAAAGACCATTGACTACTTCTCAAGATGTCCCGATTTGAAGAAAGGTATGATGTAGATTGCCAAACTTGCTCCCACGTAGGGTCCAGTTTATAAAATGAAACACGTTCTTCATTCTCTTATATTTTAATTCGAGTCGTGATTTAATTTTGACGCTGCTACAAAGAAAACAAGCGTCCGGTTGGACCTCATGATGGGACAATACAATTGAAGTGGACGATCACCACTGGCGACCAGCTTCCAACCTGATGAAATAGCACAGAATATACATGTCAATTCAAGCTAACCGACTTTGGTTGACTAAGAAAATACAAAAATCTTGTACGGTAGACCATGTTCGATGAAAAGATGTCACAATTTGACTACCCTCAAACTTAACTAAATCGAAAGAAGAGAATTGTGATGAGCGAGGCTTTCGAATGAATAAGATGAACGTGGAGGTGACTAAGTGCTTCTTTCCATGGTGTTGAGTGGTGTATGTACATGTAATTTCTTCTCCAAGAATAAAAGATTTCAATGTCGAAAAGCTCGATAGTATACCAAGGGAGAAAAGTGAGTTGACAAAGCAAAGCAAAGCGCATCTAGATTAGTTAAGAAAAAAAAAAAAACGTAATAAAATTTTATGTGACATAACCAGTGTAAAAGAATGACGAAAAAAGAGACCATACGGTACATTGATATACATTAGAAATTCCCTCCCTTATTGCCGACTTAATCCTATAATAGGATATGGATCATTTCCACTCATTTCAATAAAAAAAGACCGGGCTTTGACATCTATGACTAAAAGGGTCCTCAAAATGGCAAGGATTATTAGCCTAGGTAAAACTACTAATGTTAAGAAGCATGTGAAAATGCTAATTAAAATTCAATTCTCAAATAATCAGAGCTCTATTGCTCACAACTTGCACCGACCCCCTTTTCATGCAAACTTCGTCTACACAGCACAACAAGCTGCTAGAATTCTTGAGGACCGTAATCCATGCAATCTTGGCATGCGATCATCGACAAAAACCTTTTCAAGCAATGATCTAATTACAACTTGTCCTGGAGAAATTTTCGTCCCGGTGATGGTTTGAAGTCAAAGCGAACGAAATCAAAAGATAATTTTGCAGAACTGCGATGAGGCGGTGTCAGGTACGGCGCCCTCGAAATCTCTAAGTGTGGGGAATAACAGTCCCCAGTGGTGTCGACAATTTATCTGCCTGCGTGCATATCCTTAAGAAGGGTAAAAGGGGGTTCCTCATGACATTCATCACTGTCCGTTCGAGTTCATAAGGTGACTTTTTTCCAACAAGGAATGTTAACTACAAGGGCAGATGCACTCAGAAACTTTTCGAATTTGGAATAAGGTATGCTCCAGGAGTGGCCAGATGCATTCAGGTTTAGTCCCGGCAAGTTAGAAACCAAAAATAAATCCTATGTTCATTGACGGCAGTTGTCTGGACATGCTAATTGGTCTCCTGATTAAAATAAATCTTTTCAAATTCGGGGGATTCAACCGGTTCGAGAAGAGCAGGGTGCTGTGCACAAAATATTAAATCCAGAGTTGTTCATCGTTGTTGCATTAGCACGAGGATCTCCTAGTTCAAGTGAGAGGGCATACTGATATGCTCAGAATAGATGGAAGTACAGACAGGCACAGGTACAGAAACCTATCCCTTTCCTGCACCAAGTTAAGTGCTTCATGCTTCTTTTATTCTATTTCATTTGCTCCACTGATTGATTCACCAGCAAGATGAAGTTTTGGATTACTGCGAGATCATCAGCATGGAAATGTTTTGGGCATGCCTGTTAATCTTGCATTGAGTAATTATATAGACATGTGGGATTTTAGATTACGTGAGTCCAAGATGCTCATATTCAGATGCTGCTCGGTAGTTTGCTAAGTAAATCGAGTTCATTGGCGCAGTGTCGGAATCTGGGACAGTGAGAGAGAAAGGGGAGCTGGTGAATTTGTTAGAAATCCGAGGGAGGACGTTCAACCATAATAATTTGCTTAATCATCTGCCCGGGTTTATGCCATAATGCTTCACAATTGAAAGATGAAATGGCAAATTCAATTGATTTATTGAAACCAATTGACCACTCTGATTACAACAATCAAGGCCAGACTACTGAATCCGACGCATCATAGGCCGATCAGTTTTATTCTCTTAGGTCTCTATCACATAACTATGGTCACTGCATCATCTCCATACAGCTCAGTGAATCCTGCAAAATCAAAGTGTCCGCCCCAACATCAGTCATGTTCTTTATATATTCGGCGATGACAAGATTGTGCTAGATCTGCATCAAGAATTTCAGGAGTCCATAGCCAAATTTTGCAAAGGATCAAGTTCGCTTCTTTATGATCGAATCCCTGGAAACACATTGTTGCAATTTCAGGGTCATACCAATGAGAGAAAGCAGGATCACTTACTTTTCACAGTTGACATTGGCTGAAACAGGGAACCCAACATTGATGTGGCAAGCTGTAGGGATCTGTTTCAGGAACTTGTCCTTCAACCCCCGAATGGACTTGGTGCTGGCCTTCATGCACCGGCAAATGTCTTTCTTGTCATTGACCGACCGGACACTCCGGGCGAGCTGTTGCAGGCCACTGCAGCAAGCAGGAGGCACCGTCAGAGCCTTTCCCATGGCGAAAGTCACGCAAGGAGCTGCCTTGGCATTGACTGTGTTGCATGGGATGGTGGCCTCCGCCGAGATGAGAAGGGAAAAGAGGAACAAGGCCGAGAAAAACAGGCACTTCATAACTGAGAACTGTAAAGTAGAGAAGAGTTTTGAGGGTTCTTGTAAGGTTTTTACTTGTTTTTGGAAATGACTGGCGACGAGGTGTTCGGTGTGTACTGGGAGATTTATACAGGCAAGAGTTGGCGTTTCATGGGATCTTGGGAATTCGTAATTTTGAGGTTTCCAAGGAGACGTGAGGCATAAATTCTGCAGGTTCTCACATTGAGGTTGATGAAGGTCGTGTCAATACCGTGGCAGGATCTTAGAATGTGGTCCTGTCCTGGTCTATGAGAAATCCTGGTGGCACGCTTCTACAATCTGAACATGTTACCCGAAAGTGGTGGTACCATCCCAAAGTTGCTTTACAAAACACTTTTTTACCATTCGTATTTTGTATATTTCTCCAAAGCCATTTAGAAAAAAGACCCTTGCATTTCTCTTAAGCCCATTTCCAAAGCCAAACTATAGTCTATGGCTATATATGCACCATCTTGTCATCATCCGCAAATCACAAAGAGCGTGCTACTTTCGTAGTCAGCCCAAAAGAGAGCACACTGTCGGTTGATGTGCAAGTGTAGAAGTGTTGGTAAAATAAAGTTTCATATTAAGTAAAAAGTTACTATCATGAAAAACCTCAAATTGATACACCTTACAAATTTATCTAAAACTATTTTTTTACCACCAAAAACTTCAAATTGGTACATTTATGACATATTAATCATTCGTTAATTTTTGTTAAATTCTACCATTAAATTTTAGGATAAATACCGCGTAAAACCTCAAACAGATATATATATAATAAATTTATCTCAAACTAATTTTTTTACCACTAAAAACTTTAAATTGGTATACCTTTAAAAAATTTACCAAAAATTGATACACTTGTAAAAATTTTACTCTCTATTAGTTTTTATTAAATTTTAGCATCAAATCGCTAAATTAACTGACAAGTGACAATTAACTGATGTATTAGTTTGAAATTTTACTCTATGTTTGTTACAATTGTACTAGTTTTATAGTTTTTTTTTTGTTATTAATATAATTTAATGGAGCTTGGGATAAATTTATCACAAATGTACCAATTTAGAGTTTTTTTGATCATTTATGATAAATTTGTTACAGGTGTATCAATTTGGATTTTTCATGATAAAAAAATTAGTTTTAGGTAAATTTGTTACATGTGTTCCAGTTTGGGGTTTTCATGATATTGACCCTAAATTTTGTCATCAAATTAATGAGTTAGATGATATGTGGTAGTTAAGAGGTTACTAGTTTGGGGGTTTACCCTTCATTTACTAGTTTTTGATTTTTTGTGGTATTAATTCAATTTAATGAAAGTCAACTGAAGGTAAATTTGTTACAAAAATATAAGTTTGAGATTTTTGATGGAAAAAAAAATAGTTGGAAGTAAGTTTGTCACGAGTATATCATTTTGGGAGTCTTTTATGGTAAAAAGATTAATTTGGGATAAATTTATTATAAATGTACCAATTTGAGGCTTTACATTATATTAACTCTTATGCAAATGATAAGGAATGAGCAATTCTTCAACTAGATAACTCCGGATTCATTTGGTTTGATTTTTCTAGGAACATGGACTTGATTAAATATGTTGATAAGCTTAAATTCGGATCCTCTCTTGCAATTTCGCAAGGATGACTTAATGTCAAAGTAATAAATTGATTTTATACTCCACTTTTTTAACCAAATATTAGTTATATGCAGACAATTTCCTTCCATCTTGATCTTCAAGCATTATTTTGAGGGGACATTAACGAGGGTTCCTTTTAAACCAACCAAAAAAAAAGGGTTCCTTCATCTTTAGAATCTATTTTCACATGTAAACCAAGTACATAATCAAGAACTAAAACAGTGTATTCTTTCGTTCAAGTGATGTACATCAACCAATTTACAATTAACGGTGGGTTTGTTTGAGTAAAAAAAAAAAAAATTCAAAATTTAACTTCTTTGACTTTCGCTTGTTTGGTTCGCCAAAAATATCTTGTCAATCGAAAATATTTTTCGGTCAACAAAAATATTTATGCATAAAATTAGGATAGTAAATTCCTAAGTCTAAAGGTGTGAAAAACACTTTTTGGAATTACTCATCTTTTTTTTTTTTTTTATATTTAATTTATTCTTTTTAAATTTTTCCTCCTCCTCCGCTAGTTGCCAAGCCTCGGCAATGGTTGGTGACTGACCATAAGTGCAGACCGACAAGGCTTGACCTCGCTAGCTCGCCAAAGGCCAACAAGGCTCCACCTCGTTGGGATTTGGCGAGATGGAGCTTGCCCAAGGTTGGGGCTGGTGAGGCTCGAGCTCTGAAGATTCCGTTTAATTTTTGTGTGTTCGTAATTGAAGCACTTTGACAGAATTTCGACTAATTTTTCGACAAGTGCTGGCAGCGCAACCAGGTGGCACTTGCGTAGGCCAAGCGGACGGTGGTTTCACTTAGCACCGCCATATGGAACCATGTCAGCATATCGTCGAGGAATCGATTGAATCCTGGCAAGGTTCATCAATTGCCAAAAAACTTGCAAGTTTAGTTCGTTGTTCAGTGACTTGATTGCAAACGCAACAAAGTTCGAGGACATTCAGTGAAATTTATCCTTACTTCCTTTTCGTGCTAACATTTTACCATGTCTATCCATACCAAATCTTCCAAGGTTAGACCATGTCCAAACAATTAAAGATAGCAGTCGTTAGAGAGCTCTGTTAAGTCTCTAGTTATATATTATCTGCTATCTACCTATGGTTTACAACCTCTTTTGCCCCAAATGATATTTGAAATTTTCGTTTTCTTTGGCTTCTTGAGAAATTAAAGAAAATTTAATCTAAGAATATACGATGAATGGGAAAAAAGATTTTTAAAGGAGAATATAAAGAAATAAACAGTGTCTTCCAACAAGTACATGGACTTGTGCCTACAGAAACATGAATGAAGGTGCGGGTATCTTATAGGGTTTGGGAGGTATTTTATGCGGTAGACACATCAGGTGACAATAACATATGGTATAACCAACCATTCAAACTAAGATACACACATAAATGGCGCCAAGTAAGATGACATTCAAAATACACGTGTGGTGGTTGGATCATCCAACCACATTATATCCTAAACCTATTGTTTTTTTTTTATCAATTTAGTCCTAAATCTTTCGATTTTCCCAATTGAGTCATAAACATTTTCATACTTTACCAATTCAGTTTATCTAGTTAATTTTGGCCGAAAATTAATGACATAGATGTCGGCCGTCCTAAATGGCATCATCGGCGCTAACATAAATATTTTTTAATAATATTTTGAGTTTTTTTTTTTTTTTTCTTAATTTTCTTTTCATTTTTGGATTGATAGCCGACAAGTCAGAAAGCATCGACATTCTCTGGGAGTCTTTGTGTCATGTGCGACATTCCAATATATGTCCAACATGTAATCAACAGGTATCGAAAAAATTTGACAAGTGATCAACTCTCCCAACACGCTTCAACACACGAGTCCAAAATTCTGACATATGCAGGGTCAATTTTAAAAAATTTCAATAAATAACAGGTCAAAATGTAAATGTGTAAAAAAATTAAAAAATTAAAAATTAATAAAGGGGGAAAAAGGAAAACTTAGTCTTCTCTTCTCTTTTGGCTCTCACTTCCCCGATTTTTAGTGTAAATTCATTCTAGACTCTTTTTTATAATTATTTATTTATAAATTTGAATCAAATTAATTTGATTGAAATAATCATAAAATTGACAAATTGTCATGTTTACATATATATAATATAAAACGTGTCCTAACATGTCATAATTCTCCCTTTTTTGAAAAATGATGTGTTGTGTTATGTCACATGTCAATGTTAGTGTTAGTTAGCCGACGAGGGCTCGTAGCCCTCATAGTTGTCGAAGAGGGCTTGGTGACCCTCACCAGCCATATCTAGGTCACACCAGCCCTCCCCTAGATGCCTCACCAGATCCAAGCCAAGTGAGGGCATCACAACCTCACTAGCCCTCAATCCTGGAAAACAAAATAAATAAAGAAGAGAAAAGAAAGAAGAAAAAATCGAAAAATTTTATTAAAATGTTATTAAAAATGTTAACTTTAGTAACGGTTGTGCCATATAGGATGACCAACATAGCAAATTCCAATCAAAGTGGGCTAAATAGACTCAATTTGCAAAATGTGAAAATATTTACAACTCAATTGATAAAATTGAAAGGTTTAATATTGAATTGACAAAAAAAACAATAAGTTTAGGACTTTTGGACGATTTTTCCCATGATATAACCAACCATCAAAAGTGAGATGTGCACATAGATGGCACTAAGTAAGATGACATTCAAAACCCTCGTGTAATGGTTATTGATTGGACGCGCCATATCATCACTATTACGTAGTGCATCCACCACATAAAATACCTAGTCGCTTTCCTCAAGCAAACTAAGCTTGCCTGAGTGAAAGGCTTATAACCGAAAGAGGAGGGGGGCGGGGGAAGAGGTTGTGCGTACAGATTATAAATGAGATTGCGTTCAGAGGCAAAGATGAGCTTATCCAAGGGACATATGACGGCAATTGAGAAAAGCATTTTCATTAGCTGAAATCTCAGCCACAGTGACTGGAGGGAACATTATTGCTCTCATGCATGGGTGATTTGTCAGAACCAACATTCTTTACCAACATGAAGAAGATTCACTATTCTTGTTCGACATCTTCAGATATAACATGAAAGATCAGTGAAATGAATAGACTTGGCCTCTTGATTTATTAGAGAGAGCTGAAACCTAATTGTAACCTATCAAAAGAGACCCTTTTCTTCTGTGTACAGGTACTATGTAGATGCAAAGCAAAGAGGCGGTGGAAAAGGGTTTAGTTTTAGATAATCTTGTGGACATCGTGCATGATGGCAGATTAGGATGGAAAACAGTAGCTTAAGAAACAGAGATGGTGTCATTAGATATAAGCCTAGGGTGAAAGGTAAGTCAGAACTTTAAAAAAAAAAAGAAAGGTGTGAAATATATGTTCACAATTCATACACCATACCAAGTGATGTGTTCCAAGGCTCGACACATCTACGTCATGGAATGACGAAAAACTAAACAGTTACAGGAACAGTGACTTCAGAATCATAGATCCAAACTGGTGGTTGAACCACAGGGGTTGATTCAAATAAGTTGTTGGCAAGGTTCACCAACCTGTTTGACTTAGGTTAATCATGTCCTGTGCGCGAGTGAAAGCATTCAGTTGAGTTCCTCAGCCAGACTCTTAAGATTTGTCATATAGAAATCCCTCCAGAATATTCTTTAATGTACCTGATTCATAAATGACACTGCAATGGAGAGCACCAAACTTTACTCTTGAAATGAACAAGGTCTCTTCATCCAAAGAGTCATCATTTGTTTATTGAGGGAGGGGAGGAAATGAAGATGTAAGAAGAGCAAAACTAAGGGAGACTAATGCAACTAGAAAATCCATTACCATGGCAGTCAGTCTCAGTGAAAAAGGAGGTAGCAATGCTGGATGAGGCAGAGTGCTGTAGCACCAAATGCCTTGGCAATTGACCTCAAGCAACTCCGTTGACAGAAATGTGAGGCATGGCAAGATTCCTGCTTCGCCCTCCCTCCATGCTGTATCGTATCAACCAGTCCATCAAATGCCATCAAACTAAATCCTCTCATTACTTGTCCTGGAAATCAATGGATGCTCAAAGCCATCAGATCATGTGGTTTTTGGGATTAGAAGGAGCTTCAGGGTGACTGGATAAAGGCTTACTTTTTGACAGAATAATATTTCATCATGGTGAATTCTCAAGGGTGATGTATTGAGGATGATGTTGGAGTTATTGATTTTGGAAGAAGCAAAAAGGACTCCCTTCCATTAAGTCATAGTTTCAAATAGAAAGGAAGAATTTACCAGGGATGAGATGTACAATTTTCAGAATAGAAATTAGAACTAAAATTGAAGATGAATAACTTTTTTATGGCATGACTGTTCTACTGCAGAATATGACTTGACATCGTTGTGGCTATTATTCTTAAGTATGGGTTTCCTAATTCTAACGTCTTTTATTCATCCTCAGTAGTTTGTTGGATCAAGATGATCTTCAAGCTACCAGGACTGTGGCTCTTCCTAGTTCTGGAAGTGTACCACAGCCTGTCAGTCCTGCAAAGTTCATTGAAAAACGAAAACTAAGTCAAGGACAGCTTAATTACCTACTAAAACAAAAGTTACAAAGATTAAGTCAAAGCTTTTTACAAGTCTTTAGCCAAAGGAACTAGTAAAAGAACTTGATGAACTTCTGTAACTTCATCAAAGACATGATTCCAAAATTGGGGACTTGGAGGAGTAAGATTTATATTACGAAAGAGTTAAAGGACCCAATACATGCATGGAAGCATGCAGAGTCGTCCTTGTACATGTTCAAACATCTCAAATTAATGATTCCTATCTCATTTCCCATCCAAGCAGAACTCATTTTTACCTCAATGCATTGTTTTTGTTAATATACTATATCTTGTATGATGGCAATCCAACTGTGATATACTCATCAAGCTTACAGTCATTTTGTGGGTATGCTGTGACGCCAGCACCTGACTTCAAATGCTTAATACCTTCCAGCATCTTTTTCACATAAAGTTCTTATGTTTTCTTATGATACTCTAAAGTGACCCCTATAAGTTTCATCAATTACTGCCCAATTAGAGCACTTGAATGTCAGGAAGGAAAATCCAGAGAGGACAAATCAAGATGGATCTTTTGAGTTGATTAGACCTATATAAACCATGGTGCTGGAGAAAAAATGGCTGGCAATTTAGAAAGGGCAATACTTGACCTGTTCGGGTCATAAGTTCTTAAAACAGGCAATGTGAGTGCAATAAATAAACCAGTTCTTCAAGATCAAAGTTGGTGGATACCATCTAAATCTTGTGTAGACACCCCCAAAAGGCCCTTTTTTTTTTTATATTCACACAAATTTCAAAACTTAAGATCATCGAATCAGGATTTGGATGATAAAAGCTCTACATCATCAAGGTTGTGGGGAAGCAGTTCTCATGAGCCAGGATTCAAGCAAATGAAACCAAATCTAATCAGAGAAAGATAGATGAAAATACCCACAATTGAAAGTACCGTCAAACTCAATGTTCTTGAGTCAAACAACAACAGATAAGAGTTAAAACCCTACTTATTATTATGCAATATGTTAGTTTGTAGTGCAACAATACAATTGCCACAGCGACGACCACAGAGAGGGCATATTTCACAGACAGCACTTATCACTACAAGGTCTAGCAGAGAGTGAGAGCGAAGATAAAATTCTACTAGTGGTACCTGCCGGAAGGGTTTATGACATGACCCCCCAACTTTGGTTAAGGACTTGATTTAAGTGTCGAGTCAGTTAAACCCAACCAGAGGTATGTTTTCCACTTCTTTCATCCACAGGCAGAATAATGAGAGACATTTCTTGTGCAGCTGCACCACAAGACTGCATCCCTCCAATATCAGAATTTGAAAAACTCTCTCAGTATCTGAAAAATAAGTCTCTTCGAGCTTCAGACTGAGGTGGCCAGATCTAAGCGCTGCTATAGCTTTATTCATCAAGCTGTCCTTCACACCAGGCTGAAATGTTTTTGAGATAATAAAATGGTCATCAGCTATCACAAGTAAACCTTTACAACAATAATCAAAGAGCAGATTGACAAAAGCATGAAAATATGACTTGCTTCTATAGTATCTAAGAGGTCAAAATGACAGAAAGGAAGACAAGTCGTCTGCCAATGTCAACAGAGAATAGCTGCATACCCAACTGTGCCTTTTGTTTTCCCATAGAGGTAATTCTGGAGAAGGTGATAGAGATCAGTGCAATTGACCACTGCATGTCTGCAAGACTGCATCTGATCTAATCATTATTTCCACAGGACACTCATTTACTTGGGATAGAAATCAGTGCAATTCTGCATGGATGTCTGCAAGAATGCATCTGATCTAATCATCTCATGCTTCTTGGCCACTGGCCAGCTAAATCTTTGGAAAACGCCATTTGTCCAAGAACAGGTTACCTCATTCTGTTTTCGACAGGTTGCTACACTTCAATTCTCTCTTTGACAACCTCAGGATTATAATGAAGGCAGGTTTGTATCTCGTGCTTAATATCAATCCAACTGTAGCCTGGATCTTTGGCAATCTGGTTATTATTCATTTGGTTTCTTACCGCCCTTGCTTCATCCCATCTTCCTAATGAACAGTAGATGTTGGCAAGAAGCAAATAAGGGGCTGAATTTTGTGGGTCCAGATGGAAAAGTTCATCAGCTGCTTTTTTTGCTAAACTCACATTAGAATGGACCCTGCAAGAACTAAGTATAACCTCCCACAAAACTGGATCATCTCTATATGGTATCTTATCTATGAGCACTTCCAATTCACTGAAGCACCCAGCTCGACCCAAACAATCAATTATGCAAACATAATGATCCAAAAGAGGTTCTACGCCATGGTCTTGCTGCATTGAACTTAATATACTGATTCCGGCATTAACGAGCCCACCATGACTACAGGCAGTTAAAACAGCAACAAACGTAATGCTATCTGTTTTCACGCCCATACCAATCATATTTTCATAGAGGCAAACAGCTTCATGTCCAAAGCCAATCTGTGCATATCCATGTATCATCTCATTCCATGTAACAGTGTTTTTATAGGGCATCATATCAAAAAACCTCCGAGCATCATCTATGTCACCATATTTACAATACATATGTACAAGAGTGCTTCCTACACATACATTATTTGCATATCCATCTTTAACTATTTGAGCATGCACCTGCCTCCCATAAACTGAAGAACGAAATTTGCTGCAACAACTCAACATAGTACCATAAGAAGATTCAGTAGGAAGCATCTCCATTTGCCGCATCTTATTAAATAATACAGCAGCTTCTATGTCCAGGGAATTAAGCACAAGACCTGCCATCATTGAGTTCCAGCAAACAATATCTATTTTGGGTATTTTATGCAAAATGAGCTTCGCTAGCTCTATCTTTCCACAATTTGAGTACATAGTGATGAGTCCACTGGTAACATATACATCTGCATTACCGGCAACCTTTAGTGAGGCCACATGCACCTGTCTCCCAAACTCCAAAACCTCAAGCGCTGCACATGAGCTAAGAATAGTTGCTAAAGATGTTCGATCGGGTCTCACACCTAGAAATTGCATCTTCTGGAAGTGCTTTATCACCTCAATGTGGTTCTCACTCTGAAAATACCCTGACAGCATGACATTCCAGGAACTAACTGTTGGAAACAATATCCCAGTGAAAACTTGACTAGCCATTTCAACATTCCCAGAAGTTACACATGCCACAAGTGCATTTATAAAGGTGACTTCATTTGGTTGAAAACCACAGCACTGCATTCTCTGCATATATCTTATGGCCTTGTCACTTTCAAATTTGTTCCCATACCCAGCAATCATCAGATTCCACGTAACCACACTAATCTCTGACAAATTACTAAAAATCATCTCGGCACTATCCATGTCTCCGTTCTTCGCATACATATGAATTAATGCATTGTTCAAATGAAGATCACTCCCATATCCAAGTTTAATCGTGAGGGAATGCACTTGTTGGCCCTGAAGTATGCACGAATGCCCACCACCACAACTATCTAGGGAAGATTCATCATATCCCCCACTAGAACAAACACCCAAAACACTTGATAGGGAGATGGCATCGATAGGTATCCCCTGTCTGCACATCAATCTAAACATCTCAACAGCCTCTGCGACTCTATCAGTTTGTGCTAGGCCATGCATCATTGCCGTAAAAGAAACCTCATTTGGATCAGGCAAATCTCGAAAAGCCCGAATGGCATCTTCAATGCGCCCACACTTAGCGTACATACACAACAAAGCATTACCGACATAAATATTCTTCTCAAGACCGATCTTCACAGCAAGCCCATGACTCCCCCTGCCAACCTCAACATCCCACAAAGCACTACAGGCGCTGAACACGCTGGCCAAAGTGAAACGGGTAGGCACAAAACCATCCAATCTCATCGAACGATAAGCCTCCACGGCCTCCCGTTCGAACCCATTTCTGACCAAGGAGCTAATCACGTTATTCCACGAGAAGCAGTTCCTCTCGGGCATTGCGTCGAACAGCCGGCGCGCGGATCGCAACTCTCCGGTCTTGCAGTAGGCACCCAGAACGGCGTTCCACGTGTAGACGTCCTTGCGGGGCGTGCCGTCGAACGCCGAGCGAGCATCCCTCGTCTCGCCGCACGCGGCATACAGCTCGACGAGGCGGTTGCAGAGGAAGGTGGCGTCGAGGAGGCCGAGGCGGAGGACGCGGGCGTGGAGGAGCTTGCCGGTCGGGTAGGACTTGGCGTCGATGCAGAATCGCAGGAGGCTCAGGAGATGGGCGTAGCTGGTGCTCCGGAGCTGCATTATGCTGAAGCTGCGGGGATTTCCATGCTCTGTTTTCTTTGGCTCACGGCAGATTTCTGTTGACGAAGATGCGCGAAAAAGAAACGGTCCCGACCGTCCTCGCAGTTTGCAAATGGAAGAGAGAAAATTCTACGGTCTTTTCTTTCTCCCTCCATTTATTCGGCAAAACATAAATGATACGAAAATTATTATTTTTTTAAAAATAATTGTTTATATGGATTACTAAAATGAATGAATAAAAGACATTTTCATTGCCCACCAAAATATTGAGACGTAAATTGTTATTGATAATAAAATTACTTTTCATTGATTAATTATTTTAATCAATACAAACAATCATTTTTAGGAAAATATTTTCCAAACCATTCATAATCTATGAAACAAACAGAGCTAAATCACATCATTTTTTTTTGCAAAATCTTTTCCTTTATCGTCCATTTGCTTTACAAAAATAAATAATTTACAAAATATTTTCCTAAAACTAATTATTGATTAAAATAATTAGTCAAGTGTCGAGAATAAAAATTAGTCAATGAATTTTTTTTCTTTACCGATAACAATATATTTAAACATTTTCATGTTCAATGAATATATTTTTTTCTTCATTAATTTGGTAAGCAATACAAGCGATTACTTTTGTAAAAATAGTTTTTGAATCATTAATTTTCCGTGAAGCAAATGGAACCTTATTTTATTCTTCTTCTTTTTTTAGTTTTTTAGTCGAAATATTCTTTTTTAGTTCGTTCCTTGTAAGCTCAATAACTAGCTTCAAGGAGCATTAAGTTCATGAAAAAAAAAATTGAATTGTAGGCTTGCGAAAGTTTATAGATTCATAATAAATGAAGTCAGATTTATTCCATTAAGTTATTTCATGTATAAATAGTAGAGAAATTAATAAATTAACAAGCTACACAATACGAGTCCGCGGTTCGATTTTTAAAAAAGTTGAAACCAAACCGAACCACAAAAGATTGATTCGATTAGGTTTGTGAACTATTTTTTTCCAAAGAAAGTACCTTTGTAGTAAACCGAACCGACAAAAACAAATTGCCTCGGTTTGATCGAATGTTTCGAACCGTTTTATTCTCGCTCCTAATACAAGCAGTCAATCAAAGTGCTAAAAGAAAGCGGCATTAACAGCTTTTTTATAGCTTACGTACCTTTATAATCTATCCGACCACAAAAAACTTTACTACCTAGCTAAACACATATCAGAAAAATCAAAGTAATCAATCCAAAAAGAGATCGAGAATGAAGAATAATAGTAAATAACGAAAGGAAAAGGATTTATTTGGAAGTATGGTTTATATAAGAAAATGGCAGATTAATGGCAAGTTTTGATAGTGTAGGAAATTATTTAGGATTAATTAGCATTGTGAAAGCACATAAAAATCGTGATCCATTATGAAAAGATTTAAAGAAAAAGAGGATGGAATGTTACTAGATTCTTCCCTAAATTAGGGATCTCTTCAAAAGCTAACTTGCCATCCAAATAAGTTTTAACTCTTTTCCCCCAAAATGAAGAGAACCCAATTTGCTTCTATATTTTGTTGGATCATTGTCAACTGTTATAAAAACTTAAATTTTAGATGAAGACATAGTTTAATATTTAATTACTCTAATCCAATGTACGCCTGGAAATATTAAGAATAAGGGTATGTAAAGGAACCAATAATCACTCGGACTGTCCAGAACAGGTAGTTCCCAAGGGAATCAATCTGGTTCCCATGGAGTTGCCCACTCATACTGAACCTCTAATATATATAATATATTTAATTTTAAAAAAATCAAACAAAAAAATTTTAAAAAAAATCAAACAAAAAAATTATAAAAAAAAATGAAAACCCTAAAATCCCTAATCTAATATTCAACACGTATTGACTAAGTACTCATCTTGTCTCACTCGCTCCTTGTCCTAGTCGTATCTCTATTTTTCACTCACGATCTCGACTCCCAAACTTAACGCTCATCAACTCACAGTCTCAACTCTCAACTTTCAATATGAGCCTAATTATTTTATTGATCTTGCATTAGGGGAATTCTTTGTTTTTTTATTTTTGTTTTTTGTTTTTTTTTTTTTAATTTGGCTTATAGGAAAACGTTGCACTAAGTGCGTGAAGCTTGGTGGGACTAGTTTCATGGACCCATTCAAGAACTAGATTGGATCAGTGGTCAAAATAAGAAAATGGCGGATTAGTGGAAAGTTTTGATAGAGTAGGAAATTATTTAGGATTAACTAGCGTTGTGAAAGCACATAAAAATCATGATCCATTATGAAAAGATTTAAAGAAATAGATTATGGAATGTTACTAGATTCTTCCCTAAATTGGGGACCTCTTCAACAGCTAACTTGTCGTCCCAACAAGTTTTAACTCTTTTCCCTAAAAATGAAGAGAACCCAATTTGATTCCATATTTCATGGGATCACTGTTAGTTGTTCCAAAAGCTTAAACTTTAGATGAAAGCATGGTTTAATAATTAATTACTCTAATCCAGCCTACGTGTGGAAATATTGGGAAGAGGGGTGTACGAAGGAACCAAGAATTGTCCAAATTGCTCGGAATCGATGGTTCCCAAGGAAACCGGTTTGGTTCTCGCTTCCACATGTGGTACAGCCCACTTGGATCGGGCCCGTAATATATATAATATATTTAATTTTTTAAAAATTCCGGCAAAAAAAAATTAAAATGAAAATCTTAAAATCCCTAATCTTAAAAAATGGATCGGACCCATTGACTGAGTACTCGTCTTGTCTCACTCTCTCCTCGCCTGAGTCATATTACTTTCTCTTACTCACGACCTTGACTCTCAGCTTTCAATATGAACCTAATTGTTTTACTAATCTTGCTATTAAGAATAGGGGAGTTCTTTATTTTATTTTATTGTTTTACTTTAGCTTGCAGGAAAATGTTGTACTAAGTGCATGAAGCTTGATGGGACAGGTTCCATGAACCCACTCAGGAACCAGACCAGACAAGCGGTTCATTTTCTAGGTGGATCTATGGAATCAATGAGTGGTTCTTGATTCCAATTTTTTGGAATTAGTCCTTAGTGGGCAATTCTTGGTTCTAGGGTGGGAACCATCCACCCAACCCATGCTTACCCCTATTGGGTAGGCAAATAAGTAGGCAATTCAAGATTTCCTACTTTAATACTATGTGAGATTTTATGGGATTATTGTGAATTGTTCTAAAAGTTAGATGAAGGTGTGGCTTAACATTTAATTACTGTAATAGACCAAAACACAAAAAAGATAAAATTGTAGAAGAAACGTGCATGAGGAAGGAAGATTGACCATAGACATTCAGAATAGTCCTGAAAGCTCAATAAGGAGAAAGAGTTGATCACGAGGTAAAGTAAAGGAAGAAGGAAGATGAGCTAAAAGCTAGTATAGAGATAATTAGTTTGACCTCGTGGAGTTCAAATGAAAAGGCAATCTAATTCGGTTGATGCCACCTGGTCTTTTTAGATTGGGCGGAAGCGATCGCCGTTCCCTTCGGGACGATTACTTAAATGGTTGTATAATGGCACAAAAAATTCAATTGCATTACTCATGCCATTGAATGTTGGGGGCAAATGTTGGCACCCTAAAAATATCGAGTTTGATCAAGCAAAGGATTATGGCTTTTAATGTGATATGGACTTGGGCCAATTTTAGTGAAAGTGTTAAAAGACCATTGACACAAAGAGGAATATCTTTAACTCGGGCTGTAATGGTAAGGCAAAGTCATTCGCTAAAAGAAGTCAAGGGCTACTGTGAGTATTGACTGAATAATAGGACATGCAGCGTGTCAATAAGGGAAGGAGTAAATGCTATGTTGACCAACACAAATGACGACCAAACACTAGTTGAGAAACCAACAGAATTGAGTCGACGAGAGGGAACAATTTTCTTTTGTTTAATCGAGCCGATGTTAATCGACTAAATGTCAATCTAGTCAAGAAGCATTGTTGTTGACTCACAAAGTTTGACTTTAATCAAATAGATGGAAAGGATAAAAGAGCGAGAACAATTATTATAGCCAAACTGATATGCAAAAACAATTACCAAAGACATCGATTGATAGTTGCAGTATTTTTTTCGATCAAGCAAACATTTCTTGCCCCTAGCCAATATCCAAACAAACATGTCTTTTATTTTTTTGTTTTATATTGCCCAATCTAATGGAATACCGAGGTACTTTCCAATTTTTGCATTCTCTAAAACTCATATGCCATTTTTCTCCTCAGACTCTGTGAATATCACTTACTGAAGTAGATCCACGATTTGTTTAAATTTATCGCTTGTCTTGATGCAAAGCTGTACTAGTTAAACACCGCAGACAAATTCTAACATTTCTTTACCTTCCCTTCTAAAAAAAAATAATAATAAAATCATCAACAAAC
Source organism: Eucalyptus microcorys (assembly GCA_014182515.1). Lineage (NCBI taxonomy): Eukaryota > Viridiplantae > Streptophyta > Magnoliopsida > Myrtales > Myrtaceae > Eucalyptus > Eucalyptus microcorys. The sequence goes on along the minus strand of CM024566.1, from coordinate 20,821,904 downwards.
AAAAGGTGCGATAATGTAGAACAATTGCTATTTACTTTATCCATTTAATGGTGCCATACTCTATTGCTCTCTTGATCATTGCTGACATCACATTATCTCCTGAGATGAATAAAACTGGGGAGAGAGGGTCACCCTATCTAATACATCTTTTAGGTCATGAATATGACAGTGGTTCATGGTTAAGATACGTTGCATTACCAAGACTATCCATTTTTCATCAAAACCCGTCTTCAATATAAATGCTTCCACGTTATCTCATTCAACTATATTATAGGCCTTTTGTATATCAAGCTCAAAAATAGCCTCAAGTTTATTTTTCCTCCTACGAATTCTAAGGGTCTGTTTGGTAACCATCCCAACAAGTGCATTCTGATTTTTGTTCCCGAGAATCGCCTTTTGGGACGAGAATCGCGTTTGGTAAAATTTTTGTTCCCAGGAACAAATTTGTTCCCAAAATCAGTTTGGGACGAGAATCAAGAATAAAAAAAAAGTTGATTCTTGTTCCGAGAACAAAATTGAGAATCAAAACTCTTCTTCTTCTCTTTTCTTCTTCTTCATCAACCGCCATCCCACGACCGCTGCCCGCTGCCATCCGCCGCCACCACCGTCCGCTGCCGCCCGCCACCGCCCGCCGCCACCGCCGTTCGCCGCCACCCACCGTCGTCCGACACCGCCGGTTGCCGATGACCGGTCCAGCGAGCTCGCTAGAGGCTCACTAGGCTAAGGCAAGGTCCGGTGAGGCGGAGCCAACGAGGGTCAACCTCGCCAAGGGTCGGCGACCGGCCCGAAGAAGAATTAGAATAGGAGAAAAAAAGAAAAAGAAATAAAAAAATAAAAAAATAAAATAAGGAATAAAATAAAATAAAATAAGGAAAAAAGAAAATAAAAGAAAATAAAAAAAAGGAAAAAAAATAAAAAATAAAAAAAAAAAAAAAGGAAAAAATAAAATAAAATAAAATAAAGAAAAAAAAAAAAGAAAAAAGAAAAAAAAAGGAAAAAAAGGAAAAAGGAAAAAAAAAATAAAAAAAAAAAAAGAAAAGAAAAAAAAGGAAAAAAAGGAAAAAAAGGAAAAAGGAAAAAAATAAAATAAAAAAAAAAAGAAAAAAAAAAAAAAAAAACGAAAAAAAAAAAAAAAAAAAAAAAACGAAAAAAGGAAAAAAAAGAAAAAAAAAAAAAAAAGGAAAAAGGAAAAAAGCAAAAATAAGAAAAATAAAAAGGGAAAATAAAAAGAAAAGAAAAAAAGGAAAAAAGGAAAAAAAAAGAAAAGAAAAAAAGGAAAAAATTATAAAAATTATTTAAAAATTAAAATAAATTGATTTGGAACATAATCAATGAATACAATACCAAACGCAATTCTATTCCAAAATCAGAAATTTTGTACAGTTACCAAACGCGTTCTTTTATTCAGAATCAGTTCTCGGGAACAGAATAAAAAATAATCATTTCTGATCAGAATTTGTTCCCGGGAATAGAATCGTTACCAAACGCGCCCTAAATTGATGAAGAACCTCTTCTACTATCAGAATATTTTCTTACGTTTGCCTTCCACTCATAAAGGCATCCATTTTTATTAAAGTGGGCAACCAAAATTTCAGCCTATTGCCATCACCTTTGAGATGACCTTATAAGCAAAATTGCATAAATTGCTCTAGCTTTTCAAGGTTCTGAACTTTAGGGATAAGAAAGATATGAGTTTTGTCCAATGATGGATTCATCACTCTGTTTTTGAAAGAATTCATTTACGTTGTCAGCAAATCCAGCTTGATTTCCTTCCAATGGTGTTAGTAGAATATCCCATCTAACCCATTTGGCCCGGGTGCCTTCATTAATCCTAGCTGGAAATTTGTTTTTTTTTTTTTTTTTTTTTTGTAGAGTCATCTCTGTTGCGAATGACTAATTTATCTCCTGACCAATCTGATTAGAGCATTAATTAAACACTAAGTGAAATTTCTTGGTGCCCACGGAGGTGCAAAGACCACAAAAAAAAAAAAAAAAAAAACTCCACTGTCGTCTTTTTAAGTTGACTTGAATCTCGGATCCTTGTTGCCTCTAAAGTATCAAGAGTGGAAATTCTGTTATTGGAGATTGACATTCTGCCTTTGTTAACCAGAGCTGATTTTGTCTTTAGTGAAATCCAATTTGCCACGCCTTGCCAAACCCACAGGATTAAATACAAAACACTATCGGAACCTGAGTTTTCTTTTTAGCGTTTGTAACACGATTTCTTGGTTTAAGAGGAACGCTATTAGACTCTATCGACCACCTATTTTTTGGGTGTCCTACTATTGGGGCCTTAGCTACCTTTTGGGCCTCCAGATCTAATCTCACGTGGCAGAATAAATTGTGGTTTGATAACTTACAATGAGCTATCAAATATTTATTTGGAGATTCCTTCCACTTTGCTCTCTCTCGGCTTGCGTTTGGTGCCCTGTGCAACATCATTTTGATGGAGAGGAACGATATACTCTTCTGTGCAGGGACTCCCTCTCTGTCGGCCATGAAGAAACGTCTTTAAAAGGTTGTTAGGGATAAAGTCTTGACCTTCCACCAGGTGCCTCCCACCACTACAAATCAAAGATTGCTGCGATGCTGGTGTCTCAAACCGTCTATTTTTGCAGACTAACTTCTGTCCTTTTCCTGCTTTGGAGGGGAAGCCTTCTATTGCTTGCTCTTCCTATTCGGGTGAAGGACTCAGTTGAGTAGGGAGTTATTCCTAACCCTTCTTTCTATTTGGAGGGTCCTGCTGGTGTTGTGGAAGTTGAAGATGGGGCTGCATCCGATTTCTTCAGAAGCTCCTTCTGCGGCATGGACATTCTTATCTACCAATCCTAGATTTGGAACTTGTCCCCTTCCTCCTTTTCAATGGCATCCTTTTCACGCTTGCCCTGTTTTGTATTGTTTTAAGGGTTGCCTTCGTGCTAGCTGGTCTTCCCCCTTCTTTCCTTTTGTTGGTGGCCACTTTGTTGGTTGCTTTGTGCCGCTGTTTTGGCTTATTTCTGCTCCTGTGTAGGTTGTCGCTCCCCTTTTCTCGGTACCCTTCCACTCGCTTTGACTTGTTTGTCTTCGTGAGTACAAGTTTTTGGTGCCGAGTTCCTTGTTGTATAGCTGTATAGCCCCTTGGTTTAAAGTTAATATATCTCTTACCTTTTACCAAAAAAAAAAAAAAAAAAATACTTGACCTTTCTTGAGCTGCTATAGGTCTTGAGGCTTGGATTGTTGGAGGTGTGCTCAAACCCTAACAATTCCAACACAAAAGCTTCATATGTGACCTAATGGCTTGTTAGAACTAACCACCAAAGCCTATTTAGTTGAGATACCTAGATTGTAGTGTCAAGAAGTTGGGTTTCATCCATATTATTGGAATTCTACACTTCTTGAATTTTTTTATTTTTTTAAGCTTAAGTTTTAGAGCCGCCTCTGATTTTAGTTCTAGAACATGGCCTTCTTTGCTTCTTGCTGAATTTGAGAATTCTACAAATTCAAGGTCAGCACTTCCCTGGAACACCATTTTCCCCCTCTTCCTCTAAGATAGGAACTTTATTTTCCTGTTTGTTCACTTGAGTTTTGACAGCGCTCAGATCCCTTCGCTCATAAGGGACAATTTGAGTGGAGTTGGTTGGTGTCTCTAGTATCATTTCCTTAGGCCCTTCCTCATCACTATTTTTTGCATAAAAGATATTCCAAAAAAAGATGGCTCATGAACCTTTGCTCGCACCCATTGGCTAAAACAATGATCCACCTTTGCCTCATCAAAAGGTATATTTTGCTCAATACTTGTCGTAGTGGCCAAACTTACCATAAGAGTAGCAAGTGTAAAAACCCTCCATACTTAAAATCCAGGCAGATTTTTTTGCCTTCATGCATAGAAAGGTATGTTCATATTAACCTTTGCTCTCTCTATTTTATAGGAGGTCATACCCTTAGCTTCCACCTTCACTTTTGGTACTTTTCTTGTGGAATATGTATACTAGAAGTCTTAAAACTTATTGTGAAAGTGCAATTCAGTCCTCAAACTTACAAAAAATATATTTAAGTTCTAAATCTTGTCAAATTGGTCCAATTGACTCCTTTCGCTAATATTGTTAACTTGTCTAATGAAAAATGCTAATGTTGATTTTTTAAATTAATTTTTCCCTCCTATGTGGCATTTTATTATTATTTTCTTCTTCAAATATTATTTAAATTAAATGAAAAACTAATAAAGCTAAAATTTATTTAAAAAAGCAAAACCGAAAAGAAAAAAAGAAAAAAAAAGGCTCGTGCAAGGCTTTGCCAGCCCTAGAAGATAGCTGGCAAGGTCAGATTGTGGGTGCCCACCCAAATTTGCATGGCACTGGCTGTCGCCTGAGGCTGCCAATGCTCACTAGGCTCGAGCGAGTGTCGGTGTTGCCCAGATTTGGGCACCCTTGCTTGGGCCCAATGATGGTCGTCGGCCCTCGCTTGGGTTGGCGAGGGTCGGCGACGATCGCCAAGCCCTTCGATGATGGGTGGTGGCGGCGGCAGCAATGCCCACCAACAAGGCTCTACCCTACCTGCCCCTTTTTTTTCTAGTTTTGCTTTTTTAAATAAAATTTTAGTTTTTATTTTATTTTTTAATATAATTTAAATCAAATTTGGATAAAAAATAAAAAAATTCCATGTAAGAAAGATAAAATAATTTTAAAATGCCATAACATTTTTCGTTAGACAAGTTAACGGTATTAACGAAGGGATTCGATTAGATCAATTTGATAAGTGTTAGAACTTGATTACACTTTTTTAAAGTTTTAGAACTTAATTATACTTTTGTGATAAGTTTTAAAGCCTGTACATATCCGCTTTTCCTATCTTGCCAGCTGCTCTAGGGTGGTGGGGGATTGTGGGTAGAATAGCGGTGCAAAGAGGAGGGTAAAGGTTAGATCTGATCATTTGATTGACGGCCCATTATATCGGTTAAGGCCCCATAAGGCTACGTTGGCCTGTAGGGCAAAATGGATGGGCTTAGGTAAGTCTTTCCTATCTTGGGCACAACTCGCCCAACTTAACACACCTGGGCCCTAGGCCCACCTAGGCCCGGTCAATTGTTTGGTCTGGAGGCCTAGTCAGTTTCACATGCAAAGTTTAGTATTCCATTCACAAACAGCTAAAGAAAAAATGTTCTTAGCCTAGCAAGGGCCCCAGCCCACTCAAGCCCACTTATTGAGTTTGGTGAGAATCGGATTCTTGTATTTGATTGACACGTGATGCAAGTCTCACGTTGCATTACGTGGAGATGGCGCATGGGTGTAGCGGAGGGTATAGGCCACTTCTCTCGAGGCTAGCAACCTTTGCTTGTCATGCATCTCAACCCTTTAACCAGGTCATCGTGTACACCGCAGCATTTGAACTTTTAACAGACGAGGTTTTACAAGCGATTCACCTCACCCATATCAAAGGTTAAGATGCCTACTTGTAATTATGGCCAGGCAAACAGCATTTGCATGACACACTCATATTTATAGTTTATTTCAATTTATGTTGGCCTAAAGTATCTCACTTTTGATTTTACATCCCAAATAATTAATTTTATATGGAAACGCGTTCATTTGTATTAATATATAAAGTTAGACGTGTCGTGTTGTGTCGTGTCTTATTATATTTGAGTTATCTCTTGTGTGATTCTTGTTTTATCTTGTGTAGTGCAAAGGGATCGTGTGCAATATTGCCAATCTTACTTGCACTCTCACCATATCTCTATCTTATGCATCCACCCTAATGAATTTTTTGACTTCTCCTTGCACGATGTCATTGTTTGTTTTTTGTTTCTTTTGATTTAGGGATAAATAACAATGGAAGACAGTAATGTTAGAGAAGAGTGTGCATAAAGTTGGTTCTATGAAATCTATATTCACTAGTTCAACGGAGAAAATGGAGGGAAAAGTGGGGATGTGGCGACAATGATAATGTTGAAACTCATCCTTGATGGATGAATAATGCTAAAAACGTAATGTATTTATCGGTAGCTGAAAACCTGATTCATCTTATAAAATAATAAGTGCTGGGACCAAAATATTAAGAATTGGTTATGCACTTATGCCGATAAAAGACATTTAGATAATCATAATAGTCGGGTTGACACGTTTCGCTACCCTTTTCGTTCTCAACAATATATATTCCTTCATATTTTTTAAAGTCTGAACAACTTTAACAAATAGTATAAAATATACATTCATCGAGAAGAAGAAAATGACACGATACGAAATGTTGTTTGAAATAAAGTCATATCAACAAGTGTCCTCCACACAATTGTTAAATATACTTACTCAAGAAATATTGTATTTCTAAAATATGGATTTTGCATATAACGAAAACAGTCAATACATTAAATGTTATAAGATTTCATTATTTGATTGCTCAACAAGTGTAATGGGCACTTAATCAACAAATTCCTTACACGTTATTATACTACACATATCACTATAGATGTTTGTCTTATGTAATGCATAAGATAAATGAACAAAAAAGATCAAAAGCAGGCCATGGAAAATAAGTTCCTTTGAGAACTTGGAATCTACGCTAGCGTCACGGGATCTCTAAAACGATTCCCCAACAAAGGCCAAAAAGTTCTTATATATATATATAGCAGAAAGTAATTATAAATTTCAATTTGAAGCAAATTGGAGAAGGACCGTGCTTTTTACACAAAAAATTTAGCTAATCAATCATAAATTTATTATACGAATACTAATTTAACAGTCAAATTTTCCCCCACAATCTTAAGGTATTATCTTTATGGAGATAGAGATAGTGACTACATCAAGTGTTCGCAATCTTAACAAATTGTGAATCGATCCTTATGACGGAACTAGTTACATCTGTTGGAAAGACAATATCATCCTTCATTTATCTAAATTATGTATTTTCTACACCTTGGATCCCAACTTGCCCGCTATCCTTGATCAAAAGGGTAATGATTCTGATGAAATGAAAGTTGCAAGGAAAAGGCGTGAGGACAATCGAAAGAGGTGCCAAGGAAAGATTTGCAATTCTTTGTCAAATCAACAAGACATTTAGAATGCCTTGGAGACTAAATACAATACTAAGAAACAATATGTAGAATGATTTACTACTCTAAAATATTTTGAACTTACCATGATTGATGGAGAATCTATCGCTAAGCAAGTGAAGGAACTTCAAATATATAGTCAAATTCAAAGACTTCAATCATGAAGTTTCTAAGCCTCTTAAAGTTGTTGTGATTATTACAAAATTGCCTTCAATTTGGATTGATTATCAAAAGAAATTTCTTCATACAACCAAGAATACCGTGGAAATTTTGATAAAACACATTCTAATTGAGGAAAGTCCTTAGGAACATGAAACTAATTATGAGAAAAAAGTTACAAGCAACGTGCATTTGATTGAGAATGGCAACATGAACAGAGACAAAGAAAATAAGAAGGGAAACAAGAGGAAACTCATTGACAGCAATGATACCAACAAGCTTGGCAACAATAACACAATCAAGAAAGACAAATTTTACGTTTATCGTGGTAAAAAAGGCCACTACAAGAAAGAGTACCGTTATCGTTAAAAAGTATAAAGTTGATATAGCAGCAACAGCAGATGTTGTGGAGCAAAACACTACGAATAATTTGCCCCATTGGGGTGGCGCTCCGCAGCGAAGGATTCTTCACGCCCATCCTTATCACCACCGCCTACTGTGGCTGACGGCATCGATAACCCCTCCATTTCGAGGAGCCACTCTCATTGATCCTCACGGAGGATCTACTACTCTTCTTTATATAACCTTCAAACAAAGCCGATCTTTTGTCCCTTAAAAAAGTCCAGTCAGATTATGGAAAACCGCTTGATATTGGAAATTCTCGTGTGAATGCATTCTGCATGCGTGCCGCTCGTCGACAGATAATACTAAGAAGATATTGGAAATTCTCCGGTGAATGCACTCTGCATGCGTGCCGGTCGTCGAAAGACGAAGAAATCGAGAAGAGGACGTGTCTGTTTTTTGAATCCTCCTCCTCTGCTCAGCATTTAGTGAGCGTGGGAGCCCCGAGAAGGGGAACTGCGCACAGCATTTAGTAAGTGAGGGGGCCGCAAGATGGAGACCTGACCTCTTCTATTTCATTACCATAGAAGGAGATGAGGTAACACGAAGCTTTGACAAGGCCAAGCCAAAATTAGAAGAGAGAGAGAAGAGTCTTGAATTTTCGAAACTTTTGTCGCTCCATCCCACAGGGGCAGAGAACCTGTCGCTGCAATCACGGGTTACGTTGAAGTTCCAAACACAGGTCCGAGGGAGATGGTTTCCGTGGAGAAGATCCGCGAGAACCAGCGGGCCAAGGGTCCAGCGACTATCCTCGCCATTGGAACGGCGAACCCGGCGAACTGCATGTACCAGGACGAGTTCCCCGACTACTACTTCCGCATGACCAAGAGTGAGCACATGACGGCTCTCAAGCAGAAGTTCATCCGCATATGTGAGCCTCACTTGTTTTTTCTTGCTTCTCTCTTAACCGAAACCAAGCTCATTCATAGGTCAGGAAAAGAAAAAGGGTTCTACCAAAAAGAGAAAAGAGTCTATGCATCTAATCCCTAAATTCATATCTTTTATACAGATTGGGATTCTCTACAGTCAACAACTGCAGTAACTGAACTGTAATATGCCGTTGATATATCTATATATCATCACATGTATATGTACTTTAGACGGCTCATACATATTTATCATTTTTTTCATTTTAGATCCTCTTTCTTTCTTCTCTTTGCCCCGCCTTTTCAATTTCCATGTCTATCCTTCTCTCTCCTTCCCTGGGAGTTATCTATCTTCCGTCACCATCACCCCGCCATTGCCTCCCTCTTTCTGCATGAGCTTTCAACCTCAGATTTGATATCTCCAGCCCTATGAGGGCAACCACTCACAGTCGTCACGACCTCCATCTGTCTTCATTGATAGAGAGAAAGATGTTAGAGTTTTGCTTGAATATCTTGGATGAAGTTCCTGAAAAGGTGCAGGCATTTAATCATTTCAGTGAAGATATAGTCATACCTAATTGAAGATATCTTTATGTTAACTTCACAGTTACAAAGAAAAACTCCAATGCATGCAAGACAACATCATTCTAGAAAGTAAAATCAATATTCGGAAATATCGCAGGTGAGAAGTCGATGATCCACAAGCGCTACATGCACCTGACCGAGGAGCTTCTCAAGAAAAACCCCGAGATCTGCTCGTATGACGCTCCTTCACTCAACGCACGCCAGGACATAAGCACCGACAGCATCCCAAAGCTCGGCGAGGAGGCAGCGTCGGAGGCTATCAAGGAGTGGGGCCAACCCAAGTCCAAGATCACCCACATTGTATTCCGCTCCCTCTCCGGCGCCGACATGCCTGGTGCCGACTACCAGCTCATGCGCCTCCTCGGCCTCAGCCCCTCCGTCAAGCGTGTCATGCTCTACCGCCTGGGCTGCTTTGCAGGCGGCACCGCCCTCCGTATCGCCAAGGACCTTGCTGAGAACAATGCTGGTGCGCGCGTCCTCATTGTCTGCTCTGAGATCAGTGTCGCGTCCTTCCGAGGTCCATCAGATGAGAACCATGGCAACCTCGCGAGCCAGGCCCTCCTTGGGGACGGCGCCGCGGCGCTCATCATAGGGTCCGACCCGGAGGTCCCATCCGAGCAGCCCATATTCCAGCTCGTGTGGACTGCGGAGACCGTTTTGCCAAACTCAGAGAGCACCGTCGAGAGCCAAGTGCGTGACGGGGGGCTCACCTTAGTCTTATCCGACAGGGTCCCCCTATTGATCGCAAGCAACATCGAGAAGAGCTTGAACGAGGCGTTCGATTCTCTCGGCATAACCGACTGGAACTCCATCTTCTGGGTGCCTCATCCGGGTGGCCCGGCCATACTCAACCAAATCGAGGCCAAGCTAGGGTTGAGAAAGGAGAGGCTCCGAGCCGTGAGGCACGTGCTTAGAGAGTACGGGAACATGTCGAGCGCGTCTGTCTTTTTTGTCCTTGATGAGATGCGGAGGAAGTCGGTCGAGGAAGGACTCGCGACCACCGGCGAGGGGTTGGAGTGGGGCGTCCTTTTTGGGTTTGGGCCGGGCCTCACGGTGGAGACGGTGGTGCTTCACAGCGTGCCAACAGTTTCCCCTGGATGAAATTAATCAATAATCTATACGATATGACTCTATAAATATTGATATGATTATGATGTTATTGCATGCTATTTTATTAGTAGGAAGAAATTTTGGGGTTTGGAGGGATTGATACCTAGATAGTCGTCTATGGGATTTCTCTTATTTATTAATGTTGGAATCATTGTGTACTTTCTAAGTAAGATTGAGCATTAGTCAGCATTAGTCAACCAGTTGTGAGTCTTTTTGAATTAGAACTCGAGTTTCAACCTTCATGAAGGCGTACCAAGATAAGTTATATCCACACCAAAACATAGGAAATAGCTGTACATGCCAGTTCCAACACATATTTTTCCTATTGCTAGCATTCCGACTTCACTACCGGGCATTCGAAGATGGTCCGGAGACCAGTAGAGGGTCTGCCACAAATTCCAACAAAATCGAGAAAAATTTTAAAAAGAAAAAAGGACATGGATCCTGTTGTTGGGATAGCTTCGAGGAAGCTATCCCAAACTCTCTCTCTCTCTCTCTCGTGCAATTTCTCGTTTTGAACAAAAGATATAAAGGGTGAAGAGAAAAAAGGAAAATAAAATCTTAGTAGTGGCTTAACTATATAATTATAGACAATTGTTATAGCCCGGAAGTTTGCAACGCACGAAGCACGGAGGATGATCCATGAAGACTGGGCTTGATTATGGAGTTATTATAGGAAATAAAGAAGCGACATTTTTTTACTTTTTGATTCTACTCCAAATTTATTTTCGAGGATAAATTTGCTCCTAGGGATAAATTTGTTTCCGGGAACAAAAAAATTACCAAATGCATTTTGTTTTTATTTTTGTTTTGGGAAATAAAAGAATACAATTGTACACTATTTGGCAGAAGTTCTTAAGTGCCATCGGCGATTTGTCTTCGCGGGATATTTCACGTGGACTCTGGTTGTCCTATGTAGCATTGCCGGCGTTAATGTGGACAATTAATAATAAATAAAAAAATCCACGTCAAAATGAGAAATTAATAAAAAAAAAATCCACGTAGAATGATTTGTTGGGAATGACACTCAAATGATTGATTTTACTGCGATATGACTTTTAAGTGAGCAAAACAAAAAAAAAAAAAAAAAAAACCTATGGTACTTAAGCAGTATCATAAAAAGTTATGACACTCCTATTGTACTTGTCCTCATTCTCCTCATATTTAGATCATGAGTTGTCATATCATTTTGTATGCGATTATTATCATGTCATGTCATTTTCTCATCATTTTTGCCATGTGATGTTATCTGTCATCTTTTCCCAGTGATACTCCGCAATCAAATTTGTCATCTTGTGTTTCATGTGATTATACCATGCCATGTTAACTAAATTACAAATTCATCATGTCATGTTACTTGTAATAATTGCCATGTTACGTTATTTTCCTCATCATATTTGGATGGTGAATTTGAAATGACATGTTCCATGTGATTTGCATGTTATGTCATTTTCTCATTGCGTTCAAATTCCAAATTTGTAATGTCATGTCATCTTTCTCGTCAATTTGAATTGTGAATATGTCATGTCATGTTGCATGTGATTATTACTATATTGTGTTATTTTCTAATCATATTGTAGTCTCAACTCTATTATGTCATATCGCATGTGAATATTATCATGCCATGTTATTTTCTCGTCATGTTTGCATTTGAGTTTGCCCCGTCATGTTGCATCTAGATGTCGCCATATCATATCATTTTCTCATAATATTTGAATCCAACATTGCATGTTGTATGTGCAGTAGCCGTGACAATGCATTTTGCATACACACTTGCAAACACAAATCTCCGACTCGAAGGAAAATACAGTAATTATTCTCACTCCAGTTGGAAGAATTGCTGGCTGGCTAGACATTTTTCACCGTCATAAATTACAGATATAGCGTAACTACTCTGAGTTGTTCAATGTGAATTTACGCATATCCATCTCAGCCAGGCATCATTCCAAGAAAGTAATGTTGAGGAAACTGTAAAAGCAAGTAGATTGACGAGTTTACTTCAAACTAGAAACGTTAAGTGCTTCGTCTATGGCATGATGATGTACATTGAAAAGAGTAAACCAATTCAATCGAACTTCTCTATGGCTAGTGAAACCCGGGTCTCCTAGCGAGTTAGTCTTCATTGACCGTGCTTATGTCTCTTGTCCCTATCTCCGCTGAATCGCCCATGGTTAGGAGATCCATTAACATGGCATGCTCTGTAGATTCTCAGCAGGATAAGACGTATCCAATCCATCTTCAGCTGCTCGTTAGCCGAGTGGTCGATGCATGCTAACCCGATCTCAATGACCTGCCGAGCTTGTTCAATGGTAGCACTACCAATCATGATTCTCTCATCCAACAAATTCTGCGAATTTGCAGGGAAATTCATTCGGATGTACTCGATAAAACCGGCCTCGCCTGCCTCAATGTCTCCCATCTTCCCTCTGTCTGTGATCATCTCCAACAAAAGCACTCCAAACTTGTGTTTGTCTAATTAAAAAAGACCTAATGAGAGTCAACGCTTTTGCAATCTGCTAAACAACATGAAAGGAAAAATGCAAGTGGAGACACAAATGAACTTACTCTTCGAGCTGCTGTTTCGACCATCGAATTCGAACCGCGAAATCAGCGGCTTGAGATTTTCAGACAAGATAATACTGGTGGTCCTGAGATCATACCCCACTCGAGGCCAAAATTCATGCAAATAACACATGCCTTCCATGACTCCAACCAATACCTTCAACCTGTGATTCAACGGTGGAGCTCTCTCCGTCAACCACATCTCTAGGCTCTCTCTGTCAGTCCATTCCGTCACAATCGCTCTCATTTCCCAGTCGTCACACCAACCGAATACTCGCACCACGTTCTTGTGGTGCAATTGGACCAGGACCTCGCACTCTTCGACGAATTTTCTCATGCTTTCAGTGGAAATGTCACTCCAATATATCTCGATCCTCACTTGAGTACCATCTCTCAGAATTCCTCTGTAAATATCTACTCCATTACTCTTCCCCTCTAAGTTTTCACGTGAGAATCCGCTCGTCGCCGCCTTAAGCATCGATGTAGTGAAGTGATGTCTTGGTTGTCGAGATTCCAATGATAGATTGCGCCTTCTAAAACACAGCATAGCCATGAAACCCACAAGTAAAATCACCATAAGTGGCAAGCCGATCATCAGAAACATCGCCTTGACCGCGAAACTCTGTTTGTTCGGAATGAGGCCCGAGTGGACAAAATTACTTGAATTGAACCGCCTGAAGACTAGGCTCTCGGACAATTTACACTCCGAGAAGTGATTGTATGAAAGGTTGAGGACGGTCAGGTTGACCAGCGAAGCCAGCATCTCGACCGGAAAATCGCCCGAAAGCCCGTTGTGGCTGAAATCGAGGGCCCCGACCTGTGCGCAGGCCAGAACACTGGTCGGGAACTCGCCCCTCAGCGAGTTGTTCGAGAAATCAATGGACTGGATCGATAGGGGGCAGTACTTCCAGAAGAAGTCGAAGGACAGATAGAGCGGTGCGATCTTAGGGCGGCCCCGAAGGTCGATCTTGTCGAAGGACTCGACGCAATTGGGATTGCGGGAGTCGTTGCAGAGGTGACTCGCGACAATGGTGAACTTGAAGATCTCGTCGAGGCCCCCCAGAGGGCGGGAGTTGCCGCAATACCGGAGGGAAGGGTTTCGGAGGCAGTTGCCGGTGATGGTGGAGTTGAAGTCTGGGGGCGGCCGCAGGTTGCGAAGGTCATCGACGACGGTGGCGGAGAGAATGGCGGGGGGGAGGAGGAGGAAGGCGGCGGCGATCGGGAGGAGAAGGGGGGCCATTGGGCGAATGTTGCTCAAGGTTGGGAACGGTCGATCTCTGAGAAGGAGAAGGGAGAGAGGAATTACGAATGGAATGCTTGGCGGTTTCTGGTTTTAAGGGCAAACAGATGAGGAAGTTCGCACGTGTGCAACGGGTCCCTCGTACTTTTCGCCCCTTTTTCCAAAAATCCTAAAATATTTTGAAACTTTTTTTGTATTTGATAAACTAGCTTTGTGTTCGTTGAATTTAAAATATACTTGAAAAGTTGGCACATAAAAATCCAATTATAATTTTATTGAAAGTATCAGAATTCCCATAATTTTATAACTCAAAAACTAACTAATGGGAAATAAATATATTAGAACCCCATGTTCATATGTGGACTGAACTAATGATCTAATGGCATTACCCATGATAAAATTCACAAAAAAGTTAACGTATTAGACATTATAATAATTAATTATTTGATTACTCAATATTTAATAACAACATTTTTCGATAATTCAAAAGCTCTTTCAATTCAAGAAACAACTGCATGTCTTCACTGTCATGAGCGAACATACTCCATAGGGCATTTTTGAAGTACAAGCCAAACTCGTCTTGCTTCTCGAAACCTAATAATACGATTAATAAGAAAATGTATTACAGAATCAATTCCCATCATTGTTTCATTCTTGCTGTCTTATTTTCATTAAGTATGCCATTTTGTCGTAAATGCACGCAAAAGGCATGACTAGAAACTCACATTAGTCGTACCTATTGCGGAAAGCAGACCTATAAACATCATATACCTTGATTTTCAATTGACAACAAACAGACGTCAGGTCAATATTGGAAAATACCCAAGCACCATGTAATTGATCAAAGAGATCATCTATTTGTGGCAACTGAAGTTTGTTCTGAAGAGTCACCTTGTTGATTTCTCAATAATCAATGTAGAGGCACATACTACACTTACCTTTACCTTTGCGATACTCGACTCTTCCCTGGTGTCGGACTTACATGGGGACCTTGACTAGCATCCTAGGATTTACAGTTCCAGATGACACCATAGGAATTGGTTGGTTCTCGCGAATCAACTTCCATTCTCTTCTTTAGATTCATCCCTTTTTTCCAGCATAACTATATGATATTTCCTGCTAGGCGTGTGAAAAGGAAACGAACGGTAAGTAATTCCCCTCCAGGAGTCAAAGTATAAAAGTCATAGTTAAAGCATATGTAGCATCAAACTTGTTGCCAGAGTAAATTGTAAGAATAACATAAATAACTGTCAATAAGAAGATTGGCACTCCTTGGTTTGGGCATAGGCAAAAAGTATCTAGTGAAAGCTGTGAGATTTGCCTATTTCACCGTCCAACAGGAACCCTGAAGGTCAGCACTGAAGCTTCACGGGTGAAAGCAATTTCAATACACAAAACTTGGATTTCTCTCAAAATTCTGGATCTAGAAACCAATCATAGAGGGGAATTTGTCTAATCAATCATAACACTATCATATGGATGCCAATTCAGTCATAAACTTTTCAATCTTGACAATTTAATCTTTAATCTTTGCTTGAAATTTCAATGTAGTCATTTCGTTGGATTATCGCTGGAAATCACTAACATTGCAATCTAGTTATTGTTGTTCATCCTATGTAACTCGCCGTCATATCAACAATTTTCAATTAAAATTGGCTGGAGTGAACTATAGTGGAATTTTCCCCAAAGATTTAGGACTAAATTGGAATAATTAGAACTTTTAAGAATGAATTGACATCCTTACAATAAGTTTATGATTGATTAGGTAATTTTCTCTCGTGACGGTTCTTGAAGTCAGTAGTTTTGCATTGAATGCAACTATAGCCATAGAGGACGCCACCACCTCTCTCTTTGACACATGATCTTAGAATTAGGGATGAGCACGGTTTTAGAGTAGAACCAAAAATCGGAGAATCGGACTGGCAGGTCTAGTTCGGTTCTTGGTTCTATGGAGGGTTGAGTAGATTCTCGATTCCACTTTTTTAGGAACCGAAACAAAGAATCAAGAACTAGAACCGGAACCCAAGTACTAGGAAGTAGGACCCCAAACCCTAAAATAGCCGAATCTTTAATTTGGCTTTATTCTTCCCCTTTGTCCTTCTCATTCATATCTATTGACAATAGGAAGGAACCCTTTTCTCCTTCATCCCTCTCCACAAGTGTAGCTTGTTTTTGTTTTCACTAGAGCATTGTTTTGCTAAGTGAAGAAACAAGACCCCAACGAGACACGCAGGTTTTGCCTTTTGTGATGTGTAGCCATTTTGCAACTGGCTAGTTAAGGAATGTTGTGCTCTTGAGGATCATCATCGTTCGTGTACTTACTACATGCATGTGCGGAGATGTGAATTGTTTCCAATTTTTGTTTTTTCCTTTCTTTGTTTCTAGAGGGTTTGCTCCCATGTTGATTCGGATGTGCATGCGAGTATATAATTTAATGACCGAAACATCTTGCTCCTTCTAGATTTTGTCACCCTTAATTTCTTGAAAGAAAATTAGGGTGTGTTCTTACCTATAATGCTCTAATGCTTTGTATTTTCTTTGTTGGATCTTGTGCTATTGTAAGGTGCAGTTTAGTTTGAATGATTCAATTTTCAAGATAGTGATTATGTATAATACAAGAACAATCGATGCATTGAGAACTGTAAAATTTCCTTAATACTATTTTGACAAGTGCATATGGATACTCATTCTTAGGCAATCGATAATAAAATCCTTGTTTATTTTTATTGTTGTGCTTATTTTTGTTTTGCTTAACTAAAAATGAAAAAAAAAGAAAAGAAGAAGAACCTTTTAGACTCTGGAACTGACCATGAAACCTATAACAGGGTAGGGTTTCGGGTTTCGAGTTCTAATGGGTAGATTTTAGGTTTCAAAATAATAAAAAAACCTTTATACTCAAGAGTAGGTTCTAGATTCCAGGCAGAACCTGTAAGGAATCTAGAATTGCTCATTCCTACTTAAAACATCAAGGTTGCCCTTTAGGGCAGGATTGAGTATTCAGCCTACGTAATGTAATAGAAGCAATCATTCAAAAAAATTCCCATCAAAAGTATAAAAAGAACAAACCTAAACTCACTGAGTGGAAAAAAGTGCTACATGGAACTGAATCATTTGTCCATAACCTTGTTTTTGAGATAGTGGCAATGTACATGGATGTCGAAATATTACCATACATCACCTGACAACGAGTCTTCTATGTTATTTATATTCACGTGGTCTCTCTCCACCAATAAAATTAAATTTTTGAGTTGAACTTTCTAACGTTGAATGTGATTCTAGATCTAATGGTTTACATGAAGGTATTGTTAAAATATTTAAATATTAACCCACGCTTTCATATAATAGTTTAAGTGTTTAGAACAATTGGCAGTGGTCATACAAAATCTTTCATAGCATAAGAGTGGGAGATTTTGATTTCAAATATTTTCAAACTCCTATTTACCTCGCCAATTACAGACTTTTAGAAGAGTTGGCTGTGATCTTACCAAATCTCGTAAGTATGTGTTTGACCATCTTGCTATTCACAAAATTCTACTCTTGGAGACACATAAAACCTCCATTTTGAAAGGGAAAAATTATCTCCTTAAAGCAGAAAAATACGTACTTGGATTTTTTTTTTGTTGGGTTAGAAGTAATAATATATTAAGCTTTAAGCCAAACAATTACATAAGATCCGGCGCCACAAAACTTGTACTCATGAAGACAATAAGTTTAAACAAGTGGAAGGGAGCCGGCGCCACAAAACTTGCTATGTACTTGGATGTTTATCCTTCTTTACATCTATACACAAACGATATATTCAAGATCACTTTTAAAATTGGCGTCAGATGACTAAAACATTCTTATTTCATTAGAGTGAGAACCAAATGACCCAATAAGCCCACACTTGTTATTAAAGCCCACGCCTGTTATTTTCTAATAACGATTCACATAATGGTTTAGCGTTGAATGGGTTACCTGGATTCTACAGACTCACAAACTTGATTCACGTTGTGATTGAACTTTTGAAAGTTCCATGATGTGTTGCCTAGCTGCGGCATACTTCATGTGGGAGAGACCTCCTATGACTCCAACCGAATTGCGTAGAGGATGGTGAGATCCTTGTGGCAATGCGGAGAGGGAATAGCTAGTGTCTCCATCATTTCTACTAATTTTTAACCCGAAATAAGGTTTCATGAATACTAGTGACAAACCAATGCCTCTGCACGATAAAAATACTCACTTATAAAATTATCTCAACAACATCGTTTCTAAAGATTAAAAGTTTCTCATGAATAATCTTTTATTATTGGTGAGAATATGATAGTTATATAGAGGATTAAAAAAATTATGATCTTTTTTTTTAGTTGGAAAAAATTTATGATTTGTGCCGCAAATATTTGGTGCTTTGCAACAACCTATCATTGAAACATACTTACTTTTGTCTCTATTAACGAGATAAATGAATATACAATGAGCGTATATTTGTTTTCTTTCACCTTTTGAACGAAATTTTTCTAGTACGTGCGATTAAAAAAAGTTCAAAACATGGCTAGTTTTAAGTGACAATCTACATATTGGAAGTAGCTAGCTAATGACCTATTTTCATTAAAACATCACTTTTTTTTAACTTGATAAGTTAGGAAGAGTATAGGTAACTTGAAAGACACAGTATGAAAAACAACAAAAAAACAGATTGACGTTAATCCAGATTCATTGATTTTGTGTTGAAATCAAGTTTTCTTATATATAGTGCATTGCCATATACGGTGTTTGTTCCTATCGTATAGTGTCTATTATGACCAAGTACGTAAAAAAAAATGTTTAGACAATTGCATCAAAATAAAGGAAAAGTACACAAACAAGGGATTTTTTTGTAAAGAAAAGGACCTTGAAAGAGTAGGAAAAAGCATTGAATGTTACTCTCACTCGTGGGGTCAAGAACGAGGCAACTTAACAATTATAATATATTGAGATATTACATTGCATTATTGGATATCTCCCTGTATTATGCATCAAGCCAAACATTATTTCGGCCTCGAATATTTTTTAAAAATCCCATGAAAATCCATGATTGCTGTTAGAAGATAAATAATGACACTTACAATACCAAAGGGCAAATGGCACTTAACTAGATTGACGACCCAACCGTGTTATCCTACAAAATTCTCATCGATTCCAAATTTAAATCAATCTTCCTCATTTCGAACGAATTAAAATCAATTTTCTAAAATAACTCGAATCTCTCGTTTTTCTCCATTTAGTAAACAACAGCTGAAAACGATTAAATATAAGAATGATACCAAACTTCATCTTTAAACATGAAAACTAATTAGATTAGAATGTTTACATCCAATGCTAACATCGAACAGTGATACATGCTAGGTTCACTTCCATATGGAGGAAGTCTAATGAATTGCAAACCCAAAGACTTGAGCCCATATAATAATCCATATGGAGAAATATGGTTTCTTATTATCTTTTATACGATAGCCGTAAATAGCATTAGTTGAAACACAATAACAAGAGAGAAAGAGAGCAAAAAACTGGGTTGAGGGTAGTATTTGATTTACATCAAGCTAATGTCAAAGGTCAATTCATGGTCCGATTGAATTGAAATTTTGTCAGCGTGATCGCAGCACATTCTTCTCAAATCTAAGTGGTTTGATTTTCAATTGAAGCTCCCTACATCAGGTTTTTCATCAATTGAACATAACCTATGTTTTTTGTGAGATCTATCCTTGATTTTTTGTGAAATTTATGTGTATTGCCAAGAATGATACTCTTGATGTCTTTGCTGCAATGTACCTATAGTATTTACTAGAGAAGAACTTTATTCATATAGTTTTGTTTTTTTTTTTTTTTGTAAAAGGTAAGAGGTATATAGACTCGTGCACAAAAAGCTATACAGCTGTACAGCAAAGGGGGCCGAGGTATATAGACTTGTGCACAAAAAGCTATACAGTTGTACAGCAAAGGGGGGCCCTGGCACTAGCTCACACTCAGAAGGACAGAAAATCCAAACGAGTGGAAGGGGGCCGGGGCCAAGGGAAAAGGGGAGGGAAGAGCTGCGAGAGAGATACATTGCAGAAAAAAGCAGCAGCAAAAGAAGGCCAAAATAGCGGCCAACAAAGGAGACAAGGGCAAAGAGCACACAACACTGTGGCCCGCACAAGGAAAAGACACAAAGAGGAGAAGAGCAGGAGAGACACCAAGATGGGAACCCAAGCCGCATCATCAGGAGAGATTCGGGAGAGATCCATCAGAAGCATCAACCGGCAATAGCGAGATGGGCAGCAATGTAGTAAAGGATAGTTTCACCAACCTTCAGGCCGAGGAAGAAAAAGAGGGGGGGCAGCCGATAGTAAGCATAATCAATCAAAGATGGAGGGGTGGATGCCCCAGCTAAGTTGTAGTCTTCTATTACGGGGGTTGTCCGGGACCTTGGGAAATGATAAAGCCCTATCATTGACAGCTTTACGAAGGTGGTCCTTTAAAGCCGAGAGGTATAATCTTTCATTGCGAAAGATAATGTTATTCCTTACTTTCCAAATGAGATAACATAAGGCACCAAAGGCAAAGCGAGCCAAGGATTGCTTTTGTTGATAGTGAAGATTTTGGGTGGACTCTAGTCTTGTAGTTTTTGATCTTCTCATATTGAGGAGGTTTTCCAAGTAAAAAAATCACCTTGTGTTTGCGTGCTTAGTATTTATAATGCTCTATTATATCATTTCATTGTAGGTTTATATAAGATGGGAGATTGTTTTATTCTGTTGTACTAATCCAATATTGTTTGGGTTGTTACTGTTCTCCAAACAATAAGTACAAAAACAGATCGGGTGAGAATTTGGTTTTACAAAATAGAATGGGTTAGAGTTCTAGCAGCTTGCTTATGAAAATTTGAAATACCAAATGAAAAGGTACATCGAATTAGGATCAACATTTGACCTAATCACAAAATGTGTGTATATATTGGGAAAAGTTATCCAATTAGTCCTAAATCTATTGCGTGGACATCAATTCAATCCTAAATTCTCAATTATACTAAATTAATCCTAAACTTTTCCATGTAATTTCAATATAGTCCTTTTAGTCATTTTTCACTGGCAATCGCTAATATGGCGGTTCAATTATTGTTGGTTGTCCCATGTTACATATTGCCATGTCGGTGATTTTCAATGAAAATTGATTAAAAAGACCACATTAAAATTTTATATAAAGGTTTAGAACTAAATTAGTTAAATTGAAAAGTTTATGATTGAATTAATACTTGTCTAATAGATTTATAGGTAATTGGATAATGTGACATGTGCAATGAGTCGACATACCACCCAAGGCTCTGGTTCAAAATTAGCAGAAGCAAATCAATCTAAGTCTTCATCTTAAGTAGCTTAAGGATAATCACTGATAACTACAGGCACGACCCCATGACCAATGGATGCTCAACATGGAAGAGACTTCTTTTTCTCATTTCCAAACACTTTCTACATTCCACACCTACTTTAGTTTGCTTCCTGTCCCCGAAATCCTTCTTGCAGCAATTTCACCTTTATGAGTTTATACTTTCTTTGCTAGCGCTCACAAGAAACCCTATTTTTCTTCATCTACATGACAATGAGGTCCGTGCAGCTTCATCTTTCTTGCTATCAATTGCTTAATCTTTTGCGGTTGACGAGTCGCTTTTCTTTTCGACGTCGTCACCTCAAAACCAAGCTCGAGCTTGCCCACTTCATATCTATAAAAGGCAAGGCAATGGGCTGCAAATGTTCACAGCTGGACCAAGTTGTAGTGTCTCAGCTTCACTTTGAACTTCATTATATCCGCCATACAAAAGAAAAAGTTTCAAACGCAGGTCCGAGATAGATGGGTGCCATTGAGAAGATCCGCGAGAACCAGCGGGCCAAGGGGCCGGCAACCATCCTTGCCATTGGGACGGCGAACCCCTCAAACTGCATGTACCAGGCCGAGTACCCTGACTATTACTTCCGCGTGACCAAGAGTGAGCACATGACGACCCTCAAGCAGAAGTTCATCCGCATATGTGAGTCGCACTCTGTATTGCCCTAGCTACAGATATAATATATATATATATATATATATATATATATATATATATATATATATTTTTAGAGCATATCCTAACTTCGTAGTTTATTTTTTCTCATGAAACATATGTGCTGTGTTTGGCTCAATACATCCTTTAAGAAAGTTTAACTATCTACAATTTGCTTCTCCTCGTAATGAATTTGCATTCATTCTTACCAATCTTAGAATGGTCGAAAGAAAAGTTTGTCGGTAGTATGTGTTAGCTGGCCATGCAAATTCTTTATTACTATAGCGAAAAAAAAAGACAGAACAAACAAAAACTCCAATGCATGCATGTCAACTTTGTTCTTGGAAAGTAAAATCAACGTAAGGGAACGTCGCAGGTGACAAGTCAATGATCCACAAGCGCTACATGCACTTGACCGAGGAGCTTATGGAGAAACACCCCGAGATCTGCTCGTACGACGACCCTTCGCTCAACCCGCGCCAGGACATAATCATCGACACCATTCCGAAGCTCGGTGAGGAGGCCGCGTTGAAGGCTATCGAGGAATGGGGCCAACCCAAGTCCAAGATCACCCACATCGTATTCTGCTCCACCTCCGGCGTCAACATGCCTGGTGCCGACTACCAGCTCATGCGCCTTCTCGGTCTGAGCCCCTCAGTCAAGCGTGTGATGCTCTACCACCAGGGCTGCTTTGCTGGCGGCACTGTCCTCCGCATCGCAAAGGACCTCGCCGAGAACAATGCCGGCGCCCGGGTCCTCGTTGTCTGCTCTGAGATCACTGTCACCACCTTCCGAGGCCCGTCTGCTGAGAACCTTGCCAACCTTGTTGGCCAGGCCATCTTTGGGGACGGAGCGGCCGCGCTCATCATGGGGTCCGACCCGGAGATCCCTGCTGAGCAGCCCATATTCCAACTCGTGTGGGCTGCAGAGACCGTTTTGCCAAACTCCGAGGGCGCCATCGAGGGCCAACTGCTTGACGTTGGCCTCACCTTCGGGTTATCCGACAGGGTCCCAGATTTGATCGCGAGCAACATCGAAAAGAACTTGAAAGAGGCATTCGATTCGCTCGGCATAAGTGACTGGAACTCCATCTTTTGGGTCCCTCATCCGGGTGGCCCGGCCATTCTCAGCCAAATCGAGGCCAAGCTAGGGCTGAAAAAGGAGAGGCTCCGAGCCGGGAGGCACGTGCTTAGAGAGTATGGGAACATGTCGAGCGCATGTGTCTCGTTCATCCTCGATGAGATGCGGAGGAAGTCGGCGGAGGAAGGGCTCGCGACCACCGGTGAGGGGTTGGAGTGGGGCGTCCTCTTTGGGTTCGGGCCGGGCCTCACAGTGGAGACGGTGGTGCTTCACAGCGTGCCAACAGTCCATGGATGAAATCAATTAGTAATCTATATGATATAATTCCATATATTGGTATTCTAGTGATGTTATTTCCTGCTATTTTAATAGTAGGAAGAGAGTTTCGAGTGATTGATATCTAAATAATTGTGCGTGGGATATCTTATTCATTAATGTTGTAATCGCTGTGTACTTTCTTAATAAGTTTGAGCATTAATTAACCAGTTGTGAGACTTTTTCAATCAGATATGCTGGTCTTTCTCTTAATCTTTTCCCACTTATGAACTTGTGTGTTAGAGTTCGAGGATATAGGTGATAAGCGGGAAAAGAAAAATCAACCCAAGAGACAATTGATAGTAATAGAACTTGCTAAGATGCATATGTCAATTATGTTAAAATAATCCCTCAGTGAAGAACTGATATAATATAGAACAGTTAATATATCATAGTTGACTCATAATTCATTTACTTAAGTTTTTTAAATGAAAATGGGTCTAACTAAATATTTTGATAGGGTCGGACTTGGCTTCCCTCTTGCCGATCTACCCAAATAAAGGTATTGAGCTTCTATTGCGTGCTTCAATTGTTGAGATGCACGTGTAAGTTGTATTAGAGAAATCTAACATTGGATAATTAGTGTAGTCTGGAATAGTTAAGATATATCCTAGTTGACTCATAACTCATTAGTTTGAGTTTTTGAGTAAATGGGTCCAACTGAATATGTTAACGGGTTCAAATTTAGGCTCCTTTGACGATCTTCCCTCAAAAAAATTATTGGGTTTCTGCTATACCTTCCCAATATGGCTTCACTGGACAAACCATTGCATAGATAATTGGTTGGTACGATCTACATCCTCAAGCATCACAAAAAAATTAATATAAAAATCAAGCAATATGATATGCATTATAACTATAGTCAAGTCACTCAGATGTTGAGCCAAAAAAAAGCCACTCAATTACTCTCGATAATAATCAAACTCCCCAATTATAAGCAATCATTTCTCCCGAAAAAGTATCTCAATCTTATTGAGAAATGCACCAATTTTCATCATAAGATTTTCACTAGTTTAAACCCTTTTTTATTTATTCTTGAATGTAGTAACGAACGCAAGTTCGCTTTGTAATTTGATACCACGGCCAGGACTCGCCTGCTAAATTATGGGCACACATGGCCTAAAAGACAAAATCCCAATATATGATGTGTGTATATACAACTAAAAGATCAAAGTGCCCGACTTCAACCACCAAACGAATTTACTTTTTCCATTAGAGGGTTGAAAAAGGTCCAAACTTCGAACTTTCTTTAAAACAGCACGCTTCCATTTGGGCGTTCGCTTAATGAGGCCCAGCACTGCTGCATGCATTAATTTAGATCGGGTTTTTGAGGTGCGGACCCCTAGAGTGCCATAACTTGGCAGAAAGGGACACTTAAGTGCCATAACTTACGAAATGTACACTTAAGTGTTAAAATCAGAGCAAAATAGATCACTTGAGTGTCAATCTAGTCAAAATCCAGCAAAATTGCATACGTGACATTTTTCCAGCGAAGCGAGCCCTAAACAATGCCATTTTGCACGTTGACGTGGCCAAATAATGCAAAAACAACGTCGTTTTGGGCTGACGTGGTAAAAAATAATATAAAAAATAATTAAATTAAATTTAGTTAAAATATTTAAAAATAATAATTTTAAAATTAAAAATATCAAAAAAAGAAAGAAAAAAAAGAATATTGGGGGAAGGCGGCTGAGGGCTTAGCCATCGCCGCTGCCTCCTCGTCGTCGCCAGGAAGGGCCGGTGACGGAGGGGGGAGGGTCACTGGGGTCGCCGAGCCCCGGCTAGGGGCCGCGACCCCTGCCGACCGACAGCGAGGGCTTGCGAGCCCTCGCCCCAATCTAGGGTGAGGGTTGCAGCCCTCACCTAGATTTAGCAAGGGTCGACAGCCCTCGCCCATCCGGGCCAAGGGCCACCGCCCGCGAGGCGACCTCTAGCGAGTAGCGACCCTTGCCCAAATCGCGGCAATAGGAGAGGGGGGAAGGAGGAGGAGGAGGGAGGCAGCTGGCGGCGAGGGCTGGGGCTGCCGGTCTGCTAGGGTCGCCAGCCCTCAACCGAGCTCGGCAGCCCCGACTGACCCTCCTCCACCTTCCGGCAATGGTGGGGAGGTGGCGGTGACGAGGGCTCGGCTCTCGCCACCGGTTGCCTTCCTCCTCATCCGTTTCCGTTTTTTTTTTTTAATTTTATGAATAAATATAAATTATATTATTATTTTGTTTTAAAATAAATTTAATTAATTTTTATATTATATTAAAATTCAAATTATGCCAAAATGACGTCGTTTTGGCCGATTTAAGGGTTCTATTTTGGCCAACACCCGAAACGATGTCGTTTGGGGTGAATTAGAGCTGACTCAGCTCTCCGACGAGTCACCTCAACGAGAAATATTAATATTTAAATGCCACGTATGATTTACGGCTGACTTCGCCAGAGGTGGCACTCAGGTGTCCCACTTTTCTTCAAATGTGGCACTTAAGTGTACCTTTCGTAAGTTATGGCATTTAAGTGTCCATTTGTGCTAAGTTATGGCACGTGTAGTGTTCTTTCCCCTCGGGTTTTGTAAACGGGCTCAATTCAAGACTTTGTTTTTAATAAATCTTCATGTTGAATCGATATTTGACTTGAATGATAATCATTTTGTTGAACCCGTAATACATGCTTCCGTAAGCAGCTTTATCTACCATTGATATATGTTGGGAAAATACAGCTTCGAATTGGATAGAACAATGAAGTCGAATCTTTAGAGTAATCAAGTCAGACTTTAGGGCGTGATATCACTTTCCTATAGGATTTATTTGCCTCACAAAATTGCTAATGGTTACCCGCAAATATCCTCAAAGATACAACAAAGTCTCAAAATTGAGAATACTATATAGCAATTCTAGTATTTTTCTAAGGTCTCTAGAAAACAATTAAAAAATTGGCTGTAGTTTTTTAAAAAGAAGGCTCGAAAAGATAAAAAATGATCACACACACAATTCTTCTAAAAACTGACATGTATATATAAAACAGTCTTTAAACATAAGCAACTCTTTGTGAAAAATTACAAAAATGAACAAACATATCCTTTCGAAAATTGCCTAGATGAACAAAGGCGTCCATTCGGAAGAAGTTGAAAAATTAAACAAATGCAACCCTTTGGGAAAAATTGCAAACTAAACAATTATCTTTTCCTAAGGTTGTCTTGAAAAGACATAAACAAAAATTTGGAATAATTAAAATATATATTATAATTATTTTTTAATAAATAAAATTTCGATTTTTTTAAAATTTCTGAAAATTCTCAATAAACAAAAACAACATTTAAATTGATTAAAGTTAAAAAGATAACAGTACGAAAGAAAAAATAAAATAACTAAGGGGTTAGTGCTAATTAAACCGCGGGCGCGCAAAGTGCTAAGTGCGCCAAATAATTGCACACCCGCACGCGGGTATGGTTGGGTCTAGCCCACACCCAATCATTACTTTAAGTACACTAAAAAACCCCACACTTATTAATTAGCCCACTTCCTCCCACTTTTCCTATGTGGGATAAGGAAACATACACTTAGTTTGTTTTACAAATAAACTACCAACAATATAGTGATGGATGATAGAGTGGATGGTAGCAGCTATCAATTTGCACATGTGGTATTACGATGGAAATATTTACGTATGCAATTCCTACAAATAAACGGTGAGACTATTTATATCTAAGAACATTCTTTAAAAGTCCTAAACCCATTGTGCAACGGCCAATTTAATTGTAAACTTTTTAATTTAACTAATTTAGTTTTAAACCTTTTGACGATTTGTCAATTTAGTCTTTCCTGCAAATTTGACCAAAAATTGATGATGTGACAATCTAATTAGCGCTAGCAATCCTAGGTGATATAATCGGTTCTAACATAAATAATTTTTGTAATTTCTTTAAACTTTTTGAAATTTTTTCCTATTTTCTTTCGCTGGTCGTTGAGACCTTGGCAACGGTGAGCAGAGGTCATTGGCGAAACAAGAGGCCAATGATGTGAGGCAAAGCAAGCCAAGGCAAGGTGACACAATGTGACACAAGAAGGCAAGGCAAGGTTGCGAATGTGGTTGTTGTTATTTTTGGTAGTGGGAGGTTTTTTCCTTTTTTTCTTTTTCATTTGGCTAGGATAATGTTAGACTAATAGATAATGTTCTCAATCGACTCTCTCCTTCGCCGTCATCTTTGCCACCTCCTCCTCCGCCGCCGCAAAGGCTCTCTCTCTCTGCATGGCGGCAGTACTGTGGAGGGCATTGTGGCAGCTCTAGCGATGGCTTGACGATCAGAGGTGAGCTAAGATGCTGTGAGACTGCATAGAAGATTGTGAGAGAAAGAGAGAGAGAGTGATCACACATGGTATTTTTGTGTGACCCAATAGATTTTTTTTTTTCTTATGAACGATATGCATACCTAAAAAGAATCTCTTTCGTCATATCTTACAGGACCTATCGAATTAAATCATTCGTGTTAGAGATATTAAGGGATATTTTCCTGTATTATCTCTAACAATTCAAACTTAGTAATTATATAAATTGATATATATTCGTGCAACCCACTTGTGACGAGTTTTGTATGCATTATGAATGCGGGTATGATAGCAGAAACCTGATTTTTCATTACGAAAGAAATAGATGTGCAAGAAAGATGCTTGATAAGTACAAAACGAAAACAAAGGGGGCGACCCCGTGGCATTATCACTTTCAATACTTTAATAGATAATGCTGGCGCCACAAATCTTCTCAATGAGTAATAATCACGAAAACAAATCAACAATAAATCGGCATAAGAACGTTATCTCCGATTTGAATATCTCTGATTTGCTCGAAACATGCTGCGAGTGCTAGTATTAGATTAGCGCAATTCTCCACTCTATTTTATTTATGGGATCTGATTGATATGTGCGATTTCAAAAGTGCAAATTACATGTTTAAAAACTAAGGTGAGCTGAGTGAGATACGGATAAAAGTTGAGGACAATTTGTGACACTTTCATCGCTAGACCAAACACGAGGAAACATACATTGCGTTGCCATTGATCCATCTTATATTGATCTATAAATAGCATCATCGTGTTAAAGCAAACTAAGAAAATACTTAAGGTATTGATCAATAGCTTAGAAATCAATTATGGCCATCATTGCTTTGGTCGGCGGTGACTAAATCAAGTTAAATGGAGTTAATTTGATTGCATCAATTTAATAAGTTTTAAGACTTAATTGCATCTTTTGAAAGTTTTAGAACTTAATTGCATTTTTGTGATAAGTTATAGAATTTTCGGTATACTAAAAAGCAAAATGCAACTTGTCCTCATCCTTGTAGATCCATGTGGGATCTCACGATTGGGCTTTTATTTTTTAAATTTTTTTCACTTTTAGTTTTCCCAAGAGGGTGTCCCACATCCATCTAAAAGGAAAAAGGCATGCTATCTTTTTTTAACTTTTAAACCATTTAGAGAAAAAAAACCGGGGACATCTATGCTCAGTCATGTTCCGAGGACCGGACTAGATCAATCAATTCTAGAATTGGATTGGTCCTTATTAGTTCAGTTGCTAGTTCCAAAATTTTGGAATAGGGAGCCAAACGGTTGCCACTCGACTAGCCTTACTCAATCACCCATAATGAAAGTAGATCCAACTCAATACGTTGTGAGTTCAAATTTAACTTCCTTCTTGATGATCACTTCAGGTGAAGGTTGAGCCTTTGCCACATGCTCCCAACAAATAAGCTTTCAAGGGCTCCTTCTCACACACCCTTGCCTGCGGCGAGCAAGGGCTTGGCGACCCTCGTTGGCCACAATTAAAAAAAAAAGGAAAAGGAAAAAGAAAATAAAAAATTAACAATAAATATTAAAATATTATTACAATTTGTCCATGCCGGTTATGTCACGTAGAACGGTCGACGTCCACATTAGCGAATTCCAGTCACATTGATCGGATGGACTCAATTGGCTAAATACGAAAATGTTTATGATTTAATTAGTAAGAAAATGTTTAGAACTGAATTAGGAAATGTGTAATAGGTTTAAGACTTTTTGAACAATTTTCTGATTTTGGTAGTCCATTGTCAATGATCTCTATCGGTCTTCTTCGAGATGTTTCACGATGCTTAGATTATTAATGTTCTCGTGATTCCTGTTGGCTAATATAATAATGCCTCGCGACTCATCTTTCCTGCTTAAGCATCAAACTCAATTTCTTGTGAAAAAATGACCGATCTGTTCCATGTCATCATCGTCCCACCAAAACCCTACCGACCAAATAAACATGTGCATCCAGTGATAGTCAGAAGTTCTAGGATCACAAAGAGAGGTTTATAAAATTCGATTACTCATCTTCCGATGACGTTTAAATGAATCTCACCTAACTGATCAATTAATTAAAAAATTAAGCATACAATAACAACCATCAAATCAACATAGTCAATAGTTACACGTGGAAGATTTTTTTTTTTTTTTTCAACGTAATTGCCTCAAAACCCAGCGTGAGCTTGCCCACTTCATATCTATAAAGGGCAAGGCAATGGGCTGCATATGTTCACAGCCGGATCAAGTTGTAGAGTCTCAGCTTCACTTTGAACTTCATTAGATCCGCAATACACAAGAAAAAGTTTCGAACGCAGGTCTGAGATAGATGGGTGCTATCGAGAAGATCCGTGAGAACCAGCGGGCCAAGGGGCCAGCCACCATCCTCGCCATTGGGACGGCGAACCCGGCAAACTGTGTGTACCAGGCCAAGTACCCTGACTACTACTTCCGCATGACCAAATTGCATGACTACAATTTGCTTCTTTGCGTAATGAATTTGCAATCATTCTTAACAATCTTAGAATGGTCGAAAAAAAGATTGTCGTATAGTATATGTAAGCTAGCCATGCAAATTCGGTATTTACTTTCATGGCATACATGTCAACGTTGTCCTTGGAAAGTAAAATCAACGTAAGGGAACGTCGCAGGTGACAAGTCAATGATCCACAAGCGCTACATGCATTTGACCGAGGAGCTTATGGAGAAACACCCCGAGATCTGCTCGTACGACACCCCTTCGCTCAATCCACGCCAGCACATAATCATCGACACCATCCCGAAGCTCGGCGAGGAGGCAGCGTTGAAGGCCATCGAGGAATTAGGCCAACCCAAGTCCAAAATCACCCACATCGTCTTCTGCTCCACCTCTGGCGTTTACATGCCCAGCGTCGACTACCAGCTCATGCGCCTTCTCGGTCTGAGCCCCTCCGTCAAGCGTGTCATGCTCTACCACCAGGGCTGCTTTGCTGGTGGCACTGTCCTCCGCATTGCGAAGGACCTTGCTGAGAACAACGCCGGTGCCTGTGTCCTCGTCGTCTACTCTGAGATCACTGCCACCATCTTCTGAGGCCCGCCGGCTGAGAACCTTGCCAACCTTGTTGGCCAGGCCATCTTTGGGGACGGAGCGGCCGCGCTCATCATAAGGTCCGACCTGGAGATCCCTGCTGAGCAGTCCATATTCCAACTCGTGTGAACTGCGGAGACCGTCTTGCCAAACTCCAAGGGCCCCATCGAGGGCCAACTGCGCGACGTTGGCCTCACCTTCGGGTTATCTGACAGGATCCCACATTTCATCACAAGCAACATCAAGAAGAGCTTGAAGGAGGCGTGCGATTCGCTCGGCATAGGTGACTGGAACTCCATCTTTTGAGTGCCTCATCCGGGTGGCCTGGCCTTACTCAACCAAATTAAGGCCAAGCTAGGGCTGAAAAAGGAGAGGCTCCGAGCCGTGAGGCACGTGCTTAGAGAGTATGGGAACATGTCAAGTGCGTGTGTCTCGTTCATCCTCGCTGAGATGCGGCGGAAGTCGGCAGAGGAAGGGCTCACGACGACCGGCGAGGGGTTGGAGTGGGGCGTCCTCTTTGGGTTTGGGCCGGGCCTCATGGTCGGGACGATGGTGCTTCACAGCGTGCCAACAGTGACCCATGGATGAAATTACTTAATAATCTATATGATAAGAAATTAATTGACATTCTTGTGATGTTATTTCCTGCTGTTGGGAAGACGGTTTCCAGTTTGAAGTGATTGATATCTAAATAATCGTATGTGGAATTTCTTAATCATTAATGTTGTAATCATTGTGTACATTCTTAATAAGGTTGAGCATTAATCAACCAGTTGTGAGACTTTTTCAATTAGATATGCTCATCTTTCTCTTAATTTTTTTTTCTCACTTATGAACTTATGTATTAGAGTTCAAGGATACAGACAATAAGCGGGAAAAGAAAATCAATCCAAGAGATAGTTGATAGTAATAGAGCTTTATAAGATATATGTGTCAGTTATGTTAGAGAAGTTCCACACTAGAGAATTGATACGATGTAAAACAGTTAATCTATCATAGTTAGAGGTGTGCAACTAGATCAAGTTTACCCGAGAATCGGATTGGCCCACCTGGAAAACAAGTTTAGGAACCGGTTCCCATTGAAATTGGTCCAAGAACAGGTTCCCAATATTCAGAACCTCTTTGAATTAGTCTAAGAACTGAGTCCAAGTGAATACCCATCCAGGAACCAAATCGATCGGATCGGTTTTTGAACTGGTTCAATAAGCCCAGTAGTCCAAAACCTATCTTTCTTTCCCTTGATTTCTAATATTAGAACTGCATTTTTCCTTTAGCATGGCACTCATCTTTCGTCATTCCTCTTCCTCGCTCACTTCCCTCCTATGCCGGCTCACGATCGTACCGTCCATCACCGGCTTATGGTAGCACCGTCCTTCACATAGGATCTTTGCTTTACCTCATGATGTTTGTTTATGATAATTAGCATTGTGGATCCTTAATCTCATTTAGTCAAAAAGTTCATATATTTATTTATTACATGTGCTTAATGTTTCCATACAAATTATGAGGATTACATTATTTTCTCGCGTATTAATTTAAAATTTGAAGTTGTATAGGATATCGAGTGGTTACAAAATAGGTTCCAATGGAAAATAGGGTTGACCTTAGAATAGGACCGGAAAAACAAGGTGGTTCCAAAATAGGGTATAGTGCAAATAGGGTAGAGTATAGGGTTCAAAAAATGGGAACTAGTTCAAACAAAGTTAAGTATAGGGTCCAAATCTAAATCCTACCCACCCTGGATATTATTAGTTCATAACTCATTAATTTAAACTTTTTTTTTTAATGAAGGTGGGTTCGACTGGATATGTTAGTGGGCTTGGACTTGGCTACCTCGATTTCTTTTTTTTTTTTTTGGTCAGAAAGATAACTTCCATTACTTAGCCATCATTAGAGTGACACAGAGTTTCGACATCTAAGCATAAAATTAACAAAAGAGAAGGGGGGGGGGGGCAGCTTAGCCAATTAAAGGGAAGTTCTCCTGCTTTGTGGGCTTTTGCAACCCAATCCGCTGCTCTATTGGCTTCTCTGGGCTTGTGGGTTAATTTGACATTGGGCATGAGCTTCAAAAGGGATTTGCAGTCCTCGGTTACTATTCGTGCAGCCCATACACCTTCCTTTTGGCCCAAGATGCTTTGAACTGCTTCAAGATTGTCTGAGATGAGTTGGAAGTCAAAGTCTTTTTCGGTTTGGAAGTACATACCCGAGCGTGTGTGTCTATCCTGTTCGAAGCTTTGAAGAAGCCAGAGCAAACCTTCTTTCACTACTAGGGTTTCGGTGATAAGGGCGGAGGATGCGTGGATTGGCTTCGCGAAGTCGTCCGTGAGAAGCCCAGCGTTGTTCCGAACTACCCCTGCTACCGAACTGGACATGGAGGAGCTGCACCAGGCACTGTCAACGTGGATTATACAGGTATGGGACCGCTGTTCGTCAGATCTGGGTTTTGCTCTGTTTTTGGGGCCACTGTTCGTCGAATCTGGGTTTTGCTCTGTGGGTGCCGGTGGCTTACGTTGCTGGGTTATGTTCTGTAGATGCCGGTTGATGAACAGGAGGCTTGTGGTAGTCGCATCTTCAAAAATCAGCCTAAGGTTGGGCCTACGAGCTTGGAATATCAGGGCATTCCTTGCTTTCCAGATCTGCCATAGAATCTCGGCGAGAACAGTTTTTGACTGATGATTCACTGCCGAGGTAAAGATTTCCGAAACCCATTTGTCTATACGGGTTATCTTCTGTGGGGAGGTGTCAATCATCAGTCGCGGGTCTAACCAGATCTCTTTTGTCCAGCTGCATAGCGCGAACAAATGCTCGACCGTTTCTGGGTGTTGGTTGCAGATAGAACATCTTGGATCTGGTATTATCTTTCTCTTGAATAGATTTTCTTTGGTGGGGAGAGCGTTGTTACATAGGCTCCATACTAGGAATTGAACTTTGGGACTGGTTTGTAGCTTCTAGATTTCGCGCCATAGTGTTTTGGGGGTCTGGTAGGAAGTAGAGGGCAACATTGCTGATGAAGGCTTCTCATAATCTCGGAGTAGATTGTAGCCACTCTTAACTGTGTAGGATCCTAATTCGTTTGCAGTCCAAAGTAGTTGATCGGGTTTCGAGGATAGGCTGAGAGGAGTCACTAGTATTTCCTTTGCTACACCTTCGGCAAAGATCATTTTAATTTTCTATGCGTTCCATTCTCTGGTGTTTTGGTCTATCAATTCAACCACCCTTCGTGGGTTTTCTTTGTTTGGGGGGCCGCCAATCTTGCCCATGGTGAGCCACGATCCTCGCGGATTCTGATTTCCTCTCCACCTCCTACTTCCCATTTTATTGCTAGTTCGATCACCTCCCTCCCTATCAAGAGACTTTGCCATCCCCAAGACGGTCTGTGGCCTTTATGAGCATTCCAGAAAGCGTCTCTTGGAAAATATAGGCTCCTTAGAATTTTGCTCCATAGGGCTTCAGGGGTTTGGATCAGACGCCAAGCTTGTTTCCCTAGCAAAGATTTGTTAAAAGTCACAAGATCTCTAAAGCCAAGACCTCCACAGTCCTTTCGGGTTTTTAAAAGGTCCCAATTCTTCCAATGAACCCCTTTTTTTGCTGAATTTTGCTTCCACTAGAAATTAGAGATTCGTTGTTCTATCACCCTACAGATAGATATTGGGATTTTGAAGAGAGACATCGCGTATTGTGGTAAAGCTTGGACTACTGTCTTGATAAGGATCGCTTTCCCTGCTTTGGATATGAGTTTTTCTTTCCAGCCCTCTAGTTTCTTGTCCACATGAGCAAGGACCCAAGCAAACATGTCCTTTTTGGTCTGGCCTTAATCTGAAGGTATTCCCAGGTATTTCCCTGTTTTTCCATGATAGGAACCCTTAATTGATGCGCAAGGTTTGATTTTAAAAGATGAGGACAGCCCTTCTCGAAGAAAATCCCAGACTTGTTTAGATTGATGGCTTGACACGAGGCAAAACAGTATTGGTTTAGGATGTTTGCTAGATTTTGGGCCTCAGTGATTTGTTTGGCATGGTATCATAAAATGTGAATTCCTACCAAGAGTGCTAATTTGTTTTGTAGGATTGGGATTGCAACAACATATCAAAAAAACAAAACCTGAGGCAAAGTATTGGAGGAATTGTAATTGTATTACCTATGATTTTTTTACATGTACATCGCTTTATTTATTGTCGAGAAATAGGGACCTCGATAGATAGAAATAGTCTTGTCAAAGAAGCCATCAATGTACAGGCTTTTAATTTATACTAATCATAGATCATCGATAGAGATATCGACAATAGATGTGATGGAAGTTATGGCCCTCATCAGTCAACAAATGCATCGACAACCCATTACTACATTTCTTGCTAACTGTTAAGACATGGAAGACAGAGAATGTATCGATTCCAGTACGAAGTGATGGTTGGATATCCCGTGATGGAAGTTGTAGCTTCTTTTTTAATAATGACTTAAAGTACGAAAGCGTGCAAAAAATCTTGTACAAAAATCATGAATTCTTTATTCTCTCTTGCACGATAATCAATCAGTTGCAAATTTATTTCTTCATTTCACGTTTTGCAAATTTACTGTCCTTGCACTTTAAATTCTAGCACTTGCGATTTTTCGCTACTACCCAAGCCATTTACTTTTTCCATCCAAGATTAGCAAAGAACCCCTTTACTCTTAGAAACAAATCAAAATCAATCTTTTTGGTAAAAAGGTTTTTCACTTTCTAGGTGAAAATACAATTACTTATGATTCTCTCACAATCTAAGAATTCGTCAATTTCACGTGAATCTTAAAGGTGCATTTGATAACAATTATGTTTCTAATAATAATTTTTATTTTCAAAAATAGTTCTTTTATATTTCTATTCCCTATAATAGTTTTTGAATAAAACAACGCATTTAGTAACTGTACAAAATTTTTATTCTTAGAATAGAAAAATAATAGGAATGCATTTAGTATGACCCACAAGTTTTTTTTGTAATGTAGAATTTCTTTTAATTTTTTAATAATTTTATGAAATTTTTCTTCTTTTTCTTCTTTTTTTCCTCTCTTCTTCCTCCTCTAGCCGGTTGCTGCCGTTGCCAAGCGCCAACGGTGAGGAAGAAGAAGAAAAGAAAAGAAAGAAAATAACTTATTTCTAAAAATTGTTCCCGGAAGTAGAAAATTACTTTTTTTTTATTTCATATTTCTATTCCAAATCTATTTTATGACTACTTTTTTATTCTGGATAATAGAAAAATTAACTGACGTTACCAAATGAATTTTTGCTATTTTTCTATTCCAGAGAGCAAAAGAATAAATAAATAGAAATTTTTCCATGCAAACCCTAAAAGTCTATAGCCAGGAGGGACCTGAAGAGCACCTTAGAATTGTGCAACAAATTATGAGGGAGAAGAAAGTTTTCGTGAAATTGAAGAAACAAGAATTGAAAGGAGGAAATCGGTATCTCAAATACTTCAATGCTACAATAATGGCAAAAAATAATGGGAGAATTACTTCTTCTATTTAGAATCCCACAAAAATAAGAAAATATAGAAATAGTAACAGATCTTTTCATGTCCAACTCCAACAATGATGAGTTTGATAGATAAATAATAGGAAATTTTGATTTTATAAATTGAAAGGGTTACAAAACTTGCAGATTGCATAAGAAAAATTTGCAATACCAAATGAAAAAGGAAGATAAATTAGGATCACTATTAGACTTAATTTTTATTTTAATCATTCGAGGCTGAGGATCTAGGCAAACAATTATGTAAAATTTTGTGAGACTGCTACCAATTACTCTAGAAATCGCATAGGCTAGACTTTGGCTTAAGACTAAAGCTTGTGAATAACTCAAGATAGGCAAATAAGAGATAGGATAAATATTTGAACTCAAACCTTATGCTCTGACACTTGCCAATTTTTGTGTATCACTGCTAAATTGCTCTAAAAACTTAAGTCGTTAGATGAAAATGTGTTTTAACATTTAAATATTTTAACAAGCTGATTTTACTTGTAAATTATCAATTTTTGAAATTGAACTATAAATTAAATTGATGAAGCTGTGATCTAGTTACGTGCTCTCATAAAAAAAGATGAGATGGAGATCGATAATTAGGTGGCTGCAATCAACTCTTCAATTTAGGTAGGTTAAGGATAGTGACTGAAAACTACATGCACGACCTCATGACCACCAATGGATACTCTCAACATGGAAGATACTTCCTTCTTGCCATTTCCAAACATTTCCCACCCACTTTAGTTTCCTTCCTCTTCATGAACTCCTCCATTAAGCAATTCTTCTTATATATATCATTTTCAATCTTTTTACATATATCATTTTCAATTTCCATGGTAACGGAGTTCGTGAAGCTACTTCTTTCTTGCTATCCATTATTTAGTTTATTGTGGTTGACGAGTCCCTTTTTCTGCATCAGATTGAAGTCTTAATCATCACTTGAACTTCTAAGTTTCTAATTAACTGAGGATACATGCTAAATTGTAAAAACACTTGGCGTTCTCATAGTGTCGCCTCTATTAGTAATATACGGGAGGAAAATCATTCAGTTCGAGATACAAACACGTATAAGTAGTCATTTTCATTAAAAGTAAATTAAAAAATTTTAACATTATTATAATAGAACCATAAAATGATGTTATCGAGATTTTACATCAACTGCGTTATACATAAAAAAAGGCATCATCGTTATAAAAGAATAATTTGAATGACAAGAACTTATATAAAAATCTTACGTACTAATTGAATTTTATTACCAATTCATGTTATCTAATGAGTTATCACAACACTATTATACTTATTTATGTGGATATGATATAAAATAACCGTATTTTGGGTATATAAATGATTTTTCGCAGGCAACATCAAGAATTGACTTAAAAAGGATAATTAAATAAGTTTATATTGAAGAACTTCTACCTGATTATAATGGAGCATATGTTTTGCACGTATATAATTCGACTCACCTCCAAAGTACTAGTATATTCCGTAAGTTTTAGTAAACTTACAGGAGATGGAATATCTTTTGTTTTTTGAAAAGCACGTATGTCTATTTACCTTACCAAAAAGTATGACTATTGCACTGTTGACACCTAAATTTTGATTAGGCTTTTAAATTAGGCTTTAGTTTCCTCATTTATGTATTTTTCCTTTTTTATTGGATAATAAGCAATAATAAACAAAAACAACAAAAAAGCAAATAAAAACAACAAAAAAAGAAGAGAAGAAAACAGCTGCATGGGGCTGGGCCTTCCGCCGGAGAGGGTAGGCCAAAGGGGGTAGGCCGGAGAGAAGAAGAGATCGGAGGAGGTCCCGTGCCCCGACGCCGCCGCTGCGCTAGATCTCGCCGTGCCGCCGTCCTCATGCCTCGCCGTTGCCGCTTTCCCCGACGCCATCCAGATCTGAGTGGGCTTCGGGGAGCAGGGGTCCGTCGCCATCGTTGCCGGCGTGTCTGGGTCCCCGCCATGCCGAGTCAGCCCTATCGCAGTACCAACCCAGCATCGCTGCCATTCAGCCTCCGACACCGTCACGGTAAGTCCAGTAGTTGCCCGCTGTCGCTCCCCGAAGAGAAATAGCAGTCGCCCGTCATCGTTGCCGCCGCTCCCTATGGACCCAGCAGCCGCCCGTCGTTGTCGCCGGAACCGTAGCCGCCATCCACGGTGTCGCCGCAGTCGAGTCACCACCCGGTGACGTTCTGGTTAGTCCCTGGCGCCGTGGATCGCCGAAATCGAGGACTCCAGAAAGCCAAGTCGGGTCGGACCTAAATCGGCGTCCGGGTAGGGTTTCCACCGTTTTGGGCCTGCGCGTGTGGGCCGGTTAATCCTTGGGTTGGTTTTTCTTAATGAAGATGGGCCAAATCGGGGATTTTTGCTTATGTTTTTTTAAAAGGAAAAACAAAACAAAAATCCCAGGCCGGGCCTGCGTTGCAAGCCCGTCCAAGTCTTGGGCTCGCGGCCGGGTCGGACCCAACCCGGGGATCCGACCCGGGTCGCATTTTAATAATATAATATTTTTAAAATTAAAAATAATAATTTATTTTCCAAAAAATCAAAAAAAAAAAAATATCCATATTTTCCCCCAAAAAGCCAAAAAATGATTTGTATTTTCAGAAAAAGATTAAAAATCCCAAAAATATTTTTTTGAACTATTAAATCGTGAATTTGTGGACTTGGGAGAGTCTGAGCTAAAATTAATAGACATAGCCGAATCATTAGCCTCCGTAGGCGCCCGCCCCGATTGGGCGCCGAAAAAGAGAGGTCACGACATGCCCAAAAAATGGCAAAAGGTGAACACACACTCTCTCACACACACAATGTTTTGTAGATACCTCTTATGATGTCACACAATCTTTATTAAATGGCAAATGGTTTTAATAGTTGAGTAACCAGGTGAAAGATGTACAAGCCTTTATGTAAATGATGTCATAAGAGAATCGTCTAAAGATGAGAAATAGACTATTCTTTCGATGGGGAACAAAGCATTAGGTGTAGAGGTATCTACAAGTTTAGGTACTTGAATATAAGGTGAATAAGTCTAGAATGGAGAGTTTGGTAAAGCTTAGACGTATCATGGATAGGTGTCTAGTGAGGTAAAGCTACGAAATATACTTGGAAGGACCATAAGAGAAAAGCTAGAGTGAAGTTAAATATCAGGAGGAAGCCTAGAATAGAGAGTTCGGTAAAGTTTGGTTGTAATAATGTAGATTAAAGCTCTAGTTTTCAGTTCTGCAATTTTTTTCAATGTTTTTAGCCACGTCAAATTTTTACTGGAGAAGCATGCTGACATGGTGCTACATGGATAGCCATTTGTATATTCTATTTTATGTGTTTGTTGAAAGGACTAAGATGAACAAACCAATACATAGTCTAATTATTCACAGGCCAGAAAAGTCTAAAGGCCACATTGCATAAATCGAAAAACTTTAGAAATTTCCATGTCACACTATCTTTATTAAATGAATAGAATTGTATTAGCAAATGGCAAGAACCTGCTAAACGATCAAATGAAGAAAGTTTATAATTTCGAGAAAGTACTTTTCTCTTGTAATTATAATGCGGATGATCACTTATCAAGTACATTTAACAAATCTCGGAAAATAATTGTTAACAAGAGTCAAATAAATATTAGTCACTTTCTTTTTCCCTGGATCTTGTTTTGAGGAACCGGTTTGAATCTTTGTGTGAACCCTATTCTACGGAAGAAAGCTCGGCCATACAATTAATAACTATCACTTTTGGCTAACCCAACATTTGTCCAAAGTATAAATATCATATCCTCCCAAATTAATTAAGCAAACAAATCAGCTTTGCCAAACACCAAATGGAGTGCTATGCAGCTTGCCTTCTGTTGCTATGCCTGCTGTGGTGGAGCATCAATCTGCTCTGGCGACGGTTAATCCGTAAGCCAGGCTCCGGCGGCAACCAGCTGCCGCCGGGCCCACGCCCATTCCCGATCATTGGGAACATCCTCGAGCTCAGTGACAAGCCCCACCAGGCGCTCGCCAAGCTCTCCAAGCTATATGGCCCTGTTATGACCATAAAGCTAGGGGCAATCACAACCATAGTCATCTCCTCTCCGGAGGCTGCCAAGGAAGCCCTCCAAAAGAACGACCAGCTCTTGAGCAGCCGGCAGATCCCTGACGCCGTCAAGGCGAGTGGTTACTATGCTGAGTCCGTTGTGTGGCTGCCCGCCTCCGATAAGTGGAAGCAGCTCAGGAAGGTGTGCACCGTCCAGATGTTCTCGGCACACAAGTTGGACGCAGGCCAGCTCCTCCGCAGCAAGAAGGTGGACGAGCTCGTCAGCTTCATCCACCAGAGTTGCCGGCAAGGCCATTCTGTCGACATCGGGCAGGCTGCCTTCACGACAGTGCTCAACTTGATTTCAAGCACGCTCTTTTCTGTCGACTTGGCACACTATGACGAGGGCTCCTCCCAGGAGTTCAGGGACCTCGTGTGGGGC
Source organism: Eucalyptus microcorys (assembly GCA_014182515.1). Taxonomy (NCBI): domain Eukaryota; kingdom Viridiplantae; phylum Streptophyta; class Magnoliopsida; order Myrtales; family Myrtaceae; genus Eucalyptus; species Eucalyptus microcorys. The sequence goes on along the minus strand of CM024566.1, from coordinate 20,781,204 downwards.
GTGATGGAGGAGAGTGGAAAGCCCAACGTATCAGATTTCTTCCCAGCTCTCAGGTGGTTCGACCCCCAGGGCGCACGCCGGAGGATCTCGGGTTACTTCAGCAGATTGCTTGCCATCTTCGACAGGATGATTGAAGAAAGGACTCAAGCGACGGCCTCACCGGTCGCCTCTTCACCGAGCAACGACGTGCTTGATTCTCTTATTAATTTAAAGGAGAGTGGTGAATTGAGTCGCCGCGAAATTAAGAGCTTGCTTCTGGTCGGTACATTATTGAGGGATATGCGAATTGATCTGAACTATAAATGCTCCTATTCAATAGTTTCTGTCCTCGGTATTTATAATTGTTCGATATATTTTGAACCTTGAAGAGGAAGCTCTGTATTTAGACTAGTCTAATGACTTCTTTTGATATGGAATTGCGATTCCATGTTGCTGGCAAGTAATGTTATCCATATATTGTTGCTGTCAAATTTGTTACTGACCAACTTTGGGCAATTAACTTCAATTTGCTCCAGAAAATGAAGATGTATTTAGCAAAAATCACTTGGCTATCTCTCACGATTCCTTTTCCAGGACTTGTTCATCGCGGGAGTCGACACAAGCACGAGCTCGCTGGAGTGGGCGATGGCAGAGCTGCTGCACAATCCAGAGAAGATCACGCGAGCCCGTGAAGAGCTCGACCGAGTCGTCGGTGGTGATGGAGGAACGCTGCAAGAGCCAGACATCACGAGGCTCCCCTACTTACAAGCAATAGTCAAGGAGACTCTAAGGCTGCACCCGCCGGTTCCCTTCCTGATCCCACACAAGGCCGAGAGCGACGTGGAGATAGGCGGGTTCCGACTGCCCCGGCACGCCCAGGTGCTGGTCAACGTCTGGGCCATGGGGCGGGACCCGGGCATATGGTCAAACCCAGACAGCTTCATGCCGGAGCGGTTCCTGGGGGGTGAGATTGACTTCAAGGGCCGCAATTTCGAGCTCATCCCGTTCGGGAGCGGACGGAGGATATGCCCCGGGATGCCCTTGGCCTATAGGATGGCGCACTTGATTTTGGCCTCTCTCTTACGCTCATTTGATTGGAAGCTTGAGCAGGGCGTGACGCCTGAAGAGATGGACATGACTGAGAAATTTGGGATCACATTGCAAAAGGCAACGCCTCTCTGTGCTATTCCCATGGAGGTGTGACTTTAATTAGTCCGTACCCTCTCTTCCTTAGAGAGACGTTTATATCTCAGTATTGTTTTCTTAAAATTGATATAATAGTAGGAATTTACCTAGAAGGATTTTCGTCCTAATGTCCTTTTGCTTCTATATATGTTTGAAATAAATTCGATGAACTTAGTTTCATAAACGATGTATTTGTGTATGCAAGTATATGCGGTGACATGGATGAATAATTGTGTAACATGAAATTGTACGATCATAAGTATAGTGTGATATGTCTAAACAGTGACCAGTTTCAAGATAGCCGGAGCTCTAGTTTATCTCTAATCATTCAATTGAAATTTAAAGTGGTTAATCCCGAACTCATTCATTCATTCTTCTTCTTCTTCTTTTCTTCTTCTTTTAATTCGAAATTTTATGTGCGATCTTATTGCCATATTTGAGAATATCACATGTTATATATATTTTTAATTGGATATTACCACTAATAGTATAAACATTATGTTTTCTTTTTTTTTCAGATTTCACCTCCTTCATGTTTGCTTTGTTCAAGAGAGAACCTCCAAGAAACCTAATTCTTCATTACCTTATTGAGCAAATTTATGAATTAATTATCAAATAGAATCGAGAAAACTTTGAACTTAAATTACTTTTTAACATAGTCAAATATTTACGAACTTTTTACTTTGTAGTGCATTTCGCTATTAAATTTTTTCTTATTAGTTATCTTTTATATTCATGTAACAGCCCTCACCACATCTAGGCAAGGGCGTTGTGCCTTTGCCTTTCCCTAGCCTTCGTCTTGCCTTGCGTCATGTCGCCTCACCTAGGTCTCAACAACTAGTGAAGGAAAATAGGAAAAAAATTCAGAAAATTTAAAGAAATTGCAAGAATTGTCCATGTCATGACCAACTATGTCACGTAGGATGGTTGTCATTAACTAGATCGTCATGTCATTGATTTTTGGTCAAAAGTGGCTATAAAGACTAGATTGACAAATTGTCAAAAAAATTAAGTCTAAATTGGCAAAATTGAAAAGTGTATGACTAAATTGGTCACCATACAATACATTGAGGATTTTTTTGGACAATTTTCCAAGATAGACATAGTCTCACCTTTTTATTCGTAGTAACTGCATATGTTCTATTAAGACATGATTATTTCCACAGTACTATCACATGTACAAATTGATAGTTGCAATGATCCACCCTTTTGTTCACCACTATATCAATGGGAAATTGCCAAAAAAGTCCTAAACTTGTTACAATATTTCCAATTCAGTCGTAAACCTTTTCTTTTTTTTTTGCCAATTTGATATTGAACTTTTTTGTTATCTTTTGTAATAATGTCGATTCAATCCATTTGACCAAATTTGGCTTATCGGCGCCGGCGAACAATTTTTTTTAATAATATATAGTATTTTTTTTCTTTTCTTTTTCTTTTTTTTCTCTCTCGCTCTTTTTTTTTTCCCCTCCTCCCTCCTTCCTCTTGCTCCGATGACAAGCCAAAGGGGAGGGCCGGTCGCTAGCCAGTGATGAGCTTGCCTCACCATCATTGGGCGAGGGCAAGCTCGCTCAAAACCACTAGCAAGGCGAGTCCCCATCGAATCTAGCAAGGGCTCGACTCGCTAGTGGATGGCAAGGCCAACCTCACCCAAATTCGACAAGACAAGCCTCGCCTAGCCAGTGGATTGAGGAGCTGCCTCGCCATCGCTTGGGTAGGATGAGCTCACCACTAGCCGATGACTGGCCCTCCCCTCTGGCTAGTCGCCGAAGCAAGGGAAAAAGGAGAGAGGAGAAAAAGAAAAAAGAGAGAGAAAAAAATTTTAAAAAATAAAATATTATTAAAAAATTGTCCGCTAGCATTAGCCAACGTTCACGTCAGCGCCAACAAGCCAAATATGGCCGGATAGACTGAATTGGTGCAATTACAAAAGGTTTAGTATTGAATTGGCAAAAAAAAAAAGGTTTATGACTGAATTGGAAAAATCGCAATAGGTTTATGATTTTTTTGTTAATTTTCCCCTATACCAATGGTAGATGAAGCTGCTTATGGGATTCTGTCGAGATTTATAGGACTATGGAAGAGTATCAACATATATTACAGGTTCAGCAAAATGATTATAAGTAAGTTCAAACACCCTTTCAACATGAAGATTTATTAAAACTATGTCTTGAATTTGAGCTTGTGTACAAAACTCGATCCGAATTAATGCATAAAGAAGTGCCGCCCAAATGGGAGCATGCTGTTTAAAAGAAAGTTCGAAGTTTGGACTTTTCCCAATTCACTATGGGAAAAGTAAATTCGTTTTTAGTTGACGTCGGGCACTTTCATTTTGAGGTTATACATACACACATCATACATTGGGATCTTGTCTTTCGGGCCTTGACCGTGATATCAAATTCTGAAGCCAACTTTTGTTCGGCATTACATCCTAGAGTAAATAAAAGAGTGTTAAAAGCCATGAAATCTTATGATGAAATTTGGTGTATTTCTCAATAAGATTCAGATACTTTTTCGTAAGAAATGGCTGCTTATAATTGGGGTGTTTGATCAATACTGAAAGTATTTGAGTGATCCGAATATGATTATAATATTAATTATATCGCTTGATTAATGATGAAATTTGTATTGTTCTTCCTACGAGTGTAGGTCATATCGCGCACTTATTTGTGTAGCAATTTGCCAATGGAGCCTTGTCAATGTCAACTATCTCTTGGATCGATTTTCTTTTCTGTTGATCGTTTATATCCTTAAAACTCCAACACACAAGTCCATAAGTGGGGAAAAAAATTAAAAGAAAGATAAGCATATCTTATTGAAAAAGTTTCACAACTGGCTGATTAATGCTCAACCTTATTAAGAAAGCACACAATCATTACAACATTAATGGAGAAGAAATGCCACAGACGATTATTTAGATATCAATCACTCTAAACTTCTTCCTACTATTAAAATAGCAGGAAATAACATTACAACAATATCAATATATGGAATTATATCATATGTATTATTAATTACTTTCACCCATGGGTCACTGTTGGCACGCTGTGAAGAACCACCGTCTCCACCGTGAGGCCTGGCCCAAAACCGAAGAGGACGCCCCACTCCAATCCCTCGCCGGTGGTCGCAAGCCCTTCCTCCACCGACTTCCTTCGCATCTCATCGAGGATGAACGAGACGCACGCGCTCGACATGTTCCCATACTCTCTAAGCACGTGCCTCACGGCTCGGAGCCTCTCCTTTTTCAACCCTAGCTTGGCCTCGATTTGGTTGAGTATGGCCGGGCCACCCGGATGAGGCACCCAAAAGATGGAGTTCCAGTCACTTATGCCGAGCGAATCGAACGCCTCTTCCAAGCTGTTCTCGATGTGGTTTGCGATCAAATGGGGGACCCTGTCGGATAACCCGAAGGTGAGGCCAACGTCGCGCAGTTGACCCTCGATGGCGCCCTCGGAGTTTGGCAAAACGGTCTCCGCAGTCCACACGAGTTGGAATATGGGCCGTTCAGCAGGGATCTCTGGGTCGGACCCTATGATGAGCGCAGCCGCTCCGTCCCCAAAGATGGCCTGGCCGACAAGGTTGGCAAGGTTCTCAGCAGACGGGCCGCGGAAGGTGGTGACAGTGATCTCAGAGCAGACAACGAGGACGCGAGCGCCGGCATTGTTCTCAGCAAGGTCCTTCGCAACACGGAGGACGGTGCCACCAGCAAAGCAGCCCTGGTGGTAGAGCATGACCCGCTTGACAGAGGGGCTGAGGCCGAGAAGGCGCATGAGCTGGTAGTCGGCACCAGGCATGTCGACGCCGGAGGTGGAGCAGAAGACTATGTGGGTGATCTTGGACTTGTGTTGGCCCCATTCCTTGATGGCCTTCAACGCCGCCTCCTCGCCGAGCTTTGGGATGGTGTCGATGATTATGTCCTGGCGTGGGTTGAGCGAAGGGTCGTCGTACGAGCAGATCTCGGGGTGTTTCTCCATAAGCTCCTCGGTCAAGTGCATGTAACGCTTGTGGATCATTGACTTGTCACCTGCGACGTTCCCATTTTACTTTCCAAGAACAAAGTTGACATTCGTGCATTGGAGATTTTCTTTGTTCATTTTTTTTTTTTTGGCATATAGTAATAAAGAATTTGCATGGCTAGCTAACATGGACTACTCGATAACCTTTTCTTTCGACCATTCTAAGATTGTTAAGAATGACTGCATATTCATTACGAAACGAAGCAAACTATAGTAACGCAATTTGTCCACCAATAAAATCCAAAAAGAAAGATACTTAGACTTTCTTAAAGGGTGTAATAAGCGAAATAGCTAGGGCAATCTAGAGAAAAAATAAACTATGAAGTTAGGATAAGGATACTCAAAACTTAATATATATTTTGTAGGTAGGGCAATCTAGAGTGTGGCTCACATATGCGGATGAACTTCTGCTTGAGGGCCGTCATGTGCTCGCTCTTGGTCATGCGGAAGTAGTAGTGTGGGTACTCGGCCTGGTACACACAGTTCGCTGGATTCGCCGTCCCAATAGCGAAGATGGTCGCCGGCCCCTTGGCCCGCTGGTTCTCGTGGATCTTCTCGACAGCACCCATCTATCTCAGACCTGCGTTCGAAACTTTGGAACTTCAATGTAACCCCTTTTTCGTATTGCGGATATATTGAAGTTCAAAGTGAAGTTGAGACACCACAACTTTGTTCGGCTGTGAACTTTTGCAGCCCATTGCCTTGCCTTTTATAGATGCGAGGTGTGGGCAAGCTGGAACTTGGTTTTGAGGCAATGACGTTATTGACTAAATTTAATGTAAAGGCTCGTCGAAAGAAAATCTTCCACGTGTAACAATTGACTATGTTGATTTGATGGTTGGTATTGTATGCTTTATTTATTTTTATTTAATTAATCAATTAGGTGAGATACATTTAAAAGTCACCGGATCGTGCGTAATAAACCTGTCTTTGTGATCCCGGAACCTCTAATTATCAATGGATGCAGAAGTTTTGTTCGATCGGTAGTGTTTGGTGGGACGATCCTAAAGAGGAACAGATTGGTCATTTTCCCAAGAGTCCCAAGAGATTGAGCTCAATGCTTAAGCGGGAAAGTTAAGTAGCGAGGCTTTCTTATTAGTATCAATCACGGGGACTTATTATTATCTTGCATAATAATGTAAGCATCATGAAATATCTTGAATAAGACCGATAGACAGATTGACAATGGACCACCAATCAACCGGGAAAATTATCCAAAAAAAATTAAGCAAACTTAAAAAAACACAAAAAAGGGAGGGAAAAAAAAAGGAAAACTTAGGTGAGGGATTGTAGCCCTCACTGCTGCTGCACTACCATTGCTGAGACGATGGTGGGGGAATGGTTGATGAGGGCCACTACGTTGAGGCTGCCAATGGCAGCCCTTGGGTAGACTTCGGTGAGAGCTTGTCAGCACTTTCTACAGTTGGTGAGGGTCGTTATGGCAAGGCTTAGCAACCCCCTCACCATTGTCCCTTCTTTTTTTCTTAAGTTTTCTTTTCTTTAATGTAACTTGAATAAAAATTTTCACATAAAATTATATTTGGATGAAAACGACATCGTCTTAAGCACATCAGTGGCATATAGGATAGAGAAAATAATAAAAAAAAGCTACATCAGCATTATTTAAAAGTTTTATAAATTAATTATACTTTCATAATATGTTTTAGGATTTCAAATGCACGTATCCCTACTTTTAAGATAAAATAGAGCCCCAGTCTAAGATCCCACATTAACTAGTGGGAGTTTCTTATAATTTATGAATTATTATGACATACTCAAGGTTGTTTAATAAAATAAAATAAAAAAGACAAGAGTTAATTATTGAACACTACCAATTCGGTTTGGCTCCACCCCTTGAAAACCAAATCGATCATAGTCGGTTCCAAAAAATTGGAACTAAGAAACACTTAGAACCAGCCAATTCGGTCCAGTTCCTAGGTTGGAACCAAACCAATGCTCACCCCTAATATTCACTCAAAGACTTAAAGCCAATGAGTTATGTATCAATTAACATATATATTAACTACTTCAAATCATATTAGTTCTTCTATGTGGGACTTTTCCAATACATCTCATAAATGCATTTCAACAATCTCCCATTAACATGTGAGGTCAGTTCTAGGTTTGCTCCTCCTTAATTGAAGTATCATTTTGCATCGATATATCTCAATTTAAATCTCTACTGTGTTGCCTTGTGAGAATTGCAACATCAATGCCTGCCTCGACCCCTAGTTTCTTTTCTCCAAACAGAACCATAAAGATTGACATTGAAGCCGCATTGTTACACCACAATGTCCATCTTCATTAGGTCTTTTTCATCAGACCGCCATAAAAACTACCATTGGTGGACTGTATTGCTATATCGCAATGCCCTTCACCCTAGGTCTCTTCGTCAAAGCAAACCATGAAAGTCACCATTAGGTGTTGCTACACTACAATACCCACATTCAACCTAGGTCCTTTGTCAGACCAAATTATGAAAGCTGCTTTGAGACCACATTGGTCATGAGATTCCTTTCTTGATATATTTGCCAAATCCTAATATGCATTGGGAGTGGGTCACTAATCAACTATCAACTCTTATATTATTAGTAGGGATCGTGCAAAGGAACCCCAATATCTTCACTTTGGGATATCGCCAAAATGGAGCCTAAGTTGGAGCCCATCAATATATTTAGTTTAATCAATATTCACTTAAAAAATTAAGTTAATGTGTTATAACCTAACTCATCCTTGCATCGCAACATATATTGTGCCTCTTCCAAATTTTGAAGTCATTTCTTTCTTTTCGATAATTTAAACTTATTTTGTGTACAAATCATATTTTTCCTTTCTAATAATCATTTATCATTTTCATTTTTTGTATGCATAAGATGTCAAGTATTTTAGGTAGTATAGAATAAGAAAAGCAGCCTCTAAGAGCATTGGACATGCACATGGTTGACAATTACATTGCGGAGACTTCTTCATATGCTTTTTTTTAAGGAAAAAGGACATTGCAAGTATTATAACTTTCATACGACATTGACTTGAATATCATAATTTGTTTTTTTAATCATTTGAGTATCATAACTTATTTATGGAGCTCACTTGAGTATCATAATTTTTTTTTTTCCGATCAACTAAGTGTTGTATAACTTTTCAATCGATCACTTCAGTGTCATATTTTTAAAATCATTCGCTACAAGTGTCATGCCATGCTGGATCTGGCACTTGGGTGAGTACCATTAGAATGTTATGGAACTTAAGTGATAAATTAAAAGTTATAGCATTTAAGTGAATATTTTTTAAAAGTTATGATAATCAAGTGATCGAAAATAAAGTTATGACACTCAAGTGAGTATTGTAAAAAAGTTATGATACTTATGGTATCTTTTAACTTGTTTTATTAGTCACCATCTTGATCCCATATGTACTGAACAAATTGTTAGCGATGAAGTAATATATTTTGTTGAAGATAGTGGGCATTAACGAACTTAAACGATTTTACTTTTTCGAAAAGTGTCTGTACATTTTTCCAACAGGCTTAAGACATTTGAATTCATTTCATTTGCTTTCTAAGCCAACTATTGTTGTAACGCCTCGATCCATTTCACTTAGAATCTAGCCCTTAAAATCAGTGCTTTAAGTTTTTTTTTTTTTTTGAATCAGTGCTTTAAGTTACTAAGGTGCAAATGCATGTATCACTCAACGGGGTCATTCCCATCCAATATGCGTCTACATATATCACGAGCTCCCTCATTTTGAGAATTTACATCTTTATTAGTGTTGGTCCATCCCAACCATTGCTATCCCCTTCGTAATTCTAAAAGTCTGCTAAAAGTTGCAATTTGTTCAAACTCCCTTACCTCAATGATCACTCCCTATAATCAATCATTGGATTGGGTACGGATCTAGCCCATCACGAATTACACATCTACCGAAGTTATACTTGGGAGTTTGTGAACTGTAATGGCATGTTTATTTATTTTTCATATTAGGTGCACCCGTTTCGGCACAATTTTGTTGATTATTAAAAATGTGGTGCTGTTTCCTCTCTACAAAGGGTAAATAAAATGAGAACTCATGTTGGTATGCAACGTTTTTGTAAACCTTATAAACGGACAAGATATCTAGGTAATCATAATTCCAATCAAAACATAACAAAAGATAAACTGACTTCTGTTGTACCTGGCACACTTCGATTATCTATCGTTGATCAACTGTGGAGCATTCTACTCTTCGAGACTTAAATTTACTTTGGAACGCTTGAATTGTTTGCTCGACATATAGAATTAAAATTGAAGGTTCTATTTATTTGGCAAAAAATAAATTATTCAAAAAACTTTATTAATTTGATGGTTTGTATAGCTTACAAAAATGAATGAAGGAATATTTTCATCATTCACAAAAATATTTAAAAAATGAAAATATTTTTCATTGACTAAGAATATCTCAACATATACAAGCGATCATTTTTAAGAAAATATGTTATAATCATTCATTTTTCGTGAAATAAACGAAGCCTAAATGAGATATCAAGATTTCTTGCTTGGGTTGGGAACTTAGCTTCCATAAATTGTGTGACAATACCCGGATTATACATATAATATTAGAATTTAAATATTTATTTTAAAGGACTACCCTAATGAGGATTTTTCTTTTTTAGGCTACACTATAGTGACAAATCGAGTATCTTGAGTAATCCTATTTTTGGGCAGTTAAAGCGTAAACCACATTGCATTTGATGCTATGATTTGTTGGTATAACTCAGAAGTCAGATTCAAAGTGAACGTTGAAATGGACTGAACAACTGAGAGGGGGTGAAGTGGCCGTTCTAGGATTTTTTAAACTTTTCCGTACAAAAACAGTGGTTGTAGAAAAAGTCAATTATGTAGAGCCAATATTTTATATGAACATATATGTGAAAGAGGGTATGGTATAGGAGAGTTTGCAAAGCAATTTATGGTGGATTGGCCTTTTCACGTGGCCTATCCACTCTTGACTCTACCAGTCCAACAGCAAGGCTGGAGTTCATTAGTTTAACCTTTGAAGCCTTTGGTATCTTACAAATGAAGTTGCCTCTAAAAACGAGAGAATGTAACTCAATCTATGAGTACACACTTTACTAAAAGCTCAAAACACTCTTGCAAATAATTACGTTAACGCTTTCCTAGAAAAAGCACTCAGATTACATATGGTCTTTCACGTGGCTTGGCCTTTTATGGTGTAGGAGAGTTTGCAAAGCAATTTATGGTGGATTGGCCTTTTCACGTGGCCTATCCACTCTTGACTCTACCAGTCCAACAGCAAGGTTGGAGTTCATTAGTTTAACCTTTGAAGCCTTTGATATCTTACAAATGAAATTGCCTCTAAAAACGAGAGAATGTAACTCAATCTATGAGTACACACTTTACTCAAACCTCAAAACACTCTTGCAAATAATTACGTTAACCCTTTCCTAGAAAATGCACTCAGATTACATATGGTCTTTCTCAAAAATAAGCAGAAGGACTAAGAACAAGTGTCAGAGCGTTTTAATCCCCTCGGCGACCTTCAACTCTCACTTTGACACATATACCTCCAAACTTCTTGCGTGATGATTAATCACTCTGCTTAGCTAATAAGGCAAAGCCTGTTTTGACTTTTCCAGCACGTCTCTCTAAGGCTACAAAGACCTGATACTAGCTCCAAAGCACCTAATTAAATTTAAATTCAAATTGATTTAGAGTCGGGTCTTTGTTTCCACGCACGTGAAGTATCATCCACTTTGTCTATAGCGCGAAGTCCCTCTACAATGCATTCCACTCGACATGCTGATTTCACTCAATCTGAATATAATGGTGTGCTTTGGTCCTTCTAAGTATAATGGCGTGCTCGATGTTATCCAAGTTGTTGTCTTTGTATCTAGTCCGTCCAAGCATCCCGACGATAACCATCCCTTATTTGTTTTGTCATCATCAGTACACATAAGGAATTTTCGTAACAAGCGTAATACTTTTTTTCGCAATGTCAAAATCATGTAAACAAAATCAACAATCAAATTTTGTATGAAAGCACTTTCACGCCATCTGTTATTCGATAATAAAAGGCTGAAAACCTATCATTTTTACGGAAAAAAAGGTGCAATCTTTTAAAATCACAATTGAACTTTCTAGTTGCAAGCAGTGGATAAGAAATCAATTGAAATTTACTTCATAATCTTCGAAAAATATTAGGTTCCGGCGTATCATTCCATCTTCCATCGAAATTAATTACCATGTGATAATGATTATTAAAATTATTTCTTGAAAAAGGAAGTTACAAAAAAAATAGAAATCAAAATGACCGACCATCTTATGCAACGCTTAGAGCTTAAATGCACACGCTCACCAAGTTCTAACTCAGTAACATATCTAATTGCACTGATCCCCATTCTAAAGTTTAAGCTAATAAGTTGTGTGCAAATTAAAATATATTAATTGCTACTCACTATATCAATTATCCTCCATGAGATTGCTGCCTATCATTCCTATTCATGTTCCTTGACAGTCGATGATGACCGATGTCTCTAGCTTGGGACAAGAAAAACCCATCAAGAATATCTCTCGCTGTATAAGATCCTGTGCTGCTGTCTAGTCTTTATTCCTTGAATTTGACTTTTTTATAGGTTCAATTTTTCTCAACAAAATTAACAATGTTCATATTCGAATTCTTTTTCTTGTTCTAATTTTAATTCTAATACTATTTTATGAATATGTTTCTATTTGATTTAAATAAATCCAAAATTAATCCTTTTTAAATATTTCTAACTTTGAGTTCTCTTTATTTTTATTCCCATTAGATAAATAATTTTATGAAGTTGGCTATCTTCTATACTGTATTTTAAAAAGTAGAATTACCCCTTGTTTTTACTTTTCCATTTATTCGGATCTCTTCCCTTGTCTTATTCGGATCTCCTTTTCTTCCAAAAAGAGGGAAGGAAAAGGATCTTCCTCGATGGATTTCTCTTATTCCTGTTTAGTTTTCTTGGTTTCTAAAGTGAAATTTTTAACAAAAATGAATAAAATTGATGTGTCAATTATATAGATTAACGATGTCGACTTACCTACTTAATGGAGATATAATCTAATACCTATTAATTTTAGGATTGGCATCCTCTAAAATTAGAAGGCACCTTATGAGCTCATCCCAAAAAAAAAAAAAAAAAAAAAAAAAACCATAAAGTCTAAAGAAATTCACTCAACGAGCAAATCTCTCTCGAATTAGAGGTCGCCAGAGATCGGTGACTTCCGATTTTGAGGCAGTGGCCTCCACTGGGGCGAGGGCAAAACAAAGAGAGGTTGAGTGCTGTAGAGTTGGAGAAACGGTATGAGGGAATAGTGGGGCGAATGGAGGGTTGTCGTGCTGGCTGCGACGGGCGGTGGTAGTCCGCCACGTGACTTGGCGTGGCGGCGATAAGAGGTGTGCCGACGAACGGAGAAGAGAGAAAGGGTAGTTTATTTAAAAGGTTTTCAGCACGAAATACTACGAGGAAACAATTCCTCTTAAACAGTAAAAATGAAAAAAAAATAATAAAACCCTAAGAACAATCTCTTCTTGCAAGTCTTACTTGTAAAGGAGATGCAAGTTTACAAAGTCCTCTGGGTAACCAATGTGGGGCGATTGTTTTTCATGTGGTTCATCTTTATATTGTCTCACATTGACTAATTTGCGAAGGCCTGAGGTTGTTTGGCTCTATAAAATCAACCCGTTAAAGCCATTCTTCTTTATGAAAATCAAGCCATGATGCAATTCTTTTATTATAGAAAGATAATAAACAAGAAAATTGTCCAATAACCATCTAGCTAGTGGTATTATGTTCTTTTGGGGAAAAAAAATGTTAATTCCAATGCAGCCCCTCGCTGGATCCCTTGCGTCCCGAAGGTAAAACAGCCCGCCTCGGCCGGCATGGGATACGTGGTGGTGGGAGGGCCAGTTTTAATTGCACCGCGCAATCCCGTGGCCTGTCCCTTGATCTTATAAACCCATCGTACCGCCGGAACCAGGCAGCTCGGTGGGTGTAAGGGCGAGCTTTTGTCCGAGAGAGATCTCTCCTGCAACTTTTGGTGTTAGATATTAGTGATCTGGGGTTTGCAAAATTTCGAGATGTTACGCTGCCTTTCATGTCTGCGTTAAGTGGTCTGTTCATAGCTTTAGTTTTGAATGTGAATTTCGTTTCACTTTCAACGTTTTACATTCGCACTCTGAATTTCCCAGAAAGCTTTGATGTAGTTGCTCTTTAATTTCAATTTTCAGTCTCTCTGTTCCCGTCTTTTCTTCCCTCTAAATTTGGAACGCCTGTTGACAGTTAGAAATAATTAGGAAATTGTACATATTTCCCACAATCATGCATATGTCCCTGTTGACTGTGCATATCGTTGATTCACCCTAATTGATTATAATTTATGTTTTAATATATTGTTATCTCGTATAGTCATCTTGTAAAGCTTATAAATATCTTATATACTCTTGTTATGAAAACACATGGAAATAATACAATTATCCTCCACATATTCTTTATCTTGTTATTTGAGGAAGCGCCAAACCAACGCCAGGCTCACCGCCCTCGAATAAGTTAAATCCAGAAAGTTCCTCATGCTTCATCGCCTCATGCGCCACCACTTGCCACTGCATCGGTGTTCCTTGTGCCTTCAGACACCTTTCCATATGTTCGAATCAAATGCATATATGCCTCGTTGGAAGCCACGTCAACCTATTGTCACATAGTCTATACATGTCGGACAACAAACAAATATTTGTCACATCAACAACCACACTAGCTTATCGTCACGTACCACGTCAGCCATTCCCTAGTCTATCAATTCTATACCATCGATTGATTAGACTATTGATGTCTTTATAAAGACAAATCCACCTAACACCTGTTTTTATTGTCTTTTCTCCAAATTTCAATTGATTTATTTTACGTCATCCAACGATGAGAGTCAATTCCTCCGTCCCACTCGCCTGATGCCAGGTAAGCGCCGCCGGGATATTTCCGCCAGCAGGAAACGAAACTGGTTTTGCTTCTACTCAAGTCAACCCGGGACTTCCAAGTACACGACGTGGTCCAATCTCTTCAGGTCCCTTGTGTTGTCCCAACAACCACGAAAGAAAAAAAACAGTTTCTTTTGTGTTCAGTCATTATTCAAAATCAAAACCGGGAATGCTCATTGCTGTCGGACCTTCTCTCAGTATTCACGTCGACACTTTGACACTTCTTTCCTTTCTCGAAAGAAAGTGGAAAGTTAGCTTAGTTGACTAAAGGGTTCTCTTTGTTTTGGGCTGTGAACATCGCAATGAAACTTGCCGTGTGCAACTTAAAAAATCGAAATTGGTTGGTGATCTAACTTTTTTTTACCCTTATGAAGACCAATGTCTACTTAAAAAATTTAAATAAAGTTATGTACAAACTTGTCGAATAGCTTCTGCACTACAGGGATGGTTCTTCCCTTGCCAATAAGATCTCTAAAGTATCCAATGGTGTTTTTGACTTTTGACTTTCATTCCGTTTTGGGTCACTACTTGCTTGAGATTCATCGAACGATCCAAGGACTGGTGAGATATCAAACGCAATGATCCTAGCTTTGGACTTGCAAGCCCACCCTAATTTGATTGCCTCTCTCGTTGTTTCGGGATAAATACACTAAAAGTGCCAAGAGTTGTGTACGATACTCATTTCAATGCCAAAAATTTTCGTCGGCTCATTTAAATGCCAAATCGGAGAAAAAAACGATCACTTAAATATCAACGGTGAGAAATTCCGGCCAAATTAATTACGTGGCATTTATAATTAAAATTATAATATGACTTGGCAATTTTTTTTTTCAAAAATTCAATCCACGTGGCATTTCCATGTGGTATGCTTGGCATTGAAGTGATCACTTCAAACAAAATTTGACACTCAAATGATCATTTTAAACAAAATTTGGCATTTAAATGATCACTATTTACAACTTTAGACAATGTCATTTAGGTGTTATGTGCTGACTAGGCACACCGATGAGCAATGTAGGACTGTGAAATTAATAAAATATTACCACAATTTTTTGCACTTCTATTGTATTTACCCATGTTGTTTCTCGAATATTCTTGACAAATTGAGTCATAAGTATGAATATAACTTTAAAGTGAACCAAAATGAAGAAATTATCAAGAAAGAGATTTTTCTAATCATTATTATGATAAAAATATTTTTGCACCATTTTCTAATATGTACAACTTTTAAGACTTAAAAAAGATAAAAATGGACAGAAATAGACTTCTACAACAAAAAGTTGCCGACTTCAACCCCCCAAAAAAGAAGAAGAAGAAAACTTTGATTCCTCGTATCCTTTATAATCTAATTGAACTATTTTGTAAGATTATTGCAAACTATTTTAAGAGCTTGAATCGTCAATGAAGGCTTTGTTTAATATTTAAATTTTCTGGCACTCCCCCTGAACATATACGCCTGGACTTTGGTTTAAGATTAAGCTTGCAAATATACAACAATAAGGCAAATAAGTGGCCTAAAAATATATGAATTCAAGGCATCCTACTCTAGCATCATGACAGATGTTTCTTTATACATCATGGATTGCACATTGTATCCGGCTCACATGCACCACATTTTTGTCACCCTATTAAGAGCAGTCTTCGCATGGGATCAGTGATTACTATGAAACTATGTACGATTTTTCGTATTCTTGTTTACCAATTGAAACTTTTAGAACAAAAGTATGCTCACCTAGGTTCGACAACGATATATGAAATCAAGAGAGAGAAAAAGTTTACTAATGAAGACGCGTGGCTCAGGGTTTTGATTTAACCCCCGGAAACATATGAAGCCTACTCCGAGTCAATCAATTTGAGCCACGTTTACTGAAGTGAAGTGAAGTGACCGAGAAATCAAGCTTATTGCACGTGGCAATGACACCTTTTGACATAAGTTTCAATTTATGTATTTTTTACGTGAACTTCCAATGGAACTCTCTAGTAATCATGCAGGAGTCAACGTCAGAACTCTAAATTACTTGGAAAGATTACTAACGTATGCAATGCAACAAACATTAGACGTTATATCAGAGGGAAGTATGAAGAAATTAATAAATTAAGATGGAGCGTCACAATAATCATAATTGGCGTAAGGGGCGACATTTGATAATTCTGTGGATTTTTTTAAGGAGACGTCAAACCCTTTCCAAGTTCCGATCTGAGCTGGCACATATGTTCCAAACCCTCTTAGTTAACAATTGATTTATTGGGGGTTAATTATATTTAGTTAATATTTAATTATCACTAATCTAGTTTTTTTTTTTTTCCCTCTATCACTAATCTAGTTCGATTGGAGCAAAGATGGTGAAAAGTGCTCAAACGGATGACTTGCGTTGCGTAAAAGGCGACAATCTATAATATGATAATTATTGGTTCGAGGCTCTTGCAAGAAAAGGATGCAACTTCCACGGACTCCGCTACGATGACACATGGCGATCTTTGGAGATGGTTGAATATAATAGGGATGGTTTAACTTGTTACGAGCATAGTAGGTGCATATAAATTCACAGAAGTAATTAGACACATAAGGTCTGTTTATTTCACGAAAAGTTTAAAATTTCGAAAATATTTTTTAAAAAATAATCGCTTATATCGCTTAGAAAAATTAAAAAATTACCCATGAAAATAGTTAGTCAAAATTTTTGTTGATATATAAAAATATTTTTCGTTGACTAAATTGTCTAAGCAAAATAACTTATCATTTTTTCGGAAGAAATTTTTCAAATTTTGAATTTTCCGTGAAATAAACACAGATAGAAAACATCTGGTCGACCTCTCGCACAAAGTACACTCAACATAATAATCAGACTATAATTTATCCATCCCCGATTGGAAGAAATTAGATGCAACATGCCTTTGATCGGTAGATTACAAGTTATGGGCATCAGTCTCATCAACCTTCTATATATATAACTCAACTTGAATGAATCATGTCGTTTAAACCATCATCGCCTGTTAAAAGATTGGTTGGAGGAATTTTTCTCTAATCAAAGATGGAGGAAAACATGGCTTGTAATAATCACGTCGCCATGGGCTCTATTTTGGGAAACCGAGAGATGGGGGATTGAAAGCGATCGTGGAAAATGGCGAACAATGTAAAAATTTATTGAGGAGCATTTGGAGAGAAAATTAATTTAATGCCTATTTTCAATTTCCACCATCCAATTTCCACAATATCAACATTAAGATATTCACAAAAGAGCTATATATTTCCTCCATCTCGGATTAGAGGAAGTTTTTATTAAACCATGACCCCAATTGGTGGCTCACACATTATGGACATAAATCACATAAATGTAAATGATGTTCATGTTTATAACCAATCAATTAAGAAAGTGTTCGAGGAAAGTATCCTCGTATCGGAAACGGAGGAAAACATTGCTCTACTCAAAATATAGGATGAAGCTGCCTCATAAGCTAAACACCAGGGGCTCTTGTTTTTTTGTCACGGATGAAAATAGATCCTACATTTTTAAGGTTATAATTTTTGTCCTCATAAAATATTGGGACAAAATTCAAATTTGGAGCTGTCCTTACGTCTATCGTCATGGACATTACTCACATGCAAAATTAACTAAATATAGATCTAAGTGATATGAATGGTTGTGATACACGAATCATAAGAGTGTGGTTGGAGGAAGTAATTGACGGAAAATATAGCCAAAAAAAAACAAAAAAACAAAATCAAGGCAGGCTTGCCAAGTTGGCCTTTTGATGCAAAATTAACTAAATATAGTTTTCTTGCTATAGTGCAGTTTTCTTCATCCTGCCCAAGTACGTCACATTTGATGCACTTTGTTACGTTCATAATGGTAAAATACTATCAAAATGATAGTTTGAGTTCTTAAGCTGGGCGATCAACATTGCCCGGGAAAGTGGAGATTAACACAACACGTCAAGGAAAATTTCCAAGGAAAGAATCGTATGATGATCGCACACTGATTAAGGCAACCAAAATCTGAAGTTTAGGTGTTGAAGTTCAGATTGAGTTTACCGGACTTTGGAGACCAATCTAACGTGGCCTGAATTCCTTAAAAAAATAAATATATGAAAAATAATTTCATCAATCACAAAAATATATAAACATAAATTATTGTCAATAACAAAATGATTTTTCATTAATCAATTATTTCAAGGGAAAAAATAATCATTTTTTAAAAAATTATTCTAAGTTATTTATTTTGCGAAACAAACTGACTTGACGTAAACCAAGTTTGGGGATTGACGGGAGAGGTCACAGATTCAATACCTTCCTTTTTTTTTCTTTTCAGAACCATCGGCCTCTTCTATATTGATTGCTTTACCCATGACAAAATCAATACAAGTTGGGGATTGACGAGAGAGGTCACAGATTCAATACCTTCCTTTTTTTTCTTTTCAGAACCATCGGCCTCTTCCATATTGATAGCTTTACCCATGACAAAATCAATGACCTCTTCTATATTGATAGCTTTACCCATGACAAAATCAATACTTCCATATTGATAGCTTTACCCATGACAAAATCAATGACCTCTTCTATATTGATAGCTTTACCCATGACAAAATCAATACTCTCTCTCTCTCTCTCTCTCTCTCTCTCTCTCTCTCTCTCTCTCTCTCTACCAGTTGAATTTGACGACACGCTATAAAATTACTAATCATCATTGCCCACGTATTATGAATCTCATCTGATTCAACATCATGCGTGTATGCATATCACTTTTGATTGGCTAGTTATCTTATGTGCCACTATATGTCCATCACAAGATAACTTCTCTCAAGTGTCCTCCACATGCATGCATGATTGATTTTCTATTTTTTTGCATGTTCGACTTGAGATAAATTTGATAATAATGGTTCATAGAGGTTTTAATTTCTTTATTATCTTTCTTCTCTTCATTTTTTTTTCCTTTCCCTAAAGGAAACATTCCATTCGAACAAAGTCATGAGATTATTACAAACAAGAGCGAGTACCAACGTGAACATAATAAAGTAAAGAAGACTCTACAAAGAGTATATTCTTTATTCTAAATGGGATATATTAAAAGGAAAAGAAAAAATAATTCCAATCAGATGAAGTGTCCATTTTGCAAGCTCATGAGCAATGCTATTTTGAGGTCTACAGGTCCACGATAAACTCCATTCCGAGTTGCTGCAAGTAGAAAGACAGTGTCCAAGACGAAAGAAAATACCATGTTGTTAAATGGTATAGATTAAAACATTACAATCACTTAAAATAAAAATAAAAAAACACCTTGTGAATTGCGAGAGACTTAGCAGATTAGCATTTTTGTTAAATAAAACAGGAAATATATAAAGCTTCAGACTAGGAAATAAGGTTCCGACTGAGCCGGCATCATTGTTAATTGCATTTTTTTTTTTTTTGAAGCACTATGTCTCTGCAGTTGCTTTTGTTTCTACTTCTTTACAGCCAAACAAAACCTCTTGTACCTCCTTTTTGGCGTTATCTCTATAAGTGGCAATAGCAAATTTTTGTTGAAAAATTTTAGGCATACACAATTTTCTAAATGACTCACTTATTGAAAAATTCACTTAGAGTTTATCATGTTACTTATTCTATCAATATAGATCAATTTTATCATATCTAACAACGTTCTTCATAATTTAACACGAGGCAAACATTGGGAGGTTAAAACTTGCATAAATTTGTTATTATCTTATTGACATCCAAAATTACCCCTAGTATCATGTGCTGGCCACAAGGGGGATAATAGGTGAAATGTCCCATTTTATTCATAAAGTTAAGGGCAAACAGTTTTCATGGAAGCTACTTACGTTGAGCATCGATGGAATTCTAGAAGCAAATTCTAGAGTCGATGACCAGGTAACTGATTATCACATGTCAGGTTATGGGGATAGTGCACCAGATTTAAAGAATAAGTGAAATTAGCATTAGAGCACAAGCGAGAATAATTGCGGCGAGAAATGCGTATAAAAATAGGGAGCCATTATTTACTTAACGAGCAAGCTACGCAAGCACCATCGACAAGGCAAGAAGCAGTTGCTTATGGATAAGGGTACCAAGAAGAAATGGAAAACATATGTTAGGCGTAGCGTACCAAGAAGAGGAAACTGACTAATGGCTATTAGTTCGTCCTATAAATACCATAGCCTATTCAACAAAAAGCCCTACAAACAACACAATAACTATCTTTACTTTATATTTACTTTATCGCATTTTAGATGTAGTTTTCAAGATTCCCGTCATTGATTAAATTCTAGTGTACATCTCTATCTGGTTTAGCATCGTCGATTAAATTTTGGTGTTGTTCTACAAGTCCAATGTTGTTGATTAAATTTTGACATTGTGTTTCCTATTCAGGGGTATTGCTACTGATTAGATTCTAGCTTTATGCCTAAAATAAGATGTGTCATAGATTAAATTTCGACATAATTTGAGTTTGAAGTATAGACTATCTAGCTACCGGTGTCCAAATTACATCATTGATTAGATTCTGGTGTAATTTGTATCCAAAAACAGTTAGTCTTTAAGCTATCCAAGTATCAATTATCGAGTTGTCTGTATAAGTTGAGAATAAAATTTCCCCTTGCATTTGACATTATCTATCCAAACTCAACACAAAAGCTAAATCTCCTATAACAAAATTAAAACACTATGTTTGGTGAAAGATTTTTCGTGAAAATCAAAACTGGTGAAACATCTTTGAGCTATCTAAGTATCAATTGTCTCGTTGTACGTATAAGTTGAGAATAAAATTTCCCCTTGCGTTTGACATTATTTATCCAAACTCAACACAGAACCTGAATCTCTTATAACAAAATTAAAACACTATGGTGAAAGATTTTTCATGGAAATCAAAACCGATGAAACATCTTTTTGGGACGTCCGATGGGACCCGTTTTGTTGAGTAGAGAGAGTGTTACGTCACAAACCCGAAGTCGAATCAACTTGAATAGCGCTACTAATGAGCAAATACAAATGGCTAAGAACAATGCACGAGCTAAATCATCTTCAACCCAGTTTCCTCATAATGAAATAACAAATCAAATCCAAGAGGAAGGTATTGATGTTTGAGGCAGCATGTGGAAGAAAGAAGATAGGCAAACCTCACACCAGTCATGCTCGCTACTATAAGGAAAATAATTGAAGAGACTCAAAATGAGTTTGCTGATTATATGGTTAGACGAATGACAAATGTCGTCAGGCCTTTAATCATCAATATTTATCATGAATGTGCCCTTGGACAACATAAAGTCTCAACAGGACCAGCTCAGCCTCAAAAAAGGCAGATCCCTATTTCAATTGGATATGCTCCTATATCGTTAGCTTCTCAAATACAATTAAGTAATGTAGGGCAAGCTATGTTAACTTGGCCCCTTTTAGGATTTTGCAAAGAGGAGAAGTTTTAACTGCTACACAAGTCGATGAGTCTGTTAATTCACATGTCTCTACCAATACTGACTGAGGTCCTATAGTAATCATCCCACCAGCGACTCAATAGAATACATTACATGAGAATGTTGTTGAGTTAGCTCTAACTCAACCAAATCTCTTTATGGTACCTCAAACGAATGTGTTGCCAGTCACAATGGAGGTCCTAGGAGTTTTAATGACTCCAACTATGGGGCTAGGCTAATTGCAACAAGTGAACATTCAATCCCAATTACCCCAAATGGGAGTCCCAAATGTTCGGCCACAAGCACCTTAGTTAGGGGCTCCTAATGCTCAAGAAGCCCCTAATATATAACCCCAAGCTCCTCTAAATGTTCAACCTCAAATGTTGCAACAACCTCTTCCTCCTACTCAAGTTAATATGCCCAACCCACAAATAAATCCAATACCTATAGTCCAACCACAGTCACAAGTCTATGGACCTTAACAACACTTTCATCAAGCTTCTCAGCAAAATGTAAATCTAGAATTACAGCCCAATTATACTGTGTAACACGTCCTAGAGTTTCCTCATATGGCTCCAATTCAAAATTAGTCAATTGTCGAGCCATTGTTAACGGGATACGACAATGACATTGCATGCCTAGCCAACATCTACAAAAGCCATACCCACATTAGATGGATACTATACCATACTCGAGAGGTTTCAAAATGTCTGAGTTTACTCTGTTTATTGGTGAAGAGGATCTGTTGACTTTTGAGTATGTTAATTGTTTCTTGGCATAATGCGAAGATGCAAAACATACAGATTATTGAAAGCTAAGGTTATTCCATTTATCATTATAAAAAAATTGCTTTTGCTTGGTATACAACATTATCGGCAAATTCGATTAATTAATGGCAAGAAATGGAAAAATTGTTCCATACCCAGTTTCAACGGGGTGTCCTAGATCTGTTAGTGGCTGACTTATTGATTATGAAACAGTTATATAATGAGTCAATTGACTAGTTCATTTCTGGATTTAAGAGGGCCAGAAGTAAGTGCTTAGTTTTGAAATTTGAAATTCGAGAAAAAATGGTTAGGCAACCCTATTCCAATAGCTACTAAGCATGAGAACTTGTTCAAAGAAAAAGACAAAAGACATGGTAGATGAGCATATGTTAGTTGGGCCAATGTTGTAGAAGCAGATGAAGAACAAGAACAAGTCAATGTAGCAAAAGTGGCTGTAGCTAAAATGATTATAGATAAATCGTACATTTGTCAAGCATTAAGATCTATTAGAGTAAAGGAAAAGTCCAACCTCATACCTAGAGCTAAGGAGCCTATCTACCACTCATTCGATGCCAATAAAACTAAAGAGATATTCGATCTATTACAGGCTGATGGCCAGATAAGATTAACCAAAGGGCAAGGTATACCTACTAAAGAAGAATTGGCAAGAAGAGATACTACAAATGGTATCATTCTTGGAGTCATAATAACAATGATTGCATGGTTTTTAAAAAGCAACATTCAAGACGTGATCAAGTAAGGGAAAATAAAGTTTGTTGTTGATGACAAGAATAAAGCTCCCATGAAATTTGATATGGACCCATTCCCTATAATGACTGGAATGATATCATCTAAAGCAAGAACCATACCCAAGAGTAATTACCATCTTCGATTCTATGTAAGATCTAAGCAGGTGATTAGACAAGAGAGGTATAATCCCAAGCACCGGTACCATCAATCTAGCTAAAGGATAGCTGGCAAGGAATACAACTCAAGCTTGACTGTCCCATTTCGAATAGGACCAATTCCAAATGAGTCGGCCTATCCCAGTAAACATCATGCTTATCATAAGAAAAGAGTTGACCTATGTGATTTCGAATTTGGCAAGAATCAAGGCCCTCAATTGTGTTCAAAGTGTAAGCTATTGATCCGACAACAGAAGTATTACTCAAGGGGCATCACAATCAATATGGCGTAATAATCATTAATGAGGTATGCAATTTTAATTGTTCTAACTAGAAAGAGCCTATGGTATGTAAGACAGGACCCTTCAAGAAGTTTCGTGCCCGACGAGTGACTAAGAAGTCATTCAAATGAAGATATGATGAGGGAGATCTTACCATTGGGACTTTGGGAAAACATAGTGGAAAGTATGAATATTATGTTAGTTATAGCCCTCTTCCCATTCACCCTCGAGTGGTTAGTCCATCTAGATGGGAAGTAGAGTTCGACAATAAAGATATGAAGCCAATAGCTAATTATCATCATCGACGCACTTTAAAGATACCCCATGATTCGTCTGCTGTAAATGATATAAGGTTCAACCCCGAAAAGATAGCCTAACATGTATATAGAATAGGAGGATGCAAAGCAAAAAAAATGCATTTGCTCCAAAAGCAACTTGCCCAAGCTCGCATTACTCAGGTTAAGCCAATTATAATGGCAACCCATAAACCCAAGAAGGTCAAGGCAAAGAATTTGGTTTGAAAGGAGAAAGCCAAAAGATGATAATACAACTCCAAACCAAGCTGGAAGACTAATCACAAAAGCAGTTGCTTAGTTACTAGAGTTATTGATACCTGATTTTTAATCGATATGTCAAAAAGGTAAAAAAAATCGACATTCGAGACCTGTTTATTGGGTAAAAAGTATTATTTTTCATTTCTTTATTTTGCATTATTGTTTTTAAATGTTTCTGGCTCGCTTTCGAATAAAAAAAACTCGAAAAGTCAAACAGTTGACTTTTTCAATAACTATTTGATCTAAAGTCAACATCGAGTCAAAAATTAACTTTTCATCCAAAAAAATGCCATTTAGCTTTAATTTCACCTTTCTCAAGTCAATTCTTCAAAAATCCAAAGATATAGCTTAAAATTAACATTTTAAGAAAAGTCAACTAAATGGTTGACTTCTAGTTAAACCTTTGACCAAAAAAATTAGAAAAATTTAAAAATCCACAAAAATGTTTCTTTTAGTGTCAATTTGACTTGTTTGTCGAAAATTTTGCAAAATTCGATTAAGAACCTTATTCTCCAAATTTTTCGATTTTAGGCTTTCAATCAATCAAAAATAAAAATTATTTTCATTTCACCCATAATTAGGTATAGTTCAGCCTTTGATATTTGATCTAGGGACTATTCTAAATCCACTCGTGCGCTCAATTTCACAAATCGCCATGTTGAAAGACAAATCGCCATTTTAAGCCCTAAATAGAGGGCCAAAATCGATTTTTCATGACTTGCGGACAGATAAGTATTTTTCACTCATTTTCTTAAGGGATAAGTGCATTAGAAGTCCTAAAATTTGTCATGAAAATGTAATTAAGTCCTAAAATTTTCAAAAAGTACAATTAAGTCCTAAAACTTTTCACAAAGTGCAATTAAGTTCTAAAACTTTTCACAAAGTGCAATTAAGTCCTAAAACTTTCAGAAAGTGCAATCAAGTCCTAAAACTTTTCAAAGTAGTTCAATCTAAGTCCTTCCATTGATTGCACTTTTGAAAGTATTAGGACTCGGTTGCACTTTCGAAACAAGTTTTAGGACTTTATTGAACATTTTGAAAGTTTTAGGACTTAATTGAACTTTCATGACAAGTTTTAGGACTTAATTGCACTTTTTGAAAGTTTAATAACTCAATTGCATTTTCATTATAAGTTTTAAGACTTCTAATGCACTTATCACTTTTCTAAAAATAAGTCCAAATCCGAAGTCAATTTCTAGAAATTCGCATTAGAACTTCTCGATTTGAGAGATTTCTTTTTCTTGAATGTAAGAAAATCTAGCCATTAAGCTTCACTTGAAGAAATTTGAGTTAACCCATTCAAGACTAAGGTTCAATTACATGAATTTAGGTCCAATTTTAATATTACACCTTAATTCATTTTTGGCCTAAGCTTCAACACTTTAATTCAAAGTCAACTTGAATATAATAGGTGATCTTACAAATGGGTAATTAGTTGGATAGGGCAATCGCAACATTAATTAGACTCAATTTCAATTAATTTGTAATCTTGGCCAATAAATTGAAAAATTGTTTATTTTAGCCCTTTAAGCTCCTTAAGTACCCATGATTTTAATCCGTTGTTTTTCTATTAATAGAAGGTCCAAAGATCACATTTATGAAGTTTAATTGGCTTAATTAATTTGAAATCGGAAAATTTCCTCTCAAATCGAGTAAGTTTTCTATTCAATTTTATCATTGAGGAACCAAATTACATAAATTTTGAACCCTTAAGGGCCACAAGTGCATGTACTAGCCAGAATCAGTCAAGACTGGTCAAGAACCGATCAAGAATTGGTCAAACTAGCACAGACTGGTTTGACCAGTTCGACTGGTCGCCAACGGGGCAAGCTGGTTCGACCCATTGTCGGCCAATTCTAGACTTCTAGTGATCAGTTCCGGGATCAATACTATGCCAATTTCATTTCTACACCCTCAATTTCCCATAATTTTACAAATTGGCCCTTGAATTTCGTAAATTTATAATTTGTCCCTAATTGGGCCTTTTAGTGCAATTTTTGTTCTTAGCTTGGGTTTCGCAAATTAGGCCCATCCGATCGATTACCCGACACCCCTAAATGATAATTAAAGTGTTAAAATCATTTTTTGCCCATTAGATTAGGATTTCAACCGTTGGATCGAATCAATGGCCGAATTCGACCGATTTGAGGGTGGTATAAATATCATTTTCCCTCCAAAATGCAAAGAATGCCTCATTTACAGATCTATTTTCTCTCTTTAAACTCAAACCCCTCTCTCTCTCTCTCTCTCTCTCTCTCTCTCTCTCTCTCTCTCCTACCTTCTTCTCTCTTCGTCTTTCCTACCAAAAACAAGGGACCTACTTATCATCCTAAGAGTGAGTAGGTATGATAGAGACCCCTCTCTATCTATCTCTCCGAGTTTCTACTACTAAGTAACTCTGCTATTCAATCATAGAATTGATTCCGATCCAGTTGAAAAAACTCTAACTTTTTAGGTTGCTAGCGCTCTATCTATAGTTAGGGGCCTCTTCTTGCTCATTAGCACTAACCTTTGATTGTAGCTTGTGTGCCCCCCTTCTTTCTCAAAGTTTACTTTCTCGCTTGTTAGTCAAGCTTGGAAGCCCCTACCTTTATTGGGATATTTGAACCTTCATTACCAGTGAAGCATGGGCAAACCCCTCATATAAAGAAGCTAGAACTACTGGAGCAAGAGCGATATGTCTACCGTGTGCAAGATCTACAACTATCTATAGATAAGTCCTTATTAACTTTAAGAGTAGGACAATAGAATACGTATCTTGACAGGCAGTATAATAGGAAAGTGATACGTTCTTTCTCGTCGACATGACTAGTCACTCTATCATACCGTTTAAGGAACTTACTATATGCAAGAACTCCATCTAGGATGATGAAAGAAATATCAACTATCAGCAACTGCTTAGTAGAACAACCAAGTAGCTGAAAGCCTATTATTGTACATGTCTAGCAGCGTGACCGTCATGGGTTCCCAAAGGAAAAAGAAACAATTAATGGAAGGGGACTAGAAGCTTATTGCCCAACCAGTCCCCAGTTTATGTCATAAGAAGGCATGCTAATTGCAAGTGCCTTCTCAATCCCAATTCCTATCCAAAGGAGTTGGTTTGGTTCATCATCTATTAGTTGGAGGTACCATCTATGAAAATCTACCTCAAATGAGGGAAACTTGCGAAATTGAGGAGAAACTGAAGACTAGATGTCTCAAAAGGAGCATGTTGGAAGGCCAAAGTCTCACGCTTAGTAGGAAAGCAAACCTCGAGTGGAGGGACCTTATTGTCATCAATAAGACTAAGACCCAAGAGAAAGCAACCCATCATACCTTCAACGGCATCCAAGAGACAAAAGCGACAATCTTTGACATATTCCCCTGTTTGGCGAGCAACCAAATTGCTAATGTAACTTGATGAGTCATGGTCAGAGACTTTCTTTGGTGCCATGGCGGATGATGAAGTAAAGACGAAAGGGAATCATGAAGGAGAATATGGAAATAGGGCAAGAAGACGAAATATAGTGATGGGTCTCAAAGGAGATATTAATAGAAGAGGACGCCTCGAGGAAAAAAGGAAAATAGTTACCTACCAAATTAGAGGAGACATGTTGAAATGATACAGGGAATGAAAATTCATATCAGAGAAAGATGTTAGAAGGTAGAAAGGCATGTTCACCTTGGAAAACTACGCAGAAACGAGGTATTTTTTAAAAGAAATAAATTCAAATTTATTTCTTTTAAAAGGGAGCAAATGTTAACACCCAAAATTATCCGTGATATCACATGATGGCCATGAGAGGATAATAGGTGAAACACCCAATATTGTTCATAAAGTTAAGGGTAAACAGTTTTCATGGAGGCTACTTAAGTTGAGTGTCGAAGGAATTTTAGAAGCAAATTCTAAAGTCGATGGCCAGGTAAGTAATTACTACGTGTTAAGCAATGGGCATCGTACACTAGATTTGAAGATTAAGTGAAATTAGCATTAGAGCACAAGCAAGAATAATTGCTACGAGAAATGTGTATAAAAATATGAAGTTGTTATTTATTTGATAAACAAGTTGCGCAAGCATCGTTGACAAGTCAAGAAACAATTGCTTATAGATAAGGGTGCTAAGAAGAAATGAAAAACTTGGAGAATGTTAGGAGTAGCGCCCAAGGAGAGGCAACCGACTAATGGCTACTAGTTCGTCCTATAAATACCACGTCCGTTCAACAAAGAGCCCCCAAACAATACAACAACTATCTTTACTTTATCTTTATTTTATCGCATTTTAGCTGTAGTTTTCAAAATTCCCGTCGTTAATTAAATTCCAACATGCATCTCTATCCAATTCAGCATTGTCAATTAAATTTCGGTGTTGTTCCATAAACCCAGTGTTGTTGATTAAATTTCGACATTATGCTTCCCATCTATAGGTATTGCTACTAATTTGCTTGCGGCTTTACGCCTAAAACAAGCTGTGTTGTAGATTGAATTTCATCATAGTTTGAGTTTGAAGCATAGACTATCCAGTTACCAGTGTCCAGATTACATCATTGATTAGATTCTGGTGTAATTTGTGTCAAAAAGCAGTTAGTCTTTGAACTATCCAAGTATCAATTGTTAGGGTTGTATATACAAGTTGACAATAAAATTTCCCATTACATTTGACATTTTTGCATTTAACATTCTCTATCCAAACTTAACACAGAACCTAAGTCTCCTATGATAAAACCAAAACGCAACATTTGGTGAAATTGTTTTTACAGGAATCAAAACCAGTGAAACATATTTTAATTATTATCTTTCACTTAATTTCCTCCATGATAAAAATAAATAAATAAATAGGTGGTGCATCTAAAAATATTAATTTATGTGTGAAAAGTTAATGACTATTTAAAAAGTTGATTTATTTTGTCGAGAATTCGTTTTAAATTATTGCACAACTAAGGCCAATCATCACGGGGCCACAATATGTTGAGATGTACATGTGTTGTATTGGAGAAGTCCCATATCAGAAAATTAATATGGTGTGAAGTAGTTAATCAATTATAATTGTCTTATAACTCAATAGCTTAAACTTTTAAGTAAATGTGGATTCCATCGATTATATTGATGCGCTTGTAGTTGGATTCACTCTTGGTAATCTCTCCGTATGAAGGTATAGAAATTTTACTGTGCACTTCCAACACTATAAAGGGAATCTATGTGGGCCTCAACACAGCATGACAAAGGTGGGACTACCTTTGCCATGGTTGATGGGAGCTCGTGCAAAGCCTCGTCAACTCAGGCAAGCACTGCACAGACTCTCGCATGGGATGGTCGAGGGCAGCGCAACCCTCCCTCGAGCTCGCGATGGTTGCATCGATCCTAACCCAAATAGGCCAATGGTCAACCACGGTCACAAATAGACCGAGGGTAGCCTCTGCAGTCACTAATATTCTCTCTCTTCGGCGGCTGTTTTATTATATTTTTGTTTCAAGGTTTTCTCTCTTCTTAAATTGTTCCTAGTATTGAAATAGTTTTTATATCTATCTATTTTTTCTCCACATTCATGGTTAATATCTTGATATGGCGCCATGTTAGCCTCTGGTGGAGATCACGCAGATGAGCCATCTTAACTTAAACTCGTCAAAATGAATGCCCGGTGCTATAAAACTTCGAGATGATTCTTTTAAATAGCCATTATCATGAAAATAAGAGTGTGTTAAGTGTGCTAACAAATTCCATAAATATAAAAATAAAAGGATTGACAAAAACAGTAGTTCCACTTTGATATTTTATTATATTAATAAAATTAAAATATAGTGTGGTAGATAAACCCGGGATTATCTACTGAACCTAAACAAGGTTGACACCTTTTGACGTGAGTTTTAGTTTATGTATTTCGTATGTGAACTTCTAATGGAACTCTCTAGGAATCAATGTCATGCAGGAGTCGATGTCAGAACTCCAAATTGCTTGGAAAGTATTGCTAACGTATTCGATGCAACAAACATACATTAGACCATATATCAGAGAGAGGTATGGAGAAACTAATAAATTAAAATAGAGTGTCGTAATAATTATAATTGACGTAAATGACGATATTTTAAAATTCTATGGAATTTTCGAAGGAGATGTGAAACCCTTTCCAAGTTCCTAACTGAGTTGGCAGATATGTTCTAAACCCTCTTAGTTAACAAGTGATTTGTCGGGGGTTACGTATAGTTTAATAAACATCTAATAATCACAAAATTTAGTAATCGGAGCAAAGATGGGGAAAAGTTCTCGAACTGATGACTTGCGTTACGTCAAAAGAAACAATCTATAATATCATAATAATTGGTACGAGGCTCTTGCAAGGAAAGGATGCAACTTCCACAGACTCCACTATGATGACACATGGCGATCTTGGAGATGGTTGAATAAAATAGAGGATGGTTAACTTGTTACGAGCGTGGCAGGTGCATATGAATTGACAAGAGTAAATACCCACGGAGATGATAGAAAACGTATGGGACGACGACTCGTCACAAGGTATACTCAACGTAGACGTGAATGAGTCGATCTAGGGCTCGCTTGTGGTACTAACTTTTGCCCCACTAGAGAATGAAATTAGTTTTTCACGACAACGCGCCTCTGATTAGTAAATTACAAGTTACGTTCATCAGCCACATCACCCTCATATGAATTAAACTAAATTTGAATGGGTCATGTCATTTAACCCAACATCGCTTATTAAAAGATTGGTTGGCGAAAGTTTTCTCAAATCAGAGATGGAGGAAAACATGACCTGTAATAATCATGTCGTCATAAGTTCTATTTTAGGAAATCAAGAGAGGGGGAAATGAAAGTGATCATGTGAAATGGATAACATTGTAAGATTTCGTGAGGAGAATATGGAGAGAAAATTTAATTATATGTATATCTTCAATTTCCACCATTCAATTTCCACAAAATCTACTTTAAGCTATTCATGAAAGGGCTATGTATTTCCTCCATCTCCTATCATAGGAAAAAAAAATTTAACCATGCCTTGGCGGGTCACATGTAATGAATAGAAACCACATGAATAGTTAACTAAATATTAACTTAGATGATATTCATGTTTGTAATCACCAATTAGAAAAGTGATTGAAGAAAGTATCTTCATATAACTAAACACCATAGGTTCTTGGTTGCTATCAGGGATGAAAAAAGATCCCACATTGTCAAGGTTATAATTTTTGTCCTCATACTACAAGACAAAACTCAAATTATTGAACCGTTCTTATGTTTGCAGTTGTGGACATCACCCACATGCAAAATTTACTAAATATAGATATAAGCGATACGAATGGTTGTGATACACCAATCATAAAAGTGTGGTTGGAGGAAGTAATCGACAGAAAATATAGCCCAAAAAAAATAAAAAAATCAAGGCAGGCTTACCAAGTTGGACTTTTAGTTTTCTTGCTATGATGCCGTTTTCTTCATCCTGCCCAAGTACGCCACATTTACCATACTTTGTTACACTCATAATGGCAAAATATTATCAAAATGATAGCTTGAGTTCTCAAGATGGCCAATCAAAACATTGCCTGGTAAAGTGGAGATTAACACAACACGTCAAGGCAAATTTCCAAGGAAAGAAACGTATGATGATCGCATACTGATTAAGGCAGCCAAAATCTGAATTTTAGGTGTTGAAGGTTAGATTGAGCTGACTAGACTTTGGAGACCAATCTCATTGTCCACAACAATATTAAGATATAAATTCTTCACGATAATGAAAATATTTTTCATTGATTAATTATCTCAAGTAATGCAAGTGATCATTTTTAGAAACAAAAAATTCTAAATTATTCATTTTTCCATGAAATAAGCTGACTCGACGTAAACTGGGCTTGGGGATTGATGGGAGAGATCGCAGATTCGGCCTCTTGCTCTTTGTTCTTTTCAGAACTATCGGCCTCTTCTATATGGATAGCTTTGCCCATGTCAAAATCAATAGTTGGGTATTTATCTTCTTATATGGCCCAATGGGTCCAGGCCCAGAACTTTTCATATCCCTCCCTCGTGTAGCCCAGATACGCCGGATGAAATTGCCCAGGTGTACTGAATCTCGTTCTGCTCAATATCAAGAGAGTATGTATCTAGCTTTTAATTGATCGATTACTTCATGTGTCGCTTTGTAGATCCATCACGAAATACCTCCTCCTCTCGGGCATCCTTCACATGCGTTTATAATTGATTTTGTTTTTGTTTTTTTTGTTTTTTATGTTTTACTTATGATAAATTTGACTAATTAGGGATCATAGAGGTTTGAATATCTTTTTTATCTTCTTATTTTTATTTCATTTTTCTTTCTTTTTTGCTGAAGGAAACATTCCATTCCAACAAAGTAATGAGAATATTACAAATAAGAGCCCGTGCCTAAATGAACATTATTAAGCAAAAAAGAAAAGACTACTAACACTGCATTTTTAACTCTAAAGGAGAGATTATTGAAAAGAAAAGAAAAAATAGTTCCTATCTAATGAAGTCCCATTTTGCAAGCTCATGAGCAATGTTATTTTGAGGTCTATGGGTCCACGACAAACTCCATCCCAGATTGATGTGAAGTAGGGAAACAATGTCAAAGACAAAAGAATAAAAACTGCAATTGCAAATACCCTCTTGCCAAATGGTATCAATTAAAACTTTACAATCACTATCAAAGAATCGCCTTGTGAATGCTGAGTGACTAAGCAAAGTCACATTTTTATTAGTGATTAGTATTATAGATCGGAAAGTTTGATTTCACCTTATTATCCTATAATCAAACAAGCGATAACGGCAGACTTGTGATGAAATTTGAATTATTTGATTCTATGTGCAAAAAGAAATGATTATTAGCTTTAGGTGCTTTTGGAAAAAAAGGGAAACTTTGTAAAGTAGATCTGTAACTGTAAGATTCTATTCATTAAATTTATTCCAACCAATAAGACATTTTCTTGTGTTTTTGCCTCAATGAAAATCTATTGTTTTCTTATTTCATATTGATTCATCATGTTAATGCCCTCGTACCCACACTTATTCGTCATCTAAATTGATAGCTTTACCCATATATCTTCTTATGACCCATGGATCTAGGCCAACTCTTAATCTTCTCTCTCGTATTGCCAGCTATGTGCAAAAATAATTTACAAGTACACCACATGGCAAGAGTAATACGTGTGACCTTCCATCCATCACTCCCCAATTGTTATGAATCTCATTCTATTCAATACCATAAAAATATATATATATATATATATATATATATATATATATATGATTGGTCAGTCACGTCACATGTCACTGTCATATGATGTTTCCGTCATATGAAATACCTTCTCCTCTTAGCCATCTTCCCCATGCAAGTAGGGTTGATTTTCTATCTTTCCATCTATTCAACTCAACCGAAATTTGTTTAACAAAAAAAAATTAAGATAAATTTGATTAATTAGGCCTTACACATATTTGAGTATCTTTCTGCCTTTCTTCTCTTTTTTTATGTACGGATAAAACAGGAAACCTAAGTTTCAGACTAGGAAAATAGTAGGACTCTGATGCAATAAACCTAAGCTGGCATTATTCTTCATTACATTTTTTCATTCTTGAAAAACCTTCCATGAATCCGTACAATTTTGTTGAGTATTCTTCTTTAGATGTTGCTCTTAATTAAGTTCTTGGCCTATTACCACATTCAATTCTTTTAACCAGCTAGTTGCCCTTTCTTGTCCTTGTTTTCCTTTTCATTGAACTCATCTTTTGTTTGAAGTTTCTCTTTGACTTAATTCACCGAATCTGTCAAAAGAATGCAATGTTTAGTGAGAAGCAGTTCGTTTTTTATTCAAGGCAATGTTAAGTAAAAAGAATGTCGATAAAATTAGGAAAAAAAAGAAAAGTCAAGTTACTCAACATTGAGCAGTCGCCGGAGCAGCAGTGGAGCAATGGGCCAACGCACGGGTCGGAGAAAGCAGAGCATTTGCTGCAGAGCCACAGCAGCGCAGAGGAACTGAGTGAGGGCGGGAGGCCGGTGGCCGGATTGAGGTGATGCTGGAGAGAGCTCAGATTGGAGCAGAAGCTCATAGCCATGTTGTAAGAAACCTAACGACAGAAGACATGGAAGTTTTCACTCGAGCACAGCAGGCTTGAAGATGCACTTGACTATTCGTCAGCTAAGAATGAAGATAAAGATGAAGGGGAGGCAGTTGAGATAATTTAGGAGGAAAAAGAGTGATTTTAGTTAGAGTGGAGGTAGAGTAACCAACATAGCTAGGGCAAATCTTTTAGGGTTTCTCTTTATTTCGATAAACGACGGCTGAGTCTTCCTCGTTCTTAAAAAGCATTCCGTTCAAATTGTTGAGTATTCTTCTTTGTATGTTGCGATTAATTAAGTTCTTAGTCTATTACACATAGGAATCATTAAACAGCTTGTTGCTCTTTCTTGTCTTGTCTTTATTATCTTTTTAATTTGATTAATTTTTTGTTTAAAGTTTTTCTTTGAATTGATTCGTCGAATTTTTCAAAAGAATGTGATGTTTAGTGAGCAGTAGTTCAATTATTGTTCGGTGCAACATTAGCCAAAAAGTGTTGACAAGATTAGAAATTTCCAAGTAGCTTAAGACGGTCAATATTAATGGCAAAGAATTTTTTTTTTTTACAATATCATTTATGACTTTATCTTAAATCTAATTTATTTTCACAAATTTGATTGCTATTTCAAGCCTTGTTTTACATAATGAAATCTAAATTAATATAAGGTAGTGAATTTGCATTTCCACTTACCCGTGTACATGAAAAGGAATCTCTTGAACTCTAGAGAGTGTATTTTGAGTTGATGTCGATTTTTAATTCAATATATGGTTGGGAAAAAAATCAAGAACACGAAAAACATTTTCTTTTTTTTATTTTTTATTTCAAATAACTCGACATGGGTCAACTAGGAAGGGAAAAGACAATGCAGTTTACTAACAAAATTTACATTAATGTAGTGCGTCGAAAATTAACTTTTATGTTTATAATTTTGCGGAAAATTAACTGTACATACTTTAAAAGTTGATTTTGTTTAGTTTTCTTTTCTTTTCTTTTCAGTGCAATGTTTAGTTTAAAGAAGTTGGAAAATTAAAAGAAAATCCAATCGACTCAAATCAGTCAATTATAGAAAAATTATTTAAAAAGTCATAAACCTATTGTACAGCCATCAATTCGGTTATAAATTTTTCAGTTTGACCATTTTAGTTTTAAACCTTTTGACAATTTCCAATATAGTCTATCCGACCAATTTTAATCAAAAATCACTAACGTGACGGTCTAGTCAATGCCGTCT
This sequence comes from Eucalyptus microcorys, assembly GCA_014182515.1. Taxonomy (NCBI): domain Eukaryota; kingdom Viridiplantae; phylum Streptophyta; class Magnoliopsida; order Myrtales; family Myrtaceae; genus Eucalyptus; species Eucalyptus microcorys. The sequence continues at coordinate 20,745,834 of CM024566.1, read as the reverse complement.
ATCCATAAGTGATTTGATGTGTTTGAGGGGCTCAATACAAAGTCATCTTGATAAATCTTTTAACTTTTTTATTTAATTAATTCTTTTCTTTTCTTTCTACATGGCATGCCCTCGCTTGTGTCTGGCGAGGGTTGTGGCCCTGGTGACTCCACTAACTAGAAATTCGGAAAAATGGAGGAAAAAGAGAAAAGTACTTTTGAGATGATTCTTTTAACTAGCCATAATCCTAAAAGTATGGAAGTGATGTGCTTACAAATTTCATAAATATATAAACAAAAGGATTAGCAGACACAATCCTTCCATTTTGATATTTTATTAACTATTAATACAAATTACCAACATAAAGTGGTTAATAAAATTTTTATGAAGTTGGGACTATTTACAGAACTATAGCTTCCTCGTTATGGCAAAATAATTAAATTTTAATGTTGATGATAGATAGCATCAAATTCATTTACCAAAGAACGTTTGGTAAATTGATTTGGTTCGTTCCTATTCTTTTTCAACTTAAATCAAATGGGAAAAAAAATATTGAAAATTTGCAACAACAAAAAATTCGTAAAAAACTGAGGAGAATCGTAGTATTATAGCCAATGGCAAAGCCATCACAGATTCACGAGGAACCACTCTTTCGCAAAAGGGCAGAACTGTCATTTCCTTCAAGCCAGCCCAGTCGGATTGGAATTTTGGATTGCTTACTCGGAGTCTCTCTCATTACTCTTCAGACTATCACTTTCGGCTGGTTACAATCAAAGAGGGCAAAACCTCAAGTTAATTTTTTGAATTTACTATTGATCTGTTTACGAAATGCACCTATAATTTCTTTTATAACATGAGCATAACCGATCAAATTATGATGAATCAGGCGATGGTACGAATCACAATAAGCATTTTAAATAAGATAACAAGATGTAAGAAATTTATTGGTCTTCCCATTCTTTTCGCGCAAATAAGAGAGATTATGGTTGTTTCGCACATGTAAACATAAGCTGTATGAAGACCAGTTTCTGATTTGGGAGGAAACTCATAACCGTGCCTCTGATTGGTAAATTACAAGGAGGCATCATTTATATCATAAATGACAATATTTCCATTTTGGTTTCCTTAGTATGCGTGAAATTTTACTTCAAATACACTTAAAGTGGGTGTGAAAAACAGTCACCGAATTTATGAATAAAAATTTTATATAGAAGTCATGTCACGTGACAATGACAAGTAGAGCAATGAGTCGATCAGAAAGAAGTTTCAATGTTTAATACAAAATTGATATAATTACTATACATGGTCACCTAATTGGTTATGTCATGTTGGTCATATAAAATATACTTGTTTTGTGAAGTTGAGCCATTGTGAAACATGAATGAAGAGAAAAGGTAATGGATTTGGAGTTACCTTGACATAGAGAGTGGATATTCTGTCCTTGATGCTTGATGGAAGTGGGTAGTCCTTTTTCTTCTTTTTTTTTAATATTAATGAGTGTTTGAGACTTTTTGAAAACTCGACTAATCCTCGTTGAATGTGACCATCCCCTAATGTTATACAACTAACAGTTATCAAGGACAGATAACCCCGTGCTCCCTTGGGATTCTTGTCTCTTTCGACATTCCCAAATTGCCCATTTAATAGGAAGTTGAAAAGAATTAAGGGCTTAACAATAAATTCTTAGGTCTTTATGATTTTCCCCTTCATTTACTTGATCAAGTACCACCGAATGCATAAATAACTAAAATTAAATGTTGGTAATGTCCGCAGTCGTGTGATGGAGGAAAACATGTTATCCTAATAACTAATTTCCATAATCCTAAGTAACAACAATGTAACAAGAGAAATAAGAATAATTCTTTTTTCTTAATTTAGTTATTAAGTAGTTTGCCAAAACCAAACGTTCGATAATTTGGCTGTCTAGTTGATTAGTAATCAGTGCAAGTTCCATGGGAGTGCATTGTGTAAGTCAATCCGATATTCCTAAATATTGCTAATCTGAGCTGATTATTGCAAATACTTTTTATCTCACTAATATTATTTTGTGACATAATCGTCAAGTTAAAATAGGGAAATTGTTCAATCAGACCTAGTCCTAATATATGAATACCAATTCAATCATAAACTTTTTAATTTTACCAATTGAGTCTATTTGCACGAGATTCTAATGTAGTATTTAAACCATTTTTCGCTGGAAAAATCGTTGACATAATAGTGTACCACGTGGACAGCTGACAATGACTAGACCATCATATTGATAAGGCGAATATCGACTGGAATGACTATGGTAATTTGGACAAAAGTTGGGATTAAATCAAACTTGACAAAATTTAAAAATTCAAAACTAAATCGACATCCATATATTATCAATTAAAGACTGATCGTGTAATTTTTCCGGTTAAAAGCCTCCCTATGTAGTACTCCTCAGCATCCCACAGCATTTTTACCGTCTTACGTGCACGTGTCGGGAAACGTGGTCGGTCCACCGTGGGTAGCAAGTAAAGAAAAACTTGCTGACTAAACAATTTGACCAAGTCTCATTAATCCCTAAACTCCCGGCTGCACTATCTCCCCATGACAAGTGGAGACCGAGTCAAAAACCCTAAATCATTTATTACGTCATTAATCATTCTCTTCTAGTCGATTATTTATGCAAATGACATGATATTTGAAGCTTAAGGTTTCGGATATAAAAAGGGTGACCGGGTATATAAAAACAAAGGGAGGTTTCTAGCTACTTATAATTCCATAGATAGAAAGAAATTTGGTAAGTATCCATCGCTCCTATTTGAGAACTTTCGCCTGCCAACCCACATAAAAATTTTGCATCTATTGTTTTCCGGCTATTCGAAGTTTTGAACTTTAGTCTGATCATAGGACAATGAAAACTGGCTCGAAAACCATCTGGTTGCTAAAAAATGAAAAGCTTAAAAAGATGTCGTATTTAATGATTGCTGAAAGATCGGATTCTAACCCTTATGCACGCTCTACACATGTGGACAATCTTTTCTTTTCTTTTCGATTGAATTTGAGTACTATGAAAATTAAATACTGTCGCTTATTTAAAAAAAAAAAAAACGTGAACATGAATATGAAAAAAAAAGATATAAAGCAGATGAAAGTTAATTGCACGTGAAAAGCGCAAACTAGGGGTTAGGTTAAAAGCATTCATAAAGATTCTGCAGATGTCTTTCTGAAATATTCCCTTAACTAAGCCTTGAACCAAAAAAAAAAAAAAAAAAAAAAAAAGAAATTAAAATCAAAATCAACCGCAGACATACTTTTTTTAAACCCTGTAGATGATTCTCTATAGTATAATTACTATAAAAAAATGCCCCATATTGAAGAATTTCCTATTTATGTAACTCTTTTGCTAAGATGAAATGCAAATTCAATTGCCTTAGATTTGTTTGAATTTCAATATCACCAAAAAAAAAAAAAGATTGGGATGGGAAGCAAATTTTAGGACGTGCCAGTGGATTTGAGATGAATTCATAATTGATGTTGCATTAACTATTTTTCCCTTCTAATACGACCTGTGTTAAGTTTTTAATAAAAATTAATTTTCTCAACATTTATTGCAAAACAATCGAACTAAAATAAATTGCTTTGGGTAAGGCGAAAAAAGAAAATTTTATGCACTACACATTAGGGCAAAGTTTATTAATAACTTTGCACTCCTCATTCAAAAAAGTCCGTGTGTAACGTAACTAAACAATGGATGAAAAAAAATAGAAATTACCCAAAATATACCGTCAAAGTCTTGTAAAGTTTGAAAAAAAATGTTAAAGTGAAAATAATAAATCCTATTTTTGTAATTTTTTGGGATTAGATAGAATTGAAAATCAAGTTCCCTGGGATAATTAAAGTTTCATAATTGAAGAAAAGATTGAAGCAGCAAGTAAAGTTTAAAACATACGAATAATCATGAAATAAGTCATAAGTCATAAATCATATTGTAAAAAACAGTTTTCCTTCATTGAAATTGACCCATGTCGAGTCGTTCGAATTTTTTTATTTTTTTTAATTCGCTCAACTATACATTGCACAGAAAACAAAACAAAACAAAACAAAAGCCAACTTCAAAAGGCATGTATATATTTTCTTCTGTCACAATATTACAAACATAGAAGTTAATTTTCCATACGCTACATTAATTAATTTTTTTTTTACTAATCTAATCTGCAAAGTATTTTTCCGTCCTAATTGACCCTTGTTGAGTTACCTGAATAGAAAACTGTTTTTCATGTCCTTAATTTTCTCTCAACTAAATATTGAATTAGAAAAACGGACATCAACCCAAAATGCACTCTTCAAGGCCATGTAAAATTCTTTTTGATACAATTACTTTTTGAGAAATTTATATTCATGTACTTTGAGTAAGATGAAAATGAAAATTCACTACCTTAGATTAATTTTAATTTCATTATTTAACAAAAAAGGATAGAAATACACCATCATGTCTTTGCTCTACAAACCTTTTCTTTTGGTAGCGCTCTCTCTTTAAAAAAAAAAAAATAATAATCGTATTCTCCCTTAAAGCCTATCTACAAACTCGTTATGTAGAGTCGGTGTAAACAAATTATACTCGGTATTTTCATTTTTTTCATTTATTTAAAACCTCCAAAAACTAGTTTCTTTTTCAGAAATTTCTGATACAATATAAAAACACACTAAGATTATGCATTACGCATCAATGCAAGCACGTCCGTTTTTTCAACCACTAACCGAAATCCATGGAATCTTATGTAGTACTCCAATAAATGACATGGTTTTTGTTCTTTGGAAAATTTCACATATTGAATATTATCTCAAACATGACATGATTATCAGATTACTCACTATATGGAAAGAGACGCGTTTATTTTTTTAATGAGACAAGTGATTCGGGTTATGTTGCATGAAGCAGAAAAATTGGCTAAAATAAGATTAAAAAAACCATACGTGAACTCTCGGTTGCCCCTCTTGCTATCGGATATGTGGCCCAACGTCGAGAATAATAGCGACCATTAGCCTAGCAGTTCCTTTATATTCAAGATAATGTCCCAAAAGATATTGCAAAAACAAATTTCTTTTCCATCAAACTTTACCCCATCTTGGGCTATCCCCCCTTTTTACCAATCTCTCCAACATTTTTTTACCTAACATTGCATGGAAGAAAAAACGAGCTACTTCTCACTTAAAATTGCATATTTTTGATGGGTACGGCGAATTAATCCAAAGGAAAAAAAAAATCAATCGAATAAAAAAAGAAAAACAAAGACAAAGAACGAAATTAATGATGGTGGGCGACGGTTATTGAAGTAAATTAATAAAATGAAAACCCTAAAAAAAAAAAAAAAAGTTACCGCTTTTAAAGCTGCGGTGGTTACTCCCCCTAGATCTAACTAAAATCACCTAATTTTCCTCCTTAATTATCTCAACCGCCTCACCTCTCTCTCTTTCCCTCTCTCTCTCTCTCTCGCATAATAACTACCGACGCTTGAAGCAGAGAGAAGTTACAGTTCTGACAGATGACGACGTTTGTTAGCGACTACAGTCTTCGGTCTACTTCGATTCAACAAGCGAGAGACAACCTCGTGGATATGGCAAGGACAGAATCTCCTCAGGTATCTCTCCCTCTCTCTCTCTTACCTTCTTCTTTATCTTGATTCCTAACTGACGCATTGTTAGAGTGCAACTTCAAGCTTGGTGCCCATGAAAAACTTCCGTGTCTTTCGTCGTCAGGTCCTTTTCAACATGGCCATGAGCTTCTGCTCCAATCTGAGCTCTCTCCAGCATCATCGCCTCAACCGTGTCGCCGGCCTCCCACCGCTGCTCAACCCCTCCGAGCTGCGTGGCCTCTGGGGCGACAACTGCTCCGCCTTCTCCGACTCCTGCATCGACCCGTTGCTCGACTACTGCTCCGCCGACTACTCGTACCCTGACTACCTCGTCCCTTACTTCTCCTCCTCGCCCGACAACCTCATCTCCATCTCCCCCGACATCTTCCCTATCGACGAGCTCGAGTACTGCCCGTACCCGAAACGCCAGAAGCAGGAACCCCTAGAGTTCCCCGACTTGACTGCTGGATTCCTCGATGGGTACATTGCGGACGAGCTGCCACCGGTAGAGCTGTCACCACCTCAGCTCATGCTGCCCCCTCAGCCGGAGCCACATTTCCAGCAGGAACGGTGCGGCTCCTGTGGAGGCAGAGAGAATGGCACGAAGAAGCCAAGCGTGGGCGGGGAGACCTTGTCCACGCAGAGCTTAGCGGCGCGGCAGAGGAGGAGGAAAATAACCGAGAAGACCCTCGAGCTTGGGAAGCTTGTCCCGGGAGGCCGAAAGATGAATACAGCAGAAATGCTGCAAGCGGCGTACAAGTATGTGAAATACTTGCAGGCCCAAGTTGGAATTCTTGAGCTCAACGAGTCAATTCAGGTGCTACATCTTTTGTTGTTTGGCGTAATTTATCCTTCCTGAGCAATCTTAATGCAACATTGCTTCTCTTTTTCTTTCCTGAACATGGACAGATAGTGCTTTTTGCTCTTGCTATAATGTTTTTATACTCTTGTAATCCGCATATTCTGCATTAAATTGCAGAAAAACGAGGAAACACGGCACAGCAAGCGAGAGCTTCAAGTTCTGCTCGAATCACCGAAAATTCAAGAGAAGCTGTACGCGGAAGAGAAGTGCTTGGCGACGAAAGAGCTGGTCCAAGCCTTTGCAAAAGACCCCGAAGTGCAGTCGACAGACTCGATTGGCAAAGATATAGTTCAGCTTCTGTGTGCCCACGGCTGGTATATCTGAGGCATAGAGCGAATCCAGAGAATCAGCGGAATGAATTTTAGCAGTCGGTTATCTGTTTTGTGTCTCTTTCCTTAGTTTCTTAGTTAGGGTTCTTGTTTTTTTGTTCATGTTGCGATAATTTTTCTGATAATTTGTAGATTTTAGGGCATTTATCAATTTAGTTACATTCTTGTAAAATTCTGTTGTTAAGGAATGAGCAAGTATTGTGAATGGCTTTTATTGAAACAATTCCTGCCGTGGAAAGCAGCTGTGGTCCTTTTTTTTTTTTTTTTTTTTTTTTTGAATTATTAAATCAACTCAAGACAATTTCTTGGTGAGTTTACCTCATCCGGCTTTTTTTTTTTAACCCTATCCGGTTGCATCCACTCATTTTTACTAGGGAGATAAAATTTTCCCTTAATTGACTTATTGAAATTTATATTGGTGGATCCCAAATTCAATCATTTATTTTGTTTTTTCAACTTCTATGTTGGATCTAATTGTTATAATTAAAAATAAGCGTCGCTAGCAAAACGGTGGCCGTTATGTTTTAATAGTGAAGAATGGCCAATCGCCTTCAAAGGTTAATAAAACTTAAAGCAATAATTTGACTAAAAAACAAATGAGTATTACAAAACAGCAGCTTTAACAAAATTTATTGAAAGGTTCCCGTTCCTGTGTTTCCTATATATTCATCTTCGGAAACTCTTTTTTCGCATGACAAATTGAAATACGAGCCAATCTTTGATTTTCCATCCTTTTTCTTTTTCTTTTTCATCTTACATAATTGGAATAAATTGGCATAGAATCTCAAATAAATTTGAAAAGATATGCTGACTATATCAAAAGAAAAATAGGATCCTTGAAAAAGTTACTCGTTTGATTTCCCTTTTATGGATAAAAGGATGAGGACGGGGACTAGCACGAAAACCCTCTTTGGGAATTACCATAAGTCTCACGTATCAGTAATATTCGATTTGAGTTGTAAATGTCATTAACTATAATTCGTGCATAAATCAGTTGACCTGTTTATAACACAAACCTGTTTAAGCTTGACACAGGCACACTTAATTATTATAGTGTACACAAGTCATAGTGAAAATTACCAATTCTAGTTGGTGCAAGATTGGTCCCGGTAAACTTACTTGGTGAACTCCCTTTTTTTGGCGTTCTTCAAACAAATTATTAAAAAAGAGATACGGCTGAAAGCTCATTTTAAGACAAATGATTTTGTCATGAAATTTCGTGAGATTTAATTCATTATTTTTCATCTTATTTAAAACACTTGCTATGCAAGTTTCCTGTAACCAATTTAAAAAGTGAAGGTAGAGAACGGTTCTCATTTCATTAGCAAAACGGTGCCGTTATGCCGGCATTTTCCATTAAGAATATCATGTGTTTTCTTTTCTAATTTATATGGTTTTGCTACGCATATTAAAGGTAATATATTATTATTAGATTTTACCTCTGCATGTGTTAACTTTGTCAAAGAAAAAAGTTTCCAAAAAAACTAGCCTTTTTAAATTCTCGAGCAAATTTGTAACTTAATTGTCAAGTGGATTCCAAAGGAATTCGAACATAATTTTTTTTTATACAGTTATTCTTTTTAAACTTCATCTATATTGCACATATCGAACACCAAACTTTTTCTTATGAGTTATCATATGAACACATAATGGCATGACTAATGAAACCAAAAAAAAAAGAAAGAAAAGAAGCCTCTTTTAAGATTTGTCAAAATAAAATCACAATTACACTCCTAATGAAAAATATTAAAAGTTAAAATTTAATTGAATCAAAGCTTTGATAAAATTAGAAAAAAAAAACTTATAATGACAGTTCAATTTCATTCATTGAATTGACAACAATTAACAATTTTCGTTGAGTATTTATGAAAAAAAAAAACATAACAAGGTGACTTCTCCAAAAAGAAGGGAAAAAATACCATGGTATTTTAGTATATTATCCGATACTGCTATAATTTCTTGCATGGTAATCGTCTAATCGGTGGTGGAAAAATACAACAATTCTTTAATACAGTAAATGAAGAAACTTTTTTTTTTCCTATGACTCACTGAATAACAGAATATGAAGACGTGGCTAGAATTAGATTCTAAACACTACAAAGTTCAAAGTGGAGGGAAACCCATACAAAGAAAATAAATAGATTAAAGAAAACTAGGCAAATTTGGAAAATATCAAGGGCGATTTTGCCTCTTTTGCAAAAATTGGGGAATTTAATCATATAGGGGAGAAATAGCCCTACTATTGACATGCAAAATAAAACTCCAATTACATCATGTTGAGTAAAGGGTTCAAGTTCAGCCACATTACCTATTCATTGAATTTACCAACAATGGAAATGCGAGACATTGTGTGATTTGCAAAATTGGTTTAAAAGTGATGCACACATCATACTCTATTTTGTTCTTTGTCGCCCACCTATTTAAAGAGTCACTTGCAAGTCTAACATATCACTTAGTAAATTAATTTTGTTAACCAATCTTAATAAGCCTAGCATTGCTCTAGCCACTCGCCAATTGGGTAATTTAGGATTAAATTTAGGTGCATTCATTTTGGCTTCAAAAAAGCCAATAGAAAACTTTTTTAATTCAAAAGAGCACTTTGACCAAATTTATTTTTTGAAATAGCACATTTTGAAATGTTTTGATCATTTTATAAAGCACTTTTACTTTATAGAAAAAAAAAAAAAAAAAGCTCAAGATTGACACTCAACGACCGGCGAGCTAGTAGCCACATTTGGCCTTGTTGGTTGGCCACCTAAATTATCGTCAGCCACCTCGCGCAAGGTAATAATATTTCCAAAATTATGAAAGTTTGATGAGGATAAAATTGAAAGGAAAAGAAAATGTATTTGCATTAGAGAAATGCCCAAAGCACTTTCAAACCTATCTTAGACCAAAAGCCTTAAAGCCATTGGAAATTCAATTGCATCTCACTAAAACTTTTCAAAAATTTGTCAAACGTCATTTGCATTTACCTAAGGGTTTTCACCGCTCCAAAGGCTTTGGTAAAGTGTTGCCAAATGCAGCCAATAGGCTTTCAAATAGTAACGCGGCGTTTCATATGTGGATGCAAAAATTTTGCAATTATCCTTAAATAAACGTAAAGACCTTTTTTTTAACTCAAAGATTTTTATAAATAAAAAGGTTGAGTTTGGCTCTTTTTTATTGAAAAACCCTAAACTTTTAAACAATGAAAAGGCCCCCAAAAAATATGTAGCAAATTTGTCCTCTCTCACATTAATAGGTCCACAAAGGCCAACAAACCCCATATCTAATGATTGATGGGAGAAATCTCTTAAAAAATATAAAACACGAAGTCATTTTTATAAAAGATAAAATTAAAAAGTTAAAATAAAAACTAAGCCAAATTATTCACTTCAATAATCAAGTCAAATATCATAGAAAAAGGACATATGAAGATTGGATGAAGTCACTATTTTATTTAAGAGCAACAACACGTAACAATACAAATAAGTTCAACCCAAAAAAAAAAAAAAAAAACACGAAGCCCAACCTGACATGAACCGGATCGAAGACTTCGGATATGTGTTTTGGGTATTGAGTCGGGTGGAGCACACTTGCATTGTTTTTCGATCGGGTCTGGTAGGACCCATCAATATCCCTAGTTAAACTGTTTTTTTTTTTTTTTTTTTTATATATATACCATATAACATACTACATTGTTGATGTGACTATTTTTTGTTAAAAAAATAGAGGAAATTAATTTTGACATTTGGACTCTTACAATGAAGGCAGTCTAAAACCTCGCGATACCCTACACGGTGCAATAGTCGCAATTGAGGGAATCTAAGTTGGATGACATGAATGTGACGCGACGCAAGTATGGGAAGTAATGACTTGCCTTTTTTTTCTTTTTTTATATGGTTTTTAAGACTTAAGACATGCGAAAATAATGGGAAATGAGAAGCTGACGGCACCATCACTCTACAAGAGTGACGGTGCCCTCTACCCCTTCACATTTCCCCAGGAAACAGGACAACTTGCTTGTCCGATTTCCTTGGAAAATTAGGATTCCTTTGTAGCGCAACGCATCTGTTCTGAAAAATAATTTTTTTTAAGAATAACTTTTTTCTATTTCTATTCTCCGAAATAATTTCTCAATAAAAAAATGCATTTGGTTACTACATAAAATTTATATTCTCGAAATGAAAATATATATATATATATCAATATGTTTGGTACGATTCGCAAAATTTTTTGTAATGTAAAATTTCTTTTAATTTTTTTTTGATTCTTCCTTATTGTCGCCGACTGTCACCACCCGCAGCCGACCCTATCGCCGATGACTGCTGACGACGCCGATCACCGCCCGTCGCCAACAACCACTTTGCGGTCAACTGCGGTCAGACGCCAGTGCGGGCTGTGATGGTTGGTGGCAACGATCAATCGACCAGCCGGTAGGTGACGACATCAACAGTCATCGGTGGTGGGTGATGGCGACGGCGGTTAGTCAGCCAGCCGATAGGTGGTGGCGTCAACGGTCATCGGTGGTGGGCCACAGCGAGCGGCAACGCCAGGAGATGGCCGATGACGCCGATCAACCGGGGACAAGCAAAGCAAAGGGGGTAGTGGCCAGCAAATAAGAAGAAAAGAAAAAAAACTTATTTCTAGAAATTATTTCCAAGAACAAGAAGTTACTTTTTTCTACTTTTTATTTCTATTCTAAAACTATTCCCTAGTCACTTTTCTATTTCGAAGAATAGAAAAATTAATTAACGTTACCAAATGGAATTCTGTTCTGTTTTTTTTTTTTGTTCCGATGAACAAAAAAATAGAAACGCCAAATGGTGCTTTAGGGTGTGTTTGGTAATGCTTTTATTCCTGGGAATAATTTCTGATTAGAAATGATTTCTTTTTATTTTATTCCCGGGAACAATTTCTAAGTATTAAACCGTTTGGTAACTGTCCAAAATTTCAATTCCCGGAATAGAATTGCATTTTGCACCGTTGTCAAAATTTTTACTTCAAATCATTTTCCTTTAATTTTTTAATAATTTTATTGCTGTTTTTTTTCTTCTTTTATTTTTTTCTTTTCTTTCTTCTCTTCTTTTTCAAGAGTTGCCGATCGCCGGTCGCTGGCCTTGGGATGACCGGCAACCAACCAGACGAGGGCCAGCAACCTCGCCGGAGCATTGCCGGCCCTCGTTGAGGCCATACCTCGTCAACAGCTAGGCGAGCAGCCTCGCCTAGATCTGGCAAGGCTGAGCTTGCCCAGCTACCGACGGGGCTCGACCTCGCTGGGCCATTATGAGGTCGGCCGAGCGATGCCAACCTCACAGTGGCCCAGCGAGGTTGAGCCCTGCTGATGGCTGGGCGAGCTTGCCAAACCTCGCCGGACTGGTCGCCAGCGACAGGAGGCGGCGACGGCGATTGAAGAAGAAAAGAGAGGGAAGAAGAAAAATAAAAAAGAAGAGAAAAAAGAAAAAATGGGTTGGCTTGATTTTGAAATTGTTATCAGGAACAAAAAATCAACCTTTTTTTACTTATCGATTCTGTTCCAAAACTACTTCCAAAAATGAAATAAAAAATAGAAATTTGTTCTCAAGAATAAAAATTTTACCAAACGAATTTATGTTCCAAATTTACTCCCGGAAATAAAAGAATAGAAATTGTTACCGTTTGGCAAATTGCCAAACAGGACCTTAAAGTCCCATTTGATGTCCTTGAAAACTGCACATTTTCTTTTTGCAGGTTCAAAGCATCTTTCTCTCTTTGGGTTTCCACTGGAGTTCTCCCCTTAAACATCGTCTTTGCAACTGCAATTGCAACTTCTAGGGTTTATACCTTTTTTCCATTTTCCCCCTAAGTGACTATGAGTACTCAGTGGGCAAAGAGTAGAAGAAGCCGAGCAGGTGCTACTACAGTATGAGTAGATGCGCTTTCTTTATTGCGCCTCCTCCCATCATCTCCTTCACGTTTTTCACGCCTTCTTGTTTAGCAGTTTGGGCCAAAAGAAGAGGGACAAAGCGCAAACTTAGCTTCTTTGAAAATGATCCAAATTGGAGGGTCTTCTCTGCCTGCATCAAAATGAAGGCCCTCTTCATGAATCTTCGGCTCCTAAGCTCATCCTTGAATTTGACCAGCACGTTGGAAGACCATGAACCGACTGGACCAGCTTCATGTCCTCAACCTCAAGGACAACTCCATATACAGTAATTTCCTGACCTCTCTCGCCTAGTCAACCTCAAGCCCCTCGCTACCTCTAGCGGCTTCCCCGCTTTCCTCACTAGCATCCACCGCCTCAAGATTCTCATGTTAAGAGAGCACTGTCTCTTTCTCTTCTCTAGATTTTTCCTTCTTTGGATTTCTCTCCCTCTAGACTTTTCCACCAGCTATTATATTTGACCAAAGCAACGTGCAAGTTGGCATTGTCAAGTTGCTATAAAATATTAATATTATAAGAGATATTTAGTGTGGGAAGTTGGTGAATGAATCGACTTTACACCCTATAAATAGGGGCTCTTGCCCCTTGTGCGTGAGTGTAGAGTGTAGGGGTCTTGTGGAGTAGTGTGTGGTGAAAGAAGTGAAAGGAAGAAAGTTGAAGGTTGGTGTAGAGTGGGTGGCGTGAGCAGAGGGATAAGAAGAAAGAAGAGAGGCCCCACAAGTTGAGCAAAGAAGAGATAAAGAGAGAAAAGAGAGTAGTCCGTTTGTGACAGTGAGAAAGAGAAAATTGTGGGAGTCTTTGTATTGTAAATATTGTAGGAGCTAGTTTGCTCTGAGTATTGTGTGTGGTGCGAGAAAATATTGTAATAGTGAAAATCATATTTTGTGAGTTATATTTATATCATGTTTCCGCAAAATTCAACAAGTGGTATCAAAGCGAGGTTGTCAAGAATTGTCAGGCCAAGAAGCGAAGAAGCAAAGGACATTGGACTACTACCAGTGCACAATCTGGGATTATGAAATCGGTTGGTCCAGAACCAAGCTTACTTAGCTTACTTGGTATAGTGCTAGAAATTACAACCAAGTCATGATGGCAGATTTCTCGAGTTTAGTGAGCGGCGTCGAGAAGCTCAACAACTCCAATTATAATAATTAGAGTATTCGCATGCAATATTACTTGCTAGCTCAAGATTTGTTGGATATCATTGGCAGCAATGACACTACACCACCCACGAGTGACAGTGAATTAAGAAAATGGAACATCAAATCAAGTAAGGCTCTTAACGTCCTTGCTATAACTGTTGAAGATGAGTTATTGCAGCACATAAAGAGCGCAAAGACCCCGAAAGAGGCCTAGGATAACTTGGCAGCACTATTCGCGAGGACGAATGATGCCAAGTTACAATGATTAGAAAACGAGCTCCTCTTAATTTCACAACAAAATATGACGATAAGTCAATATTTTTCAAAGGTTAAATCTATTTGTGAAGAAATTTCAAAGTTAGAACCTTGAAATGCCATCTCTAAGACAAGAATGAGAAGAATAATAATTCACGAATTAAGGTCAGAATATAATTGTACTATTACGGCCACCCGTGGATGGGTAAGCAATCCAACTCTAATTGAGTTGGAGAATATATTAGCCAACCAAGAGGCCTTAGATAGGGATATGTCTAAGGTCTCGGTTAAGGAGGATGAAAGTGCCCTCTTTAGTAATAAAAGAGGGTTCAACGGCCATAATAGAAATAGAGCAGGCGCAAGAGATGGCAAACCATGGAAAAGTCATGGAGACTAGCGGAGGCAACTAGAAGAGAAGGGTTATCAGCCGGGGGGAGATCGTCAAGATCACAACAATGATGACGATGAAGACAAGAGAAACAAAAGGTGTAGCAAACGGAGCTACGTTTGTGGCAAGGTATGACATATTACCAGAGACTGTTGATATAGGTAGGAAGAAGGAAATGTCGTCATTGCTTGCAAGAAGGAGATTGAAAGCGAAGAAGAATGGGACTTTCAAGTGTCTGTTGCAGTGAAAGATCGAGAAGAGCTTGCAACCGCTTGTATAATTGAGTAGGATAATTTGACAGGTTTTATCACGACCATGAATAAGAGTAAGCCAAGGGAGAACTCGAAGAAGCAACTAAAAATGCCAACAAGCAGTAGTGAAAGGAAATTGCAAGAGATGCAGGAGATGATAAAGAAGCTGAAAATTGAGAAGGAAAAGATGGAGAATATGTTGAAGAAGAGGGATGAGATGCTGAGACAAAAGGACTGAGAGCTCAAGGAAAAAGAAAGAGAGCTAGAGAAGTTCCAATGTGAGTTTAAGAAGTTGCAGAAGTTTAAGGAATTCAAGTCCTCTGTGAAGTTCCCAATTGGTCAAGTCGGGAGAGACAACGAACAAATGAAGGAGAAAAGGAAAGGCTTCTTTGAGAAAAGGAGGCCATATACACCGTACATCCCATGGTACAAGAAGGATCGATAGAATAAGATGAAGGAGAAGAAATCCTTTAAGAAAAAGGATGAAGATGTCTCCATTGAAGTGCTTCGTATGGAACTGAATCGAATGAAGCATGAAATGAAATTTACGAACAAGAGGATTGATTGAATGAGTTCCAATCTCAAAATTCTTATAGGAGATATGTCAAATACAAAGATCAAATTGAGTGAGATGAAGGAAAAGGAGACTAAAGCACAAGTCGAATTGACGATGCTGAAATCTAAGCTTCACAAAGATCAATGGAAAGTCAAAATAGGAGAAGCAATTGGAGAGAGAGCCATAAAGCCATCCACATGTGAGGAAGCTTCGCGAGGTGCGGAATGGAAGAAGAAAGTCGAAGAGTTCGAAAGTAATATCAGCAAGAGCCCCTATTTATAGGGCATTGGCAAGTTGCTATAAAATATTAATATTATAAGAGATATTTAGTGTGGGAAGTCAGTGAATGAACCGACTTTACACCCTATAAATAGGGGCTCTTGTCCCTTGTGCGTGAGTCTAGAGTGTAGGGGTCTTGTGGAGTAGTGTGTGGTGAAAGGAGTGAAAGGAAGAAAGTTGTAAGGTTGATGTAGAGTGGGTGGCGTGAAAAGAGAGATAAGACAAAAGAAGAGAGGCCCCACAAGTAGAGTGAAGAAGAGATAAAGAGAGAAAAGAGAGTAGTCCATCTGTGAGAGTAAGAAAGAGAAAATTGTGGGAGTCTTTGTTTTGTGAATATTATAGGAGCTCGTTTGTTCCTAGTATTGTGAGTGGTGTGAGAAAATATGAGTGTCGAACACCTGGAGTGCTAAAACTTGGCACGGAGGGACACTTAAATGTCAAAAGTTAGGAAAGTGACACTTAAATACCAAAATCAGAGTAAAATGGATCACTTAAGTACCAACGGTGAGAAATTCTGACCAAAATACTGACGTGGCGATTTTCATGCGAAGTAAGTGCAAAACGGCGTTGTTTTGCACGCTAGCATGGCTAGACAAATGCAAAAACGATGTCATTTAACTACTGACATGGTAAAAATTAATATAAAAATTAATTAAATTCAATTTAAAAATAAATTTATTTAAAACATTTAAAAATAAAGATACAAATATTATAAAATAAAATAAAAAGAGCCAAGGGAGGAAGAAGCCGGCTGAGGGCTAAGCCTTCACCGTAGCCACCTCCCTACCGTCGTAGGGAAGGGTTGGCGACAGAAGGGGGAGAGCCGGGGCTGTCGACCCCGGTCGACTAGTAGCGAGGGCTCGCTAGCCTTCACCCGGATCCGGGGCGAGGGTTGGCAGCCCTCGCCCTGCCGGGCGAAGGGCCTCCACCCACTGGGTCGCCTTAGATCTGGGCAAGGGCTCGCAGGCCCTCGCCACCGATTGACTGGGGTTGCCGACCCATGGCTAAGGCCCAACGACCCTAGCTGACCCCCACCATTACAGGGCCTTTCCCGACAACGGTAGGGAGGCGACGGCGGTGAAGGCTTAGCCCTCAGCCGTCTTCTTCCTCCCTTGTCTCTCTCTTCTTTTTTTTTTTTTTTTTTTTTTTTTTTTAATTTTGTTTATAATTTAATTTAATTAATTTTTCCATTAAAATTCAAATTCACACCAAAACGACGTCGTTTTTGTGATTCTTTACTAAGTCAGCTCTCCGGCGAATCACGTAAGCGAGAAAAATAATAAAAAATTGCTACGTAAGATTTCTGACAAGGTTCACCAAAAGTGGCACTTAAGTGTTACTTTCCTAACTTTTGGCATTTAAGTATCCATTTGTGTCAAGTTTTGGCACTCGGGGTATACTTCGAAAAAAAATATTGTAATAGTGAAAGTCATATTTTGTGAGTTATATTTATATCATGTTTTTGCAAAACTCAACGTCTCATATTCGTCGAAAACTGCATCTCTAGCGAAACATTTGACAGTCAATAACCCGTGAATTTCTTTTTCTTGAATATCAATAGATTTGTTTCTTTAAATACTAAATGAATGCAAAATAGATAATCTTCTAAAGCAAATATGTGATCTGATTGGCCATTATACTCAAAACAAAATGACTGGCCTATATTGCATCGTCACTTGTTGGGAGTGACGGTGCCGTTCTCCTAGCATTATTCCAAAATAAAAAGGTTTAATATAATGAAATATCTCAAACTGGTACATGCGCGACGTATTTATCCTCGATTGGCTTCCATCAAATATTATCGTTAAATTGCTAATGTGGATGCCATGTAAATCCACGTGGATCAATTAATAGGTTAATACCACAAAAAACATTAAACATGTATATTTTGTGACAAATTTATTATAAATTAATTTTTAGGTTATTAAAATCTCTAAATTTGTACACTTATAACATATTTACCTTCCCTTAACTATCATCAAAATTTACCATTCAATTATGATTTCCATTAGCTTACGACAAATTGTCTTACCTACATGATGAAATGCCTCAAAGTAGGTGTTATGCTAAATGTTTAGGTAAAATCATGTCACTTGTGGCCATAATTTTATGCTTCGAGGCAACTTGTATATTTTTGCAAAATTGTGTCACTTTGCGTTATTCGAGGACCATAGTTTGGGCTTTGAGGCAAAATATGGGAATTGTGCTCAACAAGTTTATGCTAACTAGAAAAATCTATGCAAGGTAAAAACATTTAGGAATTACTTTTCGAAAGCTACATATTCGAAAAATGGTCAAAAATGAAATGGTTTGGGGAAGTCCAAACTATACAAGTGCCCTGAAGCAGTCCTCAAATAATTATACGGAGAAAATTATGGTCTCCGTTAGCTACCGTTAAATTGTCACAAGTAAAATTCTTACTTTTTCTTAGCTTCCCTCAAATTTTACCTAGATTTATCAAGAAAAGTTATCACCTCAAATGCTCACTACTGACTTTTGAATGGGGTTTAGAATTTTTACAATCATCGGATAACACCTGTGAAAAGACACTACTTATACTCATCTTGAAGAGGGAGTATCGACAAAAGGTTAAGTAAAACTCACAAGGCCTTAATGCATCATTAATGTTCTTACACAAGATGCCACATGTATAGGAGGCATAAGGATAGAGATGGCTTTGACAGCTCTGTTGACACCTAATTTTTAGTTGACGCATCATTAAAGATAAAAAATCGAGATTTAGATTTCGATTGCGATGGAGCCCTATCTCTCGACCAAAAACTATTGTTTTTCATTTCTTTCTTTTGTATTGTCGTTTTTAAGCAGTTTTTAGCACATTTTCAAGAAAAACCCGAAAAGTCAAACAGTTGACTTTTAGGTTGATTTTTTGGTCAACCATTTGACCAAAAGTCAATCCCTGGTCAAAAATTGACTTTTTACCCAAAAAAATTCCACTTGGTTTTAATTTCCCTTTTTTCAAATCAATTTCTTGAAAATTCAAAGATTTGACCAAAAAATCAACATTTTAGGAAAAGTCAACTAAATGGTTGACTTTTGGTCAAACATTTGACAAAAAAATAAAAATAAAAAATGCACAAATATATTTATTTTAATGATAAATTTGACTTTTGTGTAAAAAATTTCACAAAATTTGATTAAGAACCTTGATTTCTGAATTTTTCAGTTTTAACTTCTAAATCGACCAAAAATAAAATTACTTTTATTCTAATCATAATTAGGTGTAGTTCCTTCTTTGACATTTGCTTTAGGGACTATTTGAATCTGTTTGAATATTCAATTTTGTAATTTATCGAGTCAAAATACGAATGGTTGTTTTGAGTCCTAATTAGGAGACCAAAATCAATCATTCATAACTTGCGAATAGACGATTGTTTCTCACTCATTTTCTTAAGATAAGTCCAAATTCAAAATCGATTTTGAAAAACTCACACAAGAGCTCATCAATTTGAAGAATTTTATCCTCCCAAGCATTAGAAAATCAAGCAATTAAGCTTCAATCAACAAAATTTGAATTGACCCATTCATGGCTAAGGTTTAATTTCATGAATCTAGGTCCAATTTTAATATTAGGCTTAGATCCATTTTTAACCTAAGCTCGAGGACTTCAATTCAAGGTCAATTTGAATATGATAAGTAATCTTACATATGGGTAACTCATTAGATAGGGCAATTGTGACACTAATTGAGTTTAGTTTTAATTAATTTGCAATTTTGCTCATTGAATTGCAAATTTTACCATTTTAGCCCTTTAGGCCTAATTCAAAGCACCCATGGTTTCGATTAATTTTTTTCCACGATAATCATTCAATTATGTTAATAAAAGACACCTAGATCACGTTCATAATGTTTGATTAGCTTAATCGTATCTTAATTGGTCAATTTCTTCATAAAAAAGATAAAATTCATTTTCAATTTGGTTCTTTAGGGGTCAAATTGCATACATTTTTTACCCACAAGGTTCCCAAGTAAACAAAATAGTGGGAACCAGACCAAACCAATCAAGAACCAGTCAAAATCCGGCTGAATCAGACCAAACCGGTTCGGCCGATCTGATTGGCCGCCAGCGGGACTAGCTGGTTTAGGCCCTTGTCAGCCGGTTCTTTGCCTCCAACCACCGGTTCTGGAACCCTCTCAATCCCAATTTCACTTCTACACCTTCAATTTCCCAAAATTTTATAAATTGGTCATTGAATTTCTTCAAATTGCAAAAATTAACCCCTAATTAGACATTTTGACATAATTCCCGATTTTGGCTTGGTTTTTTGCAAATCAAACCCACTATATCAATTACCCAACGAGAAAATATTAAATGGGTTTTACACTCCACGTTGGCAAAATGTATCACCATTCAGAAGTCGACATGTAGAGCCACGTGTAAATGGGGTCAATGATTCAAAATTTGCTCTTCCCCCTCCTCTGCTCTCTCTCCTGTAGACCTGGCTCACCTCTCTACACACTCTAACGCTCTCTCTCCTCTGCTCTCCTGTGCAAACCGTCTCCCTCCTCTCTCTCTCTCTCTCTCTCTCTCTCTCTCTCTCTCTCCCCGTTCTCCGTTCCGTTGCGGTGAGAACAAAAATCGCAGATCTGCTTCCATATGCTTTTCCCCCTCCTTTGCTCTCTCTCCTTCGTTGGTTGCTTCCATCTCCCCCCACCCTGACGCCAACGCTGCCAACGCTCCTCCACACGACGCCGACTCCCCTCCACCTCTGCCTCCATAGGTTGCCTCCATCTCCCCCAACTTCGACGCCGATGCTGATGCCTTCACCTCCGCCCCCGACGCCATCGTCGACGCCCTTTCATCTCTTTCTTACGACCTCCGCTCCGCTCTCTCCCTCTTTCCTTTGTGGAGCGCCCTTGTTGGCCAACCCCAACGCCGACGAACCCTTGCTTGTGTTTTGGCCTCCCTCTCCACGAACGAAAGTCGTTTTGCTAGCTCTCTCTCTCTCTCTTTCCTCCACGAAGCGCCCCCTGCTCCTGAACACGGACGTCACCGACGTTGTCGCCTCCTGCCGTCACCTTCCCAAGCCCCACCGATAGGCACCCCATTGGCAACTCCCGTACATCCAAAGGTTCGTATTTTTTATTTGGATTCCACTTAGTAGAATTCGGTGCGATGTTAATGTTTAAGTTTATAGATACATCTGCAGCAGGTATTGCTTTATCTATGAAAACAAACAAAAAGAATTTCCCTGACATATGACTTTGGAGCTCTCTTTTACCTTGGAAGTTCCACAACTCTTTTACAGATCAACTTCCAGGGAGTTAAGAAGGTTGGACAGCGTTGCTCGTTCTCTTATCTATGCATCTTTCTCTGAGACTCTTGATGGATCATCAACTATACATGCATTCAAGACTCTTGTTGTTTTAAAGCATGACAAAAAAAATATTTATTTAAAAGCATCCAAAAGAACTCAAGATAGTTTTGCATGACCTAAACGTGTATCAATGTGTAACTCTCATAAGAATGCACCTTTGTGATTTATAAGAAATTTTTTAATTTGTATAAGTTGACAATTATGGTAAAGTTAAACTTGCTTCCATCTATAACAACTTGCAAAATCATGAAAAACCAATTAATCTTCATCTCAAATGCTCCTTTCTCTATTCTCACTAAGAAAAAAGCCAAATATACGTAGTCTATTGCATACATGCTGCAAGGTTATACCTACCGGCAATACCAAATGGTTGACTATGAATCCAGTATATTGAAGCTTAGGTACAAATACAGCATCACTGGGCTACAATAGAAATCTGGAAAATGTAGGTAGGTGGTCTTTGTCATTGATCATTGGCATATAAATGATAAAAAAAGATAATCAAGTACCACCGCATAATATGATCAATAATCATCCAACAATTTTAAAGTTCTCTCTAATGCTTGTTAACCGGTCATTTCGATGCTCCGGACAATACTCATAGCAATAACATAAACTTGGTAAATATGGATATATTACCTACCAAAGCATATCAAGAAAAGGATCCACACAAATGCACTAAGCCAACTTGATTCCTTATAGGCAACCCAAACCTGAAAGACCATGAGATCGAAATAGAAATAAGTCACACAGGGTAAAACAAGACAAATGTCTCATCCCCAAACTGTAGCCATCAAACAAGAACTCCTAATTGTGGGCGTCTAAAACCAAAGGTGTTGCTCTCAAATCTAATAGGCATGATTGTAGGCAATGGTTCCATAAGCTTATGAAGGATAAACTCTGAAGTTGATGAAACCATATGATATCGCTTCACAATCGTCTTATCCATTTCTAACAGACACAAAGAGTCCTTTTTATGCATGTCCTTTGTTTTATCAGATGAGTCAAAAAAATTGCATATACCAAAGTTAGCCAACAAAAGCATTAGAGACATACAGAGTGAGCAGCGACGTTGATGTAGAAGTCAATTAGCGTCGCTGTCATCCACCTGCAAATTGATAGCACCATTCAGTACATTCATAGGACAGAGACTAATATGCTTACATGTTAAAAAACTGACTCAAATGCAAATGAGTCTTCGTATACTTCTAGCACCATTGTAAACATACAGATTAAACCCATCCAGCTTATATTAGCTTCCAATTTTTGAGCAACTGATCATATATTAAAATGCAGTATGACACATCATTCGGAGAAAATTGAGTTGCTGTATCTAGAAAATCATCACCAACTGCCTAGTCTCATGCATATTCTAATCACAAAATAGAGTGCATCTACAATAGCATGAACATTTTCTTTTATACAGTTATTGCGATTGGACAAGGTCAATTCCTTAGTTCAGCATGGGTATCTACCATGGCCTGTTCTGGATCGAAATTTTTTTCGGTTGGTTGATTCGAGAAGAATGGACATGAATGTTGATTGCATAGAACATGCTTTGGAAAAACTAGGTCGTCTAAAAGATTGATGTTACCTATTGGTGGGGCTTGGGGAAGCGACGGCAGGGGGTGACGGTCTCGATGGCGTCCGCGTTCAAGAGGAGGGACATTTCACGGAGGAAAGAGAAAGAGCGAGCAGAGCAACCTTCGCTCGCGAAGAGGGAGGTCAAAACGTGAGTAGGGGGTCGTTGGCGTCAGGGATGGCCAGTAGGGGTGCTCCGCAGAGGAAAGAGATAGTTGACCAAGAGCCTCTACGATCAGATCTGCAGCGGAAATGCCATTAACATTCACAGCGGGTAGGCAAACAACGGTTATTCTCGATGCAGTGGGAACAGTAAGAGCGGCAAGGGTTATTACCCACACTGGGTATTCAATAGCCAGGGATGACAGCTTCTTCCCCCAAAAGCAAGAGCGGGAGTACTCAAGCAGCGGCAGCATTCACAGCAGATGAAAGAGCTTCCTATTATTTCACAAGAACCATGGAGCGGAGGTCGCGAGAGGGAGGTGAAGGGGCGTCGGCGTCGGCGTTGGCGTCAGGGGCGAAGGCGGAGGTGTCGGTGTTGGTGTTAGAGTCGGGGGTGACAGAGGCAACCAACAGAGGGGTATCGAATTCGCGGTTCATTGGAAGAGAGGCACGACTTTGAGGAGGAAAGAGAGAGAGTGGATTGGAGGTCGCGAGAAGGAGGCAGGGGCGTTGGCGTCAGCGTTTGGTTCGGTGGCATAGGCGGAGGTGGAAGCGGAGGCGGAGGTGTTGGTGGCGTCGGCGTCAGCGTCGGGGGCAACGAAGACAACCTGTGGAGGCGGAGGCGGAGGTGGGGGGAGTTAGCGTCGTGCGGAGGAGCGTCGGCAACGTCGCGTCGGGGTGGGGGAGATGGAAGCAACCATCAAAGGAGAGAGAGCAGAGGGGGAAGAACATATGGAAGCAGATCTGCAATTTTTGTTCTCACTGCAACGAAACGGAGAACGAGGAGAGAGAGAGAGAGAGATGGTCTGTAGAGGAGAGCAGATGAGAGAAAACGTCAGTGTACATAGAGGTGGGCCAAGTCTACAAGAGAGAGAGCATAGGAGAGGGAAGAGCAAATTTTGAATCATTGACCCCATTTACTATTCAACTTCTGAATAGTGATACATTTCGCCTATGTGGAATGTGAAACCCATCCAATATTTTCTCATTACCCAACACCTTAAGATCATGATGGAGCCTTCGAAATGGATTTTTGATCGTTGGATCGAGATTTCGACCATTGGGTCGAACTAACGGCCAAAATTGCTTAATGTGGGAGTATATAAATGAAATCTCTTCTATTTTCGGGGGGTTCATTTAGTTCATCTCTTGGACTAATCTCATTTTAGGCTCGAATTGGCGGTCGTCGGAACTCCCAAGCCTTCAAGTTGCTAATGATCTATAGTAGCAGAGGTCTTTGACCTTGCTATGGATAGAGGAGGTTAGATCGGTGGCCGGATCTTCACCAGCGGCTCGATCTTTGCCGGCGAGTCAAGGCCGGTCTATTTTGGACCGATTCTTCCTTTTTTTCCTTGAGCCGGTGGTTCGATTGATCCCGATCCGAGCCATAGTGACCTGATCTACATTCTTGGAGTCCTGATCATGATCCAGCGGCTTGATCCGATTGATCGCGATAAAAATTGACGAAAATTGCGACAAAATGTAACGATTCGAAACTCGAATCCGATGAAGTGAGATCGAGTTAGTCGATCAAGGCTAGGATTCAATATTATGAGCTTTTACATGCTTAAGATTTATGAGTATGAATGTTGCAATGATTTCTTGATGATTTGAATGATGATTATAATTTTGAGCATAATCTGTGATTTTCGTAAGCTTGTACATAGGTCACTATTTTGGCTAAAACGAGGTCCGAAACGACTTCGTTTCAGCTCGAGTCCTCTTAGGATTAGATAATAGACATCCCAAACTTCGAAACAATAGGTTGCATGCCCTAATCGAGTGTCGTTTGATCAACAAAAAACACCTCCGAAGATTAACGATTATGCAACAGTTTAGGTTTTTTTCGGTTTTGATTTTGTTCCACCTTCTGGATTTTTTATTTTTGTGCCGACTTTCATAATAGTTTTTTGACAAAATTGTCTTCATGAGTTTTTATCTAAATTTTCTTATACATCTCTTGTAATTTTTTCATGATTTTTGGATCTATTCAACTTGGTCAGATCTACTTAGATCTAGGCTTAGGTCAATCTGTTCCATATCAATATCTAATTTTGTTATTTTTGTGTTGAGTTCTAGAACAACTTTCCTTTATCAAAGTTTCTCCTACAGGTGTTGTGCATTTTTTGTATTTTTTTCAAAAATTTTAGACATGTTTAGTTTGGTCAAAATCTCTTAGATCTGAAGATAGGTCAGTCTGTTCTGCATTAGTCCAAGATTTGTTTTGATGAAATCGAGTCCATAAATGCACTTATTTGGTCTCAAATCCTTCATGAGAGTTGAAATACATGATATATATGTTTAATTGATGCATACTTTGCATGGTTTTACATTAGCAAAGTGAGTCAATTGCATGCATTAGAGTAAAAGGTACTGCAGCAATATATGTTGAACATATAGTTGGTCTGTTTTTCCATTTTTGTCACGACTCATGTGATCTTAATTGAGTTTTGATCTCTTAATGAGAAATCTTCATCATCAGATTTTTCATAAGATTTATGCATGTCTTGAGGATGGCTGAAATCATGCTTGTTATGTAAACTTAATGCCGAAATAAAACATTGTCATATATGCACATTTCCATACTTGTTTAAGTCATCTAAAGATCAAATCTTATGATCATGCCTTCTTGATGATTGAACTGCATGTTTCAAGGTTTGCATACATGTTTAGGTCATGTCATTTGAGTTTCATCTTGCACATTAAATTATCTCACAGAAAGTGTTCATTACACTTAGAATTTGCAAGCATATCATTAGGAATTACGAATCATCTCATAATGTCATTTAAATTATATGACATTTTGCATGCCGACTTAGGATTAGATAGATGACTATCTAAACTTTCCGTCGCATTCAATCCTAAGTCCCGTGTGATTTCTTCATGCCATTTGAGTATTCTTTGAGTGTTTTTAAGATTTTTAAATGAATGCTTATGTTCTATTTTCTTAATTACTAATGTGCACACTATTCAAGATCTCGATCTTAAGTTACCAAATTGACCTAATTTGGACTCGAGCTCTTCTAGGAAGACGTAAGACACACTTAAAAGTTTTTAATGCCGTTGATTTCATGCAAATCACTCATCGTTTGAACCAATTTTCCATTTTTTCAAAGTCAGACTACAATCTGGATAAGTGATCAAATTCGGACCTTTGTTCTAACTCTCGTTTGGACAAACCTTTGATATTTTTATTCTACTTTTTTCTTTTTAGAACTTGAACTTGGCATTTTGAATTAAACTTGTTTGTCATCATGTTGGCTATGTTGTGTATAAAATTGATGATTTTTAATTATGTTTTGATCGGAAAAATCCTCGTGACATTAGCTGAATGTCTAGTTGTTTTGGCAAATTTCTGATGTGTTGTTACTTGTTATTTGATTTTTGCAAAATCATGTGTACATTGTTTGAGAAAACTTTCTTCATGAAAGTTGTTAGTCATTATGTCATACATGTTAAGAAATTTTTTTATTACCAAATTGTCATTAGGTATTGCCCAATTTTTTTGTCTTTAAACGCTTGTTCTGAAATTTCCTAATAAAACATGATTGTGATTATTTAATTATACCTTTTAGGTTAGTTTGTGCATAAAATTAGGCCATGCCATCTCCATGAAAATCGTTCTAAATGTTTTGATCTTTGTTGTTAAACAATCGGCATTTTCAAATTGCATATTTTAAAAAAATGCTTTGGTATATGTAATGTTTTCCTAAAAAATAACAATTTCTAAAAAAGTTTTTCTCCAAAACTCGATTTGGCTTAAGGAAAAATTGTGACTTGGACCATATTCAAAATATTTGCGACGCTTGTGAGTGCATTCATGCGAGCCATGGGCTAGCCTTGGCAATTAAATGTGTTTCATAGCCTAGATATTCCTTAATCATGTTTTGAAATTGTGAAAATCACGGTTTGAATTGTATTTAAAATGACTGCAATGCTTGTGAGTGCATTTATGCGAGCCTCGAGCTAGCCTTGACAATTAAATGCATTCTGAAAACTTTTCATGAATAATTTCGAGATATGTTTCTGAAATCACATGTACAATTCATACATATAATTCCATCATGCATTAAAAATTGCTTGTGTTTGTGATTGACGCATGTCCTTGGTAATAAGTGATCCGCCGACGGTTCACTTTCTTGCTTGATTAGTTGAGAAATAAGGTTAAAAAAATATGCATGTATGTTTAAATTTTTGCAATACATGTTACTTTTAGATTAATGGTAGGGTCAATTCATAATATTGACGGGATCACATAGATCGCTTGATTAGGAGACTTATAAACATTATTGGCCATGTGAGAATATAATTGGTCAACAATTGCTATAAGTCACGAAAAAAAAATGGATTGGGTAGGTGTCTTAGTGGGACAATCGCATGAAAGACAAAGGCCGACCCCGATGCCCTAAAATTTGACTTTCGTATTGCACTACCTTTAAATAATTGATCTCGACATGATGTCTTGTTTTTTTAATTATTTTGATATGTATGATTGTTTCTTTCCATTGTATGTACTTAGTTATAAGTTTCTTAGATTAGGTTTAAATCAGGACCTTGAAAATGGAGAAAGCACGAAGACAGTGGATGTCGATGTTCATTCCGATCATTATCATTTACTATTTATTTTCCCGACATATGTCTTAGGTTCAATTTGTTGTATAAAACCCAACGAGTTGCGGGTTTTCTCTCTTTTTCTCATCTTTTTCAATTGTGTTTCTCTTTTATATTTTCTAGGATTGTATGGTAAATTTATTGCTATCCTTGATTGTTTACTTACTGTCTTGTAATTTCAATTCCATTGATTACTTTTTTTTTCTTGTTTTTCTAGAAATAAAATATAATGAAAATGACCAACCACACATGATCGCTTAGTTTAGGACTAATGATCCCGAAAATGTAAAAAGAAACATATGGACATGTTAGGAAAACACAACATATTGTTTAGGTACCAAAAGGACACCAATAGAAATATTAGCGTAACCCAAGTCCCCGAACTTAGATATTTGATTGCATAGGAATCAAGGAAACACTCCCGACCCTCGATTGGGTTTTCTAGCCGACCCCCAAAATGAGGCTAGTGGCAACTCCTGTCTTATTTTTAGGTTGTCATAAACAACTAGACCGTATAAATAAACCCGTCACGCGGGATATGAGTTTCGATGAAACTCACTATGGTTTAGCATACTCGATATGGGAGTACCCCAAAAGATGAAGTGATGCCATCCTTATGGGCCATGCATACTATTGAGATGACTACCATGGTAAAGGTACCCTTAAATCTGATATCCACACTTGACCCTTTCTTCTAAGGTGTGTTGCCCGTGTGGGTATGGATCGTGACACTCCGATGTCACGCAGGGTACGAGCTTGGGAGAGCTCGTGATCTCGTGGAGGGAACTCACGAGAGGCTTGATCCAAAAGGCGAGGTGATAACGTCTTTTGGAACGTGAGCCGTGAGGGAACTCTCAAGAACCCCTAAACCCAACCTTTCCCCATTTTTCTCTCCTCGTGATGATAAGGGATTCAAGGGCGGCGAGATCGGGTCATGACAAGCTTGGATGATGATAACCAATCTATAGGTATGACCTATGAAGAAGTCTAAAGCATCTCTAGGGAAAGAAGACTAAAGCACCAAAGAAAAAGAAGTCTAAAGCAAACACATGAAGAGAAAGAAAATTTAGCCTAAAAACACTATTTGGTACTATTTGGCACTATTTGACACTATTTAGCATTATTTAGCATTGCTCATATACTATTGGATACTAGTTGACACTATTTGGTACTATTCGGCACTGTAGCAGAATCAAAAAATGTAGGATAAGAATCTGCCAGAAGGAAGATCTTCCGATATGAGGGTCAAATAATTGACCATTGTTGGTCACAAAGAGTATAAAATTGTCTTTAGTGCTTCCTTATATAAGGTAAGGCCTCTAAATGCTAAGAGGTAGAGCACACTCTCCCTAGAAATAATATTGTGTAGTTTGCTATGAATCCTTAAAAATTCTCTCATCTCTTCCTTTCTACCTGATATGATTCTTTAAAATTAGGGATGTTCATATTAACCCTGCTAATATACTTTGCACTTACCTGAATGTGGAACTTGAGCATCAGAATTTGGTTATTTTGAAAGTTTCTATGATATGTGTCAAAAAATAAAAAGGAATTTGATTGCTAATAGGTAGTCTCTATTTTGAAGCTGAGAAAGGGCCAGGTGTAGGATATCATACTTATCACCTAAGTAATACCGACACCAACATGCGACACGTGACATGACACGGCACGACAAGCCGATATGTTATTCCTTAAAAAATAGAGAATTTTGACACATTGGAACACATTACATATTAAATATATAATTTTATATATACATGATAAATTATCAATTTTATGATAATTAATCAAATTAATTTGATTTAAATTCACAAATAAATTCATAATGAAAAAGAGTCTAGAATGAATTTTCGTTAAAAACATCAATCCACTATTTGTTAATATCATTTAATTGTTTATATTTGACAAATTCAACTCAACTCCAATAATCCATAAAACTTGGAGAAAACAATAAGCAATCCACATTCTGAACTCAAGTGTTAGAGCGTGTTGGGAGAGAACAGAGAAAAACCAACTTGAGTGTGATTCGTGTGTCATGGAAAGTAAAAATTGGAAGAGAAGAGAAGACTAAGTTTTTTTTTTTTTCTTTTGTTATTTTTATTATTTTTATTTTCTTACATATTTATATTGTGACTCCTTATTTATTGAAAAATTTTAAATTGACCTTGTGCTTATCGGAATCACGTGTCAGTATTCCCAACTTACATGTCGGAATTCTCGACTCTCATGTCAAAGAGTGTTGGACACATATCGAGGTATATAACACGATACAAAAACTCCTAGAGAGTGTTGATGCTTCTTAACTTGCCACAAATTCTATTTTCGTTTTCTCTAGAATGTATCATAGGCAAATTTTTTGGTATCTAGGTCACATTATGAACTTGATTGAGCCATTTTGTCAAGAGTACTACTAGAGCTACTAAAAACGTCACTAAAGAGTTCTTGTAAAATGGAATTCGCAATTTCCACGGCCTTAAATAAAGATGAAAATGAAAGACTTGATGAAGAGTAAGACAAGAAATTTAATAGTAAAATTTGATAGAAATTAACATAGCGTAAATGCATCACGTGTGTAATAATTTGGGGTTCTTGGTAATCCAAATATTAGTTTGAAGTAAAATTATTATAAGGGTATTGGTTTGGGGTAAATTTGTTACATGTATACTAGTTTTGGATTTTTTGTGATATTAACCTATTAATTGATCCACATTAAGTCCACATGAAGTTCAAGTTAGCAATTCAATAGTAATATTTGATGAAAGTTATGTCACACATATACCAGTTTGGGGGTTTTTAGTGGTTAAAAATTAATTTGGAGTAAATTTGTCATTAGTGTGATAGCTTTAGGTTAACTTAAACTTCTATACTAAGCATTCAACTAATTTAGAAAAGGAAAACATGAAATATAAAATTGGATTAATACCACATAAAACCCTAGAATATGCCTATTATAACACAAATATCCCAAACTTCTTTTTTGGACCACTCAAAATCCAAAATTTACCCATAATGACACAAATACCGCAAATATTTGTCGTGTCATAAAAAATCATGAACCTATGAAATTGAAATAGAGGGAATATATATCATACATATGTACATTTGGATTTTTTTATGACACATAAAAAAGTGGGGCATTTTTGTTTACAATAACTAAGTTTAGGGTTTTTTGGGACACAAAAAAATTTGTGATATTTATATCTTAATGGACACAATTTGAGGTTTTCTTAGTTATATACTTTGTTAAAGAGATTCAATGATACTTTTTATCCAAGGGAAAATTTTAAATAAAAATCCAATCCAAAGTGGGGTTATCTTTTCAAAGAGGGCCATGGTAAACGTCGTTTCAACAAGGATTTGAAGTGCCAAGTCCATTTCAAATAATTGCCGGAGCTCGTCGGCCGGCGGGCATATCATATTTCCGACGGCTGGAACGGGGACATTATCGGGTCCCCAAAATCCGGGCCGGGTCAAACCAAGACCCCGAAAACCCCGAAAGTCGGGTCTTCTTCCTTCCTCTTAAACCCCTAAAACTCCGCTGCTCAACACCCGACCGTCGCTAGCCACTCTTCCTTCCGCGTCCGCCATGGCCCGACCTCGTGGCGACTGCGCAAGGAACGAAACGAGCAACATCACCACCACCACCGCCGACGCCTTCCCGGAGAAGAAGAAGAGCAAGGACGCGCGCCGACCGTAGAACCCTTCGACGCCGGCACCGACATGCCCCTCCTCCCGCCGCGCTCTCCCCTCAGGCCGGCCCACGTAGCCTCCCTCCTGTCCTCCGACGCCGCCGCCGCCGCCGCCGCCGCCGCCGCCGCTCTCATGGGCTGCAAGCACTTGCTGTTGAGAGCCAGGCCTCTTCCTCCGCCGCCCGTCCCTTCACCATTATCATCATCATCTTCTTCTTCATCCTCGTCTCGGGTTCGCTTTCGCGGCGCGTATGGGCTCCACTTCTCTTGCGCCCGTTCGAGGGCTGGTTCCCGGATGAACCCTTCTTGCCTCAAAGCCAATGGGGTCCCGCACAGGCCTCACTCGAGTATTCCCAGACCAGGTACTGTTGAGTTCCAGTGGATGCGGTCTTTTTCGGGTCGAGGATGATGTTCTTGTGGTTTGTTTGGTGGGAAATGTTTTATGCTACAGCTAGTGGGAGGTTCTTGGAGTGTTTTGAGTGAGTGGCATTGGGTTAGGTGTTTTTTTGCTTTCGTTGCTGGGGTGAGTTCATCTGGGACGTAGTTTTTTTTTTTTGAATTCTGCATTTGACTGTGGCTGAGTTTAGGTAAAGAGTGTACTTGAATTTGTGTATGATGTTATGTGATTTTTTTTTGCTCTCTCAGTTCAACTGGAGGGGCCAGTAGGGAGAGGGATAGAGACTCCATTGAAGGTTTTGAAAATGAGACTGGAGGAACTTGGTATCGATATGCAAACATGTCTCCCGGGCCAGTACCATAGCCTGCTTTGTCCCATGGTAAGTACTTTCTACTTCACAGACTTCTTTTACTTCCCGTCTTTGTCTCTGTATTCCATGCCATTCCACTTAATTGATGCTTTCTACTAACTTCTGTATACTTTTTGACAATTTTCTCTTTTGTACTAGTGCAAAGGGGGTCGTTCAATGGAACGAAGCTTATCTATTTTCGTCAGCCCTGATGGGTACGTTGATGATGCTTTGGTTTAGGTGTATCTGTTTTATTCAGTTGAGCAAACTTAGTTGTGTTCTTTTGATTCTATAGGGGTTCTGCAGTGTGGACGTGTTTCAGGGGAACATGTGGATGGAAAGGCAGTACACGAGTAAGATACATGCTTGTTTTAGGGGGTTGTTCCAAGTTGTGTCTACCCAGAGCTCTTAGCCTATCGTACCCCTTGGTTGCAGGCAGCTGCGAAACCTAGGTCTTCATATGCAACCTCTAACCAAACAAGCAAAGTCAAGACAATCAGGGAAATCTCAGAGGAGAGTTTGGGTTTGGAGCCACTCTGCAATGAGGTT
The DNA here is from genome assembly GCA_014182515.1 of Eucalyptus microcorys. NCBI lineage: Eukaryota > Viridiplantae > Streptophyta > Magnoliopsida > Myrtales > Myrtaceae > Eucalyptus > Eucalyptus microcorys. The sequence continues at coordinate 20,713,608 of CM024566.1, read as the reverse complement.
GTTATGTTCTCTAAGTCCCCTATATCTGAAGTTTCAATTTCAAGTCCACTTGGTCTTCCCTTATTAGCCCTTTGTGCTGACTGATTCTGTGCATAAATGTTGATACCGGGTGTAAGGGAAAATTTCTTCCTTTATTTCTGCACTCTAGACTTCCAAAATCTTAGGAATGAGAATCGTGCCAGGTTTTCTTTTAGATTCCCTGCCCATTCACGTTATTGCAATTTGGACCCCAAAACTGTTGCTTTCTGGCGCTTAACTTATGGAGGTACATGCCTATAGGGTATCCTGCCGCAAAATTCTGATAGTTTAGATAGTAAATTGCTGTATCTAAGATTTTTCGCTTATATAACAGACAGGCGAAAGCAAGGTTGATTGCCATTTTTTCTATACCCTTTTTTCCCTCCAATTTGACTAGTTTCTTTGATTTTCTTTGCACTTGAGTTTTGTAGTTTCCTTGGTTGAGCACAATCCATTGAGGGCTTTTGCTCCTTGTGCTCCTCCTTTACGATTTCTTGGCACTGGATGCTTCTGGAAGAGGAGATTAATACCATAATGTTGCTTTGTGTGTAAATAGTTGTGTCACAAGAAAGTGTGAAAAAGATGTGGACATTAGTGGGAGTTTTTCCATTTAGCATCTCACTGGTCCCAAATGGTCTCTTGCAAGCATAACTGTCTCTATGATGTTTCATTTTAAAGAATGATTTTCATCTTCAGGGTGTTATCTTTCTCATGACCTTCCTTTGAATCACAAATTCAATATTATAAACTTGATGCAGGATTCTTTTCACTTCTGATTGGTGCTATTAGGCAATTTCCAATTTAAAGAGTAACTACACTTGTTTAAGTCAAAACTGTCCTTTTGATATCCACTCTCGTCTTGGATTACATTATGGAATATTGCTTCTTAGTAGCCTTATGCTGCATGATTGATTCCATTGATGCTACGTTTCGCAGTTAGTTGCCTACTTTGCAGAGCGTCTAATCTCTGCTGAGACGTTGAGGAGAAATGCGGTCATGCAGAAAAAGTGCGAGAATCAGGTGTCTTTCTTCATTTGGAAAATGTCAAATTTTAATGCTTCTAGTATGATGATTACTTGAATTATTACTGCTCGGGGGTCTGGTCTCTGAAATTCAGATTCTTGTAATGCATGACTCTATTAATAATGATCCTGCGTTTGACATTTACACTAATTTTCAGAAGGCTGAACTTAATAGTGTAGATTTGTTATGAAATGATTCACCGTTATCTAGACAAGGATAGGAGTATGCATGAAGCTTTAACTGATGACATCCAGTGATGATATGACCAACAACTTTGTTTACAGTTTTGCTTTGCTTTGAGTTTTGATAATGGACAATGGTCATTCTTTTTTTTCCTTTTTCTCTTCTCGTGATTGTGTTTGAATCTTGTTGGCAGATTGTTATTGCATTTACTTATCGGCGTGAAGGAAAGCTTGTCAGTTGCAAGTATCGGGACGTGAAGAAAAAATTTTGGCAGGTTGAGTTTTGTAATTTATTAGCTGGTCTGAAAGTAACTTTTACGATTTATATGATCTTATCCTTCTAGGACCTTTTTAATTGCGTGTGCATAGCTGAGCCAGTTCTGTCTACATAAAAATATTTTCTATGCCTCACTTTAGATTCTGAATAGAGAGATTTCTTCTTTCTTTTTTTTTTTCCTCTTTATTTTTTTGAATCTCCATGCAAAAACTTTACTTTAGGACGCCAATTTATTGCAAAGCTATGTAGGAAAGGAGCAATAAGCATTAAAATAGAGCTCATTTATGTGATAAAGTATCTCCTATGTTTATCAATACATTTAAATATGTATCAAAGCATATCGACCTGTAGTTTTCCTCCATAGCAAAAAACATAAGATTTTAAACCTATTTCACTATTTACAAAATAGAAGACTCCTCTTCTCCAAAGGCTCTTTATGGCTTTTGCCAATCAGCGAAAAATACAAGAGACAGAGAGTAGTTGTTAACCATCATTTCTTGCTGAGTAGAGAATCTTTGATTCTGCAGTTTGTTTAAATTCAGATATTGTTTTAAAAATTTCATATTAATGAATTGTTCTGTTCTCTTTATATTTTGTTTTAGGAAGCTGATACACAGAAAATCTTTTACGGGCTGGATGATATCAAAGGAAAAAGCGAGATCATCATTGTATGTACACTTTTCTGTAAGATAAAATTTGTCCTGCATTAAATAGTATGATAAGTTGGCACCGACACTTATTTTCTAGGTGGAAGGCGAGATTGACAAGCTTGCAATGGAAGAAGCTGGCTTCCGCAACTGTGTGTCCGTTCCTGATGGTGCGCCTCCATCAGCATCTGATAAAGATTTACCACCTGAAGGACAGGTCTGTATTTACTTTTGAAGATTTTTGATTTAGAAGGGGCTTACACTTTGCTTGATCGTAGAACTGATTAACTTTGTTTATAATATTTTTGCCCCTTAATTTCTTGAACTATAATCAAAGTCCCTTTCTTTATCTGCTCTGAACGAGTTCTGTAGGGTTCTTAAAAGAAATGGAAAGAGCCTCTCTCTACTATCCAGGGTCTTTAAATTCTCTTTTTCTGCTTGAAAGAGTATCTTGATTCCATCTTTATGTAGGAATTATCTCATGTCTAGGAGTACTGCTTATGATTTTAATTGCTCAAACTACTCTTTGACTGGCTATTTGAATTGTGAGAAAAGATATCCATTTACCCTCTGAAACTCAGGAGGAAAAAAATATAATTTCTTGCCCAATTTTAAGTGTGTTCTTGTACTCATTGAAGCCAGTTAAGAAGTCTATGAACATGTGGCCAAACTAAGTCATAATACCAAGTGATTGCAATTACTAAAGAATAATGTGATGGGAAGTGAAAGCATATTTTGCCTTCTGACCAACAACCCTTGTATGAAGTCATTCATGCCTATTTTGGGCAGACTTAGGTCGGTCTCTGCAAAATTTTTATTCCATTCGATGTGGATGGACAAGCCTGATTATGGTTGTCTCTCGCACAGTCATGTCATTATACCTAATTATGGTTGTCAATCAAATTCTTTGGCTTGGCTCTCAGATAGTCAATCAAGTCATTTTGCCAACATCCAATAGCCAGGCCTAAGAATTTCGGCAAGCCTGACTAAGCCTGCCCAAGCTCTCCATGTGGGTATTTGACTTAGTAAATCAATTCATCTTGCTACTTGATTGACTGTTTGATGCTTTTAGTTGAGTAGTTCCAACATTTAAATTTGGCTTCATGATTATCAGTATTTTTGCCACCGCACTGAACAGTGCTGTCTTAATAAAAGTTATTTTGGAATTTTATCATTTGGATTTTCTTCCTGTGTCTCTGATATTATCACAGGATACATATGGAGACTCTCTGTGAGGTCTCGCAAAATTGACAAACTCTGTTGTTTGTCCTGAGTACTCTTTGTGCTAGGTCTCTGCAAATTAACGAACTATGTTGTTTGTCCTGATGATGTGCATCACTTTTTTTTTTTTTTTTGGATATTTGGCTTACATGCATGTCGCATTTGGAGCTCCTCATCTATATGCATGTTTTGGTCAGATTGGCTTTTTGTTTCAGTTACTTCTTGTACCATTGCTACTCTTATGCATGCAAGAAAGGCATATATTTGGTGTTAAATAATAGAGAACTAAAGCATCTATATGTTTTTTATTTTTTGGTAAAATAAAGCATCTATATGTTGACATCTTTGTCTCTTAAGAAATTTATTTTCTGCCCTATTTCCTTATTCTTTTTCATTGTGTGATAAAATTTTCACTGATGCTTTTGATATTTGTAAAGCTAGGACATTAAGTATCAATACTTGTGGAACTGCAAAGACTACCTTAAGGAGGTTGGTAGTGATGGGCTCTTTCTAGTTAACCATTGCCATGGCAAGTGTCCTTCTTTACTATATTTAATCAAATAAATCTTTTCAGGCATCACGTATTATTCTTGCCACTGATGGGGATAAACCTGGTCAAGCGTTGGCTGAAGAGCTTGCACGCCGCCTCGGAAGAGAAAGGTTTATGCAATGCCATATTATGTTCTCCATTTTGTGGATAAAGTGTTACATATACACTTGACAATTATATTGTATATGACAGATGTTGGCGAGTTAAATGGCCTAAGAAGAACGATAGTGAATACTTCAAAGATGCAAATGAGGTATACGTTTATATTCATCACGATAGATATTTTTTTCTGCCAATTGGGGCTGAACCTCCTTTGCGTTTTCTATTCAACGAGCTCAGCAAGCCACTGCCACATCCCTTTTAGTAGGGTTATTCTGCAAGATATGTATGCAGTCACACACAAAGTTGGTAGTCACTCGTATTGGTTTTCCATGTGAGGAAACGTGACAGCTGATAAAGAGCCTACTTTTTTTTTTTTTGGGAGAACAGGGAGGCTCCTCAATCCTGTTGTCGATTTGTAATTTATCTATTATTTCCACGAAAGTAGAAAGCAATAAAGAGGACATTTTCTGTTTGCAGTCAAACACCAGCTTATTGAACTAAAACTAGAAGGTAGAATGAAAAGTTGCTGTCTCCAGTTTTTACCTAGTCCTTTTTCCTTTTGCAAGATTGTACATGTCAAAACGGCTTCCTTTGAAGTGTGAAAAAAGGGGCTATCTGTTGTAAAATGGAAATTTTGAAAGTTGTACCTTCCAAATACTACATTTGACAAAACAAGGTCAGGGCTAAAGCTAGAGCCTCAAACCAAAAGCCTAAGCTGCCTGTGTAGGCTCGCATTTTTTGTTCTTCAATGTCTAGCAAAACTCAATTCTGAACATGTGGGTCATTTTCTCTCACATTGAAAGAGTAAATTTGCTGGCTGTGAGAGATGCCTAATTAAGTTGTTAGAGATGGAAAAATGGGTGAAGGGAAGGATCCTGATGGATATTGACCAAATTAAATGTACTTTCTGCTTAATATTGTCAATAATTTGAGTTCGATTTATTTTGTATTTGTCTCTCTAACTTTTGTGCATTCATCAATATCTGGCCTAGTTGGGGGGGTGTTGCACATCTATTGTTTTACTGAGCACATCTTGATTTTGGCCTTTTCATTTTACATCACATGTGGCATCTTCTAACTAAATCTTTAGCGCATTTAATTTGATCAGAGTGGGTGTCAATTGAGCCAATAAAGGATTCAATAGTGTACACAGCAAATGATCAAATTAAATGGGCTTTAACTTTCAATTGTACATGGCTATATTGTATGTAACTAGCTTTTCTACAGTGGCCATCTTATTGACAACACTGTTAAGGGGATGCTCCCCTTTACTGCCATCATGAATGGCATCATGTTGCTTTACAAAAAGGGTGTTCCTTTTACACAAGGTTTCTTGACATCCAAGGGTTGGGGAAGGATCTTCTAATGTATGCAGCTTTCTTCTACTTTTTTCTGCCAATAGGCTGGTTCCATGATTCAGACCCATGGCCTTCTAGTTACAAGTGTGTAATATTAGATTTGCACTGAGGCCTCCCCTTAAAACATAGCGTTAAAGATAAATAGCAAGAAGAAGCTTATTGACCTCTTAAACTATTTTTCTCAACGAGGAATTATATGCTGGCTTATATTATTTACTATTTTTGCAGGTACTCATGTACGTGGGACCAGGTGTCCTCCGGGAAGTAATTGATGATGCAGAGTTGTACCCTATACGTGGACTGTTCACCTTTAAAGACTTTTTTGATGAAATAAATGGTTATTATCATCGGACTTTAGGTTATGAATTTGGTGTTCCGACAGGGTGGAAGTCCTTGAATCACTTGTACAATGTAAGTTGATATTATTCACTCTTCTTCCTGGTTTTTAATTTCCTTGCAAATTTTAGGTGGTTATGATGGTCAGTTTCACAAATTCTGTGTTAAATGAATCTTCCTTAACGGTTTATATGGTTAGTATTCATTTAGGTCTGATATCATTAGTGGATTCCTTTTCTGTTTTTGATTCTTAAACAAAAAATGGAAGTACTTTCTGTACCGCTATGAAAGGAAAAGAAAGAGAATCCTCTATTTAAGTGAAGAGCTGTGTAGATTGGTCTCTTACGGTTATTGATTCCCGTGTGTTCATACAGATTTGCTCTGATGCTTTCTTTGACATCTTAAATAGATCATGGTACATCAAATTATGCTATTTTTTTACCATTATTCAATGATACAGGCATGCTGGCTTATTTAAATCTAGATCATTTTGTAAGGGTTGGCATGAGTGATTATTTTGGCGGCCATCCTTTGACTGGTTCACATAATGGCTGAAAAACAGATGTCAGCATAGCTGCATAGTAGTGTTTCACTATGTTAGATTGGTGAGAATTTTTTTTGCAAATAGTTCCTAGTTCTTGTCGCATCAAGAGCAGCTTCATTTAGCCTTTCTTGTCCCTCATAAGGTGTCTCCAAAGCTGTCATCAGTGAAATATTGCTGATGTGATAGAAGTGGATTTATAAGACCACAAATGATAGCCATGGTGCATTGCGTTTGGCACATTTAATGTTGGCCATATGGGATAAAGGAGATTTAGCAAACATACCGGTTATAGGTGGAAGAAAAAGAATGTAGATAACCAAACAAACAATGGCCAACTAATCAGAGTGACCTTGTTGCTGGCCTGTCAGACTGAGATGCTGCTGATTTGATTTACTATATCCATCATATGGTGTTCCAGTATGACTAGAATACATTTCTGGTTTTGTTTCACCAGAAGCACTAAATTCGTGCTCTATTAGAATATACTTCTTCTGCATTAGTAATAAATTCATCATTACCGAAGCTGTGTAGATTTTCTGTCATTAGTCCTGTTACAGCCTGTTGTTTTGACCTTTCTTCGTTATGGATAACTTTACCTCTTCCTTTCTGCTGATAAAATATCTTAGCTCCTTTGAGATGGGTTTTAGTAAGAGACATAACAGCACCTCTTATGATGAGTATCTTTTTCCTAATAATCGAGCCTATACATTATTTGCACATTCTGAAACAATCTCATATAGATTCTTTTCTCAAAAAGTTGCTTATTCCTTTAAAAAGATGTGCCTATACTTTCTTTTATGACCCAGAAAAGGAACTTTGTTTCAGTTTCGACTGATTTCTCTTCTTTACTATTTTGGTCAGGTTGTACCTGGAGAGTTGACTATTGTAACTGGGGTTCCTAATTCTGGGAAGAGTGAATGGATTGATGCTCTTTTATGCAATATAAATGAGAGTGTTGGCTGGAAATTTGCACTTTGTTCAATGGAAAACAGGGTAAGATTTTATCACAATCTTATTTTAAAGACTTTTGTTGCACTTATATTAGTTCTTTTTCTGCAAGCTGCCCATTCTATGCAGTATTCTTGACATCTGTCAATTTTATTAATCTGTAGGTTCGTGAGCATGCGAGGAAACTTTTAGAGAAACACATCAAAAAGCCATTTTTTGATTCAAAGTAAGATTTGGGGAACTCTTTCCGGCTATATGTGGCACACTGGCTTTATTTTATTTTCCTGGTCTATTATCTACTTGTAGCGTAGCCTATATTATGGTTGCACTTGCTTTTTCATTGTGTTTGGACAATGTGGAAATGGTTTGCTTTGTGATACATGAAATAAGCTGTGTGGGCCTGTTCTGTAGCTTTTGCTGCACTGGTTTGTTGTAATAGTGCATCAGAAACCTAAGCTCACTCTAATCCTATCATATCCTTCTTTAAAACTTAACATCTCTGGAAATTTGAGTTCACTCTCTAAGAAACCAATTTACCCATGAGAACATGTAATTTCTCTGTCTTGTCAATCTAATCATACAGAAAGCAACTAATAGGAGTACTTGCCAACACTCCACGGAGCAGGTCTTTCTTTGCCACCATATTCTGGGAAAACTGTTATAGCTATGACACTTTGGGTATATCACTGATTACAAGGTTGAATTAATAAAATGGTTTAAAAGTTTCACAGAATGAGTTGTGGATTGTCGTCATTGATTAGCAGGTGGTGTATGTTCACTGCCAGTCATTGGCTAATGAAATTCAAATGGTGAAATCCATGTGCACGTACGCCCACACCCACGCACGCACGCGCACGCACGCTTGCTCGCATGCGCGCGCACACAAAAAAATTACTGGCAGAAAAAGTGACTAGTCTGGTAGTTATTTCATTGTGTGGGCCACTGTGACTTTGTCTGTAGTTTAAGTTGCAATTGTTTGCTCTAACTGATTGTTGCCTAAATTTGATGTCTCAATTTAGCCTAGTAGACCAAATTGTAGCCCGGTTCTTGATGGTGAAGTTCACAAAAAATGTTTAACTAGAAGGACGCGGACCCCAGGGCAAACCTTGTTTGCTCTTTTTTTATTCTTTTTAGTTTTCATTTGTTATTTTTTAGTTTTGGCCCGACATGCTGCAACCTACCCAATCTTATTCATCCCTTTGGAGAAAGATTCATTACACAGGCCATATCCTGGTATATCTAGTTCTACTCAATTAAGTTATAATTTTTAACAGATCTAAAAGCTGCAGTTGCTTAAGTTTCCCAAGTATCGACTGATTGTTTTTGGAGAAGCAAATCTCAATTGCTTCACCTTTAATCATTTGTGAGCACATAACATTTTGTCAAATGCTCTATTAAAGTCATTGTAGTTCTTTAAAAGCATAAATTGTTAGAACAATCTCACAAAATGTTGGTATTTAGAGCAAATTTGGTTGTATATGGGTTTGTAGCAGGAGTGGTTTCCCCAAGTTGTTCATATTTTCAATAAACTCAAGCCAAAAGAACAAAAAAAAAAAAAGGATGATGTATATAGCTTGATCATTAGAAACATTTCCACATTACAGTCATTAGCGGTGACAAATAGAAAGTTTTAGTGCCTCCGGAAGAGTTCCTGGAGGATTTAGTGGCACTACAGTCCCTACAACCTTTGTTGGTATTACTGCTGTTGCTGTTGTCATAATTATCTCGTAAATAAGTATCTACAACAGTATTAGCACCTCGATTGATCAGCCATGCTGACCATGATGTAACATTGTTAAAACCATGGTATCTGTTGACTTGGTGCTATTGGTTCTCCTGATCGCATGCTGTATGTTCTGTTTCTGACCCCTTGTTAACTATAGTAGATTCTCACTTTTTATCAAGTTCAATTCTTCAGTAGTCATAATTAGGTTTCAAGTTACATATTGTTTGCAAATAAGCATTTTCCCCCCCTCATATTTTGGATCATTTAGTTTTGTTGCCTTATGCTGTCTTATTTGTGTGACTAATTGTCCTGTAGGAAATGGTATGTCTTAAGTCAATCTTCTTGTACTCTTTTTAACATGGTAATTGGTAACTCTTGGAAATTACAGATACGGAGAACCTGCTGAACGAATGGGTGTTGAAGACTTCGAGCGAGGGAAGCGATGGTTGAGTGATACATTTTATCTCATAAGGTGAGAAATTCAAATCGTTTTTTTTTTTTTTTTTTTTTGGTGATAAAGTAATGCAAAACAAATCAACTATTTGCATATTTTAACTTGAGGGTGATGCAATGCATTCAAAAAAGTTATACTGTGTTGTGGGGTGTATATATATGGAGAATATTGCATTTTAAGCATTTCTTTTCCTAAGAAATATTATGTGGCTATTGAAAGTGTCTGTCTTGCTTGGTAAATGAATCTGATTTGCTTATGGAGTTACCGCAGTTCAGACATTTCCAGATTTCAGTGTTCTTAGTGCTACATGCAGTCCTTGCTGGCAGGATGCTGTTTTCAACATTGGTATAGTTTTTCTTCATATGTTAATAGGCTCCACTTCACCATAGAGACGGGGCAAAAGAGGGACTTAAAGATTAGCCTCTATCGGGCATACGCCTCTGCTTGAGTTCCTAGATTTTCTTGTCACTGGCTTCACTGCTGCTGTAACTGTCCTTTCACCTTTAGTTGGCACGCATCTACCAGTCATTTCTTTCATATCAAGGAGGTATCAATTATTACGTGGAAATGCTGCTCCACATATTGGCTCAGTTTACCTTCCACATCCTTGTCATCTTGCACTTTAGTTCATGGATGAGAGGTGGACAGAGATAGCATCCTAAAATTAACAATTCTTGATTATGGCTTATGGGAACAAAATTTTTTTCTTAAAATTCAACATATTTTTGATGTGAAGCTGTATAGGATTATTAATTCTTGGGATTTATTCATGAATGGCTCTTGCTGTGAAGTTTCTCCTACCAGTAATTCTGCTTCTTGGTATCAACATAGTAGCTTGATCTGAGAGAACTTGCTTTTATGAAAAATCTTATTCTGACATTCTACAAGTCAAATTTCTGGAAAGTTACAATGCAGTTGATTTGCTGTGTCAAGTATGTAAATTTTGTGCCCAAATAAATTGATGGAGTATCGATGACTACAGTTGTCAAAGAAGAGAGTCAGGGGGCATGAATTTTAGTTAATGAATTATTAACATGATTTTCTGGCTAATGTACCTGAATGAGAGTCTCTTTGTTACTGTTAGGGCTTGACAATGGATGTTCGTGGTAGATTTCCTGATATATCTAATACTAGTGTAAGTAGACATTTGCAAAGTAGTCATGATTTGTTGTAAATAAGAAGCTTGTTGTCAAATTTATTGATTTTGTGACAAGCTGAGGTCGGTTGCTGTCAGAATAGTCTATAAGATCACTTGCAAATAGTAGTTGTATTTGTTTAGATGTTTGACTGAAGCAAATCTTTCATGGGAATAGATATTGATGGATCCTGATAGTCTTTAAGTGTTCATTCTCCAGACTTTTCCTGGAAATGGAAAGTATATAATATATTTGGCTGTTCTGGCTATTGAACAGGTGTGAGGATGACTCACTTCCAAGTATAAAGTGGGTTCTTGATCTTGCCAAGTCTGCAGTGCTAAGACATGGGGTGCGGGGACTGGTAATTGATCCTTACAACGAGCTTGACCACCAGCGTCCTTCTGGCCAGTGCGTCTCTTGAGTCTTATGACTTGAAATATCTCTATTGTATGCAGCTGCTCTAAATGTCCATATTGAACTGGCGATTCTGCTATTGTTGGTCTGTCGTGGTTTTTCTCTCTCATGAGGAAAGGAACTGAAAAGACAGTGACACAGTGCTGCCAAAGCAAAACCACTTGTCATAAAAACTCCAATTTCAAAGATTATCTTGTACTAAAGTAGCAATTTCTTTGCACATTAACATTCCATTCCATCCCTGTTTAGTGCTATAATCTTAGGGATACTGTCAAATCCTTTTATCACATACTATTTGAGAGTATTTATGTTATTTAATATTTAGATGTCATATGTATGAATCCTTTGCAGGACTGAAACAGAGTATGTGAGTCAGATGCTTACATTGATCAGGCGTTTTGCTCAGCATCATTCTTGCCATGTGTGGTTCGTAGCGCATCCTAGACAGGTTGGTCTCAGCTCAGCATTGTTAATTATGTCTCTTTTGTCAATTCTAAGTTAACTCTTCAAAACAGTTGCACAACTGGGTTGGTGAGCCGCCTAACCTCTACGATATAAGTGGGAGTGCGCATTTTATAAACAAATGCGATAATGGGATAGTCATACATCGAAATCGGGATCCAGAGGCTGGACCTGTTGATCAAGTACAGGTAAAGTTGCTCTCTGCACTAATTGATCGTCAGCATTGGGACATTTCTTTGGGCAAACCTGTACCAAATTCTTTTTATACTTGTAGGTTTGTGTACGGAAAGTGAGGAACAAGGTTGCGGGGACCATTGGTGATGCCTTTTTAAATTACAACAGGTTAGTGTAGAGTATTCTGTCTTTTGTAGCATCTTATAGTCTGTTTTCCGATGTTTTAACAACTGAAGCACTGACGGTCAACTGGCCAGCGGTGCTTTGGCCATGGCAACTGGTTGAACAGCTGGTTTTATATCGGTGTGATAAATGTTTTTTGGTGTGTATGTGGACATGTTCACTATTGTGGATTGTCAAAAATGTTGAAAACTGATGCCATATTTATGGGAGCGTATGCATAGTTTGGTGGTTTACCGGGACTGGGGGTTGCCAAGGATTCCTGGGTCCCTGGTTCAGGTCCGTCTGGCTTTACTCTTTTCTTAAACAGACTTTACAGACAATTATTTGATGACTCGACTTTATTTGCCCAGCTGTGATGATCAACATAGGATTTTTGTGCTGTTCTTGGTTTAAAAGGTTGATCACACCTGTGCCAAATATTTTATGTCTGGTCTAATTGTCGCATACGCATCTAATGAGCTGAAATGATGGCAATATTGTTGTAGTCTTTCTGATCCTTTTTTCTTCCCCTTTTTTCCTGTCAGGGTAACCGGTGAATTCATCGATATCGATTCCGAACCAAAGAAATAATAGGATGATGGTATTCTTTCGCTCGCGCTTGTACAGTTTGCGAGTCCAACAGCAACCTGACTCTTGTAATTTTGTAGTTTCCCTATTCTTCTCTCCTCTGTTCTCACTGACTTGGTTCCTCTAGGCGTTTTCTTTCTTTGTTTCTTTCTTAAATCTCTTGAGGGGTTGAACTTGTGAAGTGGCGGGCATTGATTCTTGTTGTGTTTTTCGAAGGCTAGCTCTTGCGGTTCCCTTTGAATGAATGTCCAACGCATAGAGTAATCATCAATGTGAATCTTTCCGTCACATGGCTCTTGGCGGCTCTATGATTCGTCCGCGCCGTCCTGATGTCCATGGCCAACAACTGATGACCCAAAATCGAGATGAGTTGTACCGATGGTTTCGTGACATGACGTGAAATTATTTAATTAGATGAAGATTGCCCAAGAACTTGCTGTCTCCAGCTCGTTTAATGATTGGCCGATCCAAGGCCTCAATAATTTTGCAGAAATTAAATTGAAATTGGGTCCAATCGAAGGGTGCACCGAAATGACTTTCTAATTGAGGACATGGAATTGCGAGGAGGGCAAAAGAGGAAGAAGAAGGGAGTTTTGGGCGGGGGGGAAATTGAAAGAAAACATAACTTGGGGTGAGAGAGAGAATTCTTGAACTTTTAAGTCCCTTCGCCTGCCGACCAATTTTCAGATTTTGTCGGTGGGATCTCTGCTCTAGTGAAGACATTATTAAAACTTAGTGATATTTACATCCTACCCATCTTTACTTTCTTTTTGGAAAGCTAAATTGAGCACTCCTTTTGGACTTTTTCCTAATTCTAAATGCTACGTTGGAATGATAGAAAGTCTGCATTTTAACCCCTCGTTGCAAAAACATTTGTTTACTTAAATTTCGGATACCTATATCTGACAATAGGACCAAAGCTTTTAATTAAAGATTAGGAGACATGTGAAATGATTCTATCATGGTTTGACTTCCGACCGGATGAATATTTTGGTTTCACAAATTAGGTTGGCTCCTTGAATTCCGTAATCTAGGGCAAGTCGTGTTCGTATATTGAAAGCCCTGAAGGAATTTTCTCAAGGTAAATCTTATAATTCAATATAGAAGTTAGACTATGAAAGTAAATATGAATAATTTCGGATCTATTTAGTGGGTTTTAATACGACTTGCTTAAATTATTATAATGTGCATGTTAGACTAAAAATGGTTTTCCTAGGTTTTATGTTGGATTGAATTTTCCAAGATTTTCCATTTTTCTCATAAAAGTCTTGCAGAGAGATACTCCCTGCAGACAGGAGATGACAGCTTTGACACCTGCTCTTTTTAACTTTAATTGTTTTTTCCCCCTCCTTACAGCATATAATAATATCCTTAAAATCGTTGTTGGGTCAACTCGATGTTGTGGACATATATAAGCTGTCTGGTTTGTCTCTAAGCTGTCAGTATTAGTTAATCTTTACTGGTTTGTTTCAAGTGATGTGATGCTTACAAGTTTGCCCATCCCAGCAAGAATATTCCCTTTGAAAAAAAAAATTAAAATGGCTCACTAAATTTGTTTAAGGAAAAGGTAGCCCCCTAAAATTGCGTGAAAGGTAAACGATGTTTTTTTTATCTTTAATAAGATAAAGAACTGCTCTTGTTTTCTCTTTTTTTGGCTACTTTTTAAAGGGGAATGGTGTTTCACGCGAATGCAGTACAATACAATTACCGAGGCTGCAGTTCAAAATTTCAATTGCCAATTTGAAAGGCAGATGATCCTTTGTCCAAAGAAGACTGGAATTGGCTATAAATATAGTACTAAGGGCAGCACTATGTATTTAACTAATTATCAGTAATATGCCGGTATCACACCTTACAAATTCCAAGAACCGAATGCTTCATCAATTTTTGCCTACATATATATCAATTTTTCCCACCAGTAGCAGAAATTTCATCAATTTACATGAAATTCAATTGGCGGGATTTGGAATCTAGCTATACTTTAAAAAGAATAGACATGGGATTGCTTGCTAGAGACTTGAGTGGTAGGTAACAAGGGACTCGAGTCTGACTATCAAGTTGTCAATCCTAGTTAGGTCTAATTGTTGACAGCCAAAGATTAGCAATTGAGAAGCTGGTTTGATTAGGGATGACCTAGGTCAAATCACCATAAACTCATTAATCCATTCCCTTAAGTACTTGTAATTCATCACTGAATGGATAGTGACGTAGTTTAAAGATTGAATTGTCATATTTGCAAAGATGATGCTCTAACCTCTGAGCTTAGTGGGCTAAAAAATAATAGAAATTGTTCATGTGCATGCACAATAACTTAGGGTGCGTTTGGTAATATTTCTGTTTAAAAATTGTTCCTAACGAAATAGAAAAAAGTATTTACATTTAAGGGAATAATTTTTGAACAAAAAAATATGTTTGGTAAATTTGTTTCAAAATATAAAAAGAATAAAAACACGTTTGGTAAATTTGTATAATTTTTTATTTCTTTTAATTTTTTAATATTTTTATTTTATTTTTTCTATTTTCTTTCTTATTTTTCTTATTTATTATTTATTATTTATTTTTCCTTTTTTCTTTTTTTCTTCTTTTGGCCGGTCGCCGGCCTCGCCATGGTCCATGGCGATCGGCCGACGAGGGTCGGTGGCCTCGCCCGGCCACGGCGAGGCTCGTCGGCCCCGGCAAGGCCGAGCGTCGCCGTAGGCCGGGTGAGGCCGACCTCGCGGCCCGGGCCGGGCGAGCTCGAGCTCGCCCAGATTCGGCGAGGCCGAACTCGCCCAGCGGCCGGCGAGGCTCGGCGTCATCGGGCGACGTCGACTGGCGGTGGCTCGGCGAGGCCGAGCCTCGCCCCACGACGGCAAGGCTCGGCCTCGCCGGGGGTCGGCTAGCCTCGCCGTGGCTGGGCGAGGCCGCCGGCCCTCGTCGGCCGGTCGCCGGCCATGGCTGAGGCCGGCGATCGGCCAAAGAAAAAAGAAAGAAAAAAGAAGAAGAAAAGAAGAAGAAAAAAGAGAGAAGAAAATAGAAGAGAGAGAAAAGTTGTTCCAAAATTTTGTTCCAAAAACAAGAAACAACTTTTTTTGTTTCTTGTTTACATTCGGAAATGTGTTTTTGTGAACAAAAAAATAGTTTTGGAACAAAAACGCAAACAAACGCGTTTCTGTTCCTTTTTTGTTCTCAGGAACAAAAAAATAGAAATTTTTGTTCCTGAGAATAGAAACAAGTTGCAAACAAACAGGCCCTTAGTAAACTGTTGGGATCTTTTATATTGATATGACCTACTCATTGTTAACTATTAGTAATGAATATGGATTCATGTAATTTGAATATTGAATATAGAAATAGAAGATACGTAAACATAGTGATGTAGAGGTTTGGTCTATTTCTCAATTATATGTTATCGCTACTTAACATCTTCAAAGATATTTTAATGTTGATTAGATAATAAAAAACAAGGTTCGCTTTTTCATTTTTGAATTAATCAAATGACTTTTTTCTTTCTTTTATTAATTGAATCTATACTTTTTATATTATCCCTACTATATTTTAACATAATTCAGCCTCAACTCCTAACAGAAGGCCCTATTAATAGCAACATTTGAGGGGCTAGAGCCGAAGACTTTAGCAATAATCTTGGATCCCAAATCTCGACCCCATGAGAAGGAAGTCGAAGCAATCCCGTTAAGCCGAAAGAAAATGGAGGTAATGGAAGATGATTTCTTTTGTTGGATCGAACGCAAAATAAAAAAAAATAAAAAATCACCGATTCTCCTCATTTCTCAATAGTAAAAAAATTAGAAATTACAATCGGGTGAATTTGAGATGGCTAAACTAAACTAGTTTGAAATAAGGACTCAACATATGGTAACTTATCTCGACCTCGCTCCAAACCCGAGACTGATCTTAAATAATATCACGCACATGGAGATCCAAACACCACCTAAAGTTGACAAAATAAGTTAAACAACATAATGCGTTTGACAGTCAGGATACAAACATTTCGGATTTCATATTCCCACTAAATAAATCTCAAATTTGTTCCAACCCTCTAAGAATTAAGATATAGTAAGTAAAACCTAAAATTATCTTGCAACTTGGTTATAACTATAAATGTTGCGTTTAATAGTCAAGATAAAATTCAGGATAGGATCCCGAGTTTACTACTTGCTCAAAAAGGATAAAATTGGATTTAAGAGGGATATAAAATAAAATTATCCCATAAGGGATGTGGGATAAATGTGATATGATTTCTAATATTATAATAGGATAGTTATTTTTCTCGAATAACAAATTTCTTAAATCAATAAAATCAAAATTATATTTCTATATAAAAAATATTTGAATTGTAATATAAGAAATTCAAAATATAAAAAAATAACAATTTATTTTTTAATTTAATCTTATTTTTATTTTTATAGTTGAATTTAATTCTATCTTATAAAATAAATTCAATATGTAATTATAAATTTATGTTTATTATATATTAGGTATATTAGTTCAATTTACTACTTAATAAATTTTTATTAGAGAATGATGAAAGGGGAAAAGGAAATAAAAAAGAGAGGAAAAATTTAAAAATAAATAAATAAAAATAAAATAGGCAAGAGTATTATAAGAGATTTTTACCATTTTTGTTTATGAACTTTTACTTTCATTTATACTTGATATGCTACTTATACCATATAATATATATGATATATTGTAAATATATTTGACTTTATTATTGTGATTAGTGAATACATTTTCTATTATATCCAATCCTATTATAATTAGAAATCTGTGTAAATACATCCGACTTTATTATTATGATATACTAAATAATGGTTATGATATTACAAAATTTTTAATCTTATTCAGTTAGAAATCTAGACGATTAAAATATAGTAAAAGGGTGTGGTGGATTAGGATTTCGACTCAACTTGACTTTCTATAGTCTCTCCATGGAAAATGCATTCAATTTTTAAATACCATTGGTAATTTTTGTTTTTGTGAACGAGAGATCATAAATGCTTATTAAGTAACTAAACAAGAAAAAGTTGCACATCTTCCGATGTATGAATTTTTTCACCACTATGGTAAAAAGAAGAAGGAAAAGACAAAGGTCATCAAACGTGGTCCCATGGAAATGATTGTTCCTCACGCTTTGCTTGCTTTTGCTGTCCTCCAGGCTAGCAAGGGAAAGACAACATCGGGAAGGGGAAGAGAGAGAGAGAGAGAGAGAGAGAGAGAGAGAAATCCCAAGCCCAACGGCTCCTATGAACGTGAGGTGGATCCAGGTATGTGACCGTTGCCCTAGGGTTTCCCCCTTTTCCCCCTTCCCTTGTTTTTCACACCACTCTTGCTTAACTCTATATCTCTCTAAGACTATATAACTGCCAATCTCCAGACAGCAAAGCCCAACACATACCCAACAGCAACAGGCAACAGAAGAGAAGAGAGAGAGAGAGAGAGAGAGTGTTCTTTCATTTCCTCTCTTTCCATTTGAGCTTCCTTTTGATATTCCAGTTTCAAGAATTATTCATCCACCATGACTGTTGAGCCTGTAGCTACCCAGATGGCCAATGATGTTGCTGCGGCCCCTCCTCAGGAAGAGGCCAAGAAGGTGGCGGAAGAGACCAAGGAGGTGGTGATCGATCAAGGCGGCGAGGGGAAGGCGCTGGACGAGGCGGTCAAGGCCGTCGAGAAGAGCGCTTCGTACAGGGAGGAGAGCAATTTCCTCTCCGATCTCAAGGAGTTCGAGAGGAAGGCCCTGAACGAGCTCCGGTCCAAGCTCGAGGACGCCATCCTCGGGGACGCTCTCTTCGAGAAGCCCGAGGAGAAGAAGAAGGCCAAGAAGGAGGAGGAAGCAGCGCCCTGCGACGAGAGCGCCGCCGAGAAGGAAAAGCCTGAGGAGGCCGAGAAGGTGGAGGAGTGCGGCGGCGACGCCGAGGAGGCGAAGAAGGAGGAGGAGGAGAAGAAGGAGGAGGAGAAGAAGGAAGAGGAGGAGGAGGAAAAATGCGTCGAAGTGGACAGGGAGATCTCTCTTTGGGGAGTCCCGCTGCTTCCTAGCGAAGGTGCAGAGGAGACCAATGTAGTCCTGCTGAAGTTCTTGAGGGCCAGAGAGTTCAAGGTGAACGAGGCCTTCGAGATGCTCAAGAAGACCCTCCGGTGGAGGAAGGAGTCCGGCGTGGACTCGGCCATCGGCGAGGCCGTCGACCCTGAATTGAGCGCGGCCGCGTACTGGGACGGCACCGACCGCGAGGGCCACCCCGTGTGCTACAACGTCTACGGCGTGTTCAGGGACGCGGGGCTCTACCGGAAGGCGCTCGGCACCGAGGAGAACCGCGAACGTTTCCTGAGGTGGAGGGTCCAGCTGATGGAGCAGGGCATCAAGAAGCTCGACCTGAAGCCCGGCGGCGTCTCGTCGCTGCTGCAGATCAATGATCTGAAGAACTCGCCGGGGCCGGCGAAGAAGGAGCTCCGGATCACGACCCAGCGCGCCATCCACCTCTTGCAGGACAATTATCCAGAGCTGGTGGCGAGGAATGTAAGCTTTTCCCCATCTTCACCTG
The DNA here is from genome assembly GCA_014182515.1 of Eucalyptus microcorys. Classification (NCBI taxonomy): domain Eukaryota; kingdom Viridiplantae; phylum Streptophyta; class Magnoliopsida; order Myrtales; family Myrtaceae; genus Eucalyptus; species Eucalyptus microcorys. Next base: position 20,694,744 of record CM024566.1, on the reverse strand, counting down.
CTCATTAGGCCTTTTGCAATGTGGAATTCCTGCTGAGATGTGTAATGTGTTTCATGTCATGGCAGATTTTCATCAATGCTCCTTTCTGGTACTACGCACTCAATGCTCTCATCTCCCCTTTCCTAACCCAAAGAACCAAGAGCAAATTCGTCATCGCTCGCCCCGGCAAGGTCACCAAAACCTTGCTCAAGTAAGTATTTTCTGTCCACCCTTACCAATTTGAATGACATTTCGTTAGAGAATTAGTTTACCTAAGCGTGAGGCTCAGATGTTTTCTGAATGGTTTCAAAAGAAGCTACAGGATCCTGATCCTAAACCTTGAAATCGCATACAAGACTCCTAACCTCTGCTCTGTCTCCAGGTACATCCCGGCTGAGGAGATACCGGTTCAGTACGGCGGGTTCAAGAGGGAGAAGGATTTCGAGTTCTCGAGTGAGGATGGTTCTGTGTCTGAGCTCACCGTTAAGGCCGCATCGACCGAAACCATCGAGCTACCGATCGAAGGGGTAATCTTTTTGCTTTCTGTTCTAATGATCTTACATGGCAAATCAAATCCACCAAAAACAACTTCTCATTTTATCAGAGTGGCCTGCTTATTAATGAATGTGTTTGATTGATATGCTGCAACAGACCGGAAACACATTGCTGTGGGACATCACGGTGCTGGGCTGGGAGGTGAACTACAAGGAAGAATTCGTGCCGAGTGACGAGGGGTCGTACACCATCATTGTCCAGAAGGGAAAGAAGATGGCGCCGAGCGAGGAGCCGATCCGCAACACCTTCCAGAACAATGAGCCTGGGAAGATTGTCCTCACGATCGAGAACGTCTCCGCCAAGCAGAAGCAGGTCCTGTACCGGTACAAGACCAAGAAGTGCTCCAGCTTCTGAGGATGGAAAGACTTATAGGTGGAGATCGTCACATGTTTTGGCTTCAGTGAGAATTTGTTATGTACTTAATTCTTTTTGGGTTTGGAATTTGAGGGGAGTGATTCTTACAGTGAGATTAGAGAACAAAAAGGGTGGTCTTTTAAGCTTTTTTTGATTTTCTTTGCTCTTTTAGAGTTGCCAGATTCGAGTTTGCAAAATTATTGGCGGGTGTGTATAGTTGCTATTGAAGTTTCCATTCTTTTTCGCTAGACTGAATAACTGTGATTTGCATTTTCTTGAAGATGAAGATCACTTATTTGGATAAATTTTTTCCTGCTTGTAATCCTATAAACTCCTAATTCTTTTTCTTCGTCCTCGGTGAGAGAGAGAGAGATGGCTTGACAAACCATGCCGCGAGCTCTGGCGAGGCCAGCCACCATGGCTGGAGAGAAAAGGGGGGTGTATAACCCTCGCCTAGAACAATGGTGACCGGAGCATCTCGTTACCAACTTTGCAATTGCCATCGTCTGTGTTTTGTGTCTCCATAGCCGAAACGAATGAACTATGATCGACTATGGCGATCATGCTGGTCATCTTGATTGCGGCGACAACGCGCCACCTCTGGTTTTCTGTCGAGGAGGTCGTTTTCACTGAAGCAAGCTTGTGCTCTGTTTCGTCAAGAGCTGAATGTCATCTTTGATCATGCACATGTTTTTGGTTGAGGAAACGATCTTTAAGGACAACCGGGTATGGCGGTGACTTAGCTGTTTAGCTTTAAATGGACAGTTAAACATTTGCTGATGTTGCGGTGTCAAAAGAAGGTCTTTGTTCAAAATATGACCAGAGGTTCATTTAAGCTCAGTAAGGGAGGACTAAAGTAATTCGAACTGTGTATGGCTGTATTTGTTGGAAAAATATTAGAAAATATGAAAAATAACTATAATGGTTGGAAATCTATCGAAAAAGATGCACAGATAAGATAAATTGGCTGAAGCGTGTGAGCACTATCTTTAAAGATAATTCTGCTTCTCAGAGTAAAGTTTTAGTGGTTATCCACCTAAGATATAACATATGTTCTTTTATAATCCGCACTAAATATTAGAAGGAACATGAACAACATTATATGTATAACCTTGCAAAATTAAAAAGGAAAGATATGAGAATTCAATGTTTCTTTAAAGATTGTGGTTTGATGTTTAATTTATATTCAAACAAGAGAAAGAGCCGTTAAGAAATTGTTATAAATCCGTTATAAAATAATGGAGGTTTTATGAAGAAATAAATTAAACATTACAAAGCCGTTATAAGTCATGACATTATTGTTTTATAATCGTTATAAAACTTTACAAAACCGTTTTATAGTAATGATAGACAAAAAAACGTTATGAATCGATGATGGTTAAAACCGTTACAAAATTAATAACTTTTAATATTCTAAATTTATTGAAATATCCAACAATATTTACATGGTTTAGATCACTCATTCGATGATAGACTAAGTTGATGATTGACTAAGTTGCAGCTCCACTGATGGTGTATAGGAACAAAGAAGAAGGAACAAAGAAGAAGAATCAGTTCGGGAAGCGAAGGAGGTTGACCTTTTCAGCATTGTATAGGATTATTCTGTCAAAGAAACTATGCTACCAGCTTGGATCGAGAGAACTTACTTTGCAAGATTCAAATTACGTTTAGCGAGAGTGCTATGGAAAACTTATGTCGTCATAAAGTCCAAAAAAAAAAATCTCCCTGAATAGTTGATCATTTTTAAGAGGATGCGAAGATTATTCACGCTAATATCCATTAGATTCATTCGGGGAATCGATCGAACCGGTTCCTTGGTGAACCAGGTTACTTTCCGGGCACAACCCAATTCGAATCATTCCCATGTCTTATTTTTAAAAAATAGAAGTTACTAAAGATGCTGAGGGTGACCCATCCCACCGTGGGCGCGTTGGCTTGGGCCTTTCCCCCTCTAATTGTGGTAGAGGGGAGGTTTGAGTCCCGGCGTGTGCAATTGTGCGACTTACCTACGACGTCGTGGGAGGTGGGTTCCTGTGGCTTCACCCCGGATTTGCATCGCTGGCTGCCGGCTGTACGACGGTTCCTGAGTAACCGAAAAAAAAAAAAAAAAAAAAAAAGATGCTGAGGGCGGCCCAATCTAGGTATCCAACCCGGCTTGTTAATGATCAAACCATTCCACCTCCTGATCTTGATAGGTGATGTGGCCCCAAAAACTATCACTCTCTCCTCTCTCCTCTCTTCTCACGCTAGGTGAATTACATTATGTCCCTCGGATTTTGGTATTTGTCTCTAAACTGCGCCTTGAGTTTTCAATTTTAGCAATGTTACCCACAGTTTTCAATTTTCAATTTGTCTCACGCTAGGTTGCGATATGCCTATAATCATTTTTCTGCTGGTGCTCCTTGCATGTGCTTATCATGTGACTGATTTGGTCTTTTATGGAGAACACATCTGTCCAACCAAAAATGGTGAATTACAATTCACACCCCAAATGTTGGCACTTGTGCAAGTAGCTCCCTATTTTTTCAATGTTCCCCTTGGAATATTTAAATAAGTTTCAAAGCCACCTTTATGTTAATATTGACCAATTTTTACAAAATATTTATCAGATCGTTGAAATTTTTTGGGAAAAGTATTAAAAGAAGTTTTAAATTTATTGTATTTGTACCAATCAAGTTTTAAATCTTCCAATTATACTAGTTTTGTGGTTTATCCAGCCAATTTAGGCCGGAAACTATTGATGTGGATGTTGAATGCCTTACAAGGCACGACTAATGCTATTGTGGATTTTTTTTTTATATAATTATATATTTTTTATGTTTTAAATATTCTTTTTCTTTTTCTTTTTCGCTTTCTCTTTTCTTTTTGCTAGTGGTCAATTGTTGGCCATTGGCTACAAGCCATGGATGGTGAGGGCTGGTATCACCTAGGCAATGGTGAGCGTGTTAATTTTGATGAGGAGGGCCCTTGCCTTTGCTAGTCATGGCCAGTGGTCAGTGATCGGCAATTGGCCATTGGCAGAAAGAAAAGGGAAAGAGATAAATAAATAAAAAAAGAAGGAAAAAAAAACCGACTATGCATTATAGGACAACGGTATTTATGTTTGTAATTTTCGGCCTAAATTAAGTCGGATGGATTCAATTAGAAAAAATGTGAACATATTTAGGACTAAAATTAATATGATCGAAAAGTTAATAACTGAATTGACAATACAATAGCTTTATGATTTTTTTTTTTGGGTACTTTTCCTAAAAATTTTCTTTGGTCGATTGGGTCTATGAACTCCTAATTTTTTCTTGGTCCTTTTAACGTTAATAGAGATACCGACTCCAATATAGATTATACCCACCCTAGTGCTAATTAGACAATTGGCCAGCGAAGCATAACAATATCAGAACATTACAGAGAGAGAGAGAGAGAGAGAGAGAGAGAGAGAGAGAGAGAGGGGTTGGGCCAATGCCAGCCACTGTGCAACCCACACCAAATCAGACGACGGATTGACGACCCATGTCTGGTAGCACTGAAAAAGTCTTTGGGCAAATACAAATATGTATTGCTAGTGTTTTGGGGAGCCCATTTGAAAAATGCTAGTTTTTATAAGGACCTTTAGCTCAAGGCATCCTTGGATCAACTTTGGCATTCTGGCTTTATAATCTCCGATTAGACATGGCGATCGCACGAGTCATCTTGAGAGGGACGACAAATGCCACCTCCTGCTTGCTGTCTAAATGCCATTTTCTAAGCAAGGTTGTCCACTTAAAATGCTCTCACTCTCTCTAGGTAAAAGATACGATCAACTGAGTATAAGAAAGAGTGAAGAGTTATAGAGATGGGTTAGGCCTAGTAAGTTCTAGGTAAAAGATACGATCAACTTAATTTTAAATGGTTGGCTTTTCAAATGCAAGTTTACCAAACAATTTTGCATTTCCCTAAAGCATTTTTCAGTTTTAGTTTACCAAACAGTCTAGCATTTCAGAAAACCCATTTCTCTCAAAAGTATTTGCATTCTCCCAAGGGCATTTCCCCAAAACTGAACCAAACGGGCCTTAGTACCCATATTATTTTGAATTTTACTATTCTAAACTCATTTATGATCCATTTATTTGAATAAAACCAACAAGTTAGCCCACCAAGAATAGGTTAAGAGATGAGTTTATAACTCATTTTAATAGGTCTACTTTATACTTCTAGTACAATATTAACCAATTAGTCCAGTCACCAATGGTGAGAGGATTCATAGTTAGCTATTACAATAACTTATTAAAATGAAACAATAGACAAACAAAAATGTTAGGAGGATAAAAAAGTTGAGAAGACTTTGATTGAACATTTTCGCTTTTATGAAAACAAGAACCAAACGTACTTTATTTTGGAATGAGGAAATGATCTCTCAATACAATGAGGGAAAATTGTTCAAAAAGTTTTAAACTTATTGTATTTTTACTAGTATTCTCTTGAAATCTTGGAAATAGTTGCAATGTCGCTCTGGCATGGAGTACAATCAATTTACAATTGGAGCTCCGGACATGTGCTTTTCACATGACTATTTTGCTCTCATATGGAGGGCTAATCCGCCCATCAATAAATGGCAAATTAAATTTTTTCCCCAAGTTTTGGCGAGTAAACCCCTAATTTTTCAATGGTTTTCCTCTTTCTCCATAGAATATTTTAATGAGTTTCAGAACCACATTGACGCTAATATCGACCAATTTTTTTGATTTAATCTCTCCGACATCGACTTAGTCTACAAAAGCAAGTTGTCCAGCCGTTGCTCGATACATGTGTGTGGTGTGCTTGGAAAGATTTTGGGGGAAAGTCTTTGAAGAAATGCAAATGCTGTTGAGTTAAATGTGTTTTCCAAAATGTAAATTGTGTTTGGTAAATTGTATTGTAAAAGTCCATTGTGAAGGATCTTTGAGTAAAATGGTGTTTGGAAAAATTATATTTACAAAAGGCTTTTGTTATTCATATATATATATATATAAAAGGAGAGTTGGCCGGCCAAGAACAAGTAGTCACCGGTGAGGAGTAGGCGGTCCAGCGAAGGGTGTGCAGTTCGATGTAGGCCGTTCGACAGAGCAGTTCGGTGAAGGTTGCGTGACCCTTCGGCGAGCGTCGCGGCGATCAGATCTGGTCGCCACAACCCTTGGCAGAAGTTGGCCAGATCTAGTTGCTGCGACCCTTGCCGGAGGGTCGTAGGACCCAGATCGCGCGGCCTTAGCGGAGGTCACGGTGCGTCAGGTGATCCTCCAGCAAGGGTCACAGTGACCAAATATAAGGTCGCGACCTTTGTGTGACCCATCTGGTTGCAGATCTGGTCGCCGTGCGAGCCTTCGGCAAAGGTCCCGGCGACCACATCTGGTCGCGACCAAACCTGCAACTAGATGGGTCGCGCGGCCCCGGCGACCTCCACGCTGAGGTCGCGATGTGACAGGCACGATGGTTGCCGGTGACCGCATCTGGTTGCAACCAAATCTACGACCAGATGGGTCACGACCTCCGCGTCGACCGCATATGGTCGCCACCAAATTTGCGACCAGATGGGTCGCACGGCCCTAGTGACCTCTGCACGGAGGTCATGGTGCGGCGGGCGCGATGGTCGCCGGCGACCGCATTTGGTCGCAACCAGATGGGTCGCACGACCTTGAGGGTCGCGACCTCCACAGCGATCGCATTTGGTCGTGACCAGATGGGTCACATGGCCCCGGTGACCTTCGTGCGGAGGTCGCAGTGCGGCAGGTGTGACGGTCGCCGGCGACTGCTTGCCCTTCACCGGCGACCGCTCATGGAGAATGGAGAAGAAGAAGATGAATAGTTTGGGAAAAATCGAAAAATTGAAAAATCAGCGAGAATAATTTGGGAGTAATTTTTTTTTTTATTTATCCTCAGCTCAGCATGCCGAGAATGCTGGAAGCCCAAGGTAGCCCCCAACCTGTCTTGGCCTTTCAGCCTTTGGAAGGCCAGCATTCCTTCAAGGTGGGTTTTAAAAATGTTCGCAAACACCTAATATTTGAGCAAATAGGCTTTAGACACCCAAAGCTACTTACAAATGCTGGTCCAAACACAGCCTGTGTAGTCTTTACCAGCGGTGGGGCCACCACATGCTGGCCCGCTCCTCTCATCTCTCTCTCTCTCTCTCTCTCTCTCTCTCTCTCTCTCTCATCTCTTTTTTTTTTATTTAAATATCTTTCTCTAGTTGTTTTTAGTAATAAAAATTTTAAGATCATTTCTATTGATTTAGAAATAATTTGCTTACACAAGAATTCTTAGAAGTTACGCAATTAGAATGATTTGGTCACACCGCATTAGCATTTGATAGTTAGGCTCCATTCATCATGGAAAATAATTTCTGGGAAAACGTTTTCCGGATTTTTTAGCATTCGTTTTACGGAAAATGAATTCCTTGGAAAAAATGTTTTTCATGAAAGGAAAAAAAGTCTTCTAAATTAAGGGAAAATGTTTTCCACTTTTGAAAAGTGGAAACATTTTCCTCACTTGATCATTTTTATCTCACACCTCTACAAATCATCACTTCCTCTTCTCCTTTCTTCTTCTTCTTCTTCTTTTCTTTTTAATTCGACTTATTTTTTAATTTTAATTTTATTTTTTAATTAGAATTATTTTTAATTTCCTTTTTCTTTTAATTTTCTTTTCTTTTTCTTTATTTCCCATCTTTTTCTTTCTTGGCTAGTTGTCGGCGGTCATCGGGTGAAACTTAAGCTGGTTGATCTCAAGCTTGCGCTCGTCGACAAGCCTCGTGCTCATCTCGAGGCTCGTTGGTGGTTGGTCGCGAGCCATCGCCGAACAACGATAAATATTTTTTAAAATCCATTTTAAAAGATAAAATAAATGAAAAAGAGTATATGAAGTTACCAAACAGCGAAAAATATTTTCCACTTCATTTTCGGGTTTCATCCGAACATCGGAAAATAATTACATTTTCCTAGAAAATGACTTTCTGGAAAATAGTTTCCAGAAACGCCACATTTTTCGCGAAATGAACGGAGCCTTAAATTAAATTTCTTATAAAGTGATGTTAGTATCAAAGTACCATATCTTTTTTTAACTAGTGAAACTCACAGAGAAAACTTGGTTTGTTGCTAATAAATACTGTATATAGTATTTTATCTTGTTATATTAAGATTTTTTCTCAGCATTTCTTCATTTGCTTTACGTCTTACCCTATATTGCAAGCCGTAAGCGGTCATTTCTTGAAGATGATATACAATTTTTGGTTGATTACATGATTACTTTTCAAGTCCAGAGAAGTTTGAGGGCCATAATTGAAACGAAATATAAAATTTGGTTATTTGACTGATTATTTTTATTTTACGGGCTAGATTAGAGAATTATTAAAATTGAAGACCTTTAATGAAAATTGGCCAGAGTTAACACTAAGGGGATATTGCAATTGGTTTCAAGACTACAGTGGGGGATTGCAAATATTAAAAGGTGAGAGAGCAACTTACGACAAGGGCCAAAACGTGAGGGACAGATTGCAATTCAATTTAATTATTGGACGGGCTGCCTTCAATGAAAGGAACTAATTAATCATGTAACAAGCATGTGGTTTGAGTTTCATTTGAGAAACGACTAGAGTCAAAGTTCGAAGGGGACAATTGCAATAGATTTCAAAACTTCATTCATTTTAGTTAAGCATGGCTGCATTATCTTGGTGAGCAACCTGGAGACTGAATAGGCCTTATCCTCTTTGCATGTCGAGGAAATTTAATCGAATGAAGGCGAAGAGCGAGCTGGGGAGCCATAGTACTTTATTATTTAGACTATTTGAAGGTGAACAAAGGACGTTGCTAGTATAATTGTACGGGTAATTTAATGTGGTACTGGTGCAAAGGCAGCCACACATTTCTCTTTAGATGGAAAGGGCAACAGGCATTTTACTGAAAACGGAAACTAATTATGCTTCGCAGAGAAAGTAGATTGCGGACTTTCACTTCTTTTTTTTAAGTGTATGTACACAACAACAAAGGTTCTTTTACTTACACATTAAATTCAAATTAATCTTTCTTTCTAAAAGATAGTACCAATCTCTTAATTTTCTCGAACAAAAGTAAGAGGTATTTTACGTAGAATTTCAATTGTAACCTATCAATATATTTATTTTATCTTGAAATAAAGACGATTAAACTGATCATTTCTAACATGATTCGAATGAAGGAATTCGCTTGACAATAGTTTAATCATGATAGTTGTGTTCTCTCAAATGTAGAGATAAGTTATTCAATCGTAAATAGTAGTAATCGATGAAAATGATTGTGATATTAGGACATATCAAATGTGCATCCACTTTACAGGTGTTATAGTCCATTAACTTTTATAATGAGATTAAAAAAAATTATCAGAGTAATTTCTAAAATGGTCTAAGAATTTTGAACTCAGAAAGAAAGATAACTAAGAAATTTGTTGTATAGTTCTTTTTTGCGGCCAACAGGTATAAAATCACAATAAATTAGTTTTATACACACCAAAAAATCAAATATAGCTTTCAATCATTTTTATTTTACAATTTCTCATAATGTGATTTAAATTTAATTGTAAGATTGATAGTAAGAAAAAGTAATCAAGTTAATTTATGACGCTGAATCGGAATAAATACATCATCTTGTATTTCTAAGAATCTAAATTGTGATTGTTATTCTTTCATTTCTTTTTCCTTGTTGTCATTGTGGCCAACCTTTTCTAAATAAAAAGTTTAAGACATACAACTCAATGGGAATTGCCAACAAGAAATATCGCATCACGTGAGATTCTAAATTTCGTAAGGAAACCAGTAAATAGAGTAATCATGTAACTTCCAAGCATCGAAATTTCAAGCCTAGCACTAAGGCCGCTGGCCGAGCTTCGCCTGGTTAGGATGAGGGTGTCGTGAACCTCGCAGGTCATGGGCGGGATTTCAAGCTGGGCACTAAGGTCCAAAGTTCTGATATCTAGAGGTGTCGATGAAGGTTGAAGACACGGGAAAATTTAAATTTTCTCTCTTAAGACAATTTCTTTAAAATAGTACTTTCTAGCAATGTCCAATATTTGATGAAACAAAGCCATTCAAAGTGAGAAGATAAGAATCGTAGAATGCCTTATTAAGCTGGGTGATAGGTGTTCCTTTTTTTTTTTTTTTTTCTATCTTCTGCCCTGACGCTTGGGAACCAATTGAACTCGCTAGCCAGTTGGCTCAGGGTAAATTGGTGGTGCGGAAGGCACCGTTATTCTTTAAAAAGTAAAATGCCTTTCTTCTTGGACAACTAAAGCAAGATTCTCCTCCCCAAAGGAACTCTGTTCAGTTGCCAGAGATTCTGTAAACCAGTATAGACCTCTGTACAGACATGCTGACCGTGTAGGCAATTCGATTCATTTGATTTTTCAAGATCTCGACAGTGACATTTCCCTCCCATTCGAGAAGCCCGGATGAGGATGTCGTCTCGCCAGCGCGACCGTGGATCGATCGAAGGACAGGAGCGTCGGTGACGCCACCGACACCTTCCATGCCACGACCGACAACTGACACTGTGTATCGCCGAGCGGGACTCAACCCAGCACACCAGCAGCAGCTAGCCATGATGACGCCACCGCCGCCGTCGACCCCTGCTTCTCCCCTGCTTCTCCTCCTCCTGTTCGTCCTCGTCTCGTCCTCCTCTGCTTCGCTCTACGACACCTTCCTCCAATGCCTCCTCAACCACACGCAGGTGCTCCAGCAGCAGCAGCAAGAACCGTCCCAAATCCTCCACGCCCCGACCGACTCGTCGTTCCCGACCCTCCTCGGGTCCCTCATCCGCAACCGCCGCTTCGGCACCTCCTCGACCCCGAAGCCCCTGCTCATCCTCACTCCCTCCCAGCCATCCCACGTCCAGTCCGCCGTCCTCTGCGCCAGGAGGGCCGGCACGGAGCTCCGTATCCGGAGCGGCGGGCACGACTTCGAAGGTACCTCCTACGTCTCCCGCGCCCCTTTCTTGATTCTCGACATGTTTAATTTTCGGTCCGTCGATGTGGATGTCGAACAAGAGACCGCTTGGGTCGGAAGCGGAGCGACTGTTGGGGAATTGTACTATAGGATTTGGGAAAAGAGTGGGCTTTATGGGTTTAATGCTGGGGTTTGCCCGACCGTCGGCGTCGGTGGGCATTTGAGCGGCGGTGGATATGGGAACATGTTGCGGAAATATGGGTTGGCGAGCGACAATGTGGTCGACGCGCAGATTGTGGATGCCGAGGGTAGAGTTCTTGATAGGAGCTCGATGGGCGAGGATTTGTTTTGGGCTATTAGAGGAGGAGGTGGGGCGAGTTTCGGAGTGATATTGGGTTATAGAGTGAAGCTTGTCCCTGTTCCGAACGTGGTTACTGTTTTTAGAGTGGCGAAGACGATTGAGGAAAACGCGACTGAGCTCGTCTATCAGTGGCAGAACGTTGCGCCAAGGACTGATAATGATTTGTTCATGAGGCTCTTGCTTCAGCCTGCTAGTTCCAAGATACAAAAAGGAGCTAAAACAGTTAATGCCTCTGTTTTGGCTCTGTTTCTTGGAAATGCGGATAGGCTGGTTTCACTGGTTAATGAGGAGTTTCCGGAGTTGGGTTTGAAGAAAGAGGATTGTGCAGAGATGAGCTGGATTGAGTCGGCTCTCAGGTGGGGGGACGTCAATAGTGGTGTGGCCGTGGAAGCTCTGCTCGACAGAATGCCTAAGTCGGTGAATTTCTTGAAGAGGAAATCAGATTATGTGCAGCAACCGATGTCGAGGGAGGAATTGGAGTTGCTTTGGGATAAGATGATTGAATTGGGAAAGGTCGGATTCGTGTTCAATCCGTATGGAGGAAAAATGGGCGAAATCCCTGTGTCAGATGCTCCATTTCCTCATCGAGCTGGGAATCTGTTTAAAATGCAGTACTCGATCAGTTGGAGTGAAGATGGAATTGAAGCAGAGCAAAGTTATCTGGCTAAAATAAGAGAGCTTTATAATTTTATGACTCCTTATGTGTCGAAAAAGCCACGAAGGGCTTTTTTGAACTATAGGGACCTCGATATTGGGATAACTGATAATGTTGAAAATAGCTACAAGGAAGGCAGTGTGTATGGGGCGAAGTACTTTGCCGAAAACTTCAAGAAATTGGTGAAAGTTAAGACAGCAGTTGATCCACAGAACTTCTTCAGGAATGAGCAAAGTATTCCTGTTCTTCCAAGTAAGGTCCTGAACATGAGTTTACAGTTAAACTAATGAGTTTGTTTGGTTAGTGGTACTTTTGAAATTGCTTGCCCTCAAGAGGTACATTGATTACAATTATTTGGTGATTTATTCCTGTTCTTCCAAGTAAAAGATTTAATTTGGAACTTAAACTAATAAGTTTGGTTGGATTACTGGCGCGAGTTTAGTGGTAATTGCTTGTCCTCTAGAGGTACATTACATGCATTTATTTTCTACTACGTGGAGTTGATTTTATTGTATGATGGGAAGTTTGCTGTGAGTAGACAGGCTTGTCCATGTTTCATTGCCAATGGCTAATTTTAAGGTTCTTTGTCTTTCTTGTTCACAAATAAATGATTCAAATGAAACAACAGCTAATTTTCAGAATTTTTTTAAATTCTAACTCGTCTGTTTGAGCATTCTCACTTTTGCTTTAACCAGAATTATGCTGAACGTGCATACTGTTTGAAATTTTTGTCTTTTGCCATCGAATCTTTTTGGTTCTTGACTACATTATTTCAATAGTTACTATACCGTTCTGCTTTAATCATGAACAAACACGCCAATATGAAGATTTTTCAGTGGTTCACTCATTCAATTTTCCTGCAGGATCCTCCTCAGCCATGACTCAATATTCTGGGTCAACAGAGACAACTGGAAAAATGACCGTATTGGTTATCTTCTTCCTCTATCTCATGACCATCTTTTCCTAGAAACAAGGGCCAACATCTTCTTGAGGGAAGTTAGACTTGCTCAGCTTCCTCTTTGAAAGGAAGGAGAAAAACGATAATGCTCCATCTTGTGGTGGCAGTTGGAATTGATTAGTTGGCTACTGACACTTGCAAGGAAGAGGTAATCATGTCTTCTTTCATGTAATGTCAAACTTATTGCTACTGGATGACACACGTAATTTGCCAAAACACAGGTAATTTTACAAATGTCTGCGAAATAAAAAAAGTAGCATACTACTTTCTGTCCCCTGCCAAATAAGAAAGTCACGTATTGCAATTTTAGGTACTGTATATTGAAAACGACTGGATTGTACCTTTTGAAAAAGTTCTTTGGGACTTAATTAAACCAATTGAAAAGTTTAAGACTTGATTGCATTCTGCATAAAAGGTTTAGGACTTCTGGTTCGCTTTTACCATAAATTCTTAAGTGACTGATTGTGTTGGATGTAGGATACATCTGCTGCTCGACTTAGCTGCTATCATTGATTGCTTTTGGTGGGGGAACTCCAGTAGATTGGTTTCCCAGGAGGACCAGGAGGAATTGAAGTATGTGGCAGAAAGTTACTTAATAGCACGTGTTGATTACTGCCTGTGGAGAAACTCTGCAATTTTGATATGCCAGGAGGACAAAGGAGGGTTCGAGGTTTGTGGCCAAATATTGCTCAGTATGGTTTTCGGTATAGAAAAGAGGGAGAAAGGATTCTGTTATCAATCATTATCAATTGATTGTTGTGAGTTTACCTAGAGAAGATACTAAGAAATAAAAGGAAAGAGAGATTATGCATGTAATTTGGTTAAAGATACAGAATAAACCAATAATATTTTTCAAAACTTGGATTGTAAGGTCAGTTGGGGGCAACCAATAATAAACAAGACACAATTATGAATTGATTTAAGGATATATATGTGGACAAACTCATGTGATGTTCAAAGTCCAAGCTGTTACAGCCAATGACACAAAGCATTATTCAGATATTCAACCTATATCTCTGAGTTCAATGAGCATCCTCTCATCCCATTTAGACATTGTCATATCATGGAGTGAAGTGCATCCAGTTGACCTTTTACAGCAGACATCTCTCCATATCATGCTTCACTTGTAGAGAGGATAATGCTGCTTGATGAATTCTCTCGTTCTCCTCCACCTTTCTTTCATTGTCTTCTAACTTCTCTAGGGTGTGGTGTGGCACACTTCATCATCGTTTCTAGATTGCCTATACCTTTGTGACATTGAGAGTCATACCGAAACAACACCAAGTCCATACCGATGTTCTTCGATCAAGTCCCTGTAGAAACTATTTTGGATGGAAGAAGAACCCAAGGAGAGCAGATTGAATTCATTCTTGTATAAAAGCAGTTGCTTTATTGATTAAACATTATAAGCCCTGATAGAATTTGAAAGCTAGAAAAATGATGAAGATACATATATCAAAGAGAACAAACAGAAAGTTACTTTTTATCTAGAACATGGACTGGTCTGCAGTGGATTAATCATGGAGATCAGTCCACAAAACTGGATCAATCTAGAGACCAGTCCTGTTTTTGACTGGTTTGAACTGATTTGTAAGATCAGTGCAGTTTATGGCAATGCCAACCAGTCCATGTGTGTGGATAAAGTAATTGCTTGTCTGGTGTTCTTTTTGATGTCTGTAACTTTGACATTTGTCTAGCCTTCGGATTTCATATTTTCACAATGGCTTACAATATGTTTAGAATAAAGCAGCTGCTTTAGTATAAGAACGACTTCAATCGAGGGCCTCTTTGGATTTAATCTTCTGTCAATTAGTGTCGTCTGCAAATTGTTGATGGAAGAGGATTAGTATGGAAGAGTGGCAGATTATGGGCTTGGTGTCACTTATACATGACTCTCAACATCACAAACGTATAGATGATCTAGAAATGATGATGAAGAGCGCCACATCTGAGAGAAGTCAGAGGAGAATGAGAGAAAGTTGGAGAAGAATGAGAGAAACCATCAAGTGACGTTATTAGCTCTGCTGTGAAAGGTCAATTGAATGCACGTCATTCTGTAACACAACACCTGAATGGGATGCGAGGATGGTCATTGGACTTATAGGTATAGGTTAAATTTCTAAGTAAAGTTACATATTTCCTGTAATTGATACATAATTGTCTTCTTGATAATTATCTGTTGCTCCCATTCACGTTAAACTATTGTCTCTGGTTTATACAGTTTGATTCGGCTAGTCAAACTCCTAACGACACCGTTTAACTATTTGGAAGAAAAAGTCAGTGGTGAATCAGAAGATAGTGCAGTCTTGGTGCTTTGTGTCTGTCTGATGTGCCATTTCAGTTCTATTAACGCTATTGCTTACACTAGATTTCCTTTGGTTGATGTCATTATGTAGTCAAATGTTAATGCTGTGGACCAAATGTTATATTTGATAACTTTAAAATCTAACTGTTGGTTATATTTACATTTGAATACATTCAGGATCTTTCTTAGCTCTATCCCTATCGGGGATGTTTATGGAAGTATCTCGTGAAGGCATGTCAATGATGAAATTCTAATAGCCGTGATCTAATTTCTTGGTTTGAAAATAGAATCACGAAGATACCCTTTTTTCTTCGAGAACATATCAGGTTCTTGTAGGCTTTGCTCCATATGCCCAGGACCACTAAGGGTGCGTTTGGTTGGGCATTTAGAAAGCTCTTTCAGCCCTAAAAGCTCCTTGGGAAAAAAAAGAAGTGTTTGGCAACCATTTTCCAATTAGCTTTGAGTTGAAAGTTGACCTTGGGGATGCTGAAAGCTCAAAGCTGGTAGAGACTAGCATTGAGCTTTCCGCATTTTCGGAATGCTGAAGGCCTTCATTAATGAAATTTCGTGAAGTCCCTTTTTTACCCTAAAAATATCATTAGAAACCCAAATTTACCCCTTCATAAAAGAACAAAACCAAGAGCTTCTCCTTGCACCTCCAGAAACACACGCTCCAGTCCTCACGCTCACTCTCCCGAGAGCCCCCATGACGACGCCGACTTCAGATCCGTTAACGACAATCTCCAGCACCTTCAGAATTGCCGATGAAAAATCTGGGTTTGTTTCCTCCGCTCGATTCTTCTCTTCATCTGGGTTTGTTTCCTTAGCTCGATTCTTCTCCTCATCTGGGTTTGTTCTTACTTCGATCTTCTGAAACGGAGGACGCAGCAGCTCGCAATTCGACTCCTCCCTCCCTCCGACGCGACCACTCCGGCCATCGCCTCCGCTCGATTCCCTGCATCCTCGCTCGTTTTTCCCCTGCTTGTGGGTAGTGAGGTTTGGGTAGTGGCGGTCTCCTCGGCACAAATCCCAGCCTCTCGATCGCTTCCCCGAGGTAACGAATACTTTTAAACTCTCTCTCTCTCTCTCTCTTTCTGGCATCTCCGTCGCTCTCCGTCTGAGATCCGTTTGCTTTTTTTCTTTCTCGTTTCCGTTTTCAGGTTAGATCTGTAAATCTCTCAGATCTGATTGTTTGCTCCTCGTTCGTTAGATCGATCTGTTCCTTTTCCATTTCTTTTGATTCTACGCCCGCGATAGATTAGCCCTATTGCCGTTTCCAAGTTTACAGGAGTGTCCGCTCTGCAGATTTGTGTAGATTGCGTAGTAACAATTGATTCTTCTCCTCATCTGGGTGTCTCTAAGCCTATGGAGAGAGAATGCTTCACGTGAAGTTTCTGATCGAGTGATGTTGCAAGGCCCTTGAATCTTGTCATACCGGATCCCTCTCTCTTCATCATCTTGAATCAGAATGGTGAGTGTGCTTTCAATTAGAATGAGAGCATAGATTCATGGCGTTTCGGTATTCTTTTGGCCACTTAATTAAGTTATCTGCGATTGGCAGATTTCTCTTTGTTTTATTTACTGCTTTTGTTGGGTGTTCCTCCATTGAATCCTCGTATTATTTGCTGCTGTAGAGCTGATCGACCAACGAAATTGAGTTCAGTTACAGTATCAGTTATATTCAACAACTGTTAACTATTTGACTCCATTTATTATCAGTGAGTTTTTTTATGTTTGGGCCTTCTGGTTGCTATTGCTTTGCTCCTCTCATTCCTCACACATTGTCAGTTTTAAACTTTGAAAAGGATATTTCCAAATGCAGTAAAAGAATTTAGGATTGTCTCGCTTAAATGTCCATCGATTAGAATCCTATTCCTTTTATTCTAGCTCGTGGTCTCTTGCTCTGTTTGAAGGCTATTCATGGTACAAACTTGCACAACATTTCTAGATAATTTACAATGGCTTTCATTTACAGGTGAAGCAGAACAGCACATGATCCATTAGCTGTCTCTAACCTTCATCATCAGAATCAAAGGGCTGCCTTCTTAAAGATTCCATTACTTCTCTGGGACGATTGCTTGGAGCACCCCCACTACCTGTCGGTCCATTGCAAGACTTGACCTTGGGTACTTTGAGAGAACTAAGAGCTGGCGTGGAAGTCCCTCTGTTTACGTCCTTGAGCACAGACCGTGCTGTGGCCTCGGCTGCAGCGTCTGCCAGAGCCGAAGCCACTCTAGAATTGCTCTGCAATTCATTAGAGGACTTGTTCTGGCGTGGCACTCCACTGGGAGCGTTGGAAGCCTGAGGCATATGATTTTCCCATTACAGCAACGGTCTCTGCAGCTTCTGATCTGGCCTTTGCAAATTCATGTTTCTGCATGTCATATAAGAGCTCTCTTTGGAGCTGCTTATGAGCAACCAATATTTCATCTATCTCATTCTTGTAGTCCTTGAGGAGGAGACGGAGGCAATCCATGAGGGAACCTGTGAGGGGGCTGTTCTTGCTCTCGAGTAATCTCTCCAGCTCTATGAATATGGGGATGGTGTTCTGTATGAGGGTCTTTCTCATTGCTATGAATTTAGGAAGTAATTAAAGATGTTTGTAATTTTTAAGGATAATGAGCTTCTTTCCTCAAAACATATGTTATCTTGTTTTTATTGTAATGAAAGTATTATTCTTGCAATTTAGAAAGAGAGTACATAAATTTTTTCCATTTGATATTTTTTAGCAAAAGCAAAGAAATTGTAATTTTAATAAAATTGTTTACACAACATCTTTAACATGATTATCAAATATAAATTTAAAAAGTTGCAAACATTATTTTTTTAATTTTAAACAAATAAAAAATAAAATATTTAGATTAATCACCAAAGGGCTTTGTAAATGTGTTTTCTACCAAACAGCATTTCTTTCAAAGTTGCATTTCAAAGCAGAATTTACCAAACAGTCTTTGCATTTTCTCCAAAGCCCTTTAGGCTAAACAGCTTTGCATTTTCTCAATGAGCTTTCCAAATGCTGAACCAAACGTACCCTAAAACCCAAAAGAATCCTGGAACAACTTCTTTGTCAGCGGTAAAGTCCTTGACGAAAGAAGCAAGGCAACCTACCCTCACAAGGTACTTTTCTGATTAAAAGCTTCATTCAAATGAGAGATGTAGTTTTTGCGACGGCGCCGGTTCTCCTCACGATCATTAAAACAAAAAAAAAAGAAGAAAAATTACAATGGTGCATCAACATTTTCCGAGGAGTTTCATCAACTTTACTGTGATATAACAACGTTTGCTTAGTTTATCCGCGCATTGGCTAAGTAAACTTTGCCTTATATCATCCTTGGTGCATACGGTTTCAAGTAGAAAAAAGAAAAAGCTTATCAACAATAAAATTTTGGAAACTATTTATTGAAGTATTGTCGTACATCACTTAATAGTATGTCCTGAATACTCTTTATATTCATGTGGTATTTATTTACTTACCACGGTTTCTATCAATTCCCTTCAGAATTTGGTAATTTTGCCTAGTAATAAGTATTTGACATCTAAAAGCTTAAGTTATAGGTGGAGGGATACCACATGATTATAGATTGTATTTAGGACATGTCGTTAAGTGATGTAGGACATTATTTCAATAAAATGAACCATGATCATCAAAAAGAGTTGTTGGTGCTTGTAAGCGAGACTTTGGTTGCTCGTGGTCGTGTCCTGAGGACAGGATCGGGCCGTGCGATATGAAGTCCGGGATAATTTGGAGGGCGAGATCTATGCCGGAGTGTGGTATTACAGTCGATTGTAAATTAGCTTCAAATGGTCTGGGTATGAACTGTTTACAAAGCTGATGTCCGAAATGAAGTGCACGATATGTACTCGAGGTTTTTTCGCAAGTTCACCCTCTTATATTTTCGACCCATTTTCTTCTTCGATATCCATTGAAGATACGATCCATAAGTCAAACGTTCTTGTCTTCCGGAACAAGCGAAGAGAGCCAGGAAACGAGGCTGCTAAGTTGGAAATTTCAACGGGCGTTTGACTTAGGAAAAGAAAGGGCGTGTGACCAAAACATGCAGACAAGTCTCGCCACGACTTTCGAGCGACGTAAATCAAAAGTTAACGTGAAGAATTTGAACAAAATGTGCTAACTTAGACTTTATGTGCACGTGGATGATCTTATCATCACTAGAGATGACCAATAGAAAATTCGACCGACAAAGGAAAATCTATCAGTATCCTTCCAAATAAAGGAACTTGGGGAGCTCAAGCATTTTATTGGAGGAGAGGTTAAAAGATTGAAAGGTCAGTAACTTGACTGGTTGGAGAAGGGAGCTGTGAAAGAAAATGATTTTGAAAAGTGGATTATCTTTATGAAATTAAATATTTGCTTGAAGAACAAAAGGTCCTAGTTACTAGTAAAACTTGGAAGCTTGAACGGGCTTCTTAATGTTCGGAGATCTATGGGGACTAATCAATTGCTTTACTTTTCGAGAGAAGGAATAAGAGGTTATAGATATAACGTGAAGAATTCGAACAAAAATGTGCTAAGTTAGACTATTAATGCCTGTCCGACTTCGACAAAAAAAAAAAAAAAAAGAAGAAAAAAATGGGCGTTTGACAAAAAAATGCAGACAAGTCTCGCCACGACTTTTGAGTGACGTAAATCAAAAGTTAACATGAAGAATTTGAACAAAAATATGTGAAGACCAATGGTTTTGTTGTTTCTTGAAAAACGAATAATTTAGAAAATATTCTCTGAAAAATGGTAGCTTGTTTTGCTTGCGAAAAATAAATGAACGAAAATGTTTTCATCTTCCATGAAAATATTCATACATAAATTGTTGTTGATAGTGTGAATATATCTATTTGACTAATTATTTTAAGTAATATAAGCAATCATTTTGAAGAAGATATTTTCCAAAATAGTTGTTTCCGTAAAACAAACAGAGCCTTATGTGCTATTAGGATTCATTTGTTTCTATTTTCATTTATTGAAGAATTCAAAGAAAATTTGTGAAGGCTAAGGACGCGTTTGGTAACGATTCTGTTCCCGGGAGTAGATTCTGATCAGAAATGGTTTTTTTTTTATTCTCATTTCCTGGGAACAGATTCTAAGTATTTTAAGTTGTTTGGTAATTGTCCAAAATGTTTGATTATGTAATAGAATTGCGTTTGATACTGTGCTCATTGATTATGTTTCAAATCAATTTCTTTTAATTTTTAAATAATTTTATACTTTTTTCCTTTTCTTTTTTTCCCTTTTCCTTTTTTATCCTTTTATTTTTTTTCCTTTTTTTCCTTTCTTTTTTTCTCCTATTCTTCTTCTTCTTCTTCGGGCCGGTGACTTCACTAGAGTGTCGCCGGCCCTCGTCGGGCCGAGCCTCGCCGGCAACCGGGCGAGGCTCGCCTAGCCCTCACCTAGCCCCGCCGAGGCTTGGCCTCGCCGGTGGCCGCAAGCCTTGTCGGGCCGGGCGAGGCCCGCTTGGCCACCGACGGGCCGGGCGAGCCTCGCCGAGGCCGGGGAGGCCCGCCCGGCCATCGCGAGGCTCGCCCAAACCCGCCAAGTCGGTGGCCAAGCGAGCCTCGATGGGGCTGGGTGAGGCCCACTTGGCCTCGGTGAGGCTCACCTAGCCCTGCCGGTGGCCAGGCGAGCTTGCCGGACCTTGCCTTGGCTTGGTGAGCCTCCGGCTAGCTTGTCGGACTGGTTGTCGGTGACCGACGGATGGCGGCGGCGGACGGTGGCGGACGGCGGATGGTGGCGGTGGATGGTGGCGAACGGCAACGGAGGAGAGGAGGGGAGAGAGTTGAGCTTCCACTTTTCTTCCACTATTTTTGATTCTTTTTTCTGATTCTGGAACAAGAATCAATTTTTTTTTTTTATTCTCGATTCAACTCCAAATCTGTTCCCGGGAACAAAAATTTTACCAAACGTGATTATGTTCCCAAACTACTCCTGAGAACAAAGAATCAGAATTTGGCCATGTTTGGATGGTTACCAAACATGGCCTAAGTTGCCGTTTGGATTAGTTCATTTTTGTTTTCTTTTATAAATAATAGAATTCATTAACTTGTTCATGAGGAAATTGTGGAATCAGTTAGGATGTTAATTTAGTCTTAAATTTCTCAATTTTGCCAATTTAGTTCTATACTTTTGTGTAAAATTCTATTGTAGTCTTTTTTAACTATTTTCGTTGGAAATTGCTAAAGTGATGGAGTGCCACATAAGATGACCAACTAAGAATAGATTGATGTAACTGATTTTTGGTTAAAATTGGTTGGAAAGACTACATTAGGATTTCACATAAAAGTTAAAAATTAAATTAACAAAATTGAAAAGTTTAGTACTAAATTAGCATTCTTACATTATTAACTGGGTTATTTTCGGGTAAATGACAGATAATAAATGTTTATTTGGCATCATGTTCGTTAGAAAACGCTTGTCACGTCCGAATAGTAGTTATATATATATATATTATAAGTTTCAATTAATTAACTATGTCAATAGGTTGTAAATTCGCTACACCAAGTAGAAAATACTTGAAAATTAATATAGTTGAGGTACTGAATCAGATAATTAGCTCTCAAAGATTTGTCCTTATAGAGGACTATATAACATTTTCTATAGTTCTTCCATCTATTAGTGTGTTCTCTTTAACTTAGCCGTACGCTCGAATTTTACTGGGCAATAGGCCTCTTGATTTGAGTAAGAACTTGTAAACTTAATGCTCCTAACAATGAGGCAATTTCTTTGTATCGACATAATAGACCCCCTATTTTACTGAATGATTCCTCCTTGTGTCGCGACCTCTTTTTTTCGGCGCCCACAATCGGGTACGAGCGCCTAAGGAGGCTAATGGCTCGGCTGAAATTAATTAAGCCTGGACTCTCCCAAGTCCACCAATTCACGACTTTAATAGTCTAAATTTTTAACCTGTAATTCAATTTTTAAAATGGAGTCGCCACTAATCGATTTGGGGTGGGTTGATTAGAAACCCAAGTGAAGTATCGGGAGAAATACTCACCCCTGCGCAACCAGAGAAATTAGGATCATGGACTTGATTACACTAGTTAATCACTAATGCCCTTTCGGTACCTAATCTTGTTTAAACCCTGAGGTTTTTTTGGATGTTCGAGGGATTTTCCATACATTTTTGGGAGGAAAAACATTTTTTGAGTCTTTTTCTAATTTTTTTGGACACAAAAGGGATTTTTAGGATTTTTTGGTATTTTTGGAAAAATACAAGCCTTTTTGGCTTTTTCATGAATTTTTGGCTTTTTTTTTTTGATTTTTGGCATTTTTTTGGAAAATAAAATATTTTTGTCATTTTTTATTATTTTTCGATTTTTTGGAAATTAAAACATTTTTTAATATTTTTGGAAAATAAATTATTTTTTCGATTTTCTTATTAAAATATTATATAATATAAAATAAAAGCCAACCCGGGTCGGATCCGCGGGATTGGGTCCGACCCGGGCCGGCGACCCGAACGCGAACGGGGCCGCGTTGGATTTTTTGCTTTTTCTTAAAAACTCAGCCCACACATACGGAATTGGGCCTATTTAAAAAAAGGGGATGCCCGGCCCGCAGAGAAGCCGACCCTACGTAACCCTAGGGCACCGGGTCTCACGCCCGACCCGACGACCCGACCTCCGGTCGCCCCAAATTCGCGGAAACCCTACCCGATCCGATGACCTGAGTCCTTCTTCGCGAAACCCGAATTTTCGGAAGCCTAGGGTTCGATGATCCACGGCGCCGAGGAAGGGGATTGAAGCGTCACGGCGGCGACGGCGGCGACACGAACAGAGGACAGCAGCGGCAGGAGGACGCGGTGCGGCGGTACGACGGCGGCGACGGATGGTGATGCCGAGGGGAACGGCGGATAGAGAGCGACCGGGGACTGGATCTCACGGTGGCTCAAGGCAGCAACGCGGCGAACGGCGGCTAGGGTTTCCGACAGGGCATCAACGACGGATCGACGAGGACAACGCATTAGAAGGCATCTGCTACCTGTTTGCGGCATCTGGGCTCGGTTGGCGGTGTCGACAACGAGACGGCGGAACGGCGGGATTCGGCTTAGTAGCGGCGTCGGGGGTGGGACCTCTTCTTCCGCCCCTCTTCGCGGATCCAGAACTCCTTCGCCTCCTCCGACCTCGCTTCTCTCTCACTCCGGTCGATTCGAGCCTCCACCGCCGATCGACCTCCTCGGACTCGCTCGCCGGCGGCCTCCCCCGAAGTCTCTCAGTGGGAGGTCGGCCGAGCTCGCGACTTGATTTCTCTCTCGCTCGCTCTTCGATTCCTCCCCCGAAGTCTCTCAGTGGGAAGATCTCGGAGCTCGCTCGCTCGTCTCTCTCTTGCTCGCTCTTCAACCTCCTCCGAAGTCTCTCAAGAGGAGGTTTCCAAGCTTGCGATCTTCCGCGTCCCTCCTCGACGACGGAAACGGGGGCTTATTTATAGGCGAGGGGGCAGCCGGTCGACAGAGCTTCGACCGCCGGTCCCCGTGCGCCAAGCGGCCTCCGCCGGCCGAACCGGCGTCCCATTTGACACCAGCTGCCCCTCCCACGTGGGTCGCCGTCCGCTTGCCTCTCCGGCGTCGCGTCCTCTGCGCGTGTGCTGTAGAGGCGCGAGGAAGGAGATGATCGGTGGGGCCGGGCTGAAAGGGGAAATGGGCCGTAAGGGCCCATTCGAGGGCTGCTTCTTTTTTTTTTTTTTTCCTTTTTTTTTTTCTGTTATTTGTTATTTGTTTATTATTTCGAAAAAGACAAAATAAATAAAAACTTAATTAATAAAATAAACCTAATTAAAATTGAGGCGTCAACACCTTGTTACATTATCTTCTTTTTTTTAATCAATTTCTCAAGAAAGATATTGTTTAGCATAATTAGTCGATGAAAATCAATGGACTGCTAACATAAATAACGAGGGGGAGCTTTCAAAAATTAGCCATCGTAAAATATGCTGCCGCGATTGCAAGCAAATAATATGCATTAATATTTGCTTCTTCAAAAACTGTTGACTCGCATGACTATTGTGAATCTACATACTACTTTTAAGAATAACTACAGATATGCCAAATCGAATCAGCATGTGTAACAAATTTTTTTAAAGGTGAAAACCACCAAAAATCTCAACTATGATATACTTATTCAAATTTTTTCTGATGACACTAAAAATTTTAAACTTGTATCTGTGTGATATATTCATCCCTCACCAAAGTTCCATTAACGAGCGTCGTTAAAAACTCTGGAAAGCAAATGGTGTTAACATAGCGCCCACGTGAATAAAATGAAATAAAAATAATTGCTTTTGCTGAAAAATCGTTTGACGGAAAGTAAATGTGTCACATGAATACAAATTTGAGTTTTTTTTATATTACAAGAAAAATTTTAAACAAACATGTTATAATAAGCATAATTTAAGGTTTTTGATATCATAAAAAAAGTTTAGGATAAATGTGTTTTAATGGATATAGTTTGGGGTTTTTGATAGCTTTTTTCCATCTTTTAAAAGCAAACCTCTACTATTTTGTGTGATATAAAAAATTTGAATCTCACCAAAACACAAAATACTAAAGTTCTGGTTTCTTTCCATAGAGCATCTGAAAAGGTGTCTTCTTGTTGAGAACACGACTTGGCATTCGATTGATCAGGTAAGCTGCAGTGACCACACAATTTCCCCAAAAAGTGTTGGGAATGGAAGCTTGAAATTTAAGAGCACGGGCTACTTCTAAGAGATGACGGTGTTTACGCTCGACAATTCCATTTTGCTGTGGGGTGTAAATGCAAGAACTCTCATGCAAAATTCTGTTTGAAGAGAGAAAAAATGCACATTCACTATTGAAGAATTCCCTTCCATTGTTAGTATGAATACGTTGGATTGATTTTCCAAATTGATTTTTGGAGAGGGAGAAAAAAGTTCTTAGATGAGAAAGAACTTGACTTTTTGATTGCATGAGAAATACCCATGTGGCACGAGAAAAATCATCCACAATTGTTAGGAAGAAACGAGAACCATCACAATTGGGTGTGTGATAGGGCCCTCAAACATCAGCATATATTAAGGAAAACAAAACTTTTGCACGAGATTTGCTATTGTCAAAAGGTATATAAGCTTGCTTTGCTAGGGGACAGATTGAACATTGAGGGTAAGGGAAAGCAGCAGAATGACCATTATGCTTTGATGACATGACAAAAGGTGGCCCATTAGATGGTTTAAAAAACGAAGCCATCGCAGCGTCATTTGGGCCGTTGGATCCATGTGCGGAAAATGAGCGTTGTGAGCCGTCCGATCCTGCTGAAGAGATTCCCCGTGGATCGTCATATTTGGCAGACGGATTGAGCTTTTGTGAACCGTCGGATCGCATCATCAGATCCTGGCCGTCCGTTCCCTTCTTGAAGGATCTAGGGTTTGCTCCTACAAACCAAACTTGCGACCACTTTCCTTCCTGTTCTCTAGTTGCAGCTCCTCCCTGTGGGTGATTCACATGAGTTGCGAGCGCCATCCTATCACCGGCCTTGTGCAAATCGGAGGCAATAAGACGTTGGCTCTCCTCTTGGACGGCAAGCTGATAAATTCGGCCAAGCGTCGGCATGGGTTCCATGGCTAAAATCTAAGATCGAAAGGAATGGTAAGACTCATTCAAGATTAACAGGAATTTGGTCACTTTTTCTCTCTCTCTTATGGCGCGATACTGCTGCAAGGTCAGATCTGGCCCTTCTAATTTCTCCTCGACTACCTCTAATTCATTCCATAAAGTTGAGAGTTTGTTATAGACCGCAATGATGCTCATATTTCCTTGCTTTAAATCTGAGAGTTGTTGGGTCAAAGAGAAAATTTTCACCTTGTCTAATTTTCCATACATTTCTTTTTTATTTTCCCACATTTTTCTCGAATCTTCCGTTGGAGGTAGTCCGGCCGCGACTTCAGTGGTGATGGAATTTCCGATCCAGGTTTGGACTAATTGATTGCATTTCCTCCATAGTCACACCATTCGCTTGTCCGACGGAATCGGTAAAGTTTTGTCAATGAAAACCCCTTTGTCCTTCGTGACCAACGCTTGCCGGAACTCCAGCGACCAGCTGGAATAATTATTGGGGCCTAACAGCTGTTGGGTGATGAGTTGCAGATCCGGTCCGTCACCCGTCGTTGTGTAGAGAGCAGATCACCAGGCTCCGGTCGACCGCTGGCAGTGACAAACGGGTACAGCAAGAAACCGGGTAGGGATTTAGTCCCGGACCCGAAATACCCGGTTCGGACAAATAGCCCGAATTCGTTGAATTTGGCCCAGTGGTTGGGCTTGCCCCGAAGACTGTTGGTGGGCCTCCACTGGGCTGAACTGGTTCTCCGAGGCCTTGACCCATCGACCATGGGCTTGTTTGTGCGGGCCCATAGATCCATGGATCGGGTGCCATTTGAACAGGCAGCCACTGGATGGATTGCCCTGAAACATGCTGGGCTACAATCGGTTGCCCCGAAGTGGCCTGGCTTGTGATGGGCTGTCCCTGGTTCGGCTGGGTCTGGACTCTTTGCTCCTGGTCCACGACGTGTTCTTGTTGCATAGTTGACTCCTCTGGGGTTCTTCCTTCAGAAGTCGATGAATCCTCCTTAGCCATGGTGTCGGTAAGAAAGAAAATGGTAAGGAGAAATTGTTTTTTCTGATTTTTGAAGTGCTTTAATATTGATTCCTACACTGGAGTGCTAACCTTTTTTTGCAGGTTTAGTGTTCCTACAACAACGAAGGTAAGAAATGTCCAAAAGGCAATCAAAGGGTGCAGAAGTTAGAAGAAAAAGAACGCTTGCTCTGATACCATGTTAGAAACCGAAGTAGAAGCGAAAAGAATGTCGAGAATAGAAGAGAATGTATTATGTGCACTTCATTGATTGATTCAATGTACAAAGGGAATTAAATAATACATAGAATCTTTAATGAATAAGGAAGTATATCGGATCTAATCCTAGATTGATGCAAAATAATCAATTACAATCTTGAGTATATATCCACCAAATATGGAAGCCAAATCTGGCGTATCTTCCATATTTGGTGCATATCTTCCAACATGTTGTCTTTATATATTAAGCCAACCTCTCTTTATTTTACATGAGCAAATGTAAGTGGAACACGGGGGATTCAATGGCAGCTAATCTTCCATTAATTTCCATAATCTTCCTTTCATTTTGCTATGTAGCTTCCAGCTTTGATCAAGTCTCCTTTCTCCAATGCTTTTCCCTTCATTCATTTCAATCCAACTCCACTTCCAAAACCATCACAACAAGAAAAGATCCAACTTACATCTCTCTTTTGCAGTCTTCCATTCAAAACCTCAGATTCTTGAACACTTCCTCACCAAGCCCACAACTCATTGTTACCCCGGTCAATCCATCTCAGATACAAGCAGCCATAGTATGCTCCCAGAAGCTCGGCGTGCATGTGCGGGTGCGAAGTGGGGGCCATGACTATGAGGGCCTCTCCTACGTATCCCAAATGCCCTTCATCATAATCGATCTCAGGAACATGAGGTTGGTCGAGGTGGACGTCGAGAAAGAGAGTGCATGGGTGGAGACTGGAGCAACATTAGGAGAATTGTACTATGCAATTTCTCAAAAGAGCAAGGTTTTGGGATTCCCAGCTGGTAGTTGTCCTACTGTTGGAGTTGGAGGACAAGTTAGTGGGGGTGGGTTTGGCACGATATTTCGAAAGTACGGTCTAGCAGCAGACAACGTGATCGACGCCAAAATTGTTGATGTTAATGGAAAGGTTTTGGATCGGAAAGCAATGGGTGAAGATCTTTTTTGGGCTATTAGAGGAGGTGGAGGAGCAAGCTTTGGTGTGTTATTTGCCTGGAAATTTGTGCTGGTTCCTGTCCCTCCAACAGTCACTGTCTTTGAAGTGGGAAAGAGAATTGAAGAAGATGCAACTATGCTTTTGTACAAGTGGCAGAATGTTGCACACAAGCTTCATGAAGACCTCTTCCTCCATGCTGTGACAGGAGTTGTCACTCCATCTTCGAGTTTGGCGAACAAAACAATCAGCATCTCATTCGGGGGCTTGTACCTCGGCAAGATTGAAAAACTCCTGCCTTCAATTCGAGAAAGCTTTCCCGAGTTGGGTTTGACGCGTGAAAGCTGCACGGAGATGAGTTGGATTCAATCCGTCCTTTATTTTGCAGGATTCTCTCAAGACGGATCTCCCGAAGTCTTGCTCAACCGGACTCAATCGTCCAGATCCTTTTTCAAGGCGAAATCCGACTACGTGATGGAGCCTATTTCGCAAACCGCTTTGCAAGGTCTATGGAATAAGCTCATCGAAGACGAGACGTCTTACCTGATTTTAACACCTTATGGCGGGGTAATGAGCCAGATCTCCGACTCGGCGATTCCTTTCCCACACCGGGGAGGGAACATGTACCAAATTCAATACATGGTTACTTGGGACAGTGAAGAGGAAAGCAATCAGAAAATTAATTGGATGAGAGAGTTGTATGATTATATGGCTCCTTATGTTTCACGATTTCCAAGAGCAGCTAATATGAATTATAGGGATCTTGACTTGGGGAGGAACTACGTCATCAATACTACTTATGCTCAAGCAAGTGTCTGGGGTTTGAAATATTTCAAAAGCAATTTTAAGAGATTGGTGAAAGTGAAGACCGCGTCCGATCCGGCTAACTTTTTCTGGAACGAGCAAAGCTTTCCTGTGTTGTCTCCGGGAAGACGATAAGGCAGGCTTATAAATAGTATTAGGGATTAGCCCGTGTCCTGAGGAACAACATCAACTATGTAATAAGTGTTCGACAAACTTAGAACCTTTCAGTGACTAATTGGCAAAATATCGCGACAAGTTCCATAATTTGTGGTAGTACACGCATTTTGAGATATAATCCTAACAGCTCTTCCATTTAATATAAGTGAGTATATTCTTGATATATGTCTCCATTTTTTAGCCTGAAATATGAAACCTGAGCCGAATTAAAGCATGTGAAAACGGGATTTCTTGAAAGCTCGAATTTGTGGTCGTTTCCAAGTCCAAATTGGCTCTTATTCATGTACAGGATATCTTGCTGAATTCGGTTTCAACGTGGGTTCATGGCATGCATATAGTTCAAAGGGTAGTTTTTGTTTTTAGTTGTTTTGTAGCTGCACAAAAGAAGTCCACAAACCGCAATATTCGGGGCCTATTCTTTGTGGAGTTTACTTGCTGATCTGTAAAATACCTCCAATCAAGATCGCTTGTCTTCCTGAGTAAATGATTGTTTGGATGTCGTGAGGTAATCTCCCGTGATTTATTTTATTTATCAATTACCCGAGGCTAAACACCATGGGTTTGATTATAATCTAGGACTAGGAAATATTCAATTGAGCGATTGTCACTCTGCACTTCTTTGATTAATTAGTGGGAAATTGTTCAATTGGTTATAAATGTATTGAACGAATGTCAATTCGGTTCTAAACTTTTCAAATTTGTCAATTTTTATGAAAATTCCAATGTAATCCCTACGACCAATTTTTGTTGGAAATTGTTGACGTGACGGTTTACTGCAAAAATTGACTTGAACTATTACATTAAAATTTCATGCAAAAATTTAGGACTAAATCGGCAAAATTGAAATGTACCAATCATAAGCTAATAGTTTGTTTTGGCTAGTTATGAATAAATGTTTGTCCACATGAATTTGGTTTTGGTAATTGATCGGGGAAAATTGTCCAAAAAACTCTAAACTTATAGCATTTTTACTAATTCTTTTTTTTTTTTGGTCGGTCACTTTTACTAATTCAATTCTAAATTTTTTAATAATTTCATTTTTTTTTTAATCATAACTGAGGATTATCATTTCATGTATAAACAAGCCCTCGAGAGTAAAGGACATCAAAACACAGAATCTCCCATAAAGCGGGTGGTGGGTAAGAAATCCGACAATGTAGAAGGGCCTTACATTTGGAGGCCTTTACAACCCAATCCGTTAGTCTATTTGAATCTCGAGGACAATAAGCCAACTCAAGACTTTCAAAAAGGGCCACGAAGCCTAAACATTCTGTGATAAGTGGCTCAATGTCCCAGGAGCAAAGAGAGGAATCTTGCAGGAAACTTATCAAGGAGGAGCTATCTGTTTCCAGCACATACCTCTGTCCAAATCGACTAGCAAATTGACGAAGGGCATGGAGACAAGCAAGGGTTTCGGAATGGAGGGCAAAGGACACTCCGATTGGTTGTGTAGCTCCTTTGATCAATCTCCCTTCAGAATCGCGATACACGAAAGCAAAAGCCCCTTCTGTAGACCCTTAAAGATGCGATCCATCGATGTTAATCTTTAGCGTCCTTGGTTGTGGTGGTCTCCACCTCGTAGGTAAATCCTCCGATGCATGCTCTCCATCCTTGTTACTCCTGTTCCACTTCGCATAGTTTTATTGCATGGCAAGAGATAAGTCTACTATGCTCCTGGGACTAGGATTTTGGTGTTGGAAGAAAAAGGAATTCCGTGCAACCCAAATATTCCAGAGAGTTGTTGCGATAAGCTCGAGGGGTAGGCTCTTTCGGGTCAGGTCTACAAAGTTCAGCAACCACTCCTCGATTTTGGTCACTTGCTGGTGACAGAATTGAAACTTGAATTCTGGACTAGACCAAACATGCTTTGTATTATCACAGAGAAGGAAAAGATGTTCCACCGTTTCAGGTTCCTTTCGGCACAAGGGGCATTGAGGCTCAAGTAAAAGCTTCCTTTTATACAAGTTGACCTTGGTTGGCAGAGCATTTTGGTAGACGCTCCACATGAATAATTTGATTCTGGGAAGTGTTTTTAGCTTCCAGATTTTGCTCCACAGAGAATTGGGAGTTTGGTAGGAGGATGAAGCTTGCTAGTTGTCTTCTTTGGTTTCAATCTTTCGAAGTTGATTATAACCACTTTTAATGGAGTAGCACCCAGACTGATTTGCTGACCAAACTAGCTTATCTTCTATTGAAATGATTAGTAGTGGAATTGCCGGAATTTCGTTAACGACTTGCTCATCAAAAAGGTTCCTCAATAATTGCTCTTTCCATTGTTGTTCTGTTGAGTCTATCAGTTCAGCAACAATTTTGGGATCTTGTTGGTTATATATATGGCCCTCCCAGTACACCCCTTTCCAACCATCTATCCTCTTTAATTCTAATTTGTTGCCATTACCCACTTTCCATTTCACCTCCTTCGAAATGGCTTCTTTACCCATTAGTAAGCTTTGCCAACCCCATGACGAGTGAGAACCCTTAGTAGCATGCTAGAAGTCGCAGTTTGGGAAGTAACTTCCTTTTAGTATTTTGGAGCTTGCGGGACTTTCTAGGCTTGTTTTCCCACCGTCACTTTGTTGAAAGTAAGGAGATCTCTAAGGGTGCGTTTGGTTCAGCTTTGGAAATGGGTTTTGGGGAAATGCAAATATCTTTGGCCTAAAGGGTTTTGAGGAAATGCAAATTGCATTTGGTAAAAAATTCTTTACAAAACTATTTTAGCGTAAAGAGTGTTTAGCAATTTTTTTTTTTTTTTTTATAAAGGGCTTTTGGATTTCATTTTTCTTTTTTGTTAAAAAATATTAAACTTTTTGTCGACTTTAGAGAAAGTAAGGTTAGTTTTGGAACAATTAGAGGTAAAATTGAAAAACTAAAAAATTTATGATAGTAGTTTTCAACCAAAAAAAAAAAAAGTTCCAGCATTTGGTCAAATATTGAAAACCCAAAACTGGTTCTTATTAGCATTGAGCCTTCAGTTTTTCCAATGCCAACATTTGATTGAAAGCCCCTTGGACAAGCTTGCCAAACACCCCGGCATTTCCCCAAGGGACTTTGGAGGCTGAAAGCCTATTGAGAAAGTCGAACCAAACGCACCCTAAAGTCAAAACCCTTGTCTTTCCTTTTCTTTAGTGTATCCCATTTTTTCCAGTGAAGGCTACCTTTGGATGCATGTGTTTTCCACCTTCCTTTATGGCTTTGCAAATCGATACTGGAATTTTAAAAATGGACATCGCATATTGGGGCAAAACCTGCACCACTGCTTTGATTTATATTGCTTTTCCAGCTTTGGAGATAAAATTCTCTTTCCAACCTTCCAATTTCATGTTTACTCTTGCTAGTATCCATGCGAGCATCTCTTTTTTTGTTTGGGCCCAATCTGAAGGGATGCCTAAATACTTTCTAGTTTTGTCAATCTCCACAACTCGCATCTCTTGGGCCATGTTCCTTCTTAGCTAAGAAGGGCACCCTGCAGAAAAGAAGATACCTTATTTGTTTTGGTTGATTTCTTGACCTGATGCAAAGCAATATTGATAAAGGATAGATGCTAAGTTTTGGCATTCCATGACCTTTCCATCCATGAAGAAGATGGAATCGTTTGCGAACAGTACATGGGAAAGTGTGGGGTTGTACCTATTTACTCTAATTCCTTTTGAGTTCTCGACAGCTTTTTTCATAAGGGAGGAAAGCGCATTTGCCACAATTATAAATAAATACGGGGACAAAGGGTCCCCTTGGCGAAGACCTTTCGAGGGCTTAAAGAAAGGGAGGGGTTCCCCATTAAAGTGGACGCTAAGGGAGGTGGTGGAGACACAATGCGCAATCCAAGAAACCCATCTTCATCATTAAAGCTTCTAGGAAATCCCATTTGACTCTATCATAAGCTTTCTTCATGTCCAGTTTTAGAATGGCGTGAAATCTCTTTTTCTTCTTCTTGATTCTTAACTGGTGGAGGACTTATTGTACCACAAGAATATTGTCTTGTATCTGTCTACTATTGATGAAGGCGCTTTGTTTCTATGCTATCAAATTAGGGAGCCAAGGTTTTAGGTGGTTCGCCAAGACCTTGGATATATTTTTATAGCTAAAATTGCACAATCTAATGGGCCTTAACTGGTCAATCCTTTCGAGTTTGAGTTTTTGGGGATGAGAATCATGTGGTTCTGTTCAGATTTGGGTCGAAAGAACTCGTGTTGAAGAAAGACCTCACCATATTATGCACATCGTGTTGGATGATTTCCCAATGATGTTGATAGAATTGTCCGTTTAAACCATCTAGTCTTGGTGCTTTCCCGGCACCTAACTAAAAAGTTGCTTCCTTAAACTCTTGCAATGTTACACTTCACAGTAGATTTTGATTCATCTGATCCTCCACTAGGGTGGGACACCGATCAAGTACTAGCTGAAAGTTTCTTTGATCCGCTATAGTGTAAAGCGATCAGAAGAAATGCTCCGTCAATTCTTACAGTTATCTTGGATCACAACTCCACTCTTCATCTGTTGTTTTCACATGGAAATTTTGTTTCTTTGTCTTCTTTGAATGGTGGTTGCATGGAAATACCTTGTGTTCTTTTCTCCCCATTGCAGTCAGCTAATGAGTGATCTCATGCCCCAATACATTTCCTCCTATTTTCGTAGGTCTTCAATTTGATGGTTTAAGGATTTAACCCTCTCCCTAATTTGCTGCAAAGTTGGGGCATTTGTAATCTACTGGAGTTCTATTTTTAGAAAGTTTATTTGGCTCTACGCATTTGAGAACTTTTCCTTGCTCCACTTTGTCAAGGCTTCTGATACTCTCAATAATTTCCTCATGAGTGTCTCTCTTTCCAACCTAGGGGTGCGCTATACTTTGGCGTAATCTTCCTCTTCCATCTAAAAAGCTTTGAACTTGAATTCCCCCTTTCCTTCAGATGAGGCAATTGAGAGTGTTAGCAATAGTGGACCGTGGTCAGACTTGACCGCAGAAAGAGCAAGAACTTTTTCACTTGGGAACTTTACCCTCCATTCCACATTGCACAAGGCTTTATCTATTCGTTCTTTCACATGTGTCTCCCCCTCCCTATTGTTCACCCAGGTAAACGTGCATCCTTTGCTCTTTAGATCCAGTAGGGAACAATCATTAAGGAACTCTAAAAAAGTAGCTAGCCTATAGTTGTCTGCCATGCGTCCTCCAACCTCTTCTCACCCGTACAAGATTTCATTGAAATCACCTATACAAATCCGTGGAAGTTGGTTCGAAAGACTAACTCTTTGTAGCTTCCCCCAAAGTTGGAGCCTTTCTTGGTAAACAGTTGTGTCATGGACAAAGGTGATTCTCATATGAGTTTATTCGATTTTATCCGAGCATATCAGGTCAAAAAGCTCCAGAGAGGCCCTTAGCACATTCAAGGATACCAAATTCATCCATAACACCACTAATCTACCTGCTGCTCCTATTGGGTTTACAACTTCCTAAAATCGGAAACTTAGACGTCTCATCAGTTTTTGAACTTTCACTTCTTTGTTCTTCGTTTCCATCAAAAGAATAATACTGGCTTGAAAGGAGCCACTAAAGCTTGCAGTTCTCGGCTTGTCAAGAGTGTGTCCAATCCCTAATAATTCCAGCTTAAGATATTCATGGGAAACCTAGTGGTTTATTAGAGCAAACCGCCAAAGCCCGGGCTCACTGAGAACTTGGATTGGGGTATCTAAAAGATGGGTCTTGCCCAAGGCAGGGGAAAGACATTTTTGGGGGGAGTAGGGACTATACCCGCTCTGGATCGTCTTGCTTGCCAAGTTCTTTCCCTTGTTGTTTTTCTTTTGAGGGCTACTAGAACTCCCTTCAATCCCAAGGTGGAGGACAGGGTCATTTAGCAGCTGACTTGGTCGGTAAGGACCATCTTTAGAGTAACAGTCACCGCCTCCCCATGCTACCGTCTTATTCTCACAGCTTGGGATCAACGAACTCTTTCCCTGTGACTCGTAAGGCACCATCTGAAGAGAGAGGGGGTTGGAATATTGGGAAATATCTTCTCATCCGTAACTTCATCCACTTGTTTAGTGTTATCTCATTTCCAAAGGGGGCTCCACTCTCTCGCTTCAGCACAGAGCCTAAGGCCAAAACAACTTGGGTTATCTTTCTCTAGCTAGCTCTCGTCGTATTGCTCTACTTCACTGAACTTGGTGGAGTGCCCAATCCGAGCACAAGCATAGCAGAAGTGTGGTAGCCTCTCATATCTAAAATCAAACCATGATTTCCTTCCTTCTTGGCTAATAATCGTACCACGCTTCAAAGGGGTAGTTAAGTTTAGACCGACTTTAGCCTTTCCACTTGAAAAGGTGGAAGAGGCTTTTGGGTCAATTTTCACTTCAGAAACCAGACCCGCAGCTGCCACAATTCTCCTTATGGATTTCTCCAAGATCCAATCCGTAGGTAAACCATGCACTTGGGACCCAAAAGTCACAGTGAGTATATTCATGGCAATGCAATGGAATATCTAGGACGAACGGTTTGATCACCACTAAGTTTCCAGAGAAAGACCAGGGCCCTGAATCCCTAACCCTTTTCATCTCATTCTCGGATTTAAAGGTAAAGGGAAGGTTTTTTGATCTACCTAGGTAATATTGACTGAATCAACTCTCCAAGCTCTCTTCATCATACTTTGGAATGCCTAGACATTGATATTAGGGGTTGAGAACAATTGCCCGCATAAAGTCAATCAACCATCTTGTATTTTTTTCCCTAGGAACCGCTCCATCAATAATTGCTAAGTCACTTTCAGACCATAAATTGCCCAGCTTGCTATAGATGGAAGCTAAGCGAGCTT
Source organism: Eucalyptus microcorys (assembly GCA_014182515.1). Lineage (NCBI taxonomy): Eukaryota > Viridiplantae > Streptophyta > Magnoliopsida > Myrtales > Myrtaceae > Eucalyptus > Eucalyptus microcorys. The sequence continues at coordinate 20,659,119 of CM024566.1, read as the reverse complement.
CTGTAATGTCGTCCTCCTCCATTGTAACCCAACAGGAGGGAAAACCAGGACCCGATGTGCAGGGATCAAAACAGAGCACTGGAGGAAGAAACCAAAAGTACTGGGAAAACAGGGACAAGAGGTTAGACTAAGCACCTCCACTTGAGAAAATGGAGAATGAAGGGGTCAAAGGGGTGATAACTACCTCCGAGGGTTAAGGTTTGAGCTCTTCCATATTAGGTTCAGAGATACGGATTTAGGGCATAAGCTGAAGAAGACCATAACAGCTAGAGACTCGAAACGTGAAGAGCGAAAGAGCTAAATACCTTTTCCTTCACAAGAGGACGAAGAGAGACAAGCCAAATGAAAGGAGTCTTCGGCGAGAAAACTTTTGATTCTTTCCACCGAAAAGCTTTAAGGAGGCAAGAAAAAGTCCCTAATCGAGACATAATCTGCTTGGGTGGGGGTATGGTGAATGGAATTTGAGGAAGAGGACAAAGAAATTTTAGGGTTTATGGGGGTTTAAGAGAACATGTATCCTATCACCAAGAGGGATATGGCAAAGCTCTTCCAAGGGAGAGAGGTTTTGCGTTCAGGTTTTTAATCTTGTTTTCGAGCATCGATCTTGATCAATAATATTCAGCGATTAACAGAGCATGGGCAAGGGCCACTGGAGATAGAGAAGAGTTTGTGAAGCTGCCCTCCACACAAATAGACTCAGATGGTATTCCCTTTGTTGAGTGGGAGGAGGAGAGGCTGCTGCTAGCAAACAGCAGATACAGATTTTCTTTGATAGCACGATTCCGTGGTAGGAGGCCTACTCTCCAGGAGATTAGAGACTGCTCCAAGGCATGGAGCTTGACCGGTAAGATCTCTCTTGCTGCTCTAAGAAAAGGTTTGATTTGGATTAATTTTTAATGTTAAGAAAAGATGAACAAAGTTTTGTTTTCCCAAAAAAAAAAAAAAAAACAACGTTTTGAAGAAGGGGCAATATCGGGTAGGGAAGACCGTGATGTTCTTGCATCGATGGTGCCCGGGGCTTGACTTGGACGAGTTGCTCCTATCGACATGGGTGGTTTGTAACCAATGGAAACGTAAGAGATGTCAAATGATACATCATTAGATGATTGTAGAAGGAAGGCGGTAGTTTATAGAAAAAAAAGAATGAAGAATGAAAAAGAAGGATAAATTCAAATAAAAAAGAAAAGTAAAGGGGTTGGATTAGGAATCCAATTTTGGATTCGGTATGGATAAAAGATCTTCCTATGTTATACTATTCAATTCTCGACAATGAGTTGATTTGATAGCTCATATATTGTTATTCATGATATTGATCCGATTCAATATCATCAAGGTGTAATTCATCCCATTGAATTTACAAGCGAAAAATTTATCATCTCTATGGGATTAAATCCCGAGTTATTGCCAAAAAAATAAATAAATGAGATTATAGAAGTAAATATTCTTGTATTTATTGCTACTGCACTCTTCATTCTAGTTCCTATTGCTTTTTTACTTATAATATACATAAAAACAGTCAGTCAAAGTGATTAATTTGAATCAAACTTAACTTCTTTTCTTAGTCAATGATTGAAGAAATAGAAGAAATCAAAAGGATTTTCATCTCGCGTCTTAAATGAAATGAGTGGACTCGAATTAGCAATATAGTATTCTATGAGATCAAATAGTATGGTAGAAAGATTCATGTATTTCTTTCTACATACGAGCTATTATTCTTATTGTAATTTATTGGAATGTAACAAGTTGTATTGTATAAAAAAAAGAATAATCTTAATATAGATTGATCTACAATATGTATCCTTTTTATATATGTATTGATATATGTAATGTACATAGCATCCCAATTCTATTTAATTTGTCTGTTGCTAATTAATAGTGTATATGGTATTTTGTCTTGTAATGTTAAGATTTTTCTTTGCATTTCTTCCTTTGCTTTATGTCTTACCCTGCATTGCAAGCCGAAAGTGGTCATTTCTTGAAAATGACATACAAATTTTTATCGATTTCATGATAGCTTCTAAAGTTCAGAGAAGTTTGAGGGCCATAATCAAAAGGAAACATAAAATTTGATTATTTGACTGATTAATTTGAAAGTATGGGCTAGATTATAGAACTATTAAATTGAAGACCATTATTGAAGATTGGCCAAAGCTTTTTTTGTTTGTTTGTTATACTTTAACTCTCAATTCACAGGAAAAGTGCCAAAAAAGTCTTAAATCTTTTGCTTTTGTGCCGATTTAGTCCTAAATATTTTTTTGGTGTCAATTCAGTCCTAAACCTTTTTACGTTGTGCCAATTCAGTCCTTTCGGTCAATTTTGGTCGGATTTTGCTGACTGGACACCGTCGGCGACCGACGTGGACAACTTTTAATAATATTTTAATATTTATTTCTTGTTCTTTTTCCTTTTTCTTTTTGTCTTTTTCCTCCAGCGGGTCACCGAGGTCCAGCGACCGACCGAGGGCGACGGCCGGCGAGGGCGGGCGACCTCGCCGGCCACCTCGCAGTGAGGCTCGCCCTTGCCGGATCCGGCGAGGCTTGACCCTTGCCCGCGAGGTGGCCGGCGAGGTCGCCCTCGCCCTCGCCGGTCATCGCCTGTTGGTCGCCGGACCTCGGTGACCGGGCTGGAGGAAAAAGACAAAAAGAAAAAAAGAAAAAGAAAAAAAGAAAAAATGAAAAAGAAAAATATAAAAAATGAAAAAAAATATTATTAAAAGTTGTCCACGTCGCGCCGATTAGGCCACGTCAACCGGCCGGCGTCCAGTCAGCAAAATTCGGCCAAAATTGACCGGAAATGACTGAATTGACACAACGTGAAAAGGTTTAGGACTGAATCGGCACAAAGGTAAAAGATTTAGGACTTTTTTGGCACTTTTCCCCTCAATTCACTATCAGTCTTATATTTTGCCTCTTTATAGAGAGTAAGAATCAAATTTCATACCTGAAACTAAACGTTTGCACTTCCAACCTTCTCAGAAGGTGGGGAATTCCCCCAAAGGTGACTATTGAGGTAAACCTTGTGGTTTTGCTTTTGGTTTCAAGACTATGGTGGGGAATTGCAAATATTAAAAGGTTAGAGGGCAACTTACAACAAATGCCAAAACATGAGGGACAAAACGGAATTTAATTCAATTTAATTATTGGATGGGTTGCCTTTGATGAAAGGAGCTAATTAATCACGTAACAAACATATGACCGGAGCTTTGTTTGTGAAATGGTTAGAGTCAATGTTAGGAGGGACAATTGCAATATATTTCAAGACTTCATTCATTTTACCTAAGCCTGGCTGCATTATCCTGGCGAACGATAGTGAGACTAGATTGACCTTATCCTCTTTGCTTGCCGAGGAATTTAATCGAACGCACGTGGAGAGCGTTAGACCATCTGAATGGTGAATAAATGCCTAATAAATGCCTTTCTTCTTGGACAACTAAAGCAAGATTCTCCTCCGCAAAGGAACTCTGTTCACTTGCTAAAGATTCTGTAAACTAGTATAGACCTCTGTACAGACATGCTGACCGTGTTGGCAAATCGATTCCTTTGATTTTTCAAGATTTCGACAGCGACATTTCCCTCTATTTGAGAAACCCGGATGAGGATGTCATCTCGCGAGCGCCGCCGTGGATCGATCGAAGGACAGGAGCGTTGGTGACACCACCGACACCTCTCGTGCCACGACCGACAACCGACACTGTATCACCGAGCGCGACTCAACCTAGGACACCAGCAGCAGCTAGCCATGATGACGCCACCGTCGCCATCGACCCCTGTCTCTCCCCTACTTCTCCTCCTCTTGTTCGTCCTCATCTCGTCTTCACCCTCCTCCTCTGCTTCGTTCTATGACACCTTCCTCCAATGCCTCCTCAACCACATGCAGGTGCTCCAACAACAGTAGCAAGAACCCTCCTAAATCCTCCACGCCCCGACCAACTCGTCGTTCCCGACCCTCCTCGAGTCCCTCATCCGCAACCGCCGCTTCAGCACCTCCTCGACCCTGAAGCCCCTGCTCATCCTCACTCCCTCCTAGACATCCCACGTCTAGTCCGCCGTCCTCTGTGCCAAGAAGACCGGCACGGAGCTCTGTATCCGGAGCGGCGGGTACGACTTCGAAGGTACCTCATGTTGGAGTTTATAGGTTTGACAGAGAAGAAGCGGTTGCTTGAAGTATTACACCAAGAGACGTTAATTTTGGAACGCTCAACAATATTACCTCCAGCATAGGGAAACCCTAGAGTTTTTATATGCAGGTTATTAGGCTTCAGCCCATATGGATTCAAATAACCGTGCTTTTACCTATTGAGCTTGTATGTGAATATATTATTTTGGACTATATTAACAATATATCCAACAATCTCCTCCTATGTTCACCATACAACACAATCCAATAAGGTGATCAATGTAATATTCACACAAACATGAATCATCCACATTTAGTCCAAGACAATCAACTCAAGTTGGTCAAAGAGTTTTCCAATAGTAAAGTATTAAACTTAGTCATTCTTATCATGAATTTGTTTTGAGATTAACAAAATCCAAATCCCAAAATAAATCTCAGACTCAGTTCATAACCAATATATGCATAATAGACAAGTATAAGTAGGCCAGTCAAAATAATCCAAGGCCTTACAAATATAAGAAATAATGTTCACAAAATAGAAATAGCAAAATGCAAGTCTCAAATAAATGGACTCCACCATAATAGGCAATAGTAGGTAAACCGTCAAGTCCCCACACGCTTTAAACAATATATATTCATTCATCAAGTAGGTCATTCTAGTCAAGATTCCACTCATTAAGCTCTCATCCATCTCTGCCATCCCCTGTAGAATGTTAAATATGAATTTCATATTATCATGAATTCAATCATTTGAATAAAAACTTAGCACCATTCCACCAGGCAGAGAAGAACATATATTGATGTCATAAAGCATCATAATATCATGTCATAAGCAACAATCCGGTTTCATATATTATGAACATGACCTAAATAATGTGATTTACAAAGAGCCATTAACTTAAGTTTATTTGTAAGATAATAACTATTGTCTAGTTTCAAAGAACAAGACCAATAGTTAAGTCACTTACAATAACCTAGTCATGTAATATCAAGTTTCAATTAAGAACAAGACCAGCAGGCTTTTTAAGTAAACAATTGTTTCTATGTTTCAATTTGGAATGTCTTAGTCATTGATTCCTTAAAGTCAAATAATCTAGCATCAAGTTTGGAATGAGATCATTTAACCAAAAGGATAGTCCAATCTAGTTGAATTATATCATCAAATTTGAAATGACACAAGTTTCCCTGATAGAACATTTGAATTAGGTTAAAGTCATCTTCATCAAGTTTGGAATGAGATAGCCCACCCTCTTCAAATTAGTCAGCAACTGTGAACATTGATGAAACATATAAACTGTGCTTATCATTGTAGCTAATAAAGAAAGATTCGATAATTCAAAACACACAATTAGAAGGTAAATAAATAGTAGTTAAGACTTGCCTGTATAGTCTTTAACCCAATTTCCCCCACTGTTTTGAATAATCGATCTTTAGGCATACCTTTGGTGAGAGTATTGGCTATGTTATCCTTCGATCTCACATTGATCAGGGTGATAACCCCTTGTTCTCTCAGATAATTCAACAATGCATGTCTCAGTCTCACATGTCTTCTCTTTGAATTAAAAAGAGCATTCTTGATGACTTGGACAGCTGCTCGATTATCACAGAATAAGCTTAAAGAATTAATCTTTAGCTGAGTCAAAGTGATATCTATAATTAGATTCTTTATCCACTTTGCCTCTTCACCGGCTGAGGCTAAAGCAAAAAGCTCCGATTCCATAGACGACAATGCAATACAAGTTTGTCGTTTGGATTTCCAAGTATAGCAGTTCCATCCAAAGTGAATATATATCCACTAGTGGACTTACTATTTTCAATATCTAAGCACCATGAGGTATCAGAATATCCATCCACAATTGGAGGATAACCAGAATAATAGAGAGCATAATCTTTAGTACCTTTAAGATATCTCATTAGCCTATCGAGGGCATTCCAATGCTCTTTACTAGGATTACTAGTAAAACGATTCAGCATGCCAACTGTAAAGGCTATGTCGGGTCTAGTGCAACTCATAGCATACATGAGACTACGAAGGAATTTCGAGTACTTTAACTGATCTATACTGGTTCTTTCATTAGGACTCAGTCTGTTATTATAATTATATGGTGTTTCACTTGGTTTACACTTATCATATCTCCAAGTAGAAAATAGCTGCTCAATATGATGAATCTAGCTAAGGGAGATGACTTGCCGGTTAAAGCTAACTTTCATACCAAGAATGGTATTAGCAATACCAAGATCTTTCATGTCAAATTCTTTAGCTAAAGTAGCTTTCACGTCACTCACTACAAATGATCGGAACCAAGAATTAATATGTCATCAACATACAAGCAAATGATGACTATCTTATTTGACATAGAACGATGGTAAATGCATTTATTCAAGTAACTAGACTGAAAGCCATAACTCTTTACCACTTTATCAAATTTAAGATGCCACATCTTAGGTGCTTGTTTAAGACCATACAATGATTTATTCAATTTACAAACTTTGTCCTCAAGACATTTCATAACATATTCTTCCAGTTGTTTCATGTAAATTTCCTCATTTAAATCCCCATTTAAGAAAGCTGTTTTTACATCCATTTGATGTACTACAAAATGTTCAATAGATGCCAAAGCAAGAAGAATTCTTATAGTTGATAGATGATACACATGTGAATAGACATCAAAATAGTTTATTCCACTCTGCTATTTATAGCCTTTAGCTACTAAACGTGCTTTGTATCTGGCTATCGATCCATCACTATTCAGTTTCTTCTTCAATACCCATTTACAGCCTATAGCCTTAGTCCCTTTTAACAAATTTACTAGTTGCCAAGTGTGGTTCTACAGCAGAGAGCTTATTTCATCATTTATGATTTCTATCCACAGTAGAGATTCCCTAGATCTCATTGCTTCCTGATAGGAGAATGGATCATCCTTAAGATGGTAAGCAACAAAATCCTCACCAAAACTTTTGGGAATTCTCTCCCTTGTAGATACTCTAACTGGAATTAGTTTAATAAACAACTGTGTGGAATTAATGTCAGAAGGGCCTGCTTCAGATTTTACAGGAGATTCTGAAATCATATCTGTAGATCCAGAAACATTCAAGCCTTGATCTCTGAGAAACTTGTTTTCGAAGAACACTACATCTTTAGATTCTATCACTGTGTTAGTAGATAGATCTAAAAACCTATTTGTAGTACTATCTTCTGCACTGCCTAGATATACATAAGTAATGGTTCTAGATCCCACCTTAGGTTTCTTAGGATCTGGTATACTAACATAAGCAATATAGCCCCAAGTCTTAAGAGTATCATATCAACAATGGCATTTATGCCATATCTCATAAGGTGTCATGGACAACTTAGAGTGCCGCAACCTATTCAAGATGTGATTAGCAGTTAGAACTACTTCTCCCCAGTAGGAGGAAGGCATGCAAGCTATAAGTAACATAGAGTTTAACATTTCAGTTAACGTTCTATTCTTACGTTCGGCAACACCATTTGATTGTGGTGAATAAGGAGCAGTGGTTTCAAGTATTATACCATCTGAAGCACAAAATTCCTTGAACCTTAACATAGTATATTCTCCTACTCTATCACTCCTAAACCTCTTAATTTTCAATTTGAGTTGATTTTCTACTCTAGACTTGAAAAATCCTCATCTTTCGATTTCAACAAATAGACATGATAATATCTAGAAAAATCGTCTATGAATGTTATTAGATACTTTTGATCACCTCTAGTAATGTAATTTCTAAAGTCATAAATGTTAGAATGTATTAATTTAAGAAGTTGTGTGTTTTTAGAAATTAACTTAAAAGGTTTTCTAGTGATTTTAGCCTGTGCATACACTTCACACTTGTCAAATCGAATTGAAGTATCTAATGGAATGTTGTGAGTTTTAACTAATTATTGTATTTTCCTGTAATTCACATGTCCAAGTCTATTGTGTAGCAACTTTGGATCAATCAAAGTAGAATTCACATGATTTATGCTATCAGTATTTAAACTTAACTTATAAATACCATTAACCATGAATGCACAACCGAAATAATATGAGTTAACAGATAAAATTACTCTACCATTCATAATTGAAAAAGACATACCAGCTGTATCAAGCAAACTCATAGATATCAAATTCTTTTTAAGTAAATGTACTACTCTAACATGTTTCAAAGTTAGTAACTTATCTAAAGAAAACACCAAATTTGCAGTTCCAGTATGAGTCACCTTTGCCTCACCACCATTGCAATTTTCCACAGTGTCTTTCACTTCTGTGATCTTAGTGAGTAAGTTATTGTCATTTGTAGCATGACAGGTAGCACCACTGTCCAACCACCACTCAGAAGAGATGCTGGCCTTTCCATTCTTCATCATTCCAATGAAGGCTCGAGGCTCAGATTCTCTAATTAGCATATTGGCCTCATTTTGTGGTGTGTCATTCTTTGGCTTATTCAGCAACTTACACTCTACTACCCAGTGACCCCACTTTCCACAGTTATGGCACTTGCCATTTTTCTTTTTGAAGATAGTCTTTTTGGCCTCTAACTATAAAGATGATTAATCTTTTGTTGACTTGGACTTTTTCTGAGGTTTATTGAAGTGTGAAACTAAGTTGGCAATTGACTTTTGTTGTTCCACTTGTTCCAAACTCTTCCTAGTAATATTTTGATCCTTAATGTGAATATATCTCTTTAATTCATCTAGTCCCATCTATACCTTCAGTCTGTGCATTTCAATCTTGAAAGAATTCCATTTAGTTGGTAGTTTGCTCAACACAAGATCAACAGATAGATTATCGGACATATCAAAGTTATCATCTTTCAGCTTATTCCTCATATTCTCAAATTCAACTAACTGAAAGGTAATGCTTGAATTCATAGTGAATTTATCAAAGAATTTCTCTACTAAGAGAGTTTTAGAGAGCCCCTATTGTTTTTGGAACTGAGCGTTCAAGTGATCCCATATCTCTTTCGCCATCTTATACTCACTATAAGTCATAGCCAGATTAGGATTTAGAGAGTTCAACAAGTAATTTCTACAAAAATCTTCATCTTTGTTCCATTGATATTCATCCACATCTTTAGTGGTAGATGCAAAATCACTTAATATAGTATAGAATATGTCATGTTCTTTCATGCCAAATTGAACATGTAATTTCTAGCCATGAAATTTAGTAACATCAAATGATTGCAACTTTATAATATCATAGGAACCACGCTTTGCCATTTTAATTAGAGTAAAGTATTAGAAAGAGTGCACCTTGGAGCCACAAAATCGAATAACTCCCCTAACATTGATCAAACCGCTCTGTAGAGATGGAATTTGCCAAAACAAATCCCAAAAACAGATTTGGAGTGCCCAAAAATCTTAAGATGGACTACCCTTGTTGCTGAAACTCGCTGGAAATTTCCGTTGCCAAAATTCGTTGGAAATTTTATCCCCGAAATTCGCTAGGAATTCAGATGGAAACTTCCGGGTGCCGTAATTTCTCCATCCGACCTTCGATTGACGCGAGTGACCACTCAAAACGTTTGTATCGATGAGTAGCACAAAGCCCAAGTGGTTTCACCCTTTAAAATTGGCTATAATTTTTTTTTTTTTGGGTTTTTGAATTAAAGATTTTGGTCACCCGAAACTTCAAACTCAGATCCCGGCCAATACCACCGTCAAAATCGAAAGTAAATTACACCCATGAGTTCGTCTTGACGAAATCTTCAAGAAGACACCTTACTTGCTCAAATCTAACACACGAACATAATACTTCAAGATTGTTAGAGGTTATAGGTTTGAGAGAGAAGAAGCGGTTGTTTGAAGTATTACTAAGAGACGTCAAGTTTGAAACGCTCAATAGTGTCACCTCCAGCGTAGGGAACTCTAGAGTTTTTATATGCAGGTTATTGGGCTCCGGCTCATATGGACCAAAATAACCGTGCTTTCACCTATTGAGCTTGTATGTGAATATGTTATTTTGGACTATATTAACAATATATCCAACATCTCCTACGTCTCCCGCCCCCCTTTCTTGATTCTTGACATGTTTAATTTTCGGTCCGTCGATGTGGATGTCGAACAAGAGACCGCTTGGGTCGGAAGCGGAGCGACCGTTGGGGAATTGTACTATAGGATTTGGGAAAAGAGTGGGCTTTATGGGTTTAATGCTGGGGTTTGCCCAACCGTCGGCGTCGGTGGGCATTTGAGCGGTGGTGGATATGGGAACATGTTGTGTAAATATGAGTTGGCGACTATGTAGCACGGACACTCTCCGGAAGCTTTCGTGTCATGTCCGACACTCCGACACGTGTCCGACACGCTCCGACACGTCCTGACACGCTCCAACACGCGGTCAACGAGTGTCGAAAAATCCGACATGTGGTCAACTCTCTCCGACACGCTCCGACATGCGAGTCCAGAATTCTAACACGTGATTCCGACACGCACGGGGTCAATTTTAAAAATTTCTAATACTTGAGGGGTCAAAATATAAATATACACAAAAGAAGTAATAAAAGAAGTAATAAAATTGCTATAAATATACAAGCACGGGGTCAATTTTTTTTTTTTTTTCAGTTTTGTTTTTTTAGAATTTTTTTATTTTTTTTAAAGTCTTTTACTATGAAAGAAGTAATAAAAAATGCTATATATGATAAATAAATAAATTTAAAAATATCATTTCAGCATTTTTCTTTAAACAATGTTTTTTTCCTCTAAGTTTTGTGTATTATTGTAACAAATTAAAATGATGAATGATATTATTTAATATTATTATTTAATATTTTTTGTGTAAATTAATTCTAAGCTATATATAAAAATATATTTAATATATAACATGTCGGAACGTGTCGAAATTCTCTATTTTTAAGAAATGACGTGTCGGCGTGTCGTGTTTTGTCGTATCGCGTGTCGCGTGTCGCGTGTCGCGTGTCGGTGCTACATATGTTGGCGAGCGATAACGTGGTGGACGCGCAGATTGTGGATGTCGAGGGTAGAGTTCTTGATAGGAGCTCGATGGGCGAGGATTTGTTTTGGGCTATTAGAGGCGGAGGTGGGGTGAGTTTCGGAGTGATATTGGGTTGTAGAGTGAAGCTTGTCCCTGTTCCGAACGTGGTTACTGTTTTTAGAGTGGCGAAGACGATTGAGGAAAACGTGACTGAGCTCGTCTATCAGTGGCAGAACATTGCACCAAGGACTGATAATGATTTGTTCATGAGGCTTTTGCTTCAGCCTGTTAGTTCCAAGATACAAAAAGGAGCTAAAACAGTTAATGCCTCTGTTTTGTCTCTGTTTCTTGGAAATGCGGATAGGCTGGTTTCACTGGTTAATGAGGAGTTTCCGGAGTTGAGTTTGAAGAAAGAGGATTGTGCAGAGATCAGCTGGATTGAGTCGGCTCTCTGGTGGGGGGACTTTGATAGTGGTACAGCCGTGGAAGCTCTGCTCGACAGAATGCCTAAGTCGGTGAATTTCTTGAAGAGGAAATCAGATTATGTGCAGCAACCGATGTTGAGGGAGGAATTGGAGTTGCTTTGGGATAAGATGATTGAATTGGGAAAGGTCCGATTCGTGTTCAATCCATATGGAGGAAAAATGGGCGAAATCCCTGTGTCAGATGCTCCATTTCCTCATCGAGCTGGGAATCTGTTTAAAATACAGTACTCGATCAGTTGGAGTGAAGATGGAATCGAAGCAGAGCAAAGTAATATGGCTAAAACAAGAGAGCTTTATAATTTTATGACTCCGTATGTGTCGAAAAAGCCACGAAGGGCTTTTTTGAACTATAGGGACCTCGATATTGGGATAACTGATAATGTTGAAAATAGCTACAAGGAAGGCAGTGTGTACGGGGCGAAGTACTTTGCTGAAAACTTCAAGAGATTGGTGAAAGTTAAGACAGCAGTTGATCCACAGAACTTCTTTAAGAATGAGCAAAGTATTCCTGTTCTCCCAAGTAAGGTCCCGAACATGAGTTTACAGTTAAACTAATGAGTTTGTTTGGTTAGTGGTACTTTTGAAATTGCTTGCCCGTAAGAGGTACATTGATTACAATTATTTTGTGATTTATTCCTGTTCTTCCAAGTAAAAGATTTAATTTGGAACTTAACCTTATAAGTTTGGTTGGATTACTGGCGCCAGTTTAGTGGTAATTGCTTGTCCTCTAGAGGTACATTACATGCATTTATTTTCTACTACGTGGAGTTGATTTTATTGTATGATGGGAAGTTTGCTGTGAGTAGACAGGCTTGTCCATGATTCATTGCCAATGGCTAATTCTAAAGTTCTTTGTCTTGCTTGTTCACAAATAAATGATCCAAATGAAACAACAGCCAATTTTCAGAACTTTTTTTAAATTCTAACTCGTCTGTTTGAGCATTCTCACTTTTGCTGTAACCAAAATTATGCTGAACATGCATAATGTTTGAAATTTTTGTCTTTTGCCATCAAATCTTTTTGGTTCTTGACTACATTATTTCAATAGTTGCTATACCGTTCTGCTTTAATCATGAACAAACATACCAATATGAAGATTTTTCAGTGGTTCACTCATTCAATTTTCCTGCAGGATCCTCCTCAGCCATGACTCAGTATTCAGGGTCAACAGAGACAACTGGAAAAATGACTGTATTGGTTATCTTCTTCCTCTTTCTGAAGGATCTCATGACCATCTTTTCCTAGAAACGAGGGCCAACATCTTCTTGAGGGAAGTTAGACTTGCTCAGCTTCCTCTTTGAAAGGAAGGAGAAAAACGATAATGCTCCATCTTGTGCTGTCAGTTGGAATTGATTAGTTGGCTACTGACACTTGCAAGGAAGAGGTAATCGTGTCTTCTTTCATGTAATGTCAAACCTATTGCTACTGGATGACACACGTAATTTGCCAAGACACAGGTAATTTTGCAAATGTCTGTCAAATAAAAAAAGTAGCATACTACTTTCTGTCCCCTGCCAAATAAGAAAGTCGTGTATTGCAATTTTAGGTACTGTATATTGAAAATGACTTGATTCTACCTTTTGAAAAAGATCTTTGGGACTTAATTAAACCAATTGAAAAGTTTAAGACTTAATTACATTCCGCATAAAAGGTTTAGGACTTCTGGTTCGCTTTTACCATAAATTCTTAAGTGACTGATTGTGTTGGATGTAGGATACATCTGCTGCTCAACTTAGCTGCTATCATTGATTGCTTTTGGTGGGGGAACTCCAGTAGATTGGTTTCCCGGGAGGACCAGGAGGAATTGAAGTCTGTGGCAGAATGTTACTTAATGGCCCTTGTTGATTGCTGCCTGTGGAGAAACTCTGCAATATTGATACACCAGGAGGACAAAGGAGGGTTCGAGGTTTGTGCCCAAATATTGCTCAGTATGGTCGGTATAGAAAAGAGGGAGAAAGGATTCTGTTATCGATCATTATTAATCGATTGTTGTGAGTTTACCTAGAGAAGATACTAAGAAATAAAAGGAAAGAGAGATTATGCATCTAATTTGGTTAAAGATACAGAATAAACCAATAATATTTTTCAAAACTTGGATTGTAAGGTCAGTTGGGGGCAACCAATATATATGTGGACAAACTCATGTGATGTTCAAAGTCCAAGCTGTTACAGCCAATAACACAAAGCGTTATTCAGATATTCAACCTATATCTCTGAGTTCAATGAGCATCCTCTCATCCCATTTAGACATTGTTATATCATGGAGTGAAGTGCATCCAGTTGACCTTTTACAGCAGACATCTCTCCATATCATGCTTCGCTTGAAGAGAGGATAATGCTGCTTGATGAATTCTCTTGTTCTCCTCCACCTTTCTTTCATTGTCTTCTAACTTCTCTAGGGTGTGGCACACTTCATCATCGTTTCTTGATTGCTTGTACCTTTGTGACATTGAGAGTCATACTGAAACAACACCAAGTCCATACCGATGTCCTTCGATCTAGTCCCTGTAGAAACTATTTTGGATGGAAGAACAATCCAAGGAGAGCAGATTGAATTCATTCTTGTATAAAAGCAGTTGCTTTATTGATTAAATATTATAAGCCCTGATAGAATTTGAAAGCTAGAAAAATGATGAAGATACATATATCAAAGAGAGCAAACAGAAAAGTTACTTTTTATCTAGAACATGGACTGGTCTGCAGTGGATTAATCATGGAGATCAGTCCACAAAACTGGATCGATCTATAGACTTGTCCTGTTTTTGACTGGTTTGAACTGATTTGTAAGATCAGTGCAGTTTATGGCAATGCCAACCAGTCCATGTGTGTGGATAAAATAATTGCTTGTCTGGTGTTCTCTTTGATGTCTGTAACTTTGACATTTGTCTAGCCTTCAGATTTCATATTTTCACAATGGCTTACAATATGTTTAGAATAAAGCAGCTGCTTTAGTATAAGAACGACTTCAATCAAGGGACTCTTTGGATTTAATCTTCTGTCAATTAGTGTCGTCTGCAAATTGTTGATGGAAGAGGATTAGTATGGAAGAGTGGCAGATTATGGGCTTGGTGTCACTTATACATGACTCTCAACATCACAAACGTATGGATGATCTAGAAATGATGATGAAGAGAGCCACATCTGAGAGAAGTCAGAGGAGAATGAGAGAAAGTTGGAGAAGAATGCGAGAAACCATCAAGTGACGTTATTAGCTCTGCTGTGAAAGGTCAATTGAATGCACGTCATTCTGTAACACAACACCTGAATGGGATGCGAGGATGGTCATTGGACTTATAGGTATAGGTTAAATTTCTAAGTAAAGTTACATATTTCCTGTAATTGATACGTAATTGTCTTCTTGATAATTATCTGTTGCTCCCATTCACGTTAAACTATTGTCTCTGGTTTATACAGTTTGATTCGGCTAGTCAAACTCCTAACGACACCGTTTAACTATTTGGAAGAAAAAGTCAGTGGTGAATCAGAAGATAGTGCAGTCTTGGTGCTTTGTGTCTGTCTGATGTGCCATTTCAGTTCTATTAACGCTATTGCTTACACTAGATTTCCTTTGGTTGATGTCATTATGTAGTCAAATGTTAATGCTGTGGACCAAATGTTATATTTGATAACTTTAAAATCTAACTGTTGGTTATATTTACATTTGAATACATTCAGGATCTTTCTTAGCTCTATCCCTATCGGGGATGTTTATGGAAGTATCTCGTGAAGGCATGTCAACGATGAAATTCTAATAGCCGTGATCTAATTTCTTGGTTTGAAAATAGAATCACGAAGATACCCTTTTTCTTCGAGAACATATCAGGTTCTTGTAGGCTTTGCTCCATATGCCCAGGACCACTAAAACCCAAAAGAATCCTGGAACAACTTCTTTGTCAGCGGTAAAGTCCTTGACGAAAGAAGCAAGGCAACCTACCCTCACAAGGTACTTTTCTGATTAAAAGCTTCATTCAAATGAGAGATGTAGTTTGCGACGGCGCCGGTTCTCCTAACGATCATTAAAACAAAAAAAGAAGAAAAAATACAATGGTGCATCAACATTTTCCGAGGAGTTTCATTAACTTTACCGTGATATAACAACGTTTGCTCAGTTTATCCGCGCATTGGCTAAGTTAACTTGTCTTATATCATCCTTGGTGCATACAGTTCCAAGTAGTAAAAAGAAAAAGCTTATCAACAGAAAAATTTTGGAAACTATTTATTGAAGTATTGTCATACATCACTTATCAGTATGTCCTGGATACTCTTTATATTTATGTGGTATTTATTAATTTACTACAGTTTCTATCAATTCCCTTCAGAATTTGGTAATTTTGCCTAGTAATATAAGCATTTGACATCTAAAAGCTTAAGTTACAGGTGGAGGTATACCACATGATTATAGATTATATTTAAGACACGTCGACGTAGGACATTGTTTCAATAAAATGAACTCTGATCATCAAAAAGAGTTGTTGGTGCTTGTAAGCGAGACTTTGGTTGCTCGTGGTCGTGTCCTGAGGACAGGATCGGGTCGTGCTATATGAAGTCCGGGATAATTTGGAGGGCGAGATCTATGCCAGAGTGTGGTATTACAGTCGATTGTAAATTAGCTTCAAATGGTCTGGGTATGAACTGTTTACAAAGCTGTTGTCCGAAATGACGTGCACGATATGTACTTGAGGTTTTTTCGCAAGTTCACCCTCTTATATTTTCGACCCATTTTCTTCTTCGATATCCATTGAAGATAAGATCCATAAGTCAAACGTTCTTGTCTTCCGGAACAAGCGAAGAGAGCCAGGAAACGAGGCTGCTAAGTTGGACTTTCAACGGGCGTTTGACCAAAACATGCAGACAAGTCTCGCCACGACTTTCGAGCGACGTAAATCAAAAGTTAACGTGAAGAATTTGGACAAAATGTGCTAACTTAGACTTTATGTGCACGTGGATGATCTTATCATCACTGGAGATGACGAACAGGAAATTCGACGAACAAAGGAAAATCTATCAGTACGCTTCCAAATAAAGGAACTTGGGGAGCTCAAGCATTTTCTTGGAGGAGAGGTTTGAAGACTGAAAGGTAAGTAACTCTGGTTGTAGAGGGGAGTGGCAAAAGACAAGGATTTTGAAAAGTGGATTATCTTTATGAAATCGAATATTTGCTTGAAGAACAAAAGGTCCTAGTTACTAGTAAAACTTAGAGGCTTGAACGGACTTCTAAGTGTTCGGAGATCTATGGGGACTAATCAATTGCTTTACTTTTCGAGAGAAGGAATAAGAGGTTATGGATATAATGTGAAGAATTTGAACTAAAATGTGCTAAGTTAGACTTTTAATGGGCGTCCGACTTCAACAAGAAAAAGGAAGAAAAAAACGGGCGTTTGACAAAAAAAAATGCAGACATGTCTCACCACGACTTTTGAGCGACGTAAATCAAAAGTTAACATGAAGAATTTGAACAAAAATATGCGAAGACCAATGGTTTCGTTGTTTCGTGAAAAACGAATGATTTAGAAAGAAATCCTCTAAAAAATGGTAGCTTGTGTTGCTTGCAAAAAATAAATGAACGAAAATGTTTTCATCGTCCACGGAAATATTCATACATAAATTGTTATTGATAGTGTGAATATATCTCTTTGACTAATTATTTTAAGCAATATAAGCAATCATTTTGAAGAAGGTATTTTCCAAAATATCCATTTCCGTAAAACAAACAGAGCCTTATGTGCTATTAGGATTCATTTGTTTCTATTTTCATTTATTGAAGAATTCAGAGAAAATTTGTGAGGGCTAAGTTGCCGTTCGGATTAGTTCATTTTTTTTTCTTTTATAAATAATAGAATTCATTAACTTGTTCACGAGGAAATTGTGGAATCAATTAGGATGTTAATTTAGTCTTAAATTTCTCAATTTTGCCTATTTAGTTCTATACTTTTGTGTAAAATTCTATTGTAGTCTTTCTTAACTATTTTCGTTGGAAATTGCTAAAGTGACGAAGCGCCACATAAGATGGCCGACTAAGAATAGACTAATATAACCGATTTTTGGTGAAAATTGATCGGAAAGACTATATTGGGATTTCACATAAGAGTTAAAGATTAAATTAACAAAATTGAAAGTTTAGTACTAAATTGGCATCCTTACATTATTAACTAGCTTATTTTCCGGTAAACGCCAGATAATAAATGTTTATTTGGCAGTAAGGGTGACTTATCCATCAACTTTTCCACTATCACCCCCAAAAAACCAAACTCGTTAGAAAACACTTGTCACGTCCGAATAGTAGTTATATATTACAAGTTTCAATTAATTAACTATGTCAATAGGTTGTAAATTCGCTACACCAAGTAGAAAATACTTTAAAATCGATATAGCTGAGGTACTGAATCAGAGAATTAGCTGTCAAAGATTTGTCCTTATAGACGACTATACAACATTTTCTATAGTTCTTCCATCTTTTAGTGTGTTCTCTTTATTTTAGCCGTACGCTCGAATTTTACTGGGCAATATGCCTCTTGATTTGAGTAAGAACTTGTAAACTTAATGCTCCTAACAATGAGGCAATTTCTTTGTATCGAGATTATTTTACTGAATGATTCCTCCTTGTTACATTATATTTTTTTTTTGTTTAATCAATTTCTCAAGAAAGATATTGTTTAGCATAATTAGTCGATGAAAATCAGTGGACTGTTAACATAAGTAACGAGGGGGAGCTTTCAAAAATTAGCCATCGTAAAATATGCTGCGGCGATTGCAAGCAAATAATATGCATTAATATTTGCTTCTTCAAAAACTGTTGACTCGCATGACTGTTGTGAATCTACATACTACTTTTAAGAATAATTACAGATATGCCAAAACGAATCAGCATGCGTAACAAATTTTTCTAAAGGTAAAAGCCACTAAAAATCTCAAATTATGCCCACTGTGATATATTTATCCAAATTTTTTCTGATGGTACTAAAAATCTTAAACTTATATCTGTGTGATATATTCATCCCTCACCAAAGTTCCATTAACGAGTGTCATTAAAAATTCCGGAAAGCAAATGGTGTTAATGTGGCGCTCACGTGAATAAAGTGAAATAAAAAGAATTGCTTTTGCTGAAAAATCGTTTAACGGAAAGTAAATGCGTCACATGAATATCAATTTGAGTTTTTTATATTACAAGAAAAAGTTTAGGATAAACATGTTATAATAAGCAGAATTTAAGGTTTTTGATATCATAAAAAAAGTTCAAGATAAATGTGTTTTAATCGATATAATTTGGGGTTTTTGATAACTTTTTTCCATCTTTTAAAAGCAAACCTCTACTATTTTGGGCAATATAAAAAATTTGAATCTCACCAAAACGCAAAATAATCAGCAAGTTAAATGAAATCTTCATATTAATTGCTAGGGTAGCCTCACAAGTTGAATTATCTAATCATGCTTCCCTTCATTCGAATCTAACCTTCGTCTTGTGGATGGGCGAGCTTGAGTTCGAACTCAATGAACCGTAAATTCCAATGCTCTCCAAATCTCTCGTACAAAGCCCCCTCTTCTCACCGTCCTCATTCTTCACGGATAGCCTGCGACCTGCAAATGCAGACATATGATAAGTGGTCAACGGGGGTCCTTTGGATGTAACGTTGCAGGTAAAATCACAAATAATGGATTCTGTAGAATGGAGAGAGAGAGAGAGAGAGAGAGAGAGAGAGAGAGAGAGAGAGAGAGAGAGAGAGAGAGAGATTCATTAAATGAAGGCACGCCAAGTTGGAATTGATCGTGAGTAAATAAATAAAGTTTATTAATCCTAAATATATTGTAATTATGCTAATTCATTTTAAAACTTTTTAATTTTATCAATTTAGTCCAAAATCTTTATATGAAATTCAAATATAATCTTTCTGGTGAAATTTCACAGGAAAACGTAGTGGTGTGCCACTTAGGAAGGCCTGCGATGATTGGACCGTTATGTTAGCTATTTTTGATGAAATTTTACTGGAAGGAACTCACTGTAAATCATGTAAAGGTTTAGGACTAAATCAGAAAAATTGAAAAATTCAGAATCGAATAAACATCTCGCGTAATAAGTTTATGATTAATTGGACGATTTCCTATATATAAATATATTGATTTGAGTCGATTATCTATTCAAAATATTGATACAATGATTAGTGAATTTTGATCACGCAAATTGAATTACTTATTTTATCTGATAAAGGGGTGGACTTTGTTATGTAACAAAAGACTAGCCTTTTCTCTAGTGAAACAAAAGAAGGCCGGCATTCATGGAAGTGGGAAAGCACTGATCGAAAGCATAACGATGCTTTGAAAAATTAAATTTAAATCATGATCAAAACTCTAGATTGGAATGAATGTGGGGGTAGATATGGTAACAATCTTGTAGAGAGGTTCAAATCAATAATGCTATTTTTCTCCACCTCAAGTTTTGTGTGGGCAACTTGAGGAACAAAATTAGAGTGCGTTTGGTAACATTTTTATTTCGGGAACAATTTTTGTTTAGAAATAGTTTTTTATATTTTTATTCCCCAGATGAGTTTCCGAGCAAAAGAATGCATTTGGTGACTATAAAATTTATATTCTCGGAATAGAAAAAGAAAAGAAATGCGTTTGGTACAACCCTAAAAATTTCTATTCCCAATTTTTTTCATTTAATTATAGAAGCTTCATTGGAGACTTAACAATTCATATTTGACTAAGACTATACTTTTGTAAGGATTTAATAAGTCAAGATATTCTAAGATGGCTTAGAAAATCCAATGTAATAGTCAGTCAAAAATAGATGGAAATAGAGAGTCCAATCCTACTGGTTTATAACTCACAATATGATAAGGTTGACAATAAATATTTGGGAATCACAATAAACAATTGAATAGATATTTTGAGCTTTTTTATCTGCAAGAAGAAGAACAAACATTGCTTTATGGAACGGGCAATGATAGAACAATTCAGAATGGAGGTGATCCCAAAGATGGTGCCCAAACTCATCAATCTTCAAGCAAATGACATCAAAAATCTATGGAGCATAGGCTTATTCGACTGCTTTGAACACAAGACAAATGGCAATGCAAAAAAAAAAATTGAGAGATTATCTTCTACTGTTCTTTTGAGGACTTGACCTTATCAAGGTTCCCTTGTGATAGTCAATTCGACTTATTGAGTGAGATAGCAAATTCTTTCGCTCATGGCGTCTATGACGTTGGTTAGTTGATACGCATTCATCAATAGGTCACGTTCATATCGAGGTTGCCAATCACAGGTTTGATTGGAGGTCGAGGTTCGCAATTTGCACCATCCGGGCCTTCGTAGAACTATCTTTTTGCAACGATTCACATCATTATTCAGTGTAAGATTTGGTGATTTTGGTTGGTCACTTGTGCACCAACTAATAAAATGGAATTATTATTACATTTTCAACTTAATTTTGATGAACGTAGCTCATTTAAACAAAAGAAGAAACAAATTTTGCGAATTGACAATGTTAGGATGTGACTCAGTGAAAACATCAATAATTTATGTTTTCCTCTAATTTATGATGTCTATAAAAACTTATAATGTTCGATCGTAATTAAGTACACAGAATGTCATACAATGCATATGTTTTAATATTTGAAATGTTGCACAGTTGAAGACATTTTTATTATAAATAGTGCAACATACTATAAATTATTCGAAACTATGAACTCTTTTTTATGTTACAATTACATTAATATACAAAGGATTTACAAAGTGGCATCATTGGTGCCAAACTTAGTTGAATGTCAATTTATTGGCGATCATTGCTACATTTTATCATAGCCAAGTGAATGATATAAGTTTCTTTTTTTCTTTTTTTTTTTAACAAGTTTTAGACATTTCACCATTTACCAAAGGTAAAATATTGTAGAATGTGGATACTTTTATTTGATGACATTGTGAACAAAATGTAAAATTGAGTAATATAGAAAATAGGTTATATTGTAAGATTGTTCATGGAAAATGCTTGGCAAACCGTACCTTTAGCTTGGAAAACGGACAGTCAACCCTCAGCTAGACATTTTTCATGAGAGAAAGAGAGATTTGTGTTTTGCTTGGAGATTTCCACACACTTGTGTTGGAGAAAGGAAAACCTTGTGGCTAACCTTTGACTGTCACACCATCCGATGGTGATGATAGCACAACTCTATGAATATAGGGAAATGCTTGGCTAATCGTATCATTAGTTTGGAAAATGGACGGTCAAACCTCAATCACACATTTTTCATGAGAGAGATTTATGTTTTGCTTGAAATTTTCCACGCACTTGTGTTGGACAAAGTAAAATTTTGTGGCCATTTTTTGACTGTCACACCGTGAGACGGTGATGCTAGCACAACTCTATGAATTTATATTTTGATTTTGATTCCAGAAGTAAAGAGTTAAATTTAACAGGTTTTAAAGTCATAATCAATTTGCATCTTTAATGAAGAGGAGCCGTGTGTGTGTGTATACCAGATGTCATTTAGATTTAGATTTAAGTATTAGAAATTTAGAACTAAATGTTAATTTGACAGATTTTAGAGTTGTAACTAAACATCATCATTAATGAGGATTGTATCACCACATTTATATCTTGATAACATTCGAAGAAAAAAACATTCTCTCTCTCTCTCTCTCTCACAAACCTAGAATAGTACCATTACTGTTTATCAAACATAAATTAATTCTAATTATTCAACTGCGAACAAAATTTTCCAGGGCGCTATGATATGAGTGGAATCACTATTGCGAGGGATAAGGGATAATGACACTACAAGTGTCATAATTTTTGTATGACGCTCATTTAAATACCATAATTTTTTTTCGATCACTTGAGTGTCATGATTATTAAAAAATTGTTACTTGATTGACATAACTTTTAGAAACGTTCACTCAAGTATCGAAAATTCGGCGTGACATGACATTTGTGATGAAAGTTTTAAAAAAGTTACATCATTCAAGTGATAAATTTAAAAGTTATGTGGCATTCAAGGGATTGGGAAAAAAATTACGGCACTTAAGTGAGCACCATAGAAAAGTTATGATACTCGAGTGATTGAAAAATGTTATGGTACTTAAGTGAGTGCTGTACAAAAGTTATGACACTTGTGGTGTTTTTTCCCCCTATTATGAAGTTTATGTTTACTCTAATCAATTTATATGTAGCCATTCAATTAAAAAAAAAATTAATTTATATGTAGCCATTCAATTAAAAAAAAAAAACTAGTTTCTTGCTTTCAAATAAAGAAAAATTTTAGTTTTATAAACAATTACCCAATTAGTCCTAAATCTATCGAAGGATATTAATTCAATCTTAAGTTTTTTGCCACTTTAAACCTAAACCTTTGCGTAAAATTTCAATGTAGTTATTTTGGTCAATTTTCGTAGAAATCGTTGACATGGCGGTCTTGTCCTTGCTGATGTCCTATGTGGCATATCGCCACTTCAGCAATTCCAATGAAAATTGGCTTGAATGACTATATTGGAATTTTACGCAAAGGTTTGGAATTAAGTTGGCAAAGTTGAAAAGCTTACAACTGAATTGGCATCCATAAAATAGATTAATAATTGATTGGATAATTTTCCCATCATGTGCGAATGCTGAAAGGTGATTGGTTCAAAATTGTGAGGAAAAGTTTACCATGAAAAGTATTTCGCACAAGAATTTTTTTCGGCCAATTGGTATTGCTAAATCCTGTGGCCAACATGGATACTACTTTCCACAAAGAAAATGGAGGACGCAAAATTTCCATTAGTCAAGCTCATCGTCTCGAGTGGAAAGACGTGAAAATCAGTACAGCTTGAGGTGGGCCAATTTGATAGTTACCGTAATCTCGAAGCATACGAAAACCGGAAGTGGTGTCCATTTTGTATTAGGCAAATGATTGATCGAGAAAGGTTTGAAGCAAAGGTTTTGGATTCCAACCACACAAATCTAGATTGACCAGAAAAAATAAGAGTGCACAAAGAAATTTAAAAGTACAAATAAACGGATTCCAACCACACAAATCTAGATTGACCAGAAAAAAATAAGAGTGCACAAAGAAATTTAAAAGTACAAATAAACGGCTTGAATATATCAAGCACCCGTGAATTTCCACCGCGTGACGTCCAACCTTTGATTAAAGTGGGTCAACCTCATTTGTTGGATCCATGAAGATCGGATCCTGTTTCTGTACATTGCATTCATTCCTCTAATTCTTGTAAGTAAGGAGAAAATTATTCAATCAGTTTAAAATTTATTGTATAGATACCAATTTAGTTCTTGAACTTTTTAATTTTACCAATTAAGTCCTAAATTTTTGTGCAGAATTTCAATATAGTTATTTCGGTTAATTTTTGTCGGAAATCGCTGGCATGGTGGTTTAGTCATCGTTGGCTGTCCTGCATGGCACATTGACATATTAGTCATTTTCGGCGAAAATTGACTAGAAAAATTATATTGAAATTTCATACAAAGGTTTATGACTGAATTAGAAAAATTGAAAAAAAATTAATAGACATTCGTACAATAATATTAGAACTGATTGGATAATTTCTCCACAAAGAACGGATCCTGTTCTATACATTACATTCGTTAAACCAGTTCTGGTTGGTAGGTTTTCCATTTTAAGGTTATCATTTAAACATAAATGTTACAATGCAAATCCATGCTTAAAAAGCTGCATGTTCGTTGTGATTGGGTTCATGAAACATGAGTAAGATGTCAAAACTAATCTCTGATGACCAAAGACTAGCGATCTCTATGAAACCCATTTCATTTTCTTCAGCTTTTCCTCGAGCTGTAAGATGGATTCCTTGTGCAAACTATGACAAGTTATTAGAAAACAGATTTGACCAACTTTTTTCCTTTGACGACCTACAAGAGGTTACAAGCTGTCCCTTTCGTATTCAAATAATAAGATGGATTCCTTGTGCAAACTATGACAAGTTATGAGCCATTGAGATCTTCCAAATAATATGCTCATCTCCAAGAGAATAAGAACAAAATATCCACCTAATAAATGCTATAACAATATTCTCCTTTCATATTCAAATCTCGAAAAATAAAAATCGTCAAACCTAGGATTTGTCTTCATTGGATATGGGTTAGAGATGATTTGTAACTTCCATGAAAACCACACGGGGTAGTATTATCAGTTGAAAGAACAAGGGCATGCATCCCTGAATGAGGCTTATAAGAAGATTCGATTCTCCATACCACCAAGTGCAACTAACCAAGGATTTGGCTCAATCATATTCGAGTATCAGCTGGTTCTTGCTGAATCCCTCATATCAGTTGGGTTAAAAAAATATGGTTTATCCTTCTTGATGCATGTTGAGAATGGGTGAGATTGATGAACTTGTTTGATGGGACGAAAGTGTTTGACATGTTTGCGGAAAAAAGAATTTTGGGATAAAATAGTTTACCACCACAGCATAAAGGAGTAATCCATCAATCAAGGATAAAGAAATTTAAGGCTTATCATCAATGAATTAGATAAAGAACCAAAGGACTTTAAGGTTCACTACCACTCTGAATTGGATGAAGAACTGAAAGAATTGCTCACTTGAGAAAAATTCTCACATATTATCAACTCACAAATCCAAGTCTTACAATTGAGAAGCACTTCATATTTATGTAGCTACGGAACATTGAATTAGGAAACATTAAACTAGAAAAACCTTACTCAGCTGGACGTGTTTTATTAGTAAACTCCATCTAAGATGCCGTCACCTCTTGGACCTTGATGCTCCCACGTCACTTGTCAAGGTGGTTGCTCTCAGCTATAAATCGGTTGTCTTTATATATTAAGCCAACCTCTCTTTATTTTACATGAGCAAATGCAAGTGGAACACGGGGGATTCAATGGCAGCTACTCTTCCATTAATTTCCATAATCTTCCTTTCATTTTGCTATGTAGCTTCCAGCGTTGATCAAGTCTCCTTTCTCCAATGCTTTTCCCTTCATTCACCTCAATCCAACTCCACTTCCAAAACCATCACAACAAGAAAAGATCCAACTTACATCTCTCTTTTGCAGTCTTCCATTCAAAACCTCAGATTCTTGAACACTTCCTCACCAAGCCCACAACTCATTGTTACCCCGGTCAATCCATCTCAGATACAAGCAGCCATAGTATGCTCCCAGAAGCTCGGCGTGCATGTGCGGGTGCGAAGTGGTGGCCATGACTATGAGGGCCTCTCCTACGTATCCCAAATGCCCTTCATCATAATCGATCTCAGGAACATGAGGTTGGTCGAGGTGGACGTCGAGACAGAGAGTGCATGGGTGGAGACTGGAGCAACCTTAGGAGAATTGTACTATGCAATTTCTCAAAAGAGCAAGGTTTTGGGATTCCCAGCTGGTAGTTGTCCTACTGTTGGAGTTGGAGGACAAGTTAGTGGGGGTGGGTTTGGCACGATATTTCGAAAGTACGGTCTAGCAGCCGACAACGTGATCGACGCCAAAATTGTTGATGTTAATGGAAAGGTTTTGGATCGGAAAGCAATGGGTGAAGATCTTTTTTGGGCTATTAGAGGAGGTGGAGGAGCAAGCTTTGGTGTGATATTTGCCTGGAAATTTGTGCTGGTTCCTGTCCCTCCAACCGTCACTGTCTTTGAAGTGGGAAAGAGCATTGAAGAAGATGCAACTATGCTTTTGTACAAGTGGCAGAATGTTGCACACAAGCTTCATGAAGACCTCTTCCTCCATGCTGTGACAGGAGTCGTCACTCCATCTTCGAGTTTGGGGAACAAAACAATCAGCATCTCATTCGGGGGCTTGTACCTCGGCAAGATTGAAAAACTCCTGCCTTCAATTCAAGAAAGCTTTCCCGAGTTGGGTTTGACGCGTGAAAGCTGCACGGAGATGAGTTGGATTCAATCCGTCCTTTATTTTGCAGGATTCTCTCAAGACGGATCTCCCGAAGTCTTGCTCAACCGGACTCAATCGTCCAGATCCTTTTTCAAGGCGAAATCCGACTACGTGATGGAGCCTATTTCGCAAACCGCTTTGCAAGGTCTGTGGAATAAGCTCATCGAAGACGAGACGTCTTACCTGATTTTAACACCTTATGGCGGGGTAATGAGCCAGATCTCCGACTCGGCGATTCCTTTCCCACACCGGGGAGGGAACATGTACCAAATTCAATACATGGTTACTTGGGACAGTGAAGAGGAAAGCAATCAGAAAATTAATTGGATGAGAGAGTTGTATGATTATATGGCTCCTTATGTTTCACGATTTCCAAGAGCAGCTTATATGAATTATAGGGATCTTGACTTGGGGAGGAACCACGTCATCAATACTACTTATGCTCAAGCAAGTGTCTGGGGTTTGAAATATTTCAAAAGCAATTTTAAGAGATTGGTGAAAGTGAAGACCGCGTCCGATCCGGCTAACTTTTTCTGGAACGAGCAAAGCTTTCCTGTGTTGTCTCCGGGAAGACGATAAGCGCAAGCCTATAAATAGTACTAGGGATTAGCCCGTGTTCTGGGTTGGAACAACATCAACTATGTAATAAGTGTTCGACATACTTAGAACTTTTCAGTGACTAATTGGCAAAATATCTCGACAAGTTCAATCATTTGTGGTAGTACACATACATTTTGAGATATAATCCTAACAGCTCTTCCATCTAATATAAGTGAGTATATTCTTGATATATGTCTCCATTTTTCGCCTGAAACATGAAACCCGAGCCGAATAAAAGCATGTGAAAAGGGGATTTCTTGAAAGCTCGAATTTGCCGTCGTTTCCAAGTTCAAATTGACTCTTATTCACGTACAGGATATCTTGGTGAATTCGGTTTCAACGTGGGTTCATGGCATGCATATATAGTTCAAAGGGTGGCTTTTGTCTTTATTTGTTTTGTAGCTGCACAAAAGAAGTCCACATACCGCAATATTCGGGGCCTACTGTTTGTGGATTTTACTCGGTGATCTGTGCAATACATCCAATTAAGATCGCTCGTCTTACCGAGGACACGAGTGTTTGGATGCCGTGAGGTAATCTCCCGTGATTTATTTTATCCATCAAAAACCTGAGGTTAAACACTACGGGTTTAATTATAATATAGGACTGGGAAATATTTATTTGAGCGATTGTAAATCTGTACTTCTTTGATTAATTAGTGGATTCTTTGGGGGGAAATTGTTTAATTAGTCATAAACTTATTGAACGGATGTCAATTCAGTTTTAAACATTTTAAGTTTGCCAATTTTTACGAAAACTCCAATGTAGTTATCACGGCCAATCTTTGTTGGAAATTGCTCTCGTGGCAGTCCACCGCATAGGATGTTTACTACTAACTAGATTACTACATAGTGATTTCTAACAAAAATTATTCAAAATGATTACATTGAAATTTCGTGTAAAAGTTTAGAACTAAATTGAAAAAATTGAAAAGTATTGATCATAAACTATTTTTGTTTTGGCCACTTATGAATAAATGGCTGTCCATTTGACTTCGGTTTTGGTAATTTACTAGGAAAATTGTCCAATCAATTTTAAACCTATTGCATTTTTATTAATTCAGTCCTAAATTTTTTAATTATGTTAATTGTGTCCTAAACCTTTTCACATTTTGTCAATTGAATCTAACCATACAATTTTAGCGGAGAATCGCTGATATGGATACTGGTCATCCTATGTGGCATGATCGACGCAAACGTGGATAATTTTTAAATTTTTATGAATTATTTTTTCTTTTTTCTTCTCTTTTCCTTTTCTTTTTCTTATAGCAATTGGCAAGGGTTGCCGGGCCCTCATCAGTCGTTGGCAAGGGCCGTGACACCCTCATTGATTGCGGGTGAGGGTCCTGGATGTGGGAGAGACTCCCAAATTTGGGTGAGACAGGGCAAGGGCCGTGACGCTTGCCTATGGCTCGTGAGGGTGCCTAGCCCTCGCTCAGCGGTTGAGGAGGGCACAACGAGCCTCACTGGTCAAAGAAAGAATAAAGCAAAGAAGGAAAGAGAAAGAAAATAATAAAAAAAGAAATAATTTGAAAAAAATGAAAATATTGTTAAAAAATTGTTCACATTAGTGCTGATTATGCCACATAGGATGACTTGGGTCTAAGTTAGTGATTTTTGGTTTGATCAGATGAATTTAATTAGCAAACATGAAAATTTTTAAAATTCAATTGATACAATAAAAATGTTTACGATTCAATTGGCAAAACGCAATAAGTCTAAAAATTTTCGAGAATTTTTCCTAATCGAATGGGTCGTGTTCCTTTTGTACCGAGAGTGGAAGGCTGTGAAAAGAGAACATGTTGCCAATGATTTAGTCTAAGAGCTTGCCATAGCACGGATGTTGGGGAATTTTTGCTTGTAATTTATTTTATTTGTGATCACATGGTAGACCGGACCAATCTATTTGGAGTGCAGGATTTTTAATTAGACACCTTTGTGTTTATGTTCAAAGTTGACGCTGGGAAAAACATTAGTGACAAGATATATGGCTGCCATCTAAGAATTCAAAAGTCTTTTCCTCTCGCTTCTCTTTTCTCTGTCTTCTTCGACCTTCCACTATGAGAAGGGTTTAAGCTAGTCTCACCCTCCCTTACTTATGTTTTAATTTTCTTTGAGGTTTTTTTTTTTTTTTTCTCTTTTTTCTCTCCTAATCTAGATTTGAGAGTTGTGCTCTTCTGATCTAGTTCTAGATTTGATAGTTTGAACTCTCAAATCTAATTCTAAACTTGGGAGCTTCTTTCCTAATTTAAATTTGGGAGTCTAATAATGTTTTCAGGGATTCAATATTGACGTGCTTTGTTCGTGCAAGGTTCTCTGTCTTCAATTTCAGTGATGATCACAGGAGTTGTGGTGTCTTTGCTAAATTATGATGATTTGCTCTTCCAAAGGTCAGATCTGTGTTTATTCAGCTTATTTTGGTTGCCTCCGTACGGCAATGGTGTGGAGAAAGCCGAACCTAGGCGTGCAATGCTAACTGGTAACAGTGTAGTTTTTGGAGAAAGAATATGTGGCGTGTGCTCATCACTAATGATGATATGAGATCCAGTGATTGGTCGTCAATTATTTTGTTTGACAAATCCATTCTTTTGGAACACGTATATGCTTAACCCTATCGGTGCTTTGTTGATCCTCCTTATTTTTTGGATTTGGCTTTGCTTTGTAGTATTATGGCCTTTACTTTGCTTCGATTTGCTTTACCATGAAAGTCAATGTACTTTCATATATCCTTTTAAGCCATGATTACAGTTATTTTTCTGACCGAAAAAAAAAAAAAAACTACAGAATTTAATGTATAGAATCAGAATGCGATAGGTCAAGAGTAGAAACCCATTTCATGATTTATGGATGGCTCGACTAAGACTTTTATAACCACCTTCATGCCCCCATTCATAACTTGACCCTTGAATGCTTTTGCTGATAAGCCGGCATATGGAGCTGCCGATTCTTTAAAGGAATAATATAAAGAGAAATATTGCTAAGATTAGATCTCAGGTCGGGTTGGCTAGGTTGATTATGAGTTGGGTTGTGTTTTTTGTTTTTTTTTTTTTGGTCGGAAGGGTTTGGTTGGATATAGATCGCTAAAATTGTATCATAAGTAAATAGATCTAAAGATGTTAAATGGATCAATTTGGATGAGAGCATTTTTGACTTGACCTAAACCCAACCTGACTCACCCGTTTGACAGGTCTATTCACACGATCTCTTCGTATGACTTGGGTTTATTATTATTATTATTATTATTATTATTATTATTATTATATTTAAGAGTATTTTGGTCTTTTCGATGAGGAAGGCTTGCGCGAAGCCATTCAAAGGTTGAAAAATGGTCCCGCAAAATGTTTTACTAATAAGGTTGAAGTTTGATCGGACCTCACTCGAGGCTTCCCTTCATTGAAAAAAAATTAAGATGAGACGGCAGAATTAGGTAGTGCTAATCGCAAGTTTTATAACGATGCCAATTTCCAAAATTTAATATATATATATAGCCATGGCCATTTGAT
The DNA here is from genome assembly GCA_014182515.1 of Eucalyptus microcorys. Taxonomy (NCBI): domain Eukaryota; kingdom Viridiplantae; phylum Streptophyta; class Magnoliopsida; order Myrtales; family Myrtaceae; genus Eucalyptus; species Eucalyptus microcorys. The sequence continues at coordinate 20,628,630 of CM024566.1, read as the reverse complement.
TCCGATGATACCGAGAAACCCCTAAATTTTTTAAATAGTTTGGCAGGGAGAATGATGTCAACCATACCTCTGACAAAGAAGAAATTAAAGTCAAATGAATCTGTCTAATTGACATAGTGGATGATGAAAAGACAATAAAAAAAAAAAGTTTGTCCGAACGAACTTTGAAAGTGAATAAGAGCTCGCGTGACTACATGAACTTTACCAAAATAAGATAAACCGAACTCAGCCGACTAAGTATTTTTACAACAGTAAAAGTGCCAAGAAAATCATTACTTTTATATTCTTTATACTTAGAACTCTTGAAAGTTGCTTATGGGACGAACATTTAGGACGCGTGTATAACAACCATTTTATTTCTATTTCAGAAAAATTTTTCTATTTCGACATAAATCTATTTCGTGGGGAATTTATTTTTCTATTTCTAGGACAAATTTTTAATCTAGAAATAGGTTTAAAATAGAATGAGAGGTAAAAGTTTTTTACTAATTGGTCACCCACCTACTGTCCATCGCTTGCCGTCGTCGTTCGTCGCCTGTCGCCGCTGCCCGTCACCACTGCCATCGTCCGTCGGCCACCGTTCGTCGCTGTCCACTGGTCAATGTTCGCCAGCCGCCCACTGCCATCTGCCGTTTGTCGGCTGCCCGCTGCGCCGATCACTGGTCGTCGCCCATTGGTCGTCATTCGCCACCTTCTAGGAAGGAGAAATTTTGTCGCTATCAAATGAAATTCAATTCCGAGAACAAGAATTCCGCATCGTTATCAATTACGAATTTTTGCTCGAAACTCATACAAAAATAAAAATAGAAAAATCTATTTCTCTTGCAAAAATCAACTTCTGGCCATACTGGTTATCATTCGTGCTTTTATATTTTCTCAAAGGGAAAATTATGAAAATAGTTCTAAACCTATTGCAATTGTTCCAGTTCAGTCATAAACTTTTTTTTTTTTGCTAATTCAGTCATAAACTTTTTCGTATTTGTGTCAATTCAGTCAATCTAATCAATTTTAGTTGATCTGCAATGGATGCCGGCTAGAGCCAGTTGTCTGGCCGACAATGACATGTCAATTTTTACTATCTATCTTTTTATTTTTTCAATTTTTTTTTGTTCTTTTTTTCTCTCTCTTTTTTTCTTCCTTTGGCCAATCTGACGAGGTTGACGTCACCAACCACTTGGGAGGTTCACCCTCATTGACACTAGCGAGGGCAAGTGATGGTTTTATTAGTGATGGGCTTAAGGCCCGTCCGCCCAAGTTGGGCCCAAAAAGCCTGGCCCACGGGAATACGGCCTGTGGATGGAGGGACATATAAAAGGGAGGAGAGAGAGAGAGAGAACGTACCGGTTGAAAACAGAAAACGTACGTACGCATCCCTTCTTTTTCTCTCTCTCTCTCGTTTTCTCTCCCAGCGCGAAGGTGAATTTGCTTCACTGGATCGAACAGGACCAAGTTTCTCTTCCTCTATCGGCGTCGGTGTTTAATCTGTGGCTTAAAAGGTACGCTCGAATCCGTGGTGTGCTTTAGGATCGGTGATACGTGTTGTTTTTTCCCGGGCTCATCTTCTGCATTGATTTAGGGGTTCGATTTAGTGTCGAATCCGCTTTTCGGGGATCCGTTATTCCCAACATTGGTATCAGAGCCCTAGTTCACGTTTTCCCAACCTGTTTGATGTTTTTTGATTGATTTTTCGCGAAAGTAATTCCGCCGTACGGATCAGGGCGAGAAATCCCGACACCCGAGCGCTGTTCGCCCATTTTTCCGAGTTTTCGTAAGTCAAAATCAAATTCTGATGGCATAGGGAGAAAGGGGTCGTCGAGACGAGTCTGGGGATATGTCGAACGCCGCCAGGAGACGCCGCACGCGCCCACACGCGCGGCCAGAAGCCGCTGCGTGTGGGCGTGATGCGCCCGGAAGAGCTAGCTCGCCCAGCGCGTGCGACACATGCGCCGGCCGGCGAACCGGCACGCACTGATCGGTGAACCGACGCGTGCTGACATCAGCATGATGTTACCCAACGGTCAGTAACCACTGGGGTGACATCATCAATGACGTCAGCACGACGACGGTTGGCCGGGCGGTCACCGGCCGGCGACCCGACCCGACCCGAACCGCGGACTCCCGGCACGCGCGCGGCACGTGCCGGCTGACGTCTGCGTGACGTCAGCCCGCGCACGCGAGCGGCAAGTGCCGTCGGTTCGCCCGAATCGGCCCGACCGGTCCGACGACCGTTGACCTGAGCGTTGACCCGTTGACCCGTTGACCGACGACCGTTGACCGTTGACCCAAAAAAAAAGAAGGAGGAAAAGAATGTGTTTCTTTTTCAATTAAGTCTATGTGGATTATTTGTGATCCATTATTTGTTCTGCATTTGTTGCAGGAACAGTTCTGCATTTGTTGCACGAACAATGCCTCCCCTGAGGTTGCGCACACCTATTCGCGCAGTTACCGATGAACAAAAGGATAGGCTGTCTAAGTTGATAGCTGAGCTGACTGATCATCGATGGGAGAGTGGTGACTTAATTGATCACGTCCTGGAAGTCAACGGGAAAATTCAACAGGTCATATGGAATGGTCGTCCTATGCCACAGTCAGAGATGGTGCGATTTTTCATAAACACTCTTCCACTTGAATGGCAAGATGTGTTGAATCGCATATGGGATGTCAACGGAGCTGCTTCATATAAGAAAATTGTGATGGATTTTGTAAATGAATATTACTGCATTGTTACAAGGGAAAAGATCAAGAAATTGAACAAAAGAGGATCTTTCCCGGTTCGTGTCTTTGGTTTGGTGTTAGATGTATTGGTTGTTTTCTTAGTTAAGTGTGCTTTGTGGACATCTTATGTAATGCTTACTACCTGATTGTTGTTGATGTAGCAACCTATATGTTAGTTGTATTATATGAAAGCATTATTATATTGTATGTCAATTATCTTTGCTTTCTCGTTATTGCTTTGGTTCTTTGTGGGTAGTTAGTCAGTGGGTAGTTATAGAAGTTTTTGTAACTTCATAGAATTTATTTTGCATAAGACAATTATATTAATGATAGTTTTAAGTTAGGATTTTGGAGGATGATTGGAAACATAGTGACCTTTTGATTCTGAAGCCTTACTTGAAATTATTCATTAATATGATGGGTCTATGCAAATAGGGATGCATAAATGATATGCATTAATAATTCGTGGATATATGTCTGATGTGTTCAGATCAATGGCTTTAGCCACGAAGAGCATAGTTGTCGAGCTGAACAAAGGTGAAAAGCTCAATGGTGACAACTATGAGATATGGCACATGAAAATCCAATATGTGCTGGAAGAGCAAGAGGCACTTGAGGCTCTTAACCTAACCATGGTAGAACCTGAAGAAGGAAATACTGCATAGCACAAAAGAGATAAAGAAGCTTTTGCTGCATGGAAACGAAAGAACTCTCTTGCTCGCATCACGTTGCTGAGTAGCATGGAAAATGACGTCATGCGAGAGTTTAGGCGTTTTGACAATGCCAAGGAAATGTGGGAGGCATTGGCAGCTAGATTTGGTCATACTTCGGTGACCGGACGAGACAGCTCACTATTAGGTTTGACTCCTATAAGAAGCCTCATGGTCGACTATGAAGCAACATCTTAGAAAGATGTCAAACATGATAAATGAGCTGAAAGATGCTGGCCATGTCCTCACAGATCAGCAGTAGGTGCAAGCAGTGATTCGTTCCTTGCCTCAGAGTTGGGAGCATATGAAGGTGCACCTGACCCATAATGAAAATATCAAATCTTTTGAGGATGCAAAGTGCACCATCTTGAGCTGGAAGAGGACCGCCTCTTGGCGACTAAGCCGATGCTGAACTCTATCATGCTAGTTCTAGCTCAAATGGAGCTTCGAGCTCCAAGCGCAAACGTCCTAACTGGCTTGATAAAGGAAAAGGCAAGGAAGAAGGTCCTTCAGGGAAGAAACCCAAGTTTAACCAACATGGAAGAGGAAAGCGTCCTCGCATGAAAAAGCTTGCAAGGGTGAAATGCTACAAGCGTGACAAGAAGGGTCACTATGCTCGCGACTGTCGTGAGCCAAAGAAGGTATGCACCCCTTGTACCTTTCAGAACTTTGCTTATGTGTCGAGTTCTGTGTTTTTAACTGAGTCTAATCCTTTGTGGACTGTGGATTCAGGAGCGACAGACCATGTAGCGAAGGATAGAGGATCCTTCATGGAATTCCAACGAGTACCAATTGGAACTAAGTGGATCTATGTGGGAAACAACTCCAGAGCTGAAGTGAAAGGAATTGGCACATGCCAACTGAATATGCGTGGTGGACGCACTTTGTTCCTACATGATGTATTGTATGCTCCGGAGATTCGTCGAATTTAGTGTCCGTATTAGTGTTGGTTAAATTAGGTTTTAATATGAACTTCTATAGTAGATGTGTGAATTTGTTTTTGGATACAAATTACTATGGTTGTGGTTATTTTCTGGATGGTTTCGTTGTATTAGATATTGATTATGTTAATGCAAATGTTTGTTATTCCCTTCTCACGTCTCCTAATAAATATGATAATGATGTGAAAGTGTGGCATGCAAGACTTGGTCACATTAGCCAACAGCGTATAAATAGACTAGCCAAAGAGGGCTTGTTGGGCAACATTGAAAAAGTCGATTTGCCCATATGTAAGCATTACCTAGAAGGGAAAACGACAAGGAAACCATTTGGAAAAGGAAAAAGAGCTGAATTTCCTCTGCATTTAATCAATTCTGATGTCTGTGGTCCAATGAATGTGAAAGGAAGGCATGAGGCTGTTTATTTCATCACTTTTATAGATGATTACACTCAATTCGGATATGTCTATTTGATTTCTCATAAATCTGAAGCAATAAGTTGTTTCAAAAGGTTTATAAACCTGGTAGAGAATCAATTAGACAAGAAAATAAAAGCATTAAGATCGGATTGAGGTCGTGAATATTTATCTGATGAGTTCAGAAAATTATGTGATGAAAAAGGAATAGAAAGACAGTTGTCTATTCCATATACTCCTCAACAAAATGATGTTGCGGAGAGAAGAAACAGAACCCTACTGGAAATGGTTAGGTTCATGATGACACATGCTAACTTACCTATTACCTTTTGGAGTGATGCGTTGTTAACTGCCGCCTATATACTTAACCGTGTGCCTTCCAAATCAGTTACTTCCACTCCATATGAGTTATGGACATGTAGAAAACCGGACTTAAGTTTTCTTAAGCCATGGGGTTGTGCTGCCTATACACATGAGTCCTCTCACAAGTTTGGGAAATTGGGTCCCAAAGGAAAGAAGAGTATTTTCATAAGATACTCGGAACACTCGAAAGGATATGTGTTCATAGTTGAGAAGGAAAGTGGTAGTATAACTGAATTTGAATCACAAGATGTCACATTCTTAGAGGATGAGTTTCCTAAGAAGGGCGAAATAGGGGAAGATTACTCCCTATTTGAAACCTTGGATCAAGATAATGATCTTAGTGGAGTTCATCCAAGTGGGAGTAATATGAAAAGTGATGAATTGAATTCAACTCATTCTCAATTACAACCACATGATGAGACGACATCATCATTATCTCATCCAAGTGGGAGCATAATGAGGAATGATGTACAAAGTGTACAATCTCCCATACGGCGAACAAGTCGCCAAAGTATTCCCCGTCGACGTTTTGGCATTGAAGGGGAAACTTTTATGGTTGCTCCACAAGATGAGGATGAGCCAAGAAATATTAATGAGGCTCTGAATTGCCCTAGTAAGGAATAATGGATTCATGCAATGGAAGAGGAAATGGAGTCAATGAAATCAAACCAAGTCTGGGAACTGGTTGATCTTCCAAAATGACGCAGAGCTATTGGGAACAAGTGGGTTCTCAAAATAAAGCGAAAGGCTGATGGCTCGATAGAAAGGCATAAGGCTTGCCTTGTGGCGAAGGGGTATAATCAACAAGAAGGAATTGATTATGAAGATACGTTTTCTCATGTAGTGAGATTTACCTCGATTCGCATTATTCTGGCAATAGTAGCTAGTATGGATCTTGAGTTTCATCAGATGGATGTAAAGACTGCTTTCCTCAATGGAGAATTAGAGGAAGAAATATATATGGAACAACCTGTTGGTTTCATAGTAAAAGGCCAAGAAGAAAAGGTATGTCGACTTTTGAGGTCGATATATGGTCTTAAGCATCATCAAGACAATGGTATATACGTTTTCATAATGCCATAATGGCATATGATTTTACGATGATTGATGAGGATCATTGTGTATATATCAAAAGATCCAAGGATCAATTTGTGATCATATCATTATATGTTGATGATATACGATTGCCGGAAGCAATATGGAGTTTGTTAATACTTGTCAAGAGTTGGTTGTCTTCCAACTTTGAGATGAAGGATATGGGTGAGGCTGCATACATTCTTGGAGTTAAGATTTCAAGAGATTGTTCGAAGAGATCGTTATCTCTTTCACAAGAAACCTATATAAATAAGGTTCTTGAACGATTTCGTATGCAAGATTGTAAACCCATAGACACTCCTATTGCAAAAGGTGAAGGATTGAGCCATAGACGTGTCCAAGGACTCCACAAGAGAAGGAACAAATGAAACATGTTCCTTATGCTAGTGCTGTTGGGAGCTTGATGTACGCTATGATGTGTACAAGACCCGACATATGTTTTGCAGTTGGAATGGTGAGTAGATACCAATCCAATCTAGGTCCAGCACATTGGAAGGCCGTTAAGAGAGTACTGAGGTATCTGAAGGGAACTGCTGATTTCAAGTTGAATTACCAAGGAAAGGATCTGCGACTTGAAGGCTATTCAGATGCTGATTGGGGAAGAGATTTAGATGAAAGAAAATCTACCTCGGGATTTGCTTTCTTATCGAACAATGGCGCCATATCATGGAGCAAAGAAGAAGCAAACGTGTATAGCCTTGTCCACGACGGAAGCTGAGTTCGTGGCATTATCAGCAGCGGTACAAGAAGGAGTTTGGCTTAAGAGATTTTTGGATCATTTAGGTGTTAATGAGAAAGTTGCGAATCCATTGTTGGTTAACTGTGATAGCCAAGCAGCTATAGCGTACACCAAAGATCCAAAATATCATGGCAAGACCAAACATATAAATACCAAGTATAACTTTGTCAAGGATATGGTTGCACGAAAGGATGTGAACTTACAGTACATATCTACGCATAGAATGGTAGAAGATCCTATGACAAAGCCAATACCTAGAGATGTGTTTTGTGGTCATGTAAAATCTCTAGGATTGTGTAGAGTCTGATGTACTGGATTGTAATTTCCCTGAGTTGTTCCATTTATGAACTAGTGTTGTTTCATTATTAATGCCTATGAATCTTTGTTTGATCTTTATGCATCTTAATACTCAGTGTATTACTTTAAGTTGAGGAAGTATGTCGGACGATAAAAGATTAGCCCACTCACACGGGTAATCGCCTCTATTTACTGTGTGATAAATAGAGATGAGACTGTATTTAAGCTTATTATCTAGGTGATAATCGAGAGCTCAAGCTTAAAATATGCACGTCGCCTTAACTAAGTGTTAAGATGAGGACATAATACTTGTGATGTCCGAAAGTAGAATACCCCACATTTTTTTTTACTTTATCTGTCTAAGATGCCAGATGTGAGTTCTGATGAATTTTGTGAATGAGTAGATACGTGAACTCAAGTTAGACATTAGGTATGTCTGAACTATCATCTGTACGGTATTGAAAGGTGTAGACATACGCTCCATGGGAAAGGAGTTAATACCGTAATACGTATTTCATACTACGTATGCATAAGCCGACCAATAAGAGTGGCAAAAAGTTTGATCTCAACTTTTATGACGTGTGAGACTCTTGAGGAAAAGAGTTCCTCAAATTTTAGTGCCCTCTTGACTTTTACTTATTCTCAAGGTTTTTATTTAGTGTTTGCAATCTTAGGATGTTGCCAATGGTCATGAGTTGATTCGATCTAATGGGACATTTCTAGAAAAGCAAGCTGAACTGAAATTGAGAGTTTGAAGGAAAGAGGAAGATCGATTTTGGGGAATCACATTGTAGTTTTGTATTCACCGGTCGACCAATTATGACTGTCTTTGGGATAATTATAATTGTGAATACAATATATATATCATGTTTAAAAGAGATCAAGAGAGATATAAAATGTGATCGATCGATCTAGGGTACTGCATACTAAATCTACTCAAAGCGTGACGCCCATTATGAGCTGCTATATATTCCTAACAGATGTATAGCAACGAGCTCTCAAAGTATGCTGGTCGTACGGATTATTCACCGGTATGAATGTTGAAGAGAGGTAAAGAGAATCCTGTTCGCCCACCATGTGCGAGTGGGAGATGATGGTTTTATTAGTGATGGGCTTAAGGCCCGTCCGCCCAAGTTGGGCCCAAAAAGCCTGGCCCACGGGAATACGGCCCGTGGATGGAAGGACATATAAAAGGGAGGAGAGAGAGAGAGAACGTACCGGTTGAAAACAGAAAACGTATGTACGCATCCCTTATTTTTCTCTTTCTCTCTCGTTTTCTCTCCCAGCGCGAAGGCGAATTTGCTTCACCGGATCGAACAGGACCAAGTTTCTCTTCCTCTATCGGCGTCGGTGTTTAATCTATGGCTTAAAAGGTACGCTCGAATCCGTGGTGTGCTTTAGGATCGGTGATACGTGTTGTTTTTTCCCGGGCTCGTCTTCCGCATTGATTTAGGGGTTCGATTTAGTGTCGAATCCGCTTTTCGGGGATCCGTTATTCCCAACAGCAAGCCTTGGCCACCCCTGTCGAGGACTCACCATTGCAGGTGAAGGTTGCTGGGCGAGGGCTAACACCTTGCCTAACCTTGGCGAGGCTTGTGGAAGGTGAGGCTTGCCCACGACGATGAGGCTAGCCCTGGCCCTGGCCCTCACCCTCGCCGCTATGGCCCTTGGCAAGCTTGACCTCACATAGCAACCCTTGCTGTGATGGCGAGTCCTCGCTGGTAGTGGCTGGGGCTTGCCCTCGCCAAATCTGGGCAAAGGCGAGCTTCGCCATGGTTGGGTGAGCTCGACCTCACCCAGCCATGGGGAGGTTCATGGATAGTAAGGTTTTCCCTTGCCCTCGCGCTCCATCAAATTTGGGTTGGGCACAACTCCCTAGAGCCACTCACCCTAGCCCAATGACCTCGCTTGCAACGGTCGATTCTCACCAAGGGTGGTCGAGGCTTACCCTCACCAATGTCGACGAGGGTAAGCCTACCTAGTGGCCAGCGAGGTCGACCTAGCTTTGGCCGATCGCAAACTGGCCAAAGAAAGAAGAAAAGAGGGAAAAAGAAAAGAGAGAAAAAAATTGAAAAAAAAAAAAATTACATGTCAGCGTCAGCTAGACTACTAGCATTGGCCGGTAGCCCCACCAGTCAAAATTAGTCGGATGGATTAAATTAACATAAATACAAAATTTTTATGACTTAATTGACAAAAAGATTTATGACATAATTGGAAAAATTGCAACAGGTTTAGCATTGTTTTGGTAATTTTCCCTTTTCTCAGATACTTTCTTGGAGGCTTGATTTAGCATTTCACATTGGTTAAATCTCCTTTATATTCAATTTAATAGATCAAAGTACTAATTAAAATTTTAGAAGTTGCATTTCTTCAGAAAATAGTGACAGATTTATCAAACAAACAACTTTTTCTTTTTTGGTCGAAGACCAAACAATGAACTTGACCCCTCCCATTTTGGTTGCATCTTCGGGACAAATACATATGACATTGATCATAGAAAACTCTTTTCTGCTTGCATACATCATGGGATAAGTTACATGCATTTACGTTTATCGAAGAGTAAATATTGTATATGCACACATCGATGGTGTCGCATCATCAGATGAATAATTATTCGCTTCTTTTGCAACAGCTTCACTGATAGTGATTTCGACAATATTTTATTATAAATAACAAACATCACACATATAATGTATGCTTTATTTTTTGAGCAAACATATAATTTATGATTAGACAATAAAATAATGCACATAGTTTTATACAAGACCTAATCAATGTATCCTGATATTGAAAGGGTGTTGTGGGGTGCCAAATGTTAGCATATATAGTTGAACCATCAAAACAAGTGCTTTAGTTTTTCTTACAAATTTATTAGCAGCATTCAAATGGGTTAGCTGATTACACAACTTGTCTCTAATACCAAGGTTTTTTTTTTTTTTAATTAGTTTGAAATAGATGCATGGGAATTTAGAAAGTTGTTTAAGTAATTAGCTAGTAAGGGCACGTTTGATAACACTTCTATTTCGGGAAACAATTTTTTAGTATAAGAATACACTTGATAACTGGACAAAATTTCTATTCCTGGGAAAGAAATGTGTTTGGTAAAATTGTATAATTTTATTGTTTCTTTTATTTTTTTTAATATTTTTATTATATTTTCCTTTTTTTTTCTTTTTTCTTTTTTCTTTTTTCTTTTCTCTCATTCTTCCTTTTTGTGGCCAATCAACGGTGGCCGGCGACCGGTTGGGTGAGGTCCGGCGAGCTCACTGGAGCCTCGCTAGGCTAGGGCGAGGGCTTGCAAGCTTGCCAAAGCCTCGCCTAACCATCGACGAGGCTCGGCCTCGCCCAATTCTAGCGAGGTCGAGCCTCCCGGTGGCCTGGTGAGCACTGCGAGGCTTGGCCTTGCTAGTGGCCTCGGTGGCCAAGTGAGCCTCGTTAGGCCATTGGCGAGGCTCGGCCTTGCCCAGCCACGACGAGGCTCGGGCCGACAAGCCTCGTTGTGGCTCAGCGTCTCCAAGGGCTGGCGACGCTCCGACGACCGGCCAAAAGGAAGAAGAAGAAGAAGTAAAGAAAGAGAAGAAAAAAAGAAGAGAGAGAAAATTTGTGTCAAGAAATTGTTCTCGGAAACAAGAATTTACTTTTTTCTACTTTTTATTTCTGTTCCAAATCTGTTCTCGGGAACAAAAGTTTTACCAAACACATTTCTGTTTTTTTTTTTTTTTTCCCTAGAACAAAAGAACGTAAATTTTTGTTCAAGAGAAGAGAAACATTTTTTAACAAATAAGCCCTAAGTTGCCCGAACCAACAAACTATCAGTTTTGAGAACTTCAAGGTACTATAATGTACTTTTGCCGAAAATAGTCTCGTCAACCCTCATAAGCTTTGCCGGTTCAAAATTGAATGATCGAAACTGGACAGTATTGCTCATCTGAACTTTAATTCCCAGAAGAAGACAAAAGAAGTTCTTAACCTATGCATATAGTCTTTCCCATAGATTGATCTACCATAGAAAATTGAAAAAGCTACTCCATTGAAGGATGATAGAGTGGAGACAAGCGGCCTTGCTTGCAACCTTGTGTTTTATTTTCTTCTTTGAAGCCAATGGACTTCACCATCAACATCTTCATACTGACGAAGGAGACTTGGAGCCGAAAAGGCAACTCCAGGTTGTCAACAAAGTTCCGGTCAAGACCATTAAGGTTTCACGTTTTTTCCTCCCAATAGCTTTCATGATTTTTCAACCGTTCTACTATTTAAACAAAAATAACCCTGTTCGCTCTTTATTTGCTCAGACAAATGATGGATATATCGTCGATTGTGTTAATGTATACAAGCAGCCATCTTTCGACCCTCCTTTACTGAGGAACCACAAGCTTCAGGTACTGATAGTTTCTTTTGGATAAATTATTGGAAATATTTGAGACATGTAAGAACTTCGATGCTTATCACTTGTCTCCAAGCATTTGTGCATTTGCATAATCTCTATCAGTTGGTAAAAGCTGGTTCGATTATCGATTACATAATCACTTATAATTGTAAACTTTGTTGCCCCTTGAACTTTGCAAGTATTGAATTTTATTCAATGATTAGTGTACTGCACTTGTACTTTTCTTGAAAATTAAAAAGTACCCCAACTAATAATCGGACAAATCGAAAACTATTGTTCTTGGTGAGCAGGTAGCCTAAATTTTTTAATTAAAAAAATATGCTTGCAACTAAATACTAAGATCCACTTTAGCTATCGATCAATTGTATTGTCAATTTATTTGCATTATAAGCAAATGAAATTCCGAATCATATCATATAGGAAGTACTGTGCATTTTATCTGTGTTGAAATTTGTTATATAATGTATTTGTTGAAAGCAATTATAAATGTTTGAATAGAGAAACCCTATCTTTTTGTCGGATGGAGCCAAGAGGGAAACGACGTCGCAAGTTATGCAACAAGAGACATTACATGTTTTGGATGGTTGTGATGGGAGAACGGTAACAATTCGAACAATATCGAATCAACGCAGCGGAATAAAATAATCTCCCCTCTTGTGTAAACCTAATAGGAATCGATATAGTAGAGTAAAATAAATACCAAACACGCGAACACAAGACGATTTTTTTACGTGGAAAACCTCCTTAATGTGAGGAGATAAAAAACCACGGGACCGAAGTCCACCCGAAAATTTTCACTATCAACAAAATTGTTCTTCTCTAGCAAATACTAGAGGTACATAGCAGCAAACACCTCAAGAACATAATTCTTGGCAATACACATGAACTTCACAAGAGATCAATGATAAATCTGACCAAAAACGCAAGTTTTGATCAATCTACGAAAAACCTGATATAGGGAGCTTCAAACGAAAATCAAACCATTCACATTCGAGAAAATTGCGCCACGAACATGCTGACAAAATTTCAATTCAATCGGACCACGAATCGACCTCCGATGCCAGCTTGATGTAAATTAGATATTGCCCCAAACCCCAGATTTTCTGCTTTCTCTTTTTCTCTTGTTGTTGTTTCCTTTTTTGCGGCTACCTCTTTATATAGATAGTGAGAAACCCTATTTCCTCATATAACTTATCATATGGGCTCAAGCCCTTTTTGGGCTTGCAACTCATTGAGTCTCCTCCACATAGGAGTGAACCCAGCTAACAAATCTCCCCCTCATGACAATGTGGAGGGATTCGCCATCCCTGCTATCAATCGGCAATGTTCAAGCTTCTCTCTTGGTAGAGTCTTCGTCATCATATCGGAGCCATTATGATCCGTATGAATTTTCTCAAGTTCCAATAACTTTTCATCTAGAACATCTCTAATCCAATGATATCTAACATCAATATGTTTCGATCTAGAATGAAAAGATGAATTCTTACCAAGATGAATTACGCTTTGATTATCACAAAATAGCACATACCTCTTTTGCTTGAACCCAAGTTCTTCTAAGAACTTCTTCATCCATAGCATCTCTTTATTAGCTTCAGTCGCTGCAATAAATTCAGATTTGGTTGTAGAAAGTGCAACACACTTCTGCAATCTTGACTTCCATGACATAGCTCCACCCGCAAAAGAAATCAAATAACTAGAAGTAGATTTACGAGTATCAATATCTCCTACCAAGTCGGAATCTGTGTATCCAACTAACTCAAGTTTCCCGGTCCCAAAACTGAGTTTCAACTTTGAAGTTTCCCGAAAATACCTCATAATCCACTTAACTGCATTTCAGTGCTCTCTGCCTGGATTTGATAAATAGCGACTAACAACGCCAACTGTGTGCGCCAAGTCTGGGCGTGTACATACCATCGCATACATTTAGCTTCCTACAGCTGAGGCATATGGAACACTTTCCATATCTTTCTTTTCTTTATCAGTCGTAGGACTTTGCTTCATTTTTAACTTAAAGTGGGTAGCAAGAGGAGTACTAACCACTTTAGCCTTGTGCATGTAAAATTTCTGAAGGATCTTCTCGATATATTTCTCTTGCGACAAAAACAACTTCTTAGCATCTCTGTCTCGGGTAATTCTAATGCCAAGAATCTGCTTCGCCGAGCCCAAGTCTTTCATGGCAAAAGACTTGCTCAATTGTTTCTTCAATAACTCAATTCTTGAAGCATTCCTGCCAACAATCGGCATATCATCAACATAAAGCAAGAGAATAATAAAGTCATCATCAAAAAAATTTTGGACAAACACACAGTTATCCGAAGAAGTCTTCTTATAGCCCTGTTCTGTCATAACTAACGCAAACTTTTTATACCACTGCCTCGGTGCTTGTTTTAGGCCATAGAGACTTTTCTTCAATTTGCACACATAATCCTTTTTCCCTTTCACTTTGAAACCCTCAAGTTGTTCCATGTATATCTCTTCCTCCAAGTCACCATATAGGAAGGCCGTTTTAACATCCATTTGCTCAATTTCCAAATCTAGGCTAGCTGCCAAGCCTAGTACCACACGAATAGAAGACATTTTCACTACCGGAGAAAATATATCATCAAAATCAATACTCTTTCTCTGACCGAATCCCTTAACAACCAATCTAGCTTTGTACCGTGGTTGTGCAGTATGTTCATCTTGCTTCAACCTATATACCCACTTGTTCTTCAAAACTCTTTTACCTTTAGGTAATTTCACCAACTCAAAAGCATGATTATCATAAAGTGACTGCATCTCATCTCGCATAGCATCAAACTAATTGCTTTTGTACTCATCTTCTATTGCTTCTGCATAGCACTCTGGTTCACCTGCATCAGTTAATAATACATACTCATCTTCAGAATACCTGGTGGAAGGTCGTCGGTCTCTAACGGATCTCCGAACTGGAACATCTAGTGGAACATCTAATTGAGCATCTGGTTCAGGAATAGTATTATCTATTTCAACATGTTCAGGAACATGTGCATTATTTGGAACATTGACTTCCTGCTGCTCTTCATCAACCTATGTAGGAATATTTGTAAGAGGAACTGGATCCAAATCAACTAGATTATCACTAACCTGTGGTGTTGAAATCATCTTCGATTTCTCAATATCATCTATTGTTTGATCTTCCATAAACACAATGTCTCTGCTTCTTACAATTTTCTTTTCAAGTGGATCATAAAATTTGTAGCCAAGCATATCCTGTCCATAACCAATAAATATGCATTGTCATGTTTTCACATCAAGTTTAGACCTCTCATCTTTGGGAATATGCACAAATGTTTTGCACCCAAAGACACGCAAATAATCATAAGAAACTTCTTTGCCTGTCTAAACTCTATTAGGAACATCAAACTCTAAAGGAACGCATGGAGTGAGATTTAATACATGCACAACTGTACTTAAAGCCTCACCCCAAAAGGATCCATGTAGCTTTGACTGTGAAAGTAAGCATCTTACCCTTTCAACCAATGTTCTGTTCATTCTTTCAGCTAAGCCATTTAACTGAGGCGTTTTGAGAGGTGTCTTTTGATGTCGAATACCTTGTTGTCTACAGTATTCATCAAAAGGTCCAATATACTCTCCTATGTTATCAGTTCTGATGCATTTTAATTTTTTTCCAGTCTATCTCTCAATTAAAGCCTGAAATTGCTTAAAAGCATCTAACACTTGATCTTTAGTTTTCAAGATATAAATCCAAATTTTCCTTGAAAAATCATCTATGAAGGTAACAAAATAAAGAGAGCCACCAAGTGATTTTGTTTTCATAGGACCGCAAATATCAGAATGCACTAAATCCAATATGCCTAACTTTCTTGAAGGATGGGAGCTTTTAAATGCAACTCTGTTTTGTTTTCCTGCTAAACAGTGAACACACTTCTTTAGCGCTGAACTTTTCAATCCTGAAAGGAGCTTCTTCTTGGCCAATATTGACAAACCCTTCTCACTGATGTGACTGAGCCTCTTATGCCATAATTCAGCTGCATCTTCGCTATCTACTGCATTAATTTTGTTTGTAGACAACTTTGCCTGCATAATGTATAACGAAGAATATTTTTCACCTCTAGCCACAACAAGAGAACCTTTGGTGAGCTTCCATTGACCATTACAAGGTGTTGCAATACCCCTCATCATCCAACTTGCCCGTAGAAATCAAATTCAAGCGGATATCGGGTATATGTTTAACATTATTCAATACTAACCTTGTGCCATTGCTGGTTTCTAGGCACACATCACCGATGCCTACAGCTTGAGCTAGTCCATTGTTTCCCATCTTCACAGATTCGAAGTCACCAAACCTGTATGATGTAAAGAAATCCTTACAAGACGTAGCATGAACGGATGCACCACTATCAATTACCCAACTGGTCTCATGAGATACAAAATTCACCACATCACCATAAAAAATAGTGCAAAAGTCTTCTTTAAGTGCAGCGACACGATTGTCATCGCTGTCATTATCATTTTTCTTCTCTTTACCTTTCTCCTTTTGTTTCTCCCTTTTTAACTGTCGACAAAACCTCTGAATATGTCCCTTCTGATGACAATAATGGCACTCAACATTAGCAAATTTATTATATTTACCTCTGCTTTTGTCTCGACTTTTATCTCTATTTCTCGGACCTCGAGACTCACTTCTCCCCATTTTCTCGACAACCAAGGCATCAGAATGTGAAGATGACGATCCTTGTGTCTTCCTTCTCATCTCTTCATTCAAAATACTACTCTTGGCCAAATCCATGGTAATCATACCATCTGGGACAAAATTAGACAAAGATGTTCAGAACGTCTCCCAAGAGTCCGGCAAAGTACCAAGCAACTATAGTGCTTGTATTTCATCATCAAACTTGATTCCCATCGCAGCCAACTGATTTATAATTCCTTGAAAAGAATTTAAATGATCAGTCAAATGAGTACCATCATGATATCTCAAAGCCATCATCTGTTTTTATCAAAAATAACTTATTATTCCCAGTCTTTCGAGCATATAACTGTTTGAGCTTATCCCATAAACTGCATGCATGTGTTTCCTCAATAATATGATTCAAAACATTATCATCTACCCACTGCCTGATATAACCACACACTTGACGATGAAATATAGACCATTCAGGCGTCGGTTTATTCTCTGGTTTCCCCTCAAGGCAAATACAGGGCAAATAAAAATCTTTCACATATAAAAGATCTTCCATCTTTCCTTTCCAAATATGATAATTCAAACCATTCAATGTAACCATTCTACTCGTATTCGTTTCCATTGTTTAACACAAGGCAGAAAAAATCAAGCAAGAACCTGATGCTCTGATACCACTCTGATGGGAGAACGGTAACAATTCGAACAATATCGAATCAACGCAGTGGAATAAAATAATCTCCCCTCTTGTGTAAACCTAATATGAATCGATATAGTAGAGTAAAATAAATACCAAGCACGCGAACACAAGACGATTTTTTACGTGGAAAACCTCCTCAATGTGAGGAGATAAAAAACCATGGGACCGGAGTTCACCCGAAAATCTTCACTATCAACAAAATTGTTCTTCTCTAGCAAATACTAGAGGTACATAGCAGCAAACACCTCAAGAACATAATTCTTGGCAATACACATGAACTTCACAAGAGATCAAGGATAAATCTGACCAAAAACGCAAGTTTTGATCAATCTACGAAAAACCTGATATAGGGAGCTTCAAACGAAAATCAAACCGTTCAGATTCGAGAAAATTGCGCCATGAACATGCTGACAAAATTTCAATTCAATTGGACCACGAATCGACCTCCGATGCTAGCTTGATGTAAATTAGATATTGCCCCAAACCCCGATTTTCTGCTTTCTTTTTTTTTGTTGTTGTTTCCTTTTTTGCGGCTACCTCTTTATATAGATAGTGAGAAACCCTATTTCCTCATATAACTTATCATATGGGCTCAAGCCCTTTTTGGGCTTGCAACTCATTGGGTCTCCTCCACATAGGAGTGAACCCAGCTAACAGGTTGTCCCGAGGAAACTGTGCCCATTCGTAGAAGGACAAGAGAAGATCTGATAAGAGAAAAATCTCTTAAGAAGACATATCTACAGAATCATAATCTTGTACCAAATGGGTCTCCGAGGAATCATGTAAGCATTTTAATTATTTTAATTTTGTAGTCAATTGCATTACTCAATCTATAAATTTTTTGAAGTTTATAGATTGAGATATAACTATACTCAGTCGTGCACTTTGACAATCTATTTCTTGTGCGTTTCAAATATTGACGTGCTATGTTAATCACTCCTTAGAAAATCAAAGTTCATGAGAAACTCGTATCGATAGATGATATTGTGCTTACAAGAATTTAAGTACTTTAAGATTACTTAAATTTCGTGAATTTAACTGAATATATGAACATGACTCTTTGCTTCTATAAAAAGATAAGGTGATGAAAACTTCCTTTACTGTCACTATTTAGTGACACGAATTTTTTACTTCCTTTATTTACTCCTCGTTTCATTCCTTTCTCCAGTAGTAAAATAATTTTTAGATTACTCAATTTTACTAAATTTCCCATGTGTTATAAGTATGCTATTATGAGCCGAAACCTTATTGTATATTGCACTTCTTTTTCCACGTTTTTATAACAATTCAACATCTACACAAAATACGTTACTCGAGTTATATGAAGTTTATCAAATGCTTTATCTTATATTTGATCCCTATTTATTGATAGCTTCCAAAATCCGGAATCATTCTTAAATGTCAACCGATCTCTTCAAAGGATTATCTTCTTCCTAATAATAATTCAGTTTTTTTTTTCTAAGTAACTTACCGGAGTATTTCTATTAAATAGATGAAAAGAGAGTTTAATTTTTTAAAATCTTAATTATCTCTGTTCTCTATAGGTTAAATTAAACTAGAAACTAAAAATAAACTATTCAAACATGAGCGAATTGGAGGGCTAGTTACAGCTTAATTGTGTTCTAGAAAGTATATGGACGTCATTTATGTCCAAAGCTACCATAATAAGCTTTTAAAAAATTTGACTAATGCTGATATATACCCCACCAGAAATTAACTAACGGATATCTTGTAGCTACACAATATGTGCACTTTAAGTGATATTGCATGCTTCGATTTTTTGTACTTTCTAGTTTGCATATCTCACCATGGTACGTCCTCCAAATGATTCTCTGCATGGAGCATAAACCTTCATCGATGTCTATAATCCATAGTGTGGAGAAAAGCAGTTCAGCACAGCTGAAGTCCGGCTCTTCGATGGTCCTAAAGATGCGTTTAGCTCAATTTCAGTAGGGTGGATGGTACGTTTTATATTTTTTAAAATTTATTTTGGTGGACCTAAAATCATACATGAGCACTCAATTTGATATAAAAAGAACTTCTTTTTCCTATATAATGGCTCGATAAAGTGAGAGAATGACGACCATTCATTTTTCTATATAAAGAAATTTTCTAGTCCATCGTTGGAATTATTAACAGGGTTGTGTCATCCTTGCTAAACATCCTAAGAAAACACTATCCATTAATTAAATTATATTTAGTGATTAATCTTCCCATTTTACACATGTGATCTTTTTTTATTCATTTTATTAGAGAATGACCATATCCTATATATATTTGCTTCTGATCCAATGGACATAAATAGTATTGACATGGCAGGTGAATCCAGGTTTATATGGAGATCGTGAATCAACCCTGCCCAATCCAGTTCCAAGTTCTAGGGTGGAATTTATCAGTGCTAAAAGCAAGAGGTAATAATGTAAGTGGGGTTGATGAAATGGTCGTCCTATTTAGACTGCTAGCGTTAAAATGAGAATAAAAATGAAAAACATGACAAAATTTGAAACGTTACCAGAAAACTTACGGTAAATGCTAAGGCATTGGCCTAAAAGTGAGATGTGTTTTGGACACTCCCAAATCCTATCTCGTTAAATTGATATTACTCTCCAAATCTATTACGGGTATTGATACAAAATTTTGAAGTTGACTCGTTAAAGTTGTCACACACCGAATCCATTAAGAATAGGGGAATGACACAGCCATCCTTCCTCTCAAAGGACATAGCTTCAAAAAAAATATTTACACTGCCCACTCAACTAAACTCAACAAATGTCATCTCAGACATCTATACAATCATACCCAAAATCCAACTCCCAAAAGTCCCCAATGATAGTGTTCTCATACTATTGACTACTAATCGAGGAACCTAAAAAAGTTAAAGAGAAGAAATGAGCAACCATAGCTTCGTAAGTAGTACATCTCTTTTAATCAAATCATATATATAATATACATATCAAATCAAATATGAGTTATATCATTTTAACAAAGATCTATACCAATAAAAAATACTTATCTAATCCATCACCACAATTCAAACATTAATGATCAAGTCCATTAATCAATCTCATCAAATTATACATTAATAGCCTATTCCATTGACCAATCTCAAATCACACATAAATAATCAATTTCATGCTCAATATCCAATTTAAGATTCTAGAGGTGGCTTCTGTAAAATTTACCTTGTTCTTGATCAACATATATCAATGGTCCAAGGTTCTAGAGATGGCTCCCACGAGACTCGTGACATCATGTAGCACTTAGCTCTTGACCAACACATATTAACACTACTAGGCCATAGAGGTGGCTCCCATGAGACTTGTGTTGTTGTATAATACTTAGCCCTTGAGGTGATTCCCACGAGACTCACGTTACCATGTAGTACTTTGTCATTGACCGGCACATATCAATAGTACAAGACCCTATAACTATAAGTGACTCTCACGAGACTCACATTGCCATGTAGCACTTATCCTTTGACCAACACACATCAATAGTACAAGACCTTAGAAGTGATTCCCACAAGACTCATGTCACCATGTAATACTTAGTTATTGACCAATCCATATCACAATTGGTTTTACAACCCACAACATAGAGTCTTTCACAACTCAATTTTTCCACAAAAATTCCAGAATCCATATCATAAATTGGTTTTATAAATCAAAATACATAATCTTTCACAACTCAGTTCATTGGTTAGAATCTCTTTTTGTAAATTATTTCTCAAATCATTTTAGATCTATCTCATAAATCAGATTCACAAAGTAGTACAGATAACTTTCAAGAAAGGTTTATCAAAGCATCTCACAACAATAAAAAAGTTGTAAACCATCTAGATTTATGCTTAGGTAATATATATTGAACCACTATTACTTCAAGGCATGAGTTTTACAAAATCAAAGAATAGATTAGCACTTCTCACATAAAAATACCTAAAACCAATCAACATAATTGTTCGAGCCAATAATCTTGCAATTCGAGCATTGTGAATCGAAGTAAATCTAGTTTGGTGGCATCCTCATGGCAAGTGTGCACAAAACCCTCTTAGCCTTCTCTCTCTCTTCTTTTCTCTCTTTTCTTTTCTCCTTCTTTCTCTCTCCTCTCTCTTTCCCTTTCGTTCATGCGTGCATTTCTCTTTTTACCGGCTGAAGTCCACTTTCTCTCTCTTTTTGATCTTTTTCCATTCAACCCCACTTTTGACCAAGTCAAAAGAGATAAAAAGGAAAATATTAGGGTAATTGCAACCCGATCGTTGACTCAGAGTCCAAGTTTCGAACCTTCCTTAAAGCAGGTTGCCCCATTCTGGAGTTCGTTCAATCCTGTTGAGTTTGGTACACGATGTTAAACTCGGGACACATGCTTATTACATGCTCACTTGTTAATTCTTATGAAACAAGGACTATTTTCTATTTATATTTGTACCCATATAAATGACGGCCATCATCTATTTTATATACAATATATTTTTACTCTCACGTTTACTTGATTTGTCCAATATAGTTGCTTGGTATTGAAGGTATACATTCTTCATAAACCAGCTTTGGCTTCCGATATATCTTTAAGATTGGTAAATGGACTCCTAAGATTGGAAAAGGTTTTGAAGGCCGTGTTTCACTCGACAGCCCTGCATTTGACCATTTCTGAATTGACATGCCGCATTTTCTTTCCTCATAAGATCATTTGGCAAAATTATTCAACTCCAATCATGTTAACTAAGCTATGTAACCGTATGTACCGCTTGATGTGGTTTACCACTTCTCGCAACAAATTAACTAAGTCAATAGTTGTTGAAATAGTTTGTTATCATAAAAGAGGTGTTTATTGGTTAAGAGAATACGTGACTCTTATTTAAGATAAAATGTGACTCTTGGTTATGAAAAAGATGACTCTCCATCCTAAAATGATATTATCTTTAGTTATGAATGAAAGTTATTCTCGATATAAAGAGTGGTGATGATTGGTGATAAGGTATACATTTCCAAGAGGTGTATTGATTGGTTGTTTATGAATGGAGATCAATTTACATATAATTTATAATAACTACAACTATTCATAAATGCTTTCCTCTTCTTCTCTTTTCATACACGCAATCTTAACACATTCAAAGTGAAATTCCAAGAGAGAAATTGAGTAATTGCTAAACTTTTTTTTTTATTTTTTATTTTTTTTGCAGTTTTGATGTATATCCTAGAGGTATATTTATTCTAAACCCAGCAACAGCAATAGCGGGGCAAATAATACCTTAAGGACAGTGACTGTCATCATCCGTCAAAGTATCAATAATCTACTATTACTTCTCTATCTTCTTCACCAAACAAATTTTCCCAACAACATTTTCATGATAGGGTCCGAGATTGCAAACTGAAGGTTTACCATTGGGGGTGGGCGTTCTCCCGTTGGATACTGGCTGAGAGAACTGTTTCAATATTTCAACTATGGCTCGTCCATGGTGAATTTTGGAGGCCAGGTCAAAGCGGCCATGAACGAACCTTCTCCGGCAATGGGAAGCAGATTCTTTTCAGGTGCATCAGGCAAATCCAATTTATTGATCTTATCTGACTAGTTGGTAACTCTTACAGATGAGCACGCCTTTACTGAGACAGACTCTCCAAAATGTTGCGGTCTGAAAAGTTTAAATGCCAGCGTCCCCGGAAAACATATGAGATACACCTTGTTGTTTGGTGGGCCAGGTGGATTCTCTTGTTGATTCGAAAATGACATTCGACCAACATGAAATAAAATTAATGTTTATTGTCTTTTCTTACTTTTTAAATCAACGAGATGTCCGCGGATGTTCAGGGCACTTTGAGCATCTAATGAATCACCGTCAAAAGTGGCAGTCGCCCAATCCCGTGATCGGAGAGAACACAAATCTGCACTCGAAAGCATGGCCAGAAAAATTTGTGCGATTAGGACAGAGTTCAAATCTAAGCCCTTACCACTTGAACAACCCATAAAAATGGATGTATACTGTCCAAAGAAGGTATTGTTAAATTGTCATTCTAAGAACAATTGAAAACCATATGGAACCTATAGAGAATGCCCTCTTTGGTTGGGGAATTGACAAAGTTATGAGTGCATGATTTTTTTCTTTTTGGGTGAAAGTGGACGTGAAAAGCTTGAATCAGCACCCGACAAAGAAAGAAAGTCCTCGGATTTGGGCTTTTCTAAGAATAACAGCATCATCCTAGGTTTGACACAAAGGCCCCCTATCTAATTTTTCGTGCAACTGATTAATGTTTTAATTGTTCTTATATGCTAAGTATACAAACTCTTAGCATACATTTGGTATCTATGATAAAATTTAGGATATGATAAAATTGTATTTAGTTCTTCCCCAAAACACAATAAAGTTGAATTTAAGGGAGATATAATTCGGATAAAACAATTCCATGGAGGAGGTGTGACGAAGATAAACAGGATTTTTAATATTCATGATATAAAAGTTATTCTTTTTGAATAACAAACTTTTTAAATTAAAAAAATAAATAATATTTGAATATAAATAATATTTGAGTTCTTATATAAAAATTCAATAACAAAAAAATAACAACAATTTCGTTTTTTATTTTTATATTTGAATTTCTTTCTATCTTATAATATAACTTCAATATATACAAATATATACATTTAGTATTTATATTTATTACAAATTTTAGGTATATTTGTATGGTTTAGTATTTAATAAAATTTTATAAGAGAATGATGGCAAGGGAAAAAAGAAATGAACAAAAGAGAGGGAAAAATAAAAAGAATTAAGTAAATAAAAATGGAATTGGCAAGATTGTCGTGAGAGATTCTTATCATCTTCGTTTGTGCAACTTTTCTGTTCATTTGCACTAATATGCCATTCATATAAACAATGGACATAATAGGATGTTGAAATACTAGATTTTAACAATGGATAGGATAAACAAAATCCCTCCAATCTTAGCTAAAAATCCGGATGACCAAATAGAGCCTTAATGTAATAGACTTGCCCAATATAAGGTTCTCATCTAACTCTTGGATTAAGATACACACTCTCAAATCCTCTAGCCAAGATAGAGGATTTTAAACCAGGTTGAATTACTAGCAACATTTGGTACAAAATATTATCTTTAACAGACCATTTTTTTTTTGTGACCCAGATCCTCTGGGCCCGATTTTCGCTTATGCTAATTGCTAACCCATGGCCCATACAGTGCGCGGCGCACGTCGGACCAAGCATCAATATCTAGGGGGAAGCTAGCACAGGACCCCACCACCATGGCTCCCCATTTAAGACGTGTTAGCAGCTGCTGAGTTTCGACCATATGACCTCTACAATAAAGTGTTCAAAGCCGAACCAACTTAGCTGTCCACCGGTGGGTTAACGGACCATTTTTTTTTTTTTTTTTTTTTTTTTTAACCTTTTGGATGAAAATTTTCTAATAAACTTAATTCAACAAATATGACACTAATTACCTGAAAAATATGGACACAAGTACAAAGTAATTGTCGAAGAGATACGCCTATCTCACGTTTACGTGACTTCTCATTTTAAAAGAGACCTCGAATATAAATATAGTTGTTACATTATCTTGTGTTAGATCATACTCCAACGAGAAACACTCATAAATCCGCCGATGTCATGGAGTTAAACAGCTGAAGAATTTTTCTTTACTATCGTTGCCATTGATAGATACATAGATAAATAGGTATAGTGACAAAGGATCTAAATTTACTTCTCGTGGACCTTGGGCACACGGTAATTCCTAGCTAAAGGAAATCTACGGAAAAAGAAAACACTCATAATAAAAAAGAATCATAGCTTTCGATTTATTATTTTTCGCCAAAAGACAACAACAATTGATTTAAAAAAATTCTTAATTAAGCTGCTTCTCCAAACGTTTGACGCCTAAGGTACCATTCCCAGACTTGCCCGTTAAGAGGCGTTTTCTATTTGTTCATGGATGAGACTTTTACGCCAAGCAGGAACCAACACATGATTTGAAAACCCTAGTTGCCGATCTTAGACGTCGCCCGTCCAAACCTAGTTGACGTAAAACTGATGTAGTGGCATTGTCACCATATGGGCAAATCTATTAGAAACTTTTAATGGCAATTCTGGGTCAAATTGCTTTTGGACCAATCTTTCCAAAACCTCGAAGCAAAAGCAAGTCATTATCCATAACGTGAGTGATAAATAATTGGACTGGGACAAACAACGATTTGGAAATAAGTGCACTATAAGTCCTAAAACTTGTCACAAAAGTGCAATCTAGTCCTAAAACTTCCAAAAAGTACAAATTAGTCCTAAAATTTATTACAAAAGTATAGTTGAGTCATAAAATTTTCTAAAAATGCAATTAAGTCTTAAAATTTATCACAAAAGTACAATCGAGTCCTTAAACTTTCAAAAATGCTATCAATAAAATGACTAAATTTAACTAATTTGATAAATTTTAGGACTTAATTACATTTTTTGAAAGTTTTAAGATTTGATGCACTTTCATGATAACTTTTAAAACTTAATTGTATTTTTTGAAATTTTTATAATTAAATTGCATTTTGTTGACAAATTTTACAACTTTCAATATATTTATTCTTAAAAAATTTATTAACTAATTATTTCAAGTAACAAAAAATTATTTTTAGGAAAATATTTTGTAAATCATTTTTTTTTTTTTTTTTTGTGAAACAAATGGAGTCCACGATTTAATTTTGAAAAGGACACAGCTTTCTATGCAAAGAATATTGGTGCCATCTTTTAGTGGGGAACATAATGACCCATTATCGCTTATTGCATGCTAATGCCTTTATTCTTCTGCCTTTAGCTCTTATGCCGAAATCGATTTATCTTTGTAGTAATCTTATCGCAATTAGCGGCACTTTACACCTGCCATGAAAGTCATGACGATGATCAAAGTGAAAAGCATCGGAACTGGAAAAGCACAAAAAAAAAACGTAAAAATTCGAAAGTGAAAAGCTGAAGAACTCATTTTGACAGGAAGTCATTCAGTTGACGTGGTGGATAGGTTTTACAGTTTTCAGCTATCTAAATTCGAGTTAGCATATGTACTACCAACACGATAATTTCTCCTTCCCGCGAGGAAAGGTAATGCTCTGAAAAGTGAAAGATTTTCAAAAGATTGCTTGTCCCATTACAAAGTAGGACTCCTAGAATCAGTAACGGACCGATAGTGGTACCGGCCAATTCCTTGTATGTTGGAACCACGGTGGCACCATAAAAGAAAATTTTCTGTTTCGATGACGAAGTAGGACCCAAATTCAAGTGTACACGAATGAACCATAGCGTGACGTTTGCATTAACTCAATCCCACGTTACGATCATAAGCACGCCACATAAAATGCCTGAAATCCTCATAAGCATGTATAAAGCCATTTGTGATGCTCCATCTGCTGAGCACATTCCACCGAATAACACACACCCTCCCAGGAAAAATGTCCCCTTCAATTCATTCCGCTCTCTCGTTGATCCTACTGCTTCTCATATCACATTCGTGCCTAATCTCAGTTTCGAGCACCATTCAAGATGATTTCGTCCAGTGCCTCAACCTCAACTCTGAGCTCGTTGTGCCGCTCTCCACCTTCTACAACCAGAAGAGCTCCAATTTCAGCGCCGTGCTTCAATCGTCCGCGCAGAATCTCCGTTACCTTGTGCCTTCCATGCCGAAGCCCGAATTCATCTTCACCCCGCTGATCGAAGGCCATGTCCAGGCTGCTGTTATCTGCTCGAAGCAGCTTGGGATCCACCTGAGGGTCCGGAGCGGGGGACACGATTACGAGGGCCTGTCCTACGTGTCTGAGACCCTAACTCCGTTCATCATTGTGGATTTGAGCAGGCTCCGCTCCGTGACTGTCGATCTGGTGGATAACAGCGCATGGGCTCAGGCGGGGGCCACGATAGGGGAGGTTTACTACCGAATTGCTGAGAAGAGTCGAATCCACGGCTTTCCAGCAGGTCTATGCGCAAGTCTTGGTGTCGGGGGACACATCACTGGCGGGGCATATGGTTCTATGATGAGAAAGTATGGCCTCGGGGTGGATAATGTGCTGGATGCTCGGATTGTCGATGTGAATGGCCGAATTCTGGACCGGGCGGCGATGGGAGAGGATCTATTCTGGGCCATTAGAGGAGGGGGAGGAGCGAGCTTTGGCATAATACTCGAGTGGAAAATAAAGTTGGTACCAGTCCCCTCGACGGTGACTGTCTTCACGGTAACAAAGACTTTGGAACAAGGTGCGACGAAGCTCCTGCACCGGTGGCAACAAGTGGTGGACACACTAGACGAGGACCTATTTATCAGGGTAATCATCCAAGCGGCTAGCGCCGGCGGAGGCAAAGCCAACCGAACTGTGAGCACGTCGTACAATGCCCTCTTTTTAGGGACCGCTGACCGACTCCTTAAGGTGATGGAAGACAGCTTCCCAGAATTGGGACTCATGAGGAGCGATTGCTTCGAAACGAGTTGGATCAGATCAGTCCTGTACATCGCTGGGTACCCAAGCGGGACACCGCCTGAGGTCCTCCTCCAGGGGAAGTCCACATTCAAGAACTTTTTCAAGGCGAAGTCGGACTTCGTCCGAGACACCATCTCAGAGACCGCCCTGGAGGGGCTGTGGATGAGGCTGGTACAGGAGGACAACCCGCTGATGATATGGACACCGTACGGCGGGATGATGAGCAAGATGTCAGAGTCCTCGGCACCGTTCCCACACCGCAAGGGCACCATCTTCATGATCCAGTACCTGAGCCTCTGGAACGATGCCAGCGAGGATGCCACCAAGCACATGAACTGGATCCGGAGGCTCTACAGCTACATGGCCCCTTACGTTTCGATGTTTCCTAGAGAGGCATATGTGAACTACAGGGACCTTGACTTGGGCATGAACAAGAACGGGACAAGCTTCATACAGGCCACTGTCTGGGGCGCCAAGTACTTCAAGGACAACTTCGATAGGTTGGTCCAAGTGAAGACCAAGGTCGACCCGGACAACTTCTTCAGACATGAACAGAGCATCCCACCGTTGCCACTTTCTCTGAGGGGGAAGTGGACAACAGACTGAGGAGGAGAGAGAAGATGGGGTTGGCCCTTGAAAGCATTGTGTGTGGGTTCGATTGGTCTTTTGTGAGGCACTTTGGTGGGTGTAAATGGTTTGTGGGTTGGCGTGTTATGGAGTGGTGCTTGGATAAGTCACCTCTTGATGGATGTAATTGTACTAGAAATATGTAAACTTTGTCTTGATATGTAGAACCCGATGCTCTACTGGATTGGCGAAGGGGTTGGTACCTTCTAAGGTAAATCGCAATTCACATCCTCCAGTAGTGGCCTAATCATATTTCAGATTCCAATTTTTGGAAAATGAGATTTCATATATTATAGCCTAGCTTATGCACCATCGGATGTTGTCCATCATTCATATTTCACCACGACATCGAAAAAAATCATGGGGCATTTGATAGAGAGCGGAATCATTAGTTTGGAAGCATAGAAAGGAGAGCAATTCTTAATTTATGATCAAAAGCTAAAATAGTCATTTCCTGGCAAACCCAATATAGTCAATATTGATTTTTGATCAAAAGCTAAACTAAATGATTTTAGACAGCACGACGTGTATGGAAACTTTTTAAGGCCTTTTTTTTTTTTTTTTCTGGCCCATGTCCCTAGGAATCGCAATCACGTATTGTTGTTTTATGGTTCAATTTCTTGCCAAATCAGAGTTTGTAAGGGATTCCAGAGATAAGTCGATGACATGCTTGGACAAGTTGGAAAAACATTAAAACGATACTGGGCATGCATCGGTCAACTAAGCCCCGAGAGCCCGCTAAACAAGCCCGGTAGCATTTAGCTGCTAGGCATGCGTTGGTCGACTCACCAGCCCCAACCGAACACCCGGTGACACATGGCCAGGCACTCGCGCACTGGCCTGGAAAAGCCATATTGGAAACTAGCACCTGGCGCATTCCAAGTAAAAAGCCCAGTTGTCACGCCAACCCTAAAAAACACTCTTTTCTTTAAAAAGTTGTCCATACTTATTTTGCTTCGAAGAGGAACAACACCGAGCAAGGTTTCTCCTAGGGATTCCTAGCGAAACTTTGTCAGAGAAGAGGATAAGTGCACTAGAAGTCTTAAATTTATTGTGAAAGTACAATTAAATCTTAAAAATTGTCATGAAAGTGCAATCGAATCCCAAAACTTTCAAAAATTATAATCAAGTCCTAAAACTTGTCATGAAAATGTAATCAAGTTTTAAAACTTTCAAAAATTGCTATTAATAAAAAGATTTGATTTGATCAATTTGACAAGTTTTAATATTTGATTGTACTTTTTGAAAGTTTTAGGACTCGATTACACTTTCTTGATAAGTTTTAGGACTAAATTGCACTTTATTAACAAGTTTAGGACTTTCAATATACTTATCCCTCAGAGAAACACGAGAACTTATGAGGATTGGTATATGAGATTTTGGGAAACATATTAGTAATTGAGCAGTTCATTGTTTGTTACTTCATATCTCTTTGTTTGATTGTTCATTCTTTATGGCTAGCTCTCGTTGTGCAGTAAGTATTGACATCTCTGAACAAACATGTAAATCTCCAATATTTTTTTGTCGTTTCTTGTTGATTTCTCTAGTAATTTTGTCATCTCACATTTGGTATTTAATTGCTAGATCCGTTAGGTCCATTGTCATTTCACAATAATTGGTATCAAAGCATGAACTAATGTTTTTGGAGTTGATTTAGAGTTTTTGCTTGTCAAATAACTATTTGGAGATTTTATCATTGCAATTATGTCTGGAGCGGTAGAAATTTGGAAGTTCAACGAGGGAAATAACTTTGGATTGTGAAGCATAGAGATATGTGCCTTATTAAAAACTCATGGTTTGATGAATGTGTTGGATGGTAAGGATAAGGTGTTGGAATCCCTAAAGAGGCCATAAGGATGAGTTGATAGAGAAGGCAAAATATATAATCCAATTGGATCACCTAAATGACGTGTTGATTGAAATAGCTGAGGCAAAGAATGTCGCTTGTTATGGACAAAGCATCATGTCTTTTTGTAGCACGTTAAATTTCCCAGACCCTACTAAGGAGTGGGAGGGAGGGTAGTGCACTAGCCTATAGCGTCTGCAAATCCTAGGATCTTCCCAAACTCAAGGGAAAATTGTCAAAAAAATCATAAACTTAATGTACTTTTATCAATTTAATCATAAATCTTGCAATTTTACTAATTGAGTCCTAAACCTTTTGATAGTTTGCCAATTGAGTCCATCTAACCAATTTACCCCATAAAATGCTTAGATGTAATCGAGTCAACGCCAGCCATCCTATGTAGCCGGATCGGCATTGACGTGCATGTCGGACTTAAAAAATGACAACTTTAAAAAAAAAAAAATTCGTTAATTTTGTTTTTAGGGAAAATTGGCCCTAATCATAACCATAAAAAGCTCAACGATGCTAACCTAATTTTCTTGCCCAACTCCAAAAATTAGAACACCATAGTGCTAACTCCGAAAATTTGCTTGATGATGCGTGACAATGACAGCCATCCGACAATTGACAATGCTTAGGAGGAACCGAGGGAATTCCGCAACTAGCTTTGTCGAGACCCGATTCGATGTAGAGACCCGATTTACCCATACCTAGTCATGACCCAATTCAATCTCAAGATTCCATAGCAAAACACAATATATTGCGGTCCCAATTTGCTTGTGTTGTAGGCACTTAGCATACACGGGCAAAAGTTATGTTTTTTTGGTCTCGACCTAAGTGTGTGTAGTAAAATCCATTTGGTTCATGGTCCCGAAGAGATTTTCAATTTATATATATATATATACTAGAGAGAGAAGATGTTGGTGGGCATTTAGGGTTGATTGGTTATTGAATATGTACATGACGGGTGTGTGTAGGAACAAAGAAAGTGTATGTGAATGGGAATTCCACAGGGACCTCTAGTAGCTACTTCCCTTTAGGAAATGACTTTTTGACAATCGAAAGATCCCATCCATGTGGATTGAATCTAAGTGAAAGTGAATAATGCCTCGCGCTTTCACATGTTATTGACAATGATAATGTATTTAAGGCACACATCTAATTAAGCTCAACAAATTGAAAAATTATTTTAGATTGATTAAAAAAAAAAATGATAGGTTTGATTATGGCAGATGTTGAGATAGATCAAATGGACAGATCACGAACATTGTTAATTATTGAAACATGCATGTTTCTTTAAAAACGTCCACATGGTCCAATTTCATGAAATTTAGGAACGAAGATAAGAGTCTTTGTCTTTGTTCTAATGCTACAATGGAATTTCAGACATTATTGAAGGTCTTATGACGAGTGTACTTTAGTATTAAACTACTTCCTTCATTTACATTGAAAGTTTGCTAAATTAAGTTTTAACCATCCAATTAAAACCATCATTGTTAATTTCCTAAATTAATTAACGAATTAATTTAGTATATACACTTTTCATGTTCTCATGAGGAGTGTTAGGATATTTGGTAAATCATTAATCAAGCACAATGTCACGACCCTAACTCTCGAAGGTCAAGCTGTAGGTTATTTTCGCGACGTCCTAGGCTTGTCGTCGTCTCGATTCTTTTTATCTTGTTATCATGCACATTCGAAAACGTGAACAAATAACTCCCCGGACAAACGACAGTTGGAAGACTGGGACCTACATCAAGCAGAACACACAAATTTATATTATAACAATACTTTTACAAGCCCCTTTTTCTACGGGCCTTCTTTTCTTTTTACATTACAATACAAGCTTTCCACATAGACCAAGGGAAATCCTATCTCTAGTGTGACTGTAGCTCCCAAAATTGACGTGAAACTTCCATGCCTACAAGACTGAAAGATGAAGAATGAGTTTTGGGGAAATTTAGTAAGTAATATTCCTAGTTCTCTACTAGGAAAGCATTTCATCATCTTTAAAGCCTAGCAAGTACAGTACTCGCAAACAGTATCGATGACAGATTAATAGCAAACTTGTTGCTACCTTTGACTACATGCAAATGTCCATCGCAACATGCTTCAATGCATACTTACTTTTGGTTAATCAATAAATATATCAACATGTCATACTTATGCAAATACTAGCAGTCATGCAAATTCATTTAACATCATCCTGGCTCGATCGGGCCCTCCCGACTCAACTGGAGCTTCCAGATTCTTGTTGGGCTTCCTAGCTCGACCAAGGCTTCTCGAGCTAGCTTCCTGATGCGAGAACATCCAACGTAGCTCCATCGACCAACTTAGAACCATCAATGCTTATCCAAGTCAAGAAAGAGATTGGGCATCATGTGCTTCGATGAATCATTTTGAATGAATAATGTCAATTACTTATCGATACTTTGTGGTATGTTGATGACTATCGATGGGAGGCCATTTTAGACGTTTTGCATGACCAATTGATGAAGTTTCAAAATAGTTATTTTTTGGTCAATGGAGGAGAACGAATTTTGGAAGGCTGAAGGTTCAAGAGTGCAAGTTCCCGTGCTAATAAAGGCATTTCCTAAGTTCCTAGGTGTCTTTATTGTTATGTAGTTTTCAAGAGTCAAAGGTCTAAGTTCCTAGGTCATTAAAGTCTGTTTTTAATATTTCTTAAGTCTAAAATCATCCTCTAAACATGGGAAAACTATCCAATGTAAGGACATACGAATTTGATGAATGAAAATTGTGAGATTTCCTCTTCTTGAGTGAACTTCTTGGGAGAGTTGATAACTTCTTTCGGTCTCTTTATCCTTGGAGCATAGATCACTCCTTGGTGGTGAGCCAAGAAGCCCTTTATCCTTGGCTGGTGGAATCTTTAGGCCTTGGTGGTGAGCTTCTCCTATCTCGAAGCCCTTTATCCTTGGCTGGTGGAAGCTTTAGAACTTGGTGGTGAACTTCGTAGATCTCGATCCTCATCTTCGATTGGTGGCGTGGCCTTTATACCTTGGAAGGAGATTGTTCTATCTTTTCTTATTCCCCTTTGTTTCTTCCCCGTATACACTACTCCATACATTTAGCCAAAAAAATCCCAAAAGAAAAAAATTTCCGTTGTGGAATCACTCGCCCTATCACGCATCACTTCCCGAGGCTTCTAGGTTCAAAATCCAAGCATCCCGACTCAATCGAGGCATCCCTGCCAATGCTATGTGGCAACGGATGTCTTTTCCTATTTAAGTGCATGCATAAATACTTCATACAAGCCCGTTCTTATCTTATCTCTTAGTCGACACATGTATGGCCCAAAGGCATGCTCATTCATTTGTGTGTGTCATGAGTTTCTTATACTTCACTAGCAAATATGTCGGGAATGATATTTGGTCCGTGACTTGAATCAATCACTTAGCATCGATCTTCGCACCGGACAAGGCTTGGAAACGGTACGCCTCAATACCGATCCAAGATCTCGAGGCTTGGGTACACCTCACTTTAGTGATGATCCCAAGCTTGACGGACCTCGACTCCAATCCCGATGTGATTACACATGTATTGAGAATGACCCTTGACTCGCGGTTTCATTCAACGCTCAGTACAAAGTCCCCGTGTCCATTTGGACTATGGAAATCGCATGCTTTGTGCCTTACCAAGACCTCGTGGATTTGGCGATCCCCATACCGATCAAGACATAAGATCAACACGCCTCAATGTCGACTTAGGACCTTGCGGCCTTGGGCAATCCCACACCAAGCAAGGCTTGGACCCGGCATCCTATTTATGTCGAAACCAAGGCTTTATGGCTAAGGCAACTTGTCTTGTAGTGAACTCAATCCAAACAAACCTCAGCCTCATTCTAGGCATGAACAACTCAAGCACACATTCAAGCACAAACATGAGTAAAACCATACAAAAGATCCAATATCCTACTCATGGCTTGACGAGTGAGCACCTAACTAGACTCGACAATGGAGACTACCGCCCTAGAGGAGACATAGGATTCTTACTTACCTAGATGAACCTCGAGCACTAGCTTGAATGATTTGATGAGGGGTGATGGTGCAAGGTTGAGAAAAAGGAGAAAGGGGAGGAGGAAATGGATGACAAGGTGAGGAAAATGAGGAATGGCTCCTCCTATTTATAGGCACCAAGCTAATCATTGCTCATCCAAGCGGCCCAATCACATTTCTTCAAGTGGCACAGCTATACCACTAAGGTGGCAAGCCTAGTTTGCAAAGTGGCATGCCTAGGGTCCTAAAAAAAACACTTGTTATCTTCTTATTTGACCACCTATTGACTTGCTCTCTAAGGCTCAATTTAGGCTCATGCTATGCCTATGGTCCTAAAAGACACATAAGCCCCTTTGATGCCTAATGTCCTCTCTTGATTGGTTGGTCTTTGCCTTGTTCACCAAGGCTATCTTTAAGGCTCATCATAACTTAAGATTCTAGAGGACACCTAAGCTTATAAGTCACCAACTTCTTCTCCAAGGCAAATCTCAAGCCATCATTACCAAGTCAAATGATCAACTCTAATTTTTGCAAGTGTCTCGCCTAAAATCCTTAGTTAGCAAGCCTAATTGCACCTAAAAGAATGAGGTGATCTTGGTTGGCATTCTAGCTTATAGGTGTCATCGATGATTGCTCACTTTTTCACTCTTCCATTGGTCCACCTGTCGTACCCCGAACTCCGAGCATGTGCACATCCCTCGACGATCGATTAAAAATGCAACGTCCCAAGACACGTTGCTGACTCATTCTTTTTTTTTTTTTTCGTCTTTCAATTAAGCACATATAGAAGGGAATTAAACACAACACCTAGTCAATCAAAATAAAAGTTGCCAAAAACAACTTATTCGTTTAACCACTGTTGTCCCTAGGACATTTAATGATTTACAAGTCCTTACACTAGCAACTTCCAACCAATCCTCTCAGAAACCTTCAGGGGTCAGGGTTACCCTAAACTTCGCTAATGGTAAGGCCAGCCAAAAGGTGTTACATCTCGTGCCCATCACATCAGCACTCAGCAGATCTCCACGCTACAGCCCTAAAAAAGGTTAGCCCACTACGGGGTGAGATAAAATTCCAACGAGTCAAAACCTTAAACCCCGATTAGGACGCAAATTCGCCTCGAATGTGGTCCTAAGCACACACCATACAAAACTTACCTCGCCTCAGCATGTACCTGTACGTTAACTCATCACATATGCTAATATCAGTGTAGCAAGCATAACTTAATGGCTGGAACACATATTTCATCCTTCAAACATTCACATGGGTCCTGATTATAAAGCCAAACCGTTATGACACGTCTCATACCGTGCCACACAATTTTGTCTCATAATCAAGCGCAACTATCACAACCACTCAGGCGTGTTCCAGTTATTACGACCCATCGGCCCCAACTTCACAGTCGGCGATCATGCAGCATAACCGAACATCGTCCCGCCCTGTCGGGCATGGCAATGTCTAGCATCCTCTGCTTAGATGGCACCCCACTGAGGAGCTTCGTTTCGAAATCCATTCACGAACGGCAATGTCTAGCATCCTCCGCCTAGACAGCATTCCACCGAAGAGTATCGTCCCGCGTATTCATATGCATCAGGACAGGTTCCACTTAGTGACCATGCAAGCATGTCATCAATCAACCCAATTTTTATCTTTCGTCAATTAGCTCAAAACACCAAAATTCCTTTTAAAATAATAAAAATTGCAACTCCTTTTTTTTTTTTTTTTTGTTCAAAGCTTTCTGAAATAAATTTGTACGTGGTCACATACTAAAAATCAATCCATCAAACTTTGCACACTTCTACTATAAAACCTCATTGTTTTATTGAGCAAATAAAATTTGGCGTCCAAACCAGACATCTTATTTATTTTCTATTTTCTTTCCCAAACATCCCTTTTTGAAGACAATCTTTAGTAACCCCCTTTTTCTTTTTATTAAAAACCTTTGGAAAGAAATTCATAGATGCTCACGCACTCAAAATTAATCCGCCAAACTTTGCATGCACCTGGTTTAAAATCTCATTGTTTTTTAGAGCAAATAAGTTTTGGTGTCCAACACAACACCTCATTTTTTTTTCTAATTAAAAGCCCATAAGGTCATTTTTTGCATTACCAATAAACACTCACTGTAGCACAACCATTCACATATTATCACGCATAAGTTCTCAACATGCCAAAAGTCAACCACATCACCAAATATGCATTGTCCAGCAAGCACAACATCAAAAACAATCACAAAACCACTATCGGTCCTAATCGGCAGAAACCAGGCCACTCGTGCGCCTTCAAGTTTAATTCCAGATGCATAATCAAACAGGCTCAGAAAATTCTCAAATTTTAATATGTTATAAATGACACTTAAATGAACACTTTTCATAAAGACACC